>CM077675.1:415337161-417737161 GCA_039707655.1 Elymus sibiricus
CTGGATCACAATGTCGGCGACCGTGTGGCACTCGACATCGCCGATCCTATGCCCCGGCGGGGCCGGGGCAGCCAAGTAGTGCTCCCAGGTCATTCCTAGCTCTGGAACCCGGCCCTCACCGGGCAACGTGACCCACCCCGGGAAGCTCTGGCGACAAATCACGCCAAGGACACTGTTGGGCTTGCGGCAACCAGGCCCGTGTGTCCAAGACCTGCAGTATGACAAGGCCAACGCATTAGATATTCGAAGAAACGTGAAGACAAAAGGTTAAAAAAGAGTAAATGCACTTACTTCTCCCCCTGCGGCGCAATCAACCACCTCTGGTCGGGGGTCGCCGGGGTGGGCGGGAGCTTTGTACCACCACGCTGGTAGACTTTGCGCCCCTCAACCCACTCACTCTCGCTATAGCTATCAGAACTATAGCCACCCTCAGCACGGCCACTCGACGAGCCCGCACCTGGGTTCTGCTGCGACTCAGCGTGATCCCCAGTCTCGTGGGACGAAGGCTCGGCGGCCCGACGCTCGTCGGCCGTAGGCGCATCTGTCGTAGCCTCGTTTGTCGTAGGCTCGTCGGTCGTAGGCTCGTCGGCCTGAGGCTCGTGGACCGGAGTCCGAGACGGCTGCACCTCAGGCTGCTCCATCTCAGACGGAGCACTCCTGTGGTCGGGTGAATCAGCTGGGGGTGGCGGCGAGGAAGGCGTAGTAGCAGCCTTCCTACCTCTCCCGCCGCCACGTCCACCTCTACCAACCTTCTTCCCCCCCCCGACCTCTCCCGGTCGAAGAAGAAGCGCCCGCCGGTGTCTGCATACTGAGATCCAGCGCTCTCCGGAGGTGGTGGGGTGGGATGGAAGTACCCCTCCCACCACGCGCCGAGGAAGGAGCCTCGGAGCGCTCTCGACCCGCGCCCACCATCTGTCAACACCCGCAATGACAAAGAGTAAACGAAGTTAGTACAACATTAAAAAAATGAATACCTGACATGAATATAATTTAAGTGTATCATCATCATGAACATAATAAAAAATTGAATACCTAACATGAACCAATTAATAATATATATGTACATAATAATAATTGAATACCTGACATGAACTATAATATTAATCTTCATCGTCATCATTAATAAATGCATCATCATCGTCTATATATGCTTCGGGGTCAATAAATG
Organism: Elymus sibiricus; assembly: GCA_039707655.1. NCBI lineage: Eukaryota > Viridiplantae > Streptophyta > Magnoliopsida > Poales > Poaceae > Elymus > Elymus sibiricus. Next base: position 415,338,330 of record CM077675.1, read on the forward strand.
CATCATCATCATCACTATCAGTAATGACGTGCTCATCATCATCATCAATAAATGCATCAACATGTGGAAGGCCTCCTGTACGTAATCGGTCAAGCATTGACAGGTCATCCGCAGCAGTAACCTCTTCTTGTTCCGGCTCTTCTTGTTCCGGTTCAGGCTCGGATTCACTGCCGCTGTCTACTTCAATGTTCTGAGGTGAAGTAGAGCGGTTCTTGAAACGTTTTTTGGAAAGACGTGTTTCTTGGAAGAATTCTCCTTCATATGTGTCTGGGTTAATGTGAGGTTCATAATCCTCTTCATTGGGGGGAGGTGGTCTAACATGTGGCGGCACTTCATAAACGACATCCCAACCTTTGAGATTTGGATCACTTTGGCAGGCCCACGGTAGATAGAAAACTTGGGTTGCCTGTTGAGCCGTAATATAGACATCGGGAACATCCAAATGGGTGCTTTGTTTGATTTTGACTAGCCCTAGATGTTCATGAGTCCTTCTAGTCTCCTTCGGCTGGAACCAATAACATTTGAAGACTACGACTTTCGGTGGGTTTGCACCATAGAATAGAAGTTCATAAATTGCTTCAAGTCTTCCATAATACTCGGTACCTCCTTCGCCGATAGCAGAGACACAACAATTTGTAGACTTTCGGTCGGCCATAGATAGCTCTTTGCCATAGGTACGAAAGCGATACCCGTTGATGTCGTATTTGTCAAATGAACGGACCTTATAGTCAAAACCATTTATAGATGTAACCCTTTCGAACGGGAGACGCATAGTGGTCACGCATACTGATGATTGACACCTATAGCTAGCAAGTTTCATCGGCACGAAGACCGGAACAGAGCAAATGAAGGGGGGAGGAGGAGATGTCATTTGTGCTCACCCACGAACGCAGGGGCGGAGCTCGTCGAACGCACGGGGAGGTCGTCGAACACCAGACCCTCGCAGCCCCGAAAGAACTGCACATTTAAATCCACCCGATCAACACAAATATATATGATGTTTTTCTTAACAAAATCGGGAAATATACTTCCTAACTCATAATTCACAAATATATGACCCCGTCGGCCTCTGGAAGGCCGAAGAGCACCTTTTCGGTCAACAGGAGGCCGAAGAGGTGTCGGGGGTCAGGGCTGTCGTGTCTGGGTGGCGTGGTGTCGGGGTGTCGTGGTGTCGGGGTGTCGTGTCGGGGTCGGGGTGTCGGGGGGTGTCGTGTCTGGGTGTCGTGGTGTCGGGGTGTCAGGGGTGTCGGGGTGTCGGGGTCGGGGTGTCGTGTCGGTGTCGGGGTGTCGTGTCTGGGTGTCGTGGTGTCGGGGTGTTAGGGGTGTCGGGGTGTCGGGGTCGGGGTGTCGTGTCGGGGTCGGGGTGCCGTGTCGGTGTCGGGGTGTCGGGTCGGGGTCGGGGTGCCGTGTCGGGGTCGGGATCGAGGTCGGGGTGTCGGGGTCGGGGTGTCGGGTCGTTGTCGGGTTGGGGTCGGGGTCGAGGTGCCGTGTCGGGGTCGGGGTTTTTCCTCTTTTTTTCTTTTCTTCTTCTTCCTCTTCTTCCTCTTCTTTCTTTTCTTCCTTTTCTTCCTTTTTTTTCCTTCTTCTTCTTCTTCTTCCTCCTTTCCTTTTTCCTCTTCTTCTTCTCCTCCTCTCCTCTTTTTTCTTCTTCTTCTTCCTCTTCTTCTTTTTTCTTCTCCTCCTCCTCCTCTTCTTCTTCTTCCTTTCCTTTTTTCCTCTTCTTCTTCTCCTCCTCTCCTCTTTTTTTCTTCTTCTTCTTCTTCTTTTTTCTTCTCCTCCTCCTCTTCTTCTGTTTCTTCTTCTTATTATTATTTTTTGTTCTTTTTCTTTTTTATTTTTCCTTTTTTTTCTTCTTCTTTTCTTCTTTTTTTTCTTCTAGGTTTTTTCTTTTCTTCTTTTCTATCTAAGTTTTTTCTACCTAATAAAAACTAACTAATATGAACTAATAACTAACTAATATAAACTAACTAAATGAACTAATAAAAACAGAAAAAAAACAGGAAAAAAACAAAAAAGGGGGGGAATGGTGGAGCTCACCGGAGGGTGGTCGAGGCGGCGGCGCTGGGGAGGAGGGGGGCGGCGGCGGTCGGCGGGGAGGAGGGTGGCGGCGGCGGTCGGCGGGGAGGAGGGTGGCGGCGGCGGTCGGCGGGGAGGAGGGGGTCGGCAGGGGTCGGCGGGGAGGAGGGGGTCGGCGGGGAGGGGGCGGCGGCGGCGCTGTGGAGGAGGGAAGGGGGCGGCGGCGGCACTGTGGAGGAGGGGAGGGGGCGGCGGCGGCGCTGTGGAGGAGGGGAGGGAGCGGCGGCGGGGAGGAGGGGGGCGGCGGGGGTCGGCGGGGAGGAGGGGGTCGGCGGGGAGGGGGCGGCGGCGGCGCGCAGAGACAGAGAGAGAGAGAGATGTGAGAGAGAGAGAGGGGGTTTGGGCGCGGGGGGCGAAAATTAAGCCCCCCTCTTTGCCGTCTGCTGGCAGACGGCAAAGAATTCTTTGCCGTCTGCCAGCAGACGGCAAAGACGATGACCGTTAGCCCGTCCCCGCCGTTACACTGTGGGGCCCCCTCACCTCTTTGCCGTCTGCTGGCAGACGGCAAAGAGTTCTTTGCCGTCTGCCAGCAGACGGCAAAGAAGTGGCCCGTGTGACCTAGCCAACGCAGTACCCCGTGGGCCCCACTTTGGTCTTTGCCGTCTGCTGGCAGACGGCAAAGAACTCTTTGCCATCTGCCAGCAGACGGCAAAGAAGTGCAGATGGCAAAGAGCCTCTTTGCCATCAGCATGTTCTTTGTCGTCTGCTTTGTAAAAGCAGACGGCAAATGTCCTCTTTGCCATCTGCCAGCAGTCCCTGATTCCAGTAGTGATCTAGTTTCAACATAATGACTTCAATACTCAAGCATGCCAACATGCAACCATGTCTTTCAAAATATCAACACTAAAGAGAGTTATCCCTAGCCCATTATGCTCAATCATTGATCCATTCATGAAACACACTCAAATATTAGCTATGTCCACCATTCTTTCACATTCCATGGCGGGCCGTATCCACGGTTGCCTTCCGTACCAACACTTTTCAAGGAATTTATTATTTGACAACATAAAGTAAATATTTCTTTTTCTTTTTCATTTCGGGAATGAGCATCCCTATTACCGCCGCACTCTCGTGCAATGACAAGTGAATAAACACTCATCTTGAGAATAACACATCTAGCATGGGAAAATATTAGACACTCCCCACCGTTTCATGAGCGGTACGAGCACACAAAAGAGAAGTTTATTTTGAAAATTTAGAGATGGCACATACAAATTTGCTTGGAACGGCATGGAAATAACACATATAGGTAGGTATGCTGGACTCATAAGGCAAAACTTGGTTTAAGGATTTTGGATGCACAAGTAGCATTTCTACTTAGTACAAATGGAGGCTAGCAAATAGATTGAGAAGCAACCAAACCAAGAAACGAAAATTCACATAAGCAAATAGATTGAGCATAACTAACACCGAATAATGCACCATAAGTAGGATGTAATTTCATTGCATAACTATTGACTTTCGTACTTGCATAGGGAATCAGAAACCTTAACACCAATATTCCTACTAAAGCATAATTACTCACTAACATGACTCACATATTACTATCATCATGTCTCAAAACTATTACAAGGAGTCAAGTTTTATTTGTCCAATGATCTTCATGAAAGTTTTTATTATATCCTCCTTGGATATCTATCACTTTGGGACTAGTTTCATATATTGCCATTGCTTTTTTACAAGCTCAAACAAATTTAAGTGAAGCACATGAGCATAAAGATTTCATCTCTCAAAAAGATATAAGTGAAGCATGAGAGGATTTCTTCAAAATTTACTAACTCTCAAATTAATCTAAGTGAAGCATGAGAGTATTTCTACAAAATTTTCCAAGCACACCGTGCTCAAAAAGATATAAGTGAAGCACTAGTGCAATTCTATAGCTCAAAAAGTTTAAGTGAAGCATAGAGAGCAATTCTACAAATCATAGCATAATTTTGGCTCTCCCAAATAGGTGTGTCCAGCAAGGATACAAGTGACAAACTAACAAGCAAAGCAAGCAAATACTCAAATGATACAAGACGCTCCAAGCAAAACTCATGATATATGACGAATAAAAATATAGCTCCAAGTAAAATACCGATGGTCGTTAGAAGAAAGAGGGGATGCCACTCGGGGGCATCCCCAAGCTTAGTTGCTTGTTTCTCTTTGGATATATCTTGGGGTTACTGTAGCATCCCCAATCTTAGGCTCTTTTCACTCCTTATTCCTTCACCCATCGTGATCTCACCCAAAACTTGAAAACTTCAATCACACAAAACTCAACAAAATCTTCGTGAGATCCGTTAATAATAAAAGAAATCACTACTTTAGGTGCTGTTGCAAACCCATTCATATTTTATTATTGCATTTTACCTACTGTATTTTAACTTTACCATGGCTTATACCCTTCAATATAACCCATAGATCCATCAAAACAAGCACACAATGCAATGAAAACAGAATCTGTCTTAAACAGAACAGTCCGTAGTAATCTATACTCTAACCATATTTGTAACTCTAAAAATTCTGAAACATTAGGAAAACGTAAAGCATTTGTATAGAAATACTGTGTTAAAATTTCAGCTCAAGATCACGTTCCAGTAAAAAATGAAAATTCAAATACTGGGCGCAAAGTTTCTGTTTCAGATTCAGCATCGCTTCTACTCATCTTATGAATCATCCTAAAGGCTCTACTTGGCACAAACACTAAATAAACCATAAAAACACAATCATAACAGAGTCATAATTGTGTCAACACTCAAAAACAGAAAGAAAAAAGCAAAAAATTATTTATTCATTGGGTTGCCTCCCAACAAGCGCTATCGTTTTACGCCCCTAGCTAGGCATAATGCATAGTTTCAAGTATTGTCATCTTTGGTTTTGGATACTTTTGTGAGGGCTTTCTCGAATCCGGGGGGCTCTTTACGCTTCCCTAAATTTTCAGGAGAAGAGACCATCTTGAGATCCAAAATATCCAAATGTTTGTTGCCAAGAGTAATCAAAGTATTCAAGCGATTGAGGTTCCCACTAATATGTTTGAGAGGTTCATTATATTTTTGCAACTCGACCAAGTGCTTATGTAAGTCACTCAATTTGTCGAGAATTTGAACCCCCTCTTGTGTAAAAGAAGGTCCCTTTTTTAATGGAGGAATCCCCAATATCCCTTCCAAAATTTCATAAGCGGTGTTTGCATCAAGCTCAATAAAATTTCCTTTAGCAGCAAAATCCAAGAGTTCTCTATTATGCAAAGCTAATCCTATGTAAAAAATTCTAAGCAAAATTTTTGCGTCTCCTTTTAGATTGGAAATACGATAGGATTCCATTAGCCTATACCAGGCATCTTTCAAATTTTCTCCTTGTTTTTGTTTGAAGTATAGAACTTCAAAATCTAGTGACAAAGGGGGAGTAGTAACGTTGGTCATAGCAGCAAGATAGGCAAATAAGAGATCTGACGAGAAAAAGGCAAACGGAAAAGAGGGCGAATAAAACGGCAAATTGGTGAAGTGGGTTGATGACCCACAAGTATAGGGGATCAATCGTAGTCCTTTCGATAAGTAAGAGTGTCGAACCCAACAAGGAGCAGAAGGAAATGACAAGCGGTTTTCAGCAAGGTAATTTCTGCAAGCACTGAAATTGTAGGTAACAGATAGTTTGATAGCAAGGTAATTGGTAACGAGAAAGTAACGGTAACGGTAAACAAGGTGCAGCAAGGTAGCCCAATCCTTTTGAGGCAAAGGACAGGCCAGAACAATCACTAGTAATAGGCAAAGCGTTCTTGAGGGTACACGGGAATTTCGTCTAGTCACTTTTATCATGTTGGTTTGATTCGTGTTCGCTACTTTGATAATTTGATATGTGGGTGGACCGGTGGTAAGGTGCTATTCTTACTTGAACTAACAACCTACTTATGATTAACCCCCTCGCAAGCATCCGCAACTACGAGAAAAGTATTAAGACAAAGTCTAACCATAGCATTAAACATGTGGATCCAAATCAGCCCCTTACGAAGTAGCGCATAAACTAGGGTTTAAACTTCTGTCACTCTAGCAACCCATCATATAATAACTACTCCACAATGCATTCCCTTAGGCCCATGAATGGTGAAGTGTCATGTAGTCGACGTTCACATGACACCACTAAGGGAATCACAACATACATATCATCAAAATATCGAACACATATCAAATTCACATGATTACTCGCAACATGACTTCTCCCGTGACCTCAAGAACAAAGGTAACTACTCACAAACAATAATCATGCTCAAGATCAGAGGAGTATTGAATAGCATAATGGATCTGAACATATAATCTTCCACCAAATAAACCATATAGTAATCAACTACGCAAGGTAATCAACACTACTAGTCACCCACAGGTACCAATCTGGGGTTCCGGTATAAAGATTGAACACAAGAGATGAACTAGGGTTTGAGAGGAGACGGTGCTGTTGAAGATGTTGATGAAGATTGGCCTCCCAAAGATGAGAGGGGTGTTGGTGATGATGATAGCTTCGATTTCCCCCTCCGGGAGGGAAGTTCCCCCGGCGGAATCGCTCCGCCGGAGGGCAAAAGTGCTCCTGCCCAAGTTCCGCCTCGAGGCGGCGGCACTTCGTCCCTAAAGTCCTCCTCTCATTTTTTTTCTAGGTCAAGAGTGACCTTATACCAGGAGAGGGGCACCGGAGGTGGGCCAGGCTGAGCACAACCCATCAGGGCGCGCCCAGGGGGGCCTGGCGCGCCCTGGTGGGTTGTGCCCACCTGGGGGGCCTCCTCCGGTAGTTTTCAGCTCCAGTATTTTTTATTAAATGCAAAAATAATCTCCGTAAAATTTCAGCTTCATTGGAGTTGTGCAGAATAGGTATCTCTGACGTGCTTTTCTTGGGTCCAGAATTCCAACTGCCGGTATTCTCCCTCCTTGTGTAAACCTTGCATATTATGAGAGAAAAGGCATTAGAATCACTCCCCAAAGCATTATTATTCAACAAAACAAAGTAAATAACAGTAGGAAATCATGATGCAAAATGGACGTATCATGGGGGAGAGGAAAACGAGAGGCAAATGGCAAATAATGTAATTGCAAGGAGATGAGATTTGTGATTAGGAACCTGGTAGATGATGATGGAGTCTCCTCGGCGCCTGAGATTGGCACGTAGAAGAGACCTCTTCCTCCCCGGCAACGGCACCAGAAATTCCTTTGACGTGGCTTGAGACTGCGTCGGTATTTCCCCAAAGAGGAAGGGATGATGCAGCACATCGACGGTAAGTATTTTCCTCAGTTACGAAACCAAGGTTATCGAACCAGTAGGAGGATCACCACCACCCAATAAGCAGCACCTGCACACAAATAATAAATACTTACAACCCGACGCGAAAGAGAGGTTGTCAATCTCTCTATGGTAAAAAGATAGATTACGTAGTGATAGATAGGAGAGATAGATCTCTCAAGAACACAAAATAAAAAGGGCAAATAAAAAGTGCAGCAATATATTTTTGGGTTTTTGGTTTAGTAGATCTGAAAACAAAGAGGCAAAAAGATAGATCGGAAAGCAATATGTTGGAAAAGTAGACCCGGGGGCCGTAGGTTTCACTAGTGGCTTCTCTCATGAGTATAGCACACGGTGGGTGAACAAATTACTGTTGGCCAATTGATAGAAGATCAAATAATCATGACGATATCAAAGGCGATGATCATTATATAAGCATCACGTCCAAGATAAGTAGACCGACTCCTGCCTGCATCTACCACTATTACTCCACACATCGACCGCTATCCATCATGCATCTAGTGTATTAAGTTCATGGAAAAACGGAGTAATGCAATAAGAACGATGGCATGATGTAGACAAGATCTATTCATGTAGGAATAGACCCCATCTTGTTATCCTTAATGGCAACGATACATGCGTGCCTTGCTGCCCCTTCTATCACTGGGAAAGGACACCGCAAGATCGAACCCATCACAAAGCACCTCTTCCCATGTCAAGAAAAATCGATCTAGTTGGCCTAACTAAACCAAAGATTCGAAGAAGAAATACGAGGCTATAAGTAATCATGCATATAAGAGATCAAAGAAGACTCAAATAATATTCATGGATAGAAACTGATCATGAACTCAAAATTCATCGGATCCCAACAAACACACCGCAAAAGTTTACATCAAATAGATCTCCAAGAGACCATTGTATTGAGAATCAAAAGAGAGAGAGGAAGCCATCTAGCTACTGCCTACGGTCCCGTAGGTCTATGGTGGACTACTCACGCATCATCGGAGAGGCACCTATGAAGAAGATGAACCCCTCCGTGGTGGTGTTTAGATTGGATCTCGAGGTTCTGGAACTTGCGGTGGCTGGAATTGTGTTTCGTCGACTCCCCTAGGGTTTTCTGAATATTTGGGAATTTATAGGCATCAGATGCGGTGGAGGGGGGCCCCGTGGAGGGCACAACCCACCAGGGCACGCCGGGGGCCCCTGGCGCGCCCATGTGGGTTGTGGCCTCCACATCCCACCTCTCTGGCACTTCTTTGGCCCACTGGGTGTCTTCTGGTCCAGAAAAAATCTCCAAAAAGTTTCGTCGCGATTGGACTCCGTTTGGTACTGATATTCTGCGAAGTAAAAAACAAGCAAAAACAACAACTGGCACTTTGGCACTTTGTCAATAGGTTAGTCCCAAAAAATGATATAAAGTTGTTATAAAATGATTGTAAAACATCCAAGAATGATAATATAACAGCATGGAACAAGCAAAAATTATAGATATGTTGGAGACGTATCACACGCCTTGATAAAGCAAGCACGATGTGAAATATAACCCTTTGAAATTATGTGGGTGTGTGAGTGAGTGTAGAGGTGGGATTGCAAGCTGGTTGTGTCACTAATACGGGTGGCAAAGGACAAGGAGGGGAAGGAAGAGAGAATAATGGTTTATCTAAGACTGTCCATATTGGGAGTAACTTCATTAGTAATAGAGTCCAACTCAACAAATTTGATTATATGACAATGATTTAATGAAGAGAGAGATAAATCGAGTACTTCCCCCGTTTCTAAATATAAGTCTTTCTAGAGATTCCACTACAAACAACATACAAAGCAAAATAAGTGAATCTACACTTTAAAGTATGTGTATATACATCCGTATGTAGTCCGTAGTGAAATCTCTAAAAAGACTTATATTTAGGAACGGAGGAAGTAACATAGCTAGTTACTCATTCTATGGTTAACATCACACATACCAAGACAAAATGAGCCTACAACCTAATAAATGAAGTGTTACATGATATTACATATATGTTACTCTCCACTATAGAGATAGTAACATAGACTAGCAACATATGCATATTAGTAGTCTAAGGTTGTGTTTCGTTTAACTTTTTGGGCCAACTTCTGCTGCCAAAAAGCTAAAAGCCAACCAAAGGGCGTTTTCGGAAAGCTGAAATTATAGAAGCCACAACTTCTTCGTAGTGTAAAACTCGCAGCAGGCCTACCCCAGCTTCTTCAGCTTCCAAACCGACCACTTTTAGCTGTCCCCTTGAAGTTCAGTGTTATTTACCCACCAATGCCACTCCCAAGTCAAAAACGATTCGATCCAGACGAACAACCCGTTCCTTACCCCGACGGCTAGGATTCCTAGCCGCCGCCGCCGCTGGCCGCCCTCCGGCGCCACACGCCGAGCCGGCCATCGTCTCCGCATCCATTTCCCCCCGTCCAGCTCCTCCCGCCTAGATGCACCACCACGGACACCAACGATTAGAAAGCAGTACTTGGTTATCAGAGATGGAGAGTCCTTTGAACAAAATGTGTTATTGCTAACACTGGGAAGACAATCCTATGCCAATTCGTCTTTATATTATGCTGACTAGTATATACATGGATGCATATTGCTAGTGTTCGGTGCATGTTCAAGTTTATATGCCAATTGAATTTTGTATGGTCCATGTCTTTTGCAAAATTATCGCTTCATCGCCTAACAATGTGTAGATTACCGCTTTACAGTCAATTAGCATATAAACATATTCATTCAGACCTCAAGGGCATTACAGACAATTATATCAAAATCTACAGTTTTACAGTTGTTTCAGCCAAATAGCTTCCAGCTTTTTCACAGCAGAAAGTTCACAGTAGCTTTTTCACAACTCACAGCTCACATCAGCTTTTCCAGAATCTACAGCTCAACCAAACACAACCTAAGTTACTCTCCACTATGGACAGGATAAAAAGAAGTTGAATATGCATTCGTTGTAATGCACGGCCAATCTTTTTAGCCGATAATAAAAAGGAAAATCAATGACATAGATTTTTGCTACTCACAAGCAATATTTTAATCTTTTTATGAGACGAGTGAGACACGCGTGCCGCTTATCTATCACTTATCACTAGCTAAATACCCGTGCTTTGCTACGGGGTGAAACAATATTTAAAGAACGATGACGTTTGACCGGTTTTTCTCGGTCATCACCATCATCCTTGAACGTGTGGTCAGAGCCCTCGACGATCAGAGTTTGGTCGTCACGGCCGTCAACCTCATCCTATGAGGTATGTTGTCCATGCCCAAAACACTTCGACAACCATCAGCTTGTAGATGTACAACAGAGCACAATCGTCATCCATCTTGACGACTTGGCCGCCCATGTCGTTAGTGCGTGGTAGTCGTTGTCATATTGGCAAGCGTTGTTCGGCCATGTCGCTGAGAGCCTGCTTGCAGTCACCAACGTCAACGAAAGCCTACTGGTCGGCCGTCTTCACTCTGAGTGCTTTCAAATTGATTTGGCGCGATTAGCTGTCTGCCTAATTAATTATTTGTAAGGCTAATTAAATGTCTTCCTAATTATTAAATGTTTGGCTAATTGAAAAAATCCTTACTTTTAATTATCTTCATTTATAATTAACTCTCTACCTAATTAATTAATTATATTAATGACTTGGTTTGTAAATTGATATTGAAAGAGCCATGCATTGTAATGGGAGTATATAGATTTAGTGATTCAACACAATCATGTATACATATATATTTAGGACCGTGTCTGGATATATATGTGTAATTTTTTAATGTTCAACACCGATTGTCAAATCTTTTGTGTGGGAAAGATTTGTTAATTACGCAATTAGAATAATTTTGGTAAAAAACAATTAGCCTAAGCTTTCCAGAATAAAACCATATCCTTGTTGTAATGATGGACCATACAAAAAGATGGGAGTACCTCATCTGAACTATTGATATTCTTCTGGCCTAAAGTGATCGCTTCTAAAATTTAAATCCATATCTAAACTATTGATATTCTTACCATTATCATATCATTCATGTCACGTCAACAACCACCTAAACAAATTCAACTGATATTTAGGAGGGGTTGGAACATTTGGTAAAAAAATACTTGAGCACCTGGCAAGCATCAACATTGATCAATAATAATTTAGGTGAATATAAGCCGAGTATAACTCAATATACACCATTAAATATTTCTTTTTTTTTGCGAATTCCGTAGCCTTAAATATTAGGAAAACATATAGGACCAAACAGAGTTGCAGTTGTTTTCTAAGAAGAGCATTATAGTTTATTACACAAGGCTCAATAGATAATAATTTTCTTAAATATTTCGTACTGTAGAATGAAGTGTAACATTGTAATTTACCTGTGTCAAGCCAGGTTGAAGTGCAGGATGTATCATCGAACGTCCAACACTGTCCGATGAATGAAGGTAAAATCAGCCTCCGCGGTAATGACTTTCACCAAGTAGTAAGATATCACCGTAACCTAGCAGCCCCACAGCAAGATCCCGACACAAGCTTCTGTTAAGAAAAATAATGAAATCTGGTATAATAGAGGAAGATGATTGTTTCAAAAGCAATAACTGATCCATCAATTTTATTTTGTATTATAATCACACCATGTCGTACTTAACATAAGGGTGCCCCCTGGGCGTTCAGGCGTTGCGTTGTCTTGTTGTGGAGGATAGGGGCAACGCTGTGTGCACCACAATCATCGACAAGCAGCACGATGCAACAATGCGGTGACGCTACTCGTGGATGATGAGGCGAGTAGAGCCACGCGTAGATCTTGCCCTGCTCGGGGCCATGGCCATCGGTGCTATCCTTCCTCATGGTCGCCATTGGAGAACCCCTCATCCCCGCGGCTAGGGGTGACCAAAGCCTGGCCATCATGGAGCACACAAATTTTGACAATGGGGACAAATCATGAGCGAAACAAAACTGGAGCGCATATAAGGGTCGTCCTCCCAGACTCTGCTTCCACTCCTGCCGGCCGATGGCCAGCCTTGAGCGAGCTGGGTGCGCCGGGCAGGGGGCGGGTACTTGCAAGGCAGAGCGGGCGAAGGTGGCGGGGTGCAGTGCGTGCAAGGAAAGTTATGATTTATAACGACAAATTGGAGAGGAAGAGATCGAATCAGGTGGGCACGTTAGGAAGGAAATCAACGTGATCTCAAAAAAGGAAAGAAGTTAGCAAATAGAAAAAATAGTTGAATCGGTGGGGTGGTGTCCTTCGATGGATAAGCGAGCAAACTAACCAAACGACTTACACTCGTCATTTAGGAATAAAGATCTAGTAATTAATTGCATTAATGTCATGATTTACAAATTGATTTGACACTCTATTTCCAAATTATTTTCGCATTAATAACCACGTACGAACCAACCAAACGACCTACGTACTCCCCTTTGGGAGTAGAGATTTGGGAAAGAATAGAGCTAGAGACCACCTTTTTTTTTTTACGGGAAACGACTACCCCTGCTTTCCTTCTTTCTTTCCTGTCTAGACATGCCCGTCGCGACTTACCAGTACCAAGCGCTCAAAGAGGCCGTCGCCGCTTCCATCTCCACCGCCGGCGACGTGCGCCGCCCCCACGCCCTCGCCGTAGTGTCCGGTCTCGCCGGCAACGGATACGTCGTCTCCCTCCTCGTATCCCGCTACTTCCGCCTCGGCGCCGCCAATGCCGCGCGCAGGGCGTTCGACGCTGTCCCCCTTCTCCGGGCAGCATCGCCCCCCGTTTCGGCGCCGCCTAAGCCCCTCCTCTACAACGCCATGATCCGCGGGTACCTCGCTCTCGGCCTCCCCCGCCTGGCGGTCGGTGTCGTCCGCGAGATGGCGTGCCCGCCCGACCGCCACACGTACCACCTCGCCGCGACGGCGTGCGCTCGCGCATCGGAGTTTGAGCCCGGCCGGCGTGTCGGGCGCGAAGCGTGCTCCAGAGGGTTTGCGGCCGACCTCCTGGTTGGGACGGCGCTGGTCGTCATGTATTCAGAAGCGGGTGACATGGAGGCCGCTCTCACGGTGTTTGATGGAATGCCGCACCGCGATGACGTGGTGTGGAATGCCCTCATTGCTGGCTATGCCCGTGCGAATTGCATGGGAGAGGCTCTCAGGTTGTTCGTAAGGATGAGGATGGTGGATGGAGTGTCTCCGTCTGAGGCGACGCTGGTGAGCTTGGTTTCCGGGTTTGCAATCTACGCTTCTTGGAAGGTCTGCTGTATGATGCATGCTGTTGTGATTAGGACTGGTTTCCACCTTAACGTCTGTGTTTGCAACGCTCTCCTGGAGCTTTATCTTTACTCCGGCTGTTTGAGGGAGGCTGTGATGTTGTTTCGTCAGATGGAGGGGAAAGATTCCATCACTTGGAGCACGATGATTGGTGGGCTTGTTCGGAATGGACGACCTAATTCTGCTCTTAACGTTTTCCATTGGATGTTGTCGAATTCGACTGTGTCGGCCACTAGGTCCATCTTGCTTAATGTCATTGCGGCCTGCGCTGAGCTGGGGGAGTGGAAACAAGGAAGATGGATTGAACAAAGCTATGTGCTGGCTAATTCTAGTGAATTTAATAGAGATCCATCTTTGGTAACTGCACTGATATATATGTATGCAAAGTGTGGACAGTTAGATTCTTCAATCGCTCTTCTACATGGAGCAGCAGCAGTAAAAGATGACATAGTTGCATGGAATGCCATGATCAAAGGCTGTGGAGTTATCGGACAAGTGGAAAAGGCAATAGGATTTGCAGTGGAAATGCAGAGGGTAGGCATTGCTCCAGATGCTGTCACATTCTTGGAGATCCTACCTATGATTTCTTCTATTCCATCACTGAAGAAGGGGATGGAAGCACATGGTCAGATCGTTAAAAGAGGTTTCCAGAATGAAAGGACAATTGCTAATTCACTCATTACCATGTATGGTCGATGCGGGGATCTTAGACATTCATTTGACACCTTTACTGGGATTGTGGACAAGGATGTAATCTCTTGGACTTCTATGGTTCAGGTATATGCCTGGAATGGACATGCTGCTGAAGTTGTCGAGCTTTTTGAGCTGATGAAGAGAACAGAAGTGAGACCGAACCGCTACACCTTTCTTGCTGTGCTGTCTGCATGTAAGAACACAGGTCTTGTTGAAGAGGGAATGGACTTGCTCAAGTTCATGGAAGAGCAATATGGTCTTGAGCCAGATGTTGAGCATATTTCATGTGTTGTTGATATGCTCTGTCGTACTGGACGCTTGACTGATGCATATGACCTGATAAAAAGTACTAGTTCTGAACACGTAGACAATCATATATTATGGGGAATACTGCTAAGTGCTTCCCGTTCATCTGGGGATTTGGTGATTGGAGAAGCAGCTGCCAGACATCTCTTGTCTCTGGATCCAGAAAATCGAGCCAACTATAAAATGCTTGCTGATATTTATGTCTCGCTTGGGAGAAGGGATAGTGCTGATAATATCCTTAGACTATCATTTTCAAGAGGGCTAGACTCGAAACCAGGCTGCAGCTGGACTGAAGGTGGCTAAATGTTGCAAGTACATGCTAGATGGTATGACTCAAATATAGTTAGATTGACCTCTTTTCTCACCTCTGTTTATATTTGATCTATCATGTTCTCAGTTCTAAAGCAGGCTCTGATATTATTGTCTGGAAGTATCATATTCTTACCATTTAATGGTGGCATTTCATAGTTCTTTTAGAATAACCAATACTCAAGTCATCCAACTTACAGCTATTTGCCTTGTTGAAATTAGTTTTACTTTCGTGTTCAAACCATTGACCTTAAGCACAACATCACTTGTGGCATGGGGTCCTGGGTTCAATGCGCCCTCTCTGCATTGCACTGTGCAGGGGTAAGGCTTGCCTCATATAATCCTTCCCCAGACCTCACCTGGTGTGAGAGCTTCTAGCACTGGGTCTGTCTTTCTAAGTAACTGGAATGCACACGTCTCTATGTGAGTTGCTAGATGTTCTATCTTAGTCCCTTTGCTAGGAAATTTTGTGCAGCTACCTATGTGAATGAAAGATTAGTATTAGCATTCTATTTCACAATCCTTCAGTGCTATCAACAACAACAAAGCCTTTAGTCCCAAACAAGTTGGGGTAGGCTTCACAATCCTTCGGTGCTATCAAAAAGGAATTTAGAAATGGAACTATACGGAGTTGTGGAGCTTATGCCTTTTGGGCTCATGGCATTCTTTTAAGTTATAGATATACTGTATCATGATATCAGATTCAGTTTAGAATCTCTTAGCCTTTTGGGCTCATGGCATTCTTTTAAGTTTCAGACTATTGTATCATGATATCAAATTCAGTTTAGAATTCCATTTGGGCTCATGGCATTCTTTTAAGTTTCAGACATACTGTATCACGATATCAAATTCAATTTAAAATCTCTTAGCTGGATACCATGAAATGATGTATTGTTGGGTTTCTGTCCTTTCGTGTCTCTTAAATTGCAACTGGTTAACAAAAAGATAGTGATCATATCTCCATGTCGAGAACAGATTTTGAGATATGATCCTGTCCCCACATTAAACTTAAATCTCATTTTTTTTGTGGAGATTTATCTTTTGCGGACTATGTAAATTAGGACAACCGGGGACCTTGTTTAATACTAACATTACTGATTTGCATCTCTTATGACATTCAATATTAATAAATAGAAACATGAGTGTACATCTCCTTAATGCTAAATTACTCTGTGCACCATTTGCGGTACTAGTACTACTGTAACCATACAATTGTATATGGTTTTGATGGAAAATAAGTGTCAGGGAAAGAGAGAAAATGTTTTTCATTTGGTAATTATTTTAAAAAGAATTGTGTAGCACATTTGGTGAGGGATCAGGAACTGTTCTGAGTACTGTCAGGTTCAACGCCAATAGACTTGTCAAAGCAGGCCACTGCATAGAAAGAACTCAGCAGCCAAAACATGGTAATAGTGCATGCCATGTCGGTGGTGCTGAATGATGATTATCCTTGTCTTGACTTTGTTGTGTTGTATGAATTCTTTATGTGAATATATTCTGTAAGTGCTCTAGGTCCCAGAAAGTGGCATCTTCAGGCTGGTAGATCCTAACTATTCTTTGCTGTAATAATGTTGAAGCTGTGACACTTTATACTTTTTTGGTCAAGTCAGTCATGATTTACTCACCAATGTTTCCAGAATCAGGATTTGGAAAACCGTTTTCCTTTTTCTCGGATCAAGAACAACTTCTCTGGAGATATATCCCACAATCTAGCAAGGTGCTGAACTATTTTCCCTCCTTTCTGAGACACTTATTTCCCTTAATAGATATTAGTGTTTGTAAGCCTGTTTTTGGCAGATTTTTCTACAATATACCAGAAGATACTTAGAAGTATGAGATTGATGGGTTAATTAGATATATGCCACTGCCAACTTTGCGTATTCAAAAAATGTGGTGCACTTTATGCCAAGTAGATGCAATATCCTGTTCTAGTATTTAATTAACTGGTAAAAGAACTTATGTGATTGCATAATGTACTGTCAGAAACTCTGGGATAAAATATATCACAATTCATAGGCGCAAAGTGATGACTTCATGTTATTTTTGCCTCTAGCTACAGTCACTGCAGGTGTGATCTGAGCCTGTGTATGAGTGAATGAACAGTGTAAAAAACGAAATTAACTCCAGACTACTGTCAGAAACAAGAAATTTCTGAATAATAACTGAGTTGTATCAAGTAAGATAACCTTCTCACCCCAGCTTGCTTTCCTCTGTTAACCTTCTTTTTGTGTTGGTGCACATTTGCTACATACATTAGAATGGTACAAGCTAATAAACTACAAGAAACTAAAGGAAACAGAAAACAGACTAGTGTTGTGAAGGCCTTTCATGTTGAAACTTGTGCTTCCAGTGATGCACACAACTTCCTCGATCATTTTCTCTTGTCATCTACCATATTCTAGCCTTGTTGTGGATTGTCTCTGTTGAAGGGGTCTTGAGTTCAAAGTCCTGGCTTTAGCAATTTATCCAAAAATTATTGTTGCCCCCTCGGTGTCCATGTATAGGTCTCTTGAGCCATACCTCTGAGTTTATTCACGTGTTGACTTCCCGCATCACATGTGAGAGGGGGTGTTAAAGTGTATATGTGGATTGCCTAGCCCTTTCCATCAATTTGAACTTTTGGTTGCATTGGCTAGTGCATGAAGCTTAACAGTCTCGTCTTGAATTGCTAGTAGGTGTTCCTGATGTTGCTGAAAACCATGTTTCATTGCCCGCCTATTTTGCTACCTCCACAGTCGCCAGAGCACATTGATGATTACACTCTTTTAACCTTCACAGTCCAAGCAGACTTTGTGGGGACGCACAGTAGTCTGTACTAATTTCTTCTGTTACCGGACCGGACTTGATGGGGACGCACAGTAGTGGTAACCTTTAGTGTTTCCTGAACAGCTATACGCATCATATAAGTATACAACATGATCCACCAAGTGCTGTTACATATTTCTTGCTCTTAGTAATATGATGATTTTCGTTGCTCTTCATTTCATCTTAGACTGCTCTGGGTAACACTTTGACGTAATAGTTGAATGTATTAAAAATGCCTTCTGCAAGTTTCTTCAGAAAAATACAACTATGGAGCTGTAGGTATTTCACCGATATTTCGTGAGTGATCTTTAATGATTTCTATCTGATCAAATATTCTAGCAACTCACACCATAGTCCTGCTTCGCGATACCTGCATAAAAGTCAAAAGGCGTAAGAACTTAAGAAGAATATATGTTGAGTTACTTGAGTATGTTGAATGTCTCATTTAGGGACTTCCATACATTTCGTACTGAAGCAGGGCTGCTTCAATGCTGGGTCATCTTCAGGAGGTTGCTGTCCAAAGATCATCTCACAGCTCATGTCTTCAAAATCTGAACAGTAACAATATGATTGGCATAAGTACATAATATTCTATTTTCTCTCATACATAATTAACTATTAACGCTTAACGGCCTTAATGGCTTGTTTGAACCTAACATGATATGCCCCCTCAGTTGGTCTTTTATTTTCAAATAAAAGAAAGTAGATAAAGAAAGAATAGATTGTTTGGTTTTGTTGGTATCAGACATGGAGTTGGAAACTCTCCTTTGCAATATACAGGAGTGAAGCCCCAAGGGGTAAGACAATTAGCACTTCTGTAGTGGCAATAAGCAACATTCATTGGCTGCCCCCAGAGCTATGCACTTGAAAACACAAAAGGAGAATCATGCCTTGCATATCCCTACTCAAGTTGATCTCTAATTGGGTGGACTGCCGTCATAAAATATCAACATCATATGACCTAGAAACAATGATTGTTGCAGCTGAAATATACAGCTGAATCACCCTGGAAGAACCAACACTCACAATTGCTCTGATATTTGAAACATGCTGGCCCTGCACTTTAAAGAGAAGGTGCCTATACTGTGTTTGTCTGGTCCTGGATTGTGGAACAGTTGGAATAGACAGTACAACTTGTTTGTGCTATTTGCAGCCCCCCCACCGCACCCACTAAGAATGACACATAGGGGCTAACCCTATTTCTGTACAACACTTGCAATTAATGGGTAACCTGCAAACACGTTGGTCCCACTTCATCCCTTTTTGTTCCCCAAATGGTGACATGTGGTTCCTTATAACAAAAAAAAAGGTAAAGAACCTAGGTATAGATGGCAAGGTCTTATTAACCTAATGTATCAAGTTCTGTATTACTCATATGAGAATCTTGATGTCATGGATGCTTTGAGTTAACATTTCCCTTCAAGAGCTAGTCTAAACATTTGGGTGCCTAGGGACCTATTATAGCACTACCTAAAGTGGAAAGATGGTATTCAAAGTTCACTGAAGTCAACATTAGTATACTGTTACACTTAAATTATAATTTGGTCACTGACCAGGGTAGTTAAGATACGCTTTCAGGTTTCAACATATCTTAAGTGATAATCTATTAATCTCTTGCTGAATATATTCAGCGGGCCGGAATATTAATTTTATCATTTCACTTGTATTCGAACGGATTATATTTAAGTTGTTGCATGTCCACTGATATACTCATTATTCAGGATAGCCTCTCGTGGATCAGAGCAAAGGAAGCTTACTGGGTGACATGTACACAGAAACTCCAAGCGAATCTTGCATAAACTTCTGGGATGGAATCTTGCAAAGGTTCGTGCACATACCGACACAGTTGGTGCTTTCCAGAAACCTGTCGCCAAGTAAGATAACAGATAGAAAAATCAGCACCACTTACCTCAAGATTTGTTGGTATGTCTGCACTCTGCACCCCAGTAAATATTTTCCTTACGTCGGTGTTAATTGGGATAGTATCTCAAACATGGGTAGTACTGGTATGTTGCATTGGCCCCTTACTTTTTCATTTCTTCTTATTTTCAGAAGGTATTTTTCATCTATTCGCATAGGCAGTTTGTGGAGTGTGAGTAGGAACATCAGTCTGCCACAATTGCGACATGGCCAATACAAGTGGGATGTTAGCCTTGGTACTTTCTTGCCTTTTCTTTCAAGTGGATTTACTTGAGTAAGATGGACATACTGCAATAATTTCATTCAATCAATGGTTGCAGAATCATGCACTATTAATTTCAAAATAAGTTAATTTTTTTGGAACCTATGAATAATCAGAGCAACCGTTTGGACCAATATATTTAATTTCGGACACCTTATATTCAACCTAGTTAAACTCAGTCGACAATTTGTTTTCTTGCATTTAGCTTCCTTCCTTAGCATTAGCAACTCAGCGAAACAGCTCCTCGGTTATGATTGAGTTACCTGCATTTGGGGATGTACACCACATTCTTCTCTCTTGTTCCATCGACTTCAGATTCCCTGACCTTGTTCAATGACATAATGATCACTCAGAAGACTTATCCAAAGTGGGGAGTGTATTCCATGTGTGACTGCATTCAATATTATATGTACTGGAAATAAAAACACTCTTGCAGTATGTACTAGAAATATCTACCAACTTGGCATGTGACTTTATATCGTTCCATTTTGGGCAGGGGTCACCAGAAGCACTAGCATGGAGTCTTTCTTTGAATGATGCTCCTTGAGGGCAGGCTACTTATTTTATGAACTGAAATATTACGTATTTACTACATGGAGCAAGAACATGTCAAGGAGAGAAAATCTGTTGATATAGTACCTCACATGGTCCGACGAGCCAAGGGAAGAATATGGTGGTGAAGGCAGCAAAGTACTCCCTGGAAAATTTTGAAGGTGGCATCATCACCTTTATCTGTCCAAACATAATTCTGTCAAAACCAAATCCAGGTAAAAAGGTCCCCTCCCTTTTCAGAGATAACCCCCTCCGTGTCCAAAAAGAAGGCCTATAAATTTGAAAGCAAAAAAAAAAAACTGCATGGTTTGCTTTAGCATGCAAGCCAAAAAAATTGAAATCCTATATAGTTTTTTTGTTTACTTTTGTTTTTGTTGAGAAAATCACTGATGGGATAACATAGCCGGCTGAATTTTATTATAAAGTTAATTATGCATGGGGCTGGGGCGTGTACTTGCCATTGTGACGATGTAGCTTGGCATTGCTCGTTCTAGAGCGCCGGCCACAATCTCGCACTGTGTGTCGAGCCTGAAGATTCTGGAGATTGCCACAGCGGCCTCTATTAACCCTTGGTAGCCATGTTTCCCGTTCTTTATCCCTGTCATACATATATATGTTCAGGTCAGTCAGCAAGTGTTGACCATCCTTAATATGGACCACATCTAATTCTAACTAAAATGTAGTGTAGAAAAATATGGTGAACAACAAACAACACACTAATACCGACGCTTTCCTGTAGAAAAAAAACTACTTTTTCTTGGGTACCATCAATGAACTGTACATCATATATAGCTACTCTCTCCGCTCCAAAATAAGTGTTGTGGTTTAACCCCAGTTGAAAACTGCGACAGATCGGTGGGAGTAGTACATACTAATTTGCGTGTGTAGTCATTGTTTTTGAGATAGCTCACCACCCGAACGATAATTCGGGCATCTAGTCAGTCCTGGAAACATCTGATCAGTGTCAGGAATTTAGAGCTGCCACATAGTAGACACACTGAGTAAGTGGCTAACTCGTAGGTGAAACCATGTGCCACATGATGCTTGTTTGACTTCTCCAATAGGTTGTATCGTGTGAAGAAGAAGAACAAAAAGGACAGGCTCACCACTGAAAGATTCCTGGAATGTCCACCCCACATTCTTATTCTTACACGACCGGCAAGTTATGGCCCCTCGTAGTTGCCTACCTATATATGCTAGCTGATATGCTGCACTATATATGCTACTCGCATACGTAGCTAAGCTCTTCGACATATCAAATTGGTTTGATATTTTTCTTTTGCGAGGAATTATTCTGTCCTTGCTAATCTCGAGTAATTTTTTTATCTCCCACATTATACATGCATGTGGGGCCATCGACATATATAAACCGAGATGCATAATACTCCCTCCGTCCCAAAATAAGTGTCTCTCCAGAGTTGTACAAGTCAGCGCTACTTATTTTGGGACCAAGGGAGTACTACTTACTACATTTTCTTTTGTGAAAAAATACTACTTACTACATATGTCTTCTTGGGAAAAAAATGGAGCTATCTCGTTAATATTTATGATCGTATGCATATACAGATAGACATACAGGAATGGTTATGAACTGTGTGTATGTAGTACACATAGTAAACTTGTCGTGCCACGTACGGACGACAGCATGAAGGCAAGCATAGCATTAGGTACGTGAGCAACGGGGATTCATTAATTATTAATTTAGCTAACTAAGTTAAATTAATCGGCCTATGCTGACAAAAATGGACCATGGTAACACCCGGCAGGACGTCAGGTGGCAACTAACGACGAAAACAAGCATCTGGGAAATGTCCATTTTATTCTTGTGAAGCATCTAACCTCAAAGTACTCATTTTTTCTTCTTCTGTTTTTTATAGGTAATCTTTTTCCAACTTAACCAAGAACTGTTATTTTGCCGTCGTGGCGATTTTTATACTTCCTGGACTAGATCCGACCATCTCCCATCTGAAAAAGAAAAAGACCTTCCAAGACGTGTGGCCGCGTGGGACACAAGTGTCTGAGCCACACGGCCGTCTTCAGTCCAGGCAAAGATCGTGAGGCCCGGCCAAGGAACCGTGGCTTCATCAAAATAGGGCTCCGTTACCCGTTTATGAAAGCTAAAAGTAGCATTGGTTTGTTCACTGTAATAACACTATGTCTCTTCACATGCAGCAGAAACTCACATGGGTGAAACAACAACATGAAGGAAGGATGGATCATTACAAACGGGAAATACATGTAGAGTGCGCACGAACCGGAAGCTTCTTGAAGTTTCCCGGACAGGTAGCCAATGGCCAGGTTGTCGAACCAGGTGTCGCGGTACACCGTCGTCGTCGTCGTGGCTGCGGCCGTCTCTCTCGGCGGCCTTGTCGGCGCCCGGGCTAGCGTTGCCTCCTGCGGCCTCGCCATGACCCCTCGCACCGTGGAGCTCCGCTTGATCCTCCTCACGTCGTAGCTCCTCTTCGCCACGCAGGAGACGCCTCTTCCCCTGGCCGTGAGGCCACTGTGACTGTGAGGGAGGAGCACGAGTGCGGTGGCCTCCATGTTTTTGGTCTGCCAAGCTATGAGTGCGTGTGTGTGTGTGTGAGAGAGAGAGAGAGAGGGAGGGGTATGTTTGCAGAGTGGGAGAAGAGGAAGAGTCGAATTAAGGTGTATTTGTAGGATGTTGATTACTACTAGGCTTATGATTTGACTCGTATGGGGGAGGAGGAAAAGCCCAAACGGCAGGGAGGGGGGCATCTCGGTGTGGGGGGACGATGGAATCAAGGCTAACATCATGTTCCACGAGATCCTCGGCGGGGAATGGACAAGAGCGAGCTGTGTCAATTTCTAATGGGCTTTTGGCTATTGATGTTCCCTCTCCCTCCTTTAGTTGGACCGGGCGAAAGGATCCATGGACATGAGAATTAAATAACAGTTTCTAAAAAAAAAGGGAATTAAGTAACACTTTCCCGTGAGATACAAGAACTCGCTCTTTTCCACGGCGACATGTGTCTGCACCTCCGTGTATGCTGCTCTCTAAACTGTTGCACCAACGGCAACTTGGACACCTAGGCCGACCAATTCTAACATTTCGTATATGTAAGTTTTTTCTTTTTTTTAGAAAGGGCTCAAGGCTGTAAATGAAGTATCACATTTTTTATGCAAGGTTTTTTTTTTCTCTCTCCCCCCCCCCCCCCCCCCCGGGCAAAAAAAAGTTTTTTTTCTTGTGAAAGGGCCCAGGGCCATAAATTAAGTAACACAGATCCTTACAACACATCCATACAAAAAAAAATACATTCAAATCCTTGGAGGCGTCGAGCCGCCTCTACGGAGCAAACTTTTTTGAACTCATGAGCCTGTAGAAGCAACGGTCGGGAAGTTGTCAATGTAGACCAGGAGATGCCGCGCCGGTGACTCCAATCTGCAAAGTAAATCGCTGCCTCGAAGAATAATACGCTGATAAGGGCCTGTGGAAACTTCAAAAACCATGAAAGCAGGTCGAATCCAGATGGATCCACTGGAAACCTAAGCCGCACGGATTCCGAAAGACCCATCAAAAACACGGCTCCACACACCCTCCGTCGGCGATAAGCACACCAATGAAACGGAAAAAGGCGGGGAGAAAATTGTTCCTACGCTGGGGCACGCCATCATCCCGCTTCCCGAACCAAACACGATGACTTCCTAAAGAAAGCTAAAAGAAATCACCCGTGCCACTGCACGCCAGGTCTGAGATTGACGTCAAGCTCGCCGTTAGGACCATGCACCGGCGTCCTCTTCTCTAATGACCTAGCTAGCCCAGTTCTTCGTTGAAGACCGCTTTGCTAGGACGGACACCAACGCCGCAGCCGAACATTGCGGAGACCGTAACTCGGCCACACATCCCTGTCACCAAACCACAACAGTCCACGGAACCATCCATATCAGCACCCCATGATCAGCAGCCTCCCCGCCACCGCCGGTGGTGCACCCTTGCCGTGGCTATAGGAAAAGGAGATGGGAGTGGTGGCTAGGGTTAGTCGCCCCACATGGAGCCTCTAGCGAAAATGTTTCGAGACGTCGCAACGTTCATTTTTGCGAGTGGTGGCTAGGGTTAGTCGCCCCACTCGGTGTATATACAAGTTATATTTGCACCGTATAGTCTCTAGAAACTTCACCCCAGTAATTGCCAGATTTTAGTTCACTTTTCCCTAGATATTTGGACCAACCAGTTGAGAAAAAAAAGATGTGACTACACTGCACGTATCACTGACAATACAACCTAAGTGCATGTTTATTACTCCACACATAAAAGGATAAAACAGTGAGGCAGATTTTAAATAACAACAATGATATGATCGACTGACTTCTGCTGAATAACAGAGCATCTCTAGCAGACCCCTTAAAAACACTAAACCTGTAAAATTCCGACAGATTTACGGTTTCGGTCCAATTAATACGGGACAGGGAGAGTAATAAGTAGGAGCAGGTTATCCAACTTCCATCAAAAGTTTCCCAAGTTGAAGACATTGCATGCGCAATGTTTTGAAACAATATTGTGATGATTGAGGTGTCTGGTGACGAGACCAAGAAGGTCACAAGGTTCTAATAGCCTCCGGCACATATCAAGTCAACATTGTAGGACTGGTTCATCCAGAAATGAGGTGTTAAAGTCTGAGTTATCGAGGGGCTTCTGAGTATTTTAGCCGTACAAGCAAGCCTGAAGACATACTAGACTTCCATTCGTGCTACTCCGTAGATGATTATATCAATGCTGAAATGCATCATTGGAAAATAACAGAATAGTTTTGTTGATGCATCAGCAAGAATCACCACATGAGGAGGCCCCCTTCTAGAAATGATGAAACCTGTGGTTGTCTCTCAGCAGAATGGCAATCCCCCAGACCCCCGCGTCGCCCTCCCCTGGCGACACGGGGGCAACCGCATCGGCCGCCGCCAGGAAACCCACCGTCCGCTCGCCCCGTTGCGCTGCCGCCGGAGGGCCGGCCGGCGAAGCCGCGCCGCGCCCCGGGATGGCGGCGGCGGGGCGGATCCGCTCCCCCGCACCCCCACGCGCTTCTCCACCCCCCTCCCAGATCCGCCGCCACCGCAGGCCCCGCCCCCGCCGCTGCACCGCCGCCGGAGGGCCGGCCGGCGAGGCTGTGCTGTGCCCCGGGATGGCGGCAACTGGCAGATCCGTCCCCCGCGCGCTCCCTCGCTCTTCCTCAGCCCCGCATCCCGGAACTCCTGTGCGGGCGCCCCCACCCCAGCTGCTGCAAGATCTGCCAGTCCGGCAGCGGGCGCGGCGTACCGGCCTGGCCACGGCCAATGGCGCCGTCCCCAGCAGTCCTCCCCTCCTCCCTCTGCGCGCAGGCCAGCTCTGCTGGTGCTGCTGCCTTTGGTTGGATGCGGGCACTGCGGCTGGTTGCGGAGGTGCTCGCGGCCTGCCTTCCTGCTGGCTGTTGGCGGCCCTCTTCGTCACCGGCGGCCCTTCCTCTCCCCCGAGCCGCGGTGACGGCTCACGTGGTGGCGATGAGACTACAGTGGTAGTGGCAGTCATGAAGCCCCTCAAGGCGGGTGCTTGTTGGCGCTGCTCCGGCCCCGGCGACCTTGGACTCGCGTCTCTCCGGTGCCAATGGCTGCCGGCGTCCTCTGCCGGGTGGCTCCGGCCTCGGTGACCCTGCAGCTGCGTTCCTTCCGGCTCGCGTGTCTTCCCGACGTCTCGATGACTATGGCCACGGTAACTAGGATCTGCGTCCCTCCAGTCCTAGCTTGCCGGCGTTGCTGTTCGTCGTCAACCAACCCCCTCGCGGTTTGCTTCGCCGTCTGCCCTACCTTGTACGCCTCGAAACTCCCCGTTTGCCAGATCCGATGCTTGTGGGTTCGGAGGCGGTGCCACCCTCCGACGGCAGATGCAGCCCTACCACCCCCCTTTCGACATGGTGGATCCGACCGGCATTGGCTTTCTCATCTTCGTTTCCAGATACGGTGGCTATGGGATTGCTTAGCCTCAGGCCAGGGAGAAATCCCTGCTCGGCTTTGCCGACGCTGGCGGCGGCGGCGTCTGCGGATGTCGTTTCCTTCTTGGAGGCGCTGTCAAGGCCCTCGGCTGCGCCCCTCTTCGAGCTCAGGGGAAACCCTAGGTCTGGTTCCTCTGGACCGGATGGCGACGGCGTCTTGGCGTCGTCCTCCTTCTTGAAGGCGCTATCTTGTTCGCTCGCGGTGTCCCCTGTTTTGGTTTTGAAGATGTTGGTGCTCTTGTTAGTTCGGCATTGTCGTCCTTGGGTCGTGCATGGCAAGTTTAGCTGTGTTGAGTTGTATTTTCTGTTGGGCCGAGCATCCCTCGTTTCTCTGCTCCGGGCACCATGTTCACGCGTGTCTGCGTTCGTGTCATGTTATTTCCCTATCTGTACTCGTTCTATTCCTTCTATCAATGCAATGATACGCAAGCTTTGCGTATTCGCGAAAAAAGAATGGCAATCCCCACAAACACGGAGGTTCCTCATGATGCGCATAAGTGTCTCCAGAAGGAGAAAACCCCCAAAAGCAAAGGCCATTTTTTCACAGTGATGATGTAGCGATTCTTCTCTTCTCACTTTCTCTGTGGTGTGCATGGCAAAACTGGTAACAGGCACATAACCTGCAGCCTTGATATTACCTATTAACCTACCCAAGTTCCTATATATCTCTACTTCTAAAGGTGGAGTTGGTAGCTTCAATCTCGGGTTTTTTTCGTCTTCCCTCCCACCTTTGTCTGGTTTTTTTTCATCCGGTTTTTTACATCAGCAACCCCCCCCCCCCCCGAGTAGCCCCATATGCCCTAACCCACTCTCGTCTCCCTCCCTAGGACGCGGCCGCCCTCCGAATCGAATCCCGCCGCCGGGCTCGTCTGCCTCGCCATGGCCGATGAACGCGTCGATTGCGGTCGCGTCCCTCTCCGAACGGCGGCGATGATGGAGGGAGTGGCTGGCCAGGATCCCGATCGATGGATGCGCCGGGTCGTCACTCCTCGGAGTCCCGCTCACCACATCTCTCCCTGACTCCGTCTTCTCCTCGAGCTGCACGGTGCGCATCCCTCCTTCCCACACGCTGCTCTTCTCCCTCCCCAAATCGCCATGGATCTCGCTGATGGGGAACGTTGCATGGGAAACAAAAAATTTCCTACGCACACGCAAGATCTATCCATGGTGATGAGCATCTACGAGAGGGAGAGTGGATCTACATACCTTTGTAGATCGCTAAGCGGGAAGCGTTAAGAAACGCGGTTGATGTAGTCGAACGTCTTCGCGATCCAAATCGCTAGCCGTCCCGCGATCCGATCACGATCCGTCCCGCGATCCAATCATGAACCGTCCCGCGATCCAATCACGGACCTTCCGATCTAGCCCGAACGGACGGCACCTCCGCGTTCAGCACACGTACAGCTCGATGACGATCTCCGCCTTCTTGATCCAGCAAGAGGGAGCGGAGAGGTAGATGAGTTCTCCGGCAGCGCGACGGCGCGGCGGCGGTGGTAGTGGAACTATTCCGGCAGGGCTTCGCCTGAGCACCGTCGGAATCTATTTGGTGGAGAAACTAGGGAATAGAGAACTAGCATGTGGACTTGTGTCTTTGGGGCCTCTATTCTTCTAGTATATATAGGAGGGAGGGGGAGGAGGCAGCCTCCCTAGGGTTTCCCCTAGGGGTTCGGCCGAACCAGGAGGAGGTGGAGGATTCCACCTCCAATCCTACTCCTAGTAGGATTCCTTTCCTACTTGGAGTTCACCTTCCCCACTTGGGGCTTTTCCTTTCCCACCTTCCTAGCCGCATGGGCCTTGTGGGGCTGGTTTGCCCAGCCCACTAAGGGATGGTGCACCACCCCTTAGGCCCATGTGGCCTCCCGGCGTGGGTGGCCCCTCCCGATGGCCCTCCGGCACTCCCGGTACACTACCAGAAATACCCGAAACTTTTCCGGTGGGCAAAACGGGACTTCCTATATATCAATCTTTACCTCCGGACCATTCCGGAGCTCCTCGTGACGTTCGGACGTCCGGGATCTCATCCGGGACTCCGAACAACCTTCGGTCACCATCATACATAACTCAATACTACCGAAACGTCACCGCACGTTAAGTGTGCAGACCCTGCGGGTTCGAGAACTATGTAGACATGACCGAGACACCTCTACGGTCAATAACCAATAGCGGGACTGGATGCCCATATTGGTTCCTACATATTCTACGAAGATCTTTATCGGTTGAACCTCTATGTCAAGGATTCAGTTAATCCCTTATGCTGTTCCCTTTGTTCTTCGGTATGTTACTTGCCCGAGATTCGATCGTCGGTATCTGTATACCTAGTTCAATCTCGTTACCGGCAAGTCTCTTTACTCGTTCCGTAATACAAGATCACGTGGCTAACACTTTAGTCACATTGCTTGCAAGGCTTATTGTGATGTTGTATTACCAAGTGGGCCCTGAGATACCTCTCCGTCACACGGAGTAACAAATCCCAGTCTTGATCCATGCCAGCTCAACAGACACCTTTGGAGATACCTGTAGAGCATCTTTATAGTCACCCAGTTACGTTGTGACGTTTGATACACACAAGGTATTCCTCCGGTGTCAGTGAGTTGCATGATCTCATGGTCATAGGAACAGATACTTGACATGCAGAAAACTATAGCAATAAACTGACACGATCATATGCTATGTTCATAGTTTGGGTCTTGTCCATCACATCATTCTCCTAATGATGTGATCCCGTTATCAAATGACATCTCATGTCTATGGCTAGGAAACCTTGACCATCTTTGATCCACGAGCTAGTCTATTAGAGGCATACTAGGGACACGGTGTTGTCTATGTACCCACACATGTATTTGAGTTTCCAATCAATACAATTATAGCATGGATAATAAACGATTATCATGAACAAGGAAATATAATAATAACCATTTTATTATTGCCTCTAGGGCATATTTTCAACAGTCTCCCACTTGCACTAGAGTCAATAATCTAGCTCACATCGCTATGTGATTTACATTGTTATGAATCTAACACCCAATGAGTTCTGGGGTTCGATCATGTTTTGCATGTGAGAGAGGTTTTAGTCAACGGTCTGCAATATTTAGATCCGTGTGTTTCTTTGCAAATCCATATGTCATACTGCAGATGCTGCCACGCTCCACTTGGAGCTATTCCAAATGGCTGCTCCACTATACGTATCCGGATTGCTACTAAGAGTCATCCGGATTGGTGTCAAAGCTTGCATCGACGTAACCCTTTACGACGAACTCTTTATCACCTCCATAATCGAGAGACATTTCCTTAGTCCTCTAGTTACTAAGGATAATTTTGACCGCTGTCCAGTGGTCCACTCCTGGATCACTCTTGTATCCCTTGACAGACTCATGGCAAGGTACGCACCAGGTGCGGTACACAACATGGCATACTATATAGAGCCTATGGATAAGGCATATGGGACGACCTTCGTCCTTTCTCTTTCTTCTGTCGTGGTCGAGCTTTTGAGTCTCACTCAACTTCACACCTTACAAATCAGGCAAGAACTCCTTCTTTGACTGATCCATTTTGAACTCCTTGAAAATCTTGTCAAGGTATGTACTCATTGAAAAATCTTATCAGGCGTCTTGATCTATCTCCATAGATCTTGATGCCCAATATTTAAGTAGCTTTATCCAGGTCTTCCTTTGAAAAAACTCCTTTCAAACAACCCTTTATGCTTTCCAGAAATTCTACATTATTTCCGATCAACAATATGTCAACCACATATACTTATCAGAAATTCTATAGTGCTCCCACTCACTTTATTGTAAATACAAGTTTCTTATAAACCCAAAAACTTTGATCACCTTATCAAAGGGTATATTCTAACTCCGAGATGCTTGCTCTAGTCCATAGAAGGATCGCTGGAGCTTGCATACCTTTTAGCATCCTTAGGAATGACAAAACCTTCCGGTTGTATCACATACAACCTTTCCTCAAGGAAACCGTTAAGGAAACGTTGTTTTGACATCCATCTGCCAAATTTCATAATCGAAAAATGCAGCAACTGCTAACATAATTCCAACAGACTTTTAGCATCGCTACGGGTGAGAAAGTCTCATCGTAGTCAACTCCTTGAACTTGTCGGAAACTTCTTTGCAACAAGTCGAGCTTTATAAATGGTGACATTTTACCATCAGCGTTTGTCTTCTTCTTAAAGGTCCATTTGTACTCAACGGCCTGCCGTTTAACGGGCAAGTCTACCAAAGTCCACACTTGGTTTTCATACATGGATCCTATCTCAGATTTCATGGCTCCTAGCCATTTGTTGGAATCCGGGCCCACCATCGCTTCTTCATAGCTCGTAGGTTCACTATTGTCTAACAACATGACCTCCAAGACAGGATTGCCGTACCACTCAGGGGCGGCACGATTCCTTGTCGACCTACGAGGCCTGGTAGTAACTTGATCCGAAGTGTCATGATCATCATCATTAACTTCCTCTTCATTCGGTGTAGGCGCCACAGAAACATCTTTCTGTGTCGTGCTACCATCCAATTGAAGTGACGGTTCAATAACCTTGATCAAGTTCTACCTTTCCTCCCACTCAATTCTTTCGAGAGAAACTCTTTCTCGAGAAAGGACCCATTTTTAGCAACAAACACTTTGCCCTTGGATCTGAGATAGAAGGTATACCCAACTATTTCCTTAGGGTATCCTATGAAGATGCACTTTTCTGCTTTGGGTTCGAGCTTATCAGACGTAAGCATCGCATTCCCAAACTCTGAGAAATGACAGCTTAGGTTTCTGCCAAACCAAAATTCATACGGTGTCATCTCAACGGACTTAGATGGTGCCCTATTTAAAGTGAATGTAGTTGTCTCTAATGCATAACCCCAAAACGATAGTGGCAAATCGATAAGAGACATCATAGTACGTACCATATCCAATAGAGCACGACTACGACGTTCGGACACACCATCACACTATGGTGTTCCAGGTGGCGTGAGTTGTGAAACAATTTCCACATTGTCTTAAGTTGCATACCAAACTCGTAACTCAGATATTCACCTCTACGATCATATCGTAGACATTTTATCTTCTTGTCACGATGATCTTCAACTTCACTCTGAAATTGCTTGAACTATTCAAACGTTTCAGACTTGTGTTTCATCAAGTAAATATACCTATATCTACTCAAATCATCAGTGAAGGTAAGAAAATAACGATATCCACCACACGCTTCAACACTCATTGGACCGCATACATCAACATGTATCATTTCCAATAAGTCACTTGCCCGCTCCATCATACCGGAAAACGGGGTCTTAGTCATCTTGCCCATGAGGCATGGTCCGCATGTCTCAACCGATTCGAAATCGAGTGAGTCAAAAGATCCATCAACATGGAGTTTCTTCATGCGCTTTATGCCAATATGACCTTGGCGGCAGTGCCACAAGTATGTGGTACTATCGTTATTAACTTTGCATCTTTTAGCATCAATATTATGAACATGTGTATTACTACGATCGAGATTCAATAAACCATTCTCATTGGGTGCATGACCTTTGACGGTATTATTCATGTAAACAGAATAACCATTATTCTCTAACTTAAATGAATAACCATATTGCAATAAACATGATCTAATCACGTTCATGCTCAACGCAAACACCAAATAACATTTATTTAGGTTCATCACTAATCCCGTAGGTAGAGAGAGCGTGCGATGGTGGTCACATCAACCTTGGAAACACTTCCAACACACATCGTCACCTCGCCCTTAGCTAGTCTCTGTTTATTCCGTAGCTTATATTTCGAGTTACCAACATTTAGCAAATGAACCGGTATCTAATACCCAGGTGCTACTAGGAGTACTAGCAAGGTACACATGAATAAAACGTATATCAAATATACTTTTGTTGATGTTGCCAACCTTCTTATCTACCAAGTATCTAGGGCAGTTCCGCTTCAGTGACCGTTCTCTTCATAATAGAAGCACTCAGTCTCGAGTTTGGGTTCAACCTTGGGTTTCTTTACTGGAGCAGCAACTGGCTTGCCATCCATGAAGTTTCCCTCCTTGCCCTTGCCCTTCTCGAAACTAGTGGTTTTACTAACCATCAACACTTGATGTTCCTTCTTGATTTCTACCTTCGCGGTGTCAAACATCGCGAATAGTTCGGGGATCATTATTTCCATCCCTGGCATTTCATAGTTCATCACGAAGCTCTAGTAGCTTAGTGGCAGTGACTTGGAGAACTATATCAATCATTATCTTATCTGGAAGATCAACTCCCACTCGATTCAAGTGATTGTAGCACCCAGACAATCTGAGCACATGCTCGCCGACTGAGCTATTCTCCGTCATCTTGCAGGCAAAGAATCTTGTTGGAGGTCTCATACCTCTCAACACGGGCACGAGCCTGAAATCCCAATTTCAGCTCTTAGAACATCTCATATGTTCCGTGACGTTCAAAACGTTTTGGAGCCTCAATTCTAAGCCGTAATGCATGACGCACTGAACTATCAAGTAGTCATCAGAACGTGCCTATCAAATGTTCACAACATCTACAGACGATGCTTGAGGGGGTGGCGCACCGAGCGGTGCATTAAGGACATAAGCCTTCTGTGCAGCAATGAGGACAATCCTCAGATCACGGACCCAGTCCGCATTATTGCTACCATCATCTTTCAACTCTATTTTCTCTAGGAACGTATAAAAACACAGGGGAGCTATATCGCGAGCTATTGATCTACAACATATTTTGCAAAGACATTTTGACTATGTTCATGATAATGAGTTCAGTTAATCATATTACTAAAGAACTCCCACTCAAATTGACATCCCTCCGGTCATCCGAGTGTTACATGATCCAAATTCACCAACCCAAGTCCGATCATCACGTGAGATGAGGTGGTTTCAATGGCGAACATCTCCATGTTGATCATATCTACTATATGACTCATGTTCGACCTTTCGGTCTCTTGTGTTCCGAGGCCATGTCTGTACATGCTAGGCTCGTCAAGTTTAACTCGAGTGTTCCGCATGTGCAACACTGGCTTGCACCCGTTGTATGTGAACGTAGAGTCTATCACACCCGATCATCACGTGGTGTCTCGAAACGACGAACTTTCGCAACGGTGCACATTCGGGGAGAACACAATTTTATCTTGAAATTTTAGTGAGGGATCACAGATAACCCACAAGTATAGGGGATCAATTGTAGCCTTTTTCGATAAGTAAGAGTGTCGAACCCAACGAGGAGCTAAAGGTAGAACAAATATTCCCTCAAGTTCTATCGACCACCGATACAACTCTACGCACGCTTAACGTTCTCTTT
The DNA here is from genome assembly GCA_039707655.1 of Elymus sibiricus. Lineage (NCBI taxonomy): Eukaryota > Viridiplantae > Streptophyta > Magnoliopsida > Poales > Poaceae > Elymus > Elymus sibiricus. The sequence goes on from CM077675.1 coordinate 415,372,002, forward strand.
ACCTATAACAAGTATGAAACTAGAAGTACTTTGTAGGTGTTGTAGGATAGGTTTGCAAGATAATAAAGAGCACGTAAATAAAAACTAGGGCCTGTTTAGATGAAGAAACAACTAAGTTAGTCTTACTAGAGAGCTTTTTGTCACAAGAAAGTTATTTGTCCCTAGGCAATCGATAACTAGACCGGTAATCATTATTGCAATTTTATATGAGGGAGAGGCATAAGCTAACATACTTTCTCTACTTGGATCATATGCACTTATGATTGGAACTCTAGCAAGCATCCGCAACTACTAAAGATCATTAAGGTAAAACCCAACCATAGCATTAAGTATCAAGTCCTCTTTACTCCCATACGTAAACAACCTACTTACTCGGGTCTGTGCTTCCGTCACTCACGCCACCCACCATAAGCGAATCATAAACATATTGCAAACCCTACAGCGGGGATCCCTCACGCTTGCGCGACACGGAGAGCACCATAGGACAGCACCAATAATAAAACATGCAACTCAAACCAATCATGATCATCAATCAACCCATAGGACAAAACGGATCTACTCAAACATCATAGGATAGCCATACATCATTGGGAAATAATATATAGCGTTGAGCACCATGTTTAAGTAGAGATTACAGCGGGGAGAAGGGGTGTTACACCGCTGCATAGAGGGGGAGAGAGTTGGTGATGATGGCGGCGAAGTTGTTGGTGTAGATCGCCGTCACGATGATGGCCCCGGCGGTGTTCCAGCGCCACCGGGAGAGAGGGGGAGAGAGCCCCCCTCCTTCTTCTTCTTCCTTGTCCTTCCCCCTAGATGGGAGAAGGGTTTCCCCTCTGGTCCATGGCCTCCGTGGCGGCGGAGGGGCGAGAGCCCCTCCGAGATTGGATCTCTCTCTCTATTTCCTTCTGTTTCTGCCTTCCAGATTCTGGCCTTTCACCGTTTCTTATATTCCCGGAGATCCGTAACTCCGATTGGGCTGAAATTTTAACACGGGTTTTATCCGGATATTAGCTTTCTTGCGACGAAAGAAGGGCACCAACCGCCTTACGGGGTGGCCACAAGCCAGCCGGGCGCGCCCTACCCCCCAGGGCGCGCCCCTATGGCTTGTGGGCCCCTCGGGCACCGCCTTCTGTTGATTCCACTTCCCAAAATTCACATATATTCCAAAAAAATCTCCGTAAGGTTTTATCCCGTTTGGACTTCGTTTGATATGGATTTTCTGCGAAACAAAAAACATGCAACAAACAGGAACTGGCACTGGGCACTGGATCAATATGTTAGTCCCAAAAATAGTATAAAAATTTGCCAACAGTATATGAAAGTTGTAGAATATTGGCATGAAACAATCAAAAATTATAGATACGACGGATACATATCAGCATCCCCAAGCTTAATTCCTGCTCGTCCTCGAGTAGGTAAATGATAAAAAAAGATAATTTTTGATGTGGAATGCTACCTAGCATAATCTTGATCATATAATCTAATCATGGCATGAATATTAAGACACAAGTGATTCAAAGCAATAGTCTATCATTTGACATTAAGACAATAATACTTCAAGCGTACTAATAAAGCAATCATGTATTCTCAAAATATCATGGCTAAAAGAAAGTTATCCCTACAAAATCATATAGTCTGGCTATGCTCCATCTTCATCACACAAAGTATTTAATCATGCACAACCCCGGTTTTAGCCAAGCAATTGTTTCATACTCTAGTCTTCTCAAACGTTTTCAACTTTCACGCAATACATGAGTGTGAGCCATGGATATAGCACTATAGGTGGAATAGAATATGGTGGTTGTGGAGAAGACAAAAAGAAGGAGATAGTCTCACATCAACTAGGTGTATCAACGGGCTATGGAGATGCCCATCAATAGATATTAATGTGAGTGAGTAGGGATTGCCATGCAACGGATGCACTAGAGCTATAAGTGTATGAAAGCTCAAAAGAAACTAAGTGGGTGTGCATCCAACTTGCTTGCTCACGAAGACCTAGGGCAATTTGAGGAAGCCCATCATTGGAATATGCAAGCCAAGTTCTATAATGAAAAATTCCCACTAGTATATGAAAGTGACAGTATAGGAGACTCTCTATCATGAAGATCATGGTTCTACTTTGAAGCACAAGTGTGGTAAAGGATAGTAGCATTGCCCCTTCTCTCTTTTCTCTCATTTTTTTTGTTTTTTTTTTGGTGGGCTTCTTCGGCCTCTTTTATTTTTCATAAAGTCCGGAGACTCATCCCAACTTGTGAGGGAATCATAGCTTCCATCATCCTTTCCTCACATGGGACAATGCTCTAATAATGATGATCATCACACTTTTATTTACTTACAACTCAAGAATTACAACTCGATACTAGAGCAAAATATGACTCTATATGAATGCCTCCGGCGGTGTACCGGGATGTGCAATGATCTAGCGTAGCAATGACATAAAAAAAATGGACAAGCCATGAAAACATCATGCTAGCTATCTTACGATCATGCAAAGCAATATGACAATGATGGTGCGTGTCATAATAAACGGAACGGTGGAAGTTGCATGGCAATATATGTCGGAATGGCTATGGAAATGCCATAATAGGTAGGTATGGTGGCTGTTTTGAGGAAGGATATATGGTGGGTGTAATGCACCGGCGAAAGTTGCGCGGTACTAGAGAGGCTAGCAATGGTGGAAGGATGAGAGTGCGTATAATCCATGGACTCAACATTAGTCATAAAGAACTCACATACTTATTGCAAAAATCTATTAGCTATCGAAACAAAGTATTAGACGCATGCCCCTAGGGGAGAGGTTGGTAGGAGTTAACCATCGCGCGCTCCCGACCTCCACACAAAGGATGACAATCAATAAATAAATCATGCTCTGACTTCTTCACATAACGGTTCACCATACGTGCATGCTACGGGAATCACAAACTTTAACACAAATATTTCTACCAATCCACAATTACTCACTAGCATGACTCTAGTATCACCATCTTTATATCGCAAAACTATTGCAAGGAATCAAACATATCATATTCAGTGATCTACAAGTTTTATGTAGGATTTTATGACTAACCACGTGAATGACCAACTCCTGTTAACTCTCTAAATAGATATAAGTGAAGCATGAGAGTTTAATTCTTTCTACAAAAGATATGCCCACGCTCTAACAAATATAAGTGAAGCAAAAGAGCATTCTACAAATGGCAGTTTTCTATGTGTAGAGAAACAGGCAATCCAAACTTCAAATGATATAAGTGAAGCACATGAAGCATTCTATAAAGCCATACTCAAAAGATATAAGTGAGGTGCAAAGAGCCTTCTATAAATCAACCAAGGACTTTCTCATACCAGCATGGTGTATTATTAAAAGAAAAAGAAAAAGCACACGACGCTCCAAGATTTACGCATATCCTGTGACGAATAAAAATATAGCTCCAAATAAAATTACCGATGGTTGTTAGAAGAAAGAGGGGATGCCTTCCGGGGCATCCCCAAGCTTAGTTTCTTGGGAGTCCTTGAATATTACCTTGGGGTGCCTCAGGAATCCCCAAGCTTAGTCTCTTTCCACTCCTTATTCCTTCATCCATCGTGATCTCACCCAAAACTTGAAAACTTCAATCACACAAAACTTAACAAAACCCTCGTGAGATCCGTTAGTAATAATAAAGCAAATTACAACTTTAAGTACTGTTGCCAACCAATTCATATTTTGTTTTTGCATTGTAGCTACTGTAATATAACTTTTACATGGCTTATACCACCGATACAATCGATAGTTTCATCAAAACGAGCAAAACAATGCATCAAAAACAGAATCTGTCAAAAACAGGACAGTCTGTAGTAATCTGAATATTCACCATACTTATGTAACTCTAAAAATTCTGAAAAATTAGGAAAAAATAAACAATTTGCATAGAAGTACTTTTTAAAAATTTCAGAAACTTTTGACATTCCAGTAAAAAATGTAAATTCACACACTACAGCCAAAGTTTCTGTTTTTGCACTGCACACACCAAACAAGCAATCTGATCATCCTAAAGGCAAATCTTGGCACATTATTTTTATAATACAATGGATTTATACAAGGGGATAATTATTTTTGTTGAAAAGTTTCTGTAATTAAGATTCACAAGGTCTCCATGGGCATGAACAAAGTTCAAGGCTAGCTCCCACTTTCACAATGCTCGTCCCTCTCACTTTCACTTTTCTTTTTGAAAAAGTTTTAGGTTCCCCTCTTTATTTTTTTTGTTTTTGAACTATATAAAAGCACACAACAGAATAAAATGACTCTCTAAAACTTCCGGGTTGTCTCCCTAGCAGCGCTTTCTTTAAAGCCATTAAGCTAGGCATAAAGTGCTCAAGTAATGGATCCACCCGGATCCCAAGGTATATCGAAGCCAATTTTAATTAACAATGATTTGTAATTTAGTAGTGAGCACAAAGTAACATATATCATGCAACAACGAAGTCTAACTCTCTTCCTATGCATTGGCATATCATAAAAGAACAATTCATGCACATCAAGTAAAGGCCAATACATAGCATAAGCAGTTTCTTGCAATTTTATCATATTGGAAACATAGAGAGGTGGAGATGTAGTTCCTCTCTCATAATAATTGCAAGTAGGAGCAGCAAGTACATGCATATTATATTTATCAAAATCATCATGTGTAATAGTAGAAGGCAACCCATCAATGTAATCCCTAATAAGAGCAAACTTCTCCGATATAGTGTAGTTGGGAGAATTCAAAAAGATAATAGGACTATCATGTGTGGGTGCAATAGCAACAATTTCATGTTTAACATAAGGAACTATACCAAGGTCATCTCCATAAGCATCATTCATATTGGCATCATGGCCACAAGCATAGCAAGCATCAAGTTCATCAAAAAGGGATATTTCAAACGAATCCAAGGGATCATAGCAATTATCATAGCATTCATCCTTCGGTAAGCACGAAGGGAAATTAAACAATGTATGAGTTGAAGAGTTACTCTCATTAGAAGGTGGGCACGGGTAGCTAATCCGCTCTTCCTCCTTTTGTTCTTCGCTCTCCTCCTCATCTTTTTCATCCAATGAGCTCACAGTGTCATCAATTTCTTCTTCCATAGATTCCTGCAAAATATTAGTCTCTTCTTGGATAGCGGAGACTTTCTCAATAAATTGATCAATATGGGCATTATATTCATAATTGGCATAACAATAACGAAGCATAGCCAAATTTTGAGATCGGTGAACAACATCATCATAATCCTCATACTTTTCAAACAAAGCTTCAATTTCATAAGCACCCTTAAAAGCAACAAACTCTTCTATTTGTTCCACATCATAGTAATCATATATACCATTAGCATAAGAAGCCAAGGTTTCATTATCATTAAATTTACATGAAAAGGGAAGGTGTTTAGCCTTCATCCTAGAGCAACAAGTAATATCATATCTCTGGCATAAATTCCAAGCATACCAATGCAACATATGAATTTGATCCCATAACAGTTTCCCTTTTTGAGTCAAGCGATAATCCCTAAAGTATTCACGTTGATCCAACGTGTGTCCCATTATATAATTGAATGGGGTTTTCTCATGATTATTAAAGTAGTGCATAATATCTTTCACATAACGAGCATCGAGGGTTTTAGGAGGTTCCCCATCTCCATGAGTAGCAAGTACACCTAATTTTTTTGGTATTTCGTGTTCCATATCCATAACTAAAGATAGAGAACAACTTAGAATAGCAAATAAAATCTACTTAGTGATAAAGCAAACAAGCACACACGAGAATATTCACCCCACGCTATTGCTCCCCGGCAACGGCGCCAGAAAAAGGTCTTGATAACCCACAAGTATAGGGGATCAATTGTAGCCTTTCTCGATAAGTAAGAGTGTCGAACCCAACGAGGAGCTAAAGGAAGAACAAATATTCCCTCAAGTTCTATCGACCACCGATACAACTCTACGCACGCTTAACGTTCGCTTTACCTAGAACAAGTATGAAACTAGAAGTACTTTGTAGGTGTTGTAGGATAGGTTTGCAAGATAATAAAGAGCACGTACATAAAAACTAGGGGCTGTTTATATGAAGAAATAACTAAGTTAGTCTTAGTAGAGAGCTTTTTGTCACAAGATAATTATTTGTCCCTAGGCAATCGATAATTAGACCGGTAATCATTATTGCAATTTTATATGAGGGAGAGGCATAAGCTAACATACTTTCTCTACTTGGATCATATGCACTTATGATTGGAACTCTAGCAAGCATCCGCAACTACTAAAGATCATTAAGGTAAAACCCAACCATAGCATTAAGTATCAAGTCCTCTTTACTCCCATACGTAAACAACCTACTTACTCGGGTCTGTGCTTCCGTCACTCACGCCACCCACCATAAGCGAATCATAAACATATCGCAAACCCTACAGCGGGGATCCCTCACGCTTGCGCGACACGGAGAGCACCATAGGACAGCACCAATAATAAAACATGCAACTCAAACCAATCATGATCATCAATCAACCCATAGGACAAAACGGATCTACTCAAACATCATAGGATAGCCATACATCATTGGGAAATAATATATAGCGTTGAGCACCATGTTTAAGTAGAGATTACAGCGGGGAGAAGGGGTGTTACACCGCTGCATAGAGGGGGAGAGAGTTGGTGATGACGGCGGCGAAGTTGTTGGTGTAGATCGCCGTCACGATGATGACCCCGGCGGCGTTCCGGTGCCACCGGGAGAGAGGGGGAGAGAGCCCCCCTCCTTCTTCTTCTTCCTTGTCCTTCCCCCTAGATGGGAGAAGGGTTTCCCCTCTGGTCCATGGCCTCCGTGGCGGCGGAGGGGCGAGAGCCCCTCCGAGATTGGATCTCTCTCTCTGTTTCCTTCTGTTTCTGCCTTCCAGATTCTGGCCTTTCACCGTTTCTTATATTCCCGGAGATCCGTAACTCCGATTGGGCTGAAATTTTAACACGATTTTTATCCGGATATTAGCTTTCTTGCGACGAAAGAAGGGCACCAACCGCCTTACGGGGTGGCCACAAGCCAGCCTGGCGTGCCCTACCCCCCAGGGCGCGCCCCTATGGCTTGTGGGCCCCTCGGGCACCGCCTTCTGTTGATTCCACTTCCCAAAATTCACATATATTCCAAAAAAAATCTCCATAAGTTTTTATCCCGTTTGGACTTCGTTTGATATGGATTGTCTGTGAAACAAAAAACAAGCAACAAATAGGAACTGGCACTGGGCACTGGATCAATATGTTAGTCCCAAAAATAGTATAAAAAGTTGCCAAAAGTATATGAAAGTTGTAGAATATTGGCATGAAACAATCAAAAATTATAGATACGATGGAGACGTAACAATCACCTTATAATGCTACCGTCGTCCTAAGCATAATAAGATGCATAAAAGGATTAACATCACATGCAAATCATAAGTGACATGATATGGCCATGAACTTGTGCTTTTGATCTTCATCTACAAAGCACCGGCATGATCTCCATCTTCACCGGCATGACACCATGATCTCCATCATCTTGATCTCCATCAATGTGTCGCCATGAGGTTGTCACGCCAACTGTTGCTTCTACGACTATTGCTAACTCATAGCAATAAAGTGAAGCAAAAAACAGCGAAAATAAATTAAAGACAACCCTATGGCTCCTGCCGGTTGCCGTACTCATCGACATGCAAGTCATGATATTCTATACAAAACATAATCATCTCATACATCACATATATCTCATCATGTAATTGGCCATATCACATCACAACATACCCTGCAAAAACAAGTTAGACGTCCTCTAATTGTTGTTGCATGTTTTACGTGGCTGCTACGGGTATCTAGCAAGAACGATTCTTACCTACGCAAAACCACAACGGTGATACACAAATTGCTATTCAGCCTTCTCAAGGACCGCCTTTGTCGAATCCGATCCAACTAAAGTGGGAGAGACAGACACCCGCCAGCCATCTTTATGCAACGAAGTTACATGTCAGTTGATGGAACCGGTCTCTCGTAAGCGTACGAGTAAGGTTGGTTCGGGCCGCTTCATCCCACAATACCGCCGAATCAAGAAAAGACCAAGGGAGGAAGCAATCTGAACATCAACGCCCACAAACTCCTTTGTGTTCTACTCGTGATCTCATCTACACATAGACCTAGCTCATGATGCCACTAATGGGGAACGTTGCATGGGAAACAAAAAAATTCCTACGGACACGCAAGATCTATCCATGGTGATGAGCATCTACGAGAGGGAGAGTGGATCTACATACCCTTGTAGATCGCTAAGCGGGAAGCGTTAAGAAACGCGGTTGATGTAGTCGAACGTCTTCGCGATCCAAATCGCTAGCCGTCCCGCGATCTGATCACGATCCGTCCCGCGATCCAATCACGAATTGTCCCGCGATCCAATCACGGTCCTTCCGATCTAGCGCCGAACGGACGGCACCTCCGCGTTCAGCACACGTACAGCTTGATGACGATCTCCGCCTTCTTGATCTAGCAAGAGGGAGCAGAGAGGTAGATGAGTTCTCCGGCAGCGCGACGGCTCGGCGGCGGTGGTAGTGGAACTATTCTGGCAGGGCTTCGCCTGAGCACCGTCGGAATCTATTTGGTGGAGAAACTAGGGAATAGAGAACTAGCATGTGGACTTGTGTCTTTGGGGCCTCTATTCCTCTAGTATATATAGGAGGGAGGGGGAGGAGGCAGCCTCCCTAGGGTTTCCCCTAGGGGTTCGGCCGAACCAGGAGGAGGTGGAGGATTCCACCTCCAATCCTACTCCTAGTAGGATTCCTTTCCTACTTGGAGTTCACCTTCCCCACTTGGGGCTTTTCCTTTCCCACCTTCCTAGCCGCATGGGCTTTGTGGGGCTGGTTTTCCCAGCCCACTAAGGGCTGGTGCACCACCCCTTAGGCCCATGTGGCCTCCCGGCGTGGGTGGCCCCTCCCGATGGTCCTCCGGCACTCCCGGTACAATACCGGAAATACCCGAAACTTTTCCGGTGGCCAAAAAGGGACTTCCTATATATCAATCTTTACCTCCGGACCATTCCGGAGCTCCTCGTGACGTCCGGGATCTCATCCGGGACTCCGAACAACCTTCGGTCACCACCATACATAACTCAATACTACCGAAACGTCACCGCACGTTAAGTGTGCAGACCCTGCGGGTTCGAGAACTATGTAGACATGACCGAGACACCTCTACGGTCAATAACCAATAACGGGACCTGGATGCCCATATTTGTTCCTACATATTCTACGAAGATCTTTATCGGTTGAACCTCTATGTCAAGGATTCAGTTAATCCCGTATGTTGTTCCCTTTGTTCTTCGGTATGTTACTTGCCCGAGATTCGATCGTTGGTATCTGTATACCTAGTTCAATCTCGTTACTGGCATGTCTCTTTACTCGTTCCGTAATACAAGATCCTGTGGCTAACACTTTAGTCACATTGCTTGCAAGGCTTATTGTGATGTTGTATTACCGAGTGGGCCCTGAGATACCTCTCCGTCACACGGAGTAACAAATCCCAGTATTGATCCATGCCAGCTCAACAGACACCTTCGGAGATACCTGTAGAGCATCTTTATAGTCACCCAGTTACGTTGTGACGTTTGATACACACAAGGTATTCCTCCGGTGTCAGTGAGTTGCATGATCTCATGGTCATAGGAACAGATACTTGACATGCAGAAAACTACAGCAATAAACTGACACGATCATATGCTATGTTCATAGTTTGGGTCTTGTCCATCACATCATTCTCCTAATGATGTGATCCCGTTATCAAATGACATCTCATGTCTATGGCTAGGAAACCTTGACCATCTTTGATCAACGAGCTAGTCTATTAGAGGCATACTAGGGACACGGTGTTGACTATGTACCCACACATGTATTTGAGTTTCCAATCAATACAATTATAGCATGGATAATAAACGATTATCATGAACAAGGAAATATAATAATAGCCATTTTCTTATTTGCTCTAGGGCATATTTCCAACACTCGCGCTTTTGGAACCCCTCCTCTCCCTCCCCGATCCGATGTGGATCTTGTGCTGCTAAAGCTGCTCCTCTCCCTTCCCTGGACGCCATGGATCTCGCCAGCCGCCATCGGATGAAGCCCCACATCCCCAAGCTCGACGGGCTTGGCAGCTGACTCCGGGTAAACCCACCACACGTCTCGCAATCCCCAATCCCATCTCTTCTCCTTCCCCCTCACAGTCGCCCGGGATGCGATCTCTCCTCCCCCATAACTGTCTTCCTCTTCTTCTTCTACTACTTTCCTTCATCTCCTCCAATATGTGATGCAATTTTTGCCCATGTGAACAAATCCATGTATGTGAACAAGTCCAGTTTTTTTGTGTTGAGGAAAAAACTGAAGCTTCCTATGTATCATAGACAGCTGATATGCATTTGCAAACAGTAGCTACCTATAGGATATATACCACTGGTTCTCTGGTCCTTCTATTTTGTTTATTCATGCCCAAAATCAAAATTGAATTTGCTTGGATGTTCAGTTTGCACAAATGATGAATCTGCACCGTTTTCTGCTTCTGAATTTTCACTGAATGTTTCAACACCTTCTCAACCTCGTCTGTTTATTTTATTATTTACTTATTAAATCTGCAGTGCCATGGAGGCCGGCCGCATCAGGTCGACTTAGTCCACCCCCTTTGTCGGTGGGGCGTGACACACCGCTGATGCGCTGACCCTTGACGACGGCCTCCCCCCGGCGGGCTGCAGGACCATGGGAAGGGGAAGGAGGCAAAGGCAGGGTCTCCTTCCACCCCCACTCAAAATCAAGAGCGAGGGGAAGATGCCTGCTTCGGTAAGCCACTCTACGTATTTCTATTTGGATTACACTTGTTGCATAGAATTATTGAATCAGGAAACTCCGTTTTTTTGTTTGGACAGGTGCCTTAGTTTTTCGGAATGATACAACCATCTGATCCGTGGTTGTTCTTGAACATCTCACTCTCTCTGTTGCTCTGTTCGCGAAGTTCTTGCTGCTTCTGGACAACCTACCCTTGGAGGAGGAGTACGAGACCCTAATATGCTTACTGTTTCTTCATTCAGTTTTGGTGAACTTTTTTGTTAGTCAGATGTGCAGGAAAGCTATTCCATTCTGGAGTTTCGTTGAGCAATATATGACATTTGCTATTTAATTTATACAAAATTCTATGTTCTTTTAGAAACTTTTGCAACTAGATGATACCAATTGTTGGAGTTATTTGTTGGATTTTTTTTTGGGTGTGCAGAGAGACCAAACAAGCAGCCATCAAGATTGCCACCAAGGCCAACCAGCATGAACATTTCTTCTTTAATTAAGGTCATTTCCCTGCTCATTCTTCTTGTTGGGGAACGTTGCATGGGAAACAAAAAATTTCCTACGCACACGCAAGATCTATCCATGGTGATGAGCATCTACGAGAGGGAGAGTGGATCTACATACCCTTGTAGATCGCTAAGCGGGAAGCGTTAAGAAACACGGTTGATGTAGTTGAACGTCTTCGCGATCCAAATCACAAGCCGTCCCGCAATCCCATCACAATCCGTCCCGATCTAGCTCCGAACGGACGGCTCCTCCGCGTTCAGCACACGTATAGCTCGATGACGATCTCCGCCTTCTTGATCCAGCAAGAGGGAGCGGAGAGGTAGATGAGTTCTCCGGCAGCACAATGGCGTGGTGGCGGTGGTGGTGAACTAATCCGGCAGGGCTTCGCCAAGCTCCGCCGAACTAATCTAGAGGAGAAACGATCTAGAGGAAGAAGTGGGCAGCACGTGGCAATTAGGGTTGGGGCTGCCCTCAAATCCTCTAGTATATATAGGAGGAAGGGAGGGGAGGAGGCAGCCTCAAACCCTCCACAAGGAGGATTTGGCCGAACTAGGAGGAGGTGGAGGAGTTCTCCTCCAATCCTACTCCAAGTAGGATTCCAATCCTACTTGGAATCCTTCCCTCTCCTTGGGGTTTTTTTCCTTTCCCACCTTCCTAGCCGCATGGGCCTTGTGGGGCTGGTTTGCCCAGCCCACTAAGGACTGGTGCACCACCCCTCAGGCCCATGTGGCTTCCCGGCATGGGTGGCTGTTGGAAATATGCCCTAGAGGCAATAATAAATTGGTTATTATTATATTTCCTTGTTCATGATAATCGCTTATTATCCATGCTATAATTGTATTGATTGGAAACTCAAATACATGTGTGGGTACATAGACAACACTGTGTCCCTAGTATGCCTCTAGTGAACTAGCTCATTGATCAAAGATAGTCAAGGTTTCCTGGCCATAGACATGAGATGTCATTTGATAACGGGATCACATCATTAGGAGAATGATGTGATGGACAAGACCCAAACTATGAACGTAGCATATGATCGTGTCAGTTTATTGCTATTGTTTCTGCATGTCAAGTATCTGTTCCTATGACCATGAGATCATGCAACTCACTGACACCGGAGGAATACCTTGTGTGTATCAAACGTCACAACGTAACTGGGTGACTATAAAGATGCTCTACAGGTATCTCCGAAGGTGTCTGTTGAGCTGGCATGGATCGAGACTGGGATTTGTTACTCCGTATGACGGAGAGGTATCTCAGGCCCACTCGGTAATACAACATCACAATAAGCCTTGCAAGCAATGTGACTAAAGTGTTAGCCATGGGATCTTGTATTACGGAATGAGTAAAGAGACTTGCCAGTAACGAGATTGAACTAGGTATAGAGATAACGACGATCGAATCTCGGGCAAGTAACATACCGAAGAAACAAAGGGAACTGCAGGGATTAACTGAATCCTTGACATAGAGGTTCAACCGATAAAGATCTTCGTAGAATATGTAGGAACCAATATGGGCATCTAGGCCCCGCTATTGGTTATTGACCATAGAGGTGTCTCGGTGATGTCTACATAGTTCTCGAACCCGCAGGGTCTGCACACTTAAGGTTCGGTGACGTTTCGGTATAGTTGAGTTATGTATGGTGGTGACCGAAGGTTGTTCGGAGTCCCGAATGAGATCCAGGACGTCACGAGGAGCTCCGGAGGTAAAGATTGATATATAGGAAGTCCCGTTTTGGTCACCGGAAAAGTTTCGGGTACTTTGGTAGTGTACCGGGAGTGCCGGGAGGGTACCGGGGGACCATCGGGAGGGGTGTCTCGACCCAAAGGGCCTCATGGGCTGTGGGAGGAGTCAAGCCAGCCCTTAGTGGGCTGGCCGAGCCCCCCACTAAGGCCCATGCGGCTAGAGGTGGGAAAACACAAAGGTGGAAAGAGTTTCCAAGTGGAGGAAGAGGAATCCTATTCCTAGTAGGATTCGAGTAGGACTCCTCCACCTCTCCTCCACTTCGGCCGCACCAAGGGGCAGCCCTAGGGGCGCCGGCCTCCCTCCCCTTCCTCCTATATATACTAGAGGGAGAGAGGGCAAAAGCACTTCAACCCTAAGCCACGGTGCAGCCCTCTCTCCCAATAGATCAAGTCCTCTAGTTTTCAGTGGTGCTTAGGCGAAGCCCTGCTGGAATAGTTCCACCACCACCGCCGCCACGCCGTCGCGCTGCCGGAGAACTCATCTACCTCTCCGCTCCCTCTTGCTGGGTCAAGAAGGCGGAGATCGTCATCGAGTTGTACGTGTGCTGAACGCGGAGGTGCCGTCCGTTCGGCGCTAGATCGGAAGGACCGTGATTGGATCGCGGGACGGTTCATGATTGGATCGCGGGACGGATCGTGATCGGATCGCGGGACGGCTAGCGATTTGGATCGCGAAGACGTTCGACTACATCAACCGCGTTTCTCAACGCTTCCCGCTTAGCGATCTACAAGGGTATGTAGATCCACTCTCCCTCTCGTAGATGCTCATCACCATGGATAGATCTTGCGTGTGCGTAGGAAATTTTTTGTTTCCCATGCAACGTTCCCCAACAGTGGCATCATGAGCTAGGTCTATGTGTAGATGAGATCACGAGTAGAACACAAAGGAGTTTGTGGGCGTTGATATTCAGTTTGCTTCCTCCCTTGGTCTTTTCTTGTTTCGGCGGTATTGTGGGATGAAGCGGCCCGGACCAACATTACTCGTACGCTTACGAGAGACCGGTTCCATCAACTGACATGTAACTTCGTTGCATAAAGATGGCTGGCGGGTGTCTGTTTCTCCCACTTTAGTCGGATCGGATTAGACAAAGGTGGTCCTTGAGAAGGTTGAAAAGCAATTTTTGTATCACCGTTGTGGTTTTTGCGTAGGTAAGAATTGTTCTTGCTAGATACCCGTAGAAGCCACGTAAGACTTGCAACAACAATTAGAGGACGTCTAACTTGTTTTTGCAGGGTATGTTGTGATGTGATATGGCCAATTACATGATGAGATATATGTGATGTATGAGATGATCATGTATTTTATAGAATATCACGACTTGCATGTCGATGAGTACGGCAACCGGCAGGAGCCATAGGGTTGTCTTTAATTATTTTCGCCGTTTTGCTTTACTTTATCGCTATGAGTTAGCAATAGTCGTGGAAGCAACAGTCGGTGCGACAACCTCATGGCAACCCGTTGATGGAGATCAAGATGATGGAGATCATGGTGTCATGCCGGTGACGATGGAGATCATGCCGGTGCTTTGGAGATGGAGATCAAAAGCACAAGTTCATGGCCATATCATGTCACTTATGATTTGCATGTGATGTTAATCCTTTTATGCATCTTATTTTGCTTAGGACAACGGTAGCATTATAAGGTGATCCCTCACTTAAATTTCAAGATAAATTGTGTTCTCCCCGAGTGTGCACCGTTGCGAAAGTTCGTCGTTTTGAGACACCACGTGATGATCGGGTGTGATAGACTCTACGTTCGCACACAATGGGTGCAAGCCAGTGTTGCACATGCAGAACACTCGGGTTAAACTTGACGAGCCTAGCATGTACAGACATGGCCTCGGAACACAAGAGACCGAAAGGTCGAACATGAGTCATATAGTAGATATGATCAACATGAAGATGTTCACCATTGAAACCACCTCAACTCACGTGATGATCAGATTTGAGTTGGTGAATTTGGATCATGTGACACTCGAATGACCAGAGGGATGTCAATTTGAGTGGGAGTTTTTAAGTAATATGATTAACTAAAACCATTATAATGAACATAGTCAAAATGTCTTTGCAAATTATGTTGTAGATTACTAGCTCGCGCTGTAGCTCCCTTGTTTTTATATGTTCCTAGAGAAAATAGAGTTGAAAAATGATGGTAGCAATAATGCGGACTGGGTCCGTGATCTGAGGATTGTCCTCATTGCTGCACAGAAGGCTTATGTCCTTAATGCACCGCTCGTTGCGCCACCCCCTCTAGCGTCGTTTGTAGATGTTGTGAATATCTGACAGGCACGTACTGATGACTACTTGATAGTTCAGTGCGTCATGCATTACGGCTTAGAATTGAGGCTCCAAAACGTTTTGAACGTCACGGAACATATGAGATGTTCTAAGAGCTGAAATTGGGATCTCAGGCTCGTGCCCGTGTTGAGAGGTATGAGACCTCCAACATGATTCTTTGCCTGCAAGATGAAGGAGAATAGCTCAATCGGTGAGCATGTGCTCAGATTGTCTGGGTGCTACAATCGCTTGAATCGAGTGGGAGTTGATCTTCCTGATAAGATAGTGATTGATATAGTTCTCCAAGTCACTGCCACAAAGCTACTAGAGCTTCGTGATGAACTATGAAATGCCAGGGATGGAAATAATGATCCCCGAAGCTATTCACGATGTTTGACACCGCGAAGGTAGAAATCAAGAAGGAGCATCAAAGTGTTGATGGTTAGTAAAACCACTAGTTTTGAAAAAAGGGCAAGGGCAAGGAGGGAAACTTTATGGATGGCAAGTCAGTTGCTGCTCCAGTGAAGAAACCCAAGGTTGAACCCAAACCCGAGACTAAGTGCTTCTATTATGAGGAGAACGGTCGCTGAAGCGGAACAACCCTAGATACTTGGTAGATAAGAAGGCTGGCAACGTCGACAGAAGTATATTTGATATACGTGTTATTGATGTGTACCTTACTAGTACTCCTAGTAGAACCTGGGTATAGGATACCGGTTCGGTTGCTAAATGTTAGTAACTCGAAATAAAAGCTACGGAATAAACGGAGGCTAGCTAAGGGCAAGGTGACGATGAGTATTGGAAGTGTTTCCAAGGTGGATGTGATCACCATCGCACGCTCTCTCTACCTTCGGGATTAGTGATGAACCTAAATAAATGTTATTTGGTGTTTGCGTTGAGCATGAATGTGATTAAATCATGTTTATTGCAATACGGTTATTCATTTAAGTTAGAGAATAATGGTTATTCTGTTTACATGAATAATACCTTCAGTGGTCATGCACCCAATGAGAATGGTTTATTGAATCTTGATCATAGTGATACACATGTTCATAATATTGATGCCAAAAGGATACAAAGTTAATAATGATAGTACCACATACTTGTGGCACTGCCGCTAAATGTCATATTGGTGTAAAGCGCATGAAGAAACTCCATGCTGATGGATCTTTGGACTCATTCGATTTCGAATCGGTTGAGACATGCGGGCCATGCCTCATGGGCAAGATGACTAAGACCCCGTTTTCCGGTATGATGGAGCGGGCAAGTGACTTATTGGAAATGATACATGTTGATGTATGCGGTCCAATGAGTGTTGTAGCGTGCGGTGGATATCGTTATTTTCCTACCTTCACTGATGATTTGAGTAGATATGGGGATATTTACTTAATGAAACACAAGTTTGAAACGTTTGAAAAGTTCAAACAAAATCAGAGTGAAGTTTGAGATCATCATGACAAGAAGATAAAATGTCTACGATATGATTGTGGAGGTAAATATCTGAGTTACGAGTTTGGTATACAACTTAAGACAATGTGGAAGTTGTTTCACAACTCACGCCACCTGGAACACCATAGTATGATGGTGTGTCCGAACGTCGTAGTCGTGCTCTATTGGATATGGTGCGAACTATGATGTCTCTTATCGATTTGCCACTATCGTTTTGGGGTTATGCATTAGAGACAACTACATTCACTTTAAAAGGGGCACCATCTAAGTCCGTTGAGATGACACCGTATGAATTTTGGTTTGGCGGAAACCTAAGCTGTCATTTCTTGATGTTTGGGGCTGCAACGCTTATGTGAAAAAGGGTTTTCACCTAATGAGCTCGAACCCAAAGTAGACAAATGCATCTTCATAGAATACCCTAACATAACAGTTGGGTGTACCTTCTATCTCAGATCCAAGTGCAAAGTGTTTGTTGCTAAAACGGGTCCTTTCTCCAGAAAGAGTTTCTCTCGAAAGAATTGAGTGGGAGGAAGATAGAACTTGATGAGGTTGTTGAACCTTTGTTTCAACCAGAGAGTAGCGCAACACAGAAAGTTGTTTCTGTGGAGCCTACGTTCGTTGAAGAGGAAGTTAATGATGATGATCATGAAGCTTCGGATCAAGTTACTATCGAACCTCGTAGGTCGATGATAACCCACAACTATAGGGGATCGCAACAGTTTTCGAGGGTAGAGTATTCAACCCAAATTTATTGATTCGACACAAGGGGAGCCAAAGAATATTCTCGAGTATTAGCAGCTGAGTTGTCAATTCAACCACACCTGAAAGACTTAATATCTGCAACAAAGTATTTAGTAGCAAAGTAGTATGGAAGTAACGGTAACGATGGCAAACGTGACAGTAACAGTTTTGTAGTGATTGTAACAGTAGCAACGGAAAAGTAACTTAGCAAAGATCAATATGTGAAAAGCTCATAGGCAATGGATCAGTGATGGATAATTATGTCGGATAGCATTCATCATGCAACGGTTATAACATAGGGTGATACAGAACTAGCTCCAATTCATCAATGTAATGTAGGCATGTATTCCATATATAGTCATACGTGCTTATGGAAAAGAACTTGCATGACATCTTTTGTCCTACCCTCCCGTGGCAGCGGGGTCCTAATGGAAACTAAGGGATATTAAGGCCTCCTTTTAATAGAGAACCGGACCAAAGCATTAGCACTTAGTGAATACATGAACTCCTCAAACTACGGTAATCACCGGAAAGAATCCCAGTTATTGTCACCCTGGGGGATGCGGATCATAACTTGTAATAGGTGTATACAACTTGCAAGATAGGATCAAGAACACATATATATTCATGAAAACATAATAGGTTCAGATCTGAAATCATGGCACTCGGTCCCTAGTGACAAGCATTAAGCATAGCAAAGTCATAGCAACATCTCAGAACATAGTGGATACTAGGGATCAAACCCTAACAAAACTAACTCGGTTACATGGTAAATCTCATCCAACCCATCACCGTCCAGCAAGCCTACGATGGAATTACTCACGAACGGCGGAGAGCATCATGAAATTGGTGATGAAGGATGGTTGGTGATGACGACGGCGTCGATTTCCCCTCTCCGGAGCCCAAATCAGACTCCAGATCTGCCCTCCCAAGGAAGAACAGGAGGTGGCGGCGGCTCCGTATCGTGAAACGCGATGAACTCTTCTCTCCTATTTTTTTCTCCCTGAATAGGAATATATAGAGTTGGAGTTAAGGTCGGCGGAGCTCCAGGGGGCCCACAAGACAGGGGGGCGCGCCCTAGGGGGGGCGCCCCCTGGCTTGTGGCCAGGTGGTGGACTGATACGTCTCCAGCGTATCCACTTTTCCAAACTCTTTTGCCCTTGTTTTGGACTCTAATTTGCATGATTTGAATGGAACTAACCCGGACTGACGCTGTTTTCAGCAGAATTGCCTTGGTGTTATTTTTGTGCAGAAATAAAAGTTCTCGGATTGACCTGAAAATTTACAGAGAATATTTTTGGAATTAATAAAAAATATTGGCGAAAGAATCAACCGGAGAGGGGCCACCACCTGGCCACAAGCCAGGGGGGCGCCCCCACCTAGGGCGCGCCCCCTGTCTTGTGGGGCCCCTGTGGCTCCTCCGACCTCATCTCCAACTCCATATAACCCTATTCGGGGAGAAAAAAATCAGAGAGAAGAGTTCATCGCGTTTTACGATACGGAGCCGCCGCCACCCCCTGTTCTTCCTCGGGAGGGCAGATCTGGAGTCTGATTTGGGCTCCGGAGAGGGGAAATCGACGCCGTCGTCATCACCAACCATCCTTCATCACCAATTTCATGATGCTCTCCGCCGTTCATGAGTAATTCCATCGTAGGCTTGCTAGACAGTGATGGGTTGGATGAGATTTACCATGTAATCGAGTTAGTTTGGTTAGGGTTTGATCCCTAGTATCCACTATGTTCTGAGATTGATGTTGCTATAACTTTGCTATGCTTAATGCTTGTCACTAGGGCCCGAGTGTCATGATTTCAGATCTGAACCTATTATGTTTTCATGAATATATATGTGTTCTTGATCCTATCTTGCAAGTTGTAGACACCTATTACGAGTTATGATCCGCATCCCCCAGGGTGACAATAACTGGGATTCTTTCCGGTGATTACCGTAGTTTGAGGAGTTCATGTATTCACTAAGTGCTAATGCTTTGGTCCGGTTCTCTATTAAAAGGAGGCCTTAATATCCATTAGTTTCCATTAGGACCCCGCTGCCACGGGAGGGTAGGACAAAAGATGTCATGCAAGTTCTTTTCCATAAGCACGTATGACTATATATGGAATACATGCCTACATTACATTGATGAATTGGAGCTAGTTCTGTGTCACCCTATGTTATAACCGTTGCATGATGAATGCCATCCGACATAATTATCCATCACTGATCCATTGCCTACGAGCTTTTCCCATATTGATCTTTGCCAAGTTATTTTTCCGTTGCTACTGTTACAATCACTACAACACTGCTACTGTCACTTTGCCATCGTTACCGTTACTTCCATACTACTTTGCTACTGAATACTTTGCTGCAGATATTAAGTCTTTCAGGTGTGGTTGAATTGACAACTCAGCTGCTAATACTCGAGAATATTATTTGGCTCCCCTTGTGTCGAATCAATAAATTTGGGTTGAATACTCTACCCTCGAAAACTGTTGCGATCCCCTATACTTGTGGGTTATCAAGACCTTTTTCTGGTGCCGTTGCCGGGGAGCATAGCTCTATTCTCTGAGTCACTTGGGATTTGTATCTGTTGATCACTATGAAGAATCTGAAAGACGCTAAAACCAAGATTTACCCCTCAACTACGAGGACAGGTAAGGAACTGCCATCTAGCTCTGCACTTGATTCACCTTCTGTTATGAGTAAATTTGCGACACCACCACCTGCTAGTAATTCTGATATGTCGCAAGTAATTGATGATGCTACTTCTGCTATGCATGATGCTTATGATGATACTTTGCTTGATACTACTGTGCCACTGGGTGAATTTCTTGATGAACAAATTGCTAGAGTGAATGCTGAAACTGATGATATCTCTGAATCTGATGAAATTATTGAAACTGAACACTATGATACACCTGCTAGACCTAGCTCTCCTAGATATGAATTGCCTGGTATACCTGAGGGTTATGTTATGGAAGGAGAGGTAGCTAGGGACTTTCTTGCTTGTAAGGATATAGATGATCTTAAGAAATTGCTTCGCAAGTGGAAAGAAAAATCTTTGAATGCTAGAATGCAATATGATCCTAAGTTTGCTACTTCACCCATCTTTGTTACTGATAAGGATTATGAATTCTCTGTCGATCCTGAGTTAATTACTTTGGTAGAATCTGATCCTTTCCATGGCTATGAATCTGGAACTGTTGTGGCACATCTTACTAAATTGAATGATATAGCCACCCTATTCACTCATGAGTAAAAAATTCGCTACTACTATATTCTTAAGTTGTTTCCTTTCTCATTAAAGGGTGATGCTAAGATATGGTTTAATTCTCTTGCTCCTGGTTGTGTGCGTAGTCCCCAGGATATGATTTATTACTTCTCTGAAAAATATTTTCCAGCCCATAAGAAACAAGCTGCCTTGCAGGAAATATTTAACTTTGTGCAAATTGAAGAAGAGAGTCTCCACAAGCTTGGGGGAGGCTTCTCTAGTTACTTAATGCTTTGCCCGATCACCCTCTCAAGAAAACTGAAATACTTGATATCTTTTATAATGGACTAACCGATGCTTCTAGGGACCACCTAGATAGTTGTGCTGGTTGTGTTTTCAGGGAACGAATTGTTGAACAAGCTGAACTACTATTGAATAATATATTGAGCAATGATAATGATTGGACTATTCCCGAACCACCTCCAAAGCCAACTCCGAAGAAAAGAGGTATTCTATTTCTCAGTCCTGAAGATATGCAAGAGGCAAAGAAATCTATGAAAGAAAAAGGTATTAAAGCTGAAGATGTTAAGAATCTACCGCCTATTGAAGAAATACATGGTCTTGATACCCCGACACAGGTAGTAGAGGTAAATTCCCTCCATAGATTTGATGAAGGTGATATTCCTTATAATAAGTCTGCTAGCCAATGCTTGGATGAATTTGACAACTTTATTGTTAAGCAAGAAAATTTCAATGCTTATGTTAGTAGACAATTGAAACATAATGCTTACATGCTTGATCGCTTGGGTGATTATATGAGTAGAATTGTTAGTGATCTTAAGCTTATTAGTAAACATGCTTCCATGGTAACTACTCAAGTAGAACAAGTACTTAAGGCTCAGAATGATTTGCTTAATGAGATGATTAGTAAGAACAATGATCATTCTGTTAGAGTTGTGACTAGAGGTGGTAGAATGACTCAGGAACCTTTGTATCCTGAGGGCCATCCTAAGAGAATTGAGCAACATTCTCAGAGAGTTAATACTGATGCACCTGGTCATTCTAATAAAAGGAAAAAAGAATGACGATAGGACTTTGCATGTTGCTAGTGAACCTGTTATAGATTCACATGAAAACCCAAATGATATTTCTATTTCTGATGCTGAGACACAATCTGGTAATGAGCATGAGCCTAGTGATAATATTAATGATGATGTTCATGTTGATGCTCAACCTAGTAATGATAATGATGTGGAGATTGAACCTGTTGTTGATCTTGATAACCCACAACCTAAGAATAAGAGATATGATAAAAGAGACTTTGTTGCTAGGAAGCATGGTAGAGAAAGAGAACCATGGGTTCAGAAACCCATGCCCTTTCCTCCTAAACCATCCAAGAAGAAGGATAATGAGGACTTTGAGCGCTTTGTTGAAATGCTTAGACCTGTCTTTTTACGTATGCGCTTGACTGATATTCTGAAAATGTCTCCTTATGCTAAGTATATGAAAGATATTGTGACAAATAAAAGAAAGATACCGGAAGCTAAGATTTCCACCATGCTTGCTAATTATACTTTTAAGGGTGGAATACCCAAGAAACTAGGAGATCCCGGAGTACCTACTATACCATGCTCTATTAAAGGAAATTATGTTAAAACTGCTTATGTGACCTTGGAGCTGGTGTTAGTGTTATGCCTTTCTCTTTATATCGTAGACTTCATTTGAATAAGTTGACACCTACTGAAATCTCCTTGCAAATGGCTGATAAATCAACTGCTTTACCCATCGGCATTTGCGAGGATGTGCCTGTTGTGGTTGCAAACGTTACTATCTTAACGGACTTTGTTATTCTTGATATTCCCGAGGATGACAGTATGTCGATCATCCTTGGTAGACCCTTTTTGAATACTGCAGGGGCTGTTATTGATTGCAACAAGGGCAATGTCACTTTTCATGTTAACGGTAATGAGCATACGGTACACTTTCCGAAGAAACAATTGCAAGTTCATAGTATCAACTCCATTGGAAAAATTTCAACGATTATTATTGGAGACTTTGAATTCCCTCTCCCTACTGTCAAGAAGAAATATGATATACTTATTGTTGGGGACATGCATATCCCCATTGAGGTAACCTAGTGTTATTCGAAAATTCTCCGGTTCCGTGTCATTCGGAAAAAGTTTGTCAATAAGACTTGATCAACCTTATTGATGGATTCTTTTTGACTAACATGAGATGGATGAATTTAGAAAGCACAACCTTCTGTACCCAACTTTTTATTTTCTGTTCTTTAGATTTAATAAAGTGAAAATGCTATTATTTCTCTGTTTTCCGTTTTATCCGTGCAATAGAAAAATGACCTGAAAATAAAAGTCCTCAGAATGCCCTGGAAATTTAGTATGATTTTTTCTGGAATATTTAAGAATTTTTGGCACTGAGTACACATCAGGGGACTGCACCAGTGGGCCACAAGCCTGCAGGGCGCGCCCCCCTGGCTTGTGGGTCCCACGTGGGGCCCCCTCACTTATTCCAGCACCCATCCCCTTCGCCTTCCTCCAGAAAAAATCCCACCATTGCTTAAACCCGTGTTCCAGCTCATCTTGCTGCCATTTTCGATCTCCTTGCTCAAAGCTCCATTTGCAAAACTGTTTTAGGGGATTGCTCATCGGTATGTGACTCCTCCAATGGTCCAATTAGTTTTTTTTCTAGTGCTTTATATATTGCAAATTTTTGCTGCTGTGGTGACCTTGTTCTTGAGCTTGCATGTCAAATTTGTATGGTCCCAAGTGGTTTTGATGCATGATATAGCCTCTAGGCACTTGTGGGAGTAGTTGCTATAAGTTTTGTTGAGTTTTGTTCACTTTTATTGTGAGTCACTAAAAATTTCAGAATTATTTTTCAGAAAAAGAAATGTTGAGGAGATTGTTAAGAGGCTCTTCAAGCCGGGGTTTTAAAGAAAATAACAATGAGAAGCCTAGATACAATATTCCTCGCACTGCGGAGGTTCGACCATGTGAATGGCCAAGTGAAGCATTTTTTAAGGCGGCCGGAATTTATGAAGATTTCTATTATCTGGCAGAAAATGCAGGCATCACCGATTTCCTCAACGATAAGTGTGACCACTACCTCCTACTTACTAATACTTTCATGCAAAATTTTCACTTTTATCCTAGGAAGAATCCTCCCATGGTAGAATTTTACTTATATGACGTGCCTAAGGAAATGTCACTTTACGATTTTTGCAATGTTTGTAAAATACCTTACGAGGGCAGCGTCAGTGAACCACGTCCTAGAGACATGGAGGACTTTATTGCCAAAATCACTGTGGGGGAAGAGAGAGGGGTGTCAAAGGCAAGAGCGGCTAGTGTACATTTTCCTGTTTTACGCTATTATTCATTATTTGCGGGGAGATGTTTAGTTGGTCGCGGCGAGAGTGGAAGCCTTAGTGCTCCTGACCTCGCCATTCTGTGCCACGCTTTACTTGCTGATAGAACTTTTAGTCTGGGCGCTATAGTGGCCCAACGGTTGAACTTAAACCGTTCGAAGGGCCCCGTATTCGGAGGTATTTATGCATCTCGTTTAGCTAAACACTTTGAGATACCTATTAGGCTGGACGATGAAGAGGAAATGCTGCTACCTACAAGATATTTAGACTATGATAGCATGGTAGCACATGATTTTATTAGGAAAGATAATGATAAGAGGCTTCTTTACAACTTTGTATTTAGTCAGGGTACTTGTGAGATTATTGCTTTGCCTGCTTCTTCTTTGTTCGATATCCGTTCAGGCAGGTACACTATTATGCCCGGGGACATTTACAGATATTGGGGCCTGTCGCAACCCCCAACACCTGAGCCTGCACCAACTCTTGATCCGTATCAGGCTCCAGTTTTTCAGTGGGAGCCACAGGAGCTCGCCAACCAGTGGAACCCTCAGTATTCTCCGGAGTATCCAGGAGAGGGTTATTTCCAGCCATGGCCCTAGACCAACTTAGGCCAAAAGCCTAAGCTTGGGGGAGTACGTATTTCTCACCGACATTACATTCATGTTCACACATTCATTCCAGTTGTCGGTGTTCATACTTTTTCATTGTACCATCCATGGTAGTTTATTTCTTCTTCTTTTTGCTTTCTTCTTGTGTGTTTAATTAACCTTGAGAAAATCCAAAAAAAATAGTTTTAGCTTTACCTTCTAGTTTGTTTAGCCGTAGTATTAAGAGAAAACCCAAAAAGATTTCTCGTTCTTCTTTTGTTTGTTGGGAGTTTTCCCGTGTAAATAGTTTTATTTTCTTTTCTTTGGGTTGTAAGGAGAAGGCCGCGATGAAAATGTTGAGTGGCTCTCATATGCATTATTGTTTATCTATCAGAGAGCCCATATTACCTTGTCTTCTCCTTTGAGTTATTGCTTGCAGATTCCAGCTTAGTCCAATGCACGTGCACTCTTATTATTATTCACACCGTTCGGTCATGCAAGTGAAAGGCAATAATGACGATATATGATGAAGTGACTGAGATGGAGAAAAGCTAGTATGAACTCGACCTGTTTTGTTTTTGTAAATATGATTAGCTCATCGTTCTGGATTCAGCTCGTTATGGGTTGAACATGTCTGCAATGACAATTAGAGATTATAGTTGCTCATGCCATGCTTAATTAGCTAAGAGTGAATAATGGTTTGTCTTGAGTACCAACATGCATTTTAAAATGGTTGTGATGTAGTATGATAGAATGGTATCCTCCTCTGAATGATTCGAGTGGCTTGACTTGGCACATGTTCACGCATGTAGTTGAAACAAAACCAACATAGCCTCCACGATGTTTATGTTCATGGTGATTTATATCCTACTCATGCTTGCATTCAATGTTGGTTAATCTCAAAGCATGTTTATGACTGTTGTCGCTCTCTAGTTGGTCGCTTCCCAGTCTTTTGCAAGCCTTCACTTGTACTAAGCGGGAATACTGCTTGTGCATCCATTTCTATAAACCCAAAGTTATTCCATATGAGTCCACCATACCTACCTATATGCGGTATTTACCTGCCGTTCCAAGTAAATTTGCATGTGCCACACTCTAAACCTTCAAATAAATATCCCGTTTTGTATGCCCGAATCGCTCATGTAGTGACTAGGGGCTGTCAGTATCTTCCATGCTAGGTGGGTTATTCTCACGATATGTGTTGATTCACTATCATTCACGAGAAAGTGGCTGGTATTCGGGATGCCCAGTTCCATGCTCAAAATTCAAATCAAAATAAAACAAAACAAAACTCCCCCAGGATTGTGTTTGTATGGACGGTACCCGTGGATTCGGCCCGCCGTG
This sequence comes from Elymus sibiricus, assembly GCA_039707655.1. Classification (NCBI taxonomy): domain Eukaryota; kingdom Viridiplantae; phylum Streptophyta; class Magnoliopsida; order Poales; family Poaceae; genus Elymus; species Elymus sibiricus. Next base: position 415,398,073 of record CM077675.1, read on the forward strand.
GAGTGTGATCGATTGGTGGAGGGGGAGTAAAAACTTTACTATTCTGTTTGGGAACCGCCTATAATGTATGTAGCATGGAAGATATCGAGATCTCTTAGTTGTTATGTTGACAATGAAAGTATACCTCCCAAAATTATTATTCATCCCTGTTTTAAAAGCTCGAGCTCTGGCACCTCTGTAAATCAATGCTTCCCTCTGCGAAGGGCCTATCTATTTTATTTTTTGTTGAGTCATCCTCCTCTTATGAAGAGCACCAGTTAGAGAGCACTTCCGTCATTTGTATGCTTTGTTATTAATTGATATTGAGTATGAGTGTGACTGGATCTCTTTTACCATGAATTACAATGTCTAGTGAGTCCTCGTTCTTCAGAGGTGCTCTACATCTATGTTTTGCGGTCTCAGAAAGGGCTAGCGAGATACCATTATGTCATATTGTATCATGATTGTTTTGATAAAATTGTTGTCATCCGAGACTTATTATTATTGCTCGCTAGTTGATTATGCCATTGATATGAGTAAATGTGAGACCTAAATGTTATTGTGAATGTGGTTAGTTTATAATCTTTGCTGAAAACCTGAACATCAGTTAGACATATTTACAACAGCAAGATCAAACAGAGTTTGTAAAAGTTTTTCTTTATCACTTTCAGTTTGTCAACTGAATTGCTTGAGGACAAGCAAAGGTTTAAGCTTGGGGGAGTTGATATGTCTCCAACGTATCCACTTTTCCAAACTCTTTTGCCCTTATTTTGGACTCTAATTTGCATGATTTGAATGGAACTAACCCGGACTGACACTGTTTTCAGCAGAATTGCCTTGGTGTAATTTTTGTGCAGAAATAAAAGTTCTCGGATTGACCTGAAAATTTACGGAGAATATTTTTGGAATTAATAAAAAATATTGGCAAAAGAATCAACCGGAGAGGGGCCACCACCTGGCCACAAGCCAGGGGGCGCCCCCCCCTAGGGCGCGCCCCCCTGTCTTGTGGGGCCCCTATGGCTCCTTCGACCTCATCTCCAACTCCATATAACCCTATTCGGGCAGAAAAAAATCAGAGAGAAGAGTTCATCTCGTTTTACGATACGGAGCCGCCGCCACCTCCTGTTCTTCCTCGGGAGGGCAGATCTGGAGTCTGATTTGGGCTCCGGAGAGGGGAAATCGACGTCGTCGTCATCACCAACCATCCTTCATCACCAATTTCATGATGCTCTCCGCCGTTCGTGAGTAATTCCATCGTAGGCTTGCTGGACGGTGATGGGTTGGATGAGATTTACCATGTAATCGAGTTAGTTTGGTTAGGGTTTGATCCCTAGTATCCACTATGTTCTGAGATTGATGTTGCTATGACTTTGCTATGCTTAATGCTTGTCACTAGGGCCCGAGTGCCATGATTTCAGATCTGAACCTATTATGTTTTCATGAATATATATATATGTGTGTGTTCTTGATCCTATCTTGCAAGTTGTAGACACCTATTACGAGTTATGATCCGCATCCCCCAGGGTGACAATAACTGGGATTCTTTCCGGTGATTACCGTAGTTTGAGGAGTTCATGTATTCACTAAGTGCTAATGCTTTGGTCCGGTTCTCTATTAAAAGGAGGCCTTAATATCCCTTAGTTTCCATTAGGACCCCGCTGCCACGGGAGGGTAGGAAAAAATATGGCATGCAAGTTTTTTTCCATAAGCACTTATGACTATATATGGAATACATTCCTACATTACATTGATGAATTGGAGCTAGTTCTGTGTCACCCTATGTTATAATCGTTGCATGCTGAATGCCATCCGACATAATTATCCATCACTGATCCGTTGCCTACGAGCTTTTCCCATATTGATCTTTGCTAAGTTATTTTTCCGTTGCTACTGTTACAATCACTACAACACTGCTACTGTCACTTTGCCATCGTTACCGTTACTTCCATACTACTTTGCTACTGAATACTTTGCTACAGATATTAAGTCTTTCAGGTGTGGTTGAATTGACAACTCAGCTGCTAATACTCGAGAATATTCTTTGGCTCCCCTTGTGTCGAATCAATAAATTTGGGTTGAATACTCTACCCTCGAAAACTATTGCGATCCCCTATACTTGTGGGTTATCATGGACCCCCTCCGGTTGATTATTTCGCCAGTATTTTTTATTAATTCCAAAAATATTCTCCGTAAATTTTCAGGTCAATCCGAGAACTTTTATTTCTGCACAAAAATAACACCAAGGCAATTCTGCTGAAAACAGCGTCAGTCCGGGTTAGTTCCATTCAAATCATGCAAATTAGAGTCCAAAACAAGGGCAAAAGAGTTTGGAAAAGTAGATACGATGGAGACGTATCAGTCGACCAGGACTCGTACTGCTCCTGAGTGGTACGGCAACCCTGTCTTAGAGGTCATGTTGTTGGACAACGATGAACCTACGAGCTATGGAGAAGCGATGATGGGCCCGGATTCCGAGAAATGGTTAGAGGCCATGAAATCTGAGATGGGATCCATGTATGAAAACAAAGTATGGGCTTTGGAAGTATTACCTGAAGGGCAAAAGACCATTCAGAACAAATGATCTTTAAAAGGAAGACGGACGCGGACGGTAATGTCACCGTCTATAAAGCTCGACTTGTGGCAAAGGGTTTTTCACAAGTTCAAGGAGTTGACTACGATGAGACTTTCTCACCCGTAGCGATGCTAAAGTCTGTTGGAATTATGTTAGCAGTTGCTGCATTTTTCGATTATGAAATCTGGCAGATGGATGTCAAAACAGAGTTTCCTTAACGGTTTCCGTGAGGAAAGGTTGTATGTGATACAACCAGAAGGTTTTGTCAGTCCTAAGGATGCTAAAATGTATGCAAACTCCAGCGGTCCTTCTATAGACTGGAGCAAGCATCTCGGAGTTGGAATATACACTTTGATGAGGTGATCAAAGTTTTTGGGTCTATACAAAGTTTATGAGAAACTTGTATTTACAATAAAGTGAGTGGGAGCACTATAGAATTTCTGATAAGTATATGTGGATGACATATTGTTGATTGAAAATGATGTAGAATTTCTGGAAAGCATAAATGGTTGTTTGAAAAGGAGTTTTTCAAAGGAAAACCTGGAAAGAAGCTACTTAAATGTTGGGCATCAGGATCTATAGAGATAGATCAAGACGTCTGATAGAACTTTCAATGAGTACATACCTTGACAAGATTTTGAAAGTGTTCAAAATGGATCAGTCAAAGAAAGAGTTCTTGCCTGATTTGTAAGGGGTGGAGTTGAGTGAGACTCAAAGCTCAACCACGGCAGAAGAAAGAGAAAGGATGAAGGTCGTCCCCTATGCCTTATCCATAGGCTCTGTATAGTATGCCATGCTGTGTACCGCACCTGGTGTGTGCCTTGCCATGATTCTGTCAAGGGGTACAAGAGTGATCCAGGAATGGACCACTGGACAGCGGTCAAAATTATCCTTAGTAACTGGAGGACTAAGGAAATATTTCTCGATTATGGAGGTGATAAAGAGTTCGTCGTAAAGGGTTACGTCGATGCAAGCTTTGACGCCAATCCGGATGACTCTGAGTAGCAATCCGGATACGTATAGTGGGGCAACCATTTGGAATAGTTCCAAGTGGAGCGTGGTAGCATCTGCAGTATGACATATAGATTTGCAAAGAACACACGGATCTGAATGTTGCAGACCGTTGACTAAGACCTCTCTCACATGCAAAGCATGATCGAACCCCAGAACTCATTGGGTGTTAGATTCATAACAATGTAAATCACATGGTGATGTGAACTAGATTATTGACTCTAGTGCAAGTGGGAGACTGTTGGAAATATGCCCTAGAGGCAATAATAAATTGGTTATTATTATATTTCCTTGTTCATGATAATCGTTTATTATCCATGCTATAATTGTATTGATTGGAAACTCAAATACATGTGTGGGTACATAGACAACATTGTGTCCCTAGTATGCCTCTAGTGAACTAGCTCGTTGATCAAAGATAGTCAAGGTTTCCTGGCCATAGACATGAGATGTCATTTGATAACGGGATCACATCATTAGGAGAATGATGTGATGGACAAGACCCAAACTATGAACGTAGCATATGATCGTGTCAGTTTATTGCTATTGTTTCTGCATGTCAAGTATCTGTTCCTATGACCATGAGATCATGCAACTCACTGACACCGGAGGAATACCTGGTGTGTATCAAACGTCACAACGTAACTGGGTGACTATAAATATGCTCTACAGGTATCTCCGAAGGTGTCTGTTGAGCTGGCATGGATCGAGACTGGGATTTGTTACTCCGTATGACGGGGAGGTATCTTAGGGCCCACTCGGTAATGCAACATCACAATAAGCCTTGCAAGCAATGTGACTAAGTGTTAGCCACGGGATCTTGTATTACGGAACGAGTAAAGAGACTTTCTGGTAACGAGATTGAACTAGGTATAGAGATACCGACGATCGAATCTCGGGCAAGTAACATACCGAAGAAACAAAGGGAACAACATACGGGATTAACTGAATCCTTGACATAGAGGTTCAACCGATAAATATCTTCGTAGAATATGTAGGAACCAATATGGGCATCCAGGTCCCGCTATTGGTTATTGATCGTAGAGGTGTCTCGGTCATGTCTGCATAGTTCTCGAACCCGCAGGGTCTGCACACTTAAGGTTCGGTGACGTTTCGGTATAGTTGAGTTATGTATGTTGGAGACCGAAGGTTGTTCGGAGTCCCGGATGAGATCCCGAACGTCACGAGGAGCTCTGGAAAACTATGCAGACATGACCGAGACATCTCTACGGTCAATAACCAATAGCGGGACCTGGATGCCCATATTGGTTCCTACATATTCTACGAAGATATTTCTCGATTGAACCTCTATGTCAAGGATTCAGTTAATCCCGTATGCTGTTCCCTTTGTTCTTCGGTATGTTACTTGCTCGAGATTCGATCGTCGGTATCTCTATACCTAGTTCAATCTCGTTACCGGCAAGTTTCTTTACTCGTTCCGTAATACAAGATCCTGTGGCTAACTCTTTAGCCACTTTGCTTCCAAGGCTTATTGTGATGTTGTATTACCGAGTGGGCCCTGAGATACCTCTCCGTCACACGGAGTAACAAATCCCAGTATTGATCCATGCCAACTCAACAGACACCTTCGGAGATACCTGTAGAGCATCTTTATAGTCACCCAGTTACGTTGCGACGTTTGATACACACAAGGTATTCCTCCGGTGTCAGTGAGTTGCATGATCTCATGGTCATAGGAACAGATACTTGACATGCAGAAAACAATAGCAATAAACTGACACGATCATATGCTACGTTCATAGTTTGGGTCTTGTCCATCACATCATTCTCCTAATGATGTGATCCCGTTATCAAATGACATCTCATGTCTATGGCTAGAAACCTTGACCATCTTTGATCAACAAGATAGTTTACTAGAGGCATACTAGGGACACAGTGTTATCTATGTACCCACACATGTATTTGAGTTTCCAATCAATACAATTACAGCATGGATAATAAACGATTGTCATGAACAAGGAAATATAATAATAACCAATTTATTATTGCCTCTAGGGCATATTTCCAACACTTCTTCATATGTCTTTGTGTTGATCTTGATGTTATTTGCACAAAACTTGTTTGTGCACATTTATAGGATTATCGGTCCTAGGTGTGATTAAAAGTTTTTGTTTCAGGCGCCACTTACTATTCGCTACCGAATTGATTTGAGTGAACCGAATATATCATTCAGTTGGCAGTAAATTAGAACATGTGATATATTTTTTGTCCATGTACCAATGATGTGATTCCCCTTAAAAATTGTATATAACACGATACATTCTTTTGTCGGACAATATATTCCAGTTCTTATGTTCAATGCTTTCTACAGCTGGTTTAATGTAGTTTTGTACATAGAGGTATTGGTCCTACTTTATGATTCATGAGATTGTTGACAAGTCGTAGAAACCATCTTCGGCTGAATTTGAAGTCCGCGTTTGCAACTGCGCTCTTGGATCTTATTTTATCTGTGATCTAAATGTTCACTATATCATTATTTGTTAGCAATATGTACACTCAATTTGATTTTAAAAATAACGAAAATTATATATTTTTATAGTAAATTAGTCCAGGGTGAAACGGACATAACTCAATTCATCTTCTATGTATAAGTGATTAATTCATATTTTCATTTGTTGCACCATTCAAGGTTAATTACCTCCATGCACTGAAAGTTAATTTGATCTACCCGTTGGAGTTTAATCTACGAAAGCATGAAGTGTTCGTGTCATTAGTTTGGTTCAGTATATTTACATGGAAACATAAATCATCGGCTTCCTCATAGAGCTGTCATTCTCTGTTAGACATGTGATTTCTCTACTTCTCCTCCCCATTTTATTATCTTTTCTTCAAGGAATCCCAAAGCGTAGTCGTACATAAACTGTTCTTTTTTTGAGAATGATGAACTACCCCCATGTGAGTTTCTTGATCTTTCGTTCCTGATTTCACATTGTTTTATTTTCTTACATGTATTAATCTCGGCTGTAGCTAGCTTAGTTTGCGAGCATTTTGTTGTTGTACTGTTTTTCTCTCAAACATGAAGCTTTGGCTATAGCTAGCTCGGTTTGGAATTGTAGCATCTTGCAGTTGACTTCCTTGACATCAAATTCTTTTTTTGAAATATGTTCTTTCATTGGCATCCAGGTAAGAAAACAAACAACAACACATGTATCCAAACCTTTCTAAAAACCTGTACACCAGTGTTGTGTCCTCATGGTCTCACTAAACCCCTTCTTGCAGACGCCTCTCTTCTGCATTATAATGTTAGTATTGTGCACAATTGAAATTGAGGTGAAGGTCTTTTCAATGCTTGTTGCGGTGGTCAAAGTCGGAGACGAAGCCTCTTGATACATGTTTAGTGGTGGGTATTGATACGTCTCCAACGTATCTATAATTTTTTATTGTTCCATGCTATTATATTATCGGTTTTGGATGTTTTATATGCATTAATATGCTATTTTATATTATTTTTGGGACTAACCTATTAACCTAGAGCCCAGTGCCAGTTTCTGTTTTTTCCTTGTTTTTGAGCTTCGCAGAAAAGGAATATCAAACGGAGTCCAAACGGAATAAAAATTTACGGAGAATATTTTTGGAAAATATAAAAAATACTGGAGCAAAAAGATACCGGAGAGGAGTCCCGAGGCAGCCACAAGCCTAGGGGGCGCCCCCCCCCTAGGGCGCGCCCCCTGGCTTGTGGGCCCCTCGGGAGTCCCCCTGACTTGATTCCAACGCCAAGTACTCCTATAAATCCCGTGACCCCCAGAATGAAACCTAGATGGGAGTTCCGCCGCCGCAAGCCTCTGTAGCCACGAAAAACCAATCGAGACCCCGTTCCGGCACCCTGCCGGAGGGGGAAACCATCACCGGAGGCCATCTTCATCATCCCGGCGGTCTCCATGACGAGGGGGGAGTAGTTCACCCTCAGGGCTGAGGGTATGTACCAGTAGCTATGTGTTTGATCTCTCTCTCTCTCTCGTGTTCTTGAAATGACACGATCTTGATGTACCCCGAGCTTTATTAATATAGATGAATCTTATGGAGTTTTCCCCTCTCCATCTTCTTGTGATGAATTGAGTTTTCCCTTTGAAGTTTACTTATCGGATTGAGTCTTTAAGGATTTGAGAACACTTGATGTATGTCTTGCGATGGGATATCCGTGATGACAATGGGATGTTCTATTGATCCACTTGATGTATGTTTTGGTGATCAACTTGCGGGTTCCGTGACCTTGGGAATCTATGCATAGGGGTTGGCACACGTTTTCGTCTTGACTCTCCGGTAGAAACTTTGGGGCACTCTTTGAAGTTCTTTGTGTTTGATTGAACATGATGAATCTGAAATTGTGTGATGCATATCGTATAATCAAGCCCATGGGTACTCGTGGTGACATTGGAGTATCTAGGTGACATTAGGGTTTTGGTTGATGTGTATCTTAAGGTGTTATTTTAGTACGAACTCTAGGGCTGTTCGTGACACTTATAGGGTAGCTCATAAGATTGATCGGAAAAGATAACTTTGAGGTGGTTTCGTACCCTACAATAATTTCTTCGTTTGTTCTCCGCTATTTGTGACTTTGGAGTGAACTCTTTCTCGCACGTGAGGGATTTACATATGATTCAACTATGTCAGTATTGTTGAGAGAACTTGCACTAGTGAAAGTATGAACCCTAGGCCTTGTTGCTAAGCATTGCAATACCATTTGTGCTCACTTTTATCATTAGTTCCCTTGCTGTTTTTATATTTTCAGATTACAAAAACCTATATCTACCATCCATATTACACTTGTATCACCATCTCTTCGCCGAACTAGTGCACCTATACAATTTACCATTGTATTGGGTGTGTTGGGGACACAAGAGACTCTTTGTTATTTGGTTGCAGGGTTGTTTGAGAGAGACCATCTTCATCCTACACCTCCCACGGATTGATAAACCTTAGGTCATTCACTTGAGGGAAATTTGCTACAGTCCTACAAAACTCTGCGCTTGGAGGCCCAACACGAGTCTACAAGAAGAAGGTTGTGTAGTAGACATCAAGCTCTTTTCTGGCGCCGTTGCCAGGGAGGTGAGTGCTTGAAGGTATATCTTTAGATCTTGCAATTGAATCTTTTAGTTTCTTGTTTTATTACTAGTTTGGTTTTATAAAAGAAAACTACAAAAAAATGGAGTTTAGGTTGCATCAATTGGTTCGTCTTTTTAATGTCTTTCGTGAAAATGATGGTTTGGAAAATTGTGGTCAATTGGTAGAGGAAGAATTTATGAAAATACTTAATGAGAATTCCTTGAATGATGAGCATGATTGCAATATTGCTAGTATGAATTCTCTGAATATCCATGATGCTAATGATATGCAAACCCACAAGCTTGGGGATGCTATGTTTGATGAAGATGATATTTTTAGTCCCCCAAGTTTTGATGAGCAAATTTGTTATGATAATGACATGCCTACTATCTATGATGATTATGATGATGACATGTATGCTATAAAGAGTGATAGTAACCATGAAACTTGTCATCATGATTTTAATATTGAAAGTGGTTATGTCAATCAAGTATCTCATGATAGTTATTTTGTTGAGTTTGCTCCCACTATTATGAATGAGAAGAAAATTGCTTATGTGGAGAGTGACAAATTTTCTATGCTTGTGGATCATGAAGATAATGCTTTATGTGATGGTTATATTGTTTAATTCATTCATGATGCTACTGAAAATTATTATGAGAGAGGATCTTATGCTTCTACATATTGCAATAATATCAAGTTTCCTCTCTATGTGTTGAAAGTTTTGAAGTCATGCTTGTTTTGCCTTCCTATGCTAGTTGATTCTTGTTCCCATCAATTGTTTTCTCACAAAATCCCTATGCATAGGAAGTGGGTTAGACTTAAATGTGCTAGTCATATGCTTCATGATGCTCCTGTTATGTTTCAATTATTATCTTTTATGTGAGCATCATTGAAATCATCATGCCTAGCTAAAAAGGCATTAAAGAAAAGCGTTTGTTGGGAGACAACCCAATATTTATACCTACTGTTTTTGTGTGTCCACATGATTAAGCTACTGTATAATCATGTTTTATAGCTTTTGTTTCAATAAAGTGCCAAGTAAAGCCTTTGGGATAGTGTGGATGATAGTTGACTTGATTCTGTGCAAAAACAGAAACTTTTGCTCTCAGTCCAGGAATTTTGTAAATTCACTGAAACGTGATTTTGATCTGAATTTTTGACACATTATTGATATACAAACTTCCTAGATTTTCCTAATTTTTCAGAATTTTTAGAGACAGGGAAGTATGGTTACGCTACAGATCTTCACAGACTGTTCTGTTTTTGACAGATTCTGTTTTGCATGCATAGTTTACTTGTTTTAGTGTTTCTATAGCTTATATTGAGTGATATAAATTATGGGAATGATAGAATACAGTAGGTATGATGTGGGAACAATTATGAATCTTGTCTTGACAGTACCTAAGTGAATGATCTATCTTTATTACACTAACCCTTCTCACAAAGTTCCGTTAAGTTTTGTGTGATTGAAGTTTTCAAGTTTTGGGTGAGACACCGATATGAGGAGAATAAGGAGTGAAAAGAACCTAAGATTGGGGATGCCCAACGCACCCCAAGGTAATATCCATGGAAGACTCAAGCGCCTAAGCTTGGGGATGCCCCGGAAGGCATCCCCTCTTTCGTCTTCAACATTATCGGTATATCTTACTTAGAGCTATATTTTTATTCATCACATAATATGTGCTTTGCTTGGATCGTCATTATATTTTGTTATTTTCTGTTAGGTGTTATTCATAATCTTGTTTTTCAATAAAAAGTTCCAAGAATTGTCTTAGGATGCTTACATTGCATGTTTTGATGTGTGCTGTGTAAAAACAGAAACTTTTGCTGTAGTGTTTGAATTTTCATATTTTACTGGAACGTGGAAAATTTCTGAAATTTTTACAAAGTATTGTCATATAAATTATTTAGCATGTCCTAAATTTTCATAATTTTTTGAGTTACAGAAGTACACTGTTTTCATAAATTGCTACAAACTGTTCTGTTTGGACAGATTGCTGTCATAGTTTTGTTATCTACTTATCCTCTAGTTTCCATAGCCTATATTGGTAGATATAAATTGTGGAAACGATAGTAAACAGTAGATGATGTTTCAAAATTATTGTGCAACTTGTCTTGGCAGTACATAAAGAGTTGATTTATTATTATGTGTACTAACCTATCTCACGAGTTCTTTTCGAGTTTTGTGTGGATGAAGTTTTTGAGAATAGGTGAAACCGGGATATGAGAAGATTGAACGAGATACAAAAGCTCAAGCTTGGGGATGCCCAAGGCACCCCAAGTAAATATTTCAAGAAGTCTCAAGCATCTAAGCTTGGGGATGCTACGCATCCCACCTCTCTTCATCAAACAAATATCGGTTAGCCTATGTTGAGCCTAAAGTTTTATTCGTCCACATGATATGAATTATTCTTGGAATAAATTTTTATTTAGTTTGCTATTTAAATAAAATACTCAGATCTGAAAATCTTTATTGAGAGAGAGAGTCTTCACATAGTTATTTAAATTTTTGACTACTCATTGATCTTCACTTATATCTTTTTGGAGTAGTTTGTCAATTTGCTCTAGTACTTCACTTATATCTTTTTAGAGCACGGCGGTGGTTTTATTTTATAGAAATTGTTGAACTCTCATGCTTCACTTATATTATTTTGAGAGTCTCTAAACAGCATGGTAACTTGCTTAGGTTATGAATTTAGTCCTAATATAATGGGCATCCAAGAGGGACATAATAAAAACTTTCATATAAAGTGCATTGAATACTATGAGAAGTTTGATTCCTTATGATTGTTTTGAGATATAAATATGGTAATATTAGAGACATGCTAGTGAGTAATTGTGGATTGGTAGAAATACTTGTGTTAAAGGTTGTGATTCCCGTAGCATGCACGTATGGTGAACCGTTATGTGACGAAGTCGGAGCATGATTTATTTATTGATTGCCCTCCTTTGTGTGGAGGTCGGGATCGCGCGATGGTTAACTCCTACCAACCCTTCCCCTAGGAGCATGCGTGTAGTACTTTGTTTTGATAACTAATAGACTTTTGCAATAAGTATGTGAGTTCTTTATGACTAATGTTGAGTCCATGGATTATACGCACTCTCACCCTTCCACCCTTGCTAGCCTCTCTAGTACCGCGCAACTTTTGCCGGTGCATTAAACCCACCATATACCTTCCTCAAAACAGCCACCATACCTACCTATTATGGCATTTCCATAGCCATTCCGAGATATATTGCCATGCAACTTCCACCGTTCCGTTTATGACACGCATCATCATTGTCATATTGCTTTGCATGATCATGTAGTTGACATCGTATTTGTGGCAAAGCCACCGTTCATATTTTTTATACATGTCCCTCTTGAGTCATTGCACATCCCGGTACACCGCCGGAGGCATTCATATAGAGTCATATTTTGTTCTAAGTATCGAGTTGTAATTCTTGAGTTATAAGTAAATAAAAGTGTGATGATCATCATTATTAGAGCATTGTCCCATGTGAGGAAAGGATGATGGAAGCTATGATTCCCTCACAAGTTGGGATGAGTCTCCGGACTTTACAAAAAAAAATAAAAGAGGCCAAAGAAGCCCAAATAAAAAAAGAGGCCAAAGAAGCCCACCAAAAAAAATGAGAGAAAAGAGAGAAGGGGCAATGCTACTATTCCTTTTTCCACACTTGTGCTTCAAAGTAGCACCATGATCTTCATGATAGAGAGTCTCCTATATTGACACTTTCATATACTAGTGGGAATTTTTCATTATAGAACTTGGCTTGTATATTCCAATGATGGGCTTCCTCAAATTGCCCTAGGTCTTCGTGAGCAAGCGAGTTGGATGCACACCCACTTAGTTTCTTTTTGAGCTTTCATACACTTATAGCTCTAGTGCATCCGTTGCATGGCAATCCCTACTCACTCACATTGATATCTATTGATGGGCATCTCCATAGCCCGTTGATACGCCTAGTTGATATGAGACTATCTCCTTCTTTTTGTCTTCTCCACAACCACCATATTCTATTCCACCTATAGTGCTATATCCATGGCTCACGCTCATGTATTGCGTGAGAGTTGAAAAAGTTTGAGAATACTAAAGTATGAAAGAATTGCTTGGCTAAAACCGGAGTTGTGCATGATTTAATACTTCGTGTGATGAAGATGGAGCATAGCCAGACTATATGATTTCGTAGGGATAACTTTCTTTGGCCATGTTATTTTGAAAAGACACGATTGCTTTGTTAGTATGCTTGAAGTATTATTGTTTTTATGTCAACATTAAACTTTTGTTTTGAATCTTATGGATCTGAACATTCATGCCACACTAAAGAATATTACATGGATAAATATGTTAGGTAGCATTCCACATCAAAAATTCTGTTTTTATCATTTACCTACTCGAGGACGAGCAGGAATTAAGCTTGGGGATGCTGATATGTCTCCAACGTATCTATAAATTTTGATTGTTCCATGCTATTATATTATCGGTTTTGGATGTTTTATATGCATTAATATGATATTTTATATTATTTTTGGGACTAACCTATTAACCTAGAGCCCAGTGCCAGTTTCTGTTTTTCCCTTGTTTTTGAGCTTCGCGGAAAAGGAATATCAAACGGAGTCCAAACGGAATAAAAATTTACGGAGAATATTTTTGGAAAAAATAAAAAATACTAGAGCAAAAAGATACCGGAGAGGAGTCCCGAGGCAGCCACGAGCCTAGGGGGGCGCCCCCCTAGAGCGCGCCCCCTGGCTTGTGGGCCCCTCGGGAGTCCCCCTGACTTGATTCCAACGCCAAGTACTCCTATAAATCCCGTAACCCCCAGAAAGAAACCTAGATGGGGAGTTCCGCCGCCGCAAACCTCTGTAGCCATGAAAAACCAATCGGGAGCCCGTTCCGGCACCCTGCCGGAGGGGGAAACCATCACCGGAGGCCATCTTCATCATCCCGGCGGTCTCCATGACGAGGAAGGAGTAGTTCACCCTCGGGGCTGAGGGTATGTACCAGTAGCTATGTGTTTGATCTCCCTCTCTCGTGTTCTTGAGATGACACGATCTTGATGTACCGCGAGCTTTATTAATATAGATGAATCTTATGGAGTTTTCCCCTCTCTATCTTCTTGTGATGAATTGAGTTTTCCCTTTGAAGTTTACTTATCGGATTGAGTCTTTAAGGATTTGAGAACACTTGATGTATGTCTTGCGATGGGATATCCGTGGTGACAATGGGATGTTCTATTGATCCACTTGATGTATGTTTTGGTGATCAACTTGCGGGTTCCGTGACCTTGGGAATCTATGCATAGGGGTTGGCAAACGTTTTCGTCTTGACTCTCCGGTAGAAACTTTGGGGCACTCTTTGAAGTTCTTTGTGTTGGATTGAACATGATGAATCTGAAATTGTGTGATGCATATCGTATAATCAAGCCCATGGGTACTCGTGGTGACATTGGAGTATCTAGGTGACATTAGGGTTTTGGTTGATGTGTATCTTAAGGTGTTATTTTAGTACGAACTCTAGGGCTGTTCGTGACACTTATAGGGATAGCTCATAAGATTGATCGGAAAAGATAACTTTGAAGTGGTTTCGTACCCTACAATAATTTCTTCGTTTGTTCTCCGCTATTTGTGACTTTGGAGTGAACTCTTTGTCGCACGTGAGGGATTTGCATACGATTCAACCATGTCAGTATTGTTGAGAGAACTTGCACTAGTGAAAGTATGAACCCTAGGCCTTGTTACTAAGCATTGCAATACCGTTTGTGCTCACTTTTATCATTAGTTACCTTGCTGTTTTTATATTTTCAGATTACAAAACCTATATCTACCATCCATATTACACTTGTATCACCATCTCTTCACCGAACTAGTGCACCTATACAATTTACCATTGTATTGGGTGTGTTGGGGACACAAGAGACTCTTTGTTATTTGGTTGCAGGGTTGTTTGAGAGAGACCATCTTCATCCTACGCCTCCCACGGATTGATAAACCTTAGGTCATCCACTTGAGGGAAATTTGCTACTGTCCTACAAAACTCTGCGCTTGGAGGCCCAACACGAGTCTACAAGAAGAAGGTTGTGTAGTAGACATCAGGTATTTATATTTTCAAATAGCTAGCACATCGCCAACGAGGAGGGATTGAAGACTAATATTTATCGAGCTACCGCACATGCATATATGTCTCGCTTTTCTGTTTCTTATAAGTTGTCCTCATTTTGTTGCTTCTGTTTAGGTTTGGATTTTTTTTCAACCCGCAAGGCCCATCCACAGTTGTGAGCTACAACGAATTAGTTAAGAGTTGGAGGAGACAACATTGCACATCAGATCTACACTGAATGTAGCGAGGCAACCATGAATTAGGTATGTTCACACGAGGGAGGGGAGAGTAGAGGAACATTAACATTTTTCATGCTTTGGATGAAAGTTTCATTTCATAGTTTCTCTATACGTAGCAACACATCAGCGGTACTGGTGGGCTCACGATGAAAGTTGCGCCAGCAGAATCAGTGCGGGAAGATCGCCCTTCTCCCTCGGTCTCCAAAAGGATTTGCTAATAACAACAGAATAATCCGTACCACCAGTAACCCTTCTATTTGCCCACCTTCAGAATAGTTGTAAATGACATTAGGTTATTCATGTATACCACCAGTAGGACTTAGGATTTATGGATTGTCACTAGCCTCATCTGATTGCTTGATGTACTTATATCACTTTCTTTTCAGCCTCCATTTCATCTGAGCGGGGCGACGAGGGAAAGAACTGGTCGTGTTGAAAGTCAGTTTAGTGCATCAAGGATGGGAAGCTCTGAGATTTGCAAGAGGTGATGGAGGATGGTTAGTTATTGGGGCTCATCATATAGTAGTGGAAGATGAGTACAAGCATAAGCTTATTAAAAATTTGCAGCTCCTGACTACACGAGACTTATATTTTGTAATCTTTTTCATTTTCTTCTAAGAGGATCAAATATGAATGCTCGATACTCGGTTCAAGACTTCTTGAGAAAAGATTAGTGCGTCAACTTTGCATCTTTATTTCTCTAATTAAAACTATCGGTGATTAACGATATCTACGTTTATCAAGAAGAGTTTGGAAATGCTGAGTGGAGAAGCAAGGCAGGGGTTGGCGGGTTCAACTATGGGGTGCGGGGGTCATCAAATCAGGCATCCTATATGTCCGCTGGCGCGTCCGTGGACAGCGGGCTCGCCTGCGGAGAGTGACCGGTCACCTCTCAAATCGCCGTGTCCATAGCCATGATCCTCATCTACGATACCCTAAATTTCTACAATGCATGCAATGTGAAACAAACTACCTAGATTATCAACGAAACAAAAGGACATAGAAATCTACATTATCCGGACATAGATATCTACATAAGCTGACATAGACCAAAAAAGCACCATAGTTAGCTGACCAAGGACGGAGAGAAGGACGACCTTCTTCGCCCCTTTCTCGTCGTTCCTTTGACCTTCCGGTCACCGGCGCGTCTGTAGTCGTCCGTGTAGGGGTCATAGACAGGGGGGGTCATCGGTGATATTGGAGGAGGAGTCGATCTAGCCGGCCATCCTTTGAATGACGCGCTTTTGCTGCCTCACGAGCTTCGCGGCTTTCACGTCCACCGCCACCCACTTTGCTGCATCGCGCACCGACTGCTCGATACCAAGGCGGAGCGCCTTGGCGTTCTTGGGCGTCCGTCTTCGCCGTCATCGGTGAGTGGCGATAGACATCCCTGAGGAGCTGCTCCTCATCTGGCATCGCCAAAATCCGCGCCAACGGCGGGAGGACTGTGCGACCGTCTCTTACGTCGTCGGCAGGGCGAGAACGAGCACCCACCGATAAACTTTAGGAGCTGTGGAGAGAAGGGTTGGGAAGGTGGCGGGCCAGTGGTGCGAAGCGATCCGAGCGTGCGGAGCTCTCCGCGGTGCAGGACAGGACTGCGCCGGCGTCCACGCTGCGGTGGCGAGCGACAAGGGACGGAGGTGAGCCAAACCTCACGCCCGTGAGAACCTACGACCGCTGCAGCGCGATGTGGAGGGCCAGCTCCTCCTCGTCGCCCTCCGCCTCGCAGACGAAGGCGTCCCAGTCGTCCTCTTTGCCGGATCTGTCACCTCTGACGCCACCGGTGCTCGACCTTGGGTCACAGAGGGGAGGGAATGGACGTGGAGTGGAGGGAAATCGGCGGAGTGCGGATCGAAAGTGAAGTGGAGTTAGGGTTTGCTCCGAGTGGGGATTTTAGTGGGGACGGAGTGGGTTTGGTGTGGGATAGCGTGGGCCGGGCTGATGTGGCGGACACGGCCTTCCTATATCTGCCCCAGATTTGGGTTGGATATGACGGGTGCGGGACAACCCAGACATATAGGGTTGTTATGAAGCATCGCTCTGCGTCGGTTTTTTTGACCGGACCGTTTGATCGGGCATATAGGGGGTGGTTTGTGGTGCTCGGATGTAGATGCTCTCAGGTGGGTCGTGGTGGAATTGGTTGGATCGATGAGTGAAGAAAGAAGACAAACATTTGGAGGAAGACCAACGACAAGCGAGTTCGACTAAAACACAAATTTCTTTTTAGTTAATCGTAAAAGCACTCCCTTCAAATTTCCATGCATTTTGACCATACTAATGCATTTTATTTGTATTATCAATGTATTCAAGATAATATTAATTTAGAAAATTACAGAGATTTGTTTGACTATTTTTTTCTTTATGCTCTGGTGGAATGGTAAAGAATTAGTTCATCCAGTTTGTATGATGAGTATTCTTCGCTACACATTTTAAGACCTTCAACGTGCAGTATTTGTGCTAATTGTATATAATGCTTGTGCATGATGGGTACGAGTTGAGGAAGACGTTTTTATTATACTTGCTCAAATATCGTGCCAATGAAGATAACGGCAACATTTCTGATATTGTGCGAGATTTCTTAAGCGCATCAAATAGATCTTAATTTGTAACAGATTTTTAGTTGGATCATCGTTCTATACGTATGCAACATCAAATTGTCTTTTTGTTATAAATTTACATTGCAAGTGAAGTGGACTTAAATTATTACCCGATTGTGTCCGTGCTATCTATTCTTTGCATGTGAAATTTAACATGCATTATGTTTACATAACTCCAACAAAATATTTCGAAAGCCCGGGGCAACGCACGGGCATTCTACTAGTCTCCTCTTAGATGGGGTGTGAACGGTCATCAACACCGAATAATCTATGTGTCCTTTGGCCCACCTTGATCCAACTAAATGCAAAATCCTCATCAATACCTCTCCTGTCCGTCAAACTTGTTACCTTTTCTGTTTCAGTCCACCTTCCTAATCCTGTGTAGATATTACCAAGTACTCCCTCCGTGCCATATTAACTGACAATGAGTAGTAAGTATATAGTTTGTGGGTTCAGAAGGTTCCATCCCAAACATCATTTCTGCCCTTCATGCCAATTCCAATGAACAATCCTCCATAACGGTGTTTCAGCTTCAAAGCGCATTTCCTCGACTGTTTTCATGGCTTCCCCGATTTCTTCTGATCGAGCCAGCATGTCAATAGCACAGCAGTGGTTGAGCTACAGAAAAATACTTGGGCAGGCCAAGCTAAAGGAAACTCATAATTTCCTTTTCTTCAAAAGACCAGTTTTATCTATACTCTTCAATGTTTCGGCCATAGGCTGGGCGGGCCACGGGCCACTGGGCCTTGCTGTAGGCTGTGGGCATGGAACTTGCTTGCCTGCCCGCCTTCGGGGCTTCCACAGAAAAACTGTTTGGAGTAACATTTAAGCCCAGAATACTGTTACGGCCCAATAGATAAACTACTTCCGCCCCCTGTCATGTTCACAGGGCCCAGTATAAACAATGATCTGATCCGGCCCAATGACGGTTGCAATCCTCGCCAGTCACCACTACATAAGCCCACCCCAAGCTAGGGTTCGGGTCTCTCGCATCCCACCACCAAGCTCCAGACGCCTCCTCCTACCCCGCCGCCGCCGCACTCTCCAGAGACCGCAGGCATGGGCGTCTTCACCTTCGTGTGCCGCGACTCCGGCGCCGAGTGGTCGGCCAAGCAGCACAAGGGCGAGCTCGAGGCCTCCGCTGCCACCCCCTACGACCTGCAGCGCCAGCTCGTCTCCGCCGCCTGCGCCGAGGACAAGTCCGGCGGCGTCCAGTCCTCCTTCACCATGGTCTCCCCCAAGTCCGCCATCTTCCAGGTCCGGACCCCTTCCCGCGCTCACTAAAATCCTGTGCTGTGCGCTCCTGATCTCAGACTATGCTGCGCCTTCGTATTTGTACTTCGTTAGTTCCGATCCATGAATTCTGATGATTCGTTAATAACGATCCCTAGCTCTTGTTACAGATTCTGTGGTATGCATTCAGTAGCATGTCAGTGATTTATTTAGATCCGACGATCTGTTCCATTGAGATTTTTGGCGTCCTTTCTGGATGAGGAGCTGTTTTAATTTATGATAGTTATAGAACATTAGCCCAGATGATGCATTAAAGTTCTTTAGAGCTAGCATTTTATCAGTAAATCGAGTCAACAATTACTTAGTTGTTTGTGTTGTTCTCTAGTCAATGGGTTATGGCTTAATTAGCACGTATTGCAGATCTTAGTAACTCTTCTTGGTCCTAATTATCACTAGGATTCAGAAAAGGTGCTATAATGCTCTTTTATTTTGTATATTTATATCATTTGCTTCTCTGCATTCTGTTTCTATTGTTCGCCATTGCTTGAGATTGCAAGTTTGTTTATTCACTAGTCTGATGACAGAAATTACTAGCACATGTCAGTTATCTCCATTTAATGCTGAACTAAGGGACCATTACACATTGGAAATCTTGTCTTGATCATAATTATCCATGTTGTGTCAACCAGCCAAGTTTCTAAACAACTGTGACAGCTAGTCTTGCTTTAACTTGTTTTCTTGATTGTCGCAAAAAATATAGATAGAATTGAAATGCTCATATCTGAAACTTAATGCAGGTGGTCATTGGTGGTGCCTCTGCTGGTCCGATCGGTGGTGGTGCTGCTGCTGGTGCCGCTGCATCAGGTGGAGCTGCTGCTGAGGCCCCCAAGGCTGAGGAGAAGAAGGAAGAGGAGAAGGAGGAGAGCGAGGACGACCTTGGCTTCTCCCTCTTTGATTAGATCTTCTTTACCCTATTGCACGCCAGAAATGGCATGGCCCTATTGCCGCAGTAATTTTGATGCCATGCCTAGTTTGATTGTCAAGGGATGTATGTGCTACTTTCTGTTCATGTGAGGATCTGGTTATGTTATTCTGCAGCATTGAATATCCTACTATGGCTTTGGTCTTACCAGTTTATAGTTTTTGTTCAGTACTAAAATTCTTGATGGTATCATTGCCTTAACTGCTTTATTCTCACTACTGGGATGAACTTGGTGTCCATATTCTTGTGCTTCGACAGGAAAGGAAAGTGCAAGATTTGGCATGTCTGGTATCAAAGAATAGATGTTTGGTAAACTTTGTGCTCCAGGAACAACTGCAGCCCTGTAATAAGACCTGCTCGTAGCAGACTCTGAATCCGTCTGTTGTTTTTGTTTAGCTCCTGCTAGTGACGTTATCAGTATACTCCCTCTGTTCCTAAATATAAGTGTTTCTAGAGATTTCATTATTGAACTACATACGGATGTATATAGACATATTTTAAAGTGTAGACTCACTCATTTTGTTTCGTATGTAGTTTTTTTGTTTAGCTCCTGCTAGTGACGTTATCAGTATACTCCCTCTGTTCCTAAATATAAGTGTTTCTAGATATTTCATTATTGAACTACATACGGATGTATATAGACATATTTTAAAGTGTAGACTCACTCATTTTGTTTTGTATGTAGTCCCCTATTGAAATGTGTAAAACTTATATTTGAGCACTTCATGGTGCTGCTGCTTGCTGGCAGATCTTGGGCTGCGGAGGGGTGGATCATGGGAGGCGAAGATGGAGATGATGTTACAGAACCACTAAACAAACACCTCGTACATGTAAACATCAACAGAAAGGTCGGGTAAATGTTCTTCAAACGGCGAAAATCCAACTCTGAGCTCAGGCTCAGCTGCTCCCGCTGACGAAAAAAATAAAAAAAAATACTAGAAAAATTTAAAAAATTCTAAAAAAAAATTGTGTGGTAGATATTTTGATGCGTGAGGTTCGCTCCAAATTTCAAGTTATTTGGACATTTGAGCAGTTCTCGGCAAAAAAGACAAATCGGGTCAGAAAAGTTCGTGAACAGTAAACTTTTTTTACGGACCCCGATTTGTCTTTTTTGCCGAGAGCTGCTCAGATCTCCAAATAAGTTGAATTTTGGAGCGCTCCTCACGCATCAAATTACCTACCACACAAAAAAAATTGGAATTTTTTAAATTTTTTTAGTATTTGTTTTGATTTTTTTCGTCGGCGCGGGTGCAGATGCACCCGAGAGCCGAAACGCCGGTCTCCTTCAAACGGTCACTACACTCAGTTTGGGACTTGTGTTGCAACTTGTGCTGTGCCGGAAGGAAATGATCGAGCTTATAGACTTGAATTTAACCACAAAACGTTTTGACACTTTTTTAGAAACAAGTACAACATGCGGGGATCTCGCTATCAATTGAGCCGAGTCCCTCACAGGATACAACCACCTCTGGAAAAATGGGCAACATAAAGTGGAAAACAGTTATGTTTAGGCATGTATTTATTTATTTGACATTCCAAAATCAGAATGTTTTGGGATGTTACAGACAGCTCCGCCTCAGGATCTTATTACTTTTTGCTTGACATCCCGAGGCATCATCAACAGTGTTTCTTGCAGAGACAGAATCGATAATCATCGAGTTCATACTCACTCGTTTTGCACTCCCCTTCGGTGAAACCCTCGTCGTGGCAGTGCTCGACGCATGGTCCGCTCGTGCATTCAGAAACAGTGTAGGTTTTGCTATACTCCTTGCAAATTTTGCCTTCAGATCCTGCAATAGAATATGGGCAACAACCTCAAAACATAGAACATCAGTAACCGATTATACTCTTTAGATGACTATTTCGGGCAAGGCTTACCGGGAAGCAACAGAGCCACCATGAGCAACACCAAGCACAAGCCACGCATCTTCACCTTGCGGACCTCCATGCGCCCCAGGAATGAACACCCAAGAAAAGAAGGAAGGGATCCAAGCAGGTGAAGTTGGTAGTGTCATCGGTCTCTTCTTATAGATATGGATGATGAAACCTTACAATAGACCAGAACAATGTTGTCTTTTAGTGGATGATGCAGTCATGCATATCTGGATGATGCGGTGATGCGTTTGTACACTGGAAAAAGGACACATTGAGACATGATAAAGAACACTCGAGGTTGTTGGAAGTTGGAAAGTGTGTGCGCTGTTGCTACGAGACATGATATGATGTTTGCACCGCTCGAAATGGTGTCTTATTGCTTAGAAGAAACCTTACAAAAGTCAAACATAAAATGTCGTATAGATGATGCAATTGTATATAACCAAATAATGCAATGATATGTTTTATATTAAAAAAGACACCTGGAGACATGAAGGCCTCCTAGGTTGGTGATACAAATACGTGTTATTGCTGTGACGGAACCTAATGCGTGCAGGATCACAAGTTCAGAGGATAAATTGCTCAATTATTATGTTTATTTAATCAAATTCCCCTATTTTATATTCCTATTGTAGGATTGCACAGGGATGAGAACAGAAACTAGTTGGAAGCTATACCTAATAGTATTCAGGGAGAAAAACAGTTATGTCCATAAAGACAAAGTAAAGGAAAAACACTCTAGTGAAATTGGAAGCCAGCTGGAGCCAAGGACAGAAGGGGTGTCTAGGGACTTTAGATGGGGGCCCATTCGGCCTAGGCTTAGGGCGTGTGGCCAGTCCGTGTAGGGTCCTTAAGGACCTCCTCCGCCTTCCCTTTTGGTTATCCCCATCATTATTTCCGAGGAGACACCCAAGTTTTCCTCGATTTTTCGTGGTGGTGAAAAACAGAGAACCTTTTTTTTTAAAACACCACCAAACTTTATTAATTAGATATAATTGTTACATCGTCAATGAGGAGAGATACAATATTTTCCATAGGCTCCTCGATCCAATCCCTAGTCATGAAACATTTTGCTAGTCTAGCAAGCTCATGAGCTACCTTGTTCGCTTCCCTATTACAATGTTCAAAACTAATGCGAGGGAAATCACAAGCCATAAAAAAAACAGTCATCAAAAATTGCCGTTGCCGCTCCAGCAGAATGTCCTCCGTTCTTCATTGTGTCAATAACCTCCATGTTGTCAGAGTTGATAACAAGGCGATCGCAGCCCGCCTTTTGTGCCAGCAATAAGCCAAATCGAAGTGCTAAAGCTTCCGCTGTCAGAGCATCCACACAATATTCAATCTTCCAATTTCCACCTACAATGAAATTTCCTTTGTCATCCCTGAGAACAGCACCCGCTGAAAAAAAAAACAGACCGTTCCTCTTTCTGGAGAGCCAATCCTGTCAAATCTGTCTCCTCCGACCGGGGAAATTTACTTTCATCATCGTCACTAACACAAAGGCGTTATGGGGAGCATCTCTATCTGCACAATCTTGACCTATAACACATTCTCTACATGATGAAATGGCTAGATTCCTTTTTGGATGCTCAGATTCTTGATATTCATCCTTTTACTTCACCTTTATAATTATTTGCTACCCAATAAATTTTAGCATCAAGTTACATGATTTTTGTATGCAGATATACCATAGGCAAAGTGCTTGTCTTTTATGGCATGTGTGTGCGCTATGCAATATGTAGCATCGCATTGAATTTCTTAGTTTTTCTTTGGGTGCTGACATTGCTTTTTGGCCTCTACATAACTGAATGCTTGAATGTGCGATAGTCCTGAGAGTAGGTGAACTATTGAAATTGTGTAGGCATAGTCGTACAATCTGTTAATTGGTCATATTTCTTCTGTATATGTACAATCTAAGCATGAAATATATTGAAATCGTGTAATGTTTTTGTGGTGAAATCAAAATTAGATCTTAGAGTGGCTAGCTATAAAATGCAGATATGCATAATGGTTGATTCATGTTTCCTGTTTTATTGTAAGGCAGATGGATACCTATTACGATTAGTCAACATAGAAATTGCGTACTGCAAGTCTGAGATCTCCCACTTGCTACACGCGTTCATCCACTGCCGGTTTACTTGACAGTACGGGGCCGTTTGGATTGGTACCCTGGAGCGCCCGACCAAAATATTGGCGTTGACTGCCCCTTGGGAAGCTGTTTGGATGAACACCAAAACTTTGGTGCGCCCAGACCTCCAAGCGTTCGCTAGTTCATTTCTGCGCCATCATTTTGGCGAGACGGGGGCGGCCAAATCCTGCGCCAATTATTTGGCACGCCCCTGATTGGCAGGGTCAGCTCGGGCACAAGCCAAACAGCCCCGTAGAACATTAGTTTTCATGCTAAATCTTGCAAATGCATTCCTATGTAGCTTTCTAGTGTACTAGCATCAACTCCAGATGCTTGCAAATTGTAAGAATCTCATTGCTCTTCTGTAAACCTACCATTTTGTCCACCCTTTTGTTCTGCCCTGTATCTTTCATAGCCTTTTGGGTTTAAACTACATGCAGCTACCAGTAGTTTTGTATACATTGTTAGCATAAATTGATGCCAAGTCTTGTGGCTGACTTTCGGAAACAGAAAGACTGATCATAATTCCGAAATTCATTGGTCGACTTAGAGCAATATGTTTCCATACAATCTTGGATGAAGTTTTTGTTTGGACCAAATTATGATTTTTGACTGCAGCATAAATTGTAAACAACTAATCTGAGCTATTCATGGCTGATTTTTCATAGGTTTCTATCAGTTATTATTTCTCTTCTCAGTTATGTTCAGGTGGATGCAGCTGCTGGTCATACTTTATCATTATAGCTAACCATACCTGAAGATGGTTTCTCAGTATGAGAATTTGAATGATCTGTTTGCTAGGCAGATATCCGGAGTTCAAAAATCTGATAGAAATGCGGTAACGAATTGAGTGTCACTGACGAAACATCGTCTTCAAGAACTACTAGTTGTTTTTATGTCATGAACCCTTTCCTGGGAAGATTGAGAATCATAAAATATCACATTCAAGTATGATATGTAAGGGATTCAATGTGAATAAAAGATACCGAAGGGAAAGAAAAACAAATTAAAAAATGTCTTGACCATTACTAGAAGCACCATATCCATAGGCGGGCCCATCTGAAAACACATAACAACCATAAGCTTCTATACCAGTTGCTTTATCTGAAAGTGGCCTTCTGTTTTTTCTTCATGACTTTATATTTTTAGACAATCGGTGTTTAAATTATTGGAGATTCAGTGCTTGAAAGAGCTGTATATAAAAGGTAGTAATTGTTTTTCGCTCCGTCATAGGTGATGTGTGCCAGCGCCGGCATCCCGATGAGACGGCAGAATTAGTGCCGAGTTTGAAGCGGCACACAAGGGCCCCTTGCTGTCTCCCACACCACAAATCAGCAAGAATTCCCAAAAGTACAGTCTTGTGCTTGTTTTTTTTTCGCGAATATGCAAAGCTTGCGTATCATTTTATTGATAGAAGAAGTTAGAGTGAATACAAGGGACGGTACAACCCATGGCACGAACGCAAGAGGCGTGAACATGGTTGCCGAAGCAAAGAGACACGAGATGCTCGACCCAAACAAAGAAAAGCACAGCTAAACCGTCAACCAGGGAAGCAGCCCAAGCAACAACTAGATGACCGACATCTCCACAACTAGCACCTAGGACGCCGCGAGCAAACAAGACAACGCCTTCACGAAGGAGAACGACACCAAGACGCCGTCATCGTCCGATCCAAAAAACCGGACCTAGGGTTTCCCCTGATGCTCGAAGAGGGGCACGAAAAACGACCATAGCAATGCCTTCAAGAAGGGGACGACACCCGCAGATGCCACCGCTGCCAGCATAAGATACAGGGATTTCACCCTGGCCATGTACTGATCAATCCCATGCCGTCGGAGTACAAGTCGAAGAAGAGGAGGTCGGGCATAAGCCAGAACTGGGACCACCGGAAGGGGAGCCACGCCCTACGCCGAGGAGGCATCGAGCGCCGCCGGACATGCGAGCTCCGAAGGAGGCCGAGGTTGCATGGTTGAGTGGAATGTGTGGATGCGACGGTGGCCAAGCCCCGGATGGACCAAGATCTGGAAAAGAACACAGATCAAAGCCACCGGGACTGGAGCAGCAGGGACGCCAGCGGACCCAAGGAGCTGGAAGGGGACGCAACTCACGAAGGGTGTCGGAATCAAAGATGCACCGGGGTGGATGGCCAACCAAGGACGCCAGCAGGGTTGTGGTGGTGCGGAGACGCCAAGTATCCATCAAGCCAAAGGAGCCGGAAAGAGCGCAACGTCCGAGACAGGCCGGATCCGAAGCTGCGCCAGCTGGCCATGGACACAGAAGGGGACGCAGATCCATGACCGCCGGGCCGAAGCCGCCCCTGCGGGGTGGTGGTGGTGCAGAAGACTCGCGCTCAAGCAAAGCTCCCGACTGGCGCACTGTACACTAGTAGAAAACAGGGCTTTGGTCCAGGCCAGATAATTGCATTAGTCCCGGTCGTGTTATGAACCGGGACTAATGGGTGCATCAGTCCCGGTTCGTGAGGCCAGGACGCCGGCCGGGCCTCGGCGGGCACCAGTCCCGGTTCGTCTGACCCCTTTAGTCCCGGTTCCAGACACGAACCGGGACTAAAGGTCCTCGCTCCTGGCGCAGCACCTTTAGTCCCGGTTGGTGGCTGGAACCGGGACTAAAGGGCAGTCTTCTGTCCCGGTTCTAGCCACCAACCGGGACTAAAGATATGCATATATATGCTTGCCCCTGCCCGCTCACTCCTCTGTTTTTTGGCCGGCCGGCGTGTGGGAGGTGTGTGCTGCTCTGCTCTCACCTCCTATGCACACGAGGTGTTCGATGAAATGCCCGAGCCACGCTTAAGCTTTCTCCTCTCCAAGCTCCATTTCCCCAAGATTTGTCTAGGTTTGGCGGGCCGTCACGTCCCCGTCCCCGTCCTCACCGCCGTCGATCGCCCGCGCCGATCTCGTCGCCGGCACCACCGTGGTGAGCCTCTTGTTCTTATCTTCTTTCTAAAAGAAAAAAATTCTTACTTGTATGATTTAGATAGATACTTGTATAATTTTCTTACTTTTATTATTGTTTGTTATTATATAGTGACATGGTTATGGTATCCGCCCATGTCGGCCCTCGTCCTGTCTATGATTCGGATGTGGTATATTATCTTTTATAACTATTTGTTTCATTTAGTGTTTATGACAATTATGCCGACCAACATGACATAGATGTTTTTATCTAGGAGGTATGTGAACCGGAAATTCCAACCGACCCTCTTGTCGAGAGGTTAAATTTAGTTGAAAAAGAAAATAATTACTTAAAGAAAAAATTGAAAAGAATTGAGGAGGAGAAGATGGAATTGGAGTTGCATGTTGCCGATGTCGTCGAAGATCACAAGATTAAGATGGATGCAATGCGCTTGAAGATTAGAAATATTAGAAAATATGTCATTCATACTGAGGCTTGGTATCATTATGCCGTTGGATCAATTGGTACCTTAGTTGCGGTTATGATTGCATTTGTTGTTGCATTTAAATGTTTTGCATAGTTTCAATGTATGTTTTAATTAGATACTCTAGAGAGCTATATGTTGTTCAATGAGAACTATGTATGAACTTTATGTATTTATTTTGGTCACTACTGTACTTTGGTTTTAATGTGATGATGAACTTCTATTAATTTGGTCACTTCTCTATTCATGATGTTTTGTAATGGTTTTTGATACACTTAATTATATAATGCACGCAGATGAACCCGCAATGGATGTACGGTGACTGACGCACCTCCGAGTACATTAAGGGCCTGCATAATTTTCTCGAAGTGGCTGAGGCAACCAAGCAGAATGGTTTTATGTATTGTCCATGTACTATCTGTGGGAATACGAAGGATTACTCTAACTCAAAAACCCTTCACGTCCACCTCCTTGAGAAGGGTTTCATGCCACACTATAATGTTTGGACCAAGCACGGAGAAAGAGGGGTTATGATGGAAGACAACGAAGAAGAAGAGGATGATGACAACTATCCGCCCCCTGAATACGGTGATGCTGCAATGGGGGAAGCTGAAGATCAAGAGGAAGAACCAGACGATGTGCCCGATGATGATCTTCGCTGGGTCATTGTTGATGCAAAGAGACAATGCCAAAGCAAAAGGGAGAAGTTGAAGTTCGATCGCATGTGATACGTCTCCAACGTATCTATAATTTTTGATTGTTCCATGCTATTATATTATCTGTTTTGGATGTTTTATATGCATTAATATGCTATTTTATATTATTTTTGGGACTAACCTATTAATCTAGAGCCTAGTGCCAGTTTATGTTTTTCCTTGTTTTTGAGTATTGCAGATAAGGAATATTAAACGGAGTCCAAATGGAATAAAATCTTCTGAAATGATTTTTCTTGGACCAGAAGAAACCCAACAGACTTGGAGATGAAGGCAGGAGACATGCCGTGGCGTCACAAGCCACCAGGGCGCGCCCTAGGGGGGGGGCCCACGGCAGCCCTCCTAACCCTACTCTCCGGCCTATAAATTCCCAAATATTCCCTGGAAACCAAAAGGAGCCACGAAAATACTTTTCCGCCGCCGGAAGCCTCTGTTCCCGTGAGATCCAATCTTGGAGCCTTTTTCGGTAATCTGCCGGAGGGGGAATCGATCACGGAGGGCATCTACATCAACTGCATTGCCCCTCCGATGATGCGTGAGTAGTTCACCACAGACCTTCGGGTCCATAGCTAGTAGCTAGATGGCTTCTTCTCTCTCTCTTTGTTCTTCAATACCATGTTCTTCATGATCTTCATGGAGATCTATCCGATGTAATACTCTTTTGCGGTGTGTTTGTCGAGATCCGATGAATTGTGGGTTTATGTTCAGCTTATCTATGAATATTATTTGAGTATTTTCTGAATTCTTATATGCATGATTTCATATCTTTGCAGGTCTCTTCGAGTTATTGGTTTGGTTTGGCCAACTAGATTGGTAATTCTTGCAATGGGAGAAGTGCTTAGTTTTGGGTTCAATCTTGCGGTGTCCTCATCCAGTGACAAAGTAGGGGTAGCGAGGCACGTATTTGTATTGTTGCCATCGAGGATAAAAAGATGGGGTTTTCATCATATTGCTTGAGTTTATCCCTCTACATCATGTCATCTTACCTAATGCGTTACTCTGTTCTTCATGAACTTAATACTCTAGATGCAGGCAGGAGTCGGTCGATGTGTGGAGTAATAGTAGTAGATGCAGAATCGTTTCGGTCTACTTGACACGGATGTGATGCCTATATGCATAATCATTGCCTTGGATATCTTCATAATTATTCGCTTTTCTATCAATTGCTCGACAGTAATTTGTTCACCCACCGTATTATTTTCCTTCATGAGAGAAGCCTCTAGTGAAACCTATGGCCCCCGAGTCTATTTTCCATAATATATTTTTAGATCTATAAACCAAAAATACCAAAAATACTTAGCTGCAATCTTTTTTACCTTTGTTTTACTTTTCGTTTTAGCAATCCTATCTATCTATCTCTATCAGATCTCATCCTTGCAAGTAACCGTGAAGGGATTGACAACCCCTTTATAGCGTTGGGTGCAAGTGTTTGATTATTTGTGTAGGTACATCTATTGGGGACTTGCTTGTATCTCCTACTGGATTGATACCTTGGTTCTCAACAACTGAGGGAAATACTTATCTACTTTGTTGCATCACCCTTTCCTCTTCAAGGGAAAACCAACGCATGCTCAAGAAGTATCAGCATGTTAGAGGATCACAAAAAAGGGTTGTACCCAAATTGCGAAGATGACAACACAAAGCTTGGTACCACACTGGAATTGCTGCATTGGAAGGCAGAGAATCGTGTATCTGACAAGGCATTTGAAAAGGTGCTGAAAATAATGAAGAATAAGCTTCCAAAGGACAACGAATTACCCGACAGTACATACGAAGCAAAGAAGGTTGTCTGCCCTCTAGGATTGGAGGTGAAGAAGATACATGCATGCCCTAATGACTGCATCCTCTACCGCGGTGCGTACGAGGATTTGAACGCATGCCCGGTATGCTGTGCATTGCGGTATAAGATCAGACGAGATGACCCTGGTGATGTTGAGGGCCAGCGCACCGGGAAGAGGGTTCCTGCCAAGGTGATGTGGTATGCTCCTATAATACCACGGTTGAAACATTTGTTCAGAAACAAAGAGCATGCCAAGTTGATGCGATGGCACAAGGAAGACCGTAAGAAAGATGGGAAGTTGAGAGCACCCGGTGATGGGTCGCAGTGGAGAAAGATCAAGAGAAAGTGGGGGGACTTTACAGGTGACCCAAGGAACGTATGGTTTGGTTTAAGTGCAGATGGCGTTAATCCTTTTGCGGATCAGAGCAGCAAGCATAGCACATGGCCTGTGACTCTATGTATGTATAACCTTCCTCCTTGGTTGTGCATGAAGCGGAAGGTCATTATGATGCCAGTGCTCATCCAAGGCCCTAAGCAACCCGGCAATGACATTGATGTGTACCTAAGGCCATTAGTTGATGAACTTTTACAACTGTGGAATGGAAAAGGTGTACGTGTGTGGGATGAGAACGAACAGGAGGAATTTGACCTATATGCGTTGCTGTTTGTAACCATCAATGATTGGCCTGCTCTCAGTAACCTTTTAGGACAGACAAACAAGGGATACCACGCATGCACGCACTGTTTAGATGACACCGATAGTATATATTTGGACAAATGCAAGAAGAATGTGTACCTGGGGCATCGTCGATTTCTTCCGACCAACCATCAATGTTGCATGGGAAACAAAAATTTTCCTACGCACACATAAGATCTATCCATGGTGATGAGCATCTACGAGAGGGAGAGTGAATCTACATACCCTTGTAGATCGCTAAGCGGAAGCGTTAATAAACGCGGTTGATGTAGTCGAACGTCTTCGCGATCCAAATCGCCGAGCGTCCCGCGATCCAATCACGATCCTTCCGATCTAGTGCCGAACGGACGGCACCTCCGCGTTCAACACACGTACGGCTTGATGACGCCTTCACCTCCTCGATCCAGCGAGCGATGGTGAAGTAGTGGTTGAGTTCCAGCAGCACGACGGCGTGGTGATGGTGGTGAGGAACAATCTCTGCAGGGCTTCGCCAAGCGCTACGGAGATTATGACGGAGGAACTAGAGGGCTAGGGTTGCCGGCACACGGCTTGGGGAATCCTGATGTGTCCCGTGTGCTAGCCCTGCTCCTCTATTTATATGTTGAGCCTTGGGGTCTAAACTTGGAGTAAAAGCCTCCTCCGGGTCGGTTTTGCCCGCACAAGGTCGGTTTGGCCCGCAGGGAAAGAGTCCAACTCGGATCCCTGCCGAACCGTGCACAGCCGCGCACAAGCGGTAGTACCGCTTCACACAAGCGGTAGTACCGCTTGGGCGGTAGTACCGCTTCACACAAGCGGTAGTACCGCTCCGGCGGTAGTACCGCTTCACCAAGCGGTAGTACCGCTTACGCGGCAGCAAAACTACTTTTGCACTTTCCAATACCTTGTGGGCTTTATCCCTTTGGCTCATATAAAGTGTTGCTGCACCCGAACACTTCGGTAAACATCCGGAACCCCTTCCGGTGAATTCCGGAACCCTTCCAGAGATCAAAACACTATTATCACATATATCAATCTTTACCTCCGGACTATTCCGGAGATCCTCGTCATGTCCGGGATCTTATCCGGGACTCCGAACAACTTTCGGTCACCAACATAATAACTCAATTATACTAATCGTCACCAAACGTTAAGTGTGTAGACCCTGCGGGTTCGAGAACTATGTAGACATGACCGAGACACCTCTACGGCCAATAACCAATAGCGGGACCTGGATGCCCATATTGGCTCCTACATATTCTACGAAGATCTTTATCGGTCGAACCTCTATGTCAAGGATTCAGTTAATCCCGTATGCTGTTCCCTTTGTTCTTCGGTATGTTACTTGCCCGAGATTCGATCGTCGGTATCACTATACCTAGTTCAATCTCGTTACCGGCAAGTCTCTTTACTCGTTCCGTAATACAAGATCTCGTGGCTAACACTTTAGTCACATTGCTTGCAAGGCTCATTGTGATGTTGTATTACCGAGTGGGCCCTGAGATACCTCTCCGTCATACGGAGTAACAAATCCCAGTCTTGATCCATGCCAACCCAACAGACACCCTCGGAGATACCTGTAGAGCACCTTTATAGTCACCCAGTTACGTTGCGACGTTTGATACACACAAGGTATTCCTCCGGTGTTAGTGAGTTGCATGATCTCATGGTCAAAGGAACAGATACTTGACATGCAGAAAACAATAGCAATAAACTGACACGATCAAATGCTACGTTTACAGTTTGGGTCTTGTCCATCACATCATTCTCCTAATGATGTGATCCCGTTATCAAATGACATCTCATGTCAATGGCTAGGAAACCTTAACCATCTTTGATCAACGAGCTAGTCAACTAGAGGCTTACTAGGGACACAGTGTTGTCTATGTACCCACACATGTATTTGAGTTTCCAATCAATACAATTATAGCATGGATAATAAACGATTATCATGAACAAGGAAATATAATAATAACCAATTTATTATTGCCTCTAGGGCATATTTCCAACAGTCTCCCACTTGCACTAGAGTCAATAATCTAGTTCACATCACTATGTGATTTACATTGTAATGAATCGAACACCCATGCAGTTCTGGTGTTGTTCATGTTTAGCCCTTGGAAGAGGTTTAGTCATCGGATCTGCAACATTTAGATCCGTGTGTACTTTGCAAATATTTATGTCGTCCTCCTTGATGTAATCGCGGATGGAATTGAAACGTCGCTTTATGTGTCTGGTCCTCTTGTGAAATCTTGGTTCCTTGGCTAGAGCAATGGCACCAGTATTATCACAAAACAGAGTCATTGGGTTAAGCGCACTAGGCACTACTCCAAGATCTGTCATGAACTCCTTCATCCAGACACCTTCCTTCGCCGCCTCCGAGGCAGCGATGTACTCCGCTTCGCATGTAGAATCTGCTACCACGCTTTGCTTGGAACTGCACCAGCTAACCGCACCCCCATTAAGAATAAATACGTATCCGGTTTGCGACTTAGAGTCATCCGGATCAGTGTCAAAGCTTGCATCGACGTAACCCTTTACGACGAGCTCTTGATCACCTCCATAAACGAGAAACATGTCCTTAGTCCTTTTCAGGTACTTCAGGATATTCTTGACCGCCGTCCAGTGTTCCATTCCTGGATCACTTTGAAACCTTCCGGCCATACTTATGGCAAGGCTGACATCGGGTCTTGTGCACAGCATTGCATACATAATAGAGCCTATGGCTGAAGCATAGGGGATGACACTCATCTTTTCTCTATCTTCTGCAGTCACTGGGCATTGAGTCTTACTCAACTTCACACCTTGCAAAACAGGCAAGAACCCCTTCTTGGACTGATCCATTTTGAACTTCTTCAAAATCTTATCAAGGTATGTGCTTTGTGAAAGTCCTATTAAGCGTCTCGATCTATCTCTATAGATCTTGATGCCTAATATGAAAGCAGCTTCTCCTAGGTCCTTCATTGAAAAACTCTTGTTCAAATATTCCTTTACGCTTTCCAGCATTTCTATATTGTTTCCAATCAGCAATATGTCATCCACATATAATATTAGAAACGCTATAGAGCTCCCACTCACTTTCTTGTAAATACAAGCTTCTCCGTAAACTTGTATAAACTCGAACGCTTTGATCACCTCATCAAAACGAAGATTCCAACTCCGAGATGCTTGCACCAGTCCATAAATGGATCGCTGGAGTTTGCAAACTTTGTCAGCATTCTCTGGATCGACAAAACCTTCTGGTTGCATCATATACAACTCTTCCTTAAGGTAACCGTTAAGGAACGCTGTTTTGACATCCATCTGCCAAATTTCATAATCGAAAAAGGCAGCTATTGCTAACATGATTCTGACGGACTTAAGCATCGCTACGGGTGAGAAGGTCTCATCGTAGTCAACTCCTTGAACTTGTGAAAAACCCTTTGCCACAAGTCGAGCTTTATAGACGGTGACATTACCGTCCGCGTCCGTCTTCCTCTTAAAGATCCATTTGTTCTGAATGGCCTTACGCCCTTCAGGTAATACTTCCAAAGTCCATACTTTGTTTTCATACATGGATCCCATCTCGGATTTCATGGCCTCTAACCACTTCTTGGAATCCGGGCTCATCATCGCTTCTCCATAGCTCGTAGGTTCATCGTTGTTTAACAACATGACCTCTAAGACAGGGTTGCCGTACCACTCAGGAGCAGTACGCGTCCTTGTCGACCTACGAGGTTCGATAGCAACTTGATCCAAAGCTTCATGATCATCATCATTAACTTCCTCTTCAGCTAATGTAGGCTCCACAGAAACAACTTTCTGCGCTGCGCTACTCTCAGGTTGAAGTAAAGGTTCAACAACCTCATCAAGTTCTATCTTCCTCCCACTCAATTCTTTCGAGAGAAACTCTTTCTCAAGAAATGTTCCGTTTTTAGCGACAAACACTTTGCCCTCGGATCTGAGGTAGAAGGTATACCCAATTGTCTCTTTTGGGTATCCTATGAAGACGCATTTCTCCGCTTTGGGTTCCAGCTTTTCAGGCTGAAGCTTTTTGACATAAGCATCACATCCCCAAACTTTAAGAAACGACAGTTTCGGCTTCTTGCCAAACCAAAGTTCATATGGCGTCGTCTCAACGGATTTCGATGGTGCCCTATTTAAAGTGAATGCAGCTGTCTCTAATGCATAACCCCAAAACGATAGTGGCAAATCGGCAAGAGACATCATAGATCGCACCATATCTAATAAGGTTCGATTACGACGTTCGGACACACCATTACGCTGTGGTGTTCCAGGCGGTGTCAATTGTGAAACAATTCCACACTGTCTTAAGTGACTGCCAAACTCATAACTCAGATATTCTCCCCCTCGATCAGATCGTAGGAATTTAATCTTCTTGTTACGATGATTCTCAACTTCACTCTGAAATTGTTTGAACTTTTCAAATGTTTCAGACTTGTGTTTCATTAAGTAAATATACCCATATCTACTTAAGTCATCAGTGAAGGTGAGAAAGTAACGATAACCACCGCGCGCCTCAATACTCATCGGACCGCACACATCAGTATGTATGATTTCCAATAAGTCACTTGCCCGTTCCATTGTTCCAGAGAACGGCGTTTTAGTCATCTTGCCCATGAGGCATGGCTCACATGTGTCAAGTGATTCAAAATCAAGTGACTCCAAAAGTCCATCAGCATGGAGCTTCTTCATGCGTTTTACGCCAATATGACCTAAACGGCAGTGCCACAAGAAAGTGGTATTATCATTATCAATTCTATATCTTTTGGCATCAATGTTATGAACATGTGTATCATTACTATCGAGATTCAATAAGAATAAACCCCTCACATCGGGTGCATGACCATAAAAGATATTACTCATGTAAATAGAACAACCATTATTCTCTGATTTAAATGAGTAACCGTCTCGCAATAAACAAGATCCAGATATAATGTTCATGCTTAACGCAGGCACTAAATAACAATTATTCAGGTTCATCACTAATCCCGATGGTAATCGAAGAGCGAGCGTGCCGACGGTGATCACATCAACCTTGGAACCATTTCCCACGCGCATCGTCACTTCGTCCTTTGCCAGCCTCCGTCTATTCCGCAGTTCCTGTTTTGAGTTGCAAATATGAGCAACCGCACCGGTATCAAATACCCAGGCACTACAACGAGAGTTGGTAAGGTACACATCAATAACATGTATATCATATATACCTTGTTTGTTGTTGGCCGCCTTCTTGTCAGCCAAATACTTGGGGCAATTCCGCTTCCAGTGTCCAGTTCCCTTGCAATGAAAACACACAGTTTCTGGTTTGGGTCCAGCCTTGGGTTTCTTCACGAGAGGAGCAACTGCTTTGCCACTCTTCTTGGAGTTACCCTTCTTACCCTTGCCATTTTTCTTGAAACTAGTGGTTTTATTGACCATCAACACTTGATGCTCCTTCTGAATTTCAGACTCAGCGGCTTTCAGCATCGCAAACAGCTCGGCGACTGACTTGTTCATCCCGTGCATGTTATAGTTCAACACGAAGCTCTTGTAGCTAGGTGGCAATGATTGAAGAACTCTGTCAGTGATAGCCTCTGGCGGAAGGGGCATCCCTAACTCAGCCAGACGGGTGGAGTACCCAGACATTCTGAGCACGTGATCACTGATAGATCCGTTCTCCTCCATCTTGCAAGCATAGAACTTATCGGAGATCTCATATCTCTCGATCCGGGCATTCTTCTGAAAGATAAACTTCAACTCCTGGAACATCTCATATGCTCCATGACGTTCAAAACGTCTTTGAAGTCCCGGTTCTAAGCCATACAACATTGCACATTGAACTATTGAGTAATCATCAGAACGAGCCTGCCAGGCGTTCACAACGTCTAGAGACTCAACTGGAGCGGGTGGATCACCAAGCGGTGCATCAAGGACATAAGCCTTCTGGGAAGCCGTAAGGATAATCCTTAGATTACGGGCCCAGTCCACAAAGTTACTTCCATCATCTTTCAACTTAGCTTTCTCTAGGAACGCATTAAAATTCAGGGGTGCTACTGCGCGAGCCATGATCTACAACATGAATATTGCAAAGACAACTTAGACTATTGTTCTTTAGATAATGAGTTTAGTTAATCATATTACTTAAAAACTCCCACTCAAATTGACATCCCTCCGGTCATTCGAGTGTAACATGATCCAAATCCACCAACTCAAGTCCGATCATCACGTGAGTTGAGGTGGTTTCAATGGTGAACATCTTCATGTTGATCATATCTACTATATGACTCATGTTCGACCTTTCGGTCTCTTGTGTTCCGAGGCCATGTCTGTACATGCTAGGCTCGTCAAGTTTAACCCGAGTGTTCCGCACGTGTAACATGGCTTACACCCGTTGTATGCGAACGTAGAGTCTATCACACCCGATCATCACGGCGTGTCTCGAAACGACGAACTTTCGCAACGGTGCACACTTGGGGAGAACACAATTTATCTTGAAATTTAAGTGAGGGATCACCTTATAATGCTACCGTCGTCCTAAGCAAAATAAGATGCATAAAAGGATTAACATCACATGCAAATCATAAGTGACATGATATGGCCATGAACTTGTGCTTTTGATCTCCATCTCCAAAGCACCGGCATGATCTCCATCGTCACCGGCATGACACCATGATCTCCATCATCTTGATCTCCATCAACGTGTCGCCATAAGGTTGTCGCGCTGACTGTTGCTTCCACGACTATAGCTAACGTTTAGCGATAAAGTAAAGCATTACATAGCGCTTAATGATAGACACGCAGGTCATACAATAATTAAAGACAACTCTATGGCTCCTGCCAGTTGCCGTACTCATCGACATGCAAGTCGTGATATTCTATACAAAACATGATCATCTCATACATCACATATATCTCATCATGTAATTGGCCATATCACATCACAACATACCCTGCAAAAACAAGTTAGACGTCCTCTAATTGTTGTTGCAAATTTTACGTGGCTGCTACGGGTTTGCAAGAACCGTTCTTACCTACGCAAAACCACAACGTGGTGTAGTGATTGCTTTTTGATCTTCTAAAAGAACCCTCTTCATTGAACCGATTCAACTAAAGTGAGAGAGACAGACACCCGCCAGTCACCTTTATGCAACAAGTGCACGCAGCGGTAAAACCAGTCTCGCGTAAGCGTACGCGTAATGTCGGTCCGGGCCGCTTCATCTCACAATGCCGCTGAATCAAGTATCAACTAGTAACGGCAAGCAATATGTATACACCCACGCCCACAACTCGTTTGTGTTCTACTCGAGATCTCATCTACGCATAGACCTAGCTCATGATGCCACTGTTGGGGAACGTTGCATGGGAAACAAAAATTTTCCTACGCACACATAAGATCTATCCATGGTGATGAGCATCTACGAGAGGGAGAGTGAATCTACATACCCTTGTAGATCGCTAAGCGGAAGCGTTAATAAACGCGGTTGATGTAGTCGAACGTCTTCGCGATCCAAATCGCCGAGCGTCCCGCGATCCAATCACGATCCTTCCGATCTAGTGCCGAACGGACGGCACCTCCGCGTTCAACACACGTACGGCTTGATGACGCCTTCACCTCCTCGATCCAGCGAGCGATGGTGAAGTAGTGGTTGAGTTCCAGCAGCACGACGGCGTGGTGATGGTGGTGAGGAACAATCTCTGCAGGGCTTCGCCAAGCGCTACGGAGATTATGACGGAGGAACTAGAGGGCTAGGGTTGCCGGCACACGGCTTGGGGAATCCTGATGTGTCCCGTGTGCTAGCCCTGCTCCTCTATTTATATGTTGAGCCTTGGGGTCTAAACTTGGAGTAAAAGCCTCCTCCGGGTCGGTTTTGCCCGCACAAGGTCGGTTTGGCCCGCAGGGAAAGAGTCCAACTCGGATCCCTGCCGAACCGTGCACAGCCGCGCACAAGCGGTAGTACCGCTTCACACAAGCGGTAGTACCGCTTGGGCGGTAGTACCGCTTCACACAAGCGGTAGTACCGCTCCGGCGGTAGTACCGCTTCACCAAGCGGTAGTACCGCTTACGCGGCAGCAAAACTACTTTTGCACTTTCCAATACCTTGTGGGCTTTATCCCTTTGGCTCATATAAAGTGTTGCTGCACCCGAACACTTCGGTAAACATCCGGAACCCCTTCCGGTGAATTCCGGAACCCTTCCAGAGATCAAAACACTATTATCACATATATCAATCTTTACATCCGGACTATTCCGGAGATCCTCGTCATGTCCGGGATCTTATCCGGGACTCCGAACAACTTTCGGTCACCAACATAATAACTCAATTATACTAATCGTCACCAAACGTTAAGTGTGTAGACCCTGCGGGTTCGAGAACTATGTAGACATGACCGAGACACCTCTACGGCCAATAACCAATAGCGGGACCTGGATGCCCATATTGGCTCCTACATATTCTACGAAGATCTTTATCGGTCGAACCTCTATGTCAAGGATTCAGTTAATCCCGTATGCTGTTCCCTTTGTTCTTCGGTATGTTACTTGCCCGAGATTCGATCGTCGGTATCACTATACCTAGTTCAATCTCATTACCGGCAAGTCTCTTTACTCGTTCCGTAATACAAGATCTCGTGGCTAACACTTTAGTCACATTGCTTGCAAGGCTCATTGTGATGTTGTATTACCGAGTGGGCCCTGAGATACCTCTCCGTCATACGGAGTAACAAATCCCAGTCTTGATCCATGCCAACCCAACAGACACCCTCGGAGATACCTGTAGAGCACCTTTATAGTCACCCAGTTACGTTGCGACGTTTGATACACACAAGGTATTCCTCCGGTGTTAGTGAGTTGCATGATCTCATGGTCAAAGGAACAGATACTTGACATGCAGAAAACAATAGCAATAAACTGACACGATCAAATGCTACGTTTACAGTTTGGGTCTTGTCCATCACATCATTCTCCTAATGATGTGATCCCGTTATCAAATGACATCTCATGTCAATGGCTAGGAAACCTTAACCATCTTTGATCAACGAGCTAGTCAACTAGAGGCTTACTAGGGACACAGTGTTGTCTATGTACCCACACATGTATTTGAGTTTCCAATCAATACAATTATAGCATGGATAATAAACGATTATCATGAACAAGGAAATATAATAATAACCAATTTATTATTGCCTCTAGGGCATATTTCCAACATCGTGTATCTGACAAGGCATTTGAAAAGGTGCTGAAAATAATGAAGAATAAGCTTCCAAAGGACAACGAATTACCCGACAGTACATACGAAGCAAAGAAGGTTGTCTGCCCTCTAGGATTGGAGGTGAAGAAGATACATG
Source organism: Elymus sibiricus (assembly GCA_039707655.1). Taxonomy (NCBI): domain Eukaryota; kingdom Viridiplantae; phylum Streptophyta; class Magnoliopsida; order Poales; family Poaceae; genus Elymus; species Elymus sibiricus. The sequence continues at coordinate 415,437,738 of CM077675.1, forward strand.
CATGCCCTAATGACTGCATCCTCTACCGCGGTGCGTACGAGGATTTGAACGCATGCCCGGTATGCTGTGCATTGCGGTATAAGATCAGACGAGATGACCCTGGTGATGTTGAGGGCCAGCGCACCGGGAAGAGGGTTCCTGCCAAGGTGATGTGGTATGCTCCTATAATACCACGGTTGAAACATTTGTTCAGAAACAAAGAGCATGCCAAGTTGATGCGATGGCACAAGGAAGACCGTAAGAAAGATGGGAAGTTGAGAGCACCCGGTGATGGGTCGCAGTGGAGAAAGATCAAGAGAAAGTGGGGGGACTTTACAGGTGACCCAAGGAACGTATGGTTTGGTTTAAGTGCAGATGGCGTTAATCCTTTTGCGGATCAGAGCAGCAAGCATAGCACATGGCCTGTGACTCTATGTATGTATAACCTTCCTCCTTGGTTGTGCATGAAGCGGAAGGTCATTATGATGCCAGTGCTCATCCAAGGCCCTAAGCAACCCGGCAATGACATTGATGTGTACCTAAGGCCATTAGTTGATGAACTTTTACAACTGTGGAATGGAAAAGGTGTACGTGTGTGGGATGAGAACGAACAGGAGGAATTTGACCTATATGCGTTGCTGTTTGTAACCATCAATGATTGGCCTGCTCTCAGTAACCTTTTAGGACAGACAAACAAGGGATACCACGCATGCACGCACTGTTTAGATGACACCGATAGTATATATTTGGACAAATGCAAGAAGAATGTGTACCTGGGGCATCGTCGATTTCTTCCGACCAACCATCAATGTCGAAAGAAAGGAAAGCATTTCAAAGGTGAGGCAGATCACCGGAAGAAGCCCGCCCTCCGTACTGGTGATCACATACTTGATATGGTCAACGAGTTACAAGTAATCTTTGGAAAGGGTCCTGGCGGACTATCTGTTCCGAATGACGCTGAGGGACGCGCACCCATGTGGAAGAAGAAATCTATATTTTGGGACCTACCCTATTGGAAAGACCTAGAGGTCTGCTCTGCAATCGACGTGATGCACGTGACGAAGAATCTTTGCGTGAACCTTCTAGGCTTCTTGGGAGTGTATGGGAAGACAAAAGATACACCGGAGGCACGGGAGGACCAGCAACGTGCGCACGAAAAAGACGGCATGCATCCAAAGCAGTATGAAGGTCCTGCCAGCTACGCACTTACCAAAGAAGATAAGGAAATCTTCTTTGAATGCCTGCTCAGTATGAATGTCCCGTCTGGCTTCTCGTCGAATATAAAGGGAATAATAAATATGGCAGAGAAAAAGTTCCAGAACCTAAAGTCTCATGACTGCCACGTGATTATGACGCAACTGCTTCCGGTTGCATTGAGGGGGCTTCTACCGGAAAACGTTCGATTAGCCATTGTGAAGCTATGTGCATTCCTCAATGCAATCTCTCAGAAGGTAATCGATCCAGAAATCCTACCAAGGTTAAAGAGTGATTTGGTGCAATGTCTTGTCAGTTTCGAGCTGGTGTTCCCACCATCCTTCTTCAATATCATGACGCACGTCCTAGTTCATCTAGTCGACGAGATTGGCATTCTGGTCCCTGTATTTCTACACAACATGTTCCCCTTTGAGAGGTTCATGGGAGTCTTAAAGAAATATGTTCGTAACCGTGCTAGGCCAGAAGGAAGCATCTCCATGGGCCATCAAACAGAGGAAAGCATTGGGTTTTGTGTTGACTTTATTCCTGACCTTAAGCCGATTGGTCTCCCTCAATCGCGGTATGAGGGGAGACTGACTGGAAAAGGCACGCTAGGAGCGAATTCAATAATATGTAGGGATGGGCATTTTTGGTCTCAAGCACACTACACTGTTCTACACAATTCTACCTTGGTGACCCCGTATGTCAATGAACACAAGAATATTCTGCGTTCCAAACACCCGGAGCAGTGTGACGACTGGATTACATATGAACACATCAGGACTTTCGGTACTTGGTTGCAAACACATCTCATGGGTAACACCACTATTGCAGATGAGCTGTACTCGTTGGCCAGGGGACCATCTTCGACTATATTGACTTACAAAGGGTACGAGATAAATGGGAATACATTTTACACGATCGCCCAAGATCAAAAGAGCACCAACCAAAACAGTGGTGTCCGCTTTGATGCAGCAATCACCAATGGGGCAAAGGACACATATTATGGTTACATAGAGGAGATATGGGAACTTGACTATGGACATGAATTTAAGGTCCCTTTGTTTCGGTGTAAATGGGTCAATCTGTCAGGAGACGGGGTACATGTAGACCCGCAGTACGGAATGACAACAGTGGATCTCAACAATCTTGGGTACACAGACGAACCATTCGTCCTAGCCAATGATGTGGCGCAGGTTTTCTATGTGAAGGACATGTCTACCAAACCGAGAAAAAGAAAAGATAAGGAAGCGAATACATCATACGATGAGCCAAAGCGCCACATAGTTCTTTCAGGGAAAAGAGACATCGTGGGAGTGGAGGGCAAGACAGACATGTCTGAAGATTATGAAAAGTTTCATGAAATTCCTCCCTTCAAAGTGAAGGCTGACCCAAGCACCCTGTTAAACGATGAAGATTATCCATGGTTACGGCGCAATAAGCAAGGGACACACGCGAAGAAAAAGTGAAGACTTTCTCTCCACAACTATTCTAATGATGGCTTTGATCTAGAATATCATAGCAGTTACATGTCAAGAATTGAAATCCTTTTGTAATAGACGAGTTTTTGTCTGAAACCCTGATACTTCGAAAGAGATTGTTCATTTTGTACACGGAATGCATCCAGTTTTTGTCGTAACCCTCTCAACTTTTTAGCACATGCTATGTGGGTGAAATGATGATACCATGCCAACTTTCAACCATTTCAGAGTTCATTTGCAGTGCTTTTCATTTCAGGGTCATTTTAGCTCAAAATAAATCATGAAAAATAGCAAATGAAGTCAGAAAAGGGTTGAAAAGTGATGATGTGGCTTTGAATGGTGCATATTGAATGCAGAAAAAGTCTTGAGTTCAAATATGTTGAAAAAATTGAAATCCTTTTGTAATAGACGAGTTTTCGTCTGAAACCCTGACACTTCGAAAGAGATTGTTCATTTTGTACACGAAGTGCATCCAGTTTTTCCCGTAACCCTCTCAACTTTTTAGCACATGCTATGTGGATGAAATTATGATACCATGCCAACTTTCAACCATTTCAGAGTTCATTTGCAGTGCTTTTCAATTTAGGGTCATTTTAGCTCAAAATAAATCATGAAATGCATGAAATATAGCAAATGAAGTTAGAAAAGGGTTGAAAAGTGATGATGTGGCTTTGAATGGTGCATATTGAATGCACAAAAAGTCTTGAGTTAAAATATGTTTAAAAAATTGAAATCCCTTTGTAATAGACGTGTTTTTGTCCGATCAAAGTTATTTAACTTAATATTATATAAAATTTATGCAACTAAAATTATCAAAGTTATTTTTGTTAAAAACTTTAATAGCAAAAAGAATATTCATAAAGTATTTTTTGTTAAGAACTTTTAATATGCAAAAAAATAACATAAAAAAATAGCAAAAATGAACATAGATGCGCTTATAGGGAAAATTCAACCTGAAATCAGGGTGAAATTCACTTTGATTTCAGGTCAAATTTACCATATAAGGGCATCTATTTTCACTTTGAGAGGAACTCAATAAGGCAGAGAGGGGCGGACTAAACTCCCACCACAGCCAGGACCAACCCTTTAGTCCTGGTTGGTGGCTCCAACCGGGACCAATGCATCCCTTTCGTCCCGGTTGGTGGCACCAACCGGGACTAATGCCCACCTTTAGTCCCGGTTGGATCCACCAACCGGGACCAAAGGTCTCTGCTTCCCGCCCTTTGGGCTGCTGAAATTGACCTTTGGTCCCGGTTGGAGGCGGGACTTGTCGAAATTGCCCCCAATCTCTCCCATTCGCCCCGACGCCGACGCCCTGCCCCGACGCCGTTAGGCTGCCAGAGCTCGCCGCCGCCCCCGAGCCCGTCCTCGTCGTCGCCACCGTCCCCGAGCACGTCCTCGTCGTCGCCGCCGCCCCCGAGCCCGTCCTCGTCGTCGCCGCCGCCCCCGAGCCCGTCCTAACCGCCGCCCCCGAGCCCATCGTCGCCGCCGCCCCCGAGCCTGACCTCGCCGCTGCCCCGAGCCCGTCCCCGCGCGCCTCCTCGCCGCCGCCCCGAGCCCGTCCCCGCGCGCCTCCTCGTCCTCGTCGACGTCGTCGCCGCCCCCGACGCCGGACGCCGCCCGCGCCACCTCCCCGAGCCCCGTCGTCGCCGCCCGCGCCTCCTCCCCGAGCCCGTCGTCGCCGGTGAGCTCCTGCCCCCTCCTCCGCGGCCACCGCGGCCACCGCATCCGCGTGCGCCGGCGCCGCTGGCCTGCCCCGGCCCTCGCCCGCGTTTTAGTTTTTTTGTTTGTTTTACTATTTTTATTAGTTGTTTTAGTTTGTTTTATTAGTTGTTTTAGTTTGTTTTATTAATTTGTTGTTTTAGTTGTAAAAAAGTTTTAGTTGTTTTAGTCGGCGAACCCGAGGAGTTCCCGAGGATCGCCGGGGAGGAGTCCCCGACGATCGTCGGGGAGGAGTCCCCGACGATCGCTTAAGTAGAAAATGTGTCATTGTTGTTAAATATGTTATTATTGTCATAGTTGTCAAATGCAATCATCTTTATTAAAGTTTATTAAATAGTAGGAATTTAAATAGTTGTAGAATTTGTTCTCGACGTCGACGATGCCCGGCCCGCATCCTCGTCGTCGACTCGGTGCCGGCGACCACCTGCTTGAGAGGTGCCATGTCCGGGACTGGGCTCCACCGGGCTGGCACTGGGAGGTCCTGCCTTCCGGGGCGCCCAGCTTGGTGAGGAATGAGGGTCCCGTCGTCGACCCGGAGGTTCTTTGGTGGCGGTCGCGTGGACCACTGTCGGTGCAGAGGGAGCCGGCCCCCGTGGAGGTGGTACGTCGTCGTGTCAGGGAGGAGGACGAGAACGTCCGACGCTACATGGTTGCGTTGGACGCCAGGTTCTCCAATACCTGGCAGGTTCTTCAGGGATCTCACCCGAGCTATGATCCTGTCATAGTTCCTTCTCTTTGGGTGTCCACCGCCTGCGCCGCGAGACGTCAACTATATATGTATTAGTGATATTATATAATAATATTCGAGATGTATTAATGATAATATTCGATGATGTATTAGCGATACTATTCGATGATGTATTAGTGATATTATATGATCGTATTGTTGCATTGCCTTGTATTGATTTGCATATCTCATGTTTGTATATTGCCATGTTGTATAATATTTGCAGAAACTATGGATCACAGAGACTTAGAAAAAGAACAGTTGTTGGGGGATATAATCCTCGTCGGAGGTGATCCCTTGTCGTATCTCAACGACACCAATTATCAGGAAGGAGAGGATGACGGCTCCGGTGATCCAACAATGGAGGAGGAAGGAGATCATGACGGCTCCGGTGACCGAATGGCGGAGGAAGGAGATCATGATCATGGCTCCGGTGACCGAACGGAGGAGGGAGCCTCAACTATTTCAAAGTCCGACGAGGTAAGGAGACGAGGCCCGAAGAAAAGGTTGCGCCCGGATGAAAGGTTCACGATCACAGAAGTCGCGAAAGATGGCCAACCGATTGCTTCCAAGCGGACCAAGGACGCATTTGTACATCAGTGTGGAGTTGTTGTTAGGGACTATGTCTCGATCAACACCCAGCAATGGAATAAGAATAATAAGGACCCTGAAGTTTCTTATGTCCATGATAGACTAAAAGATGATCTTTGGACCGAGCTGATGACAAATTTCAGCTTACCGCGAGAGGAGGATCCGAATAACCCAGTTATAGAGCGAAAGGTCAAGGCGTTTGCTCTTAAGAAGATGGCAGAACTATTCAGGAACTGGAAGAAAGAGTTGAACACAAAGTTTGTCGAGAAAGAGGAGACTCCGAAATTCATCGGTCGATATGAGAAGATAAGAGATCAATGGCCCGAATTTGTGGCCTACAAGAAATCAGAGAAGGGTAAGAAATGGTCACTGACAAACAAGAAAACTGCTGCAAAGAAGAAGTATCACCATCACACGGGGTCAGGTGGCTACTACAAAGCCCGGCAGTTGTGGGACAAAGCTGAGCAAGACATGCTTGCTAAGAATGTCCAACCAGCGACATTGCACTGGCCAGATCGTTCAAGGACTTGGTTCTTCGGGGTTGGGGGAACTTTGGACCCAGAAACAGGGGAGTGTGTTTGGACTGACGAGCAACTTGCAATACCCTTCCGGAAGCTTCACGCAGCAATCAAGGCAGCGCAGGAAGGGACGTTCATTCCCGACAGAGAGAAGGACGAGCTGACAGAGGCCCTCAGGAATCCTGAACACCCTGGACGAACACGAGGCACACCAGGCTCCGTTCCGTGGAAGCATGGGTTTCCTGACAGCGGTGGTTATAGAAGCCGAGAGAGAAAAAGGAAACATGAAGCAATCGAAATGCAGAAGCTCAGTGCAAGATTAGCAAAACTAGAGGAACTTGAGAGCCAGCGAGCTACCGGCCAACCATCTGAGCGGCACGAAGATCCTTCCTTCGACGCTACCCCACCATCTCAGCGGAGAAGCAGCGTGGCTTCCACGAAGCTCGTTCAGCCTGATTTCACGACTCCTCGCTACCCCGTGGATAGTATCACGGCGGCTGAACATTGCGAGCTAATGACGAAATGCCAGAACCTGACCTTCAAGGCGGCGGTCGGCTCTGTTGTACCTCCTCGAGCTGAGGGAACTTTCCATTGTCGTTCGATTCCACATGGCTATGCTGTTGTGACGGTGGATGAAATAATGGATGGATTTGTGGGGCTGGAGCTTGACAACCCTACAGGTGAAGAGGATATTATTCTTCTGGAAAATGCTTTGAGGAGTACCTGTCTATGGAGAAAAGAGTACATCAAGCTTCCAAACTGGACGCCTCAGCAGACTCAGCCTCCTCCGGCGCGTCAGGGCACTCCGCCTCCTCCTCCTCCTCCGGTGTGTCAGGGCACTTCGCCTCCTCCTTCTCCTCCTCCGGCGCGTCAGGGCACTCCGCCTCCTCCGGCACGTCAGGGCACTCCGCCTCCTCCTTCGCCTCCTCCGGCGCGTCAGGGCACTCCGCCTCCTCCTCCTCCTCCTCCGGCACGTCAGGGCACTCCGCCTCCTCCGGCGCGTCAGCAACGGCGGAAGAGAGTCGCCGCCGCCGCTCCGGCGGCTAGCAGTACAATAGGCGGGAAGAAATACAAATTTGGTCCAAGCCTCAAGCCTCTTCCGAAGTTACCATATGACAGGACCGAAGAGGAAAACGTTGAAATCAGTGCAGCCGAAGTGAAGGCCCATTTTGCATGGAAAGATCCACCTCCGAAGGAAACGGTAGATCCGGTGAAAGCGAAGCGCACTCTGCATGCCCTGAAGCGACCACCACGGACTCGGCTATCCAACTATGACTGCTGATACGTCCATTTTGCATCATGCTTTTATATCGATATTTATTGCATTATGGGCTGTTAATACACATTTTGGTACAATACTTATGCATTTTCTCTCTTATTTTACAAGGTTTACATGAAGAGGGAGAATGCCGGCAGCTGGAATTCTGGACTGGAAAAGGAGCAAATCTGAGATACCTATTCTGCACAACTCCAAAAGTCCTGAAAATCTACGGAGAATTATTTTGGAATATATAAAAAATATTGGGCGAAAGAAATACATCAGGGGACCCACCAGGAGGTGACAAGCCAGGCGGCGCGCCCTACTCCCCTGGGCGCGCCCCTGTGGCTTGTGGGCCCCCTGGCAGGCCTTTGGTGCCCATCTTCTGCTATATGGAGGGTTTTGACCTGGAAAAAATCGTAAGAAAGCTTTCGGAACGAAGCGCCGCCGTCTCGAGGCGGAACCTGGGCAGAACCAATCTAGGGCTCCGGCAGAGCTGTTCTGCCGGGGAAACTTCCCTCCCGGAGGGGGAAATCGAAGCCATCGTCATCACCAACGATCCTCTCATCGAGAGGGGGTCAATCTCCATCAACATCTTCACCAGCACCATCTCCTCTCCAAACCCTAGTTCATCTCTTGTATCCGATCTTTGTCTCAAAACCTCAGATTGGTACCTGTGGGTTGCTAGTAGTGTTGATTACTCCTTGTAGTTGATGCTAGTTGGTTTACTTGGTGGAAGATCATATGTTCAGATCCTTAATGATAATTAATACTCCTCTGATTATGAACATGAATATGCTTTGTGAGTAATTACGTTTGTTCCTGAGGACATGGGATAAGTCTTGTTATAAGTAATCATGTGAATTTGGTATTCGTTCAATATTTTGATGAGATGTATGTTGTCTCTCCTCTAGTGGTGTTATGTGAACGTCGACTACATGACACTTCACCATTATTTGGGCCTAGAGGAAGCCATTGGGAAGTAATAAGTAGATGATGGGTTGCTAGAGTGACAGAAGCTTAAACCCTAGTTTATGCGTTACTTCGTAAGGGGCTGATTTGGATCCATATGTTTCATGCTATGGTTAGATTTATCTTAATACTTCTTTTGTAGTTGCGGATGCTTGCGAGAGAGGTTAATCATAAGTGGGAGGCTTGTCCAAGTAAGGGCAGCACCCAAGCACCGGTCCACCCACATATCAAATTATCAAAGTAACGAACGCGAATCATATGAGCATGATGAAAACTAGCTTGACAGAAATCCCCATGTGTCCTCGGGAGCGCTTTGCTTTATATAAGAGTTTGTCCAGGCTTGTCCTTTGCTACAAAAAGGATTGGGCCACCTTGCTGCACCTTTGTTACATTTGTTACTTGCTATCCGTTACGAATTATCCTATCACAAAACTATCTGTTACCGATAATTTCAGTGCTTGCAGAGAATACCTTACTGAAAACCGCTTGTCATTTCCTTCTGCTCCTCGTTGGGTTCGACACTCTTACTTATCGAAAGGACTACGATAGATCCCCTATACTTGTGGGTCATCAAGACTCTTTTCTGGCGCCGTTGCCGGGGAGTGAAGCGCCTTTGGTGAGTGGAACTTGGTAAGGAAAAATTTATATAGTGTGCTGAAATTTACTGTCACTTGTTACTATGGAAAATAATCCTTTGAGGGGTTTGTTCGGGGTATCTTCACCTCGACCGGAAGCACAAAGAGATGCTCCTCAACCTACTGCACCCACTGAAAATATTTATTATGAAATTCCTTCGGGTATGATAGAGAAACTGCCAGCTAATCCTTTTGCAGGAGATGGAACACTACATCCTGATTTGCATCTAATCTATGTGGATGAAGTTTGTGGATTATTTAAGCTTGCAGGTTTGCCCGAGGATGATGTCAAGAAGAAGGTCTTTCCTTTATCTTTGAAGGAGAAGGCATTGACATGGTATAGGCTATGTGATGATATTGGATCATGGAACTACAACCGATTGAAATTGGAATTTCATCAGAAGTTTTATCCTATGCATCTGGTTCATCGTGATCGGAATTATATTTATAATTTTTGGCCTCGTGAAGGAGAAAGAATTGCTCAAGATTGGGGGAGGCTGAAGTCAATGTTATATTCATGCCCCAATCATGAGCTCCCGAGAGAAATTATTATTCAGAATTTTTATGCCCGTCTTTCTCGTAATGATCAATCCATGCTCGATACTTCTTGTGCTGGTTCCTTTATGAAGAAAGATATTGAATTCAAATGGGACTTATTGGAAAGAATTAAACGCAACTCTGAAGATTGGGAACTCGACGAAGGTAAGGAGTCAGGTATAAACCTTAAGTTCGATTGTGTTAAATCCTTTATAGACACCGATGCTTTTCGTGATTTTAGCACTAAATATGGACTTGACTCTGAGATAGTAGCTTCTTTCTGTGAATCTTTTGCTACTCATGTTGATCTCCCTAAGGAGAAGTGGTTTAAATATCATCCTCCCATTGAAGTTAAAGTAGTTGAACCTATTAAAGTTGAAGAAGAGACTATTATTTATAATGTTGATCATGTTATTCCTACTGCTTATATTGAGAAACCGCCCTTCCCTGTTAGAATAAAGGAACATGGTAAAGCTTCAACTGTGGTTCGTAAGAGTTGTACTAGAACACCTACGCCTCCTGAACAAATTAAAGTTGAACCTAGTATTGCTATGGTTAAGGGTCTCTTGGTTGATAATATTGATGGGCATGTTATTCATTTCTGTGATGAAGCTGCTAGAATTGCTAGACCTGATACTAAAGGTAAACATAGACCTATTGTTGGCGTGCCTGTTGTTTCTGTTAAAATAGGAGATCATTGTTATCATGGCTTATGTGATGTGGGTGCTAGCGTGAGTGCAATTCCCTTTACCTTATACCAAGAAATTATGAATGATATTGCACCAGCTGAATTAGAGGAAATTGATGTTACTATTAAGCTTGCTAATAGAGATACTATTGCACCAATTGGGATAGTTAGAGATGTTGAAGTCTTGTGTGGGAAAATAAAGTATCCTACTGATTTTCTTGTTCTTGGTTCCCCACAAGATGATTTTTGTCCCATTATATTTGGTAGACCCTTCTTGAATACTGTTAATGCTAGGATAGATTGTGAGAAAGAAACTGTTACTGTAAGTTTTGGGGATGTGTCTCATGAGTTCAATTTCTCTAAATTTCGTAGACAACCCCATGACAAAGAATTGCCTAGTAAAGATGAAATTATTGGTCTTGCTTCTATTGTTGTGCCTCCTACTGATCCTTTAGAACAATATTTGCTAGACCATGAAAATGATATGCATATGAATGAAAGGAATGAAATAGATAAGATTTTCTTTGATCAGCAGCCTATTTTGAATCACAGCCTGCCTGTTGAAATACTTGGGGATCCTCCTCCACCCAAGGGTGATCCCGTGTTTGAGCTTAAACAATTACCTGATACTCTGAAATATGCTTATCTTGATGAAAAGGAGATATATCCTGTTATTATTAGTGCTAACCTTTCAGAGCATGAAGAAAAGAGATTATTGAAAACTTTAAGGAAGCACCGTGCTGCTATTGGATATACTCTTGATGATCTTAAGGGCATTAGTCCCACTCTATGTCAGCATAAAATTAATATGGAGCCTGATGCTAAACCAGTTGTTGATCACCAACGACGGTTAAATCCTAAAATGAAAGAAGTGGTAAGAAATGAAATACTAAAGCTTCTGGAGGCAGGTATAATTTATCCTATTGCTGATAGTAGATGGGTTAGTCCCGTTCATTGTGTTCCTAAGAAGGGAGGTATTACCGTTGTTCCTAATGATAAAAACGAATTGATCCCCCAAAGAATTGTTACGGGATATAGAATGGTAATTGATTTTAGGAAATTAAATAAAGCTACTAGGAAAGATCATTACCCTCTACCTTTTATTGATCAAATGCTAGAAAGACTATCCAAACATACGCATTTTTGCTTTCTAGATGGTTACTCTGGTTTCTCTCAAATACCCGTGTCAAAAGAGGATCAAGAAAAGACCACTTTTACTTGCCCTTTCGGTACCTTTGCTTATAGACGTATGCCTTTTGGTTTATGAAATGCACCTGCTACCTTTCAAAGATGTATGATGGCTATATTCTCTGACTTTTGTGAAAAGATTGTTGAGGTTTTCATGGATGATTTTTCCGTTTATGGAACTTCTTTTGATGATTGCTTGAGCAACCTTGATCGAGTTTTGCAGAGATGCGAAGAAACTAATCTTGTCTTGAATTGGGAAAAGTGCCACTTTATGGTTAATGAAGGTATTGTCTTGGGGCACAAAATCTCCGAAAGAGGTATTGAGGTGGATAAAGCTAAAGTTGATGCTATTGAAAAAATGCCGTGTCCTGCGGATATCAGAGGTATAAGAAGTTTCCTTGGTCATGCTGGTTTCTATAGGAGGTTTATTAAAGACTTCTCAAAGATTTCTAGGCCTGTCACTAATCTTTTGCAAAAAGATGTTCCATTCGTTTTTGATGATGATTGTGTAGAAGCATTTGAAATTCTTAAGAATGCCTTGATTTCCGCACCTGTTGTTCAACCACCTGATTGGAACCTACCCTTTGAAATTATGTGTGATGCTAGTGATTATGTTGTTGGTGTTGTTTTAGGACAAAGAGTTGATAAGAAATTAAATGTTATCCAATATGCTAGTAAAACTCTAGACAGTGCTCAAAGAAATTATGCTACCACTGAAAGGGAATTTTTAGTAGTTGTGTTTGCATGTGATAAGTTCAGACCTTATATTGTTGATTCCAAAGTAACTGTTCACACTGATCATGCTGCTATTAAATACCTTATGGAAAAGAAAGATGCTAAACCTAGACTTATTAGATGGGTTCTTCTGCTACAAGAATTTGATTTGCATATTATTGATAGAAAGGGTGCTGATAACCCCGTAGCAGACAACTTGTCTAGGTTAGAAAATGTTCTTGATGACCCACTACCTATTGATGATAGCTTTCCTGATGAACAATTAGCTGTCATAAATGCTTCGCGCAATGCTCCATGGTATGCTGATTATGCCAATTACATTGTTGCTAAATTTATACCGCCTAGTTTCACATACCAACAAAGGAAAAAGTTTTTCTATGATTTAAGACATTACTTTCGGGATGATCCACACCTTTATAAAGGAGTAGATGGTGTTATTAGACGTTGTGTGCCTGAGCATGAACAGGAACAGATCCTTCACAAGTGTCATTCCGAGGCCTACGGAGGACACCACGCTGGAGATAGAACTGCACACAAGGTATTACAATCTGGTTTTTATTGGCCTACACTCTTCAAGGATGCTCGTAAGTTTGTCTTGTCTTGTGATGAATGTCAAAGAATTGGTAATATTAGTAGACGCCAGGAAATGCCTATGAATTACTCTCTTGTTATTGAACCATTTGATGTTTGGGGTTTTGATTATATGGGACCTTTTCCACAGTCTATCGGGTATACTCATATTCTAGTTGCTGTTGATTATGTTACTAAGTGGGTAGAAGCTATTCCAACTAGTAGCGCCGATCATAACACTTCTATTAAAATGCTTAAAGAAGTTATTTTCCCTAGATTTGGAGTCCCTAGATATTTAATGACTGATGGTGGTTCACACTTTATTCATGGTGCTTTCCGTAAATTGCTTGCTAAGTATGATGTTAATCATAGAATTGCATCTCCTTATCATCCTCAGTCTAGTGGTCAAGTAGAATTGAGCAATAGAGAAATTAAATTGATCTTGCAAAAGACTATTAATAGATCCAGAAAGAATTGGTCTAAGAAACTTGATGATGCATTATGGGCTTATAGAACTTCTTATAAAAACCCTATGGGTATGTCTCCGTATAAGATGGTTTATGGTAAAGCATGTCACTTACCTCTAGAGCTAGAACATAAAGCTTATTGGGCAATTAAAGAGCTCAACTATGATTTCAAACTTGCTGGTGAGAAGAGGTTATTTGACATTAGCTCACTTGATGAATGGAGAACCCAGGCCTATGAGAATGCCAAGTTGTTTAAAGAAAAAGTTAAGAGATGGCATGATAAAAGGATACAAAAGCGTGAATTCAATGTAGGTGATCATGTCTTGCTATACAATTCTCGTTTAAGATTTTTTGCTGGAAAACTTCTCTCTAAATGGGAAGGGCCTTACATTATCGAGGAAGTATATCGTTCCGGTGCCATCAAGATCAACAACGCCGAAGGCACAAATCCGAAGGTGGTAAACGGGCAAAGAATCAAACATTATATCTCAGGTACTCCCATAAATGTTGAAACCAATATTATCAATACCATGACTCCGGAGGAGTACATTAGGGAGACCTACCAGAACGTTTCAGACTCCGAAAAGGAATAGGTATGTGTTACGGTAAGCAAACCGACTCCAAAACTTTTCCAATGGCAATTTTTTATCCGTTTTGGAATATTTAAAAAATTAGGAAAATTTAAAGCAGTCCGAAGAGTGCACGAGGAGGCGACAAGCCAGGGGGCGCGCCTTACCCCCCCTGGGCGCGCCCCTGTGGCTTGTGGCCACCCCGTGTACCCTCCGGACTCCGTTTTCTTGTGGTATACTCCTTCAGGTCGGTAAAAATTCATTATATAATCTCCCGAAGGTTTTGACCTTCGTATCACGACAATACCTCCTGTTTTCGTTTTGAGTTGTTTCTGCAGCAGATTTAGAGCAAGATGTCTTCGCAAGAGTCGGTCGGGGAGAGCCGTGCCTCTCACCTGACACCGGGGCCTGGAGTTTACAGCGAAGCCAACCACTTCGGGCAGGCCACGGAGGAAGAGATGGAGGCCGACTTGAAAAGGATGGATGCCATGGAGGAAGACCAAGAAGTTACCTCTCGTCTACAACCTGGAGCCATGTTGGAAGAACTTCAGAGCTCAGCAATTCCGAATTCGGTTATCCCTCCCAATGCTAAATTTCTTACTTATGAAAATATGAAAAAGAGTGTTGCTTCTTCCCCCACAGCAATGAAACATCCATGGGTTATGGGAGCTCTAACCGTCACTGGAAAACTTCGCAAGGAAATAATGGATCTCAGACAACAAAATAATAAGCTTCAGGAGGAGAATCGCATTCTGAGGGGCATCATCGCCAAGAATATAACATCGCCACCTCCGAAGAAAGACAACTAAACACATGGGTATGGGCACTCCCCTTGGCTTGTGCCAAGCTTGGGGGAGGTGCCCCGGTATCGTATCACCTTCACATCTTTTATTTTCTTCGTTTTTCTTAGTTCCATCCTTTGGTTATATCTTGATCTAGTAGAATAAAGTTTTTAGTGTGATCTAGTTTTGAGTTTTGCTTTATGATCCCCCTATGTAAGCAAGTCCGAGAGTTATATAATAAAGAGTAGTTTTGAGTTGAGGGCTTTGCTTGCTTGCTATGATCTTGAGAAAAAGAAATAGAAATAAATATAGAATAAAAGCAAAGAGTATATATGATGATCTTATGGGGGGTGATGACTTCACATATAAAAAGTATGTCGATTGAAATTTGTTGTGAGTTGACAAACAAAGCTATTGGTCATTGTTGCAATTAAAAGGAAGTAATAAAGAAAGAGAGGTTCACATATAAATATATTATCTTGGACATCTTTTATGATTGTGAGCACTCATTAAAATATTATATGCTAAGAAGTTGATGTTGGACAAGGAAGACAACATAATGGGTTATGTTTGCTTATTTCCGAATAGAAGTTATATTGTCATGGATCCTCTAACATGTGACGCTTGCTTCCACCCCATATCAGCCAAAACTTCCGCACCAAGTAGAGATACTACTTGTGCATCCAAACACCTTAAACCAGTTTTGCCATGAGAGTCCACCATACCTACCTATGGATTGAGTAAGATCCTTCAAGTAAGTTGTCATCGGTGCAAGCAATAAAAATTGCTCTCTAAATATGTGTGATCTATTAGTGTGAGGAAAATAAACTTTATACGAACTTGTGATATGGAAGAAATAAAAGCGACAGACTGCATAATAAAGTTCTTTATGACAAGGGGCAATATAAAGTGACGTTCTTTTGCATTAAGGGATTGCGCATCCAACCATAAAAGCGCATGACAACCTCTGCTTCCCTCTGCGAAGGGCCTATCTGTTACCTTTACTTTCTAGTACTTACCTTTATGCAAGAGTCGTGGTAATCTTCACCACTTCCTTTATTTCGCCTTTATCTCTTCGCAAGCGTCATGTGTTGGGGAATGATCTAGACACATATATCTACTCGGATGTGGGTGAGCATGAGTTATTTCTGTTGACATTACCCTTGAGGTAAATAGTTGGGAGGCAATACTATAAGCCCCTATCTTTCTCTGTGTCCGATTGAAGCTTTGACCTCATAGGTACCGCGTGAGTGTTAGCAATTATGAAAGACTAAAAGATAATTGAGTATGTGGATTTGCTTTACAAGCTCTTATATTGACTCTTTCCTACGTTATGATAAATTGGAATTGCTTCAATGACTGAGATCATAGTTTGTTGGCTCTCAATAGAGTTCTTGATTCATACTTTACCTTGTGAATGAATTGTTACTTTAGCATAAGAAATTATATATCAATATATGTTGCTGTTCTAAAGATAACCATGATGCCTTCATGTCCGTATTTTATTTTATCGACACCTCTATCTCTAAACATGTGGGCATATTTATCGATTTCGGCTTTCGCTTGAGGACAAGCGAGGTCTAAGCTTGGGGGAGTTGATACGTCCATTTCGCATCATGCTTTTATATCGATATTTATTGCATTATGGGCTGTTAATACACATTTTGGTACAATACTTATGCCTTTTCTCTCTTATTTTACAAGGTTTACATGAAGAGGGAGAATGCCGGCAGCTGGAATTCTGGACTGGAAAAGGAGCAAATCTGAGATACCTATTCTGCACAACTCCAAAAGTCCTGAAAATCTACGGAGAATTATTTTGGAATATATAAAAAATATTGGGCGAAAGAAATACATCAGGGGACCCACCAGGAGGTGACAAGCCAGGCGGCGCGCCCTACTCCCCTGGGCGCGCCCCTGTGGCTTGTGGGCCCCCTGGCAGGCCTTTGGTGCCCATCTTCTGCTATATGGAGGGTTTTGACCTGGAAAAAATCGTAAGAAAGCTTTCGGAACGAAGCGCCGCCGTCTCGAGGCGGAACCTGGGCAGAACCAATCTAGGGCTCCGGCAGAGCTGTTCTGCCGGGGAAACTTCCCTCCCGGAGGGGGAAATCGAAGCCATCGTCATCACCAACGATCCTCTCATCGAGAGGGGGTCAATCTCCATCAACATCTTCACCAGCACCATCTCCTCTCCAAACCCTAGTTCATCTCTTGTATCCGATCTTTGTCTCAAAACCTCAGATTGGTACCTGTGGGTTGCTAGTAGTGTTGATTACTCCTTGTAGTTGATGCTAGTTGGTTTACTTGGTGGAAGATCATATGTTCAGATCCTTAATGATAATTAATACTCCTCTGATTATGAACATGAATATGTTTTGTGAGTAATTACGTTTGTTCCTGAGGACATGGGATAAGTCTTGTTATAAGTAATCATGTGAATTTGGTATTCGTTCGATATTTTGATGAGATGTATGTTGTCTCTCCTCTAGTGGTGTTATGTGAACGTCGACTACATGACACTTCACCATTATTTGGGCCTAGAGGAAGCCATTGGGAAGTAATAAGTAGATGATGGGTTGCTAGAGTGACAGAAGCTTAAACCCTAGTTTATGCGTTACTTCGTAAGGGGCTGATTTGGATCCATATGTTTCATGCTATGGTTAGATTTATCTTAATACTTCTTTTGTAGTTGCGGATGCTTGCGAGAGAGGTTAATCATAAGTGGGAGGCTTGTCCAAGTAAGGGCAGCACCCAAGCACCGGTCCACCCACATATCAAATTATCAAAGTAACGAACGCGAATCATATGAGCATGATGAAAACTAGCTTGACAGAAATCCCCATGTGTCCTCGGGAGCGCTTTGCTTTATATAAGAGTTTGTCCAGGCTTGTCCTTTGCTACAAAAAGGATTGGGCCACCTTGCTGCACCTTTGTTACATTTGTTACTTGCTATCCGTTACGAATTATCCTATCACAAAACTATCTGTTACCGATAATTTCAGTGCTTGCAGAGAATACCTTACTGAAAACCGCTTGTCATTTCCTTCTGCTCCTCGTTGGGTTCGACACTCTTACTTATCGAAAGGACTACGATAGATCCCCTATACTTGTGGGTCATCAACCGCATAATTACTAAGACACATGCTGAAGCGCAACGGTCGGGAAGTACTTCCAGTGCTGCAAGAGACAAAAAACGAAGAAGTGGGAAAACAATTCCCCAGCTCGGCGAACAGGAGAAGCAATCGTGCCCCCCGCTCAAGGTGTCTAGCAATATCGCTAATCATCCGGTGCTACTGCCCGGTACCACTCTTGATGATTACCTGCCCGATGATGTACAGTTTGAAACGGCTGAGGTAGCAGAGGAATTTAGATACGAGCACGGGAAGCCTCTCGTCAAACCTGATCATCCTCATCTAACAACGATGATGCAAAAATTGCATGAGTGGTACATGGAAACCTGCAGGAAGTCTGGGACCGACAGTTTGATGATCGGAATTAAAAAAGAGCACGACTTCCCTGGAGTCGACCTGCTGCCTGTTGAATTTGTGGAGTTATTTCAGTTATACAATCAAGAGGCCCTCGACAAACAACTCATTACTTGCTACTGTCTGTAAGTATTACTTCTATAATTAAGTCTCTAGCTCAGCTCGTTCATTGCATGTATATATAATTATCCTCACTATATTATGCCGATTGAAGATGGTCGAATGCAAAAAAGAACAAATCTATGAGATTGGGTTCATTAGCCCAAATACCGTAAATGAATGGTCGGTACAAAACGAGGCCAAAGATACCGAGGAAAACTTGCTAGAAGCGTTCCTTAGACATCAAAACAAAATGGAAATACTATTTCCTTACAACTTCAAGTGAGTGTTACTGTCTTGTGCATATTCGGTTTCGCTTACTCGAGGTTAAGTAATGTAATTGATGAGTTATGCGTGCGCAGCTTCCATTATATTCTGCTATCCATTAACCTTGACGGGGCATTAGTAACTGTCTTAGACTCGCTCCGTAAAGATCCCAAGTATTATGCGGACATGACTGCAATGCTCCAGAAGCAAGTTCAATCAATACCGGGACCATATCGGCAACTTTCGTTCATTTCCTGATATCAAGTAATCATTTTCTTTGCTTGCCAGGGTTTGGAAAAAGTTCACCACTATGGTTCCAGGTCTGAAGAAGGAGCTGCGATTTACACACCCCAAAGTAAGTAGTACTAGCTAGTTCCGCGCATCTCTCATTGATTCTAGTTTCATCAATACCATTATCATGCTTGCTTATCAGTTTGATTGAACTCTATTCTCGTAAAGTGCTTGTACCAGGCACCCGGGACTCATTTATGTGGATACTACGTATGCGAGTTCATTCGCCACTATACCTCTGAGCGGGGCTTCTCTGAGAAACAATTTGAAGTACGTAAACAATATTCACAATTTTATTTTATATATTACCATCAATTGTGTTGAGTTTCATTCATATATATGTATTGACCCCCTTCTTTAAATTAGATCTGGCAGATGCGGGATGAACTCCTACCACATGATCGCATACGAGCAATTCAAGAGGAATTGGCGGGATTCTTTCTTGACCACGTCATACCTGAACACGGAGAATACTATGTGAAATTGCAATGGTTGTAAGGGATGTTATATTGTACATATGTAGTAGCGTCGGATAGATATACGAAAACTTGTTGTTCGACCAAGCACGGAGAAAGAGATGTCACTTCTCTCTATATATGTTCATGACGATCTTGTGTAATTAATGGTTTCCTTCATTTGCTCACTAGCTAGCGTCGAGTTATCTCTATATGTATAGTAGCTAGCGTCGACCAAGCACGGAGAAAGAGAGGTCACTTCTCTCTATTAGCTAGCTAACACAATATGAAACCCCTAAATTAACCCTCCAAAACCCCTAAACCCCCCCCCCCTTCCAAAAAAAAACCCAGCGCCTGCGAGCTGCTGATGCGTGGCTACCTTTTGGTCCCGGTTGGTGTTACCAACCGGGACTAAAGGTCCTCCTGCCTGGGCGCCCCGCAGCGGCCACGTGGAGCCCCTTTGGTCCCGGTTCGTAAGCAAACCGGGACTAAAGGTTTTGGGCATTAGTCCCGATCGTGTTGTCCCGGTTCCAGAACCGGGACTAAAGGCCCTCTGAAACCGGAACTAGTGCCATGTTTTCTACCAGTGGTAGGACACAGACGTCGCGAGACACGACCAAGGACCTCCATGGCAGGAAGCTCGACACGGGGTGAGGGGGGGTCGGTGGAGGGGTGAGACACAGCTAGGAGGACGCGCCAGGCTGCCACGGCAGGCTGGCCGGAGAGGACCACAGCCAGCCGAACGACACTAGTAGAAAAAGGGCCTTTAGTCCCGGTTCCAGAGGGCCTTTAGTCCCGGTTCTGGAACCGGGACTAAAGGGTCGGGACTAAAGCCCAATACCTTTAGTCCCGGTTCGCTTACGAACCGGGACCAAAGGGGCTCCACGTGGCCGCTGCGAGTAGCCCAGGCAGGAGGACCTTTGGTCCCGGTTGGTAACACCAACCGGGACCAAAAGGCATCCACGTGGCCGCAGCGGGGAGCCCAGGCAGGAGGACCTTTAGTCCCGGTTGGTCACACCAACCGGGACCAAAGGTCATCCACGCGTCAGCTTCAGGCAGCAGCTGGGTTTTTTTTTTTGAAGGGGGGGGGGGGGGGTTGGGGGGTTTTGGAGGGTTAATTTAGGGGTTTCAGATTGTGTTAGCTAGCTAATAGGGAGAAGTGTCCTCTCTTTCTCCGTGCTCGGTCAACGGTAGCTACTATACATATAGAGATAACTCGATGCTAGCTAATAAGAAAATGAAGGAAACCATTAATTACACAAGATCGTCATGCTGAACATATATAGAGAGAAGTGACATCTCTTTCTCCGTGCTTTGTCGAACAACAAGTTTTCGTATATCTATCCGACGGTACTACATATATACAATATAACATCTTTTACAATCCCTAACATCATCTACCTAAGATCCAATCACAAATCCGCATGGTATTCCCCGTCTTTAGGTATGACGTGGTCAAGAAAGAATCCCGCCAATTCCTCTTGAATTGCTCGTATGCGATCATGTGGTAGGAGTTCATCCCGCATCTGCCAGATCTAATTTAAAGAAGGGGGTCAATACATGCATATATATAAATAAAACTCAACACAATTGATGGTAATATATAAAATAAAATTGTGAATATTATTTACGTACTTCAAATTGTTTGTCAGAGAAGCCCCGCTCAGAGGTCGAGTGGCGAATGAACTCGCATACGTAGTATGCACATAAAACAGTCCCTTCTTTCTGGTACAAGCACTTTACGAGAATAGAGTTCAATCAAACTGATAAGCAAGCATGGTAATGATATATTGATGAAAATTTGAATCAATTAGAGATGCGCGGAACTAGCTAGTACTACTTACTTTGGGGTGCGTAAATCGCAACTCTTTGTTTAGACCGGGAACCTTTCGGGTGAACTTCTTCCAAACCCTGCCAGGCAAAGAAAATGATTACTTGATATCAGGAAATTAACGAAAGTTGCATGCCGATATGGTCCCGGTATTGACTGAACTTACTTCTTGAGCATTGCAGTCATGTCCGCATAATTCTCGGGATCTTTACGTCTCGAGTCTAAGACAGTTACTAATGCCCCGTCAAGCTTAATGGATAGCAGAATAAAGTGGAAACTGCGCACGCATATATAACTCATCAATTACATTACTTAACCTCGAGTAAGCGAAACTGAGTATACAGAGAAGACAGCAATACTCACTTGAAGTTGTAAGGAAAGAGTATTTCCCTTTTGTTTTGATGTATAAGGAACGACTGTAGCAAGTTCTCCTCGGTCTCTTTGATTGAGTTTTTTACCGTCCATTCATTTACGGCATCTGGACTATTGAACCCAACGTCGAAGATTCCTATTTTTTTGCATTCGAAGATCTTCAATCTGCATAATATAGTGAGGATAATTATATATACATGCAATGAACGAGCTGAGCTAGAGACTTAACTATAGAAGTAATACTTACAGACAGTAGGAAGTCATGAGTTGTTTGTCGAGGGCCAGTTGATTGTATAACTGAAATAACTCCACAAATTCAACAGGCATCACGGAAAGTCCAATGAATTCGTGCTCTGGTTTCACTGCCATATACATAGTGTCTCTCCCAGACTCCCTGCAGGTTTTCATGTACCACTCATGCAATTTGTATATCATCGTTGTTAGAGGAGGATGATCAGGTTTGACGAGAGGCTTCCCGTGCACGTATTTATATTCTTCTTTTGTTACCTCAGCCGTTTGAAAAATTACATCATCCCCCAAGTAATCACCAGGATTGGTACCAGGCACCATCCCCGGATGATTAGCGACGATATCGCTAGACACCTTGAGCGGGGGGCACGATTGCTTCTCCTGTTCGCCGAGCTGGGGAATTGTTTTCCCACTTCTTCGTTCTGCTAACCTTGCATCACTGGAAGTACTTCCCGACCGCCGCGCTTCTTCATATGTCTTTTTAAGAATGCGGACATAGTTGGAATCCGGCGGAGGCGGTGGTGGTCGCTTTAGGGCATCGATAGTGCGCTTCACTTTCACCGGATCAAGCTTCTCCTTCGGAGGTGGAGTTTTCTTTGCAAAATGGTCCCTCACTTGGGCACGACATATCTCCTCGTTTTCAGACTCGGTCCTCTCATATGGTAACTTTTCCACAGGCTTGAGAGATGGACCGTATCTGAATTGCCTCCCGCCTCTGCTTGTACTGCTAGCCGCCGGAGCGGCGTCGTCTCTCTTCCGTCGTTGCTGACGAGGCGGAGAAGGAGGCGGAGTGCTCCGACGCGCCGGAGTAGGCGAAGGAGGAGGCGGAGTGCCCTCACGCGTCGGAGGAGCCGGAGAAGGAGGCGGAGTGCCCTGATCACTCGCCGGAGGAGGAGGAGGAGGAGGAGGCGGAGTGCCCTGACTCGCCGGAGGAGGAGGAGGAGGCGGAGGCGTCCAGTTTGGAAGCTTGATGTACTCCTTCTGCCATAGACATGTACTCCTCAGAGCACGAACCAGCTGATTCTCCCCTTCACCTGTAGAGTGGTAAAGCTCGAGCTCCTCAAATCCCTCCATTACTTCATCCACCATCACAACAGCATAGCCATGTGGAATCGGAAGGCAGTGAAAAGTTCCGTTGGGTTGAGGAGGTGCAACAGAGCCGAGAGCCGCCTTGAAAGTGAGGTTATGGCATTTCGTCATAAGCTCGCAATTTTGAGCCTCCGTGATAGTATCCACGGGGTAGATAGGCTCCGTGAAGTCAGTCTGAACGGGCTCCGTGGAAGCCACGCTGCTTCTCCGCTGAGATGGCGGGGTAGCTTCTGGGGTAGCTTCGTGCCGCTGAGATAGTTGGCCGGCAGCTCGCTGGCTCTCAGCTTCCTCTAGCTTTTGTAGTCTTGCACTCATCTTCTGCATGTCGCTCAGCTCCGCTTTCCTCTTTCTCTCCCGGCTTCTGTAACCGCCTGCGTCGGGAAACCCAAACTTCCACGGAACGGAGCCTGGTGTGCCTCGTGTTCGTCCAGGGTGCTCAGCATTCCCTAGGGCCTCAGTCAGCTCGTCCTTCTCTCTGTCGGGAATGAACGTCCCTTCCTGCGCTGCGGTGATATACTTCTGAAGCTTCGTGACGGGTATTGCAAGTTGCTCTTCCGTCCAACGGCACTTCCCTGTTTCAGGGTCCAAAGTTCCCCCAACCCCGAAGAACCAAGTCCTTGAACGGTCTGGCCATTTCAATGTCTCTGGTTCGACCCCTTTAGCAATCAGGTCATTCTCAGCTTTGTCCCACAACGGCCGGGCTTTGAGGTAGCCACCTGACCCCGTGTGATGGTGATACTGCTTCTTTGCAGTGTTGTTCTTGTTTGTCTCTAACATTTTCTTACTCTTGTCTGATGTCTTGTAGGCCACAAATGCGGGCCAGTGATCTCTTATCTTCTCAAATCGGCCGATGAATTCTGGAGTCTCACCTTTGTCGACAAACTTTGATTTCAACTCCTTCTTCCACCTCCTGAATAGATCTGCCATCTTCTTAAGAGCACACGCCTTGACCAGTGGCTCTATAACGGGCTTATTCGGATCCTCCTCTGGCGGTAGGGTGAAATTTGCTTTCAACAAGGTCCAAAGATCATCTTTCTGTCTATCGGTGACATAATCACCTTCAGGGGCGTCGTCCTTAGGCTTATTCCATTGCTTGATGCTGATTGGGATGTTGTCCCTAACAATAGCTCCGCACTGAGCAGAAAATGCGTCCTTGGTCCGCTTGGGTTCAATCGGTAGGCCATCGTCCGCGAGTGTTGTGATCGTGAACCTTTCATCCTTGCGCAACCTCTTCTTCGGGCCTCGTCTCGTTATCGAAGTTTGGCTCGATCCGGAGGGCTATAAAAGAAGAAAGAAGAGTTAATATATGTACATACCAAAACAATTAATGCATCAATTAGCTAGTCAGCACCTCCGGAGCCATCATGATCATGTCACCGGAGCCATCATGATCATGTCCTTCCTCCTCCATTGTTCCATCGGTGTCGTTGAGAAACGACAAGACAGCATCACCTCCGGCGAGGATTATCTCCCCCAACAACTGTTCTTGTTCCAAGTCTCTTTGATCCATAGTTTCTGCAAATATTACAACATGGCAATTAATATACAAACATGAATGTCCGACGTCCGGACCGCCTCTCTCATGAATGTCAAACAAGGGATTCTCTTAACCTTTAAGGGATTTAATTAACAAAATGGCGCCATTCTGGATGTGCAGAAAATGGTCCATATTTTTCCTGATCTCATCTACCCTTCTATATGTCACGTTGTCTAGTGTCAAAGGATTCAAGAAAACCAAGGCTTCATCATTAGCCGGAAGTAACAGGCGCATAATGGTACGAAGCTCTCCAAAATTGTTTTGGAACGGAGTCCCGGATAGGATAATTAATTAGCTTTTTGGTACGAAGTTCAGCAAGAGCCTTCCGAATATCGCTATTTGGAAGGCCTTTGCTGAAATTCGTACCAAAAAGCAAATTATTCTATCCGGAACTCCGTTCCAAAACAACATTGAAGAGCTTCATAGCATCATACGCATGTTACTTCCGGCTAATGATGAAGCCATGGATTTCTTCAATACTTTGACAGACAACGTGACATATAAAGAATATATATAGATGAGATCAAAAAAAAATTGGATCAACTTGTGCACATCCATAATGGGGGCATTCTTGATAAATATATGTTACCGGAGTTATCTATGTTACCGAAGGGGGTAGACGACAACGACGCTCACCCCTCATGTCATGTCCGACGTCCCCCCTCATGTCGAAGTTATCGGGGAGGGGGTAGACGACAACGACGCTCACCCCTCATGTCCGACGTCCGACGTCCCCCCTCATGTCATGTCGGACATCCCCCCTCATGTCATGTCGGACGTCCCCCCTCATGTCGAAGTTACCAGAGTTTTCTTCTAGGGGTTTGGCTGACCTCGAGAGTTTGTCAGGTAGGGGAGGGGGGGTAGGAGATCGACAACGCTTTTTTTTCTAGGGTTTGCGTGGCCTCGAGAGTTTATCGGGTAGGGACGGGAGGGGGTAGGAGATCGACAACGCTCTTTCTTCTAGGGTTTGGGTGGCCTCGAGAGTTTATCGGGTAGGGACGGGAGGGGGTAGGAGATCGACAACGCTCTTTCTTCTAGGGTTTGGGTGGCCTCGAGAGTTTATCGGGTAGGGACGGGAGGGGGTAGGAGATCGACAACGCTCTTTCTTCTTTTGCACATCCATAATGGGGGCATTCTTGCTAAATCTATATTACCGGAGTTTTCTGTATGAATTTTTTTTTCTAGGGTTTGGGTGGCCTCGAGAGTTGGTCGCCCGGTATATCGAGAGGGAGGTGAACATTTTACCTTAGTAACTTAGAAAAAAAATGTTATCGGGGAGGGGGTATATCAACCCCCCCCTCCCCCCTCATGTCGAAGTTATCGGGGAGGGGGTATATCGACAACGACATACATTCCGGATAACATATACACACATATACATGAACATATATACATATACATGAAAAAAACATATACATGACTTTTTACATGAACATATACACACATATACATGAACATATATACATATACATGAAAAAAACATATACATGACTTTTTACATGAAAATATACACACATATACATGAACATATACATATACATGAAAAAAAACATATACATGTCCGGAAAGGGGGGGCTCACTGGGGTGGGCGGCGATGGCTGGAGGCCGGCGACGAGGACGGCGGGCTAGGGGCGGCACGCGGTGACGGGGACGAGGACGGCGGGCGCTCGGGGAGGCGACGATGACGAGGGCGGCGGGCTCGGGGAGGCGACGACGCGGCGACGGGGAGGCAACGGCGACGACTGGGACGGCGGGCTCGGGGAGGCGACGACGACGAGGACGGCGGGCTTGGCGACGGCGACGACGCGGCGACGTCGGGGAGGCGACGGCGACGACGGGGACGGCGGGCTCGGGGAGGCGACGATGACGAGGACGGCGGGCTCGGGGAGGCGACGACGACGACGAGGACGGCAGGCTCGGGGAGGCGACGACGCGGCGACGGGGAGGCGGCGGCGACGATGGGGACGGCGGAATCGGGGAGGCGACGGCGACGACGAGGACGGCAGGCTCGGGGAGGCGACGACGCGGCGACGGGGAGGCGACGGCGACGACGGGGACGGCGGAATCGGGGAGGCGGGCTCGGGGCAACTGGTAGATGAAAACCTGAAATTTTCCAAGGGTTTTCTTATATACAAGAAGTATTGGTCCCGGTTGGTGGCACCAACCGGGACCAATGCCCACCTTTAGTCCCGGTTGGTGCCACCAACCGGGACCAAAGGTCTCTTTTCGTCAGCCCAAAGGGCGGGAAGCAGAGACCTTTGGTCCCGGTTGGTGGCACCAACCGGGACTAAAGGGTGGCATTGGTCCCGGTTGGTGCCACCAACCGGGACCAAAGGTGGGCATTGGTCCCGGTTGGTGCCACCAACCGGGACTAAAGGGTGGTGCTGCCCGGGGCCAAAAGTTTAGTCCCACCTCGCTAGCTGAGAGGGCTCGAGAGTGGTTTATAAGCGCTGCTGCGCCAACCCTCTCGAGCTCCTCTCAACAGCAGGCTTACGGGCCTAATCGCACACACCTCTGCCTGTGGGCCTTCCGGGCCTTCTGCGGGCCTGAATCCTGGCCCAACTAGATGGTTGGGTTTCTAGTCGTATTCAGGCCGTGGTGGCCCACTAGGCGGCATTTTTTTTAATTTTTTTCTACTTTTTTTTGTTTTCTTTTTTGCTTTATTTATTTTCTTTTGTTTCTACTTACAGTTTTTCAGTGATTCTTTTTGCTTTTAGGTCACAAAAATTATAAACTTTCTGTTAGTGCCATTGGTTTCCAAATTTGAATAGTTTAAATTTGAATTCTTTTAAATTAGTGTGAATCACTAGTTTGTGAATAACTTTACTATAAAAATAGATTTCTGAGTGATTCTTTTTCCTGCTATTTAATATTACTCTGTTTTATCATTATATTCAATTTGGTAATTTTTAGGTAATTTTAAATGTCTGTTTTAACCAAAAACAGATTTTGTTATTTTAGTTTGCTATTAAAGTTTCTAAAAAAATTCTTTATGAAAATTCTTTTTGCTATTAATGTTTTGAACAAAAAATACTTTGATAACTTTAGTTGCATAAATTTTATATAATTTTAGTTTCATAAATACTAGAGGTTTATAAAATATTTTTAGTTGATTCCTTTTGCTATTAGAGTTTTATAAAAGCTTTTTAGTTGATTCTTTTTGCTATTGAAGAAAATTATAGTTTTATTTTAGTTGATCATAAAAGAATTTTTTAATTAATTATTTTTAGTTCATTATTTTTGCTATTAGAGTTTCATAAAGGTTTTCTAGTTCATTCTTTTTGCTATTAGTTCATTCTTTGAGCTAAATGACCCTGAAATTGAAAAGCACTTCAAATGAACTCTGAAAAGGTTGAAAGTTGGCATGGTATCATCATTACACCCACATAGCATGTGCTAAAAAGTTGAGAGGGTTACGGCAAAAACTGGATGCACTTCGTGTACAAAACGGACAATCTCTTTCGAAGTATCAGGGTTTCGGACGAAAACTCATCTGTTACAAAAGGCATTTAATTTCTTCACATGTAACTGCAATGATATAGTTGTGGAGAGAAAGTCTTCACTTTTTCTTCGCTTGTGTCCTTTGCTTATTGCGCCATAACCATGGATAATCTTCATCGTTTAACAGGGTGCTTGGGTCAGCCTTGACTTTGAAGGGAGGAATTTCATGAAACTTTTCATAATCTTCAGACATGTCTGTCTTGCCCTCCAATCCCACGATGTCTCTTTTTCCTGAAAGAACTATGTGGCGCTTTGGCTCATCGTATGATGTATTCGCTTCCTTATCTTTTCTTTTTCTCGGTTTGGTAGACATGTCCTTCACATAGAAAACCTGCGCCACATCATTGGCTAGGACGAATGGTTCGTCTGTGTACCCAAGATTGTTGAGATCCACTGTTGTCATTCCGTACTGTGGGTCTACCTGTACCCCGCCTCCTGACAGATTGACCCATTTGCACTGAAACAAAGGGACCTTGAAATCATGTCCATAGTCAAGTTCCCATATGTCCACTATGTAACCATAATATGTGTCATTTCCCCTCTTGGTTGCTGCATCAAAGCGGACACCACTGTTTTGGTTGGTGCTCTTTTGATCTTGGGCGATCGTGTAAAATGTATTCCCATTTATCTCGTACCCTTTGTAAGTCAATACAGTCGAAGATGGTCCCCTGGCCAACGAGTACAGCTCATCAGAAACAGTGTTGTCACCCATGAGACGTGTTTGCAACCAACTGCCGAAAGTCCTGATGTGTTCATATGTAATCCAGTCGTCACACTGCTCCGGGTGTTTGGAGCGCAGAATATTCTTGTGTTCATCGACATACGGGGTCACCAAGGTAGAATTCTGTAGAACTGTGTAGTGTGCTTGAGACCAAGAATGCCCGTCCCTACATATTATTGAGTCCGCTCCTAGCGTGCCTTTTCCAGTCAGTCTCCCCTCATACCGCGATTGAGGGAGACCAATCTTCTTAAGGTCAGGAATGAAGTCAACATAAAACCCAATGACATCCTCTGTTTGATGGCCCATGGAGATGATTGCTTCTGGCCTAGCGCGGTTACGAACATATTTCTTTAAGACTCCCATGAACCTCTCAAAGGGGAACATATTGTGTAGAAATACAGGGCCCAGAACGACAATCTCGTCGACTAGATGAACTAGGACGTGCGTCATGATATTGAAGAAAGATGGTGGGAACACCAGCTCGAAACTAACAAGACATTGCACCAAATCACTCCTTAACCTTGACAGGATTTCTGGATCGATCACCTTCTGAGAGATTGCATTGAGGAATGCACATAGCTTCACAATGGCTAATCGAACGTTTTCCGGTAGAAGCCCCCTCAATGCAACCGGAAGCAGTTGCGTCATAATCACGTGGCAGTCATGAGACTTTAGGTTCTGGAACTTTTTCTCTGCCATATTTATTATTCCCTTTATATTCGACGAGAAGCCAGACGGGACCTTCATACTGAGCAGGCATTCAAAGAAGATTTCCTTCTCTTCTTTGGTAAGAGCGTAGCTGGCAGGACCTTCATACTGCTTTGGATGCATGCCGTCTTTTTCATGCACACGTTGCTGTTCCTCCCATGCCTCTGGTGTATCTTTTGTCTTCCCATACACTCCCAAGAAGCCTAGCAGGTTCACGCGAAGATTCTTCGTCACGTGCATCACGTCGATTGCAGAGCGGACCTCTAGGTCTTTCCAATAGGGTAGGTCCCAAAATATAGATTTCTTCTTCCACATGGGTGCGCGTCCCGCATCGTCAGTCGGAACAAATAGTCCGCCAGGACCCTTTCCAAAGATTACTTGTAAATCATTGACCATATCAAGTATGTGATCACCAGTACGGAGGGCGGGCTTCTTCCGGTGATCTGCCTCACCTTTGAAATGCTTTCCTTTCTTTCGACATTGATGGTTGGTCGGAAGAAATCGACGATGCCCCAGGTACACATTCTTCCTGCATTTGTCCAAATATATACTGTCGGTGTCATCTAAACAGTGTGTGCATGCGTGGTATCCCTTGTTTGTCTGTCCTGAAAGGTTACTGAGAGCAGGCCAATCGTTGATGGTTACAAACAGCAACGCATGTAGGTCAAATTCCTCCTGTTTGTGCTCATCCCACACACGTACACCTTCTCCATTCCACAGCTGTAAAAGTTCTTCAACTAATGGCCTTAGGTACACATCAATGTCATTGCCGGGTTGCTTAGGGCCTTGGATGAGCACTGGCATCATAATGAACTTCCGCTTCATGCACAACCAAGGAGGAAGGTTATAGATACATAGAGTCACGGGCCAGGTGCTATGATTGCTGCTCTGCTCCCCAAAAGGATTAATGCCATCTGCACTTAAACCAAACCATACGTTCCTTGCGTCACCTGCAAAGTCCCCCCACCTTCTCTCGATTTTTCTCCACTGCGACCCGTCAGCGGGTGCTCTCAACTTCCCGTCTTTCTTACGGTCTTCTTTGTGCCATCGCATCAACTTGGCATGCTCTTTGTTTCTGAACAGACGTTTCAGCCGTGGTATTATAGGAGCATACCACATCACCTTGGCAGGAACCCTCTTCCCGGGGCGCTCGCCCTCAACATCACCAGGGTCATCTCGTCTGATCTTATACCGCAATGCACCGCATACCGGGCATGCGTTCAAATCCTCGTACTCACCGCGGTAGAGGATGCAGTCATTAGGGCATGCATGTATCTTCTGCACCTCCAATCCTAGAGGGCATAGAACCTTCTTTGCTTCGTACGTACTGCCGGGCAATTCGTTATCCTTTGGAAGCTTCTTCTTCATTATTTTCAGCAGCGAACTAAATCCCTTGTCAGATACACCATTGTCTGCCTTCCATTGCAGCAATTCCAGTGTGGTACCGAGCTTTCTGTTGTCATCTTTGCAATTTGGGTACAACCCTTTTTTGTGATCCTCTAACATGCGATCGAACTTCAACTTCTCCCTTTCACTTTCGCATTCTCTCTGTGCATCAACAATGACCCGGCGAAGATCATCATCGGGCACATCGTCTGGTTCCTCTTGATCTTCAGCTTCCCCCATTGCAGCATCACCGTATTCAGGGGGCGGGTAGTTGTCATCATCCTCTTCTTCTTCGTTGTCTTCCATCATAACCCCTCTTTCTCCGTGCTTGGTCCAAACATTATAGTGTGGCATAAAACCCTTCTCAAGCAGGTGGAAGTGAAGGGTTTTAGAGTTGGAGAAAGCCTTCGTATTCTCACAGACAGTACATGGACAATGCATAAAACCATTCTGCTTGTTTGCCTCAGCCGCTTCGAGAAAATTATGCAGGCCCTTAATATACTCGGAGGTGCGTCGGTCACCGTACATCCATTGCCGGTTCATCTGCGTGCGTTATATAGTTCTTATTATTGAACAACATATAACTCTCTAGAGCATCTAATTAAAACACACAAGTAAGAACTTTTTTCTTTTAGAAAGAAGATAAGAAGAAGAGGCTAACCACGGTGTTGCCGGCGCCGAGATGGGCGCGGGCGATCGACGGCGGTGAGGACGGGGACGGGACGGGACGGACCGCCAAACCTAGACAAATCTTGAGGAAAATGGAGCTTAGACAAGGAGCTTCGAGAGGAGAAAGCTTAAGTGTGGCTCGGGCATTTCATCGAACACCTCATGTGCATAGGAGGTGAGCTAGAGCACCACAAAAGCTCTCCCACGACCGGGCGGGGGCTATATATAGGCCAACCATTGGTCCCGGTTCCAGCCACAAACCGGGACCAATGGTTGTGGACCAGAAGCGAGGCGCATTGGTCCCGGTTCGTGGCTGGAACCGGGACAAAAGGGGTCACCTTTAGTCCCGGTTCCAGCCACAAACCGGGACCAATGGTTGCAGGCCAGGAGCGAGGCACATTGGTCCCGGTTCGTGTCTGGAACCGGGACTAAAGGGGTCCCCTTTAGTCCCGGTTCCAGACACGAACCGGGACCAATGATTGCAGGCCAGGAGCGAGGCACATTGGTCCCGGTTCGTGTCTGGAACCGGGACTAAAGGGTCCAGACGAACCGGGACCAATGGTTGTGGGCCAGGAGCGAGGCACATTGGTCCCGGTTCGTGTCTGGAACCGGGACTAATGGGCTGGCCCGGCCTGGACCAAAGCCCTGTTTTCTACTAGTGCGAGGAGCCCCAGGTCGCATCTGGGGAGGAGTCTTGTGCTTGTGAAACTCATCTCTGAATCGAGAGGCCGTGTGCTTGTGTGCGACAGACGTGCCGTTTTCCACGGTAGCTTACAAGGCGCCAAAGGACCTTTTTTTTTTTTTTTTTAGGATTGCGCCAAAGGACATGTGCAGTGGAGGAACGAGGGAAGAAGCAACCACGTGGCCCGCTCGGGCACCGCGAGGCCTTCCTCCATCTTCCGGAAGCCGGCCCATTTGACCCTTCGTTCCTTGTTGCGCACCACGAGTGACGCATCCGCTTGAGCTACCACCACCGGCCACTGCCAGGCCAGCCCCGTTTGGTCTCCCACGCCGCTAATACTGCCATACTGGGGGCCACTCCCATGAAAAATCACCCAATGCATGCATCGCCTTGGTCAAGGGCACAATGTTGTGATGCATCGGGATCCACGACGTCCCTGCTTGACGGCGGCCGTACGGAGGGACAAAAGCCATACTACTAGCATAACCTCCCAAACAAGTTAGGCCGTGCCACTTTGGGTTACTACGGGTGCTAGGAAGCTAGGGCATATTATTTTGCATGAGTAATTGTCATGCCATGTCGTATGTATGGGTTTTCTTGTAACATTCCAAAACTCTATTATCTCTTATTTAATGGATGAGGCAAGTCTTTTGCCTCCGTTTCGAGAAGAAAAATTTACGCCATGCCACAATGATTTCACCGCGTTTCTCGTTCCAGTTCCGGCGAAGAATCCACGAAGCTTTCCTACCATACCTTCAATTGGGAAGAAAAGGAAAGAAAGGAACGGCTCTGAATCGTGCTGCAGTGCAGTGCGGGCGCTCCTTCTAGTTCTAGACGACCAACTAATTCTAAATTCGTATTCTCAAAAAAAAAAAAAAAATCTAAATTCGCACGACGGACGGAATCGTCTTCAATTGGATTCCACAAAAAAGGTCGGACGACCGACCGATGATTAGCGATCGCTACGGCATTCGACTGTTGGGAGGCTAATAGCATGGTGACGTGAGGGCTTAGGCGCAAACCGGCCCGCTCGGAATAATAATAAATAAA
Organism: Elymus sibiricus; assembly: GCA_039707655.1. Classification (NCBI taxonomy): domain Eukaryota; kingdom Viridiplantae; phylum Streptophyta; class Magnoliopsida; order Poales; family Poaceae; genus Elymus; species Elymus sibiricus. The sequence continues at coordinate 415,470,743 of CM077675.1, forward strand.
TAAATGGATAAATACGTCGCCCTCTGTGGCTCCAGGGAGCGCTGCCGCTTCCCTCCTCTCCCCTGACGACGAGTGACGACCACCAAACCTCGCTCGCAAAATCTCCTCGCCTTTTCTCTCTCCCCTCCCTGGAGAGCAGAAAAATACTAGTAGTACATACTCGTGCTAACTGCTTTCTTTTCTCCTTGGCCTTTTCCTTTTTCCGGTCCTCTCGCGAACGCGTCGGATCCCCGGCCGCGCGCGCGGGGGAGCCCGGCGATTCGCTCCCCGGGACTCACCGCCAACCCAGGTAATCCCGCCTCTCCAGCGTCTTACGATTTTTCGGGGATAATTTGGGTTTCTGCGGCGATCTACTCGAGCGGAGTAGAATTTCCGTAGCTCGGAGGTCGGGATTCGGTTTCTGTGGCTGTGGGCGGCCGGGAGGGAGGGAGGGAGGTTCCTCGGGGGTTCGCTGCGGGGATTCATCCCACACCGCACGCAACCGGACTGGAGGATGCGGCGCGATCAGGCGGGAATTCGTCGCTTCGACGCTAAGGAACCGCCTCCGCCTGCCTGCCTTCGGAGTCGCGAGTTTGCCTTTCTAGTGTTCGTGCCTGATGAGGCCAAGTTCGTGCTTCTGTTTTCTCAGCAACAATAGGAGTTCGCTGTGATTCATCGTCCCGTGGAGCAGTGGGTTCTACTTCTACGGTTCGTGCTTGATGAAGCAAAGCTTATGCCCCCATTTGTGGGAGACCCTGCGGCTGCAGGGGAGGAGGACGAGAACAGTCGTCGTAGCAGTACTGTAAGCTTGTGCAACAACTACCACCGTACACGCACCTGCATTTCCCTCTTGTGCTGCCTGCGCGTGTTGTTGTGGTTGTGGTTGTTGGGGGTGGCGTCGTCTCGGAAACAACCACTTGCTCATGCCTTTGTCATGTCGCGTACATTCTGGTTCTGCGAAAGGGAGAGGGGGGGAGGCCTTTTAGTTCTGCTTTTTCGTTTTAATTTTACTCTGTTTTCCGTTGCATTGAAGTCAAGTGAATCTGTTTGTTTGTCACCTCAAGTCACTTTCTTTGAATAACTGACCTGCGTGTGAAGGTCAAGAGAGTTGCTCATTTTGCTTTGCTTCCCTGAACCTCTGTGTGGCATTGCAGAACACGAACTTGCTGTCCTGCTAGGAGCCCCGAGCAGAGCTGCCGACGGCGTGCCGGAATCATCTTCCGCCGCTCCTCCTGACCAGCTGACTTCCGATGGGATGGGGAACCCTCATATCCAGGCGCCTCAAAGTTTTTTCCTTGGCGTTGTTCGTCTACCTGGACTATAAGGTGCGGTTGTGCTTCCCTCTATGCTCTTCTTTTGGCTTCTACTATTGTTCTGCTGGAGGCAGATTAACATCTCTCTCATGTGCAAGCAGGCTGTTCAGAAGAGAGTCCAGTGGGTTAGCGCTGTTAAGAAGAACGCTATATGGGCAAAGACGCACGAGCGGAATGCTCGCCGCGTTCTCAACCTGATGATCGAGCTGGAAGGTTTGTGGGTGAAGATGGGCCAGTATTTGTCCACGAGAGCGGACGTGCTTCCTGAGCCGTACATAGAGGTCCTGAAGCAGTTGCAGGACTCGCTTCCTCCTCGCCCTCTTGAAGAGGTATGTATTTCCTCTTCCTTAGTTCAAAAAGGAAACTGTCCATTAGCAGTATTTCCATTCATTTGGAACCAATCAAACTGGCATTACCATTGTATCATAACTATAATGTAGTTTATCTTAGTCTTAGTTTTTCTCTGTGCTTTCAGGTTCGTGAAACCATAGAAAAAGAGCTTGGTAAACCCATGAGTGAACTCTTTGCTACTTTTGACCATGACCCTCTTGCAACTGCATCAGTAAGTTCTATGCCTCCCAAATGAACTAAACTTTCACTGGTGTAAATTCGTAATATGCTCAAGTGAATGAACACTTCTTGACAGATAGCACAGGTTCATCGTGCAACTCTGGAAGACGGCAGAGAAGTGGTTGTGAAAGTTCAGCATGATGGTATCAAAGAGATCATATTAGAGGTTCTTTTCTTTTCTGTAAATAGTGTTTTGTAAGATAAGTAGGATTGCTATTGCAACTTTTCATCTGTGATCAGGATTTGAAGAATGCAAAATCATTGATCGAATGGATTGCATGGGCAGAACCTCAATATGACTTCAACCCAATGATTGATGAATGGTGCAAGGAGGCACCCAAGGAACTTGATTTCAATCATGAAGCAGGTACTTCTCCTTGCTCAGATTCTTAGGTACAGACATTCATAAAGAGGTCATCATGATAATGTAAGGTGCGTAATCTACTTTCAGAGAACACTAGGACCGTCTCCAAGAATCTTAGTCGGAAAACTGAAGGTGGGAGTGGCATTGTTTCCAGTGATGTTGATATACTGATACCAGAAATTATTCAGGTCAACTGTCAGCCCAAACTTTATTCTGTTTGTCTTGCATTAGTGTTTGCAAATCATGTGACCATTGTCTGACCCATCTTCTTTGTATCAGTCTACTGAAAAGATTCTAATTCTGGAATACATGGACGGCATTCGCTTACATGACAATGATTCATTGGAAGAATATGGTGTTGATAAGAAAAGACTCGTTGAAGAGATAACCCGTGCTTATGCTCATCAAATATATATTGATGGTTTCTTCAATGGCGATCCTCATCCTGGTATTTTAATTCTATGCTTCTTTAGGCAGATCTTGTATCACATAAATTACGTTCTCCAATATTTCCATTGGATTTCTTTGTGTTGCTTTCACACGGATTCATACTAACATGCTTTTGTTTTCTGTAGGCAATTTTCTTGTAAGCAAGGAACCTCCACACAAACCGATTCTCCTTGATTTTGGGCTCACTAAACACATATCACAATCAATGAAGCAGGCACTAGCAAAGATGTTTTTGTCATGCGCTGAGGTCTGTAACAGTTTGATCTTACAAATAATACACATGGCATCAAAGAGCGAAGTCAACTAAGAGTATCTTTTGTAGCTATAAGCAACAAGCATTTCCTTCGTAGTAACTGTTGCCCCTCTTTTGTGTTATGGTTGAATCAAAAGAATCATACTCCCTCCATCACAAAATAAGTGTCGCTGATTTAGTACAAAGTTATACTAGTGCAAGCATTTCCTTCGGAGTAACTGTTGCCCCTCTTTTAATCTTGTAGATTTAACTTTTTTCATGTAATAAATATTGTAGTTCTTTATCCCTGCATTACACACCAGTGATATTGCAGACTGGTAGATGACACGAACAACTATAAGATAAGCAAGACAGAATCAGGAATTAGGCTTTGTTTTTGCAACCATGTTTTTTCGTATAGTAAATTATTGAGTTTCACGCAACACTACGTGATCATAGGCACAAATGTCAATTTTTGTGAGATGTTCTCTTTATTCTATCTTTTGTCGCTTATTACTAGCTTGCCATTCTTTTGTTTAAACTCTATAATTTACAATTCTGATATCAATGTGTAGGGGGACCAAGTGGCACTGCTGTCAGCCTTTGCAGAGATGGGGCTTAAGCTGCGAGTTGACATGCCTCAGCAGTCTTTGGAGATTGCCTCGATATTTTTTCGCCAGTCCACTACAGCAACTGAAGCGAAAGTATGCTGAAGGCCCGTTGTAGATTTATTTTTTCTTCCTAATTCTGCAGGAAGTTGTAGTAACTGGTTAGTTGTGGTTTGTTCCTACTTATTAGGAGAACATTAAAGCATTGAATGAGCAAAGAGAACGAAACGCCAAAGCCCTTCAAGAGAAGATGAAATTGAACAAGAAGGAGGTTAAACATTTCAATCCTGTGAGTAGCCATGCGCAGCTAATTACTTTCCTGTAAGCTGTGTTGGGTCTGTCAACCAAGAGACCGGTGTTAAATGGAGGTTTTCTCGCTGTCAGGTTGACGCTTTCCCTGGGGATGCTATAATTTTCATGAGGGTCTTGAACCTTCTTAGAGGTATGTCTTGGTCTCTTGAACTTGTACATTCCTCTGATATTTCCAGCATCACAGTGGCAGATTTTCATTTATACCTGCAGGGCTTTCGGCTTCACTGAATGTTAGGATAGTTTATCTGGACATCATGAGGCCATTTGCTGAATCAACTTTGCTAGGGTGAGATGCACGTCATGCCTATGTTTTGCATCAGCTTTGTAGGGATCATCCTTTTCGAATTTGCTAATTTATGATTTCATTGATATCAGGAGTATGACACGCAGTCCCTCAACTAACAGCGAGTGGATCTATGACTCACCTGTTAACTCTGAAGTGGAGTCTAAACTGAGGAATCTTCTAATTGAGATGGGAAGCGACAAAATTTTGGGTTTACAAGTGGGTCAATTATCTCTTGCCATTCGTTTACATGCCATGATGTTGCTGTAGCAATATTCGTATGCCGAAACTTTGCATCACTAGTTTAGCTACGATATATGCATATGGTGGTTACCTTGTTGCAATGCAGCCATACTGATATGATATTCCTCTCACAGGTATGCGCATACAAAGACGGAAAGGTCATAATAGATACTGCTGCTGGCACATTGGGGAAATACGATCCGCGCCCCGTGCAACCTGATTCTCTGTTTCCGGTTTTCTCGGTTACAAAGGGCATCACTGCTGGAATGGTACATTGGCTCGTCGATCAAGGGTGAGTGGTTAATTTCAGTACCAAGTGTTTTAACATGCCACTGTGAATCTGTCTGCGGGATATCTGGTTGCGTTATGCCGTAGAATTAATCATGCTATGCATGTGCAAATCTTTGGTCATCCTCATCTTCATCTTGCTTTGCTTGTACATGGAAAGGCCTAGAAATATGACATGGTACCATCTCCTGCAGTTTTATGTTGCTGTTTTTGTTTCCTGCAGCTGCAGTCTCACTTTACAATTTCCATTTTTCTCTCTTTTCGCCTCTTCGCCGCAAGATTTTCAAAACCCCCCTTCCTCCCGATCTCCCCTCACCCAAAACCGTAGCCGCCCCAGACCGCGGCGGCAATGGAGGTGCCACCGCAGATGCTCGATGCCCTGACAGGGTGGCAGATGATCTTTTCCATGTTACCTTTTTTTTGACGCGTCAACGGCGGGCTTACGCCTGCCTGAACTTTATTGCGAACCAAAGCCAAAGACAGTACGAGAATTACAGGGGGGGGGGGGGGGGGTGAGGATTGAGATCAAAAATTACAATATAATTTACATGTTACCTTATGCTTTTATACAATTTATCTTGTCCATATACTGACTGTATGCTCTGATCTTTCAGGAAATTGAAGTATGAAGAAACAGTTGCCGACATATGGCCAAAATTTGGGACTAACAAAAAGGAGCTAATCAAGGTACAAAAACTTATATCACTTATGCTATGTAATGAGACAGTGTTTCAGGATACTAACAGACTCATTTGTCACTTCGTAATAAAGGTGCACCATCTTCTCAATCATACATCTGGTTTGCATAATGCTTTGGGAGATGTGGTCAAAACCGATCCTATGTCGGTATGTGACTGGGAAGAGATGCTAGACCAGGTTGCCAAATCTACACCCGAAACTGAGCCTGGTTCATCACAAATTTATCACTACTTATCCTTTGGTTGGCTGTGTGGCGGCCTCATAGAGGTATAAATTAATCTAAGAAAGTGCACTCATATTGCTTGTGTTGTAACTTTATTTCACGAATCCTAACACTGGCATTTGACAATAACAGCATGCATCGGGGAGAAAGTTCCAAGAGATCCTGGAAGAGGCTATTGTTCATCCTCTTCACATCGAGGGAGAGCTATATGTCGGAATTCCTCCAGGTATGTTAACAGATCTAAAAAGAAAGTGTATAGATAGTTTACAATATTTGTTCTTTGGTTTCTCCGTGATTATGCAGATTATCTTCTATATGCTCTGCTTTTCTTCAGTGCTGAAAGAGCGGAAACAGAAGTACTGGAACAATGTTTAAAATTTAACTCTATGGAAAACCAAATCGTAGGGAGAGACTACAGCATACCTGGAATTAACACATTGGATTACTAATTCCGCATATGTTGATCAAGGCAACTTTGGACTTAGCATCACGATTTCAAGTTCTGAGAGCCACTTTTACAAGTCTCTACTCCACTTTTCTGAACTTTATTTTTGCATTCAGTATACGAGGCGATTACACGATGATGTTGATTAAGACAACTTTCGACTTAGCACAACTATTTTGCTTTTTCTAGTTCTGTGTGCCACCTTTTACAAGTCTCCACTCCACTCTCAACCTTTTTATTTTATTTTTGCATTCAGTATAGAATGACAGATGCTTATTTCGACGATTTTACAGAACATGCTATTTTTTTCCCGTTCTCTCTACTCTTGGATGTACGTAGTATAAGCTATTCTCTGACATGCTTGTGCTCAAAATTGGATAAGTCTGAGATTGCTGCTTTGATCATAATCCCGCTGTCCAGATATCCCAAGGCCTATGTTGATCAAAGTTTGTGCCCTTTTCAGGTGTTGAATCTCGCCTGGCAACACTGACAGTCGACATGGAAGAAATTCAGAAGCTAGAAGGGATCAGCCCAGGGCCAGACATCCCACCGGAACTGCTGAGCGGCATTGCGCAGATGGCGGCCGGCGTACCAGCTATGTTCAACACGCTGAACATTCGCCGCGCCATCATCCCCGCCGCCAACGGCCACTTATCCGCCCGCGCGCTCGCTCGGTACTACGCGGCGCTGGCAGCCGGCGGCGCCATTCCCCCGCCGCACTCCAGCAACGCCAAGCCGCTCCTGGGCAGCCACGTGCACACGCCTGCGTTCCCCACCGCCGCCACGTCCAAGAAGAAGAAGAAAGGCTCCACGAAGAAGGGCAGCGGGGGCTCGCTGGAGAAGGGCGAGTACGTGCAGCTACGCACCAGCGACGCCGACAGCGAAGCGTCGGCGGCGGCGGCATCGGGGAGCGCCGGCGGCAGGATGTTCGGCAACAGCGACAGCGGCATCATGGACGCGTTCATGGGCGTGGGCGAGTACTCGGGCATGATCCACCCGAACGGCAAGTTCGGTCTCGGGTTCAGGAGGTACGGCAGGTCCGGCGCGCCGCCGACGGGGTTCGGCCACTCCGGGATGGGCGGGTCGAACGGGTTCTGCGACCCGGAGCACGGGTTCGCCATCGCTGTGACCGTGAACAAGATGGCGCTGGGGTCCGTCACGCGGCGCGTGGTGCGGTTCGTGTGCGAGGAGCTGGGCGTGCCGGTGCCCGACGAGTTCTCCGTCGCCGGGGAGAAGGGGCCCGACATGGTGCTCAACCTCGCGCCGCCGGCGGAGTAGGTCGACATGTACTACTAGTAGGAATTTGAAAGGCACGGCATTAATTTAACACGGTAGATATTTAATACACACGCGCGCGCGGGTCATTTTGACGGGGCGTTTTTACACTTGTAAAACTTCAGTAGCGGCTTGTACGTATGGAAAACGTAATTCTTGATGTGAATGATGGCAAAGCGGAGAAAGCAAAATTGGCTCTCAGAGCATCTTCAGCCACGATTTGCAAATCCCGCCTTTCAAACGCCCGCGGTGACCGGGCGTGTCCATTTTGAACCCCTACTTTTTCATCCGTGCAGCTGTATCTTTCATATTTTTCTTCATATGTCCGGTCACTTGCACGTGATTGGTAGAAAAGGAGAAAGAAAAAGGAAAGAATGAATAAAAAAAGAGAAAAGGTGGTCCGGGCTGGGGTCACATCCTACATGATGGACTGATCAGGCGCGTCTGCGACCCCTCGTATCATCCTCATATTTGAGATGGATATGAGGGGTGCCGGTCAGTCCGGACATTTGAGATGGATATGAGGGATCCGACTGGGTCGATTTTTTGTGACCGAACGTTTGAGGAGGATATGAGGGGTCCGGCTGTAGAGGCTCTAATACCTTCATTATTCGTTGAACTTTTCTCAATAACATTTTTATATCGGGAACAACTGACATCGAAATAATGTTATCCATTATTGAGTTATGAATGTTTTAGTAAAGGAATTTGAAAATACATTTTAAGTTTCTCAGCTACATCATGGACCTAATTTTGGTCCTAAAAACTTATTTTTTCTTGGAAAAAAGCTTTCGATCTATTCATCAACTGTCAACAACATTGAAAGTAAAAAATACGTCCAGGTCCATATACCACCTAGCGACGACTACAAGCACTGGAACGAGCCGAAGGCGCGCCGCCGTCTTCGTCCCTCCCCCATCGAAGCTGGGCAAACCTTGTTGTCATAGGCAGTCGAAAATTCGTCGTGCTAAGGCTCCATAGGCCGTCGATGAAGAGAAGCGTAGATCGGAAGGATCCAACCTATAGACACACATACACATATGAACGAAATAAGATCCACGTGAATCCACCGAAAACAAACGTTGGCAAGATGCCACGAGATCCGCTGGAGACAAACCTCCACACATCCTCCGACGATACTAGAAACACCACCGGTACGAGGACTAGACCGGGGAGAATCATATTCCATTTTTAGAGATCCGTCGTCGCCTCGCCTCTTTAAGCAGGACATAAATTCTAACAAAACTTAAAAAATCATGAAAAAAGAAAGCCATCCCGTCGGCAAAGGTCGTGATCCACCATGCCTCCATGGTCCTAAGACCACATGAGATGAGGTAGACCAGCGATTGCACCGGCGGAAGGCACGAGAAACCCTAGCCAAAGGGTCCTCTTTCTTTCACAAAAAGAAATAAAACTAGTTGTGACTGGTCCTAACAAACTATGAAACAATACAAACATGATCCTCGTTTTTTTTTAAAACCATACATACACTTATTAACCCAATTGACAATGAAAAACATTCAGAAAAATAAAATGAGGGAAATGAAAGATATATAATAATAATTCTTTTATAATCATGAAAGAAAATAAATTAAAATATAAATTATCGGACATTGTCTACATGTATTAGAAAGGAAACTTTTAGGGAAACTCATGGTAAGTAAAATATGGATAATTGTTAGTTTATTAATAGTTTGTATTTTGTAAATACTTATGACCTGAACTTTTTTAAGACTTCTCATTTCCATATCTTTTGTTAACTTATCGACTATTATTACTCTTATGATTTTAGCCAATACATACTCCTTCCGTCCAAATAATGATCCAACTTTGTACTAATTTTGACCATCTGTCTCAAAATACATACTCCTTCCGTCAAAATAAATGACCTGAAATAAGTTGGAGTACATATTTTTGTAGTCTTAATTTTGAATTTAAGAAAATGGTGTTTCTCCTTTAGCTAATACAGTTTGACACCCGACACCTTCTCTTTTATTAAGTTTGGTGCAGCTATGCGAAACTAACAATGCATTAATGGTGAAAACACTTTGAGTGGTGTGGAGTACCAAATTTGTCCAAATTTTGAAGTTCAAAGGTGCCTTGTATGACTATATTATTTCAGGACTAAAGCAAGACCTAGTTGACATTAGAAGGACATAGTAAACATTTTGTTCTATAAAACACAATTTAAGCATGGATTAGCAGCATGCGATTGCTCAAAATGATAGCCAAGGACATGTATGCTGCATTGTGCGCCGGTTATAGTTAATGGATCGCCCATTTTGCATCTCCTATTATTAAAATTCTATTGTGAAGAAAATAACTACTCTATGTTCGAGGACTTCCCTACCGATTCTCTAAATTTTGAAGAAAAGCATCCCCCTCTTTATTAAAAACAAGGCAAAGCAAACAGATCATCAACTGTTCCTACTACATTAGACCTACACATTAGCGAGATTGGCACTTCACGATGACTCTTGTGGAAGGACGACGAAGATCATCAGTTCCAAGCGATCCTCAAAAGCTCGCCTCTTTGACGATCCAGGAGGAGTAAGTATCTTCGCATCAACACAAAATGGGAGTTGTCGCATAGAACCTTCCGTTGATGCAGCAGCCAGCAGGGCGCTCACCCGGCATAGAAAAACTGTGACATCTTGCCAAACCAACCCCTGAAAACACATCTTTTTTTTGAAAGACCCTGAAAACACATCTTAGTTACAAACAATCCACAGCCTCCATAAGATAGCAACACAAGACGTATTAGGCACAACTATTTTTTTTGCTATCAGTCCACATTTTACAAAGATCATCAATTGATTGACGGGGACAAAACCGATTCTCTAAATCTCACTCTCTACTCGAAATTCCCAGAATGTTTTTTTCTGAATTTGCGATCAATTTTAGCAAATATGAACATTTTTGAATTTTTGAACAAATTTCTAAAACATAAACATTTTTTGAAATTATGAACAAAATTTTCATTTTCAAAAATGAAAACTGTGAACAAATTAGAAATTGGGAACATTTTCTGAAAATTTTGATCAATTTTTTAAAACGGGAACATTTTTTGAATTTATGACCAATTTTTTAAAAACGCTTCCATTTTCTGAGAAACTGAACATTTTTTAAAAGCACGAACAGTTTTTAAAAATTCCGAACAATTTTGAAACATGAAAAATTTGAAAAAGAAAAAAAAAACGAAGAATAGAAAAGAAAATTCCGAACAATTTTGAAACATGAACTTTTCAAATTTTATAGTTTAAAAAAACTATAAAAAACCTATAACATATTCGAAAAAAGGAACTTTTTGGAAAATCATGAAGATTTCTTGAAACGTGAACATTTTTCCAAATTGCAAACAAAAATTAGGAGAGTGAACATACATTGAAACTCCTGAAGAAAATTTGAAAACATGAACATTTTTTGAAACTTGTGAACAATTTATGAAACTGGGTCATTTTTTGAAACTCTGGAAAGAATGAAAATGTGAACATTTTTTGCAATTTGCAAACTATTTTTGAAAAGGGGAACATCTTTTTTTGCGCCTGAACGTTTTTTGAAAAATTGTGAAATTTTTGAACAAAAAGCATTCGCAACTTTTTGCTGAAAAACAAGAACATTTTTAAAATTCCCGAGCATTTTTTGAAAATCCCGAACATTTTTTAAAGTTATGAATTGTTTTTGAAAAACGACAATTGTTTGAAATTTATATTTTTCTTAAAAGCAAGAACATTTTTCGAATTTGAAGAACATTTTTCGAACATGAACTTAGTTTAAAAAGATAAAATAACCTTGAAAAAAAGGAAAAAAGAAGAAACAAAAATCGAAAAAAAAAGAAACAGAAAAACAAATAAAAAACCGATAAAAAAATAAAAAACTGGTTGAAGAAACCTCCTAGAAGGTTAGACTGGCTGGCTAGGCGAAACTGGGCCGGCCCATCGCGTCGCTGCTCGGTCGTTCGCCTGTGTGAAGCGTCTGCAGTTTGATGCATTGAGCGGCAAATAGGGAATTCCGCCGCCCCTTCAACCCCAACCCAGTCAGTCAGACAAATCACACCAGATTCTTAAAAAAAGAAAAGACAAATCACACCACCGGCCCACCGCGGTATAATCTCCGAGGAGAGACCAACCTCCACGCCACGCCGCCGCCGTCCACCCCCCGGAGACGTCGCCGCCGTCTCCCCTCGAACCACCCAGCACACTGACTCCAGAGTCCACGCCCCGCTGACACCCCGGTCCCGCTCGTCCCATCCCATCCCATCCCATCCAATCATCAAATCGAGGAGGCCGTCTCCCCCACCTCTCTCTCTATCCCTCTCTCACTTAAATAAAAGTCGCGATCCTTCCGACGGAACCGACGCCACCGTAGCGGCGCGTCAAACGGTTTTGCTCCTCCCACCCCCGTGACTCTCCTTCTCTCCTCTCCTTCCAACGGGAACACACGAGCGCAAACCACCACCGCATCTGCCTCTCCATCCGGCCTCCTCCTCCTCCTCCTCCCATGGCTTCCGGCGTCCACGCGGCGGCGGAGGGCGTCGCCGCGCTCGGGATCTCCGCCGAGTGGGCCGAGCCCTGCCCCGCGCTGCGCCGGAACCTGCACCTCCTCTCCCACGACCAGGTAGTAATTATCTCCCCCCGCCGCATCTTCCAGCAGCCACTCATGCTAGTACTAGTAGCATATCTGCATACGCGGTAGTCGTACTGTCCTGTTCACCGTTCGTTCCTAGTTCAGTATTTCTTCTGGATATATACTCCATACAATGCTATCGCGCCGAATTAAATAGATGTTGTGAGTCGCGTGATGCCATGGACGGGCGGAGTTCGCGAAATTCTTAGGATTCGGCGCAAACATTATCTTATAATTTAGCGCTGCCTGGTACGGCCAACTACCTCTGCCTGGTTCCCTCACGTGGTGATGGTGATGGTGATGGCTTCTTGTTGATGCCCACTCAGACTCAGAGCATCTCCTGCGAGTTAAAGGCATCTTACAAAGTGCGATTTTGTCCTTGCTGTACTTCACCCTGCACTACCAAATCTGAACATTGACCTGACGGACCCTTACATTACACACTTCGATTTTGAGAGCAACTGCAATGGACTATGCGCATTTTTGCGCTTAAAAACTGATTCATTAGCAACTGCAATGTACTATGCGCATTGTTTGGGTTTGAGTTCTCTCTAATACCCTTTTTTTTTTTTTTTTTTTTTTGCATCCTGGGTGATTCTAGGTTGAACTTGCAAAGATGCTGCTGAATGAAGGACAGGGCCACTTGTTTGAACACTGGCCGGAACCCGGCGTCGACGATGACAAGAAGAAAAGCTTCTTTGATCAGGTATATCCATCAAGTTTTTCAGTATTTCTGTTACCTGCATGTGCGTAGTTATCATGGACCCTTGGAATATCCTAGCCACCTCTGAACTTGTCTGTCGCTAGCTTTCTGTTTGGAAGTCAACGAATTTCATAGGCAGAACTGGTACAAAGTTAAGGATTGTTCTTTTCCTGCTAAAAGTTTTCCTTGCCTAGGTTTGCCGGCTTAACTCAAGCTATCCTGGTGGGCTGGCAGCATACATGCAGAATGCCAAAAAGCTTTTAGCAGATTCCAAGGCAGGACAAAATCCATATGATGGCTTCACACCTTCTGTAAGTCTTGCCATGCATAATTTTTCCCATGAATTTCTTGGGTTGCCTCAAACGCACTTTCTTGTGTTGTATGTCATTTAAAATTTCAATTCCAAATACTCTATTGCTCTTTTTTTTACTACTCTGAACCATTGCGTACTGATATGCCTCTTTATTATCTGAAAGAAGTACATGGTGTTAACAGATGAACTGCATTTTCAGGTTCCCTCAGGGGAAGTATTGACCTTTGGTGATGACAATTTTGTTTCGCTGGAAGCAGCTGGGGTAAAAGAAGCACGCAATGCTGCATTTGTTCTTGTAGCTGGTGGTCTTGGTGAAAGACTTGGTTACAAAGGAATTAAGGTAATTTGGCTTGAGTTCCTAATAGAAAACTTACAGTCAAGAATTGGAAAGACTGTCATGCTGACGTATCACAGTTAGAATTTTGTATTCATGATTTGCAATGGTAGCAGGTAGGTACATCAATTTGCTCTTCAGAATCATGCTTTAGAGCATCCATATCCCTAGGTGTAAGCAGACGCTAAAGGCGGAGGAACTGGCTAGCACCAGTGCTAAGGGATGCGAGAATATGTGCTAAGATAAAAAAACTTAGCATCAATGCTACGCCAAATAAATTACTTTTAATTAGCTTATGCATATGAAATTGTAACTTAAATGGCAAAACCGAAAGAGCTTAGCATTGGTGCTATGGAACGTGGTAAAAAAAAGTTAAATAAGTGTATATAGAGAGGTCTGATTTATCCATATTGGCACTTAATTTAGAGACGATTGAGATGTGGATGCTCTTAGCAGATATATTGTTTTGCTGTCATGCAGCTGTGGTACTGATTGTGCTATTTTATTGGAATATTTCCACTTTCCCACACTATGTGCTACAACATATTCGTTGTTGGATAGCAGTATCGCATCATGCCAACCACAGAACTTTTTAGACTGCACATCAGGTAATTTTGTTAGGTCTTATTTCATCCAAGAATTCACAATTTGAACACAGAACCTATTCCATGTGGAAATCTGTAGTTTTATTGGGTGACCTTGACATTAAGCAAACTTCTGAAAGTATCATGTCACAGATTTTGTTAACTATTTCATCGCACAGGTAGCACTCCCCAGGGAAACAACCACTGGGAAATGTTTTCTTCAACATTACATAGAGTCTATTCTGGCTTTACAAGAGGCAAGCTGCAAAATGGAGGGTATGTAGAATATGATGCTTGTCATTGTTGATTAGTTTTCTCACCAACACTTTGTATACTTCCTATGATACTTGTTACTGTTGATCATTTCGCTTTAGTTTAACATTTTCCTGAAATGAACTACAATTCTGTACAGCGACGATCTTGGTACAGTTTTCATTACTATGGTTTCTGTTGGTTGGAGTGTCTGCCCGATTGAGCTGACATACATCATTGGATTAGTACTGCTAATTTGATATTGTTTACTTATATAGACTAGACCAAGATGAACTTAGGCCAAATTAAAGATCTGAATCAGATAAGTTAAACTTTCGTTGGGGCGTAACCCTCTCAGCGACGCGCCACATCGGAACCCGGGTGTGGTGGAAAATGGGCAGGGGCCGGGCCGTCACCCCCCAGGTGGCGCGCCGTATCTTGATCTGGATACGGTGGCAAGTGAGCGAGGATCGGGTCGTCGCATCCTTAGTGGCGCGCTACATCGGCGCCCGGGTGTAGTGGAAATTGAGCAAGGGTCTTCGCATTTGACTCGACGAGTGCGAAGGGTAAGGAAGCTAGCCGAGCCTAGGAGGATTCGCTTAGGTAGCTGGAACGTAGGGTCTCTGACAGGTAAGCTTCGGGAGGTAGTTGATACCGCGGTGAGGAGAGGCGTTGATATCCTTTGCGTCCAAGAGACCAAATGGAGGGGACAAAAGGCGAAGGAGGTGGAGGGTACCGGCTTCAAGCTGTGGTACACGGGGACGGTTGCAAACAGAAATGGAGTAGGCATCTTGATCAGCAAGAGCCTCAAGGATGGAGTGGTAGACGTCAAGAGACGTGGGGACCGGATTATCCTGGTCAAGCTGGTAGTTGGGGACTTAGTTCTCAACGTTATCAGCGCGTATGCCCCGCAAGTAGGCCACAATGAGAACACCAAGAGGGAGTTCTGGGAAGGCCTAGAGGACATGGTTAGGAGTGTACCGATTGGCGAGAGGCTCTTCATAGGAGGAGACCTCAATGGCCACGTGGGCACATCTAACACATGTTTTGAAGGGGTGCATGGGGGTTTTGGCTATGGCATCAGGAACCAAGAAGGAGAAGATGTCTTAAGCTTTGCGCTAGCCTACAACATGATCATAGCTAACACCCTCTTTAAGAAGAGAGAATCACATCTAGTGACTTACAGTAGTGGGCAACACTCTAGCCAGATTGATTTCATCCTCTCGAGAAGAGAAGACAAGCGTGCATGCCTAGACTGTAAGGTGATACCTGGAGAGAGTGTTGTCCCTCAGCATAAGCTTGTGGTTGCTGACCTCCGCTTTCGGATTCGTGTCCAGCGGGACAAGCGTGCCAAAGTCGCTAAGGAGTTCAAGGAGAGGGTCATTAAGGAGGGCCCTTGGGAGGAAGGAGGTGATGTAGACAACATGTGGATGAAGATGGCGACTTGCATTCGTAAGGTGGCCTCAGAGGAGTTTGGAGTGTCCAGGGGAAGTAGAAGAGAAGCTAAAGATACCTGGTGGTGGAACGATGATGTCCAGAAGGCAATTAAGGAGAAGAAAGAGTGTTTCAGACGCCTATATCTGGATAGGAGTGCAGACAACATAGAGAAGTACAAGATGGCAAAGAAGGCCGCAAAGCGAGCTGTGAGTGAAGCAAGGGGCCGGGCGTATGAGGACCTCTACCAATAGTTAGACACGAAGGAAGGCGAAAGGGACATCTATAAGATGGCCAAGATCCGAGAGAGGAAGACGAGGGATGTTGACCAAATCAAGTGCATCAAGGACGGAGCAGATCAACTCCTGGTGAAGAACGAGGAGATTAAGCATAGATGGCGGGAGTACTTTGACAAGCTGTTCAATGGGGAGAGTGAGAGCTCTACCATTGATCTGGACGACTCCTTTGCTGATACTAGCAGGATTTTTGTGCGGCGAATCCAGGAGTCGGAGGTCAAGGAGGCTTTGAAGAGGATGAAAGGAGGCAAGGCGATGGGCCCTGATTGTATCCCCATTGAGGTGTGGAGAGGCCTCGGGGACATAGCGATAGTATGGCTAACCAAACTTTTCAACCTCATTTTTCGGGCAAACAAGATGCCAGAAGAATGGAGACGGAGTATATTAGTACCAATCTTCAAGAACAAGGGGGATGTTCAGAGTTGTACTAATTACCGTGGAATTAAACTGATGAGCCATACAATGAAGCTATGGGAGAGAGTCATTGAGCACCGCTTAAGAAGAATGACAAGCGTGACCAAAAATCAGTTTGGTTTCATGCCTGGGAGGTCGACCATGGAAGCCATTTTCTTGGTACGACAACTTATGGAGAGATATAGGGAGCAAAAGAAGGACCTGCATATGGTGTTCATTGACTTGGAGAAGGCCTATGATAAGATACCGCGGAATGTTATGTGGTGGGCCTTGGAGAAACACAAAGTCCCAGCAAAGTACATTACCCTCATCAAGGACATGTACGATAATGTTGTGACAAGTGTTCGAACAAGTGATGGCGACACTGATGACTTCCCGATTAAGATAGGACTGCATCAAGGGTCAGCTTTGAGCCCTTATCTTTTTGCCTTGGTGATGGATGAGGTCACAAGGGATATACAAGGAGATATCCCATGGTGTATGCTCTTTGCGGACGATGTGGTGCTAGTCGATGAGAGTCGGACGGGGGTCAACAGGAAGTTGGAGTTATGGAGGCAAACTTTGGAATCGAAAGGTTTTAGACTTAGTAGGACTAAAACCGAGTACATGAAGTGCGCTTTCGGTACTACTAGGCATGAGGAGGAGGAGGATGTTAGCCTTGATGGGCAGGTGGTGCCGCAGAAGGACACCTTTCGATATTTGGGGTCAATGTTGCAGAAGGATGGGGATATCGATGAAGATGTGAACCATCGAATTAAAGCCGGATGGATGAAGTGGCGCCAAGCTTCTAGCATTCTCTGTGACAAGAGGGTGCCACAAAAGCTAAAAGGCAAGTTCTATAGGACGGCGGTTCGACCCGCAATGTTGTATGGCGCTGAGTGTTGGCCGACTAAAAGGCGACATGTGCAACAGTTAGGTGTGGCGGAGATGCGCATGTTGAGATGGATGTGTGGCCACACAAGGAAGGACCGAATCCGGAATGATGATATACGAGATAGAGTTGGGGTAGCGCCAATTGAAGAGAAGCTTGTCCAACATCGTTTGAGATGGTTTGGACATATTCAGCGCAGGCCTCCAGAAGCCCCAGTACATAGCGGACGGCTAAAGCGTGCTGATAATGTCAAAAGAGGCCGGGGTAGACCGAACTTGACATGGGAAGAGTCCGTAAAGAGAGACCTGAAGGATTGGAGCATCACCAAAGAACTAGCCATGGACAGGGGTGCGTGGAAGCTTGCTATCCATGTGCCAGAACCATGAGTTGGTCGCGAGATCTTATGGGTTTCACCTCTAGCCTACCCCAACTTGTTTGGGACTAAAGGCTTTGTTGTTGTTGTTGTTGTTGTTGTAATCAGATAAGTTAAACCAGTTTTTTCTTTTGTCTCTGGTTTCTAAATTTAGTCTGCACATCGTTAGAATGCAATTCTACCTCTCCTTTTCCCAACCTGATAGTCTATATAAGTAAGCATGTTGGATATAGAAACGTAAATTTTGGTTTCTTGTGAATGGCTCATCCAGCATGATTTTAACTGTTTATTTTCATTATTTCAAAATTCTTGAATTTAGGGCCTCAAGAAATCCAAACATTGCTTTAATTGATTTTCATTCTTTTGAGTGTGCAGGCGAATGCCATACGAAGATCCCATTTGCTATTATGACTTCCGATGATACAAATGCACTGACCATCAAGCTTTTGGAATCAAACTCCTATTTTGGAATGGAACCATCACAAGTGAAAATTCTAAAGCAGGTGACTTTCTATTATGCCTTTTCTTCCATGTGCTTCTTAGGGGCCAGAAACATACACAGCTGTTACTTTTGGTGCTGACTAATGCTTATTTGTTTCAGGAAAAAGTAGCATGTCTAGCTGACAATGGTGCGAGGCTTGCATTAGATCCAAATGACAAGTACAAGATCCAGGTTGCCAATTTCATATGATCGCTTATACTGGGGTTTAAAATGTATTATTGTTTTTTCATTTTCTCGACTTTGCACTTCTCTTACTTCTGGTTTTGTGATTCGGCAGACAAAGCCACATGGGCATGGAGATGTTCATTCTCTTCTTTATTCAAGTGGATTACTCGAGCAATGGTATGCCTGTTGGTTCAAGAACTTGATGTATTTTTTCCTTGAAGAAACATTTCTGAATCAGACAAGTTTGCCTTTTCGAAGGAAATTAACTGTTATCATTGATTCATTTGAAATAATTTATAGTAAAGTGATCAATCAAACTTCAACCCTGCACATGAAAATCTTAGGATTTCTTTTTGTAACACTTCACATTCTTTTGGCAGGAAGAGTACAGGACGGAGATGGGTTCTCTTTTTCCAAGACACAAATGGATTGCTCTTTAATGTTTGTACACAGCCTTTTTCTACTGCATCATAATTATGATTACTGTAGGGAGCCAGGAACTTAGTTCTACCATCTTTTTGTAGGCAATACCATCAGCATTAGGCGTCAGTGCCACCAAGGGTTACAATGTTAATTCTCTTGCAGTTCCTCGAAAGGCAAAGGAAGCTATTGGTGGAATAACCAAACTTACTCATGTTGACGGTAAATTCGCCACTTTCACCACATTCCATGGCAGCTATTTATGGGTATACATACATGGAAATTTTGATGCTTTTCTGACAACGGGGTCAATAATATTACGAATCAATAGTGATTACAGAGTATATCAGTACTGCCGGAATCAACAAAAAGTATCATTATTTGTCCAAAAGATCTATGCGATCCCTATTCTTCAGCTTGTTCTGTACTGCCATCTAACCTATCAACTCTGACGGAAGAATGAATTTTCACGTGTATTTTTTCACTTCTGTACAACTGTTTTGTACTTCCGTTCTGTCAAATTTGACTTGGATCCGTTCTTATATGTAGGTAGAACAATGGTGATCAATGTCGAGTACAATCAGCTTGATCCACTCCTTCGTGCAACTGGGCATCCTGATGGAGATGCAAATTGTGAAACAGGCTATTCTCCATACCCTGGAAATATAAACCAGGTAATGTAGCAAACAGATAAGTTAGAACAGTAAGAATTTGTCAACCTCCAAATAATCCTTTGCTTCAATGGGTCTCAAATACTGAAAACATGGTGCTTAACATGCCTGTTTATTTAATATCATCAGTGTGATCTTTTAGTCTAGTATCAATACTACTATGAGTAATCGCTGATGTTGCTGCCACATAAATTGCAGCCTAACTGTTGATGATCGTTTACATGTTTTCCATTGTTCTAAAGAGAACAATACTTTGTTGTCAGTTTTAGAATGCATATTGTCTTGGGAGTTTGGCCTTTTTGTTATGCTGACTTTATGCTGCACTTCTGCAGCTGATACTGGAGCTTGGACCATACATTGAGGAGCTCAAGAAAACACATGGTGCCATTTCTGAATTTGTAAATCCAAAGTAAGTCTGCTGCCATGTGCTGCCTCCAAGGCCGTTTATTTACAGTGCTATTAGGGCGACGAGTATGTGTCCAATTTCTATTCAGTGGTGGAAGTTGTTTCTGTCAGTGGTCATTTAAGGTTGGGAGCATGAACTTGCTCTTGGTTTTACTCTTTTCTTTCTTTTACCCAATTTATTGGTGAATATTTTATGTCATTTTACTTTATGCAACTCTTGTTATAAAAATAGTTCTTTTTGTTGGTATTGACTCCAGTAGTGTACATTAAGGTAACATGTGTCTTTATAGTATCTTCCTAGATGCATCATTGATTAAAAGTTTATGAATAATCTCACAAGCACTGTATAATAGTCTTAATACCGTTTATATGTCCTGATGTGATATTGTGAGTTTTGTTGACCACAACTTTGAGTATTTTATTCTAACTTTATTATACGTCATTTTATTAATTTAGGTATACTGACTCTACCAAGACAGCATTTAAATCCTCCACTCGTCTTGAGTGCATGATGCAAGACTATCCGAAAACACTACCTCCAACGGCAAAAGTTGGGTTTACGGTAAGAAACAACCTATCTTCTCGTCACTATGGTCCTTACATTGATCATGTTAGTAATCTGGTTATATGATTCAGATGCAAAAGGAAAAGGTTTTCTCTCTGGGTGCATGTTTCACGCCCTTACTGTCATTCTTTGCTATTTTTAATGTAGGTGATGGATACTTGGCTTGCATATGCTCCTGTAAAGAACAATCCTGAAGATGCAGCTAAAGTATGATTTTGGCCCTTCCTAATACTAAATTTTATGTACTTTGTGTTGCATCTGTACTTTTAAACTTGCGTATGAAGAATTTATGCTTGGTAAGAAGAGTTTTCTGTGTTTGCTCTTAGTTTATGCTCAGTTGATGATATTATGCGAGGTTGAAGTGTGTATGTTAATAGACATGTTAGTTGTCAGTATTAAATTTGCTTGTTGTGACATGTTGAGAACCAAAGTTTCTCTGCACTTTTAAAATTGCATATGAAGCATGACTGATAGGACGAAGACTTGCTCTGAATTCATCTGCTTGCATTGATGAATTATGATCCTGGTTAAAGTATGTATCTCTAGCCATGTTGCTTTTCATATTGCTTCGCTCTGACACGTTGAGGACCAAAGTTTCTCTGCACTTTTGAACTTGCATATAAAGCATTTATGACTGATAGGACGAAGACTTGCTCTGAATTTATCTGCTTGCGTTAATGAATTATGATCCTGGTTAAAGTATGTATCTCGATAGCCATGTTAGTTGTCAGTATCGATATTGCCTCGCTGCGACACGTTGAGAACTAAAGTTCCTCTTCAACTCTTTAATGGTGCCATCTGTATTTCATATGCACATTTATGTCACTATCTTCCAGTTTAAAGTTTGCAAGAGGCTGCCATTTATTATACAGATATCGTGCAAGAGTCGTAGTTCGATTTGTAAGCGGTCTCTGATACACCTTTTTGTAGGTTCCAAAAGGCAATCCTTTTCATAGTGCAACCTCAGGAGAGATGGCGATTTACAGGGCAAATAGCCTTATTTTGAGAAAGGTGATGACACTACCAGACACTTGCTCCTTGTCAGCTTATGTGCATTCCAGCTCAACAAACTCCTTTTTCCACCATTCTTTTTCAAGGCCGGGGCACAAATATCTGACCCTGTAGTCAGCACTTTCAACGGTCAAGAGGTAGAGGTCTGGCCACGCGTGACCTGGAGCCCGAGGTGGGGTCTTACGTTCAAGGACGTCAAGCGAAAGGTGCACGGCAACTCCTCTGTTTCTCAGAGATCGGTTCTGGTCATCAATGGCCAGAACATCGTCATCGACGGTCTTTCCTTGGACGGCACACTTATTGTCAACTCGGTCGACGAAGCAGAGGTAAGACGGGAACGCCCGTTAACCTAGAGAACTTTACCAAATTTTTCTATGTGGTTACCGTCATCCTGACTATGAATTCTTTGGTACCGTGCTCGTTGGCAGGTCAAAGTCACGGGTCACGTGGAAAACAAAGGGTGGACCATCCAGCACGTCGACCACAGGGACACCTCGGAGAAGGAAGAGACGAGGATCCGCGGGTTCAAGTTTGAGAAGGTTGAGCAGCTGGAGGTGAACTACACCGAGCCGGGCAAGCATTGCCTGAGCCCATGAAGAGGCATGGATGGCTGTGGTGGTTGACATGGCCCCTCTGCCAATTTGCAGCTGGGAATAATAAAGTACATTTACATTGTCCTCCCAGAATTGGGGGGACTTCATTATTGTCATGTGATAGTAGCATAATCTCTGGAGCCAATTGTCTGCCTTCCAGTGTAATAAGGAGCAAAGCTCGTTCAGCAACCAGGTAGTCACCGACCCACCAGGCTACCACAGTTGCGAATGTAAATTTGTAATTGATATTTATTTATAGTCGCCGTCCGTTTCTTCTTTGTAAAGTAAACAATGTTTATATTTCATATTGGATCTGAGGCTGATATATTTCTCACTGAAGAAAATAAGATTGTTGCATGGAGGCCCCCTATGGGAGGGAAGAGCGAATTCCGCATGAATTCAACATTTTGTTGTTTGGGAGATTCTTGTGAGATTTATGCGCTCCAAAGCGGGCCATTGCAGGTTGAAAAGAAAAAGATGGCGATGGAGATGTATGGGTGTGTCATACCTGGGCATCTCCGGCCCGGCCCGGTCGGCCCACCTAGGCCTGGCCCCAAAATCCAGGGCCTAGGCCCGACGGGCTTGCCCGTGGGCCGGGCTTGGGCCTGAGTTTTGAGCCCATCCGTAGGGCCGGGCCGGGCTTGGGCTTGGCATATTGGGATTTTAAGGAAGAAGCCCGGCCCATAGCCCCAAGCCCGACGGGCTTTTCAGGGCCTGGGCCAGGCTTGGACTTCAAAGTAGGCCCGATGACAGGGCCTGGGCCTCAGTTTTCTGCCGTGGGCTTTTTAGGGCCCGGCCCAAGCCCGGCCCGGCCCGGCCCATGGCCAGATATAGGTGTGTGTGGTGGCCATACTGAAAGCAAAGCTGGACCTTTTCTTCATATAAAGAATAGGGAAAGCTGGAGGAGGACCATGCGTGCTTGCCATTGCCCCCCTTTGCAGATCAGATTAGATTCTTAAAGCACCAGCCCCTTAAGTCCACACGATCGGATCACCACTGTCCCCTAATAAAGGAAAAAAAAGATCGCCGCCTGTACCTTCTTTGATATTTGCACACAGAATTGGCGTTGGTACACGTGTTATGGACTTGGGATTTTGCCATCCAGAAATGCTGGCAAGCATTGGAAGCAATAATAATTGAGCAGAAGAGACGAATCATGGCAAAGATGGTCGTGCACGATTGCCAGATTGGGTAGTGCGAGCATTTTGGAAGCAATAATTGCCCCCTTTTTTTTTCCTTGGTAATACGTGTCTCATTCATATATCATAAAAAACACAAAGTACAAGTCACGTAAATACCGACATGACAAAACTGAAACGATAGCAGAACATCGCTGAATTTGACACCAACGCCCGTCACCTGCCTCCGGCACCACCACAGCAGCCACCAAAGGAAAAAAATGACGGATCGCCTCCTCACCCGAGCTCGACGCGGCTCCATCGCTGATATGCAGCTTTGTGGACCTCCAAGGTGGCTCACCAAAAGTGAAGCCATTGCCGTTGAACGAATCAGACCGGGGCAACACCCCGGACACGCCATCGATCTCCAGATCTGACACCCCACCATGACTAAGACGCCAAAGGAGGAAACCATACTTGCCATCCATCAACCACGAACCCAGCACACGTTCCGTCTTCCAGATGTCGTCGATGCAGACTACAATCTGCATCCGCTCCTGGACTACCTCCCAAGCTCTGCACCGGCGTTGGAGCAAACACCATCGCAACGACGGAGCCCGAGGACACAGGTCCACCACGAGGATGACGTCGCCGCCACACCATCCTTGCTTGAACAGACTGATTTCCAAATTCATCCCCAACCATAGGACCGATTGCCTTGTTGGGGACAGATCTGAATCTTCTTTATTCAGCGCCGCCATCGCCGTCTCCGAAGCGAAGACGATGAACAACCGAAAAAACCAAAGCTACTAGGGCCTAACCTAAAGCTACACAATCCACACGCGTAGATTCGGCGACCCCCCTCACCACCGACGACCAAGGTCGCCGGCGGAGGGGAGCCACCGGACAAACGAGGCGACGGGACTCTCCTGGCAGCGGCTAGGTTTTCTAGTCGCCTGCCCGAAGCGAACGCGCGGCCGTGCTTAATTGCCCCTGAACAAGCCAATATCCACGTCGTACAGTATACGCACATAAATCAACAGAAAAAATAATGGAAAATTTCCTATTTTTTCTTATACAAACACCAAACGAAGAATAAAACAAAAGTGAAAAAAAAACTCCTATTAAACAAAAGGAAAAATAAAGAGAAAACAAAGAAGACAGACAGACAGACAGGGCGAGCGGTACGGGCCGAGGCAGGCCCTAGGGAAGGAGCCCAGGAACGGCCCGGCGAAGGGCAGAAACCCTACCCCCTCCCGTGCTGGCCTCGCTCCGGGGACCCCTTAAAAGGCGGCTCTCCCCGCCGCCGCCCAAACCCTCTGTTTTTCTCTCTCCTGCCAATCCCCTCATCGCCTCCGCTCCGCTCCCACGCCGCCGAATCCGAGACCTGATCTCGGATTCACCGCGCCAGCACCCTCAGGCGATCCTCCTCCCCGACGCTTCAGGTCCAGCCCCCCTCCCCCTCCCTCTCCGTTGCTCCCTCCCCCGGTGCCGTGTCTCGCTTCCCTTCGTCGCCGCCGCCGCCGCGCCGCGCCGATCTGTGTTTGTGGGTGCTTTTCGGCGGGTTGGGCGGATCTGGGTCGCTGCAGGGCCGGATCTGCGCCGGTTCGGTTGGGGGAGCTAGGTCTTCTCAGGCGGAGGCCGAGGTTTTAGGGTTGCGTTGTGTGTCGACGCCGGTGTATGGTTTCCGTGCGGCCGATTGGATCGGTGGCTTTCGTGTTCTGGGCCTCTGTTTCGGCTGGTGATATGCTTTTGTTACTATGCAGGATTCTGTCTGTTTTGGTTGGTCGCGATGCGCTTTAGCTGTCGTGTTAGTTAGGGATTTGTTGTTCCTCTGCGAAAAAGCTTGTGTACATAGTTGTATCCGGCTTGAATGGAGCTGTGGTTAGTGGCGCTGTCCTGTGTTTTGGTGCTAGGTTAGCTGGAAGAGCTTGTGTGCTAGTAGTGGCTTTATGCTGAAGTTGTGTGTGATAGCTGTGAGGAGAGTTGCAGTGGGCACGCTCTGTCTAGTTGTATTGAGCCATGAGGAAATAGTTTCGTTTAGTTGTTTTGTTACTGTTTGCTCTCTTGACGATCTAAAAGGAAGTGTCAAAGCACAGGTTTTTGAGCTCTGTCTCTCATCTGTTGCATATGAGTTCTTGTCTTGGTCGTATAAGTTTGCAATGGATTCAATGGTATTAACTGGGTTCTGTGTGGACCTGTCCATACGCAGAATGAGTAATATTGAGTAGAATCAGATGTTTTTTGTTTTTCTTGACAATCTTGTTTATGTTATCTTCATGCACCACAATGTGTTTTCTGGTTACCTGTTGTTAATTAAGCTTCTACGTACATGTTTTGTTGCACCTCTCTTTTTACGTTGCTTGTTTGAGCTAACATATGTTATTTCCGCTACAGCCATGGCAGGAATGGCACCGGAAGGTTCCCAGTTTGATGCTAAGAACTATGATTCTAAGATGCAGGAGCTGCTGTAAGTAATCTCATTATCATGATGTTTTTCATTTTATAGCTCCTCATTGTTATCAGATGCTTGCCATTTAACCATGTTGCAAGCCTGTCTTTGCTGTTTGATTTGTGTATTGTCTTTTTACCTACTATACTCCTTGAATCTTATACAGGAGCCAAGGTGAGACTGAGGAGTTCTTCACCTCCTATGATGAAGTTCATGAGAGCTTTGATGACATGGGTCTCCAAGAGAACCTCCTCAGAGGAATTTATGCTTATGGTACTGCACCTGTTGTGTTTTTTGTTCTTTTGTCCTACTCAATTGGTAATCTTTGTCCCTCATGATCATTGTTTGTTCTGTCTACAGGTTTTGAGAAGCCTTCAGCCATCCAGCAAAGGGGAATCGTTCCTTTCTGCAAGGGGCTTGATGTTATCCAGCAGGCACAATCTGGAACAGGAAAGACTGCTACTTTCTGTTCTGGAATCCTCCAACAGCTTGACTATGGTTTGGTTGAGTGCCAGGCCTTGGTCCTTGCTCCCACCCGTGAGCTTGCACAGCAAATTGAGAAGGTCATGCGTGCACTTGGTGACTACTTGGGTGTGAAGGTTCATGCATGTGTTGGAGGAACTTCTGTTCGTGAGGACCAGAGGATTCTTGCAAGTGGAGTGCATGTCGTTGTTGGTACTCCTGGTCGTGTGTTTGACATGCTCCGTAGGCAGTCTCTCCGCCCTGACAACATCAAGATGTTTGTCCTTGATGAAGCTGATGAGATGCTTTCCCGTGGTTTCAAGGATCAGGTCAACACTCTATGTTCTTCATCTATTGTATTTTGCATCTTGATACTGCACATTTTATTGATCTGACACCATCATTGCGACCAACTTAAGTGAAAGGAGGAATGAAGTTAATATTCAGTATCATTTAGAAGTTTCTATGCCTGTTGATTTCTATAAAGGTTCTCTTAGATAATACTCCCTCCGTCCCAAAATAAGTGACTCAACTTTGTACTAGCTTTGTATTAAAGCTAGTACAAAGTTGAGTCACTTATTTTGGGATGGTGGGAGTACAAGCCATCATCACTAATCAGGAATAAGTCTGGGGAGTTCTATAAATTATGTTAAGATAACAAGCTGCATATGATTTGCTTGTTTAATTTCGTTGTCTAAATTCATGCATCCGTACACTTTGTATGGTACTTGTTGTTGTTGTTGTTGTTGTTGTTATTATTTTTGTTCAGAATTCTGCTTAATATTTTAAGCTGTTGGTATTGATCTCCATTTTGTTATATTTGCAGATTTATGACATCTTCCAGCTGCTCCCAGGGAAGATTCAAGTTGGTGTCTTCTCTGCTACCATGCCCCCTGAAGCCCTCGAGATTACCCGCAAGTTCATGAACAAGCCTGTGAGGATCCTTGTCAAGAGGGATGAGCTCACCCTTGAGGGTATCAAGCAGTTCTATGTCAATGTGGAGAAGGAGGAGTGGAAGCTTGACACACTGTGTGACCTGTACGAGACTCTTGCCATCACTCAGAGTGTCATCTTTGTGAACACCCGCCGCAAGGTGGACTGGCTCACGGACAAGATGAGGGGCAGGGACCACACCGTCTCTGCTACTCACGGAGACATGGACCAGAACACTAGGGACATCATCATGAGGGAGTTCAGATCAGGTTCATCACGTGTGCTCATCACCACTGACCTGCTTGCTCGTGGTATTGATGTCCAGCAAGTGTCCCTGGTCATCAACTATGACCTCCCGACCCAGCCCGAGAACTACCTGCATCGCATCGGTCGTAGTGGTCGGTTCGGAAGGAAGGGTGTGGCCATCAACTTTGTGACGCGTGAAGACGAGAGGATGCTGTTTGACATCCAGAAGTTCTACAACGTGGTGATTGAAGAGCTCCCAGCCAACGTTGCCGACCTTCTGTGATTGGGCGGGCTGTGGAGAACATATGGTAAGGGGGGTCCTGACAGGGCTTTGTTTTTGTTGAAATATCACCAAGTTTCTTGTCTGTGGGGGGGTTCAAGTGATAAATGGTCTGCTGGGGTTCTACTTTAAAGTCGTGGTCGTGGACAATTTGGGATTTATTAAGCCATGTTTTGGGAATTTTTGTAGCTGCTAGGCTGTGGTTTTATGTGCTGAGGAGGGAGGCGCTGCTGCCCATGCTGCTGTTGCTGGAGTCCTCACTTTATTTGTTAAGACTATGTAATGACCGAATGATGTTATTTGTTTGTGTCATCCTTGACTCTTTACCTACCGCA
Organism: Elymus sibiricus; assembly: GCA_039707655.1. NCBI lineage: Eukaryota > Viridiplantae > Streptophyta > Magnoliopsida > Poales > Poaceae > Elymus > Elymus sibiricus. The sequence continues at coordinate 415,498,385 of CM077675.1, forward strand.
TGTAATCCTGCAATCGGTGCTAGTAATGCTATCGTTATTCTGAGTACAAACTGTTTACGTCTTTTGAGCAATAACCTCTGCTTATTAGTCAAGTATTGAGTAGTTTTCTACTTGTGATCACTCAGATCTAGGTTGCCATACTTATTGGTGGATCAAGATTATATATTACTGAAATTATACGATTCCGTTGCCTGTACTGAGTGAAACTAAGAAACTGGGTTACTTATAAATCCTGTCAGTGTAACTTGAAAATTTGCATCCCTCTGTTAGGACTTGCTCATCAGATCTGCCCGTTCGATTCGGTCCCCTTCCACACATCGTTTTTGTTTTTCACAGAATCATGGCGGCGTCGCGCATGGGAGAGGCTACTGTGAGCGCTGCTGACCTCACACCATGGACGCGTGCGAGGTGACCAAGCTTGAAACATTGGCACACAAGTAGGCTCGCCGCCAGAACCTTGTCGGTTGCAGCTGCTTGCACCTGTTCGTCGTAGCATGGTTATCACAAGTCCACAACTCCGATGGCCCTGCAGTGGGCTCGGGGCGTCGGTTCCAGCAAAAAATGTCGCTGGGTTGCAGCGAAAAAGCGTTATCCTTGTGGATTCCCACCAAAATTAGTCACCGGTTCTAACAAAAATTGTCGCCGGTCGCAGCAAAAAGCACCATTAGTTGCCGGTTTGAGCAAAGATTGTCGCCTGTCGTACCAAAATAAATAGCCTATCACAACAAAAAGCACCACCATGAGATCGACCTGGGCCTCTTGGGTATTTAGCTTATCCCTTTAGCATATGGGGTAAGAGTTTGACAGCGTGTCAATCATCGCCATTAGCCATCTGTAATATGAGGAGGTACTATGTTACCCAAAATTTCGTATTTCTCCATCATGTTTATCCTGAAGCTGGACGGAAACTTGTAGCGGACGATCCCGTTGATGAAGCATGCCAGATACTCCCTCCGTTCCTAAATACAAGTCTTTTTAGAGGTTTCACTAGTGGACTACATACGGATGTATATAGACATATTTTAGAGTGTAGATTCACTCATTTTGCTCCGTATGTAGTCCCCTAGTGAAATCTCTAAAAAGACTTATATTTAGGAACGGAGGGAGTACATCGCTAAGGGACCTACGGCTCCGGCGCGGAAGGCGTCGATCGTACTGTTAGAGTAAACTAGAAACAGAGAGATGTAAAGTGAATCCGTTGATTTTTATTGATGATGAGTACATCTATATATAGTTACAAAGGACACCAAGTGTCTGTTTGAGAAGGCACTAGGAACCGACAGAACCGACGTCGATTTCCATATGCAACCGCCATCTATTCCTTAAGCATGGATTAATAGGATTAGTTAAATCCTAACACTCCCCCTAATCTATGCTTGTTTTTTTGTTAGTGTAAGTATCATCATCTTAAAAAGTCACCAAAAACCCTGTGGGGAAAATATGAGGAGATATGTGTTTGATATGTTGCTAAATTGCTGCAAACCTAGTGGAAAAATAAAGAGAAAATGATGCAACATATAATGGTTATTGTCTCTTTTAACTCAATACAAGAAAACTCATAGAGTTTAGAGGACAATAAATATGTCTATATACTTTCCTAAAACCCCGGTGGAAAAACAGAAAGTATGACATATGGTCTTGTGTTCATATTACCTCGTTAAAAACCTTTATGAGAATCTGTAAAGTAAACTCATGAAGGAATAAGGAGTATAATATGATGCTTTGAACAGGAACAATTCAGGAAGATGCCCCCCTTGTTTCTTGCAAATTCCGAAGCCGTCACATACCAATTCCATGAACATATTTCTAGAATGTTGAAGTTGATAGAAACTTGGTGAACAAATCAGTCGCATGATTTCACTTGCAAGATATGCAATATAACGATATAGCTAATCACGTAACCTGTTTGCATTCGGGCAACAGAAGCAACATTATCTTGGAGGTAATGGTTGGTGGATGTAGCCACTAAGGTCTGTTTCAAAGACTTTCATGGGATAGCTACGACACCTAGCAGGAAACACAAACATTGTCTACGATCTGACATGATAGGGATCTGATCGATGTATCCAATGATATTGGTGTTCAGATTTCTCTAAAACTGAAAGACTGGTACAAAATGTTTGATGCATTGGAGATATCAAAAGATATTCTTGACTACCAACCAATTGTGTTTGGTGGATCCAATTACACTGTGATATGAAACCTTAGGTCCCAACATCATATTTCCATCTTCTCATGGTCTAAATGAATATTTCTCTACATCTAGAGAATGAGCAACCATGAGAATTATGGATGGATAAGACATGTCCACAATCAATTTATCCAATATAATCTGGATATAGACAACATGGTGTACCATAATGAATGAGTGAAGGTGCTCGAGGTTTTACCCAAATCCTTCATCTCAAATTCCATCATTTAGATGATCACATGCTTAACATGAACGGAATAATCATCAGTAGGAGTAATCCTTGTGAATAAGGAACTCACCATGCCGATTGTACCAAAATATACTGACATCAACAAGCCGTATGGCGGCTTTACTGATTTTTACACAATGTATGTTGCGTTTTGCATTTCGATTTAGAAGCGAGATTCGATCGGGAACCATGTATATCCGAATCTAGTGATCCACATGGATATGTGATCACTACATCTATCAATTGCATAGATATATGATTTTGTACCACCAATGGTATAAGTTATCGGAAAGAGATTCCACCTCTGAAGAATAGTTGGGTATCTGTGTGAACCCATGTGCTATAATACTTGCTCTATGTTTCACCACCTCGTTGTTCTCAATTCTGTTTCCAAAAGAAAACTAGTGTAGGTATTGCTTATGAATACCTTCCCATTATCGAGCAATATTATTTCTACCTAGATTATACCCTTTGTTTGTGTTCAGTCTGATTGTTGTTCACACTTTGCCATGGCAATGGTCTTTGGATCTGAATCATTTGAAAGGTTTTTGCTATCTAGTTGAGAAATGTATGCCGACAATTGTAGACTTTTGGTTATATGTTTCTCCAGAATCTATATATGTATATATATTTGATGGAAATATCGTTACCCATGGTGACTCCGCGCGATTTCCCAATGCGGTCGGGTCAGGTATTTCGATGTCCCAGTCATTGTGTGCACTATGATTTGGGTTGGTGGAGGTTGTGTCCCATCCACTGGGGGTATACTACACATTAGGTGTCTGTCAACGTGAAGTTGACTTGCATTTACTGATTGCGAGAAGCTTAATCCTGATGTACAATTCCCGTACTTCTCCCCTGTTGCTTTTAACGAGGAGTTGAGTGGTTTTTGTTGGTACCCCCACTCTTTCCGGCATATTGTTGCAGGATTATAGGATTGTGTGACACCTTTATAGTTAGTAAATGAATCTGACAGGTTATTTGCAATGTGTTGCAAATCTTCTAAACGCATGGTTCAGATCTTTGAGTACGTGGATTTGAGGCAAAATGTGTTGAACATTCCACTAATTTCCTTGCATTCTTTATGGTACTTGAATTAGCATACTGGCCTTGAATAACTCCCCATGTGAGGGGCTTGAGGTATTGATGGTAATTCAATTATTCCTCGCATAGATCCCAAATATATTTGAGGTGCCAGTGATGTAGGATGGTTATAACGGTATGTAACCGAATTACCGCAGATGGGAAATACTTGGTAGATTTCCACGTATCAAAGATAGAGGAGAATAATGTTATGCAGTTTTGTCATGAGCGTGTAAAACTTCATGACTCCAACGCAAAGTTGGTAAGTTGCAATTCTGAAGTAAATAACATGCAATGAGCTTAATTCTTTGGATAAAGGATTCTACCAAACCATTTTGAGTCTAGACATATTGGACAAAGTGCTAAACTTCAATCCTAGGGCCATAGTGAAGGCACACGAGGAGAATTCTGCAAGGTTGTCCATTCGATTTTGATTGAAATTGATGTTCAAGATAATGAGCCAATGGTTATGTGTGGATAAAGCACACTTGAGACCATCATGTAGACGTGTCTTTCAAAAACCATGGATATCTGAATAGTCTAGTCAATGGTTGGGAAGAGCTACATACCTCGACTTGATGTATTCAAGGAATATGAGTGATTCAGCGTAGACTTTAAGTTGCGCGAGCCTTAAAATTAGCTTCCTCGCGTCACATGTAGTGCACACAAAATCCAAATACGGTTAGAATTTCGCATCATAATAGTCCTAAACAAATGTAATTGCTGATAGTTTCTGTTTTAGACCAATGTCACGATGACCAAGGCGAGTATGCCAAGTTTGTCATGTACAAGACATTTTGGAAAACTATCTTGTATGCAACATGTGCTACGAGTTTTGTAGTATGTGTAGTACAATTCTGATGATATACAGAGAATGTGCTAGCCATATCCACTGCATATGGTAAAGAGAATATATTCCTCTTTGTTGTCATCATGAGTTTCGCTATGTAAACTATTCTCACGGATATCTTCAGAGTTTAGTAGGATACAAGTTGAAGCAAGACACAATTAAGCATCCTTGATGGTACTCGAGTACCCATAGGGATAGTAAATATGACTCGAGTACTCATCGCGTCAAGCGAATTTCAAATATGTCCTGTTATCTAAGCAAGAGTGGCAACATTTTACTTCCCTGAATATGGAGTTCGTGGTGCATATGTCCACAAGACACATATCATTTTTCATCATATTGACCCCCTTAGAAATCTATATATAGACTTGAAGATTCTCATCAAAATCTCTATTGTATATATAGAATACATACAAATGTATTTGTATCAAGGTGATGATACAATATATTGTAATATACAATATATGATGAAAACAATAATTATGTTCTTATTGGAGCATTAGAAATGGACATAAGTTATACTGACCATTCAGGAGACCAAGAAACTATTCATAGTCTCCAAATATGTCGGTTGAGGCATATTCAACCATCACGTTTTCCGTGCCCATAGGGTCCTATCACCGCTGCTGATGCCGGGTTGAAGGTTGAAGTGGGCTTCAAACCTTTGCCCTTGAGGTTCATTGTGTCCCAGGAATTGCTGATACAGAATAACCAGATGCCGAGATCAATATAATGCATTATGATGTATAAGACAACATTTTTTCTGTTAGCGGTGTGATTCCGATCAGAGGTGAATCCCGCGGTCTTGGATTGCACACATTATCCTACGAGACACGACCGAATACGCTGCCGAATACGCCACCGCGCACCAGGCCGCGCAACACAAGGCCGCCGTTGACCAGAACGAGGCCATCCTCGCCAAGGCCACGCAAGCAACGACGACACATGCCCTCGTCATGCTAGGGTTGTGTCGACACATGCCGACCATTCTCTCCTCCTCCACCATGGCCGCGGCGAGCATAGGGTCGTCGACCGTTCGCCCTCCTCAACACCATTCACCCACCTCGTCAATAATACCCGAGACAACTGGTTTTCATACGCCTCGGTCGCATGTTCCGACAGGATTCTCCAAGTCGCCGGACGGCAGCGTGATTGCGCCGGCCACCCCCGCCAACCCGACCGTCATCGACCTCAATGTCACGCCTTGGTACTGTGGTGCTGGCCAGTCGTCCGAAGAGATGCAAAGGAAGTGATACTTCTCCAACGCATCGATAATTTATGAAGTATTCATGCCATATTTGCCTATGTTTACAATACTTTTATATGATTTATTTAGAACTAACCCGGACTGACGCTGTTTTCAGCAGAATTACCGTGGTGTTGTTTTTGTGCAGAAAATGAAAGTTCTCGGAATCGCCCGAAACTTTTTGATGATTTTTTCTGGAGGAAATAAGCAATATTGGAGCGAAGAACCACCGGAGGGGAGCCACCCGTGGGGCACAAGCCATCAGGGTGCGGCCCTGGGGGGGGGGTCGCACCCTGATAGCTTGTGGGGCCCACGTGGCTCCGTTGCGCGTGATTCCAACACTGAAAAATCCTATAAATCCCAGAAACCCCAGAAATAAACAGAGACTCTCTATTCCGCCGCCGCAACTCTCTGTATCGACGAAAAACCAATCTGGAGCCTTTCCAGTACCCTGCCGAAGAGGGAAATCATCATCCGGTGTCCATCTTCATCATCCCGACGGAGGCCATGACGAGGAGGGAGTAGTTCACCCTCGGGGCTGAGGGTATGTACCAGTAGCTATGTGTTCAATCTCTCTCTCTCTCTCTCTCTCTCTCTCTCTCTCTCTCTCTCGTGTTCTTGAGATGGCACGATCTTGATGTATCACGGGCTTTGTTAATATAGTCGGATCATATGATGTTATTCCCTTGCTACCTTGTTGTAATGAATTGAATCTTTACCTTTAAGATCTCGTTATGTTGGATTGAATATTTTGGTTTGAGAACACTTGATGTATGTCTTGCATGCGGATACCTGTAGTGACATTGGGGGTATTCAAGTGATTCACTTGATATATGTTATGGCATCAACTTGCGGATTCCGGTGACCTTGGGGATCTATGCATAGGGGTTGATTGCACGTTTTCATACTACGTTCTCCGATAGAAATCTTGGGGTGCTCCTTGAAGTTCTTTGTGTTGGATTGAATATGATAGATCTGAAATTGTTTGATGCATGTCGCATAATTTACCCACGGATACTTGAGGTGACATTGGAGTATCTAGGTGACATTAGGGTGGATGGATATGTATCATTGGTGTTATTCTAGTACGAACTCTAGGGCTGTTTGTGACACTTATAGGAATAGCTCAAAAGATTGATCGGAAAGAATAACTTTGAGGTGGTTCTACTACCTACGCCAATTTCATCTTATTGTTCTCCGCTAGGTAGGAACTTGGAGTGATTCTTTGTTGCACGTTGAGGGATGATACGTCTCCAACGTATCTATAATTTTTGATTGTTCCATGCTGATATATTATCATTCTAGGATACTTTTTGGGTCTTTATTTACCAATTTATAATATTTTTGAGCACTAACCTATTGACCCAGTGCCCAGTGCCAGTTGTTGTTTTCTGCGTGTTTTTGCCTTTTCAGGTTTACTGTACCAAACGAAGTCCAATTGCCACGAAACTTTTTGATGATTTTTTCTGGACTATATGAAGACCTAGAAGCTTTGAAAGGAAGCCAGGAGGTGCACGAGGGCCCCACCACACGTCAGGGAGCGCCCTGGGGGGGGCTGATATGTGTGGCCCCCTCAGCCGCCTCCCGACGTCCCTCTTCGGCCTATAAATTCTCCAATATTCTAAAAACCCTCGAGGCAGTCCCGAAACCTTTTTTCCACCGCCGCAAGTCTCTGTTCCGTCGCGAGGCCATCTTGAGCTCCGTTCCGGCACCCTGCCTAAGGGGGGATCGATCACGGAGGGCCTCTTCATCAACCTTGCTGCCCTCATGATGATGTGTGAGTAGTTCACCACAGACCTACGGGTCCATAGCTAGTACCTAGATGACAATCTCTCTTTCTTATGATCTTCAATACAATGATCATCGCATCTTCGCTTTGATCTATCCGATGTAATCCTATTGTGCGGTGTGTTTGTTGGGATCTGATGAATTGTGGGTTTATGTTTAGATTATTCATGGAAAGTATTTGAGATGCCTCTGAATTATATTATCTATTAAGTGCATGATCATTATAGCGTCGTAATGCTCTCCGATCTATTGATATGCTTTGGCCAAGTAGATTGATATTTCATCGGTGGGAGTGGTGCGTTGTGGTAGGTTCAACCTGGCGAGTTTCTATATCCCAGTGACAAAGTAGGGGGCAAGATGCGTCTTTGTGTTGTTGCTACTAAGGATAAAACGATGGGGTTCATTCATATTGTTTGAGTTTACTTTGTCTACATCATGTCATCGTTCTCCAAGCATTACTCTGTTTTACTTAATACTCTAGATGCATGCTGGATAGCGGTCGATGAGTGGAGTAATAGTAATAGGTGCAGGCAGGAGTCAGCCTATTTGCTTATGGACATGATGCCTATATATACATGATCATTGCCGTGAAAATCGCATAACTATCCGCTTTTCTATCAATTGCCCAACCATAATTTGTTTACCCACCGTATGCTGCCTACATGAGAGATGCCACTAGAGAACACTATGCCCCCCGGGTCTATTCACTTATATATATTTGAAAATGCTATTATTACCTCGCTGCCTTTATTTACTTTTTATTTTTTTTGGTTTTATCAACAATTATCTACACAACTCATTTGCTTGCAAATAACGAGATCAAGGGGATTGACAACCCTCTTGCCTGCGTTGGGTGCAAGTTGTTTGTTCATTTGTGTGCATCCACTGAAGATGGTTGAGGATTGATATTCCTATTGCTTCGATAAACCTTGGTTTCATAACTGAGGGAAATACTTATCCGCTTTGTGCTGCAATTACCCGTTCCTCTTCACGGAAAACCCAACGCAGATCACAAGTATCAGGAAGGATTTCTGGCGCCGTTGACGGAGAATATCATCATCAACTACCAAGTAACTTCACACAAATTTTCATTCACTTGTTCTTCTTTTTATTTACTCTTATATTTAGCTTGTCTCATAAAAATCAAAAAATCAAAAATATTTATCTTTGCTTGTTACTAGTTTTCTTGTTTGAAGTCATGGCTAGTTCTTCTTCCGCTCGCTTTACTCCCAATGATGATGTAGTGAATTTCAAACAAAGGGGAGGAGAAAGCTTAAAATATGCATGGTATAGGATTTGCTTTGCTCAAAATAAAGCAACCAAAAAGTTATCTACCACTACTTTTCTTCACAATTTTTATGTTGGTGTGACCACTTGGTATAGGTTCGTACTTGACACCATCACCAGTGGAAAATTCTTAATGTGTCACACCTTGGATGCCTACACCGCAATTGAAAATCTTGTAGGGACACCACCCATTATTGTTAATGAAACAAATTTAACCTTGGAACATGTTATGCAAAGGCTTGATGCTATTGAGAAGAATATGATCACAATCAAACCAATTGAGGAGTTGTATAAAAACATTCATAATCATATCACTCAACTTGGGTCACGAGTAGGAATAACTTTGAAAACCTTAAAGGAAAAAGACACTACTTTTGATGAGAAGATAGAACAAAGTTTGAATAGAATTGATAAAATGGAAGAGGTCATTGACAAAGTAGGCTCCTCCTTCACACCTTCTAAAGCTAATGCTAGTACCTCTCACAACAAAAATTCCAAGTTCATATACATTCCTAAGAGCGTTAGTACACCTTCTACCCAAAGAAGTGAGGATCTTAAGATGATTAGTGTTCACCCGAACTTTATAAATTTGATAAAAGATCCTATTGCAAAGACTCCTATTTCCCCTACATATCCACGGTTGTGTTACTGAGGAGCTTGAGGTCAAAGATGACAATACTTGAAACTATGCATTATGCCTAGCTAGGGGCATAAAACAATAGTGCTTGTTGGGAGGCAACCCAATAGTTATCTTAAAATTTTGCTTAGAACTTTCTATTTATTTTTAATAGCATGATTATTACCTGTGTAATTATTATGTTTTTGTGTTTAAATTAGTGTTTGTGCCAAGTAAAGCCATTGGGATGACTCACAAGATGAGTAGAATCGATGCTGAAACAAAACAGAAACTTTTGACTCCAGTACAAGAATTTTCATTTTTTGATGGAGCGTCATAATGATCTGAATTTTTTACACAGTGTTTCTATTCAAATTTTCGAAGTTTTCCTATTGTTTCAGAACTTTTAGAGTTACATAAGTATAGGCTCTCTACAGATTTCTACGGACTGTTCTGTTTTAGACAGATTCTGTTTTTGCTTGCATAATTGCTTATTTTGATTAAACTATGGATTGTATCGGGGGGGGGGGGGGTATAAGCCATGGAGAAGTTAGAATACAGTAACTATTATGCATTTATGAAATTTGAATCAATTTATAACAGTATTTAAAGTATGCAATATGTTTCTTATACTAACGGATCTCACGAGGTTTTGTTGAGTTTTGTGTGATTGAAGTTTTCAAGTTTTGTGTGTTATCTTGATGGACAAAGGAATAAGGAGTAGCAAGATCCTAAGCTTGGGGGTTCCCAAAGCACCACAAGGTAATATTTTAAAGGAGACTCAAGCGTCTAAGCTTGGGGATGCCCCGGTAGGCATCCCCTCTTTCGTCTCAAATCCATCGGTATGTCACTTGGAGCTATATTTTTATTCGTCACATGATATGAGTTTTGCTTGGAGCGTCGTTTGCTTTTACTTTCGGTTTTCCAAAATCATAGTTTGATGGACACACCTATTTAAGAGAGACATACCTTCATCATAATTTGTTAGAATACTCTATGTGCTTCACTTATATCTTTTGAGCTTAGCAGTTGCTCTAGTACTTCACTTATATCTTTTTGAGCACGGTGGCGTGTAGATTTTAAAGAAATGATTTCACTCTTGTTCTTCACTTATATTTGTTTAAGAATTAATAAATAGTGACGGCAATTTGCATGGGTCATAAAGACTAGTCCAAGAATATTAGGTATTCAAAGAGTGATAATCAAAACCATCATGTAGCACATATAAAGAAATTGTGGGTCAATGATATTGATGTAGTAATATGAAATAGGTGTGAATTCATAATTGTTAAACCGTAGAAGTGTCGATGTTAAGAGGGGTTGACCTTCTTGTTCATCTAAAAATTAAAGAGGCATGGTGATGATGTGTAAGCATTTCTATTCCTCGTTGAAATCCTAGTGTTGTTTCGGGTCAGTCAGAAGCGCGCGATGGTTAACTCCTACCAACCTCTTCCCTCGGGGCATGCGATTAGTACTTTGATCTATGGTAAACTAATAAAACTTTGCAATAAGTATATGAGTTCTTTATGACTAATGTGAAACCGTGGACATACGCAATCTCACTCTTTCATAATTTGCTAGACTCTTCGGTACCGTGCATAGCCTGTTCTCACCTCGAGGATCGGTGCAACTTTCGCCGGTGCATCCAAACCCCGTGACATGATACGCTCTGTTGCATGATGTGGCTTGAGACCGCGTCGATATTTCCCCAAAGAGGAAGGGATGATGCAGCACATCGACGGTAAGTATTTCCCTCAGTTATGAAACCAAGGTATCAAACCAGTAGGAGGATCACCACCACTACGTAAACAACACCTGCACACAAAGAACAAATACTTGCAACCCGACGCGAAAGAGAGGTTGTCAATCTCTCTACGGTAAAAAGATAGATTAGGTAGTGATAGATTGGAGAGATAGATCTCTCAAGAACACAAAATAAAAAGGGCAAATAAAAAGTGCAGCAAGGTATTTTTGGGTTTTTGGAATAATAGATCTGAAAACAAAAGCGGCCAAAAGATAGATCGGAAAACAATATGTTGGAAAAGTAGACCCGGGGGCCGTAGGTTTCACTAGTGGCTTCTCTCATGAGTATAGCACACGGTGGGTGAACAAATTACTGTTGGGCAATTGATAGAAGATCAAATAATCATGACGATATCCAAGGCGATGACATTATATAGGCATCACATCCAAGATTAGTAGACCGAAATGATTCTGCATCTACTACTATTACTCCACACATCGACCGCTATCCAGCATGCATCTAGTGTATTAAGTTCATGGGAAAACAGAGTAATGCAATAAGAACGGTGACATGATGTAGACAAGATCTATTCATGTAGGAATAGACCCCATCTTGTTATCCTTAATAGCAACGATGCATGCCTCGCTGCCCCTTCTGTCACTGGGAGAGGACACTGCAAGATCGAACCCATCACAAAGCACCTCTTCCCATGGCAAGAAAAATCGATCTAGTTGGCCTAACTAAACCAAAGATTCGAAGAAGAAATACGAGGCTATAAGTAATCATGCATATAAGAGATCAAAGAAGACTCAAATAATATTCATGGATAGAAACTGATCATGAACTCAAAATTCATCGGATCCCAACAAACACACCGCAAAAGTTTACATCAAATAGATCTCCAAGAGACCATTGTATTGAGAATCAAGAGAGAGAGAGAGAGAGAGAGAGAGAGAGAGAGAGAGAGAGAGAAGAAGCCATCTAGCTACTGCCTACGGACCCGTAGGTCTATGGTGGACTACTCACGCATCATCGGAGAGGCACCAATGAGGATGATGAACCCCTCCGTGATGGTGTTAGATTGGATCTCATGGTTCTGGAACTTGCGGCGGCTGGATGTGTTTTTCGTTGACTCCTCTAGGGTTTCTGGAATATTTGGGAATTTATAGGCGTTAGAGGCGGTGGAGAGGGGTCCCGAGGAGGGCACAACCCATCAAGGCGCGCCCGGGGCCTCTAGCGCGCCCTGGTGGGTTGTGGTCTCCTCGACCCTCCCCTCTGGCACTTCTTTGGCCCACTGGATGTCTTCTGGCCCCAAAAAAATCTCCAAAAAGTTTCGTCGCGATTGGACTCCGTTTGGTATTGATATTCTGTGAAGTAAAAAACAAGCAAAATCATCAACTGACACTTTGGCACTATGTCAATAGGTTAGTCCCCAAAAAATGATATAAATTTGCTATAAAATGATTGTAAAACATCCAAGAATGATAATATAACAACATGGAACAAGCAAAAATTATAGATACGTTGCAGACGTATCAGCATCCCCAATCTTAATTCCTACTCTTCCTCGAGTAGGTAAATGATAAAAACAGAATTTTTGATGTGGAATGCTGCCTAACATGTTCATCACATATTCTTTTCTTTTGTAGCATGGACATTTGGACTTTTAGATGGTTCAAAGCAATAGTCTAGTTTTGACATAATGACTTCAATACTCAAGCATGCCAACAAGCAACCATGTCTTTCAAAATATCAACACTAAAGAAAGTTATCCATAGCCCATCATGCTCAATCATTGATCCATTCATGAAACACACTCAAATATTATCTACACCCAATGCTCAAGTATGATCATAGTGCCCCCTAGTTGGTGCTTTATAAGAGAAGATGGAGACTCAAAGTAAAAATAAAAATTGCATAAAGTAAATAGATAGACCCTTCGTAGAGGGAAGTAGGGATTTGTAGAGGTACCAGAGCTCAAAGTTTTAAATTGAGAGAGAAAAATATTTTGAGTGGCATGCCTTTCCTGTCAACGAAAATGACAAAGTAGTTCACAATACTTTCCATGCTAGATATATCATAGGCGGTTCCCAAACAAAAAATAAAGTTTATTCCTTTTTCCACCATTCTTTCACAATCCATGGCTGGCCGTATCCACGGTTGCCTTCCATACCAACACTTTCCAAGGAATTTATTATTTGACAACATAAAGTAATTTTTTTTCATTTCGGGAATGGGCATCCCTATTACCGCCGTACTCTCGTGCATTGACAAGTGAATAAACAGTCATCTTGAGAATAACACATCTAGCATGGAAAAATATTGGACACCCCCTACCGTTTCATGAGCGGTACGGGCACACAACAAGGAAATTTTATTTTGAAAATTAGAGATGGCACATACAAATTTGCTTAGAACGACATGCAAATACCGCATATAGGTAGGTATGGTGGACTCATAAGGCAAAACTGGGTTTAAGGAATTTGGATGCACAAGCAGTATTTCTACTTAGTACAAGTGGAGGCTAGCAAATAGATTTAGAAGCAACCAACCAAGAAACGAAAATTCACATAAGCGAGCATTGAGCATAACTAACACCGAATAATGCACCATAAGTAGGATGTAATTTCATTGCATAACTATTGACTTTCGTACTTGCATAGGGAATCACAAACCTTAACACCAATATTCTTACTAAAGCATAATTACTCACTAACATGGCTCACATATTACTATCATCATGTCTCAAAACTATTACAAGGAATCAAGTTTAATTTGTCCAATGATCTTCATGAAAGTTTTTATTATATCCCCCTTGGATATCTATCACTTTGGGACTAGTTTCATATATTGCCATTGCTTTTGACAAGATCACACAAATTTAAGTGAAGCACATGAGCATAGAGATTTCATCTCTCAAAATAGTATAAGTGAAGCATGAGAGGATTTCTTCAAAATTTACTAACTCTAAAATTAATCTAAGTGAAGCATGAGAGTATTTCTACAAAATTTACTAACTCTCAAATTAATCTAAGTGAAGCATGAGAGTATTTCTACAAAAATTTCCAAGCACACCGTGCTCAAAAAGATATAAGTGAAGCATAAAGAGCAATTCTAACAAATCTTAGCATAATTTTGGCTCTCTCAAATAGGTGTGTCCAACAAGGATACTAACGACAAACTAAAAAGCAAAGCAAGCAAAGGCTCAAATGATACAAGATGCTCCAAGCAAAACTCATGATATGTGACAAATAAAAATATAGCTCCAAGTAAAATACCGATGGTCGTTAGAAGAAAGAGGAGATGCCACTAGGGGCATCCCCAAGCTTAGTTGCATATTTATCTTTGGATATATCTTGGGGGTTCTGTAGCATCCCCAAGCTTAGGCTATTTTCACTCCTTATTCCTTCATCCATCGTGATCTCACCCAAAACGTGAAAACTTCAATCACACAAAACTCAACAAAATCTTTGTGAGATCCGTTAGTATAATAAAGCAAATCACTACTTTAGGTGCTGTTGCAAACCCATTCAAATTTTATTATTGCATTATACCTACTGTATTTTAACTTTACCATGGCTCATACCCTTCAATACAACCCATAGATTCATCAAAACAAGCACACAATGCAACGAAAACAGAATCTGTCTTAAACAGAACAGTCTGTAGTAATCTGTACTCTAACCATACTTCTGCAAATCTAAAAATTCTGAACAATTAGGACAACGTAAAGAATTTGTATATCAACACTGTGTTAAAATTTCAGCTCAATATCACGTTCCAGTCAAAAATGAAAATTCGAACATTGGAGGCAAAGTTTCTGTTTCAGATTCAGCGTTGTTTCTACTCATCTTATGAATCATCCTAAAGGCTTTACTTGGCACAAACACTAAATAAAACATAAAAACACAATCATAACAGAGGCATAATTGTGTCAACATTCAAAAACAGAAATAAAAAGAAGAAAATAAATTTATTCATTGGGTTGCCTCCCAACAAGCGGTATCGTTTTACGCCCCTAGCTAGGCATAAGGCATAGATTCAAGTATTTTCATCTTTGGTTTTCGCTCCATAGGATGCTCTCATGATTGATTCATATGGTGGCTTAATTCTTGTTCTAGAGAAGTGTTCCATACCCTTTCTTAGTGGAAACTGAAATATAATATTGCCTTCTTTCATATCAATCACGGCACCTATAGTGCGTAAGAACGGTCTACAAAGTATAATGGGACAAGACGGATTGCAATCAATATCAAGAACAATAAAATCTATGGACACATAGTTCCTATTTGCAAGAATAAGAACATCATTAATTCTTCCCAAAGGCTTTTTAATAGTAGAACCCACCAAGTGCAAATTAAGAGAACATTCTTCAATATTGGTGAGACCAAGCACATCACATAAAGACTTCGGAATCGTGGAAACACTAGCACCCAAATCACATAAAGCAAAGCACTCATAATTTTTAATCTTGACTTTAATTGTAGGTTCCCACTAACCATATAATTTCCTAGGAATAGAAATCTCCAACTCCAACTTTTCTTCAAAAGATTTCATCATGGCATCAACGATATGTTTAGTAAAAGCTTTATTTTGTTCATAAGCATGGGGTGAATTCAACATGGATTGCAGCAAAGAAATACATTCAATCAAAGAGCAACTATCATAATTAAAGTCTTTGCACTCCAGAATAGTGGGCACATCACTAGTTAAAGTTTTGACCTCTTCAAACCCACTTTCATCAAAATTTTCATCAAGATTTTCACCCTCCAAATTATTGGGATGCCTTCTAGCTAAACTTGACTCTACTTCAGTCACTTTATCATCAATCTTAATATTACTAAACAAGGAATTAATAGAAGAAACACCAATCACTTTAAGATCTTCATCATTTTTCTGAAAGCAATCACTAGAAAACGCGTTTTCTAAGAATTCTCTTTTAGCTCTAAGCATAGCGGTTCTTTTCTTACTTTCATTCATATTGCGTCGTCTCAACGGATTTAGATGGGGCCCTATTTAAAGTGAATGCAACTGTCTCTAACGCATAACCCCAAAACGATAGCGGCAAATTGGTAAGAGACATCATAGACCGCACCATATCCAATAAGGTTCGATTACGACGTTCGGACACACCATTACGCTGTCGTGTTCCAGGTGGCGTCAACTGTGAAATAATTCCACATTGTCTTAAGTGATTGCCAAACTCATAACTCAGATATTCTCCTCCTCGATCTGATCGTAGGAATTTAATCTTCTTGTTACGATGATTCTCAACTTCACTCTGAAATTGTTTGAACTTTTCAAACGTTTCAGACTTGTGTTTCATTAAGTAAATATACCCATATCTACTTAAGTCACCAGTGATGGTGAGAAAGTAACGATAACCACCGCGCGCCTCAATGCTCATCGGACCACACACATCAGTATGTATGATTTCCAACAAGTCACTTGCCCGTTCCATCGTTCCAGAGAACGGGGTTTTAGTCATCTTGCCCATGAGGCATGGTTCACATGTGTCAAGTGATTCAAAATCAAGTGACTCCAAAAGTCCATCAGCATGGAGTTTCTTCATGCGTTTTACACCAATATGACCTAAGAGGCAAGTGGTACTATCATTATCAACTCTACATCTTTTGGCATCAATGTTATGAACATGTGTATCATCACTATCGAGATTCAATAAGAATAAACCCCTCACATTGGGTGCATGACCATAAAAGATATTACTCATATAAATAGAACAACCATTATTCTCTAATTTAAATGAGTAACCGTATTGCAATAAACAAGATCCAGATATAATGTTCATGCTTAACGTAGGCACTAAATAACAATTATTCAGGTTCATCACTAATCCCGATGGTAGTCGAAGAGCGAGCGTGCCGACGGTGATCACATCAACCTTGGAACCATTTCCCACGCGCATCGTCACTTCGTCCTTTGCCAGCCTCCGTCTATTCCGTAGTTCCTGCTTTGAGTTGCAAATGTGAGCAACCGAACCGGTATCAAATACCCAGGCACTACAACGAGAGTTGGTAAGGTACACATCAATAACATGTATATCATATATACCTTGTTTGGTGTTGGCCGCCTTCTTGTCGGCCAGATACTTGGGGCAGTTCTGCTTCCAGTGGCCAGTTCCCTTGCAATGAAAGCACTCAGTTTCTGGCTTGGGTCCAGCCTTGGGTTTCTTCATGGGAGGGGTAACTTCTTTGCCACTCTTCTTGGAGTTACCCTTCTTTCCCTTGCCATTCTTCTTGAAACTAGTGGTTTTATTGACCATCAACACTTGATGCTCCTTCTGGAATTCTGACTCAGCGACTTTCAGCATCGCAAACAGCTCGGCGACTGACTTGTTCATCCCTTGCATGTTATAGTTCAACACAAAGCTTTTGTAGCTAGGTGGCAGTGATTGAAGAACTCTGTCAGTGATCGCCTCCGACGGGAGTGGCATTCCCAACTCAGCCAGATGGTTGGAATACCCAGGCATTCTGAGTAGGGTCGTTCTGAGTATGTGTTCAATGACAGACCCGTTGTCCTCCATCTTGCAAGCATAGAACTTATTGGAGGTCTCATACCTCTCGATCCGGGCATTCTTTTCAAAGATAAACTTCAACTCCTGGAACATCTCATATGCTCCATGACGTTCAAAATGCCTTTGAAGTCCCGGTTCTAAGCCATACAACATAGAACACTGAACTATTGAGTAATCATCTGAACGCGACTGTCAGGCGTTCACAACGTCTGCAGACGACACTGGAGCGGGTGGCTCACAGAGCGGTGCATCAAGGACATAAGCCTTTTGGGAAGCCATGAGGATAATCCTCATATTACGGGCCAGTCTACAAAGTTACTTCCATCATCTTTCAGCTTGGCTTTCTCTAGGAACACATTGAAATTCGGGGGAACTACTGCACGAGCCATTGATCTACAACATAAATTTGCAAAGATAACTTAGACTATTGTTCAAGGTAATGAGTTTAGTTAATCATATTACTTAAAAACTCCCACTCAAATTGACATCCCTCCGGTCATCCGAGTGCTACATGATCCAAATTCACCAACCCAAGTCCGATCATCACGTGAGATGAGGTGGATTCAGTGGTGAACATTTCTATGTTGATCATATCTTCTATATGACTCATGTTCGACCTTTCGGTCTCTTGTGTTCCGAGGCCATGTCTGTACATGCTAAGCTCGTCAAGTTTAACCCGAGTGTTCCGCATGTGCAACACTGGCTTGCACCTGTTGTATGCAAACGTAGAGTCTATCACACCCGATCATCACGTGGTGTCTCGAAACGACGAACTTTTGCAACGGTGCATACTCGGGGAGAACACAATTTTATCTTGAAATTTTAGTGAGGGATCACCTTATAATGCTACCGTCGTCCTAAGAAAAATAAGATGCAGTAAAAGGATTAACATCACATGCAAATCATAAGTGACATGATATGGCCATGAACTTGTGCTTTTGATCTCCATCTCCAAAGCACCGGCATGATCTCCATCGTCACCGGCATGACACCATGATCTCCATCATCTTGATCTCCATCAATGTGTCGCCATGAGGTTGTCGCGCCAACTATTGCTTCTACAACTATTGCTAACTCATAGCGATAAAGTAAAGCAAATGACACAAATTAATTAAAGACAACCCTATGGCTCCTGCCAGTTGCCGTACTCATCGACATGCAAGTCGATATAAACTATTACAAAACATGATCATATCATACATCACATATATCTCATCATGTTTCTGGCCATATCATATCATAACATACCATGCAAAAACAAGTTAGACGTCCTCTAATTTGTTGTTGCAAGTTTCACGTGGCTGCTATGGGTATCTAGCAAGAACGATTCTTACCTACGTAAAACCACAATGGTGATATACAAGTTGCTATTTAACCTTCTACAAGGACCGCCTTTGTCGAATCCCATTCAACTAAGGTGAGAGAGACAGGCACCCGCCAGCCATCTTATGCAACAAAGTTACATGTCAGTCGATTGAACCGGTCTCATGTACGAGGACATGTAAAGTTGGTCCGGGCCGCTTCATCCCACAATACCGCTGAATCAAGAAAAGACTAAGGAAGGAAGCAATCTGAATATCAACGCCCACAAACTCCTTTGTGTTCTACTTGTGATGTCATCTACGCATAGACCTAGCTCATGATGCCACTGTTGGGGAACGTTGCATGGAAAACAAATTTTTTCCTACGCTTCACCAAGATCAATCTAGGAGATGAGCATCTACGAGAGGAGAGATCGGATCCACATACCCTTGTAGATCGCTAAGTGGGAAGCGTTAATAAAAAAACGCGGTTGATGTAGTCGAACGTCTTCGCGATCCAAATCGCAAGCCATCCCACGATCCAATCACGATCTAGCACCGAACGGACGGAACCTCCGCGTTCAGCACACGTACAGCTCGATGAAGATCTCCGCATCCTTGATCTAGCAAGCGGGGGAGGAGAGGTAGATGAGTTCTCCGGCAGCACAACGGCGTGGTGGCGGTGGTGGTGAACTGATCCGGCAGGGCTTCGCCGAGCTCTACCGAACCGATCTAGTGGAGAAAATGATCTAGAGGGAGAGAGGGCAGCACGTGGCTTTTTCAGGTGGTGGTTTCCCTCAAAACCTCCACTATATATAGGAGGGAGGGAGGAGGGGTGTCAGCCCTAGGGGAAACCCTAGGGCTGGCCGATCGGCCTAGAGGTGGGAGAGTCCACCTCCCACAAGGGAGGTGGAGGCCCAAGGGAGGAGTCCCTCCCCTCTAGCCCACCTCCCACCTACCCCCATGCGCATGGGCCTTTAGGGGCTGGCTGCCCATCCCACCAGGGGATGGTGCGCCACCTCTTCAGCCCATGTGGCCCCTCGCGGTGGGTGGGCCCTTTCCGGTGGACCCCCGAACCCTTTCGGCACCCCCGGTACGTTACCGGTGACGCCCGAACTTTTTCCGGTGACTAACACGGAACTTCCTATATATCAATCTTTACCTCCGGACCATTCCGGAGCTCCTCGTGACATCCGGGATCTCATCCGGGACTCCGAACAACCTTCGGTCACCAACATATATAACTCAATATTACCAAATCGTCACCGAACGTTAAGTGTGCAGACCCTGCGGGTTCGAGAACTATGTAGACATGACCGAGACACCTCTACGGTCAATAACCAATAGCGGGACCTAGATGCCCATATCGGCTCCTACATATCCTACGAAGCTCTTTATCGTTTGAATCTCTATGTCAAGATTTCAGTTAATCCCGTACGCAGTTCCCTTTGTTTATCGGTATGTTACTTGCCCGAGATTCGATCGTCGGTATCTCCATACCTAGTTCAATCTCGTTACCGGCAAGTCTCTTTACTCGTTCCGTAATACAAGATCCCGTGGCTAACTCTTTTGTCACTTTGCTTGCAAGCTCATTATGATGTTATATTGCTGAGTGGGCCCTGAGATACCTCTCCGTCACACGGAGTAATAAATCCCAGTCTTGATCCAAGCCAACTAAATAGACACCCTCGGAGATACCTGTAGAATACCTTTATAGTCACCCAGTTACGTTGCGACGTTTGATACACACAAGGTATTCCTCCGGTGTCAGTGAGTTGCATGATCTCATGATCATAGGAACAGATACTTGACATGCAGAAAACAATAGCAATAAACTAACACGATCATATACTACGTTTATAGTTTGGGTCTTGTCCTTCAAATCATTCTCCCAATGATGTGACCCCGTTATCAAATGAAAACTCATGTCTATGGCCAGGAAACCTTGGCCATCTTTAATCAACGAGCTAGTCCTGTAGAGGCTCACTAGGGCACAGTGTCGTCTATGTACCCACACAGGTATTTGAGTTTCCAATCAATACAATTCTAGCATGGATAATAAAAATTTATCACGACCAAGTAAATACAATAATAACCACTTTATTATTGCCTCTAGGGCATATTTCCAACAGTCTCCCACTTGCACTAGAGTCAATAATCTAGCTCACATCACTATGTGATTTACATTGTAATGAATCTAACACCCATACAGTTCTGGTGTTGATCATGTTTACCTCGTGGAAGAGGCTTAGTCAACGGATCTGCAACATTCAGATTCGTGTGTACTTTGCAAATATTTATGTCTCCCTCCTTGATGTAATCGCGGATGGAATTGAAGCGTCACTTTATGTGTCTGGTCCTCTTGTGAAACCTTGGTTCCTTGGCTAGAGCAATGCCATGAGTGTTGTCACAGAACAGAGTCATTGGGTCCAATGCACTGGGCACAACTCCGAGATCTGTCATGAACTGCTTCATCCATACACCTTCCTTTGCCGCCTCCGAGGCAGCTATGTACTCCGTTCGCATGTAGAATCAGCTACCGCGCTTTGCTTGGAACTGCACCAGCTTACCGCTCCCCCATTAAGAATGTATACGTATCCGGTTTGAGACTTGGAGTCATCCGGATCAGTGTCAAAGCTTGCATCGACGTAACCCTTTACGACAAGCTTTTGATCACCTCCATAAACGAGAAACATTTCCTTAGTCCTTTTCAGGTACTTTAGGATATTCTTGACCATCGTCCAGTGATCCACACCTGGATTACTTTGAAACCTTCCGGCCATACTTATGGCAAGGCTGACGTCTGGTCTTGTGCACAACATTGCATACATGATGGAGCCTATGGCAGAAGCATAGGGGATGACACTCATCTTTTCTCTATCCTCTGCAGTCACTGGGCATTGAGTCTTACTCAACTTCACACCTTGCAATACAGGCAAGAACCCTTTCTTGGACTGATCCATTTTGAACTTCTTCAAAACTTTATCAAGGTATGTTCTCTGTGAAAGTCCTATTAAGCGTCTTGATCTATCTCTATAGATCTTGATGCCTAATATGAAAGCAGCTTCTCCTAGGTCCTTCATTGAAAAACTCTTGTTCAAATATTCCTTCACGCTTTCCAAAAATTCTATATTGTTTCCAATCAGCAATATGTCATCCACATATAATATTAGAAACACTATAGAGCTCCCACTCACTTTCTTGTAAATACAAGCTTCTCCGTAAACTTGTATAAACCCAAACGCTTTGATCACCTCATCAAAACGCTTATTCCAACTCCGAGATGCCTGTACCAGTCCATAAATGGATTGCTGGAGCTTGCAAACTTTGTCAGCATTCTCTGGATCGACAAAACCTTCTGGTTGTATCATATACAACTCTTCCTCAAGGAAACCGTTAAGGAACACTTATTTGACATCCATCTGCCAAATTTCATAATCGAAAAATGCAGCTATTGCTAACATGATTCTGACGGACTTAAGCATCACTACGGGAGAGAAAGTCTCATCGTAGTCAATTGCTTGTACTTGTGAGAAACCCGTTGCCACAAGTCGAGCTTTATAGATGGTGATATTACCGTCCGCGTCCGTCTTCCTCTTAAAGATCCATTTTTTCTGAATGGCCTTTCGCCCTCCAGGTAATACTTCCAAAGCCCACACTTTGTTTTCATACATGGATCCTATCTCGGATTTCAAGGCCTCTAACCATTTTCAGAATCCGGGCCCACCATCACTTCTCCATAGCTCGTAGGTTCATCGTTGTCCAACAACATGACCTCTAAGACAGGGTTACCGTACCACTCAGGAGCAGTACGTGTCCTTGTCGACCTACGAGGTTCGATAGTAACTTGATCCGAAGCTTCATGATCATCATCATTAGCTTCCTCTTCAACTAGTGTAGGCTCCATAGAAACATCTTTTGGTGTTGCGCTACTCTCTGGTTGAAGTAAAGGTTCAACAACCTCATCAAGTTCTATCTTCCTCCCACTCAATTCTTTCGAGAGAAACTCTTTCTCGAGAAATGTCCCATTCTTAGCGACAAACACTTTGCCTTCAGATCTGAGATAGAAGGTGTACCCAACCGTCTCTTTTGGGTATCCTATGAAGACACATTTCTCCACTTTGGGTTCCAGCTTTTCAGGCTGAAGCTTTTTGACATAAGCATCGCATCCCCAAACTTTAAGAAACGACAACTTTGGTTTCTTGCCAAACCATAGTTCATATGCCGTCGTCTCAACGGATTTAGATGGGGCCCTATTTAAAGTGAATGCAACTGTCTCTAACGCATAACCCCAAAATGATAGCGGCAAATCGGCAAGAGACATCATAGACCGCACCATATCCAATAAGGTTCGATTACGACGTTCAGACACACCATTACGCTGTGGTGTTCCAGGTGGCGTCAACTGTGAAACAATTCCACATTGTCTTAAGTGATTGCCAAACTCATAACTCAGATATTCTCCTCCTCGATCTGATCATAGGAATTTAATCTTCTTGTTATGATGATTCTCAACTTCACTCTAAAATTGTTTGAACTTTTCAAACGTTTCAGACTTGTGTTTCATTAAGTAAATATACCCATATCTACTTAAGTCATCAGTGAAGTTGAGAAAGTAACGATAACCACCGCGTGCCTCAATGCTCATCGGACTGCACACATCAGTATGTATGATTTCCAACAAGTCACTTGCCCGTTCCATCGTTCCAGAGAATGGGGTTTTAGTCATCTTGCCCATGAGGCATGGTTCACATGTGTCAAGTGATTCAAAATCAAGTGACTCCAAAAGTCCATCAGCATGGAGTTTCTTCATGCGTTTTACACCAATATGACCTAAGCGGCAGTGCCACAAGAAAGTGGTACTATCATTATCAACTCTACATCTTTTGGCATCAATGTTATGAACATGTGTATCATCACTATCGAGATTCAATAAGAATAAACCCCTCACATTGGGTGCATGACCATAAAAGATATTACTCATATAAATAGAACAACCATTATTCTCTGATTTAAATGAGTAACTGTCTCGCAATAAACAAGATCCAGATATAATGTTCATGCTTAACGCAGGCACTAAATAACAATTATTCAGGTTCATCACTAATCCCGATGGTAGTCGAAGAGCGAGCGTGCCGACGGCGATCACATCAACCTTGGAACCATTTCCCACATGCATCATCACTTCATCCTTTGCCAGCCTCCGTCTATTCCGTAGTTCCTGCTTTGAGCTGCAAATGTGAGCAACCGAACCGTTATCAAATACCCAGGCACTATAACGAGAGTTGGTAAGGTACACATCAATAACATGTATATCATATATACCTTGTTTGGTGTTGGCCGCCTTCTTGTCGGCTAGATACTTGGGGCAGTTCCGCTTCCAGTGGCCAGTTCCCTTGCAATGAAAGCACTCAGTGTTGGGGAACGTTGCATGGGAAACAAAAATTTTCCTACGCACACACAAGATCTATCCATGGTGATGAGCATCTACGAGAGGGAGAGTGAATCTACATACCCTTGTAGATCGCTAAGCGGAAGCGTTAAGAAACGCGGTTGATGTAGTCGAACGTCTCCGCGATCCAAATCGCAAGTCGTCCCTCGATCCGATCACGAACTAGTGCCGAACGGACGGCACCTCCGCGTTCAACACACGTACGGCTTGATGACGCCTTCACCTCCTCGATCCAGCGAGCGATGATGAAGTAGTAGATGAGTTCCGGCAGCACGACGGCGTGGTGATGGTGGTGAGGAACAATCTCTGCAGGGCTTCGCCAAGCACTACGGAGATTATTGCGGGAGAACTAGAGGGTTAGGGTTGCCGACACACGGCTTGGGAAATCTTGATGTGTCCCGTGTGTTAGCCCTGCCCCTCTATTTATATGTTGAGCCCTGGGGTCTAAACTTGGAGAGAAAGCCTCCACAAGGTCGGTTTTGCCCGCACAAGGTCGGTTTGGCCCGCATGGAAAGAGTCTAACTCGGATTCCAGCAGTATCGCGTACAAGCGGTAGTACCGCTCACGAGCGGTAGTACCGCTTTCACATGAGCGGTAGTACCGCTTACGCGGTAGTACTGCCTTACCAGCGGTAGTACCGCTTAAGGCAGCAGCAAAACGTCCTTTTGCACTTTCCAATACCTCGTGGGATTTACCCCTTTGGCTCATATAAAGTGTTGCTACACCCGAACACTTCGGTAAACATCCGGAACTCCTTCCGATGAATTCCGGAACCCTTCCGGAGATCAAAACACTATTATCACATATATCAATCTTTACCTCCGGACTCTTCCGGAGTTCCTCGTCATGTCCGGGATCTTATCCGGGACTCCGAACAACCTTCGGTCACCAACAAAATAACTCAACTATACTAATCGTCACCAAACGTTAAGTGTGTAGACCCTGCGGGTTCGAGAACTATGTAGACATGACCGAGACACCTCTACGATCAATAACCAATAGCGGGACCTGGATGCCCATATTGGCTCCTACATATTCTACGAAGATCTTTACCGGTCGAACCTCTATGTCAAGGATTCAGTTAATCCCGTATGCTGTTCCCTTTGTTCTTTGGTATGTTACTTGCCCGAGATTCGATCGTCGGTATCTCTATACCTAGTTCAATCTCGTTTCCGGCAAGTCTCTTTACTCGTTTCGTAATACAAGATCTCGTGGCTAACACTTTAGTCACATTGCTTGCAAGGCTCATTGTGATGTTGTATTACCGAGTGGGCCCTGAGATACCTCTCCGTCACACGGAGTAACAAATCCCAATCTTGATCCATGCCAACCCAACAGACACCCTCGGAGATACCTGTAGAGCACCTTTATAGTCACCCAGTTACGTTGCGACGTTTGATACACACAAGGTATTCCTCCGATGTCAGGGAGTTGCATGATCTCATGGTCATAGGAATAGATACTTGACATGCAGAAAACAATAGCAATAAACTGACACGATCATATGCTACGTTTATAGTTTGGGTCTTGTCCATCACATCATTCTCCTAATGATGTGATCCCGTTTATCAAATGACATCTTATGTCCATGGCTAGGAAACCTTCACCATCTTTTGATCAACGAGCTAGTTAACTAGAGGCTTACTAGGGACACATTGTTGTCTATGTACCCACACATGTATTTGAGTTTTCAATCAATACAATTATAGCATAGATAATAAACGATTATCATGAACAAGGAAATATAATAATAACCAATTTATTATTGCCTCTAGGGCATATTTCCAATAGTCTCCCACTTGCACTAGAGTTAATAATCTAGTTCACATCACTATGTGATTTACATTGTAATGAATCAAACACCCATGCAGTTCTGGTGTTGTTCATGTTTAGCCCTTGGAAGAGGTTTAGTCATCGGATCTGCAACATTCAGATCCGTGTGTACTTTGCAAATATTTATGTCGTCCTCCTTGATGTAATCGCGGATGGAATTGAAACGTCGCTTTATGTGTCTGGTCCTCTTGTGAAATCTTGGTTCCTTGGCTAGAGCAATGGCACCAGTATTATCACAAAACAGAGTCATTGGGTTAAGCGCACTAGGCACTACTCCAAGATCTGTCATGAACTGCTTCATCCAGACACCTTCCTTCGCCGCCTCCGAGGCAGCGATGTACTCCGCTTCGCATGTAGAATCAGCTACCACGCTTTGCTTGGAACTGCACCAGCTAACCGCACCCCCATTAAGAATAAATACGTATCCGGTTTGCGACTTAGAGTCATCCGGATCAGTGTCAAAGCTTGCATCGACGTAACCCTTTACGACGAGCTCTTGATCACCTCCATAAACGAGAAACATGTCCTTAGTCCTTTTCAGGTACTTCAGGATATTCTTGACCGCCGTCCAGTGTTCCACTCCTGGATCACTTTGAAACCTTCCGGCCATACTTATGGCAAGGCTGACATCGGGTCTTGTGCACAGCATTGCATACATGATAGAGCCTATGGCTGAAGCATAGGGGATGACACTCATCTTTTCTCCATCTTCTGCAGTCACTGGGCATTGAGTCTTACTCAACTTCACACCTTGCAATACATGCAAGAACCCCTTCTTGGACTGATCCATTTTGAACTTCTTCAAAACTTTGTCAAGGTATGTGCTTTGTGAAAGTCCTATTAAGCGTCTCGATCTATCTCTATAGATCTTGATGCCTAATATGAAAGCAGCTTCTCCTAGGTCCTTCATTGAAAAACTCTTGTTCAAATATTCCTTCACGCCTTCCAACATTTCTATATTGTTTCCAATCAGTAATATGTCATCCACATATAATATTAGAAATGCTATAGAGCTCCCACTCACTTTCTTGTAAATACAAGCTTCTCCGTAAACTTGTATAAACTCGAATGCTTTGATCACCTCATCAAAGCGAAGATTCCAACTCCGAGATGCTTGCACCAGTCCATAAATGGATCGCTGGAGTTTGCAAACTTTGTCAGCATTCTCTGGATCGACAAAACCTTCTGGTTGCATCATATACAACTCTTCCTTAAGGAAACCGTTAAGGAACGCTGTTTTGACATCCATCTGCCAAATTTCATAATCGAAAAAGGCAGCTATTGCTAACATGATTCTGACGGACTTAAGCATCGCTACGGGTGAGAAGGTCTCATCGTAGTCAACTCCTTGAACTTGTGAAAAACCCTTTGCCACAAGTCGAGCTTTATAGACGGTGACATTACCGTCCGCGTCCGTCTTCCTCTTAAAGATCCATTTGTTCTGAATGGCCTTACGCCCTTCAGGTAATACTCCAAAGTCCACACTTTGTTTTCATACATGGATCCCATCTCGGATTTCATGGCCTCTAACCACTTCTCGGAATCTGGGCCCATCATCGCTTCTCCATAGCTCGTAGGTTCATCGTTGTCTAACAACATGACCTCTAAGACAGGGTTGCCGTACCACTCAGGAGCAGTACGCGTCCTTGTCGACCTACGAGGTTCGATAGCAACTTGATCCAAAGCTTCATGATCATCATCATTAACTTCCTCTTCAGCTGTTGTAGGCTCTACAGAAACATCTTTCTGCGCTGCGCTACTTTCAGGTTGAAGTAAAGGTTCAACAACCTCATCAAGTTCTATCTTCCTCCCACTCAATTCTTTCGAGAGAAACTCTTTCTCAATAAATGTTCCGTTTTTAGCGACAAACACTTTGCCTTCGGATCTGAGGTAGAAGGTATACCCAACTGTCTCTTTTGGGTATCCTATGAAGACGCATTTCTCCGCTTTGGGTTCCAGCTTTTCAGGCTGAAGCTTTTTGACATAAGCATCACATCCCCAAACTTTAAGAAACGACAGCTTTGGCTTCTTGCCAAACCAAAGTTCATATGGCGTCGTCTCAACGGATTTCGATGGTGCCCTATTTAAAGTGAATGCAACTGTCTCTAATGCATAACCCCAAAACGATAGTGGCAAATCGGCAAGAGACATCATAGATCGCACCATATCCAATAAGGTTCGATTATGACGTTCGGACACACCATTACGCTGTGGTGTTCCAGGCGGTGTTAGTTGTGAAACAATTCCACATTGTCTTAAGTGACTGCCAAACTCATAACTCAGATATTCTCCTCCTCGATCAGATCGTAGGAATTTAATCTTCTTGTTACGATGATTCTCAACTTCACTCTGAAATTGTTTGAACTTTTCAAATGTTTCAGACTTGTGTTTCATTAAGTAAATATACCCATATCTACTTAAGTCATCAGTGAAGGTGAGAAAGTAACGATAACCACCGCGCGCCTCAATACTCATCGGACCGCACACATCAGTATGTATGATTTCCAACAAGTCACTTGCCCGTTCCATTGTTCCAGAGAACGGCGTTTTAGTCATCTTGCCCATGAGGCATGGCTCACATGTGTCAAGTGATTCAAAATCAAGTGACTCCAAAAGTCCATCAGCATGGAGCTTCCTCATGCGTTTTACGCCAATATGACCTAAACGGCAGTGCCACAAGAAAGTGGTATTATCATTGTCAATTCTACATCTTTTGGCATCAATGTTATGAACATGTGTATCATTACTATCGAGATTCAATAAGAATAAACCCCTCACATCGGGTGCATGACCATAAAAGATATTACTCATATAAATAGAACAACCATTATTCTCTGATTTAAATGAGTAACCGTCTCGCAATAAACAAGATCCAGATATAATGTTCATGCTTAACGCAGGCACTAAATAACAATTATTCAGGTTCATCACTAATCCCGATGGCAATCGAAGAGCGAGCGTGCCGACGGCGATCACATCAACCTTGGAACCATTTCCCACGCGCATCGTCACTTCGTCCTTTGCCAGCCTCCGTCTATTCCGCAGTTCCTGTTTTGAGTTGCAAATATGAGCAACCGCACCGGTATCAAATACCCAGGCACTACAACGAGAGTTGGTAAGGTACACATCAATAACATGTATATCATATATGCCTTGTTTGTTGTTGGCCGCCTTCTTGTCAGCCAAATACTTGGGGCAGTTCCGCTTCCAGTGTCCAGTTCCCTTGCCATGAAAGCACACAGTTTCTGGTTTGGGTCCAACCTTGGGTTTCTTCACGAGAGGAGCAACTGCTTTGCCACTCTTCTTGGAGTTACCCCTCTTACCCTTGCCATTTTTCTTGAAACTAGTGGTTTTATTGACCATCAACACTTGATGCTCCTTCTGAATTTCAGACTCAGCGGCTTTTAGCATCGCAAACAGCTCGGCGACTGACTTGTTCATCCCGTGCATGTTATAGTTCAACACGAAGCTCTTGTAGCTAGGTGGCAATGATTGAAGAACTCTGTCAGTGATAGCCTCTGGCGGAAGGGGCATCCCCAATTCAGCCAGACGGGTGGAGTACCCAGACATTCTGAGTACGTGATCACTGATAGACCCGTTCTCCTCCATCTTGCAAGCATAGAACTTATCGGAGATCTCATATCTCTCGATCCGGGCATTCTTCTGAAAGATAAACTTCAACTCCTGGAACATCTCATATGCTCCATGACGTTCAAAACGTCTTTGTAGTCCCGGTTCTAAGCCATACAATATTGCACATTGAACTATTGAGTAATCTTCAGAACGAGCCTGCCAGGCGTTCACAACGTCTAGAGACTTAACTGGAGCGGGTGGATCACCAAGCGGTGCATCAAGGACATAAGCCTTCTGGGAAGCCGTAAGGATAATCCTTAGATTACGGGCCCAGTCCACAAAGTTACTTCCATCATCTTTCAACTTAGCTTTCTCTAGGAACGCATTAAAATTCAGGGGTGCTACTGCGCGAGCCATGATCTACAACATAAATATAGCAAAGACAACTTAGACTATTGTTCAAGATAATGAGTTTAGTTAATCATATTACTTAAAAACTCCCACTCAAATTGACATCCCTCCGGTCATTTGAGTGTAACATGATCCAAATCCACCAACTCAAGTTCGATCATCACGTGAGTTGAGGTGGTTTCAATGGTGAACATCTTCATGTTGATCATATCTACTATATGACTCATGTTCGACCTTTCGGTCTCTTGTGTTCCGAGGCCATGTCTGTACATGCTAGGCTCGTCAAGTTTAACCCGAGTGTTCCGCATGTGCAACACTGGCTTGCACCCGTTGTATGTGAACGTAGAGTCTATCACACCCGATCATCACGTGGTGTCTCGAAACGACGAACTTTCGCAACGGTGCACACTCGGGGAGAACACAATTTTATCTTGAAATTTAAGTGAGGGATCACCTTATAATGCTACCGTCGTCCTAAGCAAAAGAAGATGCATAAAAGGATTAACATCACATGCAAATCATAAGTGACATGATATGGCCATGAACTTGTGCTTTTGATCTCCATCTCCAAAGCACCGACATGATCTCCATCGTCACCGGCATGACACCATGATATCCATCATCTTGATCTCCATCAACGTGTCGCCATGAGGTTGTCGCGCCGACTGTTACTTCCACGACTATTGCTAACTCATAGCGATAAAGTAAAGCAAAACGGCGAAAATAATTAAAGACAACTCTATGGCTCCTGCCAGTTGCCGTACTCATCGACATGCAAGTCATGATATTCTATACAACACATGATCATCTCATACATCACATATATCTCATCATGTAATTGGCCATATCACATCACAACATACCCTGCAAAAACAAGTTAGACGTCCTCTAATTGTTGTTGCAAATTTTACGTGGCTGCTACGGGTATCTAGCAAGAACGATTCTTACCTACGCAAAACCACAACGTGGTGTAGTGATTGCTTTTTGATCTTCTAAAAGAACCCTCTTCATTGAAATCGATTCAACTAAAGTGAGAGAGACAGACACCCGCCAGTCACCTTTATGCAACGAGTGCACGTAGCGGTGAAACCTGTCTCGCGTAAGCGTACGCGTAATGTCGGTCCGGGCCGCTTCATCTCACAATACCGCCGAATCAAATATCAACTAGTAACGGCAAGCAATATGTATACACCCACGCCCACAACTCGTTTGTGTTCTACTCGAGATCTCATCTATGCATAGACCTAGTTCAGATGCCACTGTTGGGGAACGTTGCATGGGAAACAAAAATTTTCCTACGCACACACAAGATCTATCCATGGTGATGAGCATCTACGAGAGGGAGAGTGAATCTACATACCCTTGTAGATCGCTAAGCGGAAGCGTTAAGAAACGCGGTTGATGTAGTCGAACGTCTCCGCGATCCAAATCGCAAGTCGTCCCTCGATCCGATCACGAACTAGTGCCGAACGGACGACACCTCCGCGTTCAACACACGTACGGCTTGATGACGCCTTCACCTCCTCGATCCAGCGAGCGATGATGAAGTAGTAGATGA
Organism: Elymus sibiricus; assembly: GCA_039707655.1. Classification (NCBI taxonomy): domain Eukaryota; kingdom Viridiplantae; phylum Streptophyta; class Magnoliopsida; order Poales; family Poaceae; genus Elymus; species Elymus sibiricus. The sequence continues at coordinate 415,530,082 of CM077675.1, forward strand.
GTTCCGGCAGCACGACGGCGTGGTGATGGTGGTGAGGAACAATCTCTGCAGGGCTTCGCCAAGCACTACGGAGATTATGACAGGAGAACTAGAGGGTTAGGGTTGCCGACACACGGCTTGGGAAATCTTGATGTGTCCCGTGTGTTAGCCCTGCCCCTCTATTTATATATTGAGCCCTGGGGTCTAAACTTGGAGAGAAAGCCTCCACAAGGTCGGTTTTGCCCGCACAAGGTCGGTTTGGCCCGCACGGAAAGAGTCTAACTCGGATTCCAGCAGTATCGCGTACAAGCGGTAGTACCGCTCACGAGCGGTAGTACCGCTTTCACATGAGCGGTAGTACCGCTTACGCGGTAGTACCGCTTACGCGGTAGTACTGCCTTACCAGCGGTAGTACCGCTTAAGGCAGCAGCAAAACTTCCTTTTGCACTTTCCAATACCTCGTGGGATTTACCCCTTTGGCTCATATAAAGTGTTGCTGCACCCGAACACTTCGGTAAACATCGGGAACTCCTTCCGATGAATTCCGGAACCCTTCCGGAGATCAAAACACTATTATCACATATATCAATCTTTACCTCCGGACTCTTCCGGAGTTCCTCGTCATGTCCGGGATCTTATCCGGGACTCCGAACAACCTTCGGTCACCAACAAAATAACTCAACTATACTAATCGTCACCAAACGTTAAGTGTGTAGACCCTGCGGGTTCGAGAACTATGTAGACATGACCGAGACACCTCTACGATCAATAACCAATAGCGGGACCTGGATGCCCATATTGGCTCCTACATATTCTACGAAGATCTTTATCGGTCGAACCTCTATGTCAAGGATTCAGTTAATCCCGTATGCTGTTCCCTTTGTTCTTTGGTATGTTACTTGCCCGAGATTCGATCGTCGGTATCTCTATACCTAGTTCAATCTCGTTTCCGGCAAGTCTCTTTACTCGTTCCGTAATACAAGATCTCGTGGCTAACACTTTACTCACATTGCTTGCAAGGCTCGATCATTGTGATGTTGTATTACCGAGTGGGCCCTGAGATACCTCTCCGTCACACGGAGTAACAAATCCCAGTCTTGATCCATGCCAACCCAACAGACACCCTCGGAGATACCTGTAGAGCACCTTTATAGTCACCCAGTTACGTTGCGACGTTTGATACACACAAGGTATTCCTCCGATGTCAGGGAGTTGCATGATCTCATGGTCATAGGAATAGATACTTGACATGCAGAAAACAATAGCAATAAACTGACACGATCATATGCTACGTTTATAGTTTGGGTCTTGTCCATCACATCATTCTCCTAATGATGTGATCCCGTTTATCAAATGACATCTTATGTCCATGGCTAGGAAACCTTCACCATCTTTTGATCAACGAGCTAGTTAACAAGAGGCTTACTAGGGACACAGTGTTGTCTATGTACCCACACATGTATTTGAGTTTCCAATCAATACAATTATAGCATAGATAATAAACGATTATCATGAACAAGAAAATATAATAATAACCAATTTATTATTGCCTCTAGGGCATATTTCATAGCGGTGGCGGACGGAAGGAAGAAATGGTGGAGGGGTAGGGTTTCGGTGCCGGCGGTCAGCTTAAATAGCCGGGCTAGGGAGTACGCGTCCCACCGGAGCGGCGCCACACGGCGACATCGGTCCGACGGAGGAGACGAGCTTCGGACTGCCGGGTTTCATAGTGAGTCTGCGTGGGACCCAAGTGTCAGGCCGACGTGACGGGCGGGCCCGGGCGCTTCCATATCCGTCCCATATTTGGGCTCGATATGTGGGGTGCCGATCAGTCCGGACGTTTGAGGCGCTCGGCTGTGTCGAAATTTCATGACCAGGCGTTTGAGACGGATACGAGGGTCTGGTTGTAGAGCTCTTAGGCAGCACCTTCAAGGGCAACGGGCAAAGCTGAGCGTACTTCTACTGGGTTTTTACCAGGGAACAGGGCTCGTTTGAGTGGTTCAGAGGTGTCATAGGTGAAGTTCCTGAATGTGACAAGAGTTTAGGTAAACAGCAACATCCCACAGGCCACAGTAGTACAGTTTTGTAGAAGAAAAATACCTTAATCTCTTGCTGTACAGAATGCAACACAGATGCACAGCTACCATACAAGTGTGTATGAGGAAGGAGATGAGGTCGGCTCTGACTGCCATGGTTCAATCGCTCCAACACGCAAAAAATAGTGTGGACATCGTCTCCGGCTGTCCGCCTTGCAATTGCCCATCACCGACTCGGTCAGAAGAGTCCCCGTGGCGGAGAGTCCGTGGAGGAGACTCGCTCGGACACACGGCCTTGCCAGACACGGACTCCGCCCTCCTTTCCCACGTAAATAGGCCTCGACCGAGCCCTCCAGGAAGCATCCAATCTCGCGGTCGTACAATCTCGCCGTTCTACCAACTCCGCCGCCCGTGCTCCACCTCCACACGCCGTCGTACAATCTCGCTGTTCTATGCCACCTCGCCGGACCGCCCGTGCTCCACCTGAGGTACGCCCGATCTCGTGCCAAGCTAAATTCGGTTCTCTCGATCGTTCTGAAAAAGACATGATCTTTCCTGTGTGTCTGCACTCTGCAACCATAGCTACCATCGTCGTTGCCTTGCCCGGGCCCGTATACGGGCAGTCTGCACTCTCTAGGCCTCAGATTAGCCTCAAAGTGGGCTATACACACACTAGAGAGTAGGAGTACTTCGTAGTGGCGACTGGTACGTACTCCCTCTGTAAATTAATATAAGATCGTTTAGATCACTAAAGTAGTGTTCTAAACGCTCTTATATTAGTTTACGGAGGGAGTAGTTCCAATATTTGGAAAAAATACCTATCCAATGTTGTACGTGAATGACTTGACCGGAGCTGCTGCAGGATCTTCTGTGTGTGTGTGTGTCTCTTAAGGCCTCAGAGTAACTATTTTTGACCAACGGTAAATCTACTAAACAAACTCCTGTCTTATCCCCATTGTCTGTCTTGAGGCTTATCTATTCATGGTTATTTTGCTTCCTGTACAAAGGTCATCTCTTTTTTGTATATTTTTTCTTCTCTTTTCTCTACAGTAAAACATAGACCATGCTCGCATTGCTGTAACTTGCAATTAGTTTATGATTTGTTCGTGGGTATCATTCGAGGTCGGAGTAAATATTTTGGCAATGTGCCAACTTTAGGCGCACACTATAATTAGCTTTTACAGATTAGTAGATGATTCTGTCAAAATGAATAGATGGACACCCACTATTTTCAGTATTATTATAATTTCTTCCTGTTTGATTGAACTCCATGCTGATGGCACCTTCGCACAATATAAAACATTGTTTGAGCAAGCTGACTGTGGGAGGCGTAACTTTTATTTTGGATGTTATTGCGGAAAATGAATGACATCGCTGAATTGATCACTGTTGAGGATTTTGATAACCGACCTTGAAAAATAGCCAAATGGTCTGAATCGGCTTTTTTGGAGCCTTCACCAACCATCAACATTATCTCTGGTTTTTGAATGTTTTGAATCGATTGTTCTGGATAATCTGATAGATGTTGACCCATTGCCATGACCTCCGTCACCAACCAGCAGCTCAACACTACATCCGGTTTATGAATTGATGAATGAAGGAACAATTTCATTAGATGGTGATAAGCAACTAGAGGAACATAAACAAATCAAAGTTGATGAAACATACGACCATCTCCTACAAGGTAATTGTTTGATTTATGATGTGTACTTTTGATTCTAGCATCTTAAATGCCTTATTGTTATTGAATATTATTATTTGTGTATTTGCATAGTTAATCCATATTTACACATGGATTATTAAATTTTGTTAAATTAGTTTACTTATTGCGGATTATGCACTGACCGATCGTGATGTATGTGCTCATATAGCTAGCAATAGAAACATCTTTTGAATTTTTTTACTGGTGAAGATAGATGAAATATCAGTCAAGCAACATTAACTATTTAACTGATGTGTCCGCTGGATAAAAGGGTGGTTAAACGATGATGTAAGTGCCCTTACTTACAAGGGAAAGGTCCATGTTTATTGATATATATTAGTAATGTCTTTTCCAAAATCTTTATATGTAATCAGGGCATATATATGTTGTATAAAGGATCAAGTGCATGTCCAGAATGATACTAAAGTATATATTGAGAACCCATTTGTTATCGCACTGTTAAAACGGGATGACATACATGAAGATGGTACCTTTATGATATATTTGTCAAAAACTATGTGAAGCATGACATGGTAACATCCATATCCATAATGTTCATGTTCTGTGTTTCATACATATTTATTCGTAATTTTACTAATAAACTTCATTATAGATTGAACTTTCAATAAATACAAATAACACACATTGGTATTTATCTGCTGTGAACGCAAAAAAGTGTGAGATTACAGTATCCGACTCATTGTGTTGCGAGTTCCACCGAGATAATCTCACTATTACGGTTTGTTACTACGTCATTTCTAATCCTTTATGTGAAATGTTGTAAATTGATCTTTAGCTTATGTGTATTATTTATGATCAACAATTATTTTCCAGCTAGAAGGACTACAATATCATTTGGACATTCTTAAAAGTCATAACGTGATAAGGCATAATTGGAAAGTCTTCGATGTTACTAAATGGAAGATTACAAAACAACTATGAAAGCCATTTAAAAATACAGGTATAAATCATCACATATGTTCTGTAACAATATAAGTAATATTGTGATATATCTAGAGTACTCAATTTTGTTTGAATTATACAGTTCATCCAGTGGTCTATTTATGCTTGAGTTCATGCAATATTGGACCGGATGCACTATCCTATCTGATTACACATGTATATATCTCTTTGGTATAGTTGATGATATGCTCATTTACATATAATAATAACTGTTTGTGTTGCACAAGAAATTATTACTTCTTTTAGGTATAAGTTAGCCAACATGCTATTATGTAGGAAAAGAAAAACATGACAATGAGTACAAAGAATAAATAAAGTGATGATGAAATTAATGGTGATCGTAATGATGGTGAAATGTCGGAAAGCCCGAATGATGCAAATGATATATCAAAAGAAATAATCCCATTATCTGACAAAAGTAAACACCAACCACTACTATTTGTTCTTTCAAACACGAGCTTACATGAGTTAATAGATGGACTTTGGTTCGACATCAAATCAATAAATTCTACATACATTTTAGAGTAAGTCATTTCAATTAGTAGTGCAATTGATAACACACGTTATCTTATTTTCTTATCAGTTTGGGACAAGCCCAAAACGTTGGGAACTATAGAATAGGGTTTTGTGGTTGTCCCAAACTTCATAATAAAATAACATGTGTTGTCAATTGAGCTACTAATTTGAAATGAATTAATCTAATTTGATGTAGCTACAAAGTCAACCCACTAGCTCCCGTAAGCTCCTGTTAGAAAGAACATATATTAGTCATTTGTATTTATTTTTGACAGATAATGGAACTATTGCTTTTGATATATTTTTTTGTATCATCTAGACTTTCCAACATTTCAACATTATTAGTATCTTCATCAATGCCATCATCGCTTTGTTCAATCATGTAGTCACTGCCGAGGTGTTTGTTTTCCAACATAATAGTATGCTGACTAACTTATGCCTAAAACAAGTAATAATTTCCCGTGCAACACCAAAAATTATTAGTATATTATAAATAATGTACATATTATCAACTATATATGTTTATGAAACAAAAATGAGATATATATCTTCGTGATCAGATCAGATAGTGCATATCTGGTCCAATATTCCATGAATGAATTTAAGCGTAAATACACCATGAGATGAACTGTATAATTAAAACAAAATCGATTACTCTAGATAGATCACTATATTACTTATATTGTTATATAGAACATATGCGACACTTTATACATGTCTTTTGAATTGACTTTCATAGTTGTTCTGTAATTTTTCATTTAGTAACATCGAAGTCTTTCTAATCATGACTAATCAAGTCATGACTTTTAAGAATATCCAAATGATATTTTAGTCCTTGTATTTGAAAAATAATTAGTGATTAGAAATAATACACATAAGCAAAATTTCACATAAAGGATACAATTTGTAATCAAGGTAATCAGTAAAATACGAATAAAAAATGTATGAAAACCAGAAAATGAAGATTACACATATGGATGTTACCATGTTGTGCTTCACATAGTTTTTGACAATCTCTGTCATAAAGGTACCATGTTCTTGTATTCCAAGGTTATCGTCTGTTTTAACGTGCGGTAACAAAAGGATTCTCAAAATATACTTTACTATCATTTTGGACATGTACTTGATCCTTTATACAACATATATATGCGTTGATTACCTATAAAGATTTTTAAGAATCCATTACTAATGGATATAAAACATCAGGGCTTTTCCTTGTATGTAAGGGTACTTACGTCGTCGTTTAGCCACCATTTCTCATCTAAGAGACACATCTGTTGATGTTGTTACATAGATATTTCATCTATCTTCACCAGTAGCTTTTTTTCAAAAGACTTTTCTTTTGCCATATGAGCAGATACATCACGATCAGTCAATGCATAATCTGAAAAAAGTAAAATAAATTACAGAAATTATACAATAAATCCATGTGTAAATATGAACCAACAATGCACATAGACAAATAATAATATGTATTCAATAAAAAGTCATTTAAGATGCTAGAGTGTCATCTTCGTGAATACACCCGCCCCAAGGTGGATTGAAGACTTCTTCACATCCTTCAACGCTGCCGGCATGGATGAGAGGTCTGCCACGTGACCACCGCCGCCGAAGTCCTTGGGCACTGCCGCCATGGACCTGGACGAGGGCAGCATGAGAACGAGCAAGACCTAACTCGTCATAGTTACGCATCTGATCTTCTTTTTTTCCTTTCTTCCGAAAGCGTATGTGATTGTGACCCTGGAAATGTAAAGAGAAGGAACGGGATTGAGCAGCTGGGATCAGAAACGGAATGGCAAGTAGGGTTCCGCAATTTTCTTTCCCCATCTTCTCCGCCTCATCCTCCGCCTCCGCTGCCTCCGCCTCCACCGATGTCAGCCGCCACACCAAGCAAAAGCAACAAGGACGTCATGGCCTTCAACTATCCCGGACCGCTCATGCCGATCTCGCATTCTGCTATCAGGGCTACGCTCGACTACGACCTCAGCGCTATCGGCAATATTTTGATGCCTACTGATGATGGTCGTTCGGCCGCGGAACGAATGGACTACGTAATGAAGGTGCGCTCAATTGCTTCTTTTCCTTTCGGACTTCGAGCTTTCGTTCAATAGATGTGCGTATATCGGATCGGCTGTAAACAGTCAATAGATCCCACGATTGGAGGTATCATTCGTTAGGTTAATTTCCGGTTCACACAATCCAGAAGATGATAGGATGGTGAGGGCAATAGGTGTTATGATGACTGAAACGTTTATTATTGTTTTCAGTCATTTGAACTGCAGTTCAATTTTGGTTTTCCGTTTGTGCTCTTACTTTCCCCGAACAACACCAATCAGCATATATAATTCTGAGACGCCACCCTTTTTTCTGTCCGGAATTTAGATTCATTCAAGAAGCCTGCACCTCTGGTACCATTGTGCGGCGAGATGGAGGACGAGGAGGAGGAGGAGGTAATAATTTTGATTCAAGGTAACGCTAGAATACTACTTTTTGTTGCTGGCTGAATCCACTAGCTAGATTGATTTTACCTTTGTAGTAACTTCTACTACTAATTTGTATACCGCTAATCAGTGGATGAGTGATGAAAAGTAACCTGCTAGTGATGTGGAACTGCAAGCCCAGGATGAGGAGGACGGGCCTGAGATGATAACACTCTTTACGGGGGAGTAGCACACAACGAACACCACAGCAAAAACAACGTGGAGCGAGATGTGCTCTCGCTGATGGGGATACCTAGCTAGGGTAGGTTATAGGCCTGACCTACATACCCTACCTAAGGACACTATATTGGAGAACTTAAAGATTACAAAGAAGACTCCGACTGAAATCACCATGGCGCATGAGTCACTCGACAGAACATCCACTCGGAGGTTTCTCCCTCCACTCGACAGTTGCCTTTCACTCGGAAGAACCAGAAGTCAATCGACCGCAGAAGACCAGAAGCCACTCCAGGGAGGCCAACGGGCAGGCGTTCGACTAATCGCCATAAGTAGCATTTATGACATACGTTATCAGTAACGTTCACCTTTATTACCACGATCGAACCCTTGGTTGCTGGGTATTCATGAGGGGCAGTGCACTCTATATAAGCCGCCCCTCCCCTCTGGCACAAGGGTTCGCACCCCCTGTAACTCATACATTCCACACGACAGAAGCTCCCGAGCACTGAGACGTAGGGCTGTTACCTTCACGAGAGGGGCTTGAACTCATACATCCGTGTGTACAATCTCGCCGTAGCTAAGACTCTGCCCTCTCCTTACGTACCCCTAACCTCTACTGTCAGGCTCGTTCCCACGACAGTTGGCGCCCACCGTGGGGCAGGCGTCTAAGCGACTTCCGGCGAGTTTGCAATTTTCTTCTTCGTCATGTCTTCCGGCGGCGGTTTGTTCCTGGGCTACGAGATCCGTCTCGGTGCGCTCACCTTCGTCGCCGACGACTCGGCATGGCTTCAGGAAGCGCCTCTGGACGTTGAGGCGCTCCCGATCCGCGGTGCGACGCACTTCCGTGCAAGCTCCTGTGGCGTTCTTCTTCGGCAGCTGTCGACTCCGTACCTGTCGGCTCTCCCCGCTGTTCGTCGCCACAAGCAATCTGGTCGCTCGCGGCTCCAGCGTTGGGTGAGGCATGCGGCGGCTCGCCAAGCGTCATCTCCGCAGATTGCGGCTATCGAGCCCGCCGAATCACTTCACGGCGTGTTCGACTCGGCGTCGGATCAGTCTGGCGTTCCTTCCGAGTGCGAGAGCTGCGATCCAGCGGCTGAGGTTCTTATGGCGGGTTCGCAGCAAAGCCCGCCTGGCTTCGGTCGCGGCAGACGTGAGGCTGGAGGACCGTCGAATGAGCAGTAGCACCGGGATGAGGAGATTCTCCATACTCCCATCGTCGGTGCGACTGCCGAGGCCCAGGCCTTGGAGGCCACGCGCCTTCGGCTCGAAGAGATGCAGAAGGCACTCGACGAGCGTACCCGCCAGCGTCCACCCGTTTCCAGTCGACGTCAGTGACAGTTGTTTCCGAGTGGATCTCAGAACAACGTCAAGGTATTCCGTACTCCAGTTCTGAATGTTGCAGCCGCTGCTAGGATTGCAGATTCCATTCAACCATCACGTTCAGAGGCTGGCAGAGGTTTGCAGCAGATCCGAGCGTTGCTTGATGCAGCACAACAACAGAATTCGGCTGTTTCTCAGTCGCGCAACAGGTTACACAGTAATTCGCCCAGAGCAGACACAGTTCTGTCGGCACACAGCCCGGGGTCACCTCTGCGTCGCAGGGGTGGAGGTTACCGTGAAGATCAGTACCAAGATCAGGGGCGAGATCAGTTTGCTTCTCGTTATCACCGTGATGACCGCCGTCGAGTGCCTACTCCTTCGCAGAGTGGTTCATATGTGCCCCGACACTATGATGATAGGCGCCCGTTCGGTGATGAGCGGAATCCTGGGTTCGACGCGAGGAATGTCCTCGCACAGAAGCGGATTGACAGAGGCAGGGCTCACAGGAATGATTATGATAGAGATTATCCTAGTGGAAGTGGTGCCGTTGTCTCTGGACCCGAGTGTTTTAGCAGAGCCATTCGATCTGCTGAAATTCCCCCCAACTTCAGGTTGGCGGCTGGAATAAGCAAGTTCACTGGTGAGTCGAAGCCAGAAACGTGGCTAGACGATTACCGAGTGGCGGTGCAGATTGGTGGAGGAAATGACAACATAGCCATGAAGCATTTGTCTTTGATGTTGGATGGTTCGGCCCGAGCGTGGTTGAATCGTTTGGCTCCTTCTAGCATCTACTGCTGGGAGGATCTTGCCCGAGTGTTCATCAGAACTTTCGAGGGCACATGCAAGCGTCCCGCTGGTTTGATTGATCTGCAGCACTGTGTGCAGAAACCTAATGAAACTTTGAGGGATTACATTCAGCGTTGGACCACCCTCCATCACACGGTGGAAAATGTTTCCGAGCACCAAGCCGTCTGCGCCTTCAAGGCCGGTGTTAAGTATAGAGAGCTTTATTTGAAGTTTGGTCGGACATGAGATATTTCCCTGAGCAAGATGATGGATATTGCCACTCGGTATGCCAATGGCGAAGAGGAGGACCGCCTCCGCAGCGGCAAGGGAAAAGCAGTCGACAATGATGCCGGCGGCGGCAATTCCAGTCGTAAGCAAAAGCGCAAAGCAGATGGTTCTGCTCAGGTAGAAGCAGCCGCTCTAGCGGCGCAAGGAAAGAATAAGGGGAAACCCAAAGGGCAATTTACCCCCAAGAAGTCAAAGAATCAGTCAGGAACGGACGTCCTAGATTTGCCGTGTGCAATCCACACGAAGAAGGATGAGGAAGGCAATTTGATATTGCCGAAACACACCACTCGACAATGCAGATTACTGATCCAGCAGTTCAAGGAAGGACAATCGAGTGGGAAAACTCCTAAAAAGGAAGATGATGAAGATAAAGAGGATTTCCCTGAGGTCAATGCCACTTTGATGATTTTTATCGATGTAGAAAGCAAAAGTCGACTGAAAGTTATTAACAGGGAGGTCAACATGGCTGTTCCTGTCACCCCCACGTACCTCAAGTGGTCTCGGACTCCTATCACCTTTGACCAGTCAGATCACCCCGCTCATGTCGTTACCCCCGGTCGGCAAGCTCTGGTGGTGGATCCTGTTGTAGGAGGCACTCGACTCCGCAAGGTTCTCATGGACGGAGGGAGTGGATTGAACATCTTGTATGCGGATACCCTCAAAGGGATGGGCATTCCGATGTCCCGACTCAGTGAGAGCAGCATGCAGTTCCACGGAGTCATCCCTGGGAAGAAGGCCAAGTCACTCGGTCAGATTGCGTTGGATGTGGTGTTCGGCACCGACAAGAATTTTCGCAAGGAGAAGTTGACATTTGAAGTTGTAGACTTCCAGAGCGCATATCACGCCATCCTTGGTCAACCGGCTTATGCCCGTTTCATGGCCCGTCCATGTTACGTGTACCTCAAGCTGAAGATGCCCGGGCCCAAGGGTGTGATCACAGTCACAGGGAATCGACAAAGGGCTGAGGAGTGCCTTCAGCAAGGCTCCAAGATTGCCGACCATCAAATGGCTATGGTCGAGTTGGAAGAATACAAGAGGAATAGTGATCCTGCCGATCTTCTGCGCGCCAAGAAGCCCGCCTCCGAGTCTGCTTTTCAGTCGGCAGGTGAAGTGAAGCAAGTGAACGTTCACCCGACAGATCCTAATGCTGCCCCGACCAACATCTCGACGACACTCGACAGCAAATAGGAAGCCGAGCTCATCCAGTTCCTCCGTGAGAACTGGGACATCTTCGCATGGAAGCCTTCTGACATGCCGGGTGTACCCAGGGAACTGGCTGAGCACCGACTGAGAGTTGAACCGAAGGCCAAGCCTGTCAAGGAGCACTTGCGTCGGTCGGCGGCAGAGAAGCGGAAAGCAATCGGGGAAGAGGTGGCTCGACTCTTGGCGGCTAAGTTCATACACGAGATTTACCACTCCGAGTGGCTCGCGAACGTCGTCATGGTCCCCAAGAAAGATAAGTCACTCCGCATGTGTATTGACTTTAAACATATCAATCGGGTCTGCCCGAAAGATCATTTTCCGCTCCCCCGCATCGATCAGATTGTCGACTCGACTGCGGGGTGCGAGCGTTTGTCTTTTCTCGATGCATACTCTGGTTACCATCAGATCCGTCTATTTGGTCCAGATGAAATAAAGACAGCCTTCATCACCCCTTTTGGGTGTTTCTGTTATATCACCATGCCTTTTGGTCTGCAGAATGCTGGCGCTACTTTCATGCGCATGATTCAGAAATGCCTGCTCAAGCAAATCCCTCGGAATGTCGAGGCTTATATGGACGATATTGTAGTCAAGTCTCGCAAAGGTTCCGACCTGCTGACTGACTTGGCAGAAACGTTCGCCAATCTAAGGAAATATGACATCAAGTTAAACCCGTCCAAGTGCACTTTTGGAGTTCCCGGTGGCAAGTTGCTCGGTTTCCTCGTTTCCGAACGGGGGATCGACGTCAATCCCGAGAAGATCGGCACAATCGTCCGAATGAAAAGCCCTGAGCGTGTGCACGATGTCCAGAAGCTCACGGGTTGCCTGGCGGCGCTGAGTAGATTTATTTCTCGTCTCGGAGAGAAGGCTTTGCCTTTATACCGACTGATGAAGAAATCTGATACGTTTGAGTGGACTCCTGAGGCAGAAGCAGCGTTTGTCGAGCTCAAAGCCCTGCTTTCCACCCAGCCGGTGCTTGCTGCTCCGCACAGCAAAGAACCCCTGCTCCTGTACATTGCAGCCACTAACCATGTCGTCAGTACGGTTCTCACTGTCGAGAGAGAAGAAGAGGGCAAGGCTTATAAAGTCCAATGCCCAGTTTACTAAATATCTGAAGTGCTAACTCCTTCAAAGCAAAGGTACCCTCATTACCAGAAGCTCGTCTATGGTATATATCTATCAGCGAAGAAGGTTGCACATTACTTCCAGGATCACTCAGTCTCAGTCGTCAGTGATGCTCCATTGCTTAAGATCCTCAACAATCGAGATGCGACTAGTCGAGTGGCCAAATGGGCTATTGAGCTCCTCTACTTTGATATCAAGTTTGAAGCAAAGAAGGCCATCAAATCTCAAGCGCTTGCTGACTTCATGGCCGAGTGGATAGAACAACAACAACCAATTCAAATCCACTCGGCGCACTGGACCATGTTCTTTGATGGCTCTAAGATGCTGAATGGGTCTGGTGTTGGCATAGTGTTGGTATCTCCAAAGGGTGACAAGCTCAGTTATGTCCTCCAGATTCACTTCGATTCCTCCAATAATGAAGCTGAATACGAAGCACTCCTCTACGGGTTACGTATGGCCATCTCACTCGGCGTCCGGCGCCTGATGGTATACGGTGACTCAGATTTGGTGGTTAATCAGGTGATGAAGGAGTGGGATGTCAGGAACCCCGCCATGACTGGATATTGCCACACAGTGAGAAAGCTTGAGAAGAAGTTTGAAGGTTTGGAACTCCACCATATTCCCCGAGTGAAAAATCAGGCAGCTGATGATCTAGCAAAGATCGGGTCCACTCGGAGGCCTGTACCTAGCAATGTGTTTCTGGAACACTTACATTATCCTTCGGTGCAAGAAGATCCCTTCACTGAAGAGCCCCCGCAAGCTATAAGCGCTTCCAATCCGACTGAGGTTGATATCCCAGCAGTCATAGATCTGGTCATGGAGATTCTGGTGATTACGCCCGATTGGACGGTACCATATATCGCATACATATTGAGGCAAGAACTCCCAGAAGACGAAGTTGAAGCTCGACTGATTGTCCGCAGGTCCAAAGCCTTTACTGTGATGGATGGACAGCTTTACAGAGAAAGCATAACTGGTGTAACTCAGCGGTGCATCTCCCCTGAGGAAGGTCGACTGATTCTGGAGGAAATTCACTCGGGGACCTGTGGTCATCATGCGTCCTCTCGGACGATTGTTGCCAAAGCATACCGAGTTGGTTTCTTCTGGCCGCGTGCCAACGAAATGGCTAAGGAGATTGTTGATCACTGCGAAGGATGCCAGTTTTACGCAAACTTGTCGCATAAGCCCGCGTCCGCTTTGAAGACTATTCCACTCGTCTGGCCGTTCGCTGTATGGGGTTTGGATATGGTCGGTCCCCTCCGAACGGGCCAGAGTAGATTCATGCATCTGCTTGTAGCAGTCGACAAGTTCACCCAGTGGATTGAGGCTAAGCCCATAAAGAAGCTGAATTCGCGCACTGCTATCAAGTTCATGAAAGAGATAATGTTCCGGTATGGAGTTCCCCACAGTATCATTACAGACAATGGTTCAAATTTTGACTCGGAAGAGTTCAGACACTTTTGCTCCGCCCAAGGAACTCGGGTGGATTACGCATCCGTTGCGCACCCCCAGACTAATGGTCAAGCTGAGCGAGCAAATGGCCTTATCCTTCAAGGGCTGAAGCCTCGACTCATGCGAGATCTTGAACATGCAGCTGGAGCTTGGGTCACTGAATTGCCGTCTGTTCTGTGGGGCTTAAGGACGACTCCTAACTGGTCGACTGGGCGCACTCCTTTCTTCATGGTGTATGGAGCCGAAGCCGTTTTGCCGAGTGATGTCCTTCACAATTCTCCCCGTGTAGACCTTTACTCCGAGGCTGAGGCTGAACAAGCACGACAAGACGGTGTGGATCTCCTGGAAGAAGAATGTGAAATGGCTCTGATTCGGTCGACTGTGTACCAGCAAGATCTGCGTCGCTTCCATGCAAGGCATGTCAGGAGTCGATCGTTCCATGAACGTGATCTTGTGCTCCGAGTGGATTAGCAGCGACCTCACAAGCTCGCCCCTGCGTGGGAAGGTCCTTTCGTCGTCACCAAAGTACTGAACAATGGAGCCTATCATCTTTTCAACCTCAAGAAGAATATCGACGAGCCGCGTGCCTGGAACGCAGATTTACTTCGACGTTTTTATACCTGACGACTGAGTTGTTTTGATGTAATAAGAGTACTCTAGACAATGTTGTTTATCAAAATTATGACTCCCGCAGTCTTTTGTCGATTCCAAGCGCACAATCTCATATTCAAAAACACTCCGAGTGGTGAGCAACCCTCTCACTCGGGGGCTTAGCTGCGAACCAGTTTTCGCCTAAGTTAAAAACCCTGCCGAGTGAATAGCATCCTATTCACTCGGAAACTTAGCTGCGAATCAGTCTTCGTCTAAGTTGTAAAACGCTCCGAGTGATGAGCAGCCCTCTCGCTCGGGGGCTTAGCTGCGAACCAGTTTTCGCCTAAGTTAAAAACCCTGCCGAGTGAATAGCATCCTATTCACTCGGAAACTTAGCTGCGAATCAGTCTTCGTCTAAGTTGTAAAACGCTCCGAGTGATTAGCAGCCCTCTCACTCGGGGGCTTAGCTGCGAACCAGTTTTCGCCTAAGTTAAAAACCCTGCCGAGTGAATAGCATCCTATTCCCTCGGAAACTTAGCTGCGAATCAGTCTTCGTCTAAGTTGTAAAACGCTCCGAGTGATGAGCAGCCCTCTCGCTCGGGGGCTTAGCTGCGAACCAGTTTTCGCCTAAGTTAAAAACCCTGTCGAGTGAATAGCATCCTATTCACTCGGAAACTTAGCTGCGAATCAGTCTTCGTCTAAGTTGTAAAACGCTCCGAGTGATGAGCAGCCCTCTCACTCGGGGGCTTAGCTGCGAACCAGTTTTCGCCTAAGTTAAAAACCCTGCCGAGTGAATAGCATCCTATTCACTCGGAAACTTAGCTGCGAATCAGTCTTCGTCTAAGTTGTAAAATGCTCCGAGTGATGAGCAACCCTCTCACTCGGGGGCTTAGCTGCGAACCAGTTTTCGCCTAAGTTAAAAACCCTGCCGAGTGAATAGCATCCTATTCACTCGGAAACTTAGCTGTGAATCAGTCCTCGTCTAAGTTGTAAAACGCTCCGAGTGATGGGCAGCCCTCTCACTCGGGGGCTTAGCTACGAACAAGTTTTCTCCTAAGTTAAAAATCCTGCCGAGTGGCGAGCAGTCCTCTCACTCGGGGACTTAGCCGCGAACCAGTTTTCGCCGAAGTTCAAAATTCTTCCGAGTAATGAGCATCCACCTCACTCGGAAATCAAACAAACTTAGCCAAGCAAAAGATCGGAAAGCAAAATGCAGATAAATCCAGAATCTTTAGCGCGGATGAAAGTTACTCACGCAAACGGAAGTACTCAGGCTTAAGGCCTGAACGAAGTTCTAAACGGTTACACCATCACTCGGCATACCGAGGCAAATAGAGTTTCAACTGCAAGCCAAGTATTTTCAAGCACCGGTGGGGCTCGCGGGCTCGACGAAAGTGTCCAGATCAATCCCATCGGCGATCCGAGTGGCTGCTTCGATGAAGGTCTCCATGAAGTCTTCGAATTGAAGTTTCTTTGTGTTGGCCACCTGAAGAGCCTTCAGCTTGTCCTCCTTAGCCTCCTTGCAATGGACCCGGACGAGTGAAAGCGCCACGTCAGCTCCGCAACGAGCAACAGATTTTTTCCATGCCTGCACTCGACCGGGAATCTCATTGAGGCGGGTCATCATCGACTCGAAGTCAGTCTGGAGGGTGTCTTCTGGCCACAGTTCTTTGTCGACCTTCTCCAGCGCAGCCCTCAGTCGAGTGATATACCCTTGAACACTTCTAAGACGAGCTTCAAGTCGAAACATGTTCATGGCCACAACGTCCCCGACGGGTGACTTAGTGGGGTCCAGATTCGGCTTGATCTCCTCAGTCTCCTTGTCAAAGTCTTGGCAGAATTCTACACGAGGGGGAAATGAAAAGTTGGTCACGCTGCTGTTCTGAAGAAATTAAAGAAATTCACTCGACGGAAGGAAGTTACCTTCAAGCATGCCGAACATCTTCTTCGCGAAGTCTCCCAAGTATTTCTCCAGACCGTTACTTTTCTTGGTCAGCTGTTCAACCTTTTTGATCCAATCGGCCTGTTCTTGCTTGAGTTTGATGTTCTCTTCTTCCAACTTATTGGCTGCGGCAAGCTTCTTCTCAGCAGCCTCGGTTTTCTCCCTCGCCACCTTCTGAGCATCAGCGAGCGCCTTGTCTTTATCCTCAAGCGCCTTCTTCATGGTATCTAAAGAAATAACATTGTTGAGTCGCGCTTGGAGTCGACGGTTCTCATCACGCACGTCTGTTCGAGTGAGGACACTCGGTTCAAAGGATAGAAGATGAAAGTGATAGTGCAATTGGTCGACAAGGATTACCTCCCAGGGTCTTCAGCTCAGTCTGTGCACGGTCGAGGTCGTTCTTGCCCATCTCCAGATCCAGCTGAAGCTGTTTTTTCTCCTTCTCCAGGTCGACGTACTAAGTCCCAAGCTCACAGGCTTTCTGAAATCAGCAAAGAAGTAGTTCAGTCGACACTAATATTTCTCCACTCCCGAGTGGAAAAGAGCAAGTTCAGTCGACTGGACAGCGGCCCGCCGCCCCACCCCACACCCCTGCAAAGCGTCATATCATGGTTGATGGAAATGATGTCCATGAAACCTGCAGGATAGGTCTTGCCAGTTCGGACGTTTCCATCCCTAAGACAAGCATTCAGAGGTGACAAGCGTACTCCAAGTACGAAAAAGGACCCCGAGTCCAAGTCACTACTAGGAGAAACCTTATAGGCAGGACACTATCAGTAGCACTGGAAAGTAACAGGCGCTGCTGGTAATTACCAGTAGCGCTAGATTTCGGCAGCGCTACAAGTAAAGACTTAGCAGTAGCGCTGGAAACAAAAAGAGCGCTACTGCTAAGCGGGACACGACGAGCCCACCGACACTATTGGTAGTAGCAGCTGTAGGAGATATGCCCTAGAGGCAATAATATATGTTATTGATTATCTCCCTGTTCATAATTAGGTTTATGTTCCATGCTATAACTGCTATGGTTCTCGAGTCTACAATAACCACGAGGCTCGGAGGAAGACTCATATGCACGTGTGGAATAATAAACGGTAAAATGTATTCCTAGTCTGGCCTCTAAGACTGGCTCAAGTATTGCATGATGATCCTGTTTTCCTGATCATGGGCATGGCTATGCCGGCAATTTTGAGGGCACAATGTTAGTAGAACATTTGTGTTGAATCGACCCGTATTGATGTTATGCTATGAGATACATTTGTCACTAGTTAATGGTTAATAACACAGAGATGGTTAACATTTGCATAATTCCTTAGACCATGAGAGTATCGAGTTTCTTCATGCTTGCTTCATGAACTTTGGGGTTTGTTAAACGTCATCCGTAAATGGGTGGCTATTACGGCGGCTTACGGGTTCATGGAAAAGTATGTCAAGTAACTTGATAGCTCAAGATTGGGATTTGCTCCTCCGACGATGGAGAGATATCTCTGGGCCCTCTCGGTGTTACGGTATCCATCATCGTCTGGCCAGACACTTTGTGATTTGATCACGGGGATGCCGGAACACAGGAACGAGAAAAGAGAACAATACCGGTAACGAGGTAACTGGCATAGTGGACAAGTTGTTGATCCGCGGGGATGCCAACATGTCTCACCTCGGGTATTTGTAACATATCGCAAAGCAACAGGAATAGCACACGGCAACTGGAGGTTCACTCGAATATTCATTCGTGTGGGTATAGGGGTCAATATGGGTGTCCACGGCTCCGATGTTGATCATTGATCGGAAGGGGTTCCGGGTCATGTCTATACTTCACCGAACCTATGGGGTCACACGCTTAAGGGTCATCTATCTGCTGAATACTAGACGGGGAGTCTGAGAGAAAATCACCGAAAAAGTTTCGGACGAAACGGAAACGTTCCGGAGAGGATATCGGAATAGTTCCGGTGAAACTGAAAAGTTGTTTCAGGGTATTCCATAAAGTCAAATTGGTTTCGGCACATGCCTGGAAATTATTGGAAGGTACCAGAATTGTTCCGGTAACTTCTGAGATTTTTCAGAGACAAAAACCGGAAATGTTCCGGACTGCCGGAACCGCTTTAGTTGCTTTTCACAGATGAAAACCACTAAACCGAAAAGTTGTTTCGGAGTACACCATAAAGTCAAATTGGTTTCGGCACATGCCTAATAATTCTTGGAGAGTGCCAGAATCATTCTGGAAACTTTCTGGAATTTTCCGGAATGAAAACCGGAAATGTTCCGGAGCTGCCGAAACCGCTTCAGATGCTTTTCGCAGATGAAAATCACTAAACCGGAATTGTTCCGGCTCGCGTTGAAAATTATTTTGGTGGGTACTAGAAATGTTCTAAGCCCACATGAATATTTTCAGTTCGATCAGACGCTGAAAAATGTCATCGTGAATAGTGAAAGTGCTTTTTGGGATATTTATGGAAAAGTCACCTTTTGGGATATTTTCCCAAAAAGGTTTCTAGAAGGCTTGGGGGCCAAGAAACCCTACCCCTTGGATTTCCTATAAATAGAGGTGGAGGGGCTGCCTCCACTCTCACTTCCTTCTCACATACAAGTGCCATGACATTTCTGGCTTCTCTCTCCCTCCCAGCGAAATAGTTTCGTAGAGCCGAAAGGCTGTCTGGGTTTCGGTGGGAACTAGTTCTGGATGGCGAAGCCCTGCCGGATAGATGACACCGTATGTGTGCAACCCCGTAGAGAGGTCGTAGTTTCGATCTTTGTGCCCGAGGGGCTGTTTTGAGAGTGCCTCCCAAAGGGCTGTCCAAGTGACGGTCCGAGTTCTGTGAGTCCTCCCGAAGGGCTGTCCGAGTGACCGTTCGAGTTTCGAAGGTCCTCCCGAAGGGCTGTCCGCGACACCGTCCGAGGGACTGTCCGACTGCCTCCCGGAGGGCCGTCCGAGGGGTAGATGAAGGAGTACATCCTCGTGGTTGGGAGGTTGTAAATCCTAGCTGCGGGGATCTGCACCGCCGATCGTCATCGACTCTACTTCCGCTGCGCTACGAGTCGGTAACGAAACAGATCAAACCTTGTATGCAGTCTCCATAGTGATCCTGGGCTGGTACGTAGGTCAGAAAATTTTTGTTTTCTGCTGCGTTACCCTACAGTGGGATCAAGAGCCGTGCTATGCGTAGATGCAGGTTGCGATCTAGAATACATAGAGATGTATGGGTGTTGCACAATATAATTAGGTAGTAGATGAGATCTATTGCTGAAAATTATTTGTGCGGGTGACAGATGAAGTCTGTTACCCGATGTTCTTGTTGCTTCCCTAGAATTTGCGTTTGCTCAATCTCGAGACAGTATGGTGGAATTTCACAAAGTTCTGGCAATCCGCGATCCTGATTGATCAACGAAGTGCTTCAGTTCTTTGGGTTCCGCCATAGTCAAAAGAAAGATGATATTCGCAGATGAAAGGGCATTGCAGATATGATCTGCACGGGGGTCATGCGTATGACGAAGTTTAGTATGGGGCTCGAGATTTAATTATCTCGTGTTTCATACACCCCGCGATGTTAATCTAGCGACTTGAATTATCATACTTGATGATAATACGTAGGTAGCTTCGGTTTGTTTCGAAACCTTAGAAGCCACGTAAAACAAGTTTTTGCATGAACCGATTAGAGGCGTCTAACTTGGTTTTGCAGGATGGTTTGCATGTGCATATGATGTGGTATAGCAGTGTTCATAATAATTTGATTATGTATGAGATAACTATATAATGTAAATTGATTAACATGACCTGCGTGTCATGATTCGGCATGATGGCTGGAGCCATATGATTGCACTTTAATGACCTGCGTGTCAACCTTATGTAATGCACTTATTTCATTAGCTATAGAGATAGCAATATTATCTGGTGCATCGACAAGGTGGTGGCAATCTTCGCGAAGGTGAACACTGACGCGAATGACCGGAGACGAAGAAATGAAAGACTTCTCCGTCAGAAAGGGCTATACCATATCATGCTATTATGAATTGCCTGAGATGTTTATCCCTTATGATGCACCCTTCTTGATTGCGCGGTAGTCGCTTTTATTAGGGTGATCTCTCACAAAAATATCAAGTAGTTAGTGTTCTCCCAAGTGTAGCACCGTCACGGCACCTAACTTTTCGGGGTGCGCCATGTCCACATGGGTACGAACGATTAGAGAAGTGTGAGGCGGGTGAGGTCAGACCTCGCAGCGAGATCACTTGGTTGTCTTGACGTTCTGGCTTGATCGTCCTGAGCTCGGAACACGCCCATCGAAAGATGAACAGGAGTCACATAGAGATGTGATTGGCATGTTTGCCCACCAATTGAAATTCTCGTCATCAGTGATGTCCACATCAATGGCGTTGAATTGAAATGTGGATCTTGTATCACTCACAATCAATTATGAGAGATATTGATTTGAGTGGGAGCGCTCTGTAGAATTAATTCTTTTAATTCTCAGTGCAATTAATTTTGAACACTGTCTAAGTGTGATTTGCATAATAGTTATAGAATAATGGCTCGCGTTTCCACCTTCCCTATTAAAATTGAATAGCTGTTAAATATCTGGTTAAAACTTTACGATTGGTAACGTAATGTGAGGATTGTCCTCTAGAGTGCCGAGAAGGACTTTGTCCTATCGCATACTTTTGGTATTCTCCCGCTAATGCTATGGATCATGTGACTCTCGTCCTTCGATCAAAAGCTAGAATTCCTTTTCAGTCAGGTGCAATACGTTTGCTTCCATGAGACCCGAACTTCGAAAGTTTGGATAGTTATGTGATATTCATGGAATCTGAAAATCATTTTCAGAGACAGACAAAGGCTAAAAGATATGAGATATCCAAAGCAATGTTTGTTTGCAAGCTGTTAGTAAAGGAGTTTACTATGCATTAGACTGATAAGAGAGGGATCCAGGAGAACGCCTGTCATATGATGAAAGGTGAATAAAACTGCAACTTAAAGAGAAAGGAAGTGTCCGAAGGGTGTTAGTAAGACTTTCACGCCTAGGAAGTCCGGGGCTAACGCCACTCTTAAGTTGGATGCTTCTTCTGAGAGTAGGAGAAATACTAAAAGTTAAACTGTTAGAAGTATAAAGGCAAAAGGAAAGAAGACTGGAATATCCAGCTCATGTATGAATGTCATACAAGTTTTTGATGTATAGAAGGCTGGTCAGAGATATAGTTCTTGGGAATTATGGTTAAACATGTTAATCACTAATTCTTGGGTATTGTGAGTTAATCACAAAGATACCCGCTCGATTGCATTCTGTTGCAACTCGATGTAAGAACTACTATGGCCTGAAAGACTAGCCAGGAATGAGGTTTAGATACACGCAGGGAACATAGTAAATGTTACTATGCCTTCCATCGGTGTATTCCCTATGTATTTACTTTCATAAATCATTTTAGAGTTTCACACTCTAGCCCTTTGCATAAGGTATCTTGCAAGAAGGTTATTCATAAGAGAACTTTTGATGTTCGGTGTTATGAATAACATGAAGGGCCATGCTTCCATCCTAGATGGGATGTATGTTATGAATATTGATGGAAATATGATACATCCATAACCCTGACGCTAAATGTCGCAAGACTAAAAGAATACCACACAAGTGTGGCACTGCATTTGGTCACATTGGAGAAACCCGCATGGAAAATTCCATTATGATGGATTTTGAGGTCGTTTGATTTTGAATCATCTGACACTTGCAACTTTCCTCTGAAAAGTGAAGTGACTGAAATACCGTTCACAGGCCATAAGGAACGAGCAAAGAACATATTGGTGATCATACATTATGATGTGTGTAGTCCAATAAATGTTGTTGAAAGTAGTGGATTTATCTATCTTCAGAAATGACTCAAGTAGATATGTGGATATTTACTTGTTGAGACGTAAGTCTGGATCTTTTGAATTCATTCATAAGGTTTTCAAAAATGAAGTAGAAGTTGTTGTAACAAGAAAATTATGTTTCTACAATTCGATTGCAGAAAGGAATATTTGAGTTACAAGTTTAGCGAATGTCTGATGAGTTGTGAAAGGGGTTTCATAACTTACACCTCCCGGAGCACCACTACAAGTGGAGAATCCGTGTAGATGTAATCGAACCATTCATGAAATGGTAAGATCAAAGATGACATAAATAAATTTGCCATTATCCCTTTTAAAGAGTGATGCTTTAGAGACTGCGGCTTTTACACTGAAAAGAGATCCATCAGGTCTGTTGAAATGACGCCATGGTATGGTACGCCCAACCATGTTATATCTTTTCTTAACATTTGGAATATGGGGCTTGTGTAAAAGGTTACAAACCTATTCCAAATCAGACAAGTGCTATTTTGTAGATTATCCCAAGTCATTGGGTATTCCCCCACCACTATACCGAGGCAAACGATCTTGCCACAAAACGGTATGCTTTTAAAGAGAATAGTTCTTACAAAAGGCGAGTGGGAGGACAGTGCAACTCGACGAGATAACCAGTATCTTCGTCATCAGGTCAAAGGAAAGGAACCTTGGAAGTGATTCCGGAGTTTCCTACTGCGACTGATACGGAAGCCTCTACATGATGTATGGACTTCGGTCGAACTTGCAGCTGAACCGCGTAGGAAAAACTCGTGCAAACCTCTCAGGTGCGCATACGAGATATTGTTGTTAGACAACAGTATACCTATGATACACAAGGAAGCGTTGATGGGCCCTGACTCCGGAATTGGCTAAATGCCAATACAATCCGAGATAGTTTCCATATAAGTGATTCAAGATTAAAATCTTGATACACCTTTCGGAAGACTTAGAGTCTAACGAATATTTATGGAACTAAAACTGATACGGAAAAAAAAAGTTTTATCCATAAAGCTCGACTTGTTGCAATAACAAGTTCAAGGAGTTGACTACGATGAGATTGTCTCACCGTAGCGATGGTTGAAGTCGGTTCGGGTTGAACTAGCAATTAATACATATTTCAATCATGAGATATGAAACATGGATGACAAAAGGATTTCCATCTGATGGAAATAAAACCTAGGACTTGTATGTGATACAGTCCAAAGTAATTTGTCGATCCAGAGGATGCTAGTAAGTATGCAAACTTCAGAGTTCGAGCGATGGACAGAAGAGAGCAAAGTGGAGTTGGAATCTTCGTTTTTGATGGAATGGTCAAAGGGGTTTGACTTCATCAAATAGGTATCGAAGATGCTTGTGATTCAAGAAAGTAAGTGGGAGCATAATAATATTTCTAGAAACCTTGTGTACTTGACACATTGTTAATTGGAAATAAATTTCTTGACACGAATTAGGACTTCATTTGAAAATAGTTTTTCGATGAAGTGCTTAGGCTAAATAGCCTCAATATTAGGCATGATGATCTATGTAGATAGATTTACCTAATGGGGCTAAGCTATGAATACATATTAACAAGATGCTAAAACCTTTTAGCATTGAAAACCGTCAAGGAGTGATTCTTGCCGAAGTCACATGGAAAGAGTTTTTGCAAGACTCGGTGTCCCAAAACACTGATGAGCAAAATACATGATGGTGATTCCACACACTCTTGTGTTTGGATTAATCATGTATTCCATGGTATGTAAATCAACCAGATATGTCCGATACTCCCAAGTTGTTGCGAGTATAGATACCATAGTGATCAAAGTACTGATCATGGGACAACAGTGAAAGATGTCATTGAGTACTAGAGCAGTACTGATGACATGTTTTCTCGCAAGCGGAGATCATGAAGAGTTCGTTGTAAAAGGTTACATCGATACAGTCTTCATCAATGCTCCATGCGATTTTCGATTTAAGTTAAGGGTTTTGTGTAATACACAATATGGTGGCACGGTAGTTGGAAATTGTTCCAAACAAGATACTGTGGCGAATTCTATAACAAAGGCTAAGTATGTTGATGCTTAAGAAGCGACAAAGAAGTTGTTGAATCATATAGTTCATTCATGAACTTAGTATGGTTCCAAGATGGCTTTGGTCTATGGGACACTATTGCAGATAGTTGCTCCATAGCTCAGTCTGAGGAATCAGGTTTCGACCAATGATTCACACATATGCAAAGCCAAGTCCACACAAAATATGAATTTTGTGAAAGCGTGAAAACGCGAGGATATGCAAAGTTACACACGGAGCTGAAGTCGTCAGATCCGTTGGACATCAGGCTATACCACATGCGAAGCATATTTTACACCGGTATGCCACAGGTGTAAAATGCATTAGCATTGACTAGATTATTGACTCTAGTGCAAGTGGGAGTCTGTAGGAGATATGCCCTAGAGGCAATAATATATGTTATTGATTATCTCCCTGTTCATAATTAGGTTTATGTTCCATGCTATAACTGCTATGGTTCTCGAGTCTACAATAACCACGAGGCTCGGAGGAAGACTCATATGCACGTGTGGAATAATAAACGGTAAAATGTATTCCTAGTCTGGCCTCTAAGACTGGCTCAAGTATTGCATGATGATCCTGTTTTCCTGATCATGGGCATGGCTATGCCGGCAATTTTGAGGGCACAATGTTAGTAGAACATTTGTGTTGAATCGACCCGTATTGATGTTATGCTATGAGATACATTTGTCACTAGTTAATGGTTAATAACACAGAGATGGTTAACGTTTGCATAATTCCTTAGACCATGAGAGTATCGAGTTTCTTCATGCTTGCTTCATGAACTTTGGGGTTTGTTAAACGTCATCCGTAAATGGGTGGCTATTACGGCGGCTTACGGGTTCATGGAAAAGTATGTCAAGTAACTTGATAGCTCAAGATTGGGATTTGCTCCTCCGACGATGGAGAGATATCTCTGGGCCCTCTCGGTGTTACGGTATCCATCATCGTCTGGCCAGACACTTTGTGATTTGATCACGGGGATGCCGGAACGCAGGAACGAGAAAAGAGAACAATACCGGTAACGAGGTAACTGGCATAGTGGACAAGTTATTGATCCGCGGGGATGCCAACATGTCTCACCTCGGGTATTTGTAACATATCGCGAAGCAACAGGAATAGCACACGGCAACTGGAGGTTCACTCGAATATTCATTCGTGTGGGTATAGGGGTCAATAAGGGTGTCCACGGCTCCGATGTTGATCATTGATCGGAAGGGGTTCCGGGTCATGTCTATACTTCACCGAACCTATAGGGTCACACGCTTAAGGGTCATCTATCTGCTGAATACTAGACGGGGAGTCTGAGAGAAAATCACCGAAAAAGTTTCGGACGAAACGGAAACGTTCCGGAGAGGATATCGGAATAGTTCCAGTGAAACTGAAAAGTTGTTTCAGGGTATTCCATAAAGTCAAATTGGTTTCGGCACATGCCTGGAAATTATTGGAAGGTACCAGAATTGTTCCGGTAACTTCTGAGATTTTTCAGAGACAAAAACCGGAAATGTTCCGGACTGCCGGAACGGCTTTAGTTGCTTTTCACAGATGAAAATCACTAAACCGAAAAGTTGTTTCGGAGTACACCATAAAGTCAAATTGGTTTCGGCACATGCCTAATAATTCTTGGAGGGTGCCAGAATCATTCTGGAAACTTTCTGGAATTTTCCGGAATGAAAACCGGAAAGGTTCCGGAGCTGCCGAAACCGCTTCAGATGCTTTTCGCAGATCAAAATCACTAAACCGGAATTGTTCCGGCTCACGTTGAAAATTATTTTGGTGGGTACTGGAAATGTTCTAAGCCCACATGAATATTTTCAGTTCGATCAGACGCTGAAAAATGTCATCGTGAATAGTGAAAGTGCTTTTTGGGATATTTATGGAAAAGTCACCTTCTGGGATATTTTCCCAAAACGGTTTCTAGAAGGCTTGGGGGCCAAGAAACCCTACCCCTTGGATTTCCTATAAATAGAGGTGGAGGGGCTGCCTCCACTCTCACTTCCTTCTCACATACAAGTGCCATGACATTTCTGGCTTCTCTCTCCCTCCCAGCGAAATAGTTTCGTAGAGCCGAAAGGCTGTCTGGGTTCCGGTGGGAACTAGTTCTGGACGGCGAAGCCCTGCCGGATAGATGACACCGTATGTGTGCAACCCCGTAGAGAGGTCGTAGTTTCGATCTTTGTGCCCGAGGGGCTGTTTTGAGAGTGCCTCCCGAAGGGCTGTCCAAGTGACGGTCCGAGTTCTGTGAGTCCTCCCGAAGGGCTGTCCGAGTGACCGTTCGAGTTTCGAAGGTCCTCCCGAAGGGCTGTCCGCGACACCGTCCGAGGGACTGTCCGACTGCCTCCCGGAGGGCCGTCCGAGGGGCAGATGAAGGAGTACATCCTCGTGGTTGGGAGGTTGTAAATCCTAGCTGCGGGGATCTGCACCGCCGATCGTCATCGACTCTACTTCCGCTGCGCTACGAGTCGGTAACGAAACAGATCAAACCTTGTATGCAGTCTCCATAGTGATCCTGGGCTGGTACGTAGGTCGGAAATTTTTTGTTTTCTGCTGCGTTACCCTACAGCAGCGCTGTCCAGAATACAGCGCTACTACTAAGATTTTAGTAGTAGCACTTTTTTTCGTGGAACCGCTACTGCTAATGGGCCCCACCTAATAGTAGCGCTCTTTCTGCAAAGCGCTACTACTAACTAACATAACAGTAGCGCCTTCTGAAAAACAGCGCTACTGCTATTCGTGGCTGGTGGTGCCACCTTTTCACCCCCTCCCCCTCCTCCCCCCCTTTGCCCTCTCTTCCCCTCCTTTCCCCTCTCCCCTCACCATTGTTGCCCTTCTTCTCTCTTCCTCCTACCTCTCTTCTCTCCCCATTAATGCCCCCCTCCACCATAACTCTCCTCCATAAATGACCTTCTCATCTTTAGCAGTAGCGCTACTGCTAACCATACTTAGCAGTAGCGCTGCACCAACCAGCGCTACTGCTACAACTTAGCTGTAGCGCGTTAGCAGTAGCGCTGGACCCAGCGTTACTATTATAGGTTTTTCAAGCGCTACTAGTAGGCTTTCTCCTAGTAGTGAGTTCTTAAGACTACTGCCCATCATAAACGATCGACAGTAGTCTCGGGGACTACACCCAGTGGGTGCACTCAGCGTGCCCCCACTGGATACGACACCACTCGACCAGGTCCGACCTGTCCAAGTAAAAAAAAAGAGCAAACATGCAAACATTGTCTCTATTAGACCCCTGTCGATGCAAGCACTCGACGGCGGTCTCGGGGACTACACCCAGTGGGTGCACTCAGCGTGCCCCCACTGGACCTACTATCACTCGACCAGGCTGTCGAGTGACAAGCGAATATCAAAACAAATCTAAGACCCCTGCCGATGTCTTCGCCATTCGACATCAGTCTCGGGGACTACACCCAGTCGGTGCACTCAGCGTGCCCCCACTGGACCAGAGACCACTCGACTAAGACCTGATCTACTCGAGGAGAAAACAAGCAAGTATGCATCAAAAGAAAACACCCAGTGGGTGTAGAGACAAGATGGACAGGAATTCAATCGGAAATGAACTTACAATCACACTTACTCGGACATTGGCACGAAGCGCTGAGCTGGCATCATAAGCCAACTTGCTGGCCTCATACGCCTCCTTCGTATGCAGCATCATTTGCTTAGCCTGGATCATGGCTTCTTTGGCAGCTCCAGTCTGGTCCTCTGGGATGCGGTACAAAGGGTATGCG
The DNA here is from genome assembly GCA_039707655.1 of Elymus sibiricus. Taxonomy (NCBI): domain Eukaryota; kingdom Viridiplantae; phylum Streptophyta; class Magnoliopsida; order Poales; family Poaceae; genus Elymus; species Elymus sibiricus. Next base: position 415,558,267 of record CM077675.1, read on the forward strand.
AGCGTCGGATGAGTCGGTGCTGCAGCTGAGGTCACAAGAGTTGCATGAGGCTGCCCAATCGGCGCTGAAACCACAAGAGTTGAAGTTGCTGGCGGGGCACACGACAGCGGAACCACAAGATCAGCTTTGGCTCTGGAAGAGTCGCCAAGTTCTTGAGACGGTGCAGCAGTCGACCTACGAGGCGCTTGTCTCGACGATGTCCTCCGAGTGCGTACGCGTGGAGTGTCCAAGGTCACAACTTCATCCTCTGCACCCTGCGGTGGCTCCTCATCGTCTTCCACGTGGATGACATCGTCAGCTACCAATCGACAACGTTAACTTATTCAATCGACGAATCGTCTTAAAAAAACAGAGTAGAGTGAAGATTTGTTATACCTCGTTGAGAGGTGGCCACGTCAGCAGTGTCCACTTCATGTGCTCCTCTTCATCTCGCAGAGGCGACGTCACCGAGGTAGCAGCTCTGGCAAACAAATTCCACTCGATCAGCAAAGACTTGAAGTTCCACAACAGCAGAGAAAGGAAAATGAACACTCACGTTGAGGCGACGGGCACGGCGATCTTCATGCGGGGCAGAGCCTTCCGAGGTTTTGGTGCGTCAGACCTGGGCTGTTTCGTAGCCTTTTCAGTCGACTCAGATGTGGCAACACGGTCGCGCTTCGGGTTCCTGGTGCTCGATGCCAAGGTTTTGCTTGGGGACGGCCGCTGTGTCTTGGCGCTGCTTGGAACGGAGCTCCATGTGCGGAGGAGACTGAATCTCTTCTTCGCTCCCCTTCGAGTCGTCACCACTGCCTTCACTGTCCTCGGCATAATCAATGTCTACGCTGCCGCCTGCGCTCTCTTCTCCGTCTTCAGGCTGCCCTCCGTTCGGCACGGGCGAATACATGTTCGTAAACTCCTGCAAGATACAAACAGTAAAGTCAGTCGGCTGAAGATCCAATCACTCGATGAAACATGAAAGCATTCAACAAAGATATAACTCACCAGGTTCGGCGGCGGGTTCTCAGCAGAGAAGGGCAAGATTCGCTTGGCTCCCAGAGGGTTGTCGCAGGCTCCGGTGATGCTTCTGAGCCACTGTGCAACGGTCTCCTCAGAGACTTCCTCGGGATGTGTCCGAGTGGTGTCTTCGGCGCCCGAATAGTGCCACATAGTGTGGTCCCTCGCTTGAAGGGGCTGGATTCGCCGACTGAGAAACGCCTCTAGCAGGTCCATACCAGTCACTCCGCCACGGATCAAATCAACTACTGCATTCACTAAAATTCCTACCTGGACTTTCTCTCCCTCTGTCACGGACAATGTTCAGGGAGTAGTGGGTCGCTCCAATGTGAAGGGGGGAAGGCCAGTCGACATATTGGGAGATGCAACATCTTTGCAGTAAAACCAAGTCGACTGCCAGCCCCGAATAGATTCAGGAAAGGTCATCGACGGAAACGCACTCCTGCTCCTCTTTTGGAGTGCCAGGCCACCGCATAGCTGGATGACGTGGGTCTTACTATCACTGGGGTTGGCCTTTTTGACTGACTGAGACCGAACAGTGAAGATGTGTTTGAACAAACCCCAGTGAGGGGAACAACCCAAGAAGCATTCACACAGTGTTATGAATGCAGCAAGATACGCAATGGCATTCGGAGGGAAATGGTGAAGTTGTGTGCCGAAGAAATTCAAGAACCCGCGGATGAATGGATGGGGAGGCAGAGAAAAACCTCGCTCGACGTGGGTGAGGAGGAGGACTCGCTCGCCTTCGCGCGGCTCCGGCTCGGTCTCTCCCTCCGACAGCCTCCACAACCCGTCTGCAATCAGCCCGTCGGCGACGAGGTTCTGGACGTCCTCCGCCGTGGTCGACCGAAGGAAATCCCCTTGGATCCACCCCGGCGGCTCCATGGACCGGGCGCCCGACGGTTTCTTCGCCTTGGCTCCCTTCTTGGCACGCTCGAGCTTCTTCGTCTTCCCCTTCGTCATCACGGCGGTGGTCGTCGAGGCGGAGCCGAGCGGCGCGCATGGAGCAGAGGAGGCGGAGGAAAAGAGGGGAATGGAGGAGGAGCACTGTACCAACCCTTGCGCCGTCCCGTCTTATAACTGCCCGAGTGGGTCGCTGACCTGCGGGCCCGCCAGATCTCTGGGTATCCCGATTTCAGAGGAAGCGTAGTACGTGGCGTTAAGGGCGGCGCAAAAATCGAGGCGTCATGCCCCCACTTGCCTCAGTCGTTGCGTCATCTTCGCGCGGTGCGTGCTTTCCAAATTTTCGAATCCCGTAAAATCCGGGCCTGACGAAGCGACCCGTCGCATCAAGAGGTCCTGCTGATCACTCGGACCTGAGTCTGTGCTCAAGTTCACTCGGGCGCATTTCAAGACAGAATCGATCAGGGTGAATGACAAAGATTCCAATCGACGCAGACTTCTGTGAAGCCTTAAAATGCACTCGGAATTTTTGTGTCTTATCAGAACTTGCATCGATCCCTTTTCACTCGAACCCCGATCCAGTTGGGGGCTAATGATGGGGATATGTGCCTAGGGTAGGGTTATAGGCCTGACCTACATACCCTACCTAAGGACACTACATTGGAGAACTTAAAGATTACAAAGAAGACTCCGACTGAAATCACCATGGCGCATGAGTCACTCGACAGAACATCCACTCGGAGGTTTCTCCGTCCACTCGACAGTTGCCTTTCACTCGGAAGAACCAGAAGTCAATCGACCGCAGAAGACCAGAATCCACTCCAGGGAGGCCAACGGGCAGGCGTTCGACTAATCGCCATAAGTAGCATTTATGACATACGTTATCAGTAACGTTCACCTTTATTACCACGATCGAACCCTTGGTTGCTGGGTATTCATGAGGGCCAGCGCACTCTATATAAGCCGCCCCTCCCCTCTGGCACAAGGGTTCGCACCCGCTGTAACTCATACATTCCACACGACAGAAGCTCCCGAGCACTGAGACGTAGGGCTGTTACCTCCACGAGAGGGGCTTGAACTCATACATCCGTGTGTACAATCTCGCCGTAGCTAAGACTCTGCCCTCTCCTTACGTACCCCTAACCTCTACTGTCAGGCTCATTCCCATGACACTCGCGACCCGGACCTCGCGTCCCTCCACCAGCCCCCACCGGCGGCGGCCACCCCGGCCCCGCCGGCCATCCTACCGGTGCCTCCCGTACCTCCTCGCTCGCGACCGCTGCTCCCTGTCTATAGGAACAGGGTGGAGAACGGAGGTCGCCGGACCCGCTCGCGCTCCCCGAAGGCTGCAACGACGACCTCAATGGCTGCAACGGCGAACCTTCCGGCTGCGACGCCCGCCGCCTCCGTCGCCCTTGCTGGCGCCGTCTCCAACCGGCTGCCGGGGCCTCCGGCTTCGATCCAGATCAGTGGATCTGGATCCCATCACTCGGTCGCCTCAGGCTTTGACGGAGGTGCTTCTCGGCTCAAGGCTTGGCTCCTGCTCCGTCGTTAATGGTGAGAGGATTGTGGAGCTGGATCCTCTACCGCAAGTCCCTTGCGCCATGATGCACTTGCCGCCTCACGCTCGGCAACCGTAGGCTCTGGGCCAGCTGCCGGAGTCCTTGCTGCAGCTTGGACACTCCTGTCAAACCTGTAAGATCAGAAGCGTTCCTACTCCCTGATGGGAGCCGCGTGTTCTGTATTTATGTATGGAAGGAAAACCCCCTTCCTTGCCGTACAAGTCCTTGCCGATCGCTAGGATACAGCAGCGTACACGAGAGAAGAGAACATGAGAGATACGGGAGAGGGAATAGAGATAGGAGTCGGTTGAGATTACAAAAGAATCAAATAATATCTTCTAACACCCTCCCTTAATCTCAACTATCCTACATTCAAATTTCTCTTGAATTCTTCAAATGGCTTTACTGGCAAAGCTTTAGTGAAACCGTCAGCCACTTGATCCTTGGAAGGAATAAACCATATGTCCAACTTCTTTTCTGCAACTCTTTCTCGAACAAAATGAAAATCAATTTCAATGTGTTTGGTTCTACCATGAAAGACTGGATTAGCCGAAAGATAGGTTGCTCCCAAGTTGTCACACCACAAACAAGATATCCGATGTTGCTTGATTCCTAACTCATGAAGCAATGATTCCAACCAAATAATTTCAGCAGTTGCATTTGCCAAAGATTTGTACTCCGCTTCCGTACTTGATCTTGATACTGTGGCCTGTTTTCTGGCACTCCAGGAAATAAGGTTAGAACCAAAGAATACTGCAAATCCTCCAGTTGATTTTCTATCATCACTACATCCTGCCCAATCAGCATCAGAAAAAGCACTAACAAGAGTAGAACTAGAGTGTCTAATTTGAAGACCCAAACTTGCAGTATGCTTTATATACCTTACAATCCTTTTAACAGCTATCCAGTGTGTAGTAGTGGGTGCATGCAAATACTGACAAACCTTGTTAACAGCAAAGGATATGTCTGGCCTTGTCAATGTTAAGTACTGCAAAGCTCCTACAACACTCCTGTATATAGTGCTTTCTTCTTCCTTTAGTGGCTCACCTTCAAATGCTGAAAGTTTCTCTGAAGAAGATAATGGTGTAGGTGAAGGCTTACAATCCTTCATCCCCATACGAGTTAGAAGTTCAGTAGCATATTTTTCCTGATTCAGTACTATGCCATCTTGAATCTTCTTAACTTCAATGCCTAGGAAGAAGTGTAGATCACCTAGATCCTTGAGAGCAAATTCTGAACTTAAATCATGCAGAAGAGCATTAGTGGCATTCTGTGAAGAACTTGCAACTAAGATATCATCAACATATATTAACACAAATATAATTGTGGTTGCCTTGTTATAGATGAAGAGTGATGTATCAGCCTTAGATGCAATAAAACCAAGATGCCTCAACTAAGAGCTCAGTCTTGAATACCATGCTCTTGGTGCTTGTTTCAGACCATAAAGAGCTTTGTCAAGCTTGCACACATAATGAGGTGTTTTATTATTTTCATACCCAGGTGGTTGTCTCATGTAAACCTCCTCTTCCAGAACACCATGCAAAAACGCGTTCTGAACATCTAGCTGCCTCAAGCTCCATCCTCTGGACACAGCAATAGCTAGCACAAGTCTAATAGTTGCGGCTTTAACAACAGGACTAAAAGTATCCTCATAATCCAGACCATAACATTGTTTAAAACCTTTTGCAACTAATCGTGCTTTGTATCTATCAATAGAACCATCTGCCCTTTTCTTGATTCTATAGACCCACTTACAGTCAATGATATTTTTACCTCTCTGATTTGGTACAAGATGCCATGTTTTGTTTCTCATCAGTGCAACATACTCTTCATCCATTGCCTTTTTCCACCTTGAGTCTCCAAGTGCATCATCTAGGTTAGTTGGTTCTCCTGTAATACACAACATACCATATGGTATAGTACCATCAGTTCAGACTTTTGGATTACTTATACCTTTCTACAGTCGAGTCATGACACGTGAGATTGCTGCTGGCTGTTGTACAGGAGATACTGCAGGAACTGAGACCGAAGATGATCCTGGAGAAAGATCTGATCCACTGTGCACAGGAGATCCGGATTCAAATGAAGTAGCTCCTTGTGTGTTCGAAGCTGTACTGTTCCCTGACTCATAACGCACAGAAGATCCTGAGCCTGCCCTTGCCGCTGGCCCGCGCGTGGGACGCGGACGCGGGTTTCTGGTCCCCTGGCAGGACGCGCGATCCGAGGAGTGACGCACAGGAGTTCCAGGCGACAGTGGATCTTCCTCGTGCTCCGCGCCCAGCTCGTCTTCTTCCGCCACATCAAATATAGCACCGTTTTCAGCAGGAAATTGATCATTTTCTTCACCATTTTTTGCGCCGTTTTGTTCTGTGTCTCTTTCATGAACCTGCACAGGTGTAGACACAGTACACATACTCATAGAATCATCATTTTGGTCGGTACAATTATCGCCCCCATGATCAAAATTGCGAAGGTTAAATGGAAGAAGAAGAATTTCCTTTTTAAGAAGAGCTCCGACGTTTGGATGAAGAGATGCAAAAGGAAAAACAGACTCATCGAATACAACATCACGAGATATATAGACCCTACCAGTGGAGATATCTAGACACTTGACTCCTTTGTGAATTGGGTTATAACCAAGAAAAGCACATTGCTTTGAGCGAAACGCAAGTTTACATGCATTGTATGGTCGAAGGTTGGGCCAACATGCACAACCAAACACACGAAGCGATTTGTAATCAGGAGTAATGCCATAGAGTCGTGTAATAGGAGTTTCAAACTTGATGTCTTTACTAGGGAGCAAGTTTATGAGATAGGTGGCAGTCAAAAAAGCTTCATCCCAGAATTTCAGTGGCATGGATGCATTTGCTAGAAGTGCTAGTCCTACCTCAACAACATGACGATGTTTTCTTTCCGCGGAACCGTTCTGTTGATGAGCACGTGGACATGAAACATGATGTGAAATACCAAGTTGCTGAAAGAAAGAATTGAGTTTCTTGTATTCACCACCCCAGTCAGTTTGCATGGCAATGATCTTAGTGTTTAGTTTGCGTTCAACAAGATTTTGGAAATTCTTGAAAAAACACTTCAGATCTTTTCTTAAGAAGATAGATCCAAGTAAACTTGCTGTAATCATCGATAAAGCTTACATAATATAAATGTCTACCAACTGAAACAGGAGCTGGCCCCCAAACATCTGAGAATACAAGTTGTAAGGGTGCAGTAGAAATACTGGTAGAAATAGGATATGGTAGCTGATGACTCTTAGCTTGCTGACATGGATCACAAACTGACTCAATGCTAGATTCATAGGGAAGCTTATTTTGATTAAGAACACGTTTAACAATAACTAATGATGGATGACCTAATCTGCTATGCCACCTTGCAGAAGATGGCTTGGTGATGACAAAAGCTTGTTTATTTGGCGATGATGATGAAGATATGAGTGGGTAAAGACCTCCCACACACTTGCCTCTAAGAAGTATTCTCCTCGTGTCCAAGTCCTTAACCAAAAAGAAGTAAGGATAAAACTCAATGAGAACACGATTATCAAGAGTAAATCTATGAACTGAGACAAGATTTTTTGAAGTTTCAGGCACATGTAGAATTTGATTTAGATGCAATTTTTTCATGGGGGTTTTGACAATTGAATGACCAACATGAGTAATTCGCATACCAGAACCGCTTGCTGTGTGAACTTGATCTGGTCCATGGTATTTGTCCCTAATTGTCAACTTGTCAAGCTCACCCGTGATGTGATTTGTAGCTCCTGTGTCAGCATACCAGTTGGTGTCGATGCCATAGCCGTTGGTGACCGCATTTGCCTCCTTCTCCTCATAGTCATCTTCCTCATAGCGATCCCAACATGCACGAGCACCTCCTCCATGGTACTTGTAACAGATCTGACACTCAGGATAGTCCCGAGTTGATTGTTGACGTTGCTGCTGCTGTTGTAGGTGACCTCGAAAGCTTCTGCCACCGTTGCCAGAAGAGGGAGAAGGTGGACGTCTCCCACGCCCACGCCCTCTGTGGCCGCGCCCACGGCCGCGGTTTTTGTACTGACCGCGCCCCCTGTATGCCGCATTCGCAGAGGAGTTGAATCCCCCATCTGCACCATCGCCAAGCATCTCTACCCTTTGATCAAAGGCAGAGATCTGGGCAAAGAGTTCATCCACTGTGATGGATGTTTTGACAGCACCAATGGCCGCCACAACTGCATCGTAGTCGCGATCGAGGCCCGCAAGTACGTAGTCCACCATCTCGGGATCGGTAACCGGGCGACCTGCTGCTGCAAGCTCGTCCCCCAGGTTCTTCATCTTGGCGATGTAGGTGCTGCTGGACATGGTGCCCTTCTTCGTGGTGGTGATGGTGATGCGAAGGTTTGTGATTCTGGACTGGGACTGCGATGCAAAAATTGTAGTGATTGCAGTCCATAGATCATAGGTATTTTCCTTACCAATGACTTGAGAGAGGATCTCCTTGGAGAGTGAATTCAGCAGGTAACTTAGGACCTGCTGATCCTTTGATAGCCACGGTCCATAGAGAGGATTTGGCACTATGACCGTGGTCTTGTCAGACTGCTGCTGCTTCACCATTCTTGGGGGCGCTGCATCCGTTCCATCGAGGAGGCCGGTGACCTACGCACCTCGCAGGGCCGGCATCACCCGTGCCTTCCAAAGAAGGTAGTTTCCCTTCATCAGCTTCTCCGATGGTGGAGTTCCAAGGTTAAGGACGACCTGCGCTGACGGGGAAGCCATGGCGATGGTTTCTGTTGATGGGTTTCTACTTCTAGCGATAGATTTCTGTAGCTAGATCGATAGGAAGAGGTTGGCTCTGATACCATGTAAGATCGGAAGCGTTCCTACTCCCTGATGGGAGCCGCGTGTTCTGTATTTATGTATGGAAGGAAAACCCCTTGCCTTGGCGTACAAGTCCTTGCCGATCGCTAGGATACAGCAGCGTACACGAGAGAAGAGAACATGAGAGATATAGGAGAGGGAATAGAGATAGGAGTCGGTTGAGATTACAAAAGAATCAAATAATATCTTCTAACAAAACCGACAGTACGCCTCCGACGTTGACGACAATTCTGGGTCGGTGCCTGCTGCTTCAGCTCCACATGTCACTGTTGCGGGCGATGGGCGCGTCATGCAGGCGCCTCCGACGCGTCCAGGTTGGGAAGATTGGCGAGGATGTTTCGACCGTGAGGTGGCGCCGACAGCCTCTGTGTGTCACTCTCGATGCGAAAATGCGTCCGGCGGCTGGCAGCTCATCTCGAGGGAACGCCACTCAGCTCCCGTTGCTTTCCATTGCCCTGCTATCAATGTGCGGTGCCCTCCTCCGGCATGGCTGAGGGACAGGTGTTTCCGGTGCCTCTGTCGGGGTCACCGCGCATGCTTCTGCAGGGATCCAATCCGATGCACGGACTGCCTTCGATCCGACCACATCGCCTGCTTCTGCCGTGCCAAGAAGCATGTCCATCAAGCTTCGTCGCTCCAATGGCCCGCTCCATCGCCTGCATCCATTGGTGATGTCTCCATGACAGATGTGCAGTTTTAGTCAGTCTCGGTTGAGCAAGTCGGGTTGGCGGAGGAGGCTGAGTTGCTTCGCACTGAGCTTTGCGACTGCCTTGTGCGAGTCGAGAGTGGTTTGGGGTGGACGGAGGCTGCTCTCGCCAAACTAGAGGTGGTGCCGGATGTGTCTTTGTTGCCTGAGCTTCAGATTGGGGTTGTGCCGGATGTGTCCTTGCTGCCCGAGATTCAGTGGTTCTGCCGATATGGAAGCATGCCTGTATGGAAATCTTTCCCCTCGTGCTACATCCTATCAGTTGTTGTTGCCTGTCGTGCCGATTGCTTCTGGGAGTGAAGCCGTTGTCGAGGTCGTGGCTCCGGTGCTGCAGATTACGCCTGAGCTACTTCGATTGTGCTTCACCTATTTTGATTGTGCCTGAGCTACTTCGATTGTGCTTCACCTATTTCGATTGTGCATTATGAGGAGCGTACTTCACCTATTTCGATTGTGCTTTCTAAGGAGATGGGGTTGCTTGGAGGGGACTAAGCGATGCCGACTACGACCTCACCGCCGCCGTTGGAGCCCAGTCAGTCACTCGCCTTTGTGGGTTGTGGAGGTTTGGATGTTGCTGTTTCTCTTTCTCCTGAGGTTGTTGGCAAGGTGGCGACTATGGGTGCTGAGATTAATGAGTTGGGTGCTTTGGCACCTAATTCTGACACGCTGAAGCCCATCCGGTCGCCCGTCTTTGACCGTGATGTGGCACATATTGACGAGATGGTTTTCGCGAAAAAGCTTGGCGGCCTGCCCGCTGGCTTGGAGGCAGCTTGTCCTGGGCCTGGCAAGGCGATTGCTTGCCTCCTAGCGGAGGAGGGTTCTACGGGCAAAATCAAGAAAGTGAAGAAGGTTCTCAGGAGCATAGGCAAGAAGAGTGGCGCCATTGGTAAGGCATTTGCGGTTGCTTAATGGAGGATACTCAGTCTCTTCGTCCTGCATCTCCGATTGGCTCGTTTTCGTGGATTTGGTGGTGTCCGATGTTTTCAACCTTGGTTTCATTGAGGGCTTCTTTGCTCCGTAGAAGTGCGAGGGTTCGTGGTTGTTGCGTGTTATGCATGTTTGTCGGGTTGATCGTGGGGTCATAGAGTTTCTTTGTTAGCGAGTAGTCCGCATGTGAACTATATGTATCGGTTTTTGCCCGATTTTTCTTTAATTAACTGGGCAATTCTCTTCTTCTTAATTAATCAATGAGACAAATCTTTTGCCTCTGTTTCAAAAAAAATAACACTCTTTACTTCAATCTAGATGCTGCAATACCAGATTTTTTTGCCAGCTGAATTCACTAGATTGATTTTATTTTTGTCTGTTTTTAATCAAATTTTGCTACTAATTTGCATACCTCTAATAAGTTGATGGGCAATGAAAAGAGATCTGGGAGTGATGCTGAACCGCAAGTCCCTGGTGAAGGTGAACGAGAATGCAAGAAAGCGATTATCAGCAAGCTTTGAGTGCCAGGGAGAAGAACCAAATTAAGAACTCCCTTTAGTCGGTAATAATCATTTTGTGTAAACACATGCATGCTCGCGTTATTACAGCGCAATTAATTCTTGGGTCTGATTCTGTACTTCAAAGTGTGTTTCTATAGTTGGATTCAAAAAGAAAATTGTTAATAAATTTGCCGCCTAATTCATTAGCTCGTTCAGTTAGACAAATTACTATCATTATATTTTTTTATTTGATGTTAGCAGTGTGGCCATGAATTCATGATTATGTAGCTATAAATATTATTATGGGCAAAATGCGATTGGTTGAATGGTTAGAGTGACAGTGCTATCCCCAGCCCACCAGGGTTCAAGTCCTGGTACTCGCATTATTTCTGGATTTATTTCAGGATTTCCGGTGATGCACTTTCAATGGGAGGAGACGTTCCCGTCAATGACGAGGCGTCGTATGCCGGATCAGTCTCTCGAAGGAGCTCATAGGGATAGGGTTTGCATGTGTGCATTAATATGGATGAGTGTATGCGCGTATATATGAGCGCTTGCGTCTGTACTGTGTTAAAAAATCATTATTATGGGCAAAATGAATTTTAATCGACAAAATTGGAGTCATGTTCCAAATAACAGAAACACTGCTAGGGGGGAAATAAATTTTTCATCATCTAACTCCTGCAAAAGTTTAGAAATTGTCCCTCAACTCTAAAACCAGTAAAACTCATTCCCTCAACTATTTAAACTAGATGCAAACCAACCTGTGGTTGGATGGTTAGAGGGACAGTGGTATCCCCAGCCCACCAGGGTTCAAGTCCTGGTGCTTGCATTATTTCTGGATTTATTTCAGGATTCCCGGCGATACGCTTTCGGTAGGAGGAGACGTCCGCGTCGACAACGAGGCGCCTACGGTGACTTTGTAAATCTCAAGATGATATGCCGGCTCAGTCTCTCGGAGGTGCTCATAGGGGTAGGGTGTGCGTGTGTGCGTTCATAGGGGTGAGTGTATGCATGTGTATATAAACGCTTGCGTCTGTATTGTGTTAAAAAAACTATTTAAACTAGATACTTTTCGTCCCTTTTAACGCTTAAGGTGGTTATACTATGATGTGGACCCTGTTTTGACTAAACGGGCCACGTGGCCTTGTTTTGACCGCCACGTAAATTAAGTGGCTATAAGGGCACCCTGCGTCTCTCAAATGTCCAAACTATGTTCTCAAATGTCCAAACCATGTTCACTTATCTTCAGATTTTGTTAAGCTATTTTTTGTACGATTTGTTCAGTTCGAACTATAGTATGCACTTTCTTTGTTTAGACCTTGTTGGAGTTGCCCAGGATGAATGAAGAAACTCAGGGCGTGTTCGGATGTTCTCCAGCTTCACAAAACTTCACATATCCAACTTCTCTTCGTGACTTCTAACTCCAGGTAGCGATCTCAGATGTGTTCGGTGGCATTGGTAGCTTCTCCAGCGCTGTAGCCCGGCTAGGAGGGATGTGGGCTTGTTCGATGCAGACTGGGCCGGCTAGAGGCAGCCCAATTAGTGCCAACAAGTGCACAGCGAGGCGAAGGGGATCACTCCTGTAGCAATAACTTCTATTTTTTGAGCGTGGGCAGCGAATCGGTATCTTTAGCGGTGGCAGGATGTTGTCAATAGAATGAACTTCAGCTTTTTCAATCGGTGGAGCTGGGCCTTCCTCGCTTCAGATTTTTGCACTACGATTGCCCACAGATTCCCGAAGCTAGCTTCTCGTGTATATTCCGTTCGGCTTGGATCTGCTCCAGAATTTTGTGAAGTTTAAAGCGGGATGAGATCTGAACACGCCCTCACTCACACAAGTAGAAGAAGTATACGCAGCGACCTTTTTGTGGCAACAGATTGCTCAGTTGCTGAGATAACTGGACACTCAATTGCCATGTAATGTGACAGCACACAAAATTCTCCAAGACAAATTAGCATAGTCAGATTACATAGCAATTCAAGTTATCATCGACTTGTCTACAAATTAGCAATCAATTGCTTACATATGCGACATGAAAGCATGCACATCTGCAGTGATGAAACACATCATTACAACAAACCGCACCACATTCCTCTTCTTCTGCACTCGTAAATCGATCTTCTCAAGCAGCAGTTCATCCTTGGTCACGGGATCGATGCTGAAGAAGAAGACCAACGTGAGCGGCTTAACTTGCCGAGGTTGCCATTGGATTGAACTGTCTCCACGATTCGCGGTCGCCATCACTTGGTCATGGGTCAAGGCTGTAGCCTACCGTGCACTGGCATGCAAACAGTCAGCCACCGCCCTGCCTAGGTTGCCGCCGGGCCAGACCGCCACCGCGGCCGTAGCACGCCTCAGTGTCAGGCTTTGACACCAGTTGGATCGACACTCAAGTTCAGTTATCGGACGGCTGTGAAGCCACGCATCTATGACGATCTAACGGCTCGCGTCGCTCTCCTCTTTTACCGTACCCTTTCAACCGATTTCATTTCACTATTTTAATCCTTTCGTTGTCGCGCTATATTAGAGCCAGCACTGTGCGCTTGTACCTTGATTCCATTTCCGACGAAATCTTTATCATTAAACAAACATACATCTTATAGAGAAATGGATATTCGCGAGTATATGCTCTTCTCCTGATTTCTTCCCGAAACCCTAGCTTGAGTTCATCCCTAAATTCCCAGATCCACGCCTACTGGCATGACAATTGGTACCATGAGCATAGGCTTTCCTCGGCGGCATGCGCGTGAGAGGAATTGAGAAGTCCCGCCCCCCTCACCCTGTTCCTTTCCGGCGGCGGCAGATCGTGTGTCGTTGGCAGTGTGCGAGTTGTGGCGACAATGAATTGGTGGCGTTGGTGGCGGTAGACAGTTCGACGACAACTCATGGAGTTTACATGTTACTTGAGAACAACACTCTTGTAGTAAAATTCCTGGTCAATAGCGGGTGGTGCTCTTCTGGTGGCGGTGATTGATGAAGGCGACAGGTAACGAGTCTCCGCTTCGGTGACTTGTTCGGCAGTAAAATTCTTTGCGGGTCACTTGTTACCCTATGGGGAGATCAAAGCCTAGCATCGATGAGGCTGAAGTAGTTGATTTACTGGCTATGAAATCCGATGTGATTGCTAATCGTGAAGAGACCAACAAATTGAAAGAATATTTCCTCCTGTTGCGAAAGGATATTCTGTCCATTAACGCTAAACATGGAGATTATGAATACCGTGATTGGTACAATACAAACAATTGTGATATCATTAATTGAACAACTATCTACCATCAAGGATGTAGTACTCAAGACCCTAGGGACAAATGGAGATATTAAATGCCCAACGTTTGTGTCCAACTCCACCGGGTTTAAGAGAGTGAATCTTCAAGACATTCCATCTGAAGGTGTCACTCTTAATGCTGAAATGAAAACTGCAAGAACATCTATTTTTCAACCTGCACTACAACAAGAAGGAAATGATTTCTGGGCATAATATGGCAGAAACTATGACAGAGAAATCAGAACCCAATTTTTGAAACCCATTACATAAAGACCAAGAATGGAATTTCCAAAAATTGAAGGGGAAAACCCAAGAGGTTGGATAAGGCGGCATGACAAATATTTCTAAATGGCAGGGGCTCCAAATGATTATAAAGTGCCACTTTCTCAATTATATATTATTGGCAGAGTTGACAATTGATTGAGAAGATTTGGTATTATCAAGAAACAATTTTTAGGTAAGAATCCTATATCCTACATTTTACATGTGTCTCCGTAGTTGCCCTCTTTAGCCCTCGCTATCTGCTGACATGATTGAAGTTCCACGGCTCGGGGCAAGTGGGGTAATGGCTGCCCTCTCCGGTGATAACTTGGTGTGTTCGGTGCATCGGGGTCTGGTGGTTTCCCAGTGGCATTCCTATCTCTTGACTTGCAGCGTCTTGCTTAGCTTTGAGTTTGTGGTGTCCTCGCTGCCCGCTTGATTCTGGCCTCTTATCTCTTGACTTGCTTGCATGAGGATTTCTCCACCACCTTGTATCAGTTCAGTTGATAGGGCTTTGTATATAAAGTTGGACGAAAGCTTGGTTTGAGCGAGACTATGTGACTTGACAATGAAGAAAGGCTTTGATGCCTTGGATTTCACTAGTGTGATGGGTTGGAACAACACATGATCTTTATTATTGGTGGTGTAACTCAACTCTCACTCGTGAGTGTGCTGGATTAGCCGCCCACGAAGGCCTCCCAGTCTGTGCCATTAACAAACTGTTCTACTTCTTTCTCTCGTCCACCTTCAGAGTGCCTCTTCATCCTACTTCATGTTTGCCCCTCTTCCTCCTTCTCTCTGGCGTCCCTGCAGCCCGACATGAATATGGGTTAGGTGATCGAATTCTCTATGTACATAGTAGTAGTAATGGTAGGTTTAGGTTCTTGTCTAGGTTAGGTCTCACCCTTGTGGTGCTCGTTGGTATTTTGTCGTGGTCTGGCGTCATGTCGTGGGGGCGGTGGCTTCCGGAGCTTGCGAGCGGCGTCCGGTTGCAGCAATCGTTGTCTTCTCCTACGCCTCCATGGCTGAGTAAAGGAGAAGAGGATGGATCGGGGACACCCCTTTTCAATAATCTCGAGGTGGTTGTTCTTGTGTCCATGTTCTGCAGAAGGGCTCCTACCTCGTGCTTGTCTTTTGATGTCACCATGGAGGTGAAGGAGAATCAAAGGAGGGACAAATGCTGGAGTGGACCGGGATGTGTTTATGGGCTATGGTGTGCTCGACGGAGCGATGCCACCTGCAGCTGCGGTCGATGGCACGTCTCCGCTGCTTGACTGACGGAGCAACGCCGGCTGCAGTTACAGTTGATGGGCGGTCTTCGTCGCCTCGCCATGCCCCTTTCTGAGCGAAGGGCGGTCGACTCCTTTTCTATTGGTTTCAGAGCCATAACACAGGCGTTGTCCATGGCGCACATGCTTATCAACTCCGGAGAAGGCACACTGCAACTTCGTGAGGAGGTTTTGTGAGGGTGCTTCAGTATCACAATTGACCAAGCAAGCGTATGGTAGGTCATTCCAATAGTGTTAAGTCCATTCATTTTTTTTCCTTTTGTTCAAATTTTTAATATTATAAATATATTATATCACTCCAAAATAATGTATTCATCACACATCTAAAAGTTATGTTCATGCAGTGAAAAACAATATTCACATGACTTTTAGAAAAAAAATGATAGCATTGAAAAACTGCTCGTGACATTTTAAAATATTAAAATATATTTGTGACATTTAAAAATGTTTATACAATAATTTTTTTGTAACTCGAAAATCTATTTTGTACCATTCAAAAAACGTTAGTGACAATTTCAAAAAAGGTGTTCGTGACATTTCAAAAAACTTATATAAAAAATGCCGCATAGATTTAAAAAATCTTTAGTACCATTATAAAAATGGTCAACGTGTATCTGACTTTTATTGACACGTATTCGAAATAATGTTCAAAACATTAATTTGGAAAAAAATGTGCATCATGTATTTGGAAAATATTCACCTTATATCCAAAAAATATTCCACATGTATACCAAATATACATAATATGTATTAAAAAACGTAGATATATGTTGCAAAAAAGAAAAAAAAAATATACTGAAGAAACATAGGAAAAAAACTGCGTAGCAGCTTCTAAACATCTTTACATTTTCTAACTTTGAAGGAAGATTATTTTTTAGATTTCATTTTTTTTTCAAAATTTCCAAAATAAAACCGGGTTTTCCAAAGGATTTTAAAAATATAAAAATTTCTCATGTTTTCAATTTTTGGAAAAAGTGTCTAATAAGGTTTGCTTTTTTCCAAAAAATTAGGATTTCAAAATTTTGTTCGTGATTTTTTTAAATATGTTTGATATTTTCAAGAGTTTTTTGGCATGTCGAAAGGTTTGAGTTTTAGAAAAATGCTTATATTATTTATAAAATAATCTCATTTTTTGACATATATAGAGTTTATAATTTTATTTTGCATATTTTTATTTAAAATAAATACTAGACGAAAATACTTTACAAATTGGTATAGTACCTGACTGGGTCACTTCTGTGCGTGGTAGGGCCGGTCTATCGGGGAGGCATGTTTTGTGCGCTAACTATGTGATGCAAAATGTGGGGAGGGACTTTGTCTCCTTATAGCCGGACGAATCATCTGCTCACCTATGGGTCTGTTTTTATGATATTTCTAGCACTTTTAGTTATATTTATGAAGCGGAAAGCTATTAAATAAATTTTGAAAATGTTGTTCACGTGTTCAAAAAAGTTACTACAATTTATTTATTTTGCACAACTTTATAAAATGTTGATAATGTTTAAAAAATGTTCATAACGTTTTCCAAAACTTACTACTTTTTGAAAATATATGCTGCATTTGCGAAAAATGTCATAGAATATAAATAAAATGGCCGGTTAATTCATAAAAAAGAGTACATTGTACTATTCAGAATATATACTCAACATTGGAAACATGTTCACACGTTTTTAAAAATGTGGTCATGATACTTTCGAATAATATTTATACAATGTAAAACAATGTTCTCGGAGTTGGAGAAAAATATTTCGTATCATTAAAAAAAATGTTTGAAGTTGTTTTGAAAAATTAATCTACCACATATTAACATAAATGTTCACAATCATATATTTGAGAAATGTTAAACATGTATCTGAAAATGTAGTTGTTGTATATGAAAAATGTGCAATGTGAAATAAAAATGAAGACATCAAAACTTATATTTGAACAAATGTTAAGCATGGATTTGGAAAAAATGTAGATGTGTACAAAAAATATAAAATGTTTATAAAAAAGTAGACATGTGTTGACAAAAGAAAAAGAAAAACAATAAAACTGGTCAAATAACACAGAAAACTGAATACCTAGAAATAGAATGTTCATAAAACCGTTTTAAAGGCCCGACCCACTGAAAAGGGACGAGCCACCCCAGAGAGGAGATTGGTGTAGCTCTCGTAGTAGGCAAGAAATAGCCCTGTCGGCAGAAGACATCACATTGAAATAGGAGCTCCCACCCCAGAGCCTCATACCGCCCATAGCTGGATATAAGGATACGATATCGAAAGTTCTTCCCTTGCTGATTGGGGCCCACTAACATCCGTATGTAGTTCATAGTGAAATCTCTAAAAAGACAAATATTTAGGAACGAAGGGAGTATATGATATCTAAAAGCAGTAGCCGTAACCTAGTTCACCATTTCCCATCCCCTTGTATTAGTTTATTTTTTTTCCATAGATTTTATTTTATTTTCGATATGATTTCCTTTTTTCTTTTTTTCTATAATAAATGTAAATAGTTTTTTGTTTACAAATACCTCATATGGGGTGATATGTTTAGATTCAAAATTCTTACTAAATATATCCGAACATTTTTGGTTATCATGGATACCTTTTAAAATGAGACGAACATTTTCTTTCCTAAATATATGAACATTTTAAAATTACATGACTTTTTTGAAATAGCATGAACACTTTTCACATTAACAGTTTTTACATAGCATAACAATTTCCTAGTTACATGAAATTCTTAGTTGCACGAACATTATTCAATTCTGTGACCCTTTAAAAAAAATATGGACACTTTTGAATTTTTTGATAAAATACAGGCAATATTTTTATTTCCCTAATTATGTATACTTTTTAAATTAGATGCACAATATTTAAAAGTTATATTAGCTTGCATGCTCATTCTGTTTATTTTGTTTTATGAATATCCAATTTGTTCTAGAGTCAAACATTCAAGGTGAGGTTGATTTGTCAACATCGTAATGGGGCATCTCAGGTGAGCGGGAGTGGGTTCTAAGTGCTAATAACCACAATATGCAGAATATAGTCGCTCCGATGACCCCCTATTGCTATATACCGCCTATAAGTGAGACAACATGCCGACCGCCCACGGCGCATGACGATTGCTAATTCCTGGTAGGCCGAGGAGTAAAAGGAGCAGCTCTCTGGGTCCCTACCGTCGCTGGGGTGCGTAAGCATGGGTCGAAGCCCATTTTTCACTTTCTGACCATGTTGTTTTCATTTAATTTTTCTTCATATTTTATCTGTTTCGTTTTTTAGTTTTATCATTTTCTGCCTGTTTTGCTTATAATTTCCATTTTTGTATTTTATGTTAATTTTCTATTTTATATGTATTATTTATTTTTATTTTAACAAAATATAGAAACTTTGCGATAAAAATGTCGTGAACAATTTTTCAAAATATAGGAATTCATTTGACAAACAAACATATATTTTGTAGGATACATGAACAATTTCTTAAAATGCATGATCAGTTTTGAAAGGGTGTGGACACTTTCTAAACTTACACGAGCATTTGATTGAATAAATGAACATTAAAAAAAATGATTTTTTGATTGGTGTGATCAGTTTTTAGAATTACACGAACGATTTTTCAATTACACACACACTGTTTTAAATTACATGAATATTCTTGAAACATGTTAACACATTTAAAGTTTTATGAACATTTTTTAAAATACACAAAAACTTTCTGAATATCATGATTTAAAAAAAAACTTCGAGCACCATTGAGATCCCACAAGTGATTGGTCAATTATTCGAAGCGATGAGCGTCAAATAAGATTTGTGCTTGGTGGGTCATACGATTAACTGGGCTTGAGCCTAACTCTCTCCGTCTTGATTTATTGGGCCTCATCGTGTTTTACGTCAGAATCTGACATGACAAATAAAATAGAAATTATATGTTGTAAAAAACATATGGATGTATTTGTATTTGTATTTGAAAGAGGTTTCCTACTTATTTTTCTGACACATACTTTTTTAAAACTACTTTATATTTTATTAGTTAATTTTGTAGGTCAATTTTTTGCCCAAAATAAGAAGGTGCCTAATAACCCGAACAAAGGGAGTAATTAATTCCTTGACCTTTTTCCGGTAAAAATGTTTAGTGCTCAACGTTGTGCAATACTTTTTGGACCGCAATTGCCAGCGACCGTTCACCGGCAAGGATAGCATTTGCGAATAACGCGGCTGACAGTTTTAGTGTTTAGTTTTTATCAGAAGTATAGCATTTGCGAACAACGCGGCTGCCACCATCAGATCTTGATCAGGGCTATGGGGGCGTACGCTGACATCCCACCCCAGCAAATGTTCGGCAAGTAGCATTTCCGTACTTTTTCTATAACGAATTTGTGCAATACTTTGCGTGTGCTAGAGGCTAGAGCTAGCCCGAGATGTCAGCTACACTAAGCAGGAAGATCATGCACAATTACGCGACGGTTCTCATCTACGTATCTAACTAGACGCCAGAATACCGGCAAGACTCCGAATAAATTTAGGAATTTTCACCGAACAAACCAGGTGGTAGCTACTGGGATTTAAGATTTTTTTTCAAAAATAGCACTGTATTTAGAGCAAATTCGAAAACTAGCATTGCTAACACGTATATATCAAAAATAGCACCCCGTCGGTCTGCCGTAGGCCGAAGAGGGACTTTTCGGCGTGGATAAAACCGAAGAGACCATTTCGGCTTCCTGTGGGCCGAAGAGAGCGGCAGGTGGGCCGAAGAGTGGGCAGTCGGTGCGCTGTCGACCGAAGAGCTGTCTTCGGTCTGGCCGCGACCGAAGACCTCTTCGGCCTACCGTTGGCCGAAAAGGCTGGATAAGGCCGCCCGAGCCTTTCTTCTTCCTCCCCTCTGTTCTTTCTCTGTTCTAGCTTTCTCTCTCTCGTTTCCAACCAGAAATCGCTCCCCCTCACCGATCTCTTCGTTTCTCCAGCCATTTTCAAATCCAAACCACAGAAACGGTAGATCGTAGCCATCTCCACCAGCCTACGGTCATTTTTTTCCAATGGGATAGCTATTTGTGTGTACAAGTGAGTTGTAGTCATGGTGGTGTGAGGAGGAGAAACCATGGTTGGTTGAGGAGGAGGAGGTGGTTTGGCTGGGCAAGAGGAGGTGGCCGCCGAGGGGGTGGCGTTGGTGTTGCTCGTTGGTGCAAGTTCTCCGTGAGGTGGGCACACGCGTCGAAGGTATAATCACGCGTCACATTTTTTTGTAGTGTTAATTGGTTTGTGTTGTCATTTTAGCGGTCGGTTAGTGTAGCGGGTAATAATTTTGTTCGTTGTGATTAATGAGATGGAAGTGTCTGACAGGTTAAAATGTCTGAATCAGTAAATTTGACTGTTTACTATGGCCCTGGCAATGTTCGATATAATGAGTTCGGGGTTGATCTTAGCGAGTATAAAAAATGTGTCATGACACTTCCAGACCCGGACAGACTGGACATTAGACAGTTGAAGTACTGGTTGACAATTAGTTTTGGGCTGGATCCTGGGGTATGTTCTGTCAGTATTCAAGCTTTGTGGACCAAATCGTGTAAAAATGTGAAGTGGGAGTTGATGCTGATAGATAGGAGCCAGCAGTGGTTGACCCTGTTAAGGCGTTGCAGGGACCGAAAAATCCACCCATATGCCCTAGTGCAACCTGTGGCGAAGGAGGAGAATACCGGACAACCAGAGGGGGGGGTATGAACCCGGGCAGGGCAGTGAAGTGGCTAACGAGATTTATTTATCCGGGTCACACCCAATGGATGTGGATGCTAGCCAACCCGAGGAAGAGCCAGATTACGTGCCACACAATTTGTGTGGTAGTGATACTGGGCAGAGTAGTCGGTCGGTAATATTAGCCGGTTCTGGTTTTTCTGATGGGGATGAGGAAGGGGAGGAAATGCAGAGGGTGATGGAGGAAGAGGACGAGGATGGACTGGCTGAGGATCTGGATTCTGAAAATTCCGAGGATGAAGTGGAGGTACCGATTCCTGCCGCATGGGATCAGGACCTATCCACCGGTCTCACGGTCAACGATGGCCATGAGACTCCATGGGAGTATCATCTGAACCAAGTCCAGATAGGTTCTATGTATGATACAAAGAAGAAATTGAAATATGCGGTGGTAAAGTGGGCTATGTCCACGCAGAGGGTTTTTCGGACACACGTATCAAATCAAACAAACTATACAGTGAAATGTGTTGAAACAGGTTGTCCTGGGAAGGTGCACGGGCACGTGCCGAAGTATAACATCCACTGGGTTGTCACCGGTGTTGTTCCACATACTTGTGTGAGGAAAAACCTTCTGGTGAATCATCCGAACCTGTCTTCTACTCTCATTGCGCAACTCATGTATACTGAGATAGTGCAGAAGAAAGACATGGAAGCAAAACACATCCAGACAGCAGTGAAGGTCAGATGGAATTATGTCATTCCTTACGGGAAGGCTTGGAGGGCTAAGCAGAAGGCTATGGAGGAAAGGTTTGGGACGTTCTTCGACTCATATGATAATGTTGTGCGGCTCCTTCAAGTATTGAAGGAGAGGAATCCCGGCACTTATGTTAACGTACAACACACAAGATTGGCGAGTATACCAGATTTTAAGGTGTTGAAGAGAGTATTCTTTTCTTTTTCTGTTTGCATCGAAGCTTTCCGGCATTGTCCTCCTGTGATGTTTGTGGATGGCACATTCCTGACTGGTCAGTACAGAGGGCAAATCCTTACTGCTATTGGTGTTGACGGGAACAATCAAATCATCCCACTTGCTATGGCATTCGTGGAGGGTGAGAACTTTCCAAGATGGATATGGTTCTTGAGGCAAGTGAAAATTGCCATCGTGAAGGACCGGCCGAACGTGTGTGTCATTCATGACAGACATGCTGGTATATTGAAGGCCGTGAAGACACTGAGGAATCCAACTGAGAACGAATCAACACCATGGATGGACCTGCAGAGCCGGTGGTGCATGCGCCATCTTGGGGCAAATTTTTTCTCACAGTTCAAGAACAAGCGGTTGATGAAGTTGTTCAAAAAATTATGCAAGCAGAACCAGGCACGCAAATACAATTTTATTTGGTCAAAACTAGATGAGTTTACTAAGAAGCAGGTTAAGGCCAGACGGACAATGGAAAAAGATCAGGCTAAATTAGCAATAGTCATCGCGCAGCTAGAGCAGCCTGTAGCTCTGTGTGACTTGCCAGCAATTGACCCTCCTGGCACTAAGAGGCCGAACGGCAGGGCAATAAAGGATTTTACTGAGTGGATAGAGAAAGAGCCTCCCGTGAATTGGTCTTTGCTGCATGACACCCATGGAGCTAGGTATGGCCACATGACAACCAACCTTGCTGAGGTGTATAACTTTGTACTTAGAGGGAATAGAGCATTGCCACTCACAGCTATTGTGGAGGGTGTATTGCATGGCACTTTGAGATATTTCAGAGAAAGGCACGAGTTAGCAAAGAAGCATATTGCAGATCATCCGAAGACACCTTATTGTAGCCGTGTCATGGAGTACATGCCAACGAAACGCTTCTCTTACGACAGGTCACTCCTTACCTGCTTAGTAGATAGATGGAGACCGGAGACACATACGTTTCACTTTCCCTGGGGAGAGATGGCGCCTACTCTACAGGATGTGTCTTACTTGTTGGGATTACCGTTGGCCGGTGCTGCCATAGGTCCTTTACATGCAGAACCTGGCTGGCTAGGTACGATGCAGAACCGTTTTCTAGCTGCGGTGCCAACTGCTAGGGGCTTAGACAACGATCCTCACGGGCCTCGTTTTAAGTGGTTGGGCCAGTTTCAGGTAACCTTCTCGGTCAGCTAAACGAATATTGTTTTTATAGTTGTCCTTAGTAAATAGAATAATACAATCGTTTCTGTTATATGTAGATTCGCTTGTTAGGATACCCCGGAGTTCAGTTGTCAGAGGCACAGGTTGATCGGTCCCTAGAGGCCTATCTTCTTTGGTTGTTCGGCAAGACTATGTTCACGGAGAACCACGTGACCACTGTCGATGCGCGCCTCATCAGCATTGCACGAGAGATAGCTGACGCTCGTTGCCCAGGGGACATTACGCAGAGGAGTTGGGGTTCTGCTGTGTTGGCAGCTACGTACAGAGGCCTGTGCAAAGGTTGCATTTTGAGCTCCCACAGATCAGGTCTGGTTGGATGTCCACTATTGTTGCAGCTCTGGTCATATGAGAGGTTCCCTATTGGACGACCCTATGTCTGCGTTGAAAACCCGTTTGGGTCGGAGGACATAGCAGGGGCTTATGTGTCACTTATCGGCGACTTGCCAACTGTGGGATCTGTTTGGACGCGAAGAGAGGTAATTTTGTATTACCGAGAAGTTCATTAGATTATTTCTTGCCATGCAATACTATTACTAATGTTTATTTGTTGTCATGCACAGAGACAGTTTGCGGGTCATCAGGTGAAGAGCTGCTACCCGTCCTTCAGGGCGCAGTTTGATGCTTTGCACGAGGATGTTGTTATGTGGGAGCCCTACTCGCATCAGGCTATAACATTTAGGTATCCAAGTGGAATATCTCACTTGTGCACTAGAGATCGGCACTACTGGATGACCAAGGCCAGATTGGTGTTCGACGTGACGGTGGAGGAGATGGCCCTTCATAGGGTGATGAGACAGTTCGGTCGATGTCAGGAGGATGAAATTCCAGTTATTCCACACATACCGGACCACGTGTACAAGTAAGTAATTCTAATTTAGTTGTCAGTTTGATACTTTAAGAATTTTGCTTACCACGTTACCCGGATGTCAATGTCAGGTTGATCCGCGTAGGAGGGAACAAGTCCATGGATTTCTGGCTTAAGAACATTGGCCCTTATGTTCTAGAATGGACTACTGCGCCAACAAATATCTGGGATGAGGTTCGACCCTTTGACTGGCACAAGTTCGGGTTGTATCTGCAGCGTTACAGGCATTCAACGAGGATCTACTTGGTTCCTTCTGCTGCTCCTGATCAGATTGAAGCGCCTCTAACCAGCGATATGTACCCAACTTCCTCTATTATGGGAACCAGACACCACGCGGTACGTAACCAACTTGCTCTATTATGGTTCTAATATGTGTACTCATGTCATAACCTGAACATTTACAATTGGCTAACTATTCAATGTACAGAGTGACTTGATGGTTGAAGCGCAAGATGAGGTTTCCGCTTTAATGGGGCGGGTTGAGAGCGGAGAAACTATCCCACAGCCAGAGCACCTCTCGTGGTTGAAGCGTTTTGATGAGAAGCTACGAGGGATTTACGCAGCAATGACATGTAGAAGATCTTCTGATGTTGCGGTTCCTCGTCCAGCACTTCGTCCGCCACGTCCTTCACGGCACATGGCTTCACCGGCGCCACCTCCTTCACAGCCAGGGAGCTCAGCATGGCAAGAGCCATCTCCTTCACAGCCAGGGAGCTCGGCATGGCATCAACAAATGGGGCGAGGTAACTTTACTTTTGGTTTTTCTTTTAAGCAGTGTATGTTCGCAATTCAATTTTACATGTGCTTCACTACTACAGTCAGCAACCAGCCGCCTCCGTTCACGCATGTCGTGCAGTCGCCGATGCTTAGTGGTTATGATTCGCTCTTAGACGGCTACGGCGATGACGATGACCACGCTGCAAACACGTATGACTTCTCTCAGCCGCTGCATCATACTCCACCACCACCACCGACGCAGGAGACACAGACCATGACAGGCGAGGTTATGTACGGTCGTGGACACCGTGAGGCTCACCCACCGCGTCAGCGCTTATCGCTTTCCGGTCCTCGTCCGAGGAAGGTCCAGACTCGTCGCCGTAGTACCGAGCAGTGATATGTTTATATATGTATGAGACATCCATGTTAGTTTCAGACTATTCTTATGTGTGAGGACTTATCTATGTATCAGACATCCTTCATGTATGTGTTACTATCTATGTATGAGCCATTATCTATGTATGAGTCATAATTAAGATAGAAGTACATCTGAATTAAACGGTACGACTATTCTTGAAAAATACATCCCACAAACTACATGAAGTCATCGTCGACATCCTCCGTTCATGCAGCACTCTTACCCTTGGACGATGCGGTAGTCTTGGACTTCGACGATGTGGGTCTCTTGGCCTTGGTGCTCGGCATGAAGTCATCGTCGTCATCCTCCGTTGATGCAGCACTCTTACCCTTGGACGATGCGGTAGTCTTGGACTTCGACGATGTGGGTCTCTTGGCCTTGGTGCTCGGCATGAAGTCGTCGTCGTCATCCTCCGTTGATGCAGCACTCTTGCCCTTCGACGGTGCGGTACTCTTGGACTTCGACGATGCGGGTATCTTGGGCTTGGTGCTCGGCTTGAAAAGATCGTCTTCGTCCTCACTGTCTTGACTCCATAACCAAGTATCTTCTACTGCAGCCCTTTGAAAAGCTTCAATCTTATATTGTACTTTTTTCCACCTACCATGCAACCTGAGAAGTTCTTTCCGTATCTCCTCAAAGGTCCTTGCAGGCCACCCGCTCCTACTTAACTGGTGAGCCAACTCATTCATGAAGATGTCACTACCGAGGAGTTCGTCCCATGGAACTATCCTGTTGTCTATCTTGAAATTGGCGGCTAAACTAAGAAGAGTTTTGGACATACGAGGGTGAAAACAACTACGATCGAAAGGATAACCGGACATCTTCACGAGACTACACTTGCCTGCTCACCCACCTTAGTGCGGAGGGGGTTTTATAGGTTGAGAAGAGAAGATGGCGGGAGAGAATGGCGGGAAAGAAAATGGCGGGAGAGAATGGCGGGAAAGAGAATGGCGGGAGGGAATGGCGGGAAAGAAGGGTGGGAAAGAAAATGGTGGGAGAGAATGGCGGGAGAGAATGCCGGGAGAGAATGGCGGGAAGGAAAATGGTGGGAAAGAAAATGATGAGATATATTGTCGGGAAATGGTTGCGGGAAAGTACAAAGTTGGCATGTCAAAGAGAGGGAATGGTTGTGCAGCAATTATAATGCATTTTTTTGAAAAAAAATAGTCTTCGGTCAGGTGCAGGCCGAAAAGTGCTCCATGCAACTTCGGTCAACGTTTAACGTAAAGAGTATGCATTCTTCGGCCAACAGGAAGCCGAAAAGGCCTCTTCGGCTTACTGCTGACCGAAGACAGGTCTTCGGCCCAGCAGCGCCCATCTTCGGCCCACAGGAAGCCGAAATGGTCTCTTCGGTTTTTTCCAGGCCGAAAAGTCACTCTTCGGCCTACGGCAGACCGACGGGGTGCTATTTTTGATATATACCTGTTAGCAATGCTAGTTTTCGAATTTGCTCTAAATACAGTGCCAGTTTTGAAAAAAAATCGGGATTTAAACCCTGGTAAGTGGGAGTACGTAATTCCTGTACAACTCTATCACCCCACGGAAAGTATATTAGCTCCCGCACAGCTGGAACCATGCATAAACTCTGGCCCGTCCCACTCCCCTAATGCGTAAATATTCTTCCTCTAGCGATTTCGATCGGTCGTCCACAGCTCATCGCCTCAACGGAGATAAGAGAGCGACGTGCGTCGCATCGAATGGGAAATCTAGCTAGGGGGTAGGGGACGTGATTGCCTGCAGACTGATTGATTGGGTTCCAGATGTTTCTTGTGCGAGATCGATCAGCACACGAGATCACCGCGATCCCCTTTGTCCATGTACTGATCGTCGTGCTGCACTAGCTACCTATCTACCCCTCCCATCAATCGTCGTCGTTCTCCTTCGCCCTTTTCCTCTTTGCTAGCTAGCTCTGATTCAGCACGGGTGTGTGCTGTGCCGCCGCGTGCCGGTCGCCGTTGCGAGCCTGCGCCACAGTTTGCCACCTACGACGGCTCGGGTTCATCGTCGACGTGATTCGTTTCGCTGTTGATTATGCAGAATCTCGCTCGGAATATGGCTGTGTGTGTGCATCTCGGTCGCAATATCGCAAAAATGTGCCGGCGGTGCATTGTGTCGACTGAAAACTTGGATCGTGACTGTCACTAAGCATATGGCTTGAATGCGTAATTCTAGTACTGCAGAGGCCGAGAGGTTCAACCTTCCTTTTTGGAAAAACAAATGCATACTTCCGGTACTGATGGGGGTGGAGATCATGCATCTGGAAGTGGTAACTTTGCCTGTAGAGATAATTCACGTCAAAGAAATTTCGAAAAACATGGCGTCCTACAATCCACTTTTTCTACTAATCTTGTGCCGGAGAATACTAAGATACCTACACTTGATATAGGGCTAGTGGACACATGGATGCACGCATGTACTCATCACTCACAAACGTGAGCTTTTACTACACCTGGCTCATGGAACTAGCCAAAAGATTGATAAGCCACCACAGATCCGCCTCACTGGTTTTCGTTTCTTGACATTGACCTGCCCCACCCTTACCATCAAAGGAATTTCATCTTGGCAAGAAAGAAAACGACTACCACTTACATATGTAGGATATAGTTTACTATTAAGACATAGGCAACCAAGCTAGCTAGTGTGTGTTTCATAAGGAATCATGAATCATCCTCTTGCCATTTTTTTGTTATCCAATCTATATTGGATTCTCAACTATGTTATCTCAACGTGATAGTATATATACCTTTATTTATCAGCATTGAGGATTCCTAGCTTTGTTTTTTTTTGTTTGATCTCCTAAAGTAGTGTAGATTGAGCCAACGACAGCAACTTCGACCAATGTATGCTTTACTTTCCAAAGAGGAAAGAATAAAGCAGGGACTACCCAGTAAGACGATGGTGTCAGTTAGCATTACGTTTTGAAGCAGATGTAAAGGAAGACTATTTAACTAGAATTCCAGTGTGTACACACATAATTATTGTGAGTGGAGAAGCTATCAAACTACTTTTGGTCTTGCAGCATTACTGTAAAGATGTTGATATGTGTAATTAATATATTCTTCTCGTGTCTCAAAGTCTTTGCAAAACAGCATATTCTTTGCCATACGTATCACAAAATTACACTTCAAATGATTCTCACTCCAGTCAGGACAAATATGGCATGATATGAGTGTGTGCTACGCATGAAGAGGGGCTAGTCCCTTTGAGCCCTTTGGACGCAAATCAATCTATTCAATACGTTTGATCTGTAGGGTAATATGGCGATAATATTTTTTAGTAACTTCAAAATTCATGCAAACTTTTAAGGGGGGTGCAACCAGAAAGTTTCTCCTTTTTCTTGCAGGAAATTCCAATAACATAAAGGTGAATCCATGATTGATTAATTACATTTCATTTAATTAAACCCACTCTTTGGTCTTAATAATTAAGTATCAAAGTGAATTCATGAGTGCTGAATATGCAAGATGATGTTTCCAATGCTAGGACATAATTAATCTATTACCTAAAAATCAAGTCATCAAGTAGACGATAATTATATGCATGCAAAAGATTGATACTCCCTCCGTCACGGTTTAGAAGGCGTGCTTGGAAATTCTCTTGGACCTAGGTGGTTATTGATTGGATATGAGATGAGCTGAAAAATAGCATTCACACTACACATGCATATAGGAGTAGTACAACGGAGTACTAATTAGCTACTAGGAGTAAATGCAATGCGCCCTAAACCTTGTCTATTGTGGAAACGCACGTAAATTTAACTGTGCCTTCTAAACCGTGACGGAGGGAGTACATATATAAATCAATATACACTCCTTATTAATTTCAAACGTACATACCCATATGGTCTGCAGACGGTTTATTTACAAACTAACAAATTTGTTTCATTGATTTCACTGGCAGGTTTCTGTCACAGATTAAAGTGCATGAAGTTCGCATGCATGATTCGGCTTTAGGCCAACTCCAGCGCAGGACCCCATCTTGTCCGCGTACGTCCGTTTGAGGAAAAACAGACAGATTGCACGACCCAACGCGCAAGAGCATACCCATTTTCTGTCCGTTTCGTGTCGGTTCTGCCCCATTTCCAGACCAATTTTGATCTGGATTTGAGGCCAAAGCGGACACAGGCGGACGCTTTCTGGGCACTCCTGGTCCGGGCTGTGTCCGTTGCATCTGAGGGCTGGCCCGCCTGTCATTGAAACGTGAGAGCCTGTAGGATTGAAAGTATGTCTAGAGGGGGGGGGGGGGTGATTAGACTACTTGAGCAAATAAAAATTCTACCTTTTCTCAATTTTATTTGTTGGCATATTTTAGCGATTATAGCAATTCAAGTACACCCTACACATGCATGTCTAAGAGTATAGCAGCGGAAAGTAACAGCAATCATATGTAGTAGAGGGTAGGGAGGAAGATCAAACGCAATTTGGAGACACGAAGATTTTTCCCGTGGAGGGTAACGGTCGCGAGAGTCCACGGAGGGCTCCACCCATAAGGGTCCACGAAGTAGCAACCTTGACTATTCCATAACGGCTTCCGTCCACGAAGGACTAGCCTCACTATGGGTAGATCTTCACGAAGTAGGCGATCTCCTTGCCCGTACAAACTTCTTGGTTCAACTCCACAACACGAAGTAGGAGGCTCCCAAGGGACACCTAACCAATCTAGGAGGCACCACCCTCCAAAAGGTAATAGGCTCGGTAATGTCGATGAGCTCCTTACTCTTGTGCTTCAAGATGATAGACTCCTCAACACACAATCACTCTCTCATAGATTTGGCTTTGGTGGAAGAGATTGATTCACTAGTAGAAAACAGGGCTTTGGTTGAGGCCAGGATAAGGGCATTAATCCCGGTTCACTTACGAACCGGGACCAAAGGGTGCACCAGTCCCGGTTCGTGAGGCCAGGGCGCCGGCCGGGCCTCGGGGGCCATTGGTCCCGGTTCGTCTGACACTTTTGGTCCTGGTTCCAGACACGAACCAGGACCAATGGGCCTCGCTCCTGGCCCAACACCTTTAGTCCCGGTTGGTGGCTGGAACCGGGACCAAAGGTCGGTCTTCTGTCCCGGTTCTGGCCACCAACTGGGACTAAAGATAAGCCTATATATACCCCCGCCCCTGCCCGCTCACTCTGTTTTTTGGCCGGCCGGCGTGTGCAGGTGTGTGTTGCTCTAGCTCTCACCTCCTATGCACATGAGGTGTTCGATGAAATGCCCGAGCCACACTTAAGCTTTCTCCTCTCCAAGCTTGACCTCCAAGCTCCATTTTCCTCAAGATTTGTCTAGGTTTGGCGGTCCGTCCTGTCCCGCCCCCGTCCTCACCGCCGTCGATCGCCCGTGCCGATCTCGTCGCCGGCACCACCATGGTGAGCCTCTTGTTCTTATCTTCTTTCTAAAAGAAAACAAATTCTTACTTGTATGATTTAGATAGATACTTGTACAATTTTCTTACTTTTATTATTGTTTGTTATTATATAGTGCCATGGTTTTAGTATCTGCCCCCGTCGGCCCTCGTCCTGTCTATGATTCGGATGTGGTATATTATCTTTTATAACCATTTGTTTCATTTAGTGTTTATGACAATTATGCCGACCAACATGACATCGATGTTTTTATCTAGGAGGTATGTGAACCGGAAATTCAAACCGACCCTCTTGTCGAGAGGTTAAATTTAGTTGAAAAAGAAAACAATTACTTGAAGAAAAAATTGAAAAGAATTGAGGAGGAGAAGATGGAATTGGAGTTGCATGTTGCCGATGTCGTCGAAGATCACAAGATCAAGATGGATGCAATGCGCTTGAAGATTAGAAAGATTAGAAAATATGCCATTCATACTGAGGCTTGGTATCATTATGTCGTTGGATCAATTGGTACCTTAGTTGCGGTTATGATCGCATTTGTTGTTGCATTTAAATGTTTTACATAGTTTCAATGTATGTTTTAATTAGATGCTCTAGAGAGCTATATGTTGTTCAATGAGAACTATGTATGAACTTTATGTATTTATTTTGGTCACTACTGTACTTTGGTTTTAATGTGATGATGAACTTCTATTAATTTGGTCACTTCTCTATTCATGATGTTCTGTAATGGTTTTTGATACACTTAATTATATAATGCACGCAGATGAACCGGCAATGGATGTACGGTGACCGACGCACCTCCGAGTACATTAAGGGCCTGCATAATTTTCTCGAAGTGGCTGAGGCAACCAAGCAAAATGGTTTTATGTATTGTCCATGTACTATCTGTGGGAATACGAAGGATTACTCTAACTCAAAAACCCTTCACGTCCACCTGCTTGAGAAGGGTTTCATGCCACACTATAATGTTTGGACCAAGCACGGAGAAAGAGGGGTTATGATGGAAGACAACGAAGAAGAAGAGGATGATGACAACTATCCGCCCCCTGAATACGGTGATGCTGCAATGGGGGAAGTTGAAGATCAGGAGGAACGAGACGATGTGCCCGATGATGATCTTCGCCGGGTCATTGTTGATGCAAAGAGACAATGCCAAAGTGAAAGGGAGAAGCTGAAGTTCGATCGCATGTTAGAGGATCACAAAAAAAGGTTGTACCCAAATTGCGAAGATGACAACACAAAGCTCGGTACCACACTGGAATTGCTGCAATGGAAGGCAGAAATTGGTGTATCTGACAAGGCAATTGAAAAGGTGCTGAAAATAATGAAGAATAAGTTCCAAAGGACAACGAATTGCCCGATAGTACATACGAAGCAAACAAGGTTGTCTGCCCTCTAGGATTGGAGGTGCAGAAGATACATGCATGCCCTAATGAATGCATCCTCCATCGCGGTGCGTACGAGGATTTGAACGCATGCCCGGTATGCTATGCATTGCGGTATAAGATTAGACGAGATGACCCTGGTGATGTTGAGGGCCAGCGCACCGGGAAGAGGGTTCCTGCCAAGGTGATGTGGTATGCTCCTATAATACCACGGTTGAAACGTTTGTTCAGAAACAAAGAGCATGCCAAGTTGATGCGATGGCACAAGGAAGACCGTAAGAAAGACGGGAAGTTGAGAGCACCCGGTGATGAGTCGCAGTGGAGAAAGATCGAGAGAAAGTGGGGGGACTTTACAGGTGACCCAAGGAACATACGGTTTGGTTTAAGTGCAGATGGCATTAATCCTTTTTGGGAGCAGAGCAGCAAGCATATCACATGGCCTGTGACTCTATGTATGTATAACTTTCCTCCTTGGTTGTGCATGAAGCGGAAGTTCATTATGATGCCAGTGCTCATCCAAGGCCCTAAGCAACCCGGCAATGACATTGATGTGTACCTAAGGCCATTAGTTGATGAACTTTTACAACCGTGGAATGGAAAAGGTGTACGTGTGTGGGATGTGCATGCACAAGAGGAATTTGACCTACGAGCGTTGCTGTTTGTAACGATCAATGATTGGCCTGCTCTCAGTAACCTTTCAGGACAGACAAACAAGGGATACCACACATGCACGCACTATTTAGATGACATCGAAAGTATATATTTGGACAAATGCAGGAAGAATGTGTACCTGGGGTATCGTCGATTTTTTCCGACCAACCATCAATGTCGAAAGAAAGGAAAGCATTTCAAAGGTGAGGCAGATCACCGGAAGAAGCCCGCCCTCCGTACTGGTGATCACATACTTGATATGGTCAATGATTTACAAGTAATCTTTGGAAAGGGTCCTGGCGGACTATCTGTTCTGAATGACGCTGAGGGACGCTCACCCATGTGGAAGAAGAAATCTATATTTTGGGACCTACCCTATTGGAAAGACCTAGAGGTCCGCTCTGCAATCAACGTGATGCACGTGACGAAGAATCTTTGCGTGAACCTGCTAGGCTTCTTGGGAGTGTATGGGAAGACAAAAGATACACCGGAGGCACGGGAGGACCAGCAACGTGTGCACGAAAAAGACGGCATGGATCCAAAGCAGTATGAAGGTCATGCCAGCTACGCTCTTACCAAAGAAGAGAAGGAAATCTTCTTTGAATGCCTGCTCAGTATGAAGGCCCCGTCTGGCTTCTCGTCGAATATAAAGGGAATAATAAATATGGCAGAGAAAAAGTTTCAGAACCTAAAGTCTCATGACTGCCACGTGATTATGACGCAAGTGCTTCCGGTTGCATTGAGGGGGCTTCTACCGGAAAACGTTCGATTAGCCATTGTGAAGCTATGTGCATTCCTCAATGCAATCTCTGAGAAGGTAATCGATCCAGAAATCCGACCAAGGTTAAAGAGTGATTTGGTGCAATGTCTTGTCAGTTTCGAGCTGGTGTTCCCACCATCCTTCTTCAATATCATGACGCGCGTCCTAGTTCATCTAGTGGACGAGATTGGCATTCTGGGCCCTGTATTTCTACACAACATGTTCCCCTTTGAGAGGTTCATGGGAGTCTTAAAGAAATATGTTCGTAGCCGTGCTAGGCCAGAAGGAAGCATCTCCATGGGCCATCAAACAGAGGAAAGCATTGGGTTTTGTGTTGACTTTATTCCTAACCTTAAGCCGATTGGTCTCCCTCAATCGTGGTATGAGAGGAGACTGACTGGAAAAGGCACGCTAGGGGCGAATTCAATAATATGTAGGGACATGCATTCTTGGTCTCAAGCACACTACACTGTTCTACAGAATTCTACCTTGGTGACCCCGTATGTCAATGAACACAAGAATATTCTGCGCTCCAAACACCCGGAGCAGTGTGACGACTGGATTACATGTGAACACATCAGGACTTTCGGCAGTTGGTTGCAAACACATCTCATGGGTAACACCACTGTTGCAGATGAGCTGTACTCGTTGGCCAGGGGACCATCTTCGACTGTATGTATGTATAAGTGCAGATGGCGTTAATCCTTTTGGGGAGCAAAGCAGCAAGCATATCACATGGCCTGTGACTCTATGTATGTATAACCTTCCTCCTTGGTTGTGCATGAAGCGGAAGTTCATTATGATGCCAGTGCTCATCCAAGGCCCTAAGCAACCCGGCAATGACATTGATGTGTACCTGAGGCCAATAGTTGATGAACTTTTACAACCGTGGAATGGAAAAGGTGTACGTGTGTGGGATGCGCATGCACAAGAGGAATTTGACCTACGAGCGTTGCTGTTTGTAACCATCAATGATTGGCCTACTCTCAGTAACCTTTCTGTTCAGACAAACAAGGGATACCACGCATGCACGCACTGTTTAGATGACACCAAAAGTATATATTTGGACAAATGCAGGAAGAATGTGTACCTGGGGTATCGTCGATTTCTTCCGACCAACCATCAATGTCGAAAGAAAGGAAAGCATTTCAAAGGTGACGCAGATCACCGGAAGAAGCCCGCCCTCCGTACTGGTGATCACATACTTGATATGGTCAATGATTTACAAGTAATCTTTGGAAAGGGTCCTGGCGGACTATCTGTTCCGAATGACGCTGAGGGACGCGCACCCATGTGGAAGAAGAAATCTATATTTTGGGACCTACCCTATTGGAAAGACCTAGAGGTCCGCTCTGCAATCGACGTGATGCACGTGACGAAGAATCTTTGCGTGAACCTGCTAGGCTTCTTGGGAGTGTATGGGAAGACACAAGATACACCGGAGGCACGGGAGGACAAGCAACGTGTGCACGAAAAAGACAGCATGAATCCAAAGCAGTATGAAGGTCCTGCCAGCTACGCTCTTACCAAAGAAGAGAAGGAAATCTTCTTTGAATGCTTGCTCAGTATGAAGGTCCCGTCTGGCTTCTCGTCGAATATAAAGGGAATAATAAATATGGCAGAGAAAAAGTTTCAGAACCTAAAGTCTCATGACTGCCACGTGATTATGACGCAACTGCTTCCGGTTGCATTGAGGGGGATTCTACCGGAAAACGTTCGATTAGCCATTGTGAAGCTATGTGCATTCCTCAATGCAATCTCTCAGAAGGTAATCGATCCAGAAATCCTACCAAGGTTAAAGAGTGATTTGGTGCAATGTCTTGTCAGTTTCGAGCTGGTGTTCCCACCATCCTTCTTCAATATCATGAAGCACGTCCTAGTTCATCTAGTGGACGAGATTGGCATTCTGGGCCATGTATTTCTACACAACATGTTCCCCTTTGAGAGGTTCATGGGAGTCTTAAAGAAATATGTTCGTAACCGTGCTAGGCCAGAAGGAAGCATCTCCATGGGCCATCAAACAGAGGAAAGCATTGGGTTTTGTGTTGACTTTATTCCTAACCTTAAGCCGATTGGTCTCCCTCAATCGTGGTATGAGAGGAGACTGACTGGAAAAGGCACGCTAGGAGCGAATTCAATAATATGTAGGGACGGGCATTCTTGGTCTCAAGCACACTACACTGTTCTACAGAATTCTACCTTGGTGACCCCGTATGTCAATGAACACAAGAATATTCTGCGCTCCAAACACCTAGAGCAGTGTGACGACTGGATTACATGTGAACACATCAGGACTTTCGGCAGTTGGTTGCAAACACATCTCATGGGTAACACCACTGTTGCAGATGAGCTGTACTCGTTGGCCAGGGGACCATCTTCGACTGTATTGACTTACAAAGGGTACGAGATAAATGGGAATACATTTTACACGATCGCCCAAGATCAAAAGAGCACCAACCAAAACAGTGGTGTCCGCTTTGATGCAGCAACCAACAGGGGAAATGACACATATTATGGTTACATAGTGGACATATGGGAACTAGACTATGGACATGATTTTAAGGTCCCTTCGTTTCGGTGCAAATGGGTCAATCTGTGTACAGGTAGACCCGCAGTACGAAATGACAACAGTGGATCTGAACAATCTTGGGTACATAGATGAACCATTCGTCCTAGTCAATGATGTGGCGTAGGTTTTCTATGTGAAGGACATGTCTACCAAACTGAGAAAACGAAAAGATAAGGAAGCAAATACATCATACGATGAGCCAAAGCGCCACATAGTTCTTTCAGGGAAAAGAAACATCGTGGGAGTGGAGGGCAAGACAGACATGTCTGAAGATTATGAAAAGTTTCATGAAATTCCTCCCTTCAAAGTGAAGGCTGACCCAAGCACCCTGTTAAACGATGAAGATTATCCATGGTTACGGCGCAATAAGCAAGGGACACATGCGAAGAAAAAGTGAAGACTTTCTCTTCACAACTATTCTGATGATGGCTTTGATCTAGAATATCACTGCAGTTATATGTCAAGAAATGAAATGCCTTTTGTAACAGATGAGTTTTCGTCTGAAACCCTGATACTTCGAAAGATATTGTTCATTTTGTACACGAAGTTCATCCAGTTTTTGCCGTAACCCTCTCAACTTTTTAGCACATGCTATGTGGGTGAAATGATGATACCATGCCAACTTTCAACCATTTCAGAATTCATTTGCAGTGCTTTTCAATTCAGGGTCATCTTAGCTCAAAATAAATGATGAAATGCATGAAAAATAGCAAATGAAGTCAGAAAAGGTTTGAAAAGTGATGATGTGGCTTTGAATGGTGCATATTGAATGCATAAAAAGTCTTGAGTTCAAATATGTTTAAAAAATTGAAATCCTTTTGTAACAGATGAGTTTTCGTCTGAAACCCTGATACTTCGAAAGAGATTGTTCAGTTTGTACACGAAGTGCATCCAGTTTTTTCCGTAACCCTCTCAACTTTTTAGCACATGCTATGTGGGTGAAATGATGATACCATGCCAACTTTCAACCATTTCAGAGTTCATTTGCAGTGCTTTTCAATTCAGGGTCATCTTAGCTCAAAATAAATCATGAAATGCATGAAAAATAGCAAATGAAGTCAGAAAAGGTTTGAAAAGTTATGATGTGGCTTTGAATGGTGCATATTGAATGCAGAAAAAGTCTTGAGTTCAAATAAGTTTAAAAAATTGAAATCCTTTTGTAACAGATGAGTTTTCGTCTGAAACCCTGATACTTCGAAAGAAATTGTTCAGTTTGTACACGAAGTGCATCCAGTTTTTGCCGTAACCCTCTCAACTTTTTAGCACATGCTATGTGGGTGAAATGATGATACCATGCCAACTTTCAACCATTTCAGAGTTCATTTGCAGTGCTTTTCAATTCAGGGTCATCTTAGCTCAAAATAAATCATGAAATGCATGAAAAATAGCAAATGAAGTCAGAAAAGGTTTGAAATGTGATGATGTGGCTTTGAATGGTGCATATTGAATGCAGAAAAAGTCTTGAGTTCAAATATGGTTAAAAAATTGAAATCCTTTTGTAACAGATGAGTTTTCGTCCAAAACCCTGACACTTCGAAAGAGATTGTCCAGTTCGTACACGAAGTGCATCCAGTTTTTGCCGTAACCCTCTCAACTTTTTAGCACATGCTATGTGGGTGAAATGATGATACCATGCCAACTTGCAACCATTTCAGAGTTCATTTGCAGTGCTTTTCAATTCAGGGTCATTTTAGCTCAAAATAAATCATGAAATGCATGAAAAATAGCAAATGAAGTCAGAAAAGGTTTGAAAAGTGATGATGTGTATTTGAATGGTGCATATTGAAGGGTTGAAAAAGTCTTGAGTTAAAATATGTTTAAAAAATTGAAATCCCTTTGTAATAGACGTGTTTTCGTCCGATCAAAGTTATTTAACTTAATATTATATAAAATTTATGCAACTAAAATTATCAAATTTATTTTTGTTAAAAACTTTAATAGCAAAAAGAATATTCATAAAGTATTTTTTGTTAAGAACTTTTAATATGCAAAAAAATAACATAAAAAAATAGCAAAAGTCAACATATATGCGCTTATAGGGAAAATTCGACCTAAATTCAAAGTGCATACTACCACTTTGAATTTAGGTCGAATTTCCTGTATAAGGGCATCTATTTTCACTTTGAGAGGAACTCAACAAGGCAGAGAGGGGCGGGCTTATAAACCGGTGCGAGCACCTCTCGCTTGGCGAGGTGGGACTAAACTCCCACCACACCCAGGACCAACCCTTTAGTCCCGGTTGAAGGCTCCAACCGGGACCAATGCCATCCTTTCGTCCCAGTTGGTGCCACTAACCGGGACCAATGCCACCCTTTAGTCCCGGTTGGTGCCACCAACCGGGACCAAAGGTCACTGCTTCCCGCCCTTTGGGCTACTAAAATTGACCTTTAGTCCCGGTTGGTGGCACCAACCAGGACGAAAGGGGGGCATTAGTCCCGGTTGGAGCCACCAACCGGGACCAAAGGTGTTCGCATATAAGGCGGGACTTGTCGAATTCTCCCCCAACCTCTCCCATTCGCCCCGATGCCGACGCCCTGCCCCGACGCCGCCAGGCTGCCGGAGCTCGCTGCCGCCCCCGAACCCGTCCTCGTCGTCGCCGCCGCCCCCGAGCCCATCCTCGTCGTCGCCGCCGCCCCCGAGCCCATTCGCCCCGACGCCGACGCCCTGCCCCGAGCCTATAAGGCGGGACTTGTCGAATTCTCCCCCAACCTCTCCCATTCGCCCCGACGCCGATGCCCTGCCCCGACGCCGCCAGGCTGCCGGAGCTCGCTGCCGCCCCCGAACCCGTCCTCGTCGTCGCCACCGCCCCCGAGCCCGTCCTAACTGCCGCCCCCGAGCCTGTCGTCGCCGCCGCCCCCGAGCCTGACGTTGCCGCCGCCCCGAGCCCGTCCCCGCCCGCCTCCTCGTCCTCGTCGACGTCGTCGCCGTCCCCGACGCCAAACGCCGCCCGCGCCACCTCCCTGAGCGCCGTCGTCGCCGCCCGCGCCTCCTCCCTGAGCACGTCGTCGCCGGTGAGCTCCTGCCCCCTGATCCTGCCCCCTCCTCCGCGGCCACCGCGGCCGCGTGCGCCGGCGCCGCTGGCCTGCCCCGGCCGTCACCCGCGTTTTAGTTTTTTTAGTTTGTTTTAGTTTTTTTATTAGTTGTTATAGTTTGTTTTATTAGTTGTTTTAGTTTGTTTTATTAATTTGTTGTTTTAGTTGTTTTAGTTGTAAAAAAGTTTTAGTTGTTTTAGTTGGCGAACCCGAGGAGTCCCCGAGGATCGCCGGGGAGGAGTCCTCGACGATCGCCGGGGAGGAGTCCCCAACGATCGCTTAAGTAGAAAATGTGTCATTGTTGTTAAATATGTTATTATTGTCATAGTTGTCAAATGCAATCATCTTTATTAAAGTTTATTAAATAGTAGGAATTTAAATAGTTGTAGAATTTGTTTTCGACGTCGACGATGCCCGGCCCGCATCCTCGTCATCGACTCGGCGCCGGCGACCACCTGCTTGAGAGGCGCCATGTCCGGGACTGGGCTCCGTCGGGCTGGCACTGGGAGGTGCTGCCTTCCGGGGCGCCCAGCTTGGT
Organism: Elymus sibiricus; assembly: GCA_039707655.1. Classification (NCBI taxonomy): domain Eukaryota; kingdom Viridiplantae; phylum Streptophyta; class Magnoliopsida; order Poales; family Poaceae; genus Elymus; species Elymus sibiricus. The sequence goes on from CM077675.1 coordinate 415,597,671, forward strand.
GAGGAATCAGGGTCCCGTCGTCGACCCGGAGGTTCTTTGGTGGCGGTCGCGTGGACCACTGTTGGTGCAGAGGGAGCCGGCCCCCGCGGAGGTGGTACGTCGCCGTGTCAGGGAGGAGGACGAGCACGTCCGACGCTATATGGCTGCGTTGGACGCCAGGTTCTCCAATACCTGGCAGGTTCTTCAGGGATCTCACCCGAGCTATGATCCTGTCATAGTTCCTTCTCTTTGGGTGTCCACCGCCTGCGCTGCGAGACGTCAACTATATCTGTATTAGTGATATTATATAATAATATTCGAGATGTATTAATGATAATATTCGATGATGTATTAGCGATACTATTCGATGATGTATTAGTGATATTATATGATCGTATTGTTGCATTGCCTTGTATTGATTTGCATATCTCATGTTTGTATATTGCCATGTTGTAATATTTGCAGAAACTATGGATCACAGAGACTTAGAAAAAGAACAGTTGTTGGGGGATATAATCCGAGCCGGAGGTGATCCCTTATCGTATCTCAACGACACCGATGGTCAGGAAGGAGAGGATGACGGCTCCGGTGATCCAACAATGGAGGAGGAAGGAGATCATGACGGCTCCGGTGACCGAATGGCGGAGGAAGGAGATCATGATCACGGCTCCGGTGACCGAACGGAGGAGGGAGCCTCAACTGTTGCAAAGTCTGACGAGGTAAGGAGACGAGGCCCGAAGAAAAGGTTGCGCCCGGATGAAAGGTTCACGATCACAGAAGTCGCGAAAGATGGCCAACCGATTGCTCCCAAGCGGACCAAGGACGCATTTGTACATCAGTGTGGAGTTGTTGTTAGGGACTATGTCTCGATCAACACCCAGCAATGGAATAAGAATAATAAGGACCCTGAAGTTTCTTATGTCCATGATAGACTGAAAGATGATCTTTGGACCGAGCTGATGACAAATTTCAGCCTACCGCGAGAGGAGGATCCGAATAACCCAGTTATAGAGCGAAAGGTCAAGGCGTTTGCTCTTAAGAAGATGGCAGAACTATTCAGGAACTGGAAGAAAGAGTTGAACACAAAGTTTGTCAAGAAAGAGGAGACTCCGAAATTCATCGGTCGATATGAGAAGATAAGAGATCAATGGCCCGAATTTGTAGCCTACAAGAAATCAGAGAAGGGTAAGAAATGGTCACTGACAAACAAGAAAAATGCTGCAAAGAAGAAGTATCACCATCACACGGGGACAGGTGGCTACTACAAAGCCCGGCAGTTGTGGGACAAAGCTGGACAAGACCTGCTTGCTAAGAATGTCCAACCAGCGACATTGCACTAGCCAGATCGTTCAAGGACTTGGTTCTTCGGGGTTGGGGGAACTTTGGACCCAGAAACAGGGGAGTGTGTTTGGACGGACGAGCAACTTGCAATACCCTTCCGAAAGCTTCAGGCAGCAATCAAGGCAGTGCAGGAAGGGACGTTCATTCCCGACAGAGAGAAGGACGAGCTGACAGAGGCCCTCGGGAATCCTGAACACCCTAGACGAACACGAGGCACATCAGGCTCCGTTCCATGGGTGCATGGGTTTCCCGACAGCGGTGGTTATAGAAGCCGAGAGAGAAAGAGGAAACAGGAAGCAAGCGAAATACAGAACCTCAGTGAAAGATTAGCAAAACTAGAGGAACTTGAGAGCCAGCGAGCTACCGGCCAACCATCTGAGCGGCACGAAGATCCTTCCTTCGACGCTGCCCCAGAAGCTACCCCACCATCTCAGCGGAGAAGCATCGTGGCTTCCACGGAGATCATTCAGCCTGATTTCACGGCTCCTCGCTACCCCATGGATAGTATCACGGAGGCTGAACATTGTGAGCTAATGATGAAATGCCAGAACCTGACCTTCAAGGTGGCGGTCGGCTCTGTTGTACCTCCTCGAGCTGAGGGAACTTTCCATTGCCGTCCGATTCCACATGGCTATGCTGTTGTGACGGTGGATGAAATAATGGATGGATTTGAGGGGCTGGAGCTTGACAACCCTACAGGTGAAGAGGATATTATTCTTCTGGAAAATGCTTTGAGGAGTACCTGTCTATGGAGAAAGGAGTACATCAAGCTTCCAAACTGGACGCCTCAGCAGACTCAGCCTCCTCCGGCGCGTCAGGGCACTCCGCCTCCTCCTCCTTCTCCGGCGCGTCAGGGCACTCCGCCTCCTCCTTCTCCTGCTCCGACGCGTCAGGGCACTCCGCCTCCTCCTTCGCCTCCTCCGGCGCGTCAGGGCACTCCGCCTCCTCCTCCTCCTCGTCCGGCGCGTCAGGGCACTCCACCTCCTCCGGCGCGTCAGCAACGGCGGAAGAGAGTCGATGCCGCCGCTCCGGCGGCTAGCAGTACAATAGGCGGGAAGAAATACAAATTTGGTCCAAGCCTCAAGCCTCTTCCAAAGTTACCATATGAGAGGATTGACGAGGAACGCGCTGAAATCAGTGCAGCCGAAGTGAAGGCCCATTTTGCACGGAAACATCCTCCTCCGAAGGAAAAGGTAGATCCGGTGAAAGCGAAGCGCACTCTGCATGCCCTGAAGCGACCACCACCGCCTCGGCTATCCAACTATGACCGCATAATTACAAAGACACATGATGAAGCGCTGCGGTCGGGAAGTACTTCCAGTGCTGCAAGAGACAAAAAACGAAGAAGTGGGAAAACAATTCCCAGCTCGGCGAACAGGAGAAGCAATCGTGCCCCCCCGCTCAAGGTGTCTAGCGATATCGCTAATCATCCGGTGCTACTGCCCGGTACCACTCTTGGTGATTACGTGGGCGATGATGTACAGTTTGAAACGGCTGAGGTAGTAGCAGTAGAGGACATATTTAGATACGAGCATGAGAAGCCTCTCGTCAAACCTGATCATCCTCATCTAACAACGATGATGCAAAAATTGCATGAGTGGTACATGGAAACCTGCAGGAAGTCTGGGTCCGACAGTTTGATGATCAGAATTAAAAAAGAGCATGACTTCATTGGAGTCGACCAGATGCCTGTTGAATTTGTGGAGTTATTTTTGTTATACAATCAAGAGGCCCTCGACAAACAACTCATGACTTGCTACTGTCTGTAAGTATTACTTCTATAATTAAGTCTCTAGCTCATCTCGTTCATTGCATGTATATATAATTATCCTCACTATATTATGCAGATTGAAGATGGTCGACTGCAAAAAAGAACAAATCTATGACATTGGGTTCATTAGCCCAAATACCGTAAATGAATGGTCGGTACAAAAGGCCGCCAAAGATACCGAGGACAACTTGCTATAAGCGTTCCTTAGACATCAAAACAAAAGGGAAATAATCTTTCCTTACATCTTCAAGTGAGTGTTACTGTCTTGTGCATATTCGGTTTCGCTTACTCGAGGTTAGGTAATGTAATTGATGAGTTATGCGTGCGTAGGTTCCACTTTATTCTGCTATCCATTAAGCTTGACGGGGCATTAGTAACTGTCTTAGACTCGAGACGTAAAGATCCCGAGAATTATGCGGACATGACTGCAATGCTCCAGAAGTAAGTTCAATCAATACCGGGACCATATCGGCAACTTTCGTTCATTTCCTGATATCAAGTAATCATTTTCTTTGCCTGCCAGGGTTTGGAAAAAGTTCACCCGAATGGTTCCCGGTCTAAACAACGAGCTGTGATTTACACACCCGAGAGTAAGTAGTACTAGCTAGTTCCGCGCATCTCTCATTGATTCTAGTTTCATCAATACCATTATCATGCTTGCTTATCAGTTTGATTGAACTCTATTCTCGTAAAGTGCTTGTACCAGGCACCCGAGAATCATTTATGTGGATACTACGTATGCGAGTTCATTCGCCACTATACCTTTGAGCGGGGCTTCTCTGAGAAACAATTTGAAGTACGTAAACAATATTCACAATTTTATTTTATATATTATCATCAATTGTATTGAGTTTCATTCATATATATGTATTGACCCCCTTCTTTAAATTAGATCTGGCAGATGCGGGATGAACTCCTACCACATGATCGCATATGAGCAATTCAAGAGGAATTGGCGGGATTCTTTCTTGACCACGTCATACCTGAACACGGAGAATACCATGCGGATTTGCAATGGTCTTAGGTAGATGATGTTATGGATTGTAAGAGATGTTATATTGTACATATGTAGTAGCGTCGGATAGATATACGAAAACTTGTTGTTCGACCAAGCACGGAGAAAGAGATGTCACTTCTCTCTATATATGTTCATGACGATCTTGTGTAATTAATGGTTTCCTTCATTTGCTTACTAGCTAGCGTCGAGTTCTCTCTATATGTATAGTAGCTAGCGTCGACCAAGCACGGAGAAAGAGAGGTCACTTCTCTCTATTAGCTAGCTAACACAATATGAAACCCCTAAATTAACCCTCCAAAACCCCTAAACCCCCCCTTCCAAAAAAAACCCAGCGCATGCGAGCTGCTGACGCGTGGCTGCCTTTTGTTCCCTGTTGGTGTTACCAACCGGGACTAAAGGTCCTCCTGCCTGGGCGCCCCGCAGCGGCCACGTGGAGCCCCTTTGGTCCCGGTTCATAAGCAAACCGGGACTAAAGGTTTTGGGTATTAGTCCCGTTTGTTTTGTCTCGGTTCCAGAACCGGGACTAAAGGCCCTCTGGAACCGAGACTACTACCCTGTTCTCTACTAGTGATTTGGTGGAAAGCAACTTGGGGAGGCTAGAGATCAAGATTCATATGGATGGAGTGGAATGGCTTGATCTCAACACATGAGTAGGTGGCTCTCTCTCAGAAAATTGGATGGGGCAAGTATGGAATAGTTCTGAGTGCTTCTCTTTCGAGTGGGTGGTGGTGAAGGGGTATATATAGCCATCCCCAAAAATCCAACCGTTACACCTAAAGTGACCAACTCGGTGGTACCGAGTTGCTCCAAAGGTAGCAACTTTTGAATCTCGGTGAGACTGATACAGAAATCTGGGTGGTACCGATTTGGTGACCAACGGTCAGTTTCCAAAACTCGGTGACGCCGATCCAAAAACTCGGAATTTCCAATTTTAAGAATCGAGGCAACGGAAAGTTGGCAAGCTGACCTCGGTGGCACCGAATGAGAATCGGTTGCACCGATGTGCTAGGGTTTGGCATGGGTCTGTCTGAGATGGGAAATTGGTAGGACCGAGTGGAAATTGTTGGTAGCACCGATTTTCAAGATAGGCTTGGACAGACTTTTGTGGAAGAGTTTGTGGGTGTTTTTGGTGACTATCACTTGTGCACGTGGAGCATCTTGTTCACCAACAGTACCTTACCCCCTTTTAATAGTATTGGCTTTCCTATGGACTCAAAGTGATTTCTCACAAATTAAAATGTAGAGTCCTCTTGCGTGAAGCTTTGCCAATCCATTACCTTGCTTCTAGGGGTTTCTCCACAATTCTTTTGCCAACCCATCATTGAACTTTCCTGAAATATGCTTAGTGGAAATATTAGTTCAATGATATATATGTTGTTATTAATTACCAAAACCACCAAGGGAGCAAATGTGCTTTTAATCTCCCCCTTTTTGGTAATTGATGACAACGTATAGATCAAAGCTTCGACATATGAAATAATCAATGAATATAATCGTCGCTTTGAGAAGTATGTGATAAGCAAGAGCTTCCCCTAAATTTGTGCACTATTTTGAATTTGCGTTTGAATGCAAATGCACAATCGATTAGGTGTATGGGGCACTCTTCCATGTCACATACAACTTGGTGGTGTGCGAGAATAATATGAATGGATATCATAGCACAACACAATCAAGTAAAGGCGAATGATCATTTCATAAGCATCACAAGGATAGGAAATAGTAGTAATACACATCAAGTGTATGATCAAACACCAACAAAGTTTAACACAAGCAAACCAACCAAAAGATATCAATGTTTTGAAAAGCGATAAAAAGCAACGCTCTCTCTCTCGAAGCCTAAAGATCTATATACATCTTCTCCCCCTTTGGCAACAAGTTACCAAAAAGTTCAAAGGTATATAACTTAGCGCTCTACTGGGGCTGATCTCCTCCGGTGGCCGATGAAGGAGTCGAGAGAACGGCATCAGTGAAGACTTCTATAGACGTCATGGACGGAGTCGGAGTAGCAACTGGAGGTGTTGGAGGAGCTGAAGGAGCTGCGGCAAGTGCTAATGAAGAAGGTCTAGACTCTGGAACTGGCATTGTGGCAGATCTAGGTTGAGTCCTGAACTGAGTGGCTGTCCTGAGATGTGGACTATCCTCATCATCATCAGTACTGTGGGGACTGGGCACGCCATCAACTTCCTTCTTGAGCTCATTCACAGTCACTGTGAGCTCATCCACCTTATTGTTGAGAATATGAAATTTGGTGTCAACAATCCTCGAGAGGCTCTCCTGGTTCTTCAGAATGTTCCCGATGTCCTTCTGCATGCTGAGCAGAGAACTAAGTAGAAGATCCATCTGCTCATTCCTCGTCTTTGGCACCTGAGAACTGGAGTCTCTGGCTGCCTCAACCTGTGCCTGTGCTGTAGCTGAGGTGGGATGATTTGGGTCCATCACCACAACATTGTCTTCTAGCTCTGGCAAGAGTGGCAAATGTGGTCGATCAAGTGCATATATGTGCTTCTCCAACTTGGAGTTGATAAGCATCTGTATATATGGAGCGTATCCACACGACCTCTTCTGGTCTGCTGCAGTCCTCTTCACTGTTTCAACTATCAAGTCCATCACTCTGAATCTGGTATGTTGATCAAGATGGAGCAGCATGTTGATAGAGTAGCTACTTATCATCTTCTCATCTCCAGACTTAGGCATCAAGGTATGCCTTAAGATAGTGTTGATCGTGCGTAGACCAGCCTGGAGGAAGTAAATGGATCCAAGCTTGTGAGATGGCAAGTTTGCAGCAGGGATCTCATTGTACATGTTCTTCATGGCATTATGATTTGCCTTGGACTCGGAGTACACATCTAGGCCACCATCTTCCACCTGTGGAGCTCCTAAGATGGCAGCCCACTCCTCAACTGTGGATTCATACCTGGTGCCCTCTGTCATTCATACAATCCTACCATCTCCATAGAAATGTGCCGTGGAGTAGAATTGTATGATCATCTCGTAGTTCCAAGCAGTGAACTCCTTACCAACAAACTCATCAAGACCAATGCAGTGGAAGTTATCTTGCACACTTGGGAAGTAGTCTTCATTGTCCTTGATGTGTTTCCAATCCACATATCTCATGTCACTCACTGCGGGGCTCTTATCAAGCAAAACTGTTTCATAGAAATCTTGTTGTTCCTTTGTGTAGAATCTGTGGTCCACAGCTATCCTTCTCCTTTGAGAGTAAGGATCAATAGCTCTCCACTCTCTCAGACCTGAGTCCTTCCTCTTCTTCATGTCTTCAGCAACAGGATGGCTGGCATATGCTCTGGAAGGTGTGGTCTAAGCTTTATCAAAGCAAACTGTGTATCATCCTCAGCTTCCCTGAAAGTAGAAGTCTTGTTCTTGCTAGAAGCTGGGATGTCTCTGGAAAACCTCTTGGGTTTAGGAACAGCAACAGCCTTCTTGGGGACAGTCTTGGTGCCTTTGGATGATGTATCCTTGGGCATAGCATCAGCCATAAGCCTCTTGGGTTTAGGAACAGCAGCAGCCTTCCCTGAAAGTAGAAGTCTTGTTCTTGCTAGGAGCTCCTAAGATGGCAGCCCACTCCTCAACATACAATCACTCTCTTACAGATTTGGCTTTGGTGGAAGAGATTGATTTGATGGAAAGCAACTTGGGGAGGCTAGAGATCAAGATTCATATGGATGGAGTGGAATGGCTTGATCTCAACACATGAGTAGGTGGCTCTCTCTCAGAAAATTGGATGGGGCAAGTATGGAATAGTTCTGAGTGCTTCTCTTTCGAGTGGGTGGTGGTGAAGGGGTATATATAGCCATCCCCAAAAATCCAACCGTTACACCTAAAGTGACCAACTCGGTGACACCGAAGTGTAAAACTCGGTGGTACCGAGTTGCTCCAAAGGTAGCAACTTTTGAATCTCGGTGAGACTGATACAGAAATCTGGGTGGTACCGATTTGGTGACCAACGGTCAGTTTCCAAAACTCGGTGACGCCGATCCAAAAACTCGGAATTTCCAATTTTAAGAATCGAGGCAACAGAAAGTTGGCAAGCTGAACTCGGTGGCACCGAATGAGAATCGGTTGCACCGATGTGCTAGGGTTTGGCATGGGTCTGTCTGAGATTGGAAATTGGTAGGACCGAGTGGAAATTGTTGGTAGCACCGATTTTCAAGATAGGCTTGGACAGACTTTTGTGGAAGAGTTTGTGGGTGTTTTTGGTGACTATCACTTGTGCACGTGGAGCATCTTGTTCACCAACAGTACCTTACCCCCTTTTAATAGTATTGGCTTTCCTATGGACTCAAAGTGATTTCTCACAAATTAAAATGTAGAGTCCTCTTGCGTGAAGCTTTGCCAATCCATTACCTTGCTTCTAGGGGTTTCTCCACAATTCTTTTGCCAACCCATCATTGAACTTTCCTGAAATATGCTTAGTGGAAATATTAGTTCAATGATATATATGTTGTTATTAATTACCAAAACCACCAAGGGAGCAAATGTGCTTTTAATCTCCCCCTCTTTGGTAATTGATGACAACGTATAGATCAAAGCTTCGACATATGAAATAATCAATGAATATAATCGTCGCTTTTAGAAGTATGTGATAAGCAAGAGCTTCCCCTAAATTTGTGCACTATTTTGAATTTGCGTTTGAATGCAAATGCACAATCGATTTGGTGTATGGGGCACTCTTCCATGTCACATACAACTTGGTGGTGTGCGAGAATAATATGAATGAATAACATAGCACAACACAATCAAGTAAAGGCGAATGATCATTTCATAAGCATCACAAGGATAGGAAATAGTAGTAATACACATCAAGTGTATGATCAAACACCAACAAAGTTTAACACAAGCAAACCAACCAAAAGATATCAATGTTTTGAAAAGCGGTAAAAAGCAACGCTCTCTCTCTCGAAGCCTAAAGATCTATATACATCTTCTCCCCCTTTGGCAACAAGTTACCAAAAAGTTCAAAGGTATATAACTTAGCGCTCTACTGGGGCTGATCTCCTCCGGTGGCCGATGAAGGAGTCGAGAGAACGGCATCAGGGAAGACTTCTATAGACGTCATGGACGGAGTCGGAGTAGCAACTGGAGGTGTTGGAGGAGCTGAAGGAGCTGCGGCAAGTGCTAATGAAGAAGGTCTAGACTCTGGAACTGGCATTGTGGCAGATCTAGGCTGAGTCCTGAACTGAGTGGCTGTCCTGAGATGTGGACTATCCTCATCATCATCAGTACTGTGGGGACTGGGCACGCCATCAACTTCCTTCTTGAGCTCATTCACAGTCACTGTGAGCTCATCCACCTTATTGTTGAGAATATGAAATTTGGTGTCAACAATCCTCGAGAGGCTCTCCTGGTTCTTCAGAATGTTCCCGATGTCCTTCTGCATGCTGAGCAGAGAACTAAGTAGAAGATCCATCTGCTCATTCCTCGTCTTTGGCACCTGAGAACTGGAGTCTCTGGCTGCCTCTACCTGTGCCTGTGCTGTAGCTGAGGTGGGATGATTTGGGTCCATCACCACAACATTGTCTTCTAGCTCTGGCAAGAGTGGCAAATGTGGTCGATCAAGTGCATATATGTGCTTCTACAACTTGGAGTTGATAAGCATCTGTATATATGGAGCGTATCCACACGACCTCTTCTGGTCTGCTGCAGTCCTCTTCACTATTTCAACTATCAAGTCCATCACTCTGAATCTGGTATGTTGATCAAGATGGAGCAGCATGTTGATAGAGTAGCTACTTATCATCTTCTCATCTCCAGACTTAGGCATCAAGGTATGCCTTAAGATAGTGTTGATCGTGCGTAGACTAGCCTGGAGGAAGTAAATGGATCCAAGCTTGTGAGATGGCAAGTTTGCAGCAGGGATCTCATTGTACATGTTCTTCATGGCATTATGATTTGCCTTGGACTCGGAGTACACATCTAGGCCACCATCTTCCACCTGTGGAGCTCCTAAGATGGCAGCCCACTCCTCAACTGTGGATTCATACCTGGTGCCCTCTGTCATTCATACAATCCTACCATCTCCATAGAAATGTGCCGTGGAGTAGAATTGTATGACCATCTCGTAGTTCCAAGCAGTGAACTCCTTACCAACAAACTCATCAAGACCAATGCAGTGGAAGTTATCTTGCACACTTGGGAAGTAGTCTTCATTGTCCTTGATGTGTTTCCAATCCACATATCTCATGTCACTCACTGCGGGGCTCTTATCAAGCAAAACTGTTTCATAGAAATCTTGTTGTTCCTTTGTGTAGAATCTGTGGTCCACAGCTATCCTTCTCCTTTGAGAGTAAGGATCAATAGCTCTCCACTCTCTCAGACCTGAGTCCTTCCTCTTCTTCATGTCTTCAGCAACAGGATGGCTGGCTTATGCTCTGGAAGGTGTGGTCTAAGCTTTATCAAAGCAAACTGTGTATCATCCTCAGCTTCCCTGAAAGTAGAAGTCTTGTTCTTGCTAGAAGCTGGGATGTCTCTGGAAAACCTCTTGGGTTTAGGAACAGCAGCAGCCTTCTTGGGGACTGTCTTGGTGCCTTTGGATGATGTATCCTTGGGCATAGCATCAGCCATAAGCCTCTTGGGTTTAGGAACATCAGCAGCCTTCCCTGAAAGTAGAAGTCTTGTTCTTGCTAGGAGCTCCTAAGATGGCAGCCCACTCCTCAACATACAATCACTCTCTTACAGATTTGGCCTTGGTGGAAGAGATTGATTTGATGGAAAGCAACTTGGGGAGGCTAGAGATCAAGATTCATATGGATGGAGTGGAATGGCTTGATCTCAACACATGAGTAGGTGGCTCTCTCTCAGAAAATTGGATGGGGCAAGTATGGAATAGTTCTGAGTGCTTCTCTTTCGAGTGGGTGGTGGTGAAGGGGTATATATAGCCATCCCCAAAAATCCAACCGTTACACCTAAAGTGACCAACTCGGTGACACCGAAGTGTAAAACTCGGTGGTACCGAGTTGCTCCAAAGGTAGCAACTTTTGAATCTCGGTGAGACTGATACAGAAATCTGGGTGGTACCGATTTGGTGACCAACGGTCAGTTCCCAAAACTCGGTGACGCCGATCCAAAAACTCGGAATTTCCAATTTTAAGAATCGAGGCAACAGAAAGTTGGCAAGCTGAACTCGGTGGCACCGAATGAGAACCGGTTGCACCGATGTGCTAGGGTTTGGCATGGGTCTGTCTGAGATGGGAAATTGGTAGGACCGAGTGGAAATTGTTGGTAGCACCGATTTTCAAGATAGGCTTGGACAGACTTTTGTGGAAGAGTTTGTGGGTGTTTTTGGTGACTATCACTTGTGCACGTGGAGCATCTTGTTCACCAACAGTACCTTACCCCCTTTTAATAGTATTGGCTTTCCTATGGACTCAAAGTGATTTCTCACAAATTAAAATGTAGAGTCCTCTTGCGTGAAGCTTTGCCAATCCATTACCTTGCTTCTAGGGGTTTCTCCACAATTCTTTTGCCAACCCATCATTGAACTTTCCTGAAATATGCTTAGTGGAAATATTAGTTCAATGATATATATGTTGTTATTAATTACCAAAACCACCAAGGGAGCAAATGTGCTTTTAATCTCCCCCTCTTTGGTAATTGATGACAACGTATAGATCAAAGCTTCGACATATGAAATAATCAATGAATATAATCGTCGCTTTGAGAAGTATGTGATAAGCAAGAGCTTCCCCTAAATTTGTGCACTATTTTGAATTTGCGTTTGAATGCAAATGCACAATCGATTTGGTGTATGGGGCACTCTTCCATGTCACATACAACTTGGTGGTGTGCGAGAATAATATGAATGAATAACATAGCACAACACAATCAAGTAAAGGCGAATGATCATTTCATAAGCATCACAAGGATAGGAAATAGTAGTAATACACATCAAGTGTATGATCAAACACCAACAAAGTTTAACACAAGCAAACCAACCAAAAGATATCAATGTTTTGAAAAGCGATAAAAAGCAACGCTCTCTCTCTCGAAGCCTAAAGATCTATATACATCTTCTCCCCCTTTGGCAACAAGTTACCAAAAAGTTCAAAGGTATATAACTTAGCGCTCTACTGGGGCTGATCTCCTCCGGTGGCCGATGAAGGAGTCGAGAGAACGGCATCAGGGAAGACTTCTATAGACGTCATGGACGGAGTCGGAGTAGCAACTGGAGGTGTTGGAGGAGCTGAAGGAGCTGCGGCAAGTGCTAATGAAGAAGGTCTAGACTCTGGAACTGGCATTGTGGCAGATCTAGGCTGAGTCCTGAACTGAGTGGCTGTCCTGAGATGTGGACTATCCTCATCATCATCAGTACTGTGGGGACTGGGCACGCCATCAACTTCCTTCTTGAGCTCATTCACAGTCACTGTGAGCTCATCCACCTTATTGTTGAGAATATGAAATTTGGTGTCAACAATCCTCGAGAGGCTCTCCTGGTTCTTCAGAATGTTCCCGATGTCCTTCTGCATGCTGAGCAGAGAACTAAGTAGAAGATCCATCTGCTCATTCCTCGTCTTTGGCACCTGAGAACTGGAGTCTCTGGCTGCCTCTACCTGTGCCTGTGCTGTAGCTGAGGTGGGATGATTTGGGTCCATCACCACAACATTGTCTTCTAGCTCTGGCAAGAGTGGCAAATGTGGTCGATCAAGTGCAAATATGTGCTTCTACAACTTGGAGTTGATAAGCATCTGTATATATGGAGCGTATCCACACGACCTCTTCTGGTCTGCTGCAGTCCTCTTCACTATTTCAACTATCAAGTCCATCACTCTGAATCTGGTATGTTGATCAAGATGGAGCAGCATGTTGATAGAGTAGCTACTTATCATCTTCTCATCTCCAGACTTAGGCATCAAGGTATGCCTTAAGATAGTGTTGATCGTGCGTAGACTAGCCTGGAGGAAGTAAATGGATCCAAGCTTGTGAGATGGCAAGTTTGCAGCAGGGATCTCATTGTACATGTTCTTCATGGCATTATGATTTGCCTTGGACTCGGAGTACACATCTAGGCCACCATCTTCCACCTGTGGAGCTCCTAAGATGGCAGCCCACTCCTCAACTGTGGATTCATACCTGGTGCCCTCTGTCATTCATACAATCCTACCATCTCCATAGAAATGTGCCGTGGAGTAGAATTGTATGACCATCTCGTAGTTCCAAGCAGTGAACTCCTTACCAACAAACTCATCAAGACCAATGCAGTGGAAGTTATCTTGCACACTTGGGAAGTAGTCTTCATTGTCCTTGATGTGTTTCCAATCCACATATCTCATGTCACTCACTGCGGGGCTCTTATCAAGCAAAACTGTTTCATAGAAATCTTGTTGTTCCTTTGTGTAGAATCTGTGGTCCACAGCTATCCTTCTCCTTTGAGAGTAAGGATCAATAGCTCTCCACTCTCTCAGACCTGAGTCCTTCCTCTTCTTCATGTCTTCAGCAACAGGATGGCTGGCTTATGCTCTGGAAGGTGTGGTCTAAGCTTTATCAAAGCAAACTGTGTATCATCCTCAGCTTCCCTGAAAGTAGAAGTCTTGTTCTTGCTAGAAGCTGGGATGTCTCTGGAAAACCTCTTGGGTTTAGGAACAGCAGCAGCCTTCTTGGGGACTGTCTTGGTGCCTTTGGATGATGTATCCTTGGGCATAGCATCAGCCATAAGCCTCTTGGGTTTAGGAACATCAGCAGCCTTCCCTGAAAGTAGAAGTCTTGTTCTTGCTAGGAGCTCCTAAGATGGCAGCCCACTCCTCAACATACAATCACTCTCTTACAGATTTGGCCTTGGTGGAAGAGATTGATTTGATGGAAAGCAACTTGGGGAGGCTAGAGATCAAGATTCATATGGATGGAGTGGAATGGCTTGATCTCAACACATGAGTAGGTGGCTCTCTCTCAGAAAATTGGATGGGGCAAGTATGGAATAGTTCTGAGTGCTTCTCTTTCGAGTGGGTGGTGGTGAAGGGGTATATATAGCCATCCCCAAAAATCCAACCGTTACACCTAAAGTGACCAACTCGGTGACACCGAAGTGTAAAACTCGGTGGTACCGAGTTGCTCCAAAGGTAGCAACTTTTGAATCTCGGTGAGACTGATACAGAAATCTGGGTGGTACCGATTTGGTGACCAACGGTCAGTTCCCAAAACTCGGTGACGCCGATCCAAAAACTCGGAATTTCCAATTTTAAGAATCGAGGCAACAGAAAGTTGGCAAGCTGAACTCGGTGGCACCGAATGAGAACCGGTTGCACCGATGTGCTAGGGTTTGGCATGGGTCTGTCTGAGATGGGAAATTGGTAGGACCGAGTGGAAATTGTTGGTAGCACCGATTTTCAAGATAGGCTTGGACAGACTTTTGTGGAAGAGTTTGTGGGTGTTTTTGGTGACTATCACTTGTGCACGTGGAGCATCTTGTTCACCAACAGTACCTTACCCCCTTTTAATAGTATTGGCTTTCCTATGGACTCAAAGTGATTTCTCACAAATTAAAATGTAGAGTCCTCTTGCGTGAAGCTTTGCCAATCCATTACCTTGCTTCTAGGGGTTTCTCCACAATTCTTTTGCCAACCCATCATTGAACTTTCCTGAAATATGCTTAGTGGAAATATTAGTTCAATGATATATATGTTGTTATTAATTACCAAAACCACCAAGGGAGCAAATGTGCTTTTAATCTCCCCCTCTTTGGTAATTGATGACAACGTATAGATCAAAGCTTCGACATATGAAATAATCAATGAATATAATCGTCGCTTTGAGAAGTATGTGATAAGCAAGAGCTTCCCCTAAATTTGTGCACTATTTTGAATTTGCGTTTGAATGCAAATGCACAATCGATTAGGTGTATGGGGCACTCTTCCATGTCACATACAACTTGGTGGTGTGCGAGAATAATATGAATGAATATCATAGCACAACACAATCAAGTAAAGGCGAATGATCATTTCATAAGCATCACAAGGATAGGAAATAGTAGTAATACACATCAAGTGTATGATCAAACACCAACAAAGTTTAACACAAGCAAACCAACCAAAAGATATCAATGTTTTGAAAAGCGATAAAAAAGCAACGCTCTCTCTCTCGAAGCCTAAAGATCTATATACATCTTCTCCCCCTTTGGCAACAAGTTACCAAAAAGTTCAAAGGTATATAACTTAGCGCTCTACTGGGGCTGATCTCCTCCGGTGGCCGATGAAGGAGTCGAGAGAACGGCATCAGCGAAGACTTCTATAGACGTCATGGACGGAGTCGGAGTAGCAACTGGAGGTGTTGGAGGAGCTGAAGGAGCTGCGGCAAGTGCTAATGAAGAAGGTCTAGACTCTGGAACTGGCATTGTGGCAGATCTAGGCTGAGTCCTGAACTGAGTGGCTGTCCTGAGATGTGGACTATCCTCATCATCATCAGTACTGTGGGGACTGGGCACGCCATCAACTTCCTTCTTGAGCTCATTCACAGTCACTGTGAGCTCATCCACCTTATTGTTGAGAATATGAAATTTGGTGTCAACAATCCTCGAGAGGCTCTCCTGGTTCTTCAGAATGTTCCCGATGTCCTTCTGCATGCTGAGCAGAGAACTAAGTAGAAGATCCATCTGCTCATTCCTCGTCTTTGGCACCTGAGAACTGGAGTCTCTGGCTGCCTCTACCTGTGCCTGTGCTGTAGCTGAGGTGGGATGATTTGGGTCCATCACCACAACATTGTCTTCTAGCTCTGGCAAGAGTGGCAAATGTGGTCGATCAAGTGCATATATGTGCTTCTACAACTTGGAGTTGATAAGCATCTGTATATATGGAGCGTATCCACACGACCTCTTCTGGTCTGCTGCAGTCCTCTTCACTGTTTCAACTATCAAGTCCATCACTCTGAATCTGGTATGTTGATCAAGATGGAGCAGCATGTTGATAGAGTAGCGACTTATCATCTTCTCATCTCCAGACTTAGGCATCAAGGTATGCCTTAAGATAGTGTTGATCGTGCGTAGACCAGCCTGGAGGAAGTAAATGGATCCAAGCTTGTGAGATGGCAAGTTTGCAGCAGGGATCTCATTGTACATGTTATTCATGGCATTATGATTTGCCTTGGACTCGGAGTACACATCTAGGCCACCATCTTCCACCTGTGGAGCTCCTAAGATGGCAGCCCACTCCTCAACTGTGGATTCATACCTGGTGCCCTCTGTCATTCATACAATCCTACCATCTCCATAGAAATGTGCCGTGGAGTAGAATTGTATGATCATCTCGTAGTTCCAAGCAGTGAACTCCTTACCAACAAACTCATCAAGACCAATGCAGTGGAAGTTATCTTGCACACTTGGGAAGTAGTCTTCATTGTCCTTGATGTGTTTCCAATCCACATATCTCATGTCACTCACTGCGGGGCTCTTATCAAGCAAAACTGTTTCATAGAAATCTTGTTGTTCCTTTGTGTAGAATCTGTGGTCCACAGCTATCCTTCTCCTTTGAGAGTAAGGATCAATAGCTCTCCACTCTCTCAGACCTGAGTCCTTCCTCTTCTTCATGTCTTCAGCAACAGGATGGCTGGCATATGCTCTGGAAGGTGTGCTCTAAGCTTTATCAAAGCAAACTGTGTATCATCCTCAGCTTCCCTGAAAGTAGAAGTCTTGTTCTTGCTAGAAGCTGGGATGTCTCTGGAAAACCTCTTGGGTTTAGGAACAGCAGCAGCCTTCTTGGGGACAGTCTTGGTGCCTTTGGATGATGTATCCTTGGGCATAGCATCAGCCATAAGCCTCTTGGGTTTAGGAACAGCATCAGCCTTCCCTGAAAGTAGAAGTCTTGTTCTTGCTAGGAGCTCCTAAGATGGCAGCCCACTCCTCAACATACAATCACTCTCTTACAGATTTGGCTTTGGTGGAAGAGATTGATTTGATGGAAAGCAACTTGGGGAGGCTAGAGATCAAGATTCATATGGATGGAGTGGAATGGCTTGATCTCAACACATGAGTAGGTGGCTCTCTCTCAGAAAATTGGATGGGGCAAGTATGGAATAGTTCTGAGTGCTTCTCTTTCGAGTGGGTGGTGGTGAAGGGGTATATATAGCCATCCCCAAAAATCCAACCGTTACACCTAAAGTGACCAACTCGGTGACACCGAAGTGTAAAACTCGGTGGTACCGAGTTGCTCCAAAGGTAGCAACTTTTGAATCTCGGTGAGACTGATACAGAAATCTGGGTGGTACCGATTTGGTGACCAACGGTCAGTTTCCAAAACTCGGTGACGCCGATCCAAAAACTCGGAATTTCCAATTTTAAGAATCGAGGCAACAGAAAGTTGGCAAGCTGAACTCGGTGGCACCGAATGAGAACCGGTTGCACCGATGTGCTAGGGTTTGGCATGGGTCTGTCTGAGATGGGAAATTGGTAGGACCGAGTGGAAATTGTTGGTAGCACCGATTTTCAAGATAGGCTTGGACAGACTTTTGTGGAAGAGTTTGTGGGTGTTTTTGGTGACTATCACTTGTGCACGTGGAGCATCTTGTTCACCAACAGTACCTTACCCCCTTTTAATAGTATTGGCTTTCCTATGGACTCAAAGTGATTTCTCACAAATTAAAATGTAGAGTACTCTTGCGTGAAGCTTTGCCAATCCATTACCTTGCTTCTAGGGGTTTCTCCACAATTCTTTTGCCAACCCATCATTGAACTTTCCTGAAATATGCTTAGTGGAAATATTAGTTCAATGATATATATGTTGTTATTAATTACCAAAACCACCAAGGGAGCAAATGTGCTTTTAATCTCCCCCTTTTTGGTAATTGATGACAACGTATAGATCAAAGCTTCGACATATGAAATAATCAATGAATATAATCGTCGCTTTGAGAAGTATGTGATAAGCAAGAGCTTCCCCTAAATTTGTGCACTATTTTGAATTTGCGTTTGAATGCAAATGCACAATCGATTAGGTGTATGGGGCACTCTTCCATGTCACATACAACTTGGTGGTGTGCGAGAATAATATGAATGAATATCATAGCACAACACAATCAAGTAAAGGCGAATGATCATTTCATAAGCATCACAAGGATAGGAAATAGTAGTAATACACATCAAGTGTATGATCAAACACCAACAAAGTTTAACACAAGCAAACCAACCAAAAGATATCAATGTTTTGAAAAGCGATAAAAAAGCAACGCTCTCTCTCTCGAAGCCTAAAGATCTATATACATCTTCTCCCCCTTTGGCAACAAGTTACCAAAAAGTTCAAAGGTATATAACTTAGCGCTCTACTGGGGCTGATCTCCTCCGGTGGCCGATGAAGGAGTCGAGAGAACGGCATCAGCGAAGACTTCTATAGACGTCATGGACGGAGTCGGAGTAGCAACTGGAGGTGTTGGAGGAGCTGAAGGAGCTGCGGCAAGTGCTAATGAAGAAGGTCTAGACTCTGGAACTGGCATTGTGGCAGATCTAGGCTGAGTCCTGAACTGAGTGGCTGTCCTGAGATGTGGACTATCCTCATCATCATCAGTACTGTGGGGACTGGGCACGCCATCAACTTCCTTCTTGAGCTCATTCACAGTCACTGTGAGCTCATCCACCTTATTGTTGAGAATATGAAATTTGGTGTCAACAATCCTCGAGAGGCTCTCCTGGTTCTTCAGAATGTTCCCGATGTCCTTCTGCATGCTGAGCAGAGAACTAAGTAGAAGATCCATCTGCTCATTCCTAGTCTTTGGCACCTGAGAACTGGAGTCTCTGGCTGCCTCTACATGTGCCTGTGCTGTAGCTGAGGTGGGATGATTTGGGTCCATCACCACAACATTGTCTTCTAGCTCTGGCAAGAGTGGCAAATGTGGTCGATCAAGTGCATATATGTGCTTCTCCAACTTGGAGTTGATAAGCATCTGTATATATGGAGCGTATCCACACGACCTCTTCTGGTCTGCTGCAGTCCTCTTCACTGTTTCAACTATCAAGTCCATCACTCTGAATCTGGTATGTTGATCAAGATGGAGCAGCATGTTGATAGAGTAGCTACTTATCATCTTCTCATCTCCAGACTTAGGCATCAAGGTATGCCTTAAGATAGTGTTGATCGTGCGTAGACCAGCCTGGAGGAAGTAAATGGATCCAAGCTTGTGAGATGGCAAGTTTGCAGCAGGGATCTCATTGTACATGTTCTTCATGGCATTATGATTTGCCTTGGACTCGGAGTACACATCTAGGCCACCATCTTCCACCTGTGGAGCTCCTAAGATGGCAGCCCACTCCTCAACTGTGGATTCATACCTGGTGCCCTCTGTCATTCATACAATCCTACCATCTCCATAGAAATGTGCCGTGGAGTAGAATTGTATGATCATCTCGTAGTTCCAAGCAGTGAACTCCTTACCAACAAACTCATCAAGACCAATGCAGTGGAAGTTATCTTGCACACTTGGGAAGTAGTCTTCATTGTCCTTGATGTGTTTCCAATCCACATATCTCATGTCACTCACTGCGGGGCTCTTATCAAGCAAAACTGTTTCATAGAAATCTTGTTGTTCCTTTGTGTAGAATCTGTGGTCCACAGCTATCCTTCTCCTTTGAGAGTAAGGATCAATAGCTCTCCACTCTCTCAGACCTGAGTCCTTCCTCTTCTTCATGTCTTCAGCAACAGGATGGCTGGCATATGCTCTGGAAGGTGTGGTCTAAGCTTTATCAAAGCAAACTGTGTATCATCCTCAGCTTCCCTGAAAGTAGAAGTCTTGTTCTTGCTAGAAGCTGGGATGTCTCTGGAAAACCTCTTGGGTTTAGGAATAGCAGCAGCCTTCTTGGGGACAGTCTTGGTGCCTTTGGATGATGTATCCTTGGGCATAGCATCAGCCATAAGCCTCTTGGGTTTAGGAACAGCATCAGCCTTCCCTGAAAGTAGAAGTCTTGTTCTTGCTAGGAGCTCCTAAGATGGCAGCCCACTCCTCAACATACAATCACTCTCTTACAGATTTGGCTTTGGTGGAAGAGATTGATTTGATGGAAAGCAACTTGGGGAGGCTAGAGATCAAGATTCATATGGATGGAGTGGAATGGCTTGATCTCAACACATGAGTAGGTGGCTCTCTCTCAGAAAATTGGATGGGGCAAGTATGGAATAGTTCTGAGTGCTTCTCTTTCGAGTGGGTGGTGGTGAAGGGGTATATATAGCCATCCCCAAAAATCCAACCGTTACACCTAAAGTGACCAACTCGGTGACACCGAAGTGTAAAACTCGGTGGTACCGAGTTGCTCCAAAGGTAGCAACTTTTGAATCTCGGTGAGACTGATACAGAAATCTGGGTGGTACCGATTTGGTGACCAACGGTCAGTTTCCAAAACTCGGTGACGCCGATCCAAAAACTCGGAATTTCCAATTTTAAGAATCGAGGCAACAGAAAGTTGGCAAGCTGAACTCGGTGGCACCGAATGAGAATCGGTTGCACCGACGTGCTAGGGTTTGGCATGGGTCTGTCTGAGATGGGAAATTGGTAGGACCGAGTGGAAATTGTTGGTAGCACCGATTTTCAAGATAGGCTTGGACAGACTTTTGTGGAAGAGTTTGTGGGTGTTTTTGGTGACTATCACTTGTGCACGTGGAGCATCTTGTTCACCAACAGTACCTTACCCCCTTTTAATAGTATTGGCTTTCCTATGGACTCAAAGTGATTTCTCACAAATTAAAATGTAGAGTCCTCTTGCGTGAAGCTTTGCCAATCCATTACCTTGCTTCTAGGGGTTTCTCCACAATTCTTTTGCCAACCCATCATTGAACTTTCCTGAAATATGCTTAGTGGAAATATTAGTTCAATGATATATATGTTGTTATTAATTACCAAAACCACCAAGGGAGCAAATGTGCTTTTAATCTCCCCCTTTTTGGTAATTGATGACAACGTATAGATCAAAGCTTCGACATATGAAATAATCAATGAATATAATCGTCGCTTTGAGAAGTATGTGATAAGCAAGAGCTTCCCCTAAATTTGTGCACTATTTTGAATTTGCGTTTGAATGCAAATGCACAATCGATTAGGTGTATGGGGCACTCTTCCATGTCACATACAACTTGGTGGTGTGCGAGAATAATATGAATGAATATCATAGCACAACACAATCAAGTAAAGGCGAATGATCATTTCATAAGCATCACAAGGATAGGAAATAGTAGTAATACACATCAAGTGTATGATCAAACACCAACAAAGTTTAACACAAGCAAACCAACCAAAAGATATCAATGTTTTGAAAAGCGATAAAAAAGCAACGCTCTCTCTCTCGAAGCCTAAAGATCTATATACATCTTCTCCCCCTTTGGCAACAAGTTACCAAAAAGTTCAAAGGTATATAACTTAGCGCTCTACTGGGGCTGATCTCCTCCGGTGGCCGATGAAGGAGTCGAGAGAACGGCATCAGCGAAGACTTCTATAGACGTCATGGACGGAGTCGGAGTAGCAACTGGAGGTGTTGGAGGAGCTGAAGGAGCTGCGGCAAGTGCTAATGAAGAAGGTCTAGACTCTGGAACTGGCATTGTGGCAGATCTAGGCTGAGTCCTGAACTGAGTGGCTGTCCTGAGATGTGGACTATCCTCATCATCATCAGTACTGTGGGGACTGGGCACGCCATCAACTTCCTTCTTGAGCTCATTCACAGTCACTGTGAGCTCATCCACCTTATTGTTGAGAATATGAAATTTGGTGTCAACAATCCTCGAGAGGCTCTCCTGGTTCTTCAGAATGTTCCCGATGTCCTTCTGCATGCTGAGCAGAGAACTAAGTAGAAGATCCATCTGCTCATTCCTCGTCTTTGGCACCTGAGAACTGGAGTCTCTGGCTGCCTCTACCTGTGCCTGTGCTGTAGCTGAGGTGGGATGATTTGGGTCCATCACCACAACATTGTCTTCTAGCTCTGGCAAGAGTGGCAAATGTGGTCGATCAAGTGCATATATGTGCTTCTACAACTTGGAGTTGATAAGCATCTGTATATATGGAGCGTATCCACACGACCTCTTCTGGTCTGCTGCAGTCCTCTTCACTGTTTCAACTATCAAGTCCATCACTCTGAATCTGGTATGTTGATCAAGATGGAGCAGCATGTTGATAGAGTAGCTACTTATCATCTTCTCATCTCCAGACTTAGGCATCAAGGTATGCCTTAAGATAGTGTTGATCGTGCGTAGACCAGCCTGGAGGAAGTAAATGGATCCAAGCTTGTGAGATGGCAAGTTTGCAGCAGGGATCTCATTGTACATGTTCTTCATGGCATTATGATTTGCCTTGGACTCGGAGTACACATCTAGGCCACCATCTTCCACCTGTGGAGCTCCTAAGATGGCAGCCCACTCCTCAACTGTGGATTCATACCTGGTGCCCTCTGTCATTCATACAATCCTACCATCTCCATAGAAATGTGCCGTGGAGTAGAATTGTATGATCATCTCGTCGTTCCAAGCAGTGAACTCCTAACAACAAACTCATCAAGACCAATGCAGTGGAAGTTATCTTGCACACTTGGGAAGTAGTCTTCATTGTCCTTGATGTGTTTCCAATCCACATATCTCATGTCACTCACTGCGGGGCTCTTATCAAGCAAAACTGTTTCATAGAAATCTTGTTGTTCCTTTGTGTAGAATCTGTGGTCCACAGCTATCCTTCTCCTTTGAGAGTAAGGATCAATAGCTCTCCACTCTCTCAGACCTGAGTCCTTCCTCTTCTTCATGTCTTCAGCAACAGGATGGCTGGCATTATGCTCTGGAAGGTGTGGTCTAAGCTTTATCAAAGCAAAATGTGTATCATCCTCAGCTTCCCTGAAAGTAGAAGTCTTGTTCTTGCTAGAAGCTGGGATGTCTCTGGAAAACCTCTTGGGTTTAGGAACAGCAGCAGCCTTCTTGGGGACTGTCTTGGTGCCTTTGGATGATGTATCCTTGGGCATAGCATCAGCCATAAGCCTCTTGGGTTTAGGAACAGCAGCAGCCTTCCCTGAAAGTAGAAGTCTTGTTCTTGCTAGGAGCTCCTAAGATGGCAGCCCACTCCTCAACATACAATCACTCTCTTACAGATTTGGCTTTGGTGGAAGAGATTGATTTGATGGAAAGCAACTTGGGGAGGCTAGAGATCAAGATTCATATGGATGGAGTGGAATGGCTTGATCTCAACACATGAGTAGGTGGCTCTCTCTCAGAAAATTGGATGGGGCAAGTATGGAATAGTTCTGAGTGCTTCTCTTTCGAGTGGGTGGTGGTGAAGGGGTATATATAGGCATCCCCAAAAATCCAACCGTTACACCTAAAGTGACCAACTCGGTGACACCGAAGTGTAAAACTCGATGGTACCGAGTTGCTCCAAAGGTAGCAACTTTTGAATCTCGGTGAGACCGATACAGAAATCTGGGTGGTACCGATTTGGTGACCAGCGGTCAGTTTCCAAAACTCGGTGACGCCGATTCAAAAACTCGGAATTTCCGATTTTAAGAATCAAGGCAACAGAAAGTTGGCAAGTTGAACTCGGTGACACCAAATGAGAATCGGTTGCACCGATGTGCTAGGGTTTGGCATGGGTCTGTCTGAGATGGGAAATCTGTAGGACCGAGTGGAAATTGTTGGTAGCACCGATTTTCAAGATAGGCTTGGACAGACTTTTGTGGAAGAGTTTGTGGGTGTTTTTGGTGACTATCACTTGTGCACGTGGAGCATCTTGTTCACCAACAGTACCTTACCCCCTTTTAAATGTATTGGCTTTCCTATGGACTCAAAGTGATTTCTCACAAAGTAAAATGTAGAGTCCTCTTGCTTGAAGCTTTGCCAATCCATTTCCTTGCTTCTAGGGGTTTCTCCACAATCTTTTTGCCAACCCACCATTGAACTTTCCTGAAATATGCTTAGTGGAAATATTAGTTCAATGATATATATGTTGTTATTAATTACCAAAACCACCAAGGGAGCAAATGTGCTTTCAGAGCCCCACCCACCCATCTTCTCTCTCCTCTTTATCACACATCACCCGACACGGCGAGGTTAACAGCAGGGGCGGCGGGCCGACGAGCAGCAGCGACGGGAGCCGGGGCGGGTGAGCGCGGCTGGCGTGCAGGCGAGGCGGGGCGGGGCGCGACGGGGCGGGCGTAGCAGGGTGTGGGCACGCGGCCGGTGAAGGCGGGCGAGCGCGCGGCGACGGACGGGACGGGCGGGTGAGGGTAGGCGAGCGCGCACCGCGAGGGCAGGCGCGCGACGGAGGGTGCCATGGAAGAGCACATGACGCCGACGAGGAGCAGCACCGCGGGATGCCGGTGAGGAGCGGCAGATGGACGGGCGGCACTCCCGCACGACGGTCCCTCCGGTCCTCCCGCACGACGGTCCCTCCGGTCGGCGTTAAGGCCTCGCCCTGCCGCATCCGAGGCTGCGGTCGGAGCTCGCGCGCCCGCGTCCACATCTGAGGCCAGAAGCCACAAGCCACTACATATGTCGCGCGGGCGGCCAGGCAGGAGCGGGACGGCGAGCACTTGCGGCGCGACGGCGGTCACGGCAGGGCGAACCGGCGCACGGTGCGGGCGGCGAGCACGGTGCGGGGCGTGGGCGCGGGCTGGCGAGCGCGGTGCGAGGCGGGGGCGCGGCGGGCGAGCATGCGGGTGCGGTGGCAGGTCGCGGGCGAGCTGGTGGCGAGTGCGTGCGAGCGAGCGAGCAGACGCGGCGGGCGCGGGACGGGGCGCTGCTGCGGGCGCGCGGCCGGGGCGCGCGGCAGGAGCGCGTGCAAGCGGGCGTGGCGGGCGGTGGGCGCGCGGTCGAGCTGCGAGCGCGGCATGCGCGAAGCGGGCGAGCTCGTGCGGCGCGGTGTGGCGCCATTGAGCGCCTGGGGCGCAGGCGTCGGCGGGCGTGCAGGTGCACGGATGCGCGGGACTGCGGCTGGCTGGCGCGGCTGCTGGCTGGCCCGCTAGCTAGCTGATGGCTGGGCTGACGCGATCGGCGGCACAGGCACGATGCATGAGCAAGCTAGCCCGGCGTGTCGTGTGGGCTGCAAGCCCCTCCACTACAGCAACGGCCGGCGGGCAGCGGACGGTCAGCTTTGGCGCGGTGCGGCACGGCTGCACACGGACAACACCGGACCAAATTTGGGATGGATGTGCTGCGTTGGGTGCACGCACGGTGGAGCGGACACGGACGTCCGTTTTTCACCTCAAACCCACCCCAAACGGACAATTTTCGGATAAAATGGGGGTCAT
Organism: Elymus sibiricus; assembly: GCA_039707655.1. Classification (NCBI taxonomy): domain Eukaryota; kingdom Viridiplantae; phylum Streptophyta; class Magnoliopsida; order Poales; family Poaceae; genus Elymus; species Elymus sibiricus. Next base: position 415,622,970 of record CM077675.1, read on the forward strand.
TTTGAGGTCTTGCGTAGGAGTTGGCCTTACCAGCAACCTGATGGTGGCATTTTTGTTCACTAATCATTGCTTCCCAAGCAATCTAGTCCAACACACACCCCACTTCATGCACTTGCCTCTGCCTATTACATTACACCAATGTGGTTGTTGTTTTCACCTATTGTTGGACTAACACCTTGTCCCTCGGTTCAAAGTGCATTGCTCTCCCACCTTCGAATGGCCATCCTTCATTAGATATTTTGCATTGACCAAAGACCCAAGAGAGTCCACACACAAACCTGGTTAAATTTGTGTATTTTTTTGTCATAGCAACCTGACAGTGGAGACCACAACATAAACAACAATCATGGATTTTCTCTAAAAAAAGGCAAATCAGATTTAAATAACATGAAACATGTCATGGTATATCCTCCTTATTTTCGCACGCAATTTAGGGTCCTCTCTTGATGAGCCTCTATTTTGCTTTTCAGGAAATGCTTTATGTATCCTTTTCTCTTGTTGTATGGAATAAAAATCTTATGGTTTCATTCTAGTTTTGTTCTCGCAAAAAATGGCCACAGGTAACAGGTTTATTTAAATAAATGACTGCACCAAGAGGTGTGGCCCACCCCCTCATCTAAACATGTTCATGGGCAGCCTGTCCACCTAGGCCGGGCCAGCTTGCCTCTCGGGCCGGGCTTGGATTTCATTTTATAGCCCAAAAGAATGTTTGAGCCGCGCTTGGGCTTCCATTTCTCACCTTTTTGGGCTGGGCTTACACTTGTATAGACCGAAAAACTGCATTCGGGCTGGGCTTTTGGGCCTTAGGCTTGCATTTGGGCTGGGCTCGGGCTTGAGAAAGCACATATTTTCGGGCTCGGGCTTGGGATTTTCACTTTGGCCTTTGTCAAGCCCAACCCGAAACCCGGCCCTGCCCGAGGTATGATTAGGTTTACCCTCATATACTCCCTCTATTCTAGAATAAGGCGCACCCATTTCTACAAAGCTAACTTTGCCCATAGATTAGAACAATACCACATATTTTGCTACTTAAAAATTATATCATTGAAAACTCCTTTTGAACATATAATCCATATTTGGTTGGTCTAATTTATGGTCAAAGTTGAATTTTAAGGGGTGTGCACGCCTTATTCACTGGAATGGAGAGGGTATACGATGAAATATAGGGGCAAAGCTAGATGATGGCAGCGCTAGATTTATCCTCGTGACAACGTTTTCTATTTCGAACTGTAAAAAGTAAGATGAACTAGTTACTCCCTTTGGCCCTTTTGACCAACTTTATAGAAAATTACCAACACTCATAATACGAAATCAATATCATTAGATGCATCATGAATTAAATTAAATTGTATAACTTTAGTATTGTGGATGTTCTTACGATGGCCACGCAGCTTCATCCCCGGCTATAAAAAGCTCGACGGTGAGGCGTACCCATCACCAAAGCCCTAGCCTCCGCCTCACCCATCCCTGCCTCCTCCTCCCCTCCCATTTCTTTCACTGTTCGGCACAATGTTGCCGCGAAAGAACACAATCTACTCTGAACTTGGCGGCGGAGTGGAACTTCCTGTCCAGATGCTGCGCACCAGTGGTGCTCTCTCTCCCCGCGGAAGACCAACCGCGACAGCCGCCGGATCCTCCTCTAGTCATGGCGGTGGATCTGGTGGCCGTGGGGATCCACCGACCTGTGGCGGCCACGGGGATTCCATCCACCTCTTATGGGTGAAGGAGGGGAGGAGGCCGTCCTCGTCGTCTGACCCGCCCCCTCAACCCGGTGAACAAGGTCCTCCCCGTCAAGGTCCACCTGGAGCCGGAGGCCGAGGACCTGATCCACGCCGTGCTCCAGTTCTCCTCCCTCGATGCTCGCAATGAGGAGTCCATCCTTCATCAGTGGAAGCTCGATGCTGTCGCTCGTGAGTCCGACCCATACGGATTCGTCGATGATCTCTCGTCGAAGGAGGAGAAGGGGGATGACTAGATGGCGTCGGCACAAACTAGCGCAATGTAGGCAGTACTTGCTAGCAATGTCGCTCAAATAGCGACATTGCTTATTTTCAAAATGTCGATAAATGACCTTTGAACTCGCTAATTATATGTAAAGCTATGCATTTTGGCAACTACTATTGTTTCTATTAAGTTATTTTTGTAAGTTAGGGATTGCATGCATCGATGATTCTCATTGATGGTGCGCTAGGCACATATATAGGTACAAGGGGTGCAACTCATGTCTTGTCTCCCAAGTTACATACAGAATACAAAGAGAGGGAGACGTGACAGGTGCAATATACAACCAAGACCTATAGACATGTTACGCAGAGTCTACATGTTCAACACCCCCCCGCAGTCGAAACGTCGCCAGAGACGCAGAGACTGGACCGAAAGCCCTCAAACGTGGAGGTTGGTAGTCCCTTTGTCATGACGTCGGCGAACTGCTGATCGGTGGGTACGTGTAAGACTCGAATGCGACCAAGCGCTACCTGCTCGCGAACGAAGTGAATGTCGAGCTCAATGTGTTTGGTGCGTCGATGATGAACTGGGTTGGCCGAGAGGTAGACGGCAGACACATTGTCACAGAAGACAAGTGTGGCCTTAGGAACCTCGACCAACAACTCCTGCAGCAGCTGTCGTAGCCAGGAACACTCCGCAACAACGTTTGCCACAGCGCGGTACTCCGTCTCGGCACTCGAGCGGGACACCGTAGGTTGTTGTTTAGACGACCACGATATCAAAGAGGGCCCGAGTTAAACACAGTAGCCAGAGGTGGAGCGGTGTGTGTCTGGGCAGCCGGCCCAATCCGCGTCAGAGTAGGCGACAAGGTCGGTGGCGGAGGAGGCTGTCAAGGTGAGACCCATGGCCATAGTGCCGCGGATGTATCGAAGAATACGCCTCACCAATGCCCAGTGCGTGTCGCGCGGAGAGTGCATATGAAGGCACACCTGTCCGACAGCATACTGAAGATCCGGCCGCGTGAGTGTGAGATACTGCAGAGCACCAACGATGGATCTGTAGAAGGCGGCGTCGGACGCTGGAGTTCCCTCAACAGCGGACACCTTGGCCTTCGTGTCAATAGGCGTGGTAGCAGCCTTGCAGTTAAGCATGCCTGCTCGCTCCAGAATCTCATGGGCGTACTTCTGCTGATGCAGAAAGAAGCCGGTGGGATGGCGAGTGACCTCAACACCGAGGAAGTAGTGCAGAGCCCCCAAATCCTTGAGAGCAAACTCAGCGCTGAGATGAGCATGACCTGCTGGAGGAGCGCAGAGGAAGATGCTGTCAGGATGATGTCGTCGACGTATAGGAGGAGGTACGCAGTGCCGACGCCTTGATGATAAATGAAGAGGGAGGCGTCGGATCGTGAGGACCGAAACCCCATCTGCTGAAGAAAGGCCGCCATGCGTTGGTACCATGCCCGAGGTGCCTGCTTCAAGCCATAGAGTGACCTGGAAAGTAAACACACATGATCTGGGTGTGCGGCGTCGACGAACCCGGTTGGCTGCTGGCAGAAGACCTGCTCCTGAAGATGACCTTGTAGAAAGGCGTTGGACACGTCCAGCTGGTGAACGGGCCACGCACGGGAGACTGCCAGCTGGAGGACAGTGCAGATGGTGCCCGGTTTGACAACTGGGGCGAAAGTGTCGGTGAAGTCGACTCCAGCGCGCTGTCGAAAGCCGCGTACCACCCAGCGCGCCTTATGGCGCTCAAGAGATCCATCTGGGTGAGTCTTGTGATGGAAGACCCACTTGCCGGTGATGACGTTGGCATGTGGTGGCCGGGGAACAAGCTGCCAAGTGTCGTTGCGCTGAAGAGCGTCAAACTCCTCTTGCATCGCCGCAAGCCAGTTCGGATCCCGAAGGGCTGCGCGAGCAAAGGACGGGAGTGGTGACGATGATGATGTCGAGGCAGCACACGCATACTCGCCGGGGGGGGGGGGTAACGTGTACTAGGCTGGAGTGTCCCGGTGCGAGCCCGGGTGACAACCCCGGAAGGAGGCCCGGCGGGGCCAGCCGCCGGTGCAGGGACCGGAGAGCCGGGGGTGGCAGCGTCAGAGGAGGCGGCGGAACCCGAGATATCTGAAGGGACCCTCGGGGGCGAAGGTGCCGCGTCGGAGCCCGAGACATCCGAAGGGACCGTCGGGGCAGGGGACGCCACACGGGGGGCCGGGGTGCGACTCGGTGACGGCAGCCGGCCAGAAGATGATGTAGAGGCGGGCTGCGACGAGTCCGTGTGCCACGGGAGGGCGGCCTGAGAGGCCGTGGGTGGCTCGACTGGAGAAGGTACCTGCTGAAAAGGGAAGACCATCTCGTCAAAGTACACGTGCCGCGAGGTGTAGACGCGGTGGGACACGGGATCATAGCACCGGTGACCTTTGGTGTTAGGAGGATAGCCAAGGAAAATGCAGGGAACAGACCTAGGCGCGAGCTTATGAGGAGTGGTGGACGCGGTACTAGGATAACAGAGACAGCCGAAGATGCGAAGACCATCGTAAGATGGAGGCGCACCAAAGAGAAGCTGATGAGGTGCGTAGTTCCAACGCGGACGACATGGGCGGATGTTAATGAGAAGTGTGGCGGTGGCGAGGGCGTCCGGCCAAAACCGGGGAGGCACATTAGAGTGGAAGAGTAATGTGCGGACGCAATCATTAAGAGTGCGGAGGATGCGCTCGGCGCGACCGTTCTGTTGAGACGTGTAAGGACATGTGAGGCGGAAGATGGTGCCGTGGGTGGCAAGAAGGTGGCGAACGGCAGCGTTGTCAAACTCTTTTCCGTTATCAGTCTGGAGTGCTAGGATGGGACGACCAAATTGGGTGGTGACATAGGAATAAAAGGCGGTGAGCGTGGCCAATGCGTCAGACTTGTGACGAAGAGGAAACGTCCACACATAGTGAGAGAAGTCATCCAAAATCACCAAGTAATATAGATAGCCCGTGTTGCTTGCAACCGGGGATGTCCACACATCGCTATGTATTAACTGAAACGGAAAAGTAGCAATAGTGGTAGAAGCACTAAAGGGTTGACGAACGTGTTTGCCAAGACGGCAAGCCTCACAAGTGTGGTCATCAACCTTATTACATGAAAAGGAAAAACTCTGAAGAATATGACGCAAAACGGTGGAGTTTGGGTGGCCCAGGCGAGCATGCCAAAGATCGACGCCGGCGGCGAGGGAGACGGGTCTGGTGGAGGTGGCGGTAGTGGGATGCACCAGGTAGAGATCTTCAGGGCTGTCACTGTTGGAAATATGCCCTAGAGGCAATAATAAATTAGTTATTATCATATTTCCCCGTTCATGATAATAGTTTATTATTCATGCTAGAATTGTATTGACCGGAAACTAAATACATGTGTGAATAGATAAACAAATACTATGTCCCTAGTATGCCTCTACTAGACTACCTCATTGATCAAAAGATGGTCAAGGTTTCCTGACCATGGACATGAGTTGTCATTTGATAACGGGATCACATCATTAGGAGAATGATGTGATGGACATGACCCAACCGTTAGCATAGCAAATGATCGTTCAGTTTATTGCTATTGCTTTCAATATGTCAAATACACGTTCCTCTGACCATGAGATCATGCAACTCCCGGATACCGTAGGAATACTTTGGGTGTATCAAACGTCACAACGTTACTGGGTGATTATAAAGGTGCACTACAGGTATCTCCGAAAGTGTTTGTTGAGTTGGCATGGATCGAGATTGGGATTTGTCACTCCAACTATCGGAGAGGTATCTCTGGGCCCTCTCGGTACAGCATCACAGAAGCCTTGCAAGCACCGTGACTAAAGAGTTAGTTGCAAGATGATGTATTACGGAACGAGTAAAGAGACTTGCCGGTAACGAGATTGAACTCGGTATTGGATACCGACGATCGAATCTCGGGCAAGTAACATACCGCCAGACAAAGGGAACAACGTATGTTGACATATGAGGTTCACCGATAAAGATCTTCGTGGTATATGTAGGAACCAATATGAGCATCCAGGTTCCGCTGTTGGTTATTGACCGGAGAGTCGTCTCGGTCATGTCTACATCATTCCCGAACCCGTAGGGTCCGCACACTTAAGGTTCGATGACGATTTAGTATTATATGAGTTATGTGATTGGTGGCCGAAGTTTGTTCGGAGTCCCGGGTGAGATCACGGACATGACGAGGAGTCTCGAAATGGTCGAGAGGTAAAGATTCATATATTGGAAGGCTATATTCGGACGTCGGAAAGGTTCCGAGTGATTCGGGTATTTTTCGGAGTACCGGGGAGTTACGGGAATTCACCGGGAGAAGTAATGGGCCTTATTGGGCCATACGGGAAAAGGAGAGGCAGGCCACGTGAGGAGGCGCGCACCCCTCCTTGCCCAAACCGAATTATACTAGGGGAGGGGGCGCAGCCCCCTCTTTCCTTTCCCTCTCCCTTCCCCTTTCCTACTCCGTATGGGAGGTGGAATCCTACTAGGACTAAGGAGTCCTAGTAGGACTCCCCACACTTGGCGCACCCCTAGGGGGCCGGCCTCCTCCCTCTCATCCTTTATATACGGGGGCAAGGGGGCACCCCAAAGTACACAATTGTCCCATAGCCGTGTGCGGTGCCCCGATCTCCGTTTTCCACCTCGGTCATATTTTCGGAGAGCTTAGGCGAAGCCCTGCCGGAATCACTTCACCGTCACCGTCGCCACGCCATCGTGCTGACGGAACTCATCTACTTCCTCGACGTCTTGCTGGATCAAGAAGGCGAGGATCGTCACCGAGCTGAACGTGTGTAGAACTCGGAGGTGCCGTACGTTCGGTACTCGATCGGTGGAGCTCGAAGGATTGTTCGACTACATCAACCGCGTTGTGAGACGCTTCCGCTAATGGTCTACGAGGGTACGTAGACACACTCTCCCCTCTCGTAGCAATGCATCTCCATGGATAGATCTTGCGTGAGCGTAGGAATTTTTTTGAAATTCATGCTCCGTTCCCCAACAGTGGTATCAGAGCTAGGTCTATGCGTAGATGTGATTTGCACGAGTAGAACACAAGTGAGTTGTGGGCGTGGGTGTATACATATTGCTTGCCGTTACTAGTTGTTACTTGATTTGGCGGTATTGTGAGATGAAGCGGCCGGACCGACATTACGCGTACGCTTACGCGAGACAGGTTTCACCGCTACGTGCACTCGTTGCATAAAGGTGACTGGCGGGTGTCTGTCTCTCTCACTTTAGTTGAATCGGTTTCAATGAAGAGGGTTCTTTTAGAAGATCAAAAAGCAATCACTACACCACGTTGTGGTTTTGCGTAGGTAAGAACGGTTCTTGCAAACCCGTAGCAACCACGTAAACTTGCAACAACAAAGTAGAGGACGTCTAACTTGTTTTTGCAGGGTATGCTGGTGATGTGATATGGCCAAGACATGATGTGATATAAGTTGTTGTATGAGATGATCATGTTTTGTAAGTTATCAGGCAACCGGCAGGAGCCTTATGGTTGTCTCTTTATTGTATGCAATGCCAATGCTATGTAATTGCTTTACTTTACCGCTATAAGTTAGCAGTAGTAGTAGTAGCAATAGCCGGCGAGACGACCACGACGCTACGATGGAGATCAAGGTGTCACGGCGCTACGATGGAGATCAAGGTGTCAACCCGGTGACGATGGAGATCATGACGGTGCTTTGCTGATGGAGATCAAAAGCACAAGACGATGATGGCCATATCATGTCACATATATTGAATTGCATGTGATGCTAATCCTTTTATGCATCTTATTTTGCTTAGGACGACGGTAGCATTATAAGATGATCCATTCACTAAATTTCAAGATAAGTGTTCTCCCCTAGTATGCACCGTTGCGAAGGTTCGACGCTTCTAAGCACCACGTGATGATCGGGTGTGATGGATTCTTTCGTTCGCATACAACGGGTGTAAGCCAGTTTTACACACGCAGAATACTTGGGTTAAACTTGACGAGCCTAGCATGTACAGACATGGCCTCGGAACACAAGAGACCGAAAGGTCGAACATGAGTCATATAGTAGATATGATCAACATGAAAGATGTTCACCATTGATAACTAATCCACCTCACGTGATGATCGGACGTGGTTTAATTGATGTGGATCATGTTACACTTAGACAACTTGAGGGATATTAATCTAAGTGGGAGTTCTTAAGTAATTTGATTAATTGAACTTCAATTGTCATGAACATAGTCTTACTTGTCTTAGCAAATTTATGTTATAGATCAATAGACTACGCTGTAGTTCCCCTGTTTTATTATGTTCCTAGAGAAAACGAAGTTGAAAGTTGATGGAAGCAACTATGCGGACTAGGTCCGTGATCTGAGGATTGTCCTCACTGCTGCACAGAAGGCTTATGTCCTTAATGCACCGCTCAGTGAAATACCCCACGGCTTCGTCTGAGGACGTTATGAACATCTGGCAGACAAGAAAAGATGACTACTCGATAGTTCAGTGCGCCATACTTTACGGCTTAGAACCGGAGCTCCAAATATGTTTTGAGCAACACGGAGCATATGAGATGTTCCAAGAGCTGAAAATCTGTTTTTCAAGCTCACACCCGGGTCGAGAGGTATGACACCTTCGACAAGTTCTATAGCTACAAGATGGAGGAGAACAGCTCCGTTAGTGAGCATGTACTCAGAATGTCTGAGTACTTCAAACACTTGAATCAAGTGGGAGTTAGACTTCCGAATAAAGTGGTGATTGATAGAGTTCTCTAGTCACTATCACTAAGCTACTGGATCTTCGTGATGAACTATAAACATGCAAGGGATAGAAGATCCTTAAGCTATTCGCGATGCTACAATCTGCGGATGTAGAAATCAAAAAGGGGAGCATCAAGTGTTGATGGTTAATAAGACCACTAGTTTCAAGAAGGGCAAGGGAAAGAAAAGGGAACTTCAAGAAGAACGGTAAAACAGTTGCCGCTCACGCGAAGAAACCCAAGGCTGAACCAAACCCGAGACTTAGTGCTCCCATTGCAAAGGGAAATGTCACAGGGAGCGGAACTTCCCCAAAGTAACTGGCAGATAATAAGACTGGCAATGTCAACAAAGATATTTGATATACATGTTATTGATATGTACCTTACTAGTACTCGTAGGAGCACCTGTGTATTTGATACTTGTTCAGTTGCTTACAACTTGAAACATGGAGCTTCGGAATAAACGAGGGCTAGCTAAGAACGAGGTGACGATGTGCATTGGAAGTGTCTCCAAGGTTGATGTGATCACCATCGCCACGCTCTCTCTACCTTCAGGATTAGTGATGAACCTAAATAATTGTTATTTGGTGCTTGCGTTAAGCATGAACATTATATCTAATAGTGTTTATTGCAAGACGGTTATTCAATTTCAGAGAATAATTGTTATTCTATTTATTTGGATAATATCATTGATGATCATGCACTTAAAATGAAAGGTTTATAGAATCTTGATCGTAGTAATACATATGTTCATAACACGAATGCCAAAAGATAATGATAGTACCACATATTTGTGGCACTGCCGCTTAGGTCATATCAGTGTTAAACACATGAAGAAACTCCATGCAGATGGGTTTTTGGAATCTCTTGATTATGAATCATTTGAGACATGTGAACCGTGCCTTATTGGCAAGATGACTAAAACTCCGTTCTCCGGAACAATGGAGCGAGCAACCAACTTATTGGAAATAATACATACCGATGTATGCGGTCCGATGACTGTTGAGGCGCGCGGTGGATATCGTTATGTTCTCACGTTCACTGATGATTTGAGTAGATATAGTTATGTCTACTTGATGAAGCATAAATCTGAAACATTTGAAAAGTTCAAAGAATTTTAGAGTGAAGTAGAGAACCATTGTAACAAGAAAATAAAGTTCTTACGATCTGATCGTGGAGGAGAATATTTGAGTTACGAGTTTGGCAATCACTTAAGACAATGTGGAATTGTTTCACAGCTCACGCCACATGGAACACCACAGCGTAATGGTGTGTCCGAACGTCGTAATCGTACTCTATTGGATATGGTGCGTTCTATGATGTCTCTTACCGATTTGCCACTATCATTTTGGGGTTATGCATTAGAGACAGCTGCATTCACTTTAAACAAGGGCACCGTCTAAATCCGTTGAGATGACACCGTATGAACTGTGGTTTGCAAGAAACCTAAGATGTCATTTCTGAAAGTTGGGGGATGCGATGCTTATGTCAAAAGGCTTCAGCCAGATAAGCTCGAACCCAAAGCGGATAAGTGCGTCTTCATAGGATACCCAAAAGAGACCGTTGGGTACACCTTCTATCACAGATCCGAAGGCAAAGTTTTCGTTGCTAAAGAATGGATCCTTTCTAGAGAAGGAGTTTCTCTCGAAAGAAGTGAGTGGGAGGAAAGTAGAACTTGATGAGGTAATTGTACCTCCTCTGGATAGTAGTACGCCACAGAAAGAAATTTCTGTGACACCGACACAGACCAGAGAGGAGGTAGATGATGATGATCATGAAGCTTCGGATCAAGTTGCTACAGAACCTCGTAGGTCAACCAGGACACGCTCCGCACCAGATTGGTACGGCAATCCTGTCTTGGAGGTCATGTTGTTAGACAACGGTGAACCTACGAACTATGAAGAAGCGATGGCGAGCCCGGATTCCGACAAATGGCTTGAGGCCATGAAATCCGAGATTGGATCCATGTATGAGAACAAAGTGTGGACTTTGGTAGACTTGCCCGATGAACGGCGAGCTATTAAAAAATAAATGGATCTTTAAGAAGAAGACGGACGCTGATGATAATGTCACCGTCTATAAAGCACGACTTGTTGCTAAAGGTTATCGACAAGTTCAAGGAGTTGACTACGATGAGACTTTCTCACCCGTAGCGATGCTAAAGTCTGTCAGAATTATGTTAGCAATTGCCGCATTTTATGATTATGAAATCTGGCAAATGGACGTCAAAACGGCATTCCTTAATGGATTCCTTAAGGAAGAATTGTATATGATGCAACCGGAAGGTTTTGCCGATCCTAAAGGTGCTAACAAAGTATGCAAGCTCCAGCGATCCATCTATGGACTGGTGCAAGCATCTCGAAGCTGGAATACTCGCTTTGATGAAGTGATCAAAGCGTTTGGGTTTATGCAAGTTTATGGAGAAACTTGTATTTACAACAAAGTGAGTGGGAGCTCTATAACATTTCTAATAAGTATATGTGATTGGAAATGATGTAGAATTTCTGGAAAGCATAAAGAATTAATTGAAAGGATTTTTTCAATAAAAACTTGTTTTTGAGTTATCCACGGTTTGGGCATCGAGATCTATAAAGATAGATCAAAACACCTGATAAAAGATTTTCACACACCTTGATGAGATTTTGAAGAAGTTCAAAATGGATCAAGTCAAAAGAAATAAGTTCTTGGCTGGTGTGAAGTGGAGTAAGACTTGAAGATCTAGGTAAAGGTTGTTTACATGTTAGGCATCAAAATCTATAGAGATAGATTGAGACACCTCATATGAATTTCACAAAACATATACCTTGACAACATTTTGAAGAAGTTCAAATTGGATCAGTCAAAGAAGGAGTTCTTGACTGTGGTGAAAGGTGTGAAATTGAGTAAGACTCAAATCTCGACCACGGCAAAATAAATAGAATGGATGAAGGTTATCCCCTATGCCTCGGCCATAGGTTCTATAAAGTATGCCAAGCTGTGTGCCTTGCCATGTGTCTGGCAAAAGAGGTACCAAAGTGATCCAAGAGTAGATCACTGGACATCGGTCAAATTATCCTTAAGATGACTAAGGAAGAATTTCTTGGGAATAGAGATGATAAAGAGTTCGTCGTAAGGGGTTACGTCGATGCAAGCTTTAAACATTGATCCGAAAGACTATGAGTCTCAGACCAGGATAAGTATAGTGGGGAAATCTTTTGGAGTAGCCCCAAACAAAGTGTGGTAGCAGCATCTACATATAACATAGAGATTTGCCAAGAACACACGGATCTGAATATTGCAGACCCGTTGACTAAAACCTCTCTCACAAGCAAAACATGATCAGCTTTAGAACTGATTAAGTGTTAATTACATGGAGATGTAATCTAGATTATTGACTCTAGTGCAAGTGGGAGACTGTTGGAAATATGCCCTAGAGGCAATAATAAATTAGTTATTATCATATTTCCCCGTTCATGATAATAGTTTATTATTCATGCTAGAATTGTATTGACCGGAAACTAAATACATGTGTGAATAGATAAACAAATACTATGTCCCTAGTATGCCTCTACTAAACTAGCTCGTTGATCAAAAGATGGTCAAGGTTTCCTGACCATGGACATGAGTTGTCATTTGATAACGGGATCACATCATTAGGAGAATGATGTGATGGACATGACCCAACCGTTAGCATAGCAAATGATCGTTCAGTTTATTGCTATTGCTTTCAATATGTCAAATACACGTTCCTCTGACCATGAGATCATGCAACTCTCGGATACCGTAGGAATACTTTGGGTGTATCAAACGTCACAACGTTACTGGGTGATTATAAAGGTGCACTACAGGTATCTCCGAAAGTGTTTGTTGAGTTGGCATGGATCGAGATTGGGATTTGTCACTCTGACTATCGGAGAGGTATCTCTGGGCCCTCTCGGTAATACAGCATCACAGAAGCCTTGCAAGCACCGTGACTAAAGAGTTAGTTGCAAGATGATGTATTACGGAACGAGTAAAGAGACTTGCCGGTAACGAGATTGAACTCGGTATTGGATACCGACGATCGAATCTCGGGCAAGTAACATACCGCCAGACAAAGGGAACAACGTATGTTGACATATGAGGTTCACCGATAAAGATCTTCGTGGAATATGTAGGAACCAATATGAGCATCCAGGTTCCGCTGTTGGTTATTGACCGGAGAGTCGTCTCAGTCATGTCTACATCATTCCCAAACCCGTAGGGTCCGCACACTTAAGGTTCGATGACGATTTAGTATTATATGAGTTATGTGATTGGTGGCCGCAGTTTGTTCGGAGTCCCGGATGAGATCACGGACATGACGAGGAGTCTCGAAATGGTCGAGAGGTAAAGATTCATATATTGGAAGGCTATATTCGGACGTCGGAAAGGTTCCGAGTGATTCGGGTATTTTTCGGAGTACCGGGGAGTTACGGGAATTCATCGGGAGAAGTAATGGGCCTTATTGGGCCATACGGGAAAAGGAGAGGCAGGCCACGTGAGGAGGCGCGCACCCCCCCTTGCCCAAACCGAATTGGACTAGGGGAGGGGGCGCAGCCCCCTCTTTCCTTTCCCTCTCCCTTCCCCCTTTCCTACTCCGTATGGGAGGTGGAATCCTACTAGGACTAAGGAGTCCTAGTAGGACTCCCCACACTTGGCGCACCCCTAGGGGGCCGGCCTTCTCCCTCTCATCCTTTATATACGGGGGCAAGGGGGCACCCCAAAGTACACAATTGTCCCATAGCCGTGTGCGGTGCCTCGATCTCCGTTTTCCACCTCGGTCATATTTTCGGAGAGCTTAGGCGAAGCCCTGCCGGAATCACTTCACCGTCACCGTCGTCACGCCATCGTGCTGACGGAACTCATCTACTTCCTCGACGTCTTGCTGGATCAAGAAGGCGAGGATCGTCACCGAGCTGAACGTGTGTAGAACTCGGAGGTGCCGTACGTTCGGTACTCGATCGGTGGAGCTCGAAGGATTGTTCGACTACATCAACCGCGTTGTGAGACGCTTCCGCTAACGGTCTACGAGGGTACGTAGACACACTCTCCCCTCTCGTAGCAATGCATCTCCATGGGTAGATCTTGCGTGAGCGTAGGAATTTTTTTGAAATTCATGCTCTGTTCCCCAACAGTCACATCGGTGCAGCACCATCCGGGTACGGGCATCCTTCATAGAAAAACTGATAGCGTCAAATTCAACAGTGAGAGGATTCTCACGAGCAAGACAACGAACAGAACAAAGATTCGTGACTAAGTCAGGAGAAACAAGAACATTAGACATGTTGATAGGTGTAGACGAAGAGGGAAACGATGTATGACCTATATGGGTGATGGGTAGGGATGAACCGTTACCAACGGTGATGCGAGTAGGAGTATGAACGGGAGTGGAGGAGATGAGGTTACCGGGATGAGAGGTCATATGCGCGGTGGCACCCGAGTCCATGTACCAGTCACCACCGCCCCCATAGTTGTTGGGAGAGGGGGCGGAGTGAAGTGCCGCCAGCAGGGCGGGATCCCACGGCGCAGGCGCCTGCGGTGGGAGGGTCCCGCCGTAGGGGGTCCCTCCGTAGGGAGGCGTCGGGGCAGCGGGGTAGCCACCGGGCATCGGCGGGGCAGGCAGGGCCGGGAGACCGGCAGGTCCAGTGGTGCCGAAGTAGGCCTGGTGGCGCGGCGGAGGAGGCCCGAGGAGACTCGGCCCAGGGGGTCGAGGCACCGGCATCGAGTAAGCGTGGACGACTCCAGTCCACGGGTTCGTGCCGTAGGTCCATGGCGGGGTAGGCTGCTGCGGACAAGGCCCCCCGTACGGCGGCCGCTGCTGCTGCTTCGGACGGCCGCCGCCGCGGCGGTTGTTGCGCCGGCCACCGCCGCCACCGCCTCCGCCTTGCTGCTGCGGCGGCTGCTGCTGCTGTGGCGGGAGAGGGAAGAACCCCGGTGGAACGGCGGGAGCCGAAGGCCGAGGCGCGGGAGGCGGAGCGCCGCGTGAGAGACCCATGGCGAGGGCGGTGTGCTGGACCCGCCGCTTAACCTACTTCATCCGGCGTTCCTCCAAGCGAAGGTAGGCGACGAACTTGGGGAACGAGGGATCCGGCATCAAGGTGAGGTTGGAGGCGGCGTTGCCGAAGTCCTCGTTGAGGCCGGCGGTGAGCGTGCTGAGGAGGGTGTCATCATCGATCTTGGCGCCGATGTCGCGGAGTTCATCGAACAACGTCTTGAGGCGGCGGCAGTAGTCGTCCATGGACTGGTCATCTTGGTGACCGCCAAAGAATTCTTGCTGCAGAAGGACACGGCGCTGAAGCTTGTTGTCGGTGAAGAGGCCGTTGAGTTTGACCCAGACGGCGTGCGCATCATCACCCTCGCTGATGACGGTGTGGAAGAGATCCTTGGAGATGGTGAGGAAGAACCACCGGATTAGGGTGGCGTCGATGGCGGTCCACTCGAAGTCGTCCTTCATGTCGATGGAGTGGACGCGTTGTACTCGCGAAAGACTAGTGAGAAGTAAGCCTTCCAGGCGTAGTACGAGGAGTCATGGGGGTCGAGAGTGACGGGGACGCGCCCATGGATGTCGAGGTTGCGGATGTCGGTGGGATCGGGGCCGGCGAAGGGGTTGGTGTTGCCGGATTGGGAGGAGTGGACCGACATGATGACGGCGGTGCGGTGGTGGTGGGAGGTTAGGGTTTGGGGTAGTGGCGGCTGCGGCAAGAGGCGGCGGCGGCAAGAGGCGAGAGGCTGCGGCAAGATGCGGCTGCGGCAAGAGGCTGCGGCAAGAGGCGGCGGCGGCAAGAGGCGGCGGTAAGAGGCGGCGGCAGCAAGAGGCGGCGGCGGCAAGAGGCGGCGGCAAGAGGCTGCGGCAAGAGGCGGCGGCGGCGGCTGGGAAGGGAAGTTGGGGTGGAGGAGTAGGGTTTAGGGTAAGAGGCGGCGGCGGCAGGAAGCGGCGGCGACGGCTTGGGTAGCGGCGGCGGCTGCACGAGGCGGCGGCGGCTAGGGCAGCGGAGGAGGAAGGATCGGTGTGCTATCTGATACCATGTAAGTTAGGGATTGCATGCATCGATGATTCTCATTGATGGTGCGCTAGGCACATATATAGGTACAAGGGGTGCAACTCATGTCTTGTCTCCCAAGTTACATACAGAATACAAAGAGAGGGAGACGTGACAGGTGCAATATACAACCAAGACCTATAGACATGTTACGCAGAGTCTACATGTTCAACAATTTTCTCTGATAGATGTGTTTGTTAGGTCTAATTTGGGCCTAAATTGCCCTTACATTATCAAAGAAAATGACAAAAAAAAAAGATACAAAGACGACTCTGAATTTGAGGACAGCGGACTCGTCATCCATGTCCATGTGGTGCGCTCTCTGCATGATAGATGGGGATCGCAGATACGACGAATCCGCTAGAGTTTCTCTAATTAGGTGACTTGAATATCCTGGATAAGACATGCTGACTAGCTATAGCTAGTCTAGTCACCGGATAAGGAAGTGAAGGGTGAGAGATGGAAAAAAGGAAGATAGATTAGGCAGGTCGATGACCACGAGACAGTCCAGTCCAACACATGCGTACGCAGATACACTGCCTGCTGAGTGTTGTCAAATATTACTTGGCAACTCGATCATAAGCTATCTGCTAGCTAAGAGAGAATTTGCCACCCATAAAACGCTTCTCTAAACACCCTACGCACCTAGCAAACTTATCTTGACTTTCTGGACGCGTCATATTATATTCATGGCAATGGATCCCATTCGCATTCTCGTGGATGGAGAAATTAGTTGCATTCGGTACGACGGAGACGGAGACGTTTCAATGTTCTCCATCTTAGAGCATCTATATCCGACCCCTTATATCTGTTTTAAATGTTCGGACAGACCGTCTGGTCACGAAAATGCGATCTAAACGGACCTCTTAAACCGGCCTCAAACGCCCGGCCTGACCGACATTCCATTTCCAGCCCAAATATGGGGCGTATATAGGGAGCCGGACGCGCCTGGGCACGCCCGCCACGTCGGATTGAGGGCGTGGCCCCATGCAGACTCGCCGGGAAACCCGACGGTCCGATGGCGCCTCGACTGTCGTTGCGGTGTGAACGCCGCGTGGCGCAGCTCCGGCTCCCCGCCCGAGGTCGGGGCCGGCGCCACCCCAGCCCTAGCACATCCGCCTCCTCCCTCTCTTCGCCGCCACCCGAGCCCATCCGCCTTTTCTCACACTTCCCTCTCCGAGCCCGTCAGCCATGCCACCATGCCGCCAGCATTACACGATCCAACACCGTCTCTTCCTCCTTTAGCAGGTCCGAATCCGGAGGGAAGCGGGGCTACCTCTGGAACCGGAGGAGGATTTCGAGGAGGGGGGGGGGGGGAGGAGATGGGGGAGGAGCCCGAGGAGGAGGCGCCGGAGCCGGTGGAGGAGGCGCCGCCGCAGGAGCCGGAGGAGGAGGCGCCGGCGGTCGTGGATCTGTGGTCGGAGTAGCTGACCATCCTCAACTCCATCCGCTCGGAGTCGGCTGCGGAGGCCAGACGTCTTCGTCGGCAACAAATGGAGGCAGCGCGGGCGGTGCAGGAGGCGGCGCAGGCGACTCAGGCGGCTCGGGCTCCGGCGCAGGCGGATCAGGCCATCTCCGACGACGAAGAAGTGCAGTACACTAGTAGTACGTAGGATAAAATTTGCATGGTTTTGTATGGATATAAGGGATGAAATATGAGAGAGTTGGATGTGGAGGAAAAGATTTGAGGCGTAACCGGTCAGTGTCAGCGGACGCGCCTGGGCGCGTCCGCGGGCGTTTGAGGGGCCGGATTTGCAAGGTCCGACTGTAAATGCTCTTATATTCATAGGAAAAATAATTATGGCACTCAGGTGCAAACTAAGAAGAGACATGTTGGCGAATTTGGAGTTTTGGACCGCCATGACCAACAAGGCTGCACTGGAGCCGGATTGACGAGCGTCGACCCTGCCGACGAGCTCCAAAGGCCAATTCCCAATGTGATTCACCAAAGGCAGAATACAAAATGTTCGTCGACACATCCAAACGTGTCTGTGGACAGCGGTAGAGGAGCCAGCCATTAACCCCGTGCATCAAATGTCCACCTTGATTTTTTCTTTGTCTGGAGCATTGGAAATAATTCAAAAATAAATAGTCCTTCGTCAGCATTATATGCCCCGTACCCTATTATGATTCAACACTCGATGCCCCTTGATTGATTCATTGTAACCGAGAACATGCACCTCCGAATGCTTTGCGTCTACAATAACCGCCTTCATCATTATCGTTTCATCCTCATATCGTCTTGATCTGACGAGGAAAAAATACATGAACTCTGTGCATAAGTACTTCGTGTCTGAATCCATTGTGTTTGCTTCAAAGTAATAAAAAAGCTCAAAACTTTTGGCTAGACATTTGAACGAACACTTTTCTGGTCAGGTGTCCACCATAGATGGCTTCTGCAGGGGCGGTGGGTATCTTGGCAGCTGCCGGACCAAGGGTGAAAGGGAGTACCACTTTGAAGTGTTGCGCGCGATTTCTCCGGACTCCACGCACACGCATGACACAGGTACCATTCGAGTCCGCGTAACTTAGCAGCGACGCTACGACAACCGACGTGCCGGCGGAGACGATGCGCCGGCCGGCACTCAGGCCTATGCGTCGGTTCACCGCCGTCCATAGTTTACGAGAAATTAGGGCAAAGATTTGAGAGATTCGATGCTTTCTTTTTCACCGGTCCGTTCCGTGCATGCATGCGTCATGCATCTAATTCTACTCTAATATTGTGTCTTTTTACATATCCCAATATACTATATCGCTAAACTTCATAAAATTAGAGGCCTCTCATTCAATTGAGGTCATTAATTTAGAATTGGGTCATCGATTTTGACTGGGTCAATAATTTCTCATTTGATTATTTTAATCCTCTATAACATTAAGCTCCCTCTTTTTTGAGGCCTCACAATCAATTGAGGTCTCAATTTGAAGTTGGGTCATCGAATTTTGATCGAGTCAACAATTTCACAATGAGCTCGCTCATTCATTTTTCAATACACTATGCTCCTTAATTTTAAAATTTCTTCTGTCAATCCTTTGTTTTGGCAATGAAATCTCTAATTTCGTTAAACTATTCCGTTTTAAAACCCCTCATTCAACTCTTCAATTTGGATTGGATACATAATTGATTGGGTCGTTCACCCTGACTCCGTGGTAGGATCTCTCGATGAATGGGTGACAAAACGGAAGTGTCGTCCATGACACATTTAGCACCAACATAACACACGCGTCCAATAACGTAAGTAACTTTCTCATGTTTTTGTACTAATTAAAAGACGTCATCTAATCATATGGTAAAAAAAATCCACCCAAACACCACAATAAAAAACAAAAATGATACACTCAAGAATGATTCGCTACGGATTGGTCATACCAAACATTGTGCCACCAATCACTTCTCCGATTTGCATTGTTGGCCCACCTTTTCCCTAATCTATGACTATAAATTGATACATCCATTCGTAAGCATGATTCCGCAAAGTCTGTCCGTAGGAGTAGCATATCTGATAAAATATACACTTCATTGTATCCCCCACACGCCAAACCAACTAATACTTAAATATTTTTTACAACTTCAAAAAATTACATAAAGCATGTACAACCCCAAGAATACAAGCGGCGCGGCAAAGCGCGCACTGCCCTTCTAGTAAAGATTATATACGGACCAAAATAAGTGATTCTACACTTTAAAATACTCTATATACATTCATACGTAGTATGTATTAAATTTTAAAAAATTACTTATATTTAGAAACGGAGATAGTATGCGCTAAACGATGGTCGAATAATAAAATGCTTATAATCTACACCCGACGACGAATCAGCAAAACATTATTAAGATTCCTGTCTGGGTGGGTGGGTATTACTACTTCCTTCGTTTTTAAATATAAGTCTTTTTAAATATTGCACTATGAACTACATATGGATGTATATAGACATATTTTAGAGTGTAGATTCACTCATTTTGCTCTGTATGTAGTCCATAGAAAAATCTTTAAAAAGACTTATATTTAGGAACGGAGAGAGTACTGGCTAGCTGATCGATCATTCATTCCTCGTACACACTGTGGATCTCCAGTCCAGTGAACCGACCGATCTCAAGTTCTCAACCGTCTCCTCGCTGGGTCGATCGGCATGTCCTTGTCTGCTTATGCTTGCCTCGACGATTCTGATCGTTTTTTCCTCAAAGAAAAATGAACAAATGATGGTGACCGGTCGAGGCTGCAGCTGACTCACAAACGGGACGGCCGGCATGAGCACATGCATCAGCTAATTCCTGCAGCTATAGCTAACCACTCTTCATCGTGATCGTCATGCAGGTACGTACCCGCCATGTACGTACGTCGTTGCCTCATGGACGAACTTTAAGCTCGATGCACCGTCTCCCATGTAATCCGGGCAGTTTTTCCACGCACTTCGGCATCATGTCAAATACAGTATGTTGCAAGGTGAATGTTCTGCCCACGCACTAGTTTTTCTACGAATAAGCCTGATCGTCGTGATTCGGAGAGACTCGTGCAAACACGGATGCAGCTTTTTGTTCTTGAATTACTTTGCTTGGTAGTATATCTTTTCGGGATACCAAAATCTCAGTCGACTGAGAATTATTGAAGATTTGTAGATTTTTTTTTAAATTTTTTTCTTCCTTTGTATGTTATCACTTGATTAAGACTCAACTAATCTTAGTTAATTGAGATCTAGTCACACCCATATATTCTAGAAACAGGCGTTAGAGCAACTCCAACCACGTGATCCAAACGGACGCTTGTTTTGTCCGCGTTTTGTCCGTTTGGGTCAGCATGTCCGTCCCCTTTAGGAAATAGGCCGGCCGTGCGCCCAAACGAAGGACCCAAATCTCGTCCTCGTAGCCGGCCGACATCATTTTATTTGAGATTTGAACGTTATTTTTATTTCATCTAAATGCATTATAATAAATACATTTTTTTTACCAATTCTTAGCTATGAGTACAAGATTAAAGAAAACAAGAACCACAATTAGACATTTTAAAAGATGTCCAACTTTCATAACTGCTCCTAGTAGTTGGACTAAGAACTTCTCTATGTCTTCGTCGTTGATCTATGGATTCTTGAGTTCAACGTCTTTCTTCTTCAATTCTAAAGAAGTAGACATTGCTTCCCCTTTGATCTCTTCTTTAGTCTCATCTATACCATTAATTCTAGCTAGAAGTGCACGCTCATCTAGCAAATTTTGTGAGATCAATATATCGATGTATTCTTCTTCCCAATACCAAAAGTTGCATCCGTCCTACACACAAAATTGAGCAAATAAAACTACCGAAATTGCATCGAAGCAAAAAGTAAATGACGAACGAAAATCATACCACATCGTGCGTGCACTTGAAGAACACCCAACCGGGATGTTCCGGCGTCCAAGAAACAAGTTAGACGACCTGCAGTGGGCAGTCGTCGCACTTTATGAACGGCAATGGTGAGCCGGCAAGCTTCTGGGCCAGCGCCGAGCCAGGGCGACGGCCGGCGTGGCTTTGCCGGCGAACCGGCAACGGTACAGACCCGAGTGGCTAGAGGTGGATTGAGCACCTGCATGCGGCACTGAGGCATTGCCCAGGCCGGGTGTACCGGCACCAGGCCAGTCCATGGCAAGCGCAGTCAGCCGGCGACCGGGTTCGCCAAATCCTGCCGGCAGGATGCGCCAAATCTCGCCGCCGCCACCGCATATCTACCACTAGGCCTCCGCACCGGGTCGAGGGAGGCACCCCGCTGGTGGATGTGCTGTTGGGGTGGAGGAGGGAGAGGGCTGGAGAGCAAGGGTGGCCGGGAAAAATGGAGGCGTCGGCCTAGGGTTTGTGCATCTACGGGCGGCGGGTGGGGGAAGGGGATAAGAAGGAGAGACTGTGCCGCCGACTGGCAGGCCAGGGGAAAGAGCACGCAGGCGAGGCGCGTGTCCGCTTCGTGTCCGCGCCGACACAAATGCCGCCCAAATTTGTGCCTGAAATGGGTCGCGGACGGACGAAAAACGGAGGCGCGTCCGTTTGGGTCGGCGCGTTGGACCGACTTTTGTGTCCGCGACGACCCAAACGAACAAGGGCGGACGAAATGGGTCACCCGATTGAAGTTGCTCTTACAACTCGCAAACAGCTGTACCCAGACGATGAGTTGAAGCTAGGAATAGTGAGCAAGCTGATTGACCGACCACATGCATGCATGTGTTCCGCTAGGATTTCACCACTCAGAGGAGATAGTAAAAATGACCCTTCAAACGCCCGCGGATGCATCCGGGCGCAGGCGCATTTGTGGGGAGTAACCGGTCACATCTCAAATAAGCACTATTCTATCCGGACATCTCATACTAGATTCTCAAATCAATACAAAAATATGCAAACGAAAAACCTACATACTACGTAGAAACCTAACTACCCCTCGTCGGAGATTTCGACGATCTCCGTGCCCTCCGGCGGAAAAATGTGCGGCAGCTTCAGCTCCGCCCCTCCAGCGCCTACGCTGCGGCCCCCTCCGGCGCCTCCTGCTGCTCCGTTGCGGCCTCCTCCGCCGTTATCTCCGTGTCGAGGTCGTCGAAGAGGGTGTCGGCCTCCGCCTGCCTTTGTCAGATGAGCCTGTGGTTGGCCTCCACCTCGGCCTCATCCCGGATGGAATCCATGATGGTCTGCTGCTCCGCCATCTCCTCGGCTTGAGCGACGGCGAACTCCGTTTCCGCTTCCGCCATGTTCAAGTCCGGAGCAGGTTGGCCCACCTCGTCCTCCTCCATCGCCTCCGACAGCTCCACCTCCGGCTCCTCCTCCTCCTCGGGCTCTGGCGAGTCCGGAGGCAGACCCACAGAGATGCGGGCAATGAGTCGAGCCTGTATCTCCGCCTCGATCTGCATCCGGCGCTCTGGCGTGAGCATAACGTACATGGTGATCCTTTGACGGACCATACTGACGCCGGAGAGCGTGGGAGAGCGGGGGAGAGAAGGCGGACGGGTTCAGGTGGCAGCAGAGGGAGGGAGGAGGTGGACGTGCTAGGGCTGGGGGACGCCGGCCGGCTTAAATAGCCGGCTATGGCCTCCAGCGGTGAGCCGGAGAGGCGCCACTAGGCGTTCACACCGCGACGATGGTCAACGCGTCCATCGGACAGTCGGGTTTCTGGGCGAGTCCGCGTGGGGCCCCATCGTCAGGCCGATGTGATGGGCGTGCCTGGATGCCCTATATCTGCCCTGTATTTGGACTGGATATAAGGAGTGTCGGTCAATCCGAACGTTTAAGACCCGTGTGAGGGTCTAGCTAGATCGATTTTTTGTGACCGGATGGCCTGACCGGGTGTTTGAGACGGGTAAGAGGTCCGGTCGATTGTAGATGCTCTCAAAACTACTACTGCAGAATCCGAAGAAAAATGACGCACTGGCTAAAGACAGGCGCACATGCATGCATGCACAGCCTAGCTAGCATAAAACGTGACTGATCTCATGGAGGCTAGCTAGCTTCTCTGATTTTACCGATAGTACATACAACAGGTAGCACCTAAAAGAAAAAGAATCAACCGACAATCATAGTCATAGAAATGGTTAAGCACTTAGCAGGATGCACCCATGCATGCAACCCTTGCGAGTTTATTTTTAGATATTGCGATACGCACAGGACATACATGCATGGCTGTTGGCCGGCCGTTCGGTCTTGCGTGGGCGCGAGTACTTGCCGAGGAAGTGCCCATATGTGTGATGAACTTTCATTAATTGTTCATGCTCTTTGCTTTGTCTTGTTCGACCTGCTTGTGTTGGAAGTCAATGCAACTCCCGATATTGATCGGATGCACAATGCAAGCCCACTGCCTCATCTATACAAGGAAACTAGAGGCGGGGCCGTTAGGATAATATCCTAACCATATACATGTGAATAGGCCTACACAATATATTTAACCCCCCCCCCCCCCCCCCCCCGCGCAGTCGATACGTCACCGGTGACGCATAGACTAGGCCGAAACTCCTCAAAGGTAGACGTCGGTAATCCCTTGGTCATGACATTGGCAAACTGCTGAGCGGTGGGAACATGGAGAACGCGAATGCGTCCAAAAGCCACCTGCTCACACACGAAATGAATGTCGAGCTCAATATGCTTCGTGCGACGATGATGAACGGGGTTGGCGGAGAGGTAGACAGCAGAGACGTTGTCGCAGTAGACGATGGTGGCCTTGGACACGTCAAGAAGCAACTCCTGAAGAAGTTGGCGAAGCCACGAACACTCAGCAACGGCATTAGCCACGGCACGATACTCAGCCTCGGCGCTGGAGCGGGATACTGTGGGTTGTCGTTTAGACGACCACGATATAAGTGAAGACCCGAGGTAGACACAGTAGCCGGAGGTGGAGCGCCGTGTATCGGGGCAGCCGGCCCAATCAGCATCAGAGTAGGTGACAAGGTCGTCGGTGGAGGACGAGTCCGTCAACGTGAGACCAAGAGCCATAGTGGCGCGGGTATACCGAAGAATCCGCTTCACTAGGTTCCGGTGAGCATCACGGGGGGCATGCATACGAAGGCACACCTGCTGAACAACGTACTGCAAATCAGCCCGAGTGAGCATCAGGTACTGTAGCGTGCCGACGATGCGTGGGGCGGTAGAAGGCGGCATCCGGTGCCGGCGAGCCATCAAGTGCGGAAATCTTGGCCTTCGTGTCAATGGTTGTGGGGACAGGCTTGCAATTAAGCATACAGGCCCGCTCGAGCAGCTCCTGCGCCTACTGTTGCTGATGAAGAAAGAACCCATCCGCACGCCGCACCACCTCGATCCCGAGGAAGTAGTGAAAAGGACCAAGATCCTTGATGGCGAACTCGGCGCTGAGGCGCGCGGTGAGCTGATGTCTACTATGCAACTTTATTCTTGTAGACTTTGTTAGGCCTCCAAGCGCAGAGTTTTGTAGGACAGTAGCAATTTTTTCTCAAGTGAATGACCTAAGGTTTATCAATCCGTGGGAGGTGTAGGATGAAGATGGTCTCTCTCAAACAACCCTGCAATCAAATAATAAAAAGTCTCTTGTGTCCCCAACACACCCAATACAATGGCAAATTGTATAGATGCACTAGTTCGGCGAAGAGATTTTGATACAAGTGAAATATGGATGGTAGATAAAGGTTTTTGAAATCTGAAAATATAAAAACAGCAAGGTAGCAAGTAATAATAGTGAGCAAAAACGGTATTGCAATGCTTGAAAACAAGGCCTAGGGTCCGTATTTTCGCTAGTGCAATCTCTCAACAATGCTAATATAATTGGATCACATAACCATCCCTCAACGTGCAACGAAGAATCACTCCAAAGTTCTTATCTAGCGGAGAACATAAGAAGAAATTGTTTGTAGGGTACGAAACCACCTTAAAGTTATCCTTTCCAATCGATCTATCCAAGAGTTCGTACTAAAATAACATCAAGTTATCCTTTCCGATCAATCTATCTAGAGTTCGTACTAAAATAACATCATATGATACGCATCAACTAACTCTAATGTCACCTAAATACTTCAATGTCACCACAAGTATCCATGAGTTAATTATACGATACGCATCAAACAATTTCAGATTCATAATACTCAATCCAACACAAAGAAACTCAAAGAGTGCCCCAAGATTTCTATCGGAGAACGTAGGACAAGAACGTGCATCAATCCCTATGCATAGATTACCCCAATGTCACTGTGAGAATCCGCAAGTTGATTACCAAAACATATATCAAGTGAATCAATAGAACACCCCATTGTCACCACGGGTATCCACATGCAAGACATATACCAAGTGTTCTCAAATCCAATATTCAATCCAACATAACGATATCTCGAAGGGAAAGATTCAATTCATCACAACAAGATAGTAAGGGAAACACACCATATGATCCAACTATATTAACAAAGCCCGTGATACATCAAGATCATGACATCTCAAGAACACGAGAGAGAGAGATTGAACACATAGGTACTGGTACATACCCTCAGCCCCGAGGGCGGACTACTCTCTCCACATCATGGCTCTGCCGGGATGATGAAGATGGCCACCGGAGATGATCTACCCTCTCCGGCAGGGTACTGGAACGCCTCCAGATTGGTTTTTCGTCGATACAGAGAGTTGCGGCGGCGGAACTTCTCGTCTATTGTTATTTCTGGGGGGTTTCTGAATATATAGGATTTTTGGGCGTCGGTTTCACACGGAGATGGGCCACGAGTGGACCACAAGACACCAAGGCATGCCAGAGGGGCCTGACGAGCCCTGGTGGGTTGTGCCCACCTCGTGGCTCTTCTGGCCCTCCAACGAAGCTTCTAGTGCCTCTTTTGTTCCAAAAAAATCGTCAAAAAGTTTCGGGCGATTCTGAGAACTTTCATTTTCTGCACAAAAACAACACCACGGTAATTGTGTTGAAAACAGCGTCAGTCCGGGTTAGTTCTAAATAAATCATATAAAGTGCATCAAAACCATATAAAAGTATTGTAAACATAGGTGATTATGACATGAATACTTCATAAATTATAGATACGTTGGAGACGTATCATCAGCTGCGAAGAAGTTCCGTCGAGGAAGCCGTCAGGATGATGTCGTCGACGTAGAGGAGCAGGTAGGCAGACGCATGACCCTCGTGATAGACAAACAGAGAGGCGTCGGAGCAATAAGCTCGAAACCCAAGCTACTGAAGAAAGGCGGCGATGCACTGGTACCACGCTCGTGGTGCCTGCTTCAACCCGTACAAAGAGCGGGAGAGCAAACACACATGATCCGGATGAGCAGCATCGACGAACCCAGTGGGCTACTGACAGTAAACCTGCTAGGCAAGGTGGCCATGGAGAAATGCGTTAGAAACATCCATTTGATGGACCGGCCAGGCGCGAGAGACGGCAAGATGCAGAACGATGCGGATCGTGCCCACTTTCACAACCGGAGCAAAAGTGTCGGTGAAGTCGACGCCCGCCCGCTGACGAAAGCTACGAATCACCCTGCGGGCCTTATACCTCTCAAGAGACCCGTCGGGACGAGTCTTGTGACGAAAGACCCACTTGCCACTGATGACGTTGGCATGAGGAGGCCAAGGAACGAGTTGCTAGGTACGATTGCGCTGGAGCGCATCGAACTCCTCCTGCATCGCAGCGAGCCAGTGAGGATCACAGAGAGCGGCTCGAGCCGACGATGGGAGAGGCGACGGTGCCGAGGTCGAGGTAGCGAGAAGGTACTCGTTCGTAGAGTAGTGCGTGCTGGGGCAATGAATGCCTGCTCGGGCACGAGTCATCATGCATGGCGGCGGGGCCGGGGGATCAACCGAAGGCAAGGTCGAGGAAGAGCCAGTCGGGATCACGGCCGAGGTCGATGAGGAGCCAGTGTCAGTCGCGGGTACCGCACTAACTGACGGGACTACAGACTCGACGGGAGAGCCAGCCATCGGGGAGGGGGCGCCGAGGGCGCTGTGGTGGTGGAGCCAGCAGCTGGGGAGAGTGGCGACGAAGAGCCCGACGTGGCAGCCGAGGTAGCCGAGGGGGACGCCGGGGACACCGCGGAGCCCGCGGGGCTGGGCGACGGAGGGGCCGCTGAGGGGGCCCGTCCCGCGGCATAGGCGGGCGTCGGGAAGCCAGGGGACGTCTCAAGGGCAGCACGGGGGCGAGCGCCGTAGTAGGCCGATGGAGGGCCACTGGGGTGCTGCATCGAGGGCGGCGACGTGTCAGCTGGAGGTACCTGGTAAAACGGAAACACCCGCTCATCAAAGTAAACGTGTCGTGAAGTGAACACGCGGTGGGAAACTAGATCATAACAACGATAACCTTTGGTGTTTGGTGGGTATTCGAGAAAGATGCATGCCAGGAAGCGAGGTGCGAGTTTGTGAGGAGTGGTGGAAGCGATGCTAGGATAGCAGAGACACCCAAAAACACGTAGGTCGTCATAGGAAGGAGGGACACCGAAAAAGAGATGATGCGGTGCGAAGTTTCTGCGAGCACGACACGGACGAATGTTGAGAAGGAGGGAAGCGGTGGCTAAGGCGTCGGGCCACGGCATGAAAGAGGAGGGTGCGGACGCAATCGTTAAGAGTGCGAAGGACCCGTTCAGCACGGCCATTTTGTTGCGAAGTGTACGGGCAGGTAAGACGTAGAATCGTGCCATGTGTGGCGAGGAGAGTGCAACCTCCGAGATTATCGAACTCCTTCCTGTTGTCGATTTGGAACGCAAGAATGGGACGCCCAAACTGCATGGCGACATAGGAGTAAAATGTGGTGAGAACGGAGAGCGCATCAGATTTTCTCCGCAACGGAAAGGTCCACACATAATCGGAATAATCATCAAGAATAACAAGATAATAGAGATAGCTCGTGTTACTAGCAACTGGAGATGTCCACAAATCACTATGAATTAACTCAAATGGATATGACGCCACGGATGAGGATGCACTAAAGGGAAGACGAACGTGCTTGCCGAGACGGCAAGCGTAACAAGTATGATCGTCGGTTTTATTACAAGTAAATGAAAAACTCCAAAGGATGTGACGAAGAGTGGCAGGGTTCGGGTGACCCAAGCGAGCATGCCAAAGATCCACGCTGGTGGAGAGGGCGACTGGAGTGGTTGCGGTGGAGCCGGAAGGGTGGACCGGATAGAGCTCTTTCGGGCTGTCACATCGGTGAAGCACCATCCGGGTACGGGCGTCCTTGATAGAAAAACCAATTTCGTCAAATTCAACGGTGACAGGATTTTCACGAGTAAGGCAACGAACTGAGACAAGCTTTTTTATTAATTCAGGTGAAACAAGTACGTTAGATAAGTGCAATGGTGTGGATGACGATGGAAAAGAAGCATGACCGACATGAGTGATGGGGAGGGAAGAACCATCCCCGACAGTTATACGGGTGGAGGTATGAACGGGATACGAAGAGTTGAGATTACCAGGGTGGGAAGTCATATGAGCGGTAGCCCCGGTGTCCATATACCAGTCACCTCCACCGGTATAGTTGGTGGGTGTAGGAGCCGAGTGAAGCGCGGCAAGGAGGGCCGGGTCCCATGGAGCTGGCGAAGGGCAGGGGCCGCGGCTGGGTAGGCAGGTGCCGCGACGGGGTAGCCACCGGCCAGTGTAGGCGGGGCAGCAGCATAGGATAGCTGCCGGGCTGCTGGCCCTGAAGCGGCGCAGCGTGGAAGTCCTGATGGGCGGCCAGACGAGCACCGAGAATACCGGCCGGGACCGGGGCGCGCGGGACGAGCATCGTGTAGGCATGGACGACGCCCGTCCAGGGGTTGGGCGCAGCGGCCCAAGGGGCGGGTGGAAGCTGCTGGAGGGGCGCCCCCCCCCCCCCCCCCCCCCCCGGCGCCGTTGGGTTGTTGCTGCTTCTTCCCGCGGCGGCCACCGCGGCGGCCGTTAGAGGCCGGCTGCGGCTGGTGCTGGTGAGGGAGGCTTGCCGGCGGCTGGGGTGGCGGGTAGTAGGCGGCCGGCGGTGAAGGGAACCGCGGCGGCTGCGGAGCGGGTGGAGCGCCGCCGCAAGAGGTCCCCACGGTGAGAGCCGTGTGGGTGGCCCCTGACTTGACCATCTTCATCCTTCGTTCCTCCAAGCGGAGGTAGGCCACAACCCTAGGGAAGGTCGGGTTGGGGAGGAAGGTGAGATTGGAGGCCGCATTGCTGAACTCCTCACTCAGGCCGGCGGTGAGAGTGCTAAGGAGGGTCTCATCGAAGACCTTGTCCCCAAGATCACGAAGCTCATCGGCGAGTTTCTTGAGGCGCATACCGTAGTCGTCGATGGACGAGTCGTGTTGATGGAAGCAAAAGAACTCTTGCTGAAGAAAAACGTGACGCTGTAGGGCATTGTCGGTGAAGAGCCAATTAAGCTTTGCCCACACAGCGTGAGCGTCGTCCTCTTCGCACACAATGGTGTGGAAGAGGTCCTTCGAGATAGTCTGATAGAGCCAGCGAGTAATGGTAGCATCGATGATCATCCAATCATCATCACCAAGCATGATGGTGGTGTCAACGGAACCGTCGACGTGATCTTGAAGGTGGTACTCACGGAACACCAAGGAAAAAATATGTTTTCCAAGCATAGTAGGTGGAGTTGGTGGAGTCAAGAACGATGGGAACACGACCAAAGATGTTAAGATCGTGGATAAGTTCAACGGGAGGACGATCGGGACCCGCGAAGGGGTTTGATCCATCGGAGATGCAGGACTGGGGAGAGGCCATTGGGTGGAGTTGAGGCGATCGACGCGGCGGCAGAAGGTGCAGCAGCGCGGAGGCAGAGAGGTGGCGGCGATCGGCAGAAAGAGGGGTCGGGTGGGGGTGGCGATCGGGTTGGGGAGGCGATCGGGTGGGGAAAGAGCGCGGCGGCAGTGACTAGGAGAGGCGTGGCGGCGGCGGGTAGGCGTGCGGTGGTGGCGGCGACAGCAAGGAGCTGCGGCGGCAAGAGGCGGAAGCTAGGGTTTAGGATCGGGAAAGGAAAACTGATACCATGTTGGAAGGCAATGCAACTCTCGATATTGATCGGGTGCACAACGCACGTATATATGTACAAGTGTAGCCCACGGCCTCATCTATACAAGGAAACTAGAGGCGGGGCCGTTAGGATAATATCCTAACCATATACATGCGAATAGGCCTACACAATATATTTAACAACTTGTAAGCTTGTTCGGCTGATGGCCTGCTGGAAACATGTCCATTCTGTTACAAACATCCATTTGGGCTCTTGGGAGCATATGATCCTGCCTGCCATTTTTTACGAATTAAAAAGTGATTTTTTTTGGACGTGTTCATTGTCACACCAAAATGCTAGCTACAAGTTTTTAGTGAAAAAGCTTAAGCATTTTGACCTGTGCGAAAAAAAAATCGAAGGCCAAATGTTACACTTAATTTTGTATTTTCACCGATGAAGCATTGTTATTCCCTTTTACATGAAAATTGTCAAACACATTTGTTAGACTAACATAAAAATACACAAAAAATTGAGAATTTTCAAAATTTCTTTACTATTTGATTTGAATTCACTGTTCATCCGGGGGCATATTCTCCCTAAAGCCAAAACGGCCCTCCCGTTCTGTTGTTGTGTTTCTATTTGCTGAGATAAATTATTTCTTTTGGAAAATAATAAGGAACACATTGCACATATGTGGATGGATATTAATATAAACAAGTTGCCGGGGTACCTAACTTGCTCATACTATAATAATGTCCTCCAATGGCATGTCATATCTGTCGTGCAGGCCCAAATTATTAATTTGGCTATGAAACTGAAGATGCATCATGTCCCTAGGGTTGTCTTTACAAAAACTAAATGATATGTGTACCTGCATTGCAGTGAGAATCAGTTGCAATATATTAAATGAGATTTGATTGTATTTAACATGAATATTTAAAATAATAATATACCCCATCCACTTCAAAATACAAGGTATATTATTTTTTCAAAATTCAAACATGTTCATGTCTGACCAAACTTATACATTTTTTATCAATATTTACAATACACAATTTGTATCATTAAATCCATCAGAAAAATTACTTTCATATTTAATTTATTTTTTATTGCAGATGTTGATACTTTAGTTTATAATGTTAGTCAAATATACATATGTTTGACTTTCATGAAAAATGATGCACATTATATTCTGAACAGAGGTAGTTTGAGCTAAAACCTAAAATACATATTATATATTGTATAGGTTAAAATATTAATCGACGATAATGATGCATCAACAAAAACATGAGGCATATGTGATGGGCATATGTAGGTCCAACCGGAATGTGGTGAATGTTTATATAACTCTCTCTCTCTCTCTCTCTCTCTCTCTCTCTCTCTCTCTCTCTCTCTCTCTCTCTCTCTCTTATCGAGCGGTATACATCGGTGCGTGTACCGAAAGACAATTTTTTTCTTACATCTTAGAAAATTTCCTGGGAATATATGCACTACGACTCAGAAACAAGAGGGTAAAAGAACATTGAGTAGGTTTCAAAGAAGATAAAATCATTGGATTATATCTAGTTACACTGCTAGGAAAAAAGTGGATTTATCTCAACTGACGTCGTCTTTCACTGAACAAACATCGTCAAAATCCTAAAATGAATGAAGAATAATGTGAATACCAGCGTCGTGTCTAAGACTTGAATTCGACTGGGTTGATTTTACCGCCAGGAATTGGCCATCTAAACTACGATCAGTTGGCACAAGAAATTGCATATAGAAGACGATTAACATGCACTCTGATCACACGTGCAAGAACAAGCGGTTTCAGTAGAAAATTGATTAGGATTGCAACAAGACAAAACAGCCATCTGCGAATTAGCGAAAACATTTATATTTTCAATAGGAAGGTAATTTTTTTTATTGTTGACAATATATGTAGCAAGCTCAGCCACTAGGGTGCATGAAATGAAGACAGTGGCAGCGGAGAAGGAGCATATGCACAAATATTTTCAATCTGTTTTAGTGGTGTGAACATATATGAAGAATCCCGAAGGACTCATCAAGTAAAGTTGCACACACATATAACAACTTTCTGACACCCATTGGTGCCGCCTCTACCCGTCCAAAGTCCAAGCAATGCTCGGCTTTCAGACAAATCATTCAAATCACCTTTCCACCGACTTCTTTTCTTTTGCATCGCTCAACCTTTCTTATGCAAGTTCGTCGACGAAGAGTTTTACATATTTTCTACAAAGCTACAACTTTTATGTGAGAAAGAGACCACACGCATTAAGTTCTTTGTTTGCACTTTCGACCTGGTGTGATGAATGACACTTGATCGTCACAAGACATAATACAGTGACCGAAGGAGGAATCAGCATACCAAAAATTAGGCTGGCTGGCTGGCCGGCCGTTCAGCATGCATGCATGAATAGAGTTGACAGTTTTGTCCATGGGTATGAGTATCCCACTAGTACAAAACAGGGCTTCGGTCCATCCCTGAGAAGCCCATTAGTCCCGGTTCACTCACGAACCGGGACCCGTGAGGCCAGGGTGCCGGCCGGGCCTCGTGGGCCATTGGTCCCGGTTCCAGACACGAACCGGGACCAATGCGCTTCGCTCCTGGCCCACAACCATTGGTCCCGGTTTGTGGATGGAACCGGGACCAAATGGGTCCATTTGGTCCCGGTTCCATCCACAAACCGGGACCAATGGTTGGCCTATATATAGCCCCTGCCCGCGAGCAGAGCAATGCACTGCTCTGTTTTTTTGCCCGTCGTGGGAGAGCTTTTAGCTCACCTCCTATGCACATGAGGTGTTCAATGAAATGTCCGAGCCACACTTAAGCTTTCTCCTCTCGAAGCTCCTTGTCCAAGCTCCATTTTTCTCAAGATTTGTCTAGGTTTGGAGGTCCGTCCTGTCCCGTCCCCGTCCTCACCGCCGTCGATCGCCCGCGCCCATCTCGGCGCCGGCACCACCGTGGTTAGCCTCTTCTTCTTATCTTCTTTCTAAAAGAAAAAAGTTCTTACTTGTATGTTTTAATTAGATGCTCTAGAGAGTTATATGTTGTTCAATAATGAGAACTATATAACGCACGCAGATGAACCGGCAATGGATGTACGGTGACCGACGCACCTCCGAGTATATTAAGGGCCTGCGTAATTTTCTCGAAGCGGCTGAGGCAAACAAGCAGAATGGTTTTATGCATTGTCCATGTACTGTCTGTGAGAATACGAAGGCTTTCTCCAACTCTAAAACCCTTCACTTCCACCTGCTTGAGAAGGGTTTTATGCCACACTATAATGTTTGGACCAAGCACGGAGAAAGAGGAGTTATGATGGAAGACAACGAAGAAGAAGAGGATGATGACAACTACCCGCCCCCTGAATACGGTGATGCTGCAATGGGGGAAGCTGAAGATCAAGAGGAACCAGACGATGTGCCCGATGATGATCTTCGCCGGGTCATTGTTGATGCACAGAGAGAATGCGAAAGTGAAAGGGAGAAGTTGAAGTTCGATCGCATGTTAGAGGATCACAAAAAAGGGTTGTACCCAAATTGCGAAGATGACAACACAAAACTCGGTACCACACTGGAATTGCTGCAATGGAAGGCAGACAATGGTGTATCTGAAAAGGGATTTAGTTCGCTACTGAAAATAATGAAGAAGAAGCTTCCAAAGGATAACGAATTGCCCGGCGGTACGTACGAAGCAAAGAAGGTTCTATGCCCTCTAGGATTGGAGGTGCAGAAGATACATGCATGCCCTAATGACTGCATCCTCTACCGCGGTGAGTACGAAGATTTGAACGCATGCCCGGTATGCGGTGCATTGCGGTATAAGATCAGACGAGATGACCCTGGTGATGTTGAGGGCGAGCGCCCCAGGAAGAGGGTTCCTGCCAAGGTGATGTGGTATGCTCCTATAATACCACGGCTGAAACATCTGTTCAGAAACAAAGAGCATGCCAAGTTGATGCGATGGCACAAAGAAGACCGTTAGAAAGACGGGAACTTGAGAGCACCCGCTGACGGGTCGCAGTGGAGAAAAATCGAGAGAAGGTGGGGGGACTTTGCAGGTGACGCAAGGAACGTATGGTTTGGTTTAAGTGCAGATGGCATTAATCCTTTTGGGGAGCAGAGCAGCAATCATAGCACCTGGCCCGTGACTCTATTTTATCTATAACCTTCCTCCTTGGTTGTGCATGAAGCGGAAGTTCATTATGATGCCAGTGCTTATCCAAGGCCCTAAGCAACCCGGCAACGACATTGATGTGTACCTAAGGCCATTAGTTGAAGAACTTTTACAGCTGTGGAATGGAGAAGGTGTACGTGTGTGGGATGAGCACAAACAGGAGGAATTTGACCTACATGCGTTCCTGTTTGTAACCATCAACGATTGGCCTGCTTTCAGTAACCTTTCAGGACAGACAAACAAGGGATACCACGCATGCACACACTGTTTAGATGACACCAACCATCAATGTCGAAAGAAAGGAAAGCATTTCAAAGGTGAGGCAGATCACCAGAAGAAGCCCGCCCTCCGTACTGGTGATCACATACTTGATATGGTCAATGATTTACAAGTAATCTTTGGAAAGGGTCCTGGCGGACTATCTGTTCCGACTGACGATGCGGGACGCGCACCCATGTGGAAGAAGAAATCTATATTTTGGGACCTACCCTATTGGAAAGACCTAGAGGTCCGCTCTGCAATCGACGTGATGCACGTGACGAAGAATCTTTGCGTGAACCTGCTAGGCTTCTTGGGAGTGTATGGGAAGACAAAAGATACACCGTAGGTACGGGAGGAACATCAACGTGTGCATGAAAAAGACGGCATGCATCCAAAGCAGTATGAAGGTCCTGCCAGCTACGCTCTTACCAAAGAAGAGAAGGAAATCTTCTTTGAATGCCTGCTCAGTATGAAGGTCCCGTCTGGCTTCTCGTCGAATATAAAGGGAATAATAAATATCGCAGAGAAAAAGTTTCAGAACCTAAAGTCTCATGACTGCCACGTGATTATGACGCAACTGCTTCCGGTTGCATTGAGGGGGCTTCTACCGGAAAACGTTCGATTAGCCACTGTGAAGCTATGTGCATTCCTCAATGCAATCTCTCAGAAGGTGATCGATCCAGAAATCCTGCCAAGGTTAAGGAGTGATTTGGTGCAATGTCTTGTTAGTTTCGAGCTGGTGTTCCCACCGTCCTTCTTCAATATCATGACGCACGTCCTAGTTCATCTAGTCGACGAGATTGTCGTTCTGGGCCCTGTATTTCTACACAGTATGTTCCCCTTTGAGAGGTTCATGGGAGTCTTAAAGAAATATGTTCGTAACCGCGCTAGGCCAGAAGCAAGCATCTCCATGGGCCATCAAACAGAGGATGTCATTGGGTTTTGTGTTGACTTCATTCCTGACCTTAAGAAGATTGGTCTCCCTCAATCGCGGTATGAGGGGAGACTGACTGGAAAAGGCACGCTAGGAGCGGACTCAATAATATGTAGGGACGGGCATTCTTGGTCTCAAGCACACTACACAGTTCTACAGAATTCTACCTTGGTGACCCCGTATGTCGATGAGCACAAGAATATTTTGCGCTCCAAACACCCGGAGCAGTGTGACGACTGGATTACATATGAACACATCAGGACTTTCGGCAGTTGGTTGCAAACACGGCTCATGGGTGACAACACTGTTTCTGATGAGTTGTACTCGTTGGCCAGGGGACCATCTTCGACTGTATTGACTTACAAAGGGTACGAGATAAATGGGAATACATTTTACACGA
This sequence comes from Elymus sibiricus, assembly GCA_039707655.1. Classification (NCBI taxonomy): domain Eukaryota; kingdom Viridiplantae; phylum Streptophyta; class Magnoliopsida; order Poales; family Poaceae; genus Elymus; species Elymus sibiricus. The sequence continues at coordinate 415,658,853 of CM077675.1, forward strand.
TCGCCCAAGATCAAAAGAGCACCAACCAAAACAGCGGTGTCCGCTTTGATGCAGCAACCAAGAGGGGAAAGGACACATATTATGGTTACATAGTGGACATATGGGAACTTGACTATGGACATGATTTCAAGGTCCCTTTGTTTCAGTGCAAATGGGTCAATCTGTCAGGATGCGGGGTACAGGTAGACCCACAGTACGGAATGACAACAGTGGATCTGAACAATCTTGGGTACACAGACGAACCATTCGTCCTAGCCAATGATGTGGCGCAGGTTTTCTATGTGAAGGACATGTCTACCAAACCGAGAAAAAGAAAAGATAAGGAAGCGAATACATCATACGATGAGCCAAAGCGCCACATAGTTCTTTCAGGAAAAAGAGACATCGTGGGATTGGAGGGCAAGACAGACATGTCTGAAGATTATGAAAAGTTTCATGAAATTCCTCCCTTCAAAGTCAAGTCTGACCCAAGCACCCTGTTAAACGATGAAGATTATCCATGGTTACGGTGCAATAAGCAAAGGACACAAGCGAAGAAAAAGTGAAGACTTTCTCTCCACAACTATATCAGTAAATGCATGAAAGTTCAGAGTTCATTTGTAGTGCTTTTCAATTTCCGGGTCATTTAGCTTAAAAAAAATCATTAAATGCATGAAAAATAGGAAATGAAGTCAGAAAGGGTTGAAAATTGATGATGTGGCTTTGAATGGTGCATTTTGAACACACAAAAAGTCTGGAGTTCAAATAAGTTCAAAAAAATGAAATCCCTTTGTAACAGATGAGTTTTCGTCCGAAACCCTGATACTTCGAAAGAGATTGTCCATTTTGTACACGAAGTGCATCCAGTTTTTGCCGTAACCCTCTCAACTTTTTAGCACATGCTATGTGGGTGAAATGATGATACCATGCCAACTTTCAACCTGTTCAGAGTTCATTTGTAGTGCTTTTCAATTTCAGGGTCATTTAGCTTAAAAAAACCAGTAAATGCATGAAAAATAGGAAATGAAGTCAGAAAGGGTTGAAAATTGATGATGTGGCTTTGAATGGTGCATTTTGAACACACAAAAAGTCTGGAGTTCAAATAAGTTCAAAAAAATGAAATCCCTTTGTAACAGATGAGTTTTCGTCCGAAACCCTGATACTTCGAAAGAGATTGTCCATTTTGTACACGAAGTGCATCCAGTTTTTGCCGTAACCCTCTCAACTTTTTAGCACAAGCTATGTGGGTGAAATGATGATACCATGCCAACTTTCAACCTGTTCAGAGTTCATTTGTAGTGCTTTTCAATTTCAGGGTCATTTAGCTTAAAAAAATCAGTAAATGCATGAAAAATAGGAAATGAAGTCAGAAAGGGTTGAAAATTGATGATGTGGCTTTGAATGGTGCATTTTGAACACACAAAAAGTCTAGAGTTCAAATAAGTTCAAAAAAATGAAATCCCTTTGTAACAGATGAGTTTTCGTCCGAAACCCTGATACTTCGAAAGAGATTGTCCGTTTTGTACACGAAGTGCATCCAGTTTTTGGCGTAACCCTCTCAACTTTTTAGCACATGCTATGTGGGTGAAATGATGGTACCATGCCAACTTTCAACCTTTTCAGAGTTCATTTGAAGTGCTTTTCAATTTCAGGGTCATTTAGCTCAAAGAATGTACTAATAGCAAAAAGAATGAACTAGAAAACCTTTATGAAACTCTAATAGCAAAAATAATGAACTAAAAATAATCAATTAAAAAATTCTGTTATGATCAACTAAAATAAAACTATAATATTCTTCAATAGCAAAAAGAATCAACTAAAACTATTCAAATTTGGAAACTAATGGCACTAACAGAAAGTTTATAATTTTTGTGACCTAAAAGCAAAAAAGAATCACTGAAAAACTGTAATTTTTGTGACCTAAAAGCAAAAAGAAAATAAATAAAGCAAAAAAGAAAACAAAAAAAGTAGAAAAAAATGCCGCCTACTGGGCCACAGCGGCCTGAATACGACTAGAAACCCAACCAGCTTGTTGGGCCAGGATTCAGGCCAGCAGAAGGCCCAATAGGCCCACAGGCAGTGACAGATTAGGCCCGGAAGCCTGCTGTTGAGAGGAGCTCGAGAGGGTGTGCGCAGCAGCGCTTATAAACCACTCTCGGGCCCTCTCAGCTAGCGAGGTGGGACTAAAAATTTGGCCTCGGGCAGCACCACCCTTTGGTCCCGGTTGGTGGCACTAACCGGGACCAATGTCACCCTTTAGTCCCGGTTGGTGCCACCAACCGGGACCAAAGGTCTCTGCTTTGGGCTGACAAGCAGAGACCTTTGGTCCCGGTTGGTGGCACCAACCGGGACTAAAGGTAGGCATTGGTCCCGGTTGGTGCCACCAACCGGGACCAATACTCTGTGTATATAAGCAACACTTACGATTTTTTCAGATTTCATCTAGCACTTGCCCCCGACGACGCCGAGCACATCGATGCCGCCAGGCTGCCCAAGCTCGCCGGCGACGCCCTCTGCCCTGACGCCCTCTGCCCCGACGCGCCGTCCCGTGCCCCGACACCGGCGCCACTCCCCGACGCACGCCCTGCCCCGACGCGCGCCTCTGCCCCGACGCGCCGCCCCGTGCCCCGACGCCGGCGCCGCTCCCCGACGCGCGCCCTGCCCCGACGCCGCCCCGCGCCACTGCCCTGCCCCGACGACGCCGCCCCTCCTCCCCGTTCGGTCCGGCCGGCCCCCTTTCCTCCCTCTCCTCCCTGTCCCCTGTTGATTTTGATGATTTTGATGATATATAGATGATAGATGATATATGATAGTTAGATGATGATGTTGAGGATAGCTGATGATGTTGATGATATTTGATGTATGCTTTTTTTTGTTCATATAATTTTTTATAGCATTTTTGGTCCATGTATATATGTGTGTGTGTATGGATGGATGGATGGATGGATGGATGTATATATATAGAAAATGATCATATGATATATATGTATGCTAAAGAAAATATGATATAAAAAAAATATCGTAGCTTCCTGTTTTTTTTTTCCATGGATGTATGCTAAAGAAAATTATGAAAGAATTTATGGGAGGTTTCTGTCAAAAGGTTCAATGATTTGTCAAGGCAAAAAATTGAACTAATTAAGGTATCCCATGTTTTTGTATATATGATATATGTATTTTGTTGGCAGAAAATAAGTTGGCTAAATAGAAGTTCCTTCATGAAGGGGTTTTACTTTGCCTAAATCGGGGAGGGGCAACTTCACTAAACGTTCATGATTTTTTTTGTTCATATTAAGAAAGAGCGTAAATCGGGGAAAATGAGGGGGGAGGAGTCCGCAAATATCCCCTAACTCTCTCGGGAAAATGAGGGGGGAGGAGTCGGCAAGTATGTCCCCTAACTCTCTCGGGAAAATGAGGGGGGAGGAGTCCGCAAGTATCCCCTAACTCTCTCGAGAAAATGAGGGGGGAGGAGTCCGCAAGTATCCCCTAACTCTCTCGGGAAAATGAGGGGGGAGGAGTCCGCAAGTATCCCCTAACTCTCTCGGGAAAATGAGGGGGGAGGAGTCCGCAAGTATGTCCCCTAACTCTCTCGGGAAAATGAGGGGGGAGGATTTTTTTTATGCTCATAGAAACTCTCGAGTCCACCCAAACCGGGACTGAAAGAGCGTTGTCGAGGCCACCCCACCCACCGCATCCCCGTAGCTCACCCGAGAAGCTCGCCGCCGTCGAGGTCGTAGCGCTCGACTCCGGCCGTTTCAGCCGCTCCGACCACCGCCAATCGACGCGCCGTCGTCTTGCCGTTCGAACGAGCCCGGCCGCGCATCGAATGATGCCCTGTGGGCGATTTCCGACCGAAGCCCGAGCCGCGCCGCCGCGTTTGGCTCGCCGGAGAGCTTCGTACCATTATGCGCCTGTTACTTCCGGCTAATGATGAAGCCTTGGTTTTCTTGAATCCTTTGACACTAGACAACGTGACATATAGAAGGGTAGATGAGATCAGGAAAAATATGGACCATTTTCTGCACATTCAGAATGGCGCCATTTTGTTAAATCCCTTAAAGGTTAAGAGAATCCGTTGTTTGACATTCATGAGAGAGGCGGTCCGGACGTCGGACATTCATGAGAGAGGCGGTCCGGACGTCGGACATTCATGTTTGTATATTAATTGCCATGTTGTAATATTTGCAGAAACTATGGATCAAAGAGACTTGGAACAAGAACAGTTGTTGGGGGAGATAATCCTCGCCGGAGGTGATGCTGTCTTGTCGTTTCTCAACGACACCGATGGAACAATGGAGGAGGAAGGACATGATCATGATGGCTCCGGTGACATGATCATGATGGCTCCGGAGGTGCTGACTAGCTAATTGATGCATTAATTGTTTTGGTATGTACATATATTAACTCTTCTTTCTTCTTTTATAGCCCTCCGGATCGAGCCAAACTTCGGTAACGAGACGAGTCCCGAAGAAGAGGTTGCGTAAGGTTGAAAGGTTCACGATCACAGCACTCGCGGACGATGGCCTACCGATTGAACCCAAGCGGACCAAGGACGCATTTTCTGCTCAGTGTGGAGCTATTGTTAGGGACAACATCCCGATCAGCATCAAGCAATGGAATAAACCTAAGGACGACGCCCCTGAAGGTGATTATGTCACCGATAGACAGAAAGATGATCTTTGGACCTTGCTGAAGGCAAATTTCACCCTACCGCCAGAGGAGGATCCGAATAAGCCAGTTATAGAGCCACTGGTCAAGGCGTGTGCTCTTAAGAAGATGGCAGATCTATTCAGGAGGTGGAAGAAGGAGTTGAAATCAAAGTTTGTCGACAAAGGTGAGACTCCAGAATTCATCGGCCGATTTGAGAAGATAAGAGATCACTGGCCCGCATTTGTGGCCTACAAGACATCGGACAAGAGTAAGAAAATGTCAGAGACAAACAAGAACAATGCTGCAAAGAAGAAGTATCACCATCACACGGGGTCAGGTGGCTACCTCAAAGACCGGCCGTTGTGGGACAAAGCTGAGAATGACCTGATTGCTAAAGGGGTCCAACCAGAGACATTCAACTGGCCAGACCGTTCAAGGACTTGGTTCTTCGGGGTTGGGGGAACTTTGGACCCTGAAACAGGGAAGTGCCGTTGGACGGACGAGCAACTTGCAATACCCGTCACGAAGCTTCAGAAGTATATCACCGCAGCGCAGGAAGGGACGTTCATTCCCGACAGAGAGAAGGACGAGCTGACTGAGGCCCTAGGGAATGCTGAGCACCTTGGACGAACACGAGGCACACCAGGCTCCGTTTCGTGGAAGGTTGGGTTTCCCGACGCAGGCGGTTACAGAAGCCGGGAGAGAAAGAGGAAAGCGGGGCTGAGCGACATGAAGAAGATGAGTGCAAGACTACAAAAGCTAGAGGAAGAACTTGAGAGCCAGCGAGCTGCCGGCCAACCATCTCAGCGGCACGAAGCTACCCCAAAAGCTACCCCGCCATCTCAGCGGAGAAGCAGCGTGGCTTCCACGGAGCCCGTTCAGACTGACTTCACGGATCCTATCTACCCCGTGGATACTATCACGGAGGCTCAAAATTGCGAGCTTATGACGAAATGCCGGAACCTCACTTTCAAGGCGGCTGTCGGCTCTGTTGCACCTCCTCAACCCAACGGAACTTTTCACTGCCTTCCGATTCCACATGGCTATGCTGTTGTGATGGTGGATGAAGTAATGCTGGGATTTGAGGAGCTTGAGCTTGACCACTCTACAGGTGAAGGGGAGAATCAGCTGGTTCGTGCTCTGAGGAGTACATGTCTATGGCAGAAGGAGTACATCAAGCTTCCAAACTGGAAGCCTCCGCCTCCTCCTCCTCCTCCGGCGAGTCAAGGCACTCCGCCTCCTACTCCTCCTCCTCCTCCTACAGCGAGTGATCAGGGCACTCCGCCTCCTTCTCCGGCTCCTCCGACACGTGAGGGCACTCCGCCTCCTCCTTCGCCTACTCCGGCGCGTCGGAGCAGTCCGCCTCCTCCTCCGCCTCGTCGGCAACGGCGGAAGACAGACGCCGCCGGTCTGGCTCCTCTGGCGCGTCGGAGCACTCCGCCTCCTTCTCAGCCTCGTCAGCAACGACGGAACAGAGACGCCGCCGCTCCGGCGGCTAGCAGTACAAGCAGAGGCGGGAGGCAATTCAGATACGGTCCATCTCTCAAGCCTCTGGAAAAGTTACCATATGAGAGGACCGAGCAGGAAAACGAGGACATAGTTCGTGCCCAAGTGAGGGCCCATTTTGCAAAGAAAACTCCACCTCCGAAGGAAACAATAGATCCGGTGAAAGTGAAGCGCACTATCGCGCACTATCGATGCCCTGAAGCGACCACCACCGCCTCCACCGCAATCCAACTATGACCGCATTATTCAAAAGACATATGATGAAGCGCGGCGGTCGGGAAGTACTTCTAGTGATGCAAGGTTAGCAGAACGAAGAAGTGGGAAAACAATTCCCCAGCTCGGCGAACAGGAGAAGAAATCGTGCCCCCCGCTCAAGGTGTCTAGCGATATCGTGGCTAATCATCCGGGGATGGTGCTCGGTACCAATCCTGGTGATTACTTGGGGGAGGATGTAATTTTTGAAATGGCTGAGGTACCAAAAGAAGAATATAAATATGTGCACGGGAAGCCTCTCGTCAAACCTGACCATCCTCCTCTAACAACGATGATGTACAAATTGCATGAGTGGTACTTGGAAACCTGCAGGAAGAATGGGTCCGATAGTTTGCTGGTGAGAATTAAAGATGAGCACGACCTCATTGGAGTCGACCTGATGCCTGTTGAATTTGTGGAGTTATTTCAGTTATTCAATCAAAAGGCCCTCGACAAACAAATCATGACTTGCTACTGTCTGTAAGTATTACTTCTGTATTTAAGTCTCTAGCTCAGCTCGTTCATTGCATGTATATATAATTATCCTCACTATATTATGCAGATTGAAGAACGTCGAATGCAAAAAAAGACAAATCTATGACATTGGGTTCATTAGCCCAAATACCGTAAATGAATGGGCGGTACAAGAAAGAGTTAAAGATACCGAGGAAAACTTGCTAAAAGCGTTCCTTTGACATCAAAACAAAAGGGAAATCCTTTTTCCTTACAACTTCAAGTGAGTGTTACTGTCTGCATATTCGGTTTCGCTTACTCGAGGTTAAGTACTGTAATTGATGAGTTATGCGTGCGCAGTTTCCACTATATTCTGCTATCCATTAAGCTTGACGAGGGAGTAGTAACTGTCTTTGACTCGAGACGTAAAGATCCCAAGGATTATGCGGACATGACTGCAATGCTCCAGAAGTAAGTTCAATCAATACCGGGACCATATCGACAACTTTCGTTCATTTCCTGATATCAAGTAATCATTTTCTTTGCCTGGCAGGGTTTGGAAACAGTTCACCGGACAGGTTCCGGAGAACGAGCTGCGATTTACACACCCCAAAGTAAGTAGTACTAGCTAGTTCCGCGCATCTCTCATTGATTCCAGTTTCATCAATACCATTATCGTGCTTGATTATCAGTTTGATTGAACTCTTTTCTCGTAAAGTTCTTTTGGCAGGAACCCGGGAATAATTTATGTGGATACTACGTTTGCGAGTACATTCGCCACAGGACCTCTGAGCGGGGCAGATCTGAAGAACAATTTGAAATATGTAAACAATATTCACAATTTTTTTTTATTAACATCAATTGTGTTGAGTTTCATTCGTATATATGTATTGACCCCCTTCTTTAAATTAGATCTGGCAGATGCGGGATGAACTCCTACCACATGATCGCATACGAGCAATTCAAGAGGAATTGGCGGGATTCTTTCTTGACCACGTCATACATGAAAAGGGAGAATACCATGCGGAAATTCAATGGGAGTTTGGCGCTTGATGATGTCAGGGATGTTATATTGTATATATGTAGTAGCGTCGGATAGATTTACGAAAACTTGTTGTTCGAACAAGCACGGAGAAAGAGAGGTCACTTCTCTCTGTATATGTTCATGACGATCTTGTGTAATTAATGGTTTCCTTCATTTGCTTACTAGCTAGCGTCGAGTTCTCTCTATATGTAGTAGCTAGCGTCGACCAAGCACGGAGAAAGAGAGGTCACTTCTCTCTATTAGCTAGCTAACACAATATGAAACCCCTAAACCCTTCAAAACCCCTAAACCCCCCCTTTAAAAAAAAAAAAAAAACCCCAGCGCCTTTTGGTCCCGTTTGGTGTTACCAACCGGGACTAAAGGTCCTCCTGCCTGAGTGCTGCGAAGTGGCCACGTGGAGCTCCTTTAGTCCCGGTTGGTGTTACCAACCGGGACTAAAGGTCCTCCTGCCTGAGTGCTGCGAAGTGGCCACGTGGAGCTCCTTTAGTCCCGGTTGGTGTTACCAACCGGGACTAAAGGTCCTCCTGCCTGGGCTCCCCACAGCGGCCACATGGAGCCCCTTTGGTCCCGGTTCGTAAGCGAACCGGGACTAAAGGTTTTGGGCTTTAGTCCCGACCCTTTAGTCCCGGTTCCAGAACCAAGACTAAAGCCCCTCTGAAACCGGGACTAATGAGCCTTTTTCTACTAGTGTCCACAGGCAGACTATCCAGAAATAACGGGCATGGAGAAAACTTGGCAACCTTTTGTATTTATGGGTACTACGTATTTATACCCACAAAATATATAGATAGGACATGGGTATGAAATTCTGCCATGCGTGGTACCGATAAAAAGTCAATAAATAAAAATTATGCCATGGGTGATTCCTACGTCATGTGGCATCAACACCTAGGGCCAACCCTCAATCACATATTCCCAAAACCAACCGTAGCTCATAGGCTCACCTGTCGAACACGCTGCCGCATGCAGATTTCGACAAAGATTAGCTGAGGTGAGAATTTACCACACGCGGAAAATGCTGCTATAACATCAACGTAGGATGAAAAGGAACGTCCAGGGCGGAGGTGACTAAAAAGTTCATAAGTTGACGTCACTCTTGTCTTGTATCCCACCGTTAAAGTACATTTGCACTAAAATAGTGCAACCAAAGCAAATACAAAACAAAAAGGCACGCATAATAGATTAAAAGCTCAAATAGAAAATTTGAAAGTAGAGAATGACCAAGACTTCGTAAATGTGCGATCACTTTAGGAATTTGCTTATATCCTTTAGACAGTTTTGATCCAGGAAAGTGACAGCAGTAGCACAATGCTGCATGCATGCCTGGCGCAGGCGCTAGATCCATGTGCAATATGTACGTGGGAATAATATATGTCGTCTCAAAAGATAAGAGGTTTATTGATCGCGCGCTGATGCGATATAGTACCGTGTCTAGCTGGCGCACACGATCGATCAGTGTTGTCTAATCTTATTTGTACGCGGCAAATGTGGCAGTTTGTATTGCTTGCTTCATCAACATGCACTGCTGGATGCCCGTTTCAGTTTCAACCACAAATCGATCGACGTGTCACTTCCTTAGGGCATAGGAGGATGAGAGCCCCCACCCCCGCTCCCGCTCCACCCCCTGGCCCCGCGCCGGCGCCGGCGCTGGCGCCCGCCCCGGCCGCCCTCGCTGACCTGGCGGCCACCTGGTTCATGCCGCTGCCTCCTCCGCCGCCTGGCCGGCCGGCTGCTGCCGCCCCTGCGAAGTTCTCCGCCCCCGTTGCGGCCGTCGGAATCCCCCCTGCCAGATCTGGATTCCCCGGCGCCCGGCGGCTCCGACGCGTGCGCATCCACCGGATCTGAGTTCGTCCCCGAGTCGCCTTTGGGTCCTCGCCCGGACTCGGTCGCTCCTCCAGCCGCGTCGTCCCTGGCGCGCATTGATGGCGGGCTGGTGGCTCGCCATTACTGCTCTGCGTCGATCGAGCGTTCCAGCTCGCCTCCTGCTGCGCCTTCAAGGCCAGCGCCTGGCACGTCTTCAAGCCCAGCGACAGGCGCGGGGCGCGAGGCGGACAAGGCGGACAAGACCGGCGGCTGGCTCCTTGTCAAATCGCGGCGAGGCCCGCGCTGCCCGGCTTTGGAGCCTCAGGCATTCATGCCTCCTCCTCTCCGTCTGTGGCTTAAAGGCAGATGCTGCCGCTGCCTTGCTCCTGGGCATAAAGCGCTGGTGTGCCGTGAACCCATTCGCTGTGCCCAGTGCCTCGAGAACGGTCACCGCGCCCGTGGCTGCAAGAACCGGTGGCGGCCTCTCAGCTCTCTACCTTGCCTCGCGTTCATCCCGCCACCGCCACTCCCTCGCCCGTCACCTGCTGCTCCTCAGGCTCAGGAGCCCAAGTTCGGTGCTGGTAGGGGTTGGCCTCTCCCCAAGCCTGCGCCGGCGCCGCTGCTGCCCCCCCAGCCTCCAGCACCCCCGCTGCCGCTCGACACCGCCTCCAACACCATGCCGCGTCTGGGTGATGCTGCTCTAAGGCCCGAGGAGGACTTTGTGGTCGTCCCCGCCACGCCGGAGATGCAGGCTGAAGCTGCCCTGCTCTCCACCAACGCCGCAGTTGCTTGGTTCGAGGGAGCACGGGAGGATGTCCCCTGCAACACGGTGGCTGCCGCGTTCGCCACCACCTTCGGTTTCAGGCTGGAGGACGTGGGTGCGGTTCATGTACCAGCACAACTGCGCCGACGCCGTCGACCGCGGCGACATCCTCGTCAGCAACTCTAGGCTCTTCGTCCGCGGGTGGCGGCTCGAGGCGCACGCGGACAATGAGGACCAGCTGTACCATGTCCGTCTCTGCCTTGAAGGGATCCCGGTGCATGGCTGGAACAACTACATCGCCTCTTTCGTCATCGGTCGTGGCTGCTCGCTGGACTACATCGAGCAACGGTCTGTGCGTCGGGACGACACGCGCGACCTCTCGCTCTGGGCATGGACGTCTGACCCCAACCGCATCCCCAAGGTGAAGTGGCTCACCTTGCCGGCTCGTGGCCATCGGCGTCGAGGCCGCCGTGGCCTCCTGCACCGTGTGCTGGTGCACCTTGATCTGCTAGAAGACCACACCAAGGCCAAGGATGACGACGACAACACGCCACCTGCGGAAATCCACGAGTACACTTGGTACCGGCGCTGTGTTCATGGCACGGCGGGACGCGGCGAGCGCCGTGCTGCCCAGGGCAAAGATGAGCGGAGGCCACCACGCCGGGACGACGACGACGACCGTGACGGCCGGCGAGGCCGTGGTGCTCCACGTCCACGCGAGGGTTGGGGCGCCCGTATCCGGCGCTCCCTCTCTAGGGGAGCTACTGATCGCCAGCGGCCGGAGGGTCAAGACCGCAGACACGACCGTTCTGGTGGGCGGCGTCGGTGTGACGCCCCTATGTTGGCGTCTGCTCCTGCTGTCGACGCTCCCGCTCCGGTCCTGCTGGGCTCCGGGTCCACCAGCGCCGGTGAGGCCCGTGCCCTGGAGCAGCTGCCGGTGCGTGGGCGTAGCCCAGCGCGCCAGGTCTCGCCACGGGCTGTGCGCCGGCGCTCCCAGGAGGCCCTCACGCCGCCGGCTTCGCTACCTCTCTCTCCCACGTCGGTGCTGCCACGCCAGCTCCTCTCCAAGAGATACGATCCCAGGGCGTCGGCCATCTCTCTGGCGGCTCAAAATCCGGCGGTGACGCACCTCTGCTCGCCCGCAATGCTCCTTCCGCCTCTATCGCCGGCCAGGCCGCCGGGCTTCGAGTCGTCGCCCACCCCTCCCCTGGTCTCCAGCGGCCCGGTGCAACGCACCCCCTCCCCGGTGCAAAGGCGCAGAGCTGCTGCGGATATCCAGCCGGCCAGTGTTGGCCTGGCTGTGTTCTTCGACGAGAGGCCGGAGCCGATTCTACCATCCCCGGCCTCCACGCCGCCGCGTCCTCTGGCTGCTCGTCGCAAGACCCTTACTGGTGTCACCATCTCCAGGTCCGCTGCGGGTCTCTCCCTGCACAGGACATGTGTGAAGAACAAAACCCCTGGGCGTGCCAAGGAGGCGCCTGCTGCTAAGGCGGCGGAGCTGCTGGTTTGCCGCAGCCTTGGAATCGTCAAGAATGGCGCAGATGTTACAGCGGCGGCCTTGGACGCTTTTGCAGAGAAGTTCAAAGACACTCTACCCCCGGAGGTGATCAGCTCCATGCGTGATCTTTTCAAGCTCGATGATGTGCAGGCTGCTGGAGTGGAGGACGCGCTCATCCAGCATGGCGGGGCTGGCGCCATCGACCTGGATGGACCTGAGAATGCGGCTGGAGCTCTGTTGGCAGCAGTCTGATGATTGTTGTTGCTCCCTGGGTTTAGAAATTCTCAATGTTAGATCAACCTCTACTGTCTGTTGTGTGGTGCGTGCACAACGTACCGTGTCATGCCTTCTTTTGGTGTATTTGTAGCTCCAGGATCTTGGCTAAGCTCGGTGTTGGGTTCTGGCAGCTCAGCTTGCTGCTTTTGCGTGTGTGTGTGGCTGATGGATGTTCATCATGCCTCTATGTGTACTCCCTGTTACCATGTTAGAGCAAGCTATCAATGTCTTGTGTTGGAACGTCCGAGGCCTCAATTGTCCGGATCTACGGTCCACTGTTAGCGCCACCATCACCTCCTCCTCCTGTCATATTGCATGCCTTCAGGAGACGAAACTGGACAGTGTCGACGTGTTCAGAGCCTCTTTCCTTGGGGGGAACAGGCTACGCAACTTTGCGCAGAGGCCGGCCGAAGGCACAAGGGGGGGGGGGGGGGGGGGGGATGCTTCTGCTTTGGGATGGCCAGTTGGTGGACCTAGTTGACATCAACTACACCGCCTTCTGTTTATCCGCGATGGTCCGAGTCCGAAACTCCGACGTGCAATACAAGATCACCACAGTTAACGGCCCCACCGACTCTTCTCGCAAAGACGCTTTCTTCACGGAGCTCATCGACCAAAAGCCGCCTGCCGGTGTCCTATGGCTCGTGACAGGAGATTTCAACCAAATATATCGCGCGCGCGACAAGAGCAATAGAAACATTAACCGGAGTCGCATTAACCGTTTTCGTACGGCTCTCCAGAGTTGCGAGTTGAAAGAAATTCACCTTGAAAATAGGAGGTTCACCTGGAGCAACGAAAGGGCAAACCCGACCTTGTGCAAACTTGATTCGTTCTTCTGTAACGCTGAATGGGACGCCACCTTCGGCACCCACGTGCTCCACGCCCTATCTTCCTCCCTGTCCGACCACTGCCCTCTCCTTCTCGCAGATGATAAAGGGCCGAGGAGGCCCAAGACCTTCAAGTTCGAAAACTTCTAGGTCTCCATGCCGGGTTTCATGGAGGTTGTTAGCAAGGCTTGGGATGAGCAGCTTCCACACTCTGAGCCTTATCAGATCTTGTTCCACAAACTCAGAAAGGTTGGACATCGCCTTTCTGAGTGGAGTAGGGGACTCTTCTCAAAGGCAAAAATTCAGCTGCATGCGGCCCTTTTGGTGATCCTGCACCTTGACATCGCGCAAGAAAACAGACATCTTTCCACCGACGAGGTTGATCTAAGGGCCAGGCTAAAGAGGAGGGTTATAAGCCTGGCCGTGCTTGAGAGGGCTCGGAAAAAGCAATGCGCGAGAATCTCAAATCTTAAAGAAGGAGATGCAAATACCAAATTCTTCCATCGTCGGGTCAATGCCAGGAGGAGAAAGAACCATATCCATAGGCTAAAGCATGGCCAGGGTTGGGTCACTGACCATGATGCTAAGGAGAAGATAATTCACGACCATTTTTCTGCGGTCATGAGGAGAGGGTCTTTGTCAACAAAAGACTTCAACTGGGACGAGCTCAACCTGGAGTCTCACGAGTTGGAGCTGCGCGAGCTTGGATTGCCCATCACCGAGGAGGAGGTGCTTGAGGCTTTAAACGACATGCCTAACGATAAGGCGCCAGGCCCGGACGGATTCACGGGCATTTTCTTCAAGAAATGTTGGGGCATAATCAAACATGATGTGATGAGGGTGATTCTCCAGTTTGACTCCCTCCACACATCCGATCTTCACTGACTCAACTCTGCCAATGTTGTGCTTCTGCCCAAGAAAGAGGGAGCTGAGGGTATTGGCGACTATAGACCCATTAGCCTTATCCATGCTATCGCCAAAATCCTCGCGAAGGTGCTTTCCCTCCGCCTTGCTCCGCACATGAACAACCTTGTCTCCAACGCCCAAAGTGCCTTTATCAAGACGAGAAGCATACAAGATAACTTCATGTGCGTGCGCAACTTTGCCCGCCGGCTCCATAAGTGCAAGACTCCGTCGCTCCTGTTCAAGCTCGACATCCGAAAGGCTTTTGATTCAGTCAGATGTGAGTATGTACTTGACCTCCTGCGGCGCCGTGGATTCCCTTGCAAATTTCATAACTGGATTGCAGCGCTCCTTTGCACCTCTTCCTCGAGGATCATCCTAAATGGTGTGCCCGGCCCACCCATCAACCATGGACAGGGCCTTCGCCAGGGGGACCCAGTTTCACCATTGCTATTCGTCATTACCATTGATCCGCTACAACGACTCCTTGACTTGGCTACCCGCAAGAAATTGCTCCACCGTATCCGTGGAAGGGGTGTCATGGTGCGTACCTCGCTTTATGCGGATGATGCCGCGGTGTTCATGGCCCCCATAAAGAAAGACATTGACAACTTCTCGGCAATTTTACGTTGCTTTGGGGAGGTCACCGGGCTATGCACCAACTTTCACAAGAGCTCCGTTGTGCCTATCCGGTGCAATAACCTTAACTTGGGACATATTCTGCAAAGCATGTCGGCCACTACGACAACCTTCCCTCTACGGTACTTAGGCCTCCTGCTATCCGTCTGACAGCTGAAGAAGGCGGATTTCCAATTCCTTGAAGACAAGGTGGCGAGCAAATTGGTTGCGTATGAGGGGCAGAACATTACTACCATCGGGCGCACGACTTTAGTAAAATGTGTCATCTCCTCACTTGCGGTCTACTTCATCACCTCCTTGGTTGTCCCTCTGTCCATCTTGCAAAATGTGAACAAGCTGGAGCGTGCTTTCCTGTGGTTCGGGTCGGATAAGACCACGGGAGCAAAGTGCAAGGTAAATTGGAATATAGTGTGCCGCCCTACGGAGTACGGTGACCTTGGAGTCCTCAACACCGCCAAGTTTGCTCGCGCCTTGCGGCTGAGATGGCCTTGGTTTGAATGGACGGAGCCAAATAAGATGTGGGTCGGTTTGGGCAACCCTTGCGACGAGGCGGACATGTCTTTCTTCTATGCCTCAACCACCATCTATGTGGGGAATGGGGCCAAAACGCCCTTTTGGGAATCCCCGTGGCTGCATGGAGCCAAACCAAAAGATGTTGCTCCCCTAATTTTCGAGGCCTCCATGAGGAAAAATTGGAAGGTTCGTGAGGCCCTCAAAAACAATGCTTGGATTCTTAAGATCAACCCCTCCACGACCGTCTCCATCGAGCACAACCGGCAATTCTTCACCCTTTGGATGCTCTTGCACAACTTCCATCTTGATGAGCTTTCCGAGGATTCCATTATATGGAAGCACACGACCGATGGCCGCTACTCCGCCGCCTCCGCATATCAAGCACAATTCCTCGGGCTGGTTCTCTCCCCCTTGGAGCACATGATTTGGAAGGCTTGGGCGCCTCCAAAGGCAAGGTTCTTCGCATGGTTGGCGACCCAAGATAGAATCTGGACGGCGGATAGGCTCGCCAAGCGGGGTTGGCCGAACTGTGGTCTTTGCCCTCTTTGCAAAAGAGAGCAAGAGAGCGGCTCTCATCTTTTCTTCAAGTGTCATTACACCATCCGCCTTTGGAAGATGGTCATTGAGAAATTTCAGCTTACGCACTTGGACACCTCTTCATGGCATTTGGAGGCTTCCGTCAAGAGTTGGTGGGAAAATTTGACCGGCACAGGAGGTCCTGACAGAAAGGCGATGGCCTCGATGATTATGCTCGTCTCGTGGACCATCTGGAACGAAAGGAATGCACGAGTCTTCCGGCACAAGTGTGCTCCGCCGGCTATTTTGCTCGCTTCCATTGTCAATGAGGCAAATCTTTGGGTCACTGCTTGGGCAAAGAAATTAGGGGCCATTATTTTGCGCGAGTAATCTCTCATGCCGTGTAAGGGTGCCTATTGTAACAAAACCTATTCTCTACTTAATTAATATATGAGGCAAATCTTTTGCCTCGGTTTCAAAAAAACAAAAAACAAATCGATCGACGGAGGTGATCTCCGAAACCAAAAGAAAAGAGTTGAAAAACGATGGGGGAGAGCCTGCAACGTTGTAGACAGTTGAGTGCCGCATAAAGCCTTTTATTTATCAATTCAAATTTAATCATCAGATCACAATAAACTTTTCTAAAATATATTATAGCATAATAAAAGACTTCAAAGATTTTTCAAACTTCTCGTGCTGAACAAAGAGAAGAGGGTGGAAGATCCATATATTCTAAAAGAAAAGAAAATAACAAACCAACCTATGATTTGATGGTTAGAAGGATAATGATATCTTCAGCCTATCAAGGTTAACCTATAAACCAAAAAGAAGAAAGTACTCTTCTATTTGTAACACAAATGGTAGTACTATATTCACACTAGTCTGTAGCACAAGCGCGCGCGCGGTCATTGGATTAACACACAAGGAGACGCACCTGCGCAAAGAAAAGCTATGAATTTGACGGCAGTCGATATCGATAATGATCTGATTGATGTCGACGCAGAAGTGAGTTAGTGCACGAACTTTACTTCACTAATTAATCAGAGGGGGGCAAGTGTCATTTGCTAGCGGTACAACATACGTGTCGTGATCACCGGCGGCGATGCGCCGGCCTACCTGTGCGTCGATTGTGATAAGTTATACTTCCTCCGTTCATAAATATAATGTTTTTGATATTTCAGTATAAATTATACAAAGTTAAATGAGTGAACAATCATACTAAAAAATATGTATATACATTCAATTTATAAAAAACTAAAATATCTTGTATTTGTTTTTTGACGTTAAATGGCAGGTGCTCTACCCATTTCATATAGAGGAGAAAAGAGAATACAAAGTACTGTACAAAAGTTATTTACATGCTAGAAGACTTACCAGATCAAATACATTTCTAAGGGATCCACTACCTGACCGACGCCCAAGCCAATTTCAGTTGGGTCAGATCTTCCATGACCATGTAGGCCACATCAATCACAGTACGCGAAGCATTGTTAAAAATTCATCTATTCCGCTCCTTCCAAACGTTCCAAAGCATGTAGGTGGTAGCCGCATCTCGCCCCATAATATTTGCATTCCACCAGTCCTCAAGAGAGGAGAGGATAGATGCCGCCCCGGTGGAGATGTGAAGCCAGGTGGAGATAATGCCCCAAACACCACGGGAGAAAAAAACACTCCCGGGTGAGGTGCTCATTTGTTTCATATCCAATTAGGCAGAGCGAGCAGACTTCATCATGAGGCCAGCCTCTTATAGCCAAGCGATCCGCAGTAAGGGCCTTCCGATGTAGTAGTAGCCACATGAATAACTTGCATTTTGGCTCGGCTTTGATGTCCCAAATTTTCTTGGCCAAGAAAGGGGATGTGGCCCCAGCAAATTGCAGCTGGTACGCGGAGGAGGCTGAGTAAGAACCTGAATGAGAAGCCGTTCATTTAATGGTATCCTCCACATTCGGGTCCAGATGGATGTCCAACAACAAAGGCCATAGAACAATGTACTCACGAATTTGCGTCGTGGTGGTAAGATTCCTGAGTCAGCGAATCCAACGGTTGTCTCAAAGTTCATTAGCAACAAAACCACGCTTACGCCTAAGCAAGCAGAAGAAGTGACAGTGCAATATCCTTGGGGGCCCGGCCGTCCAACCATCTGCCAAACCAGAAACTTGTCTTGGCCCCGTTTCCCACCGTTATAGTCATAGCGGCCCTGAAGAGAGCCATATCTTTTTCATTACAGGGGAGCTCGGATCCCGCCCAAGGCCTATTTGGGGCAATCCAGTTGATCCAAGGCCAACGGAGACAAAGGGCCGCCCAAATTTATCTATGTCCAGCACACCGAGCCCCCCAAACTCCTTGGGCCTGCAAACCATGTCCCAGTTGACCAAAGAGTGCCCACCGCTTGCCTATTCTCCATCATCGCCCTTCCAGATGAAGGCTCTCCTTATTTTGTCAATCTTTTTCCGAACCCACTTGGGAAGGTGAAAGACAGACATGTGAAAAATGCCAACCTGGTAAGGACGGACTTGGCAAGGACAACGCACCCCGCGCGGGCAAAATTTCTGCCCATCCATGGTTGGAGGTTGGCACCAATCTTGTCAATCAGGGGTTTCCACTCAATTTTTCTGAGTTTCCTAACGTGCAGGGGGGGGGGCAAGGTAGGTGCATGGAAAAGTCCCCACCTTTGCAGGGAAATGTAGAAAGCACTGCTTCAGGTCATCCGCGTTGCACCTGATCGAAAAGATTTCAGTTTTGTCCATGTTGACAAGCAGTCCACTGGCAGCCCCGAAGACCCTGAGAATCCTGACGATGGTGCGCATCTCGTCGATATCCGGGTTTGCAAAGATTGCAGCATCATCTGCATACAAGGACATTTTGTATAAGCCATTCTTGGCTTTGATAGGCTTGAGGAGGACCTCCTCCGCCGCTGACGTGGCTTGCGACTGCGTTGGTATTTCCCCAAAGAGGAAGGGATGATGCAGCACAGCGACGGTAAGTATTTCCCTCAGTTATGAAACCAAGGTATCGAACCAGTAAGAGGATCACGCAACACTATGTAAACAACACCTGCACACAAAGATCAAATACTTGCAACCCGACGCGAAAGAGAGGTTGTCAATCTCTCCACGGAAACCAGATAGATTAGGTTGTGATAGATCTCACTTGTGGCTTCTCTCATGAGTATAGCACACGGTGGGTGAACAAATTAGTGTTGGGCAATTGATAGAAAATCAAATAATCATGACGATATCCAAGGCGATGATCATTATATAGGCATCACGTCCAAGATTAGTAGACCGAAACGATTCTGCATCTACTACTATTACTCCACACATCGACCGCTATCCAGCATGTATTTAGTGTATTAAGTTCATGGAAAAACGGAGTAATGCAATAAGAACAGTGACATGATGTAGACAAGATCTATTCATGTAGGAATAGACCCCATCTTGTTATCCTTAATAGCAACGATACATGCGTGCCTCGCTGCCCCTTCTGTCACTGGGAGAGGACACCGCAAGATCGAACCCATCACAAAGCACCTCTTCCCATGGCAAGAAAAATCGATCTAGTTGGCCTAACTAAACCAAAGATTCGAAGAAGAAATACGAGGCTATAGGTAATCGTCCATATAAGAGATCAAAGAAGACTCAAATAATATTCATGGATAGAAACTGATCATGAACTCAAAATTCATCGGATCCCAACAAACACAGCGCAAAAAGTCATTACATCAAATAGATATCCAAGAGACCATTGTATTGAGAATCAAAAGAGAGAGAGAGAGAGAGAGAGAGAGAGAGAGAGAGAGAGAAAGCCATCTAGCTACTGCCTACGGACCCGTAGGTCTATGGTGCACTACTCACGCATCATCGGAGAGGCACCAATGAGGATGATGAACCCCTCCGTGATGGTGTTAGATTGGATCTCGCGGTTCTGGAACTTGCGGCGGCTGGATGTATTTATCGTCGACTCCTCTAGGGTTTCTGGAATATTTGGGTATTTATAAAGCTCAGAGGCAGTGGAGAAGGTTTCCGAGGCGGCTACAACCCATCAGGGCGCACCCGGGGCCCCTGGCGCGCCCCGGTGGATTGTGGGCGGCCTGGGCTCCCTCCTGGTTACTTCTTTGGCCCACTGGCCTTCTTTTGGTCCAAAAATATTCTCCAAAAAGTTTCGTCGCGATTGGACTCCGTTTGGTACTGATATTCTACAAAGTAAAAAACAAGCAAAAAACAGCAACTGGCAGTTGGCACTATGTCAATAGGTTAGTCCCAAAAAAATGATATAAAATTGCTATAAAATGATTGTAAAACATCCAAGAATGATAATATAACAACATGGAACAAGCAAAAATTATAGATACGTTGAAGACGTATCAGCCGCTCGCATTAAAATCCTCTGTAATGTGTCGATTCCTACGATGAAAAGCATAGGGGAGAGGGGGTCCCCTTAGCGCAGGCCTCGGCAGTGGCGAAATGACTTCCCCGGTCTCCCGTTGAGGCGCACCTTTGAACTTGTCGTGGCGAAGAGAGCACAAAGCCATTTCCTATATCTTTGGCCAAATCCCAAAGCAGTGAGCACCTCCAATAAAAATGGCCAGCTAACTGTGTTGAATGCTTTAGAGATGTCGAGCCTGATGAACAGGGCCGGAACTTTTTTACGGTGTAGATCATGGAGGACATTTCTTACATGTAAACATTTTTCATGGATGCAACGTCGTTTGATGAAAGCACTCTGGCTCATAGAGACAAGGTCTTGAAAAAAGGGTGCCGTTCGCATCGCCAGGAGTTTTGCAAAAATCTTTGCAAAACTACGGATCAAGCTGATGGGCCGAAAATGGTCCACCCTAATAGCCCCGTTCTTCTTAGGAAGCAAGACGATGTTCGCAGAGTTGAGCAAACCCAAACAAGAGCCACCTGTTGGGGAACGGAGCATGAATTTCAAAAATTTCCTACGCTCACGCAAGATCTATCCATGGAGATGCATCGCTATGAGAGGGGAGAGTGTGTCTACGTACCCTCGTAGACCGTTTAGCGGAAGCGTCTCACAACGCGGTTGATGTAGTCGAACAATCCTTCGGGCTCCACCGATCGAGTACCGAACGTACGGCACCTCCGAGTTCTACACACGTGCAGCTCGGTGACGTTCCTCGCCTTCTTGATCCAGCAAGACGTCGAGGAAGTAGATGAGTTCCGTCAGCACGACGGCGTGGCGACGGTGACGGTGAAGTGATTCCGGCAGGGCTTCGCCTAAGCTCTCCGAAAATATGACCGAGGTGGAAAACGGTGATCGGGGCACCGCACACGGCTATGGGACAATTGTGTGTCTCCAAGGGGTGCCCCTCCTCCGTATATAAAGGAGGGAGCGAGGAGGCTACTAGGACTCCTTAGTCCTAGTAGGATTCCACCTCCCATACGGAGTAGGAAAAGGGGGAAAGGAGAGGGAAAGGAAAGAGGGGGCTGCGCCCCCTCCCCTAGTCCAATTCGGTTTGGGCAAGGGGGGCGCGCGCCTCCTCACGTGGCCTGCCTCTCCTTTTCCCGTATGGCCCAATAAGGCCCATTACTTCTCCCGGTGAATTCCAGTAACTCCCCGGTACTCCGAAAAATACCCGAATCACTCGGAACCTTTCCGACGTCCGAATATAGCCTTCCAATATATGAATCTTTACCTCTCGACCATTTCGAGACTCCTCGTCATGTTCGTGATCTCATCCGGGACTCCAAACAAACTTCGGCCACCAATCACATAACTCATATAATACTAAATCGTCATCGAACCTTAAGTGTGCGGACCCTACGGGTTCGGGAATGATGTAGACATGACCGAGACGACTCTCCGGTCAATAACCAACAGCGGAACCTGGATGCTCATATTGGTTCCTACATATTCCATGAAGATCTTTATCGGTGAACCTCATATGTCAACATATGTTGTTCCCTTTGTCTGGCGGTATGTTACTTGCCCGAGATTCGATCGTCGGTATCGAATACCTAGTTCAATCTCGTTACCGGCAAGTCTCTTTACTCGTTCCGTAATACATCATCTTGCAACTAACTCTTTAGTCACGGTGCTTGCAAGGCTTCTGTGATGCTGTATTACCGAGAGGGCCCAGAGATACCTCTCCGATAGTCGGAGTGACAAATCCCAATCTTGATCCATGCCAACTCAACAAACACTTTCGGAGATACCTGTAGTGCACCTTTATAATCACCCAGTTACGTTGTGACGTTTGATACACCCAAAGTATTCCTACGGTATCCGGGAGTTGCATGATCTCATGGTCAGAGGAACGTGTATTTGACATAGTGAAAGCAATAGCAATAAACTGAACGATCATTTGCTATGCTAACGGTTGGGTCATGTCCATCACATCATTCTCCTAATGATGTGATCCCGTTATCAAATGACAGCTCATGTCCATGGTCAGGAAACCTTGACCATCTTTTGATCAACGAGCTAGTCTAGTAGAGGCATACTAGGGACATTGTATTTGTCTATTATCCACACATGTATTTAGTTTCCGGTCAATACAATTCTAGCATGAATAATAAACTAGTATCATGAACGGGGAAATATGATAATAACTAATTTATTATTGCCTCTAGGGCATATTTCCAACACCACCCAGGTTTGCAACTTGATCAATGGTATCACGGATATCGCCCTTTATGATGTCCCAATAGACACGGAAGAACATCCCAATAAATCTGTCGGGGCCCGGCGCCTTTTCTATTGGCATGGAAAAAATAGCAGACTTAGAGCTCAGAGGGGGTGGAGAAGGTTCCCGAGGCGGCCACAACCCAGTAGGACGCGCTCGGGGCCCCTAGCGCGCCCTGGTGGGTTGTGGACGGCCTGGGCTCCCCCCTGGTTACTTCTTTGGCCCACTGGCCTTCTTCTGATCCAAAAAAATTCTCCAAAAAGTTTCGTCGCGATTGGACTCCGTTTGGTACTGATATTCTGCGAAGTAAAAAACAAGCAAAAAAACAGCAACTGGGACTTGGCACTATGTCAATAGGTTAGGCCCAAAAAAATGATATAAAGTTGCTATAAAATGATTGTAAAACATCCAAGAATGATAATATAACAGCATGGAACAAGCAAAAATTATAGATACGTTGGAGACGTATCAGCATCCCCAAGCTTAATTCCTACTCATCCTCGAGTAGGTAAATAATAAAAACAGAATTTTTGATGTGGAATGCTGCCTAACATGTTCATCACATATTCTTTTCTTTTGTAGCATGGACATTTGGACTTCTAGATGGTTCAAAGCAATTGTCTAGTTTTGACATAAAGACTTTAATACTCAAGCATGCTAACAAGCAACCATGTCTTTCAAAATATCAACACTAAAGAAAGTTATCCCTAACCCATCATGCTCAATCATTGATCCATTCATGAAACACACTCGAATATTAACTACACCGAATGCACAAGTATGATCATAGTGCCCCCTAGTTGGTGCTCTATAAGAAAAGATGGAGAGTCAAATTAAAAATAAAAATTGCATAAAGTAAATAGATAGGCCTTTCGCAGAGGGAAGTAGGGATTTGTAGAGGTGCCAGAGCTCAAAGTTTAAATTGAGAGAGCAAAATATTTTGTGTGGCATGCCTTTCCTGTCAACGAAAACGACAAAGTAGTTCTTAATACTTTCTATGCTAGATATATCATAGGCGGTTCCCAAACATAAAGTAAAGTTTATTCCTTTTTCCACCATTCTTTCACAATCCATGGCTGGTCGTATCCACAGTTGCCTTCCATACCAACACTTTCCAAGGAATTTATTATTTGACAACATAAAGTACATTTCTTTTTCATCTCGGGACTGGGCATCCCTATTACCGTCGAACTCTCGTACAATGACAAGTGAATAAACACTCATCTTGAGAATATATAACACATCTAGCATGAAAAAATATTGGATACCCCCTACTGTTTCATGAGCGGTACGATCACACAAAAAGGAAATTTATTTTGAAAATTAGAGATGGCACATACAAATTTGTTAGAACGGCATGGAAATACCGCATATAGATAGGTATGGTGGACTCATAAGGTAAAACTGGGTTTAAGGATTTTGGATGCACAAGTAGTATTTCTACTTAGTACAAGTGGAGGCTAGCAAATAGATCGAGAAGCAACCAACCAAGAAACGAAAATTCTCATAAACGGGCATTGAGCATAACTAACACGGAATAATGCACCATAAGTAGGATGTAAGTTCATTGCATAGCTATTGACTTTCGTACTTGCATAGGGAATCACAAACCTTAACACCAATATTCTTACTAAAGCATAATTACTCACCAACATGACCCACATATCACTATCATCATGTCTCAAAACTATTACAAGGAATAAAGTTTAATTTGTCCAATGATCTTCATGAATGTTTTTATTATATCCCTCTTGAATATCTATCACTTTGGGACTAGTTTCATATATTGCCATTGCTTTTGACAAGCTCAAACAAATTTAAGTGAAGAACATGAGCATTAAGATTTCATCTCTCAAAATAATATAAGTGAAGCATGAGAGGATTTCTTCAAAATATACTAACTCTCAAATTAATATAAGTGAAGCATGAGAGTATTTCTTCAAAATTTCAACGCACACCATGCTCAAAAAGATATAAGTGACGCGCTAGAGCAATTCCATAGCTCAAAAAATTTAAGTGAAGCATAAAGAGCAATTCTAAAAAATCATTGCATAATTTTGGCTCTCTCAAATAGGTGTGTCCAGCAAGGATACTAGTGACAAACTAAAAAGCAAAGCAAGCAAAGACTCAAATAATACAAGACGCTCCAAGCAAAACTCATGATATGTGACGAATAAAAATATAGCTCCAAGTAAAATACCGATGGTCCTTAGAAGAAAGAGGGGATGCCACTCGGGGCATCCCCAAGCTTAGTTGCTTGTTTCTCTTTGGATATATCTTGGGGGTGCTGTAGCATCCCCAAGCTTAGGCTCTTTTCACTCCTTATTGCTTCATCCATCGTGATCTCACCCAAAATTTGAAAACTTCAATCGCACAAAACTAAACAAAATCTTCGTGAGATCCATTAGTATAATAAAGCAAATCACCACTTTAAGTACTGTTGCAAACTCATTCAAATTTTATTATTGCATTATATCTACTGTATTTTAACTTTACTATGGCTTATACCCTTCAATACAACCCATAGATTCATCAAAACAAGCACACAATGCAACGAAAATAGAATTTGTCTTAAACAGAACAGTCTCTAATAATCTGTACTCTAACCATACTTCTGTAACTCTAAAACTTCTGAAAAAATAGGACAGCGTAAAGAATTTGTATAGAAATACTGTGTTAAAATTTCAGCTCATTATCACACTCCAGTAAAAAACGAAAATCCGCGCACTGGAGGCAAAGTTTCTGTTTCAGATTCAGCATTGTTTCTACTCATCTTATGAATCATCCCAAAGGCTTTACTTGGCACAAACACTAAATAAAAAATAAAAACACAATCATAACAAAGTCATAATTGTTTCAACACTCAAAAACAGAAAGAAAAATATGAAAATAAATTTATTCATTGGTTGCCTCCCAACAAACGCTATCGTTTTACGCCCCTAGCTAGGCATAAAGCATAGATTCAAGTATTGTCATCTTTGGTTTTTGCACCATAGGATGCTCTCATGATTGATTCATATGGTGGCTTAATTATTGTTCTAGGGAAGTGTTCCATACCCTTTCTTAGTGGAAACTCAAATTTACTATTGCCTTCTTTCATATCAATCACGGCACCTATAGTGCGTAAAAACGGTCTACCAAGTATGATGGGACAAGGCGGATTGCAATCAATATCAAGAACAATAAAATCTATGGGCACATAGTTCCTATTTACAATAATAAGAACATCATTAATTCTTCCCAAAGGCTTTTTAATAGTAGAATCCACCAAGTGCAAATTAAGAGAACATTATTCAATATTGGTAAGACCAAGCACATCACATAGAGATTTCGAAATCGGGGAAACGCTAGCACTCAAATCACATAAAGCAAAGCACTCATAATTTTTTATCTTGACCTTAATGGTAGGTTCCCACTCATCATGTAATTTTCTAGGAATAGAAATCTCTAACTCCAACTTTTCTTCAAAACATTTCATCATGGCATCAACGATATGTTTAGTAAAAGCTTTATTTTATTCATAAGCATGGGGTGAATTTAACATGGATTGCAGCAAAGAAATACATTCAATCAAAGAGCAACTATCATAAATAAAATCTTTGCAATCCAAAATAGTGGGCACATCACTAGTTAAAGTTTTGACCTCTTCAAACCCACTTTCATCAATTTTTTCATCAAGATTTTTTATGTCTACTACGCAACCTTCTTCTTGTAGACTCGTGTTGGGCCTCCAAGCGTAGAGTTTTGTAGGACAGTAGCAAATTTCCCTCAAGTGGATGACCTAAGGTTTATCAATCCGTGGGAGGCGTAGGATGAAGATGGTCTCTCTCAAACAACCCTGCAACAAAATAACAAAGAGTCTCTTGTGTCCCCAACACACCCAATACAATGGTAAATTGTATAGGTGCACTAGTTCGGCGAAGAGATGGTGATACAAGTGTAATATAGATGGTAGATATAGGTTTTTGTAATCTGAAAATATAAAAACAGCAAGGTAACTAATGATAAAAGTTAGCAAAAATGGTATTGCAATGCTTGGAAACACGGCCTAGGGTTCATACTTTCACTAGTGCAAGTTCTCTCAACAATACTGACATAGTTGAATCATATGTAAATCCCTCACGTGCGACAAAGAGTTCACTCCAAAGACACAAATAGCGGAGAACAAACGAAGAAATTATTGTAGGGTACGAAACCACCTCAAAGTTATCTTTTCCGATCAATCTTATGAGCTATCCCTATAAGTGTCACGAACAGCCCTAGAGTTCGTACTAAAATAACACCTTAAGATACACATCAACCAAAGCCCTAATGTCACCTAGATACTCCAATGTCACCACGAGTACCCATGGGCTTGATTATACGATATGCATCACACAATTTCAGATTCATCATGTTCAATCCAACACAAAGAACTTCAAAGAGTGCCCCAAAGTTTCTACCGGAGAGTCAAGACGAAAACATGTGCCAACCCCTATGCATAGATTCCCAAGGTCACGGAACCCGCAATTTGATCACCAAAACATACATCAAGTGGATCAATAGAACATTCCATTGTCACCACGGATATCCCATCGCAAGACATACATCAAGTGTTCTCAAATCCTTAAAGACTCAATCCGATAAGAAAACTTCAAAGGGAAAACTCAATTCATCACAAGAAGATAGAGAGGGGAAAACTCCATATGATTCATCTATATTAATAAAGCTCGCGGTACATCAAGATCGTGTCATCTCAAGAACACGAGAGAGAGAGATCAAACACATAGCTACTGGTACATACCCTCAGCCCCGAGGGTGAACTACTCCCTCCTCGTCATGGAGACCGCCGGGATGATGAAGATGGCCTCCGGTGATGGTTTCCCCCTCCGGCAGGGTGCCGGAACGGGCTCCCGATTGGTTTTTCGTGGCTACAGAGGCTTGCGGCGGCGGAACTCCCGATCTAGGTTTCTTTCTGGAGGTTTCTCGATTTATAGGAGCACTTGGCGTTGGAATCAAGTCAGGGGGCTGCTCGAGGGGCCCACAAGCCAGGGGGCGCGCCCTAGGGGGGGGGCGCCCCCTAGGCTTGTGGCCTCCTCGGGAATCTTCTCCGGTATCTTTTTTGCTCCAATATTTTTTATATTTTCCAAAAATATTCTCCGTAAATTTTCAGCCCATTCCGAGAACTTTTATTTCTGCACAAAAAAACGACACCATATTAGTTCTGCTGAAAACATCGCCAGTCCGGGTTAGTTCTAATAAAATCATATGAAATTATTGTAAACATGGCATGAATACTTCATAAATTATAGATACGTTGGAGACGTATCAATTTTCACCCACCAAATTATTGGGACGCCTTCTAGCTAAAGTTGACTCTACTTCATACCCTTTATCATCAATTTTAATATTACTAACCAAGGAATCAATAGAGGAAACACCAATCACATTAAGATCTTCATCATTTTTCTTAAAGCAATGACAACAAAACGCTTGTTCTAAAAAATCTCTTTTAGCTCTAAGTATAGCGGTTCTTTTCTTACTTTCATCCATAGAAACATATAAAGCTTTAATTTATTCATCACTATTAGGTGCAAAAGCATTCAACTTGAGATTTTATACATCATGAGAAATTCTATCAATGCTTCTAGACATATCATCAATCTTATTCAACTTTTCTTGTATCGTAGTATTGAAAACCTTTTGCACATTGATAAATTCTTTAATATTACTCTCAAGATCAGAGGGGTTCCTATTATTATTGTAATAAGAATTTCCATAGGAATTGCCATAATTATTAGAGGAATTTCCAGAAAAAAACCTAGGATTAAAATTACCTCTATAAGCATTGTTATTAAAATTGTTTCGCGAGGTGAAATTCACATCTACGGAATCACTATTTTGCTCAATAAAGGTAGATAAAGGCACATCATTAAGATCAATAGGAGCATTTTTACTAGCAACCAACTTCAGTAAAGCATCAACTTTTTCACTCAAAGTACTAATTTCTTCAACCGAATTAACCTTTTTGCTAGTAGGTTCTCTTTCAGTATGCCATTGTGAATAATTTGCCATAATATTATCTAGCAATGTAGTAGCTTCACCCAAAGTAATTTCCATAAAAGTACCACCCACGGCGGAATCTAAAAGATTTCTAGAGACAAAATTCAATCCCGCATAATTTTTTTGTATGATCATCCAAAGATTTAAACCATGAGTAGGACAATTTCTTAGCATCAATTTCATTCTTTCCCAAGATTGTGCAACATGTTCATGCTCAAGTTGCTTAAAATTCATGATTTGTGTTCTAAGGGAAATAATTTTCACGGTCGGAAAATACTTAGTAATAAAAGCATCCTTGCACTTATTCCAAGAATCAATACTATTGCGAGGCAAAGAAGAAAACCAATTTTTTGCGCGATCCCGCAAGGTGAAAGGAAATAATTTCAACTTTACTATATCATTGTCCACATCTTTTTTATTTTGCATAACACACAATTCTACGAATGTGTTTAGATGGGACGCGGCATCCTCATTAGGAGTACCGGAAAATTGATCTTTCATAACAAGATTCAACAAAGCGACATTAATATCACAAGACTCCGCACTAGTGGCGGGAGGAGAAATCGGAGTACTAATAAAATCATTATTATTAGTATTGAAAAAATCACACAGTTTGGTATTTTCTTGAGTCATCGTGACTACGCAAACAAGATTGCAAGCAAACAAGAGATCTGACGAGAAAAAGGCAAACGAAAAAGAGGGCGAATAAAACGGGAAATTTGGTGAAGTGGGGGAGAGGAAAACGAGAGGCAAATGACAATTAATGTAATTGCAAGGAGATGAGATTTGTGATTAGGAACCTGATAGATGTTGATGGTTTCTCCTCGGCGCCAGAGATTTGCACGTTGAAGAGACTGGTTCCTCCCCGACAACGGCGCCAGAAATTCCTTTGACGTGGCTTGAGACTGCGTCGGTATTTCCCCAAAGAGGAAGGGCTGATGCAGCATAGCAACGGTAAGTATTTCCTTCTGTTATGAAACCAAGGTATCGAACCAATAAGAGGATCATGCAACACTATGTAAACAACACCTGCACACAAAGATCAAATACTTGCAACCCGACGCGAAAGAGAGGTTGCCAATCTCTCCATGGTAAACAAATAGATTAGGTTGTGATAGATTTCACTTGTGGCTTCTCTCATGAGTATAGCACACGGTGGGTGAACAAATTAGTGTTGGGCAATTGATAGAAGATCAAATAATCATGACGATATCCAAGGCGATGATCAATATATAGGCATCACGTCCAATATTAGTAGACAGAAACGATTCTGCATCTACTACTATTACTCCACACATCGACCGCTATCTAGCATGCATCTAGTGTATTAAGTTCATGGAAAAACAGAGTAATACAATAAGAACGGTGACATGATGTAGACAAGATCTATTCATGTAGGAATAGACCCCATCTTGTTATCCTTAATAGCAACGATACATGCGTGCCTCGCTGCCCCTTCTGTCACTGGGAGAGGACACCGCAAGATTGAACCCATCACAAAGCACCTCTTCCCATGGCAAGAAAAATCGATCTAGTTGGCCTAACTAAACCAAAGATTCGAAGAACAAATACGAGGCTATAAGTAATCATGCATATAAGATATCAAAGAAGACTCAAATAATATTCATGGATAGAAACTGATCATGAACTCAAAATTCATCGGATCCCAACAAACACACCGCAAAAAGTCATTACATCAAATAGATATCGAAGATACCATTTTATTGAGAATCAAAAGAGAGAGAGAAAGCCATCTATCTACTGCCTACGGACCCGTAGGTCTATGGTGCACTACTCACGCATCATCGGAGAGGCACCAATGCGGATGATGAACCCCTCCGTGATGGTGTTAGATTGGATCTCGCGGTTCTGGAACTTGCGGCAGCTGGATGTATTTTTCGTCGACTCCTCTAGGGTTTCTGGAATATTTGGGTATTTATAGAGCTCAGAGGTAGTGGAGAAGGTTTCCAAGGCGGACACAACCCATCAGGGCGCGCACGGGGCCACTGGCGCGCCCTGGTGGATTGTGGGCGGCCTGGGCTCCCTCCTGGTTACTTCTTTGGCCCACTGGCCTTCTTCTGGTCCAAAAAAATTCTCCAAAAAGTCGCGATTGGACTCTGTTTGGTACTGATATTCTGCAAAGTAAAAAACAAGCAAAAAAACAGCATCTGGCACTTGGCACTATGTCAATAGGTTAGTCCCAAAAAAATGATATAAAGTTGCTATAAAATGATTGTAAAACATCCAAGAATGATAATATAACAGCATGGAACAAGCAAAAATTATAGATACGTTGAAGACGTATCAGCCGCTCGCATTAAAATCCTATGTAATGTGTCTATTCCTAGGATGAAAAGCATAGGGGAGAGGGGGTACCCTTGGCATAGGCCTCGGCAGTGGCGAAATGACTTCCCCAGTCTCTCGTTGAGGAGCACCTTTGAACTTGTCATGGCGAAGAGAGCACAAAGCCATTTCCTATATCTTTGGCCAAACCCCAAAGCAGTGAGCGCCTCCAATAAAAATGGCCAGCTAACTGTGTCGAATGCTTTAGAGACGTCGAGCTTGATGAACATGGCCGGAACTTTTTTACGGTGTAGATCATGGAGGACATTTCTTACGTGTAAACATTTTTCATGGATGCAACATCGTTTGATGAAAGCACTCTGGCTCATAGAGACAGGGTCTTGCAAAAAGGGTGTCGTTCGCATCGCCAGGAGTTTTGCAAAAATCTTTGCAAAACTACGGACCAAGCTGATGGGCCGAAAATGGTCTACCCTAACAGCCATGTTCTTCTTAGGAAGCAAGAGGATGTTCGCAGAGTTGAGCAACCCCAAACAAGAGCCACCCAGGTTTGCAACTTGATCAATTGCAGCACGGATATTGCCCTTTATGATGTCCCAACAGACACGGAAGAACATCCCAATAAATCTTTCGGGGCCCGGCGCCTTTTCTATTGGCATGGAAAAAATTGCAGACTTAATCTCCTCCTCGGTGAAATTTTCTTCTAGAGCCGACATATCCTTAGGGACTGATGTCTACTACACAACTTGTTCGTGTAGACTCGTGTTGGGCCTCCAAGCGCAGAGTTTTGTAGGACAGTAGCAAATTTCTCTCAATTGGATGACCTAAGGTTTATCAATCCGTGGGAGGCATAGGATGAAAATGGTCTCTCTCAAACAACCCTGCAACCAAATAATAAAAAGTCTCTTGTGTCCCCAACACACCAAATACAATGGTAAATTGTATAGGTCCACTAGTTCGGTGAAGAGATGGTGATACAAGTGTAGTAATGATAGTAGGTATTGATTTTTGTAATAGTAACAATAAAAAACAGCAAGGTAGCAAGTAACAAAAGTGAGCACAAACGGTATTGCAATGCTTGAAAACAAGGCCTAGGGTCCATACTTTCGCTAGTGCAATCTCTCACATAACCATCCCTCAACGTGCAACGAAGAATCACTCCAAAGTTCTTATCTAGCGGAGAACATAATAAGAAATTGTTTGTAGGGTACGAAACCACCTTAAAGTTAACCTTTCCGATCGATCTATCCAAGAGTTCATACTAAAATAACACCAAGTTATCCTTTCCGATCGATCTATCTAAGAGTTCGTACTAAAATAACACCATATTATACGCATCAACCAACTCTAATGTGACGTAGATACTCCAATGTCACCACAAGTATCCATGAGTTAATTATACGATATGCATCAAACAATTTCAGATTCATAATACTCAATCCAACACAAAGAACCTCAAAGAGTGCCCCAAGATTTCTACCGGAGAAAGTAGGACGAAAACGTGCATCAACCCCTATGCATAGATTACCCCAATGTCACTTCGGGAATCCGCGAGTTGAGTACCAAGACATAGATCAAGTGCTCTCAAATCCATAAAAGTATTCAATCCGGTAATAACAAAATCTCAAAGGGAAAACTCAATTCATCACAACTAGATAGAGAGGGGAAAACACCATATGATCCAACTATATTAACAAAGCCCACGATACATCAAGATCGTGCCAAATCAAGAACACGAGAGAGAGAGAGAGAGAGAGAGAGAGATTAAACACATAGCTACTGGTACAAACCCTCAGCCCCGAGGGTGGACTACTCCCTCCTCATCATGGAGACCATGGGGATGATGAAGATGGCCTCCGGTGATGATTTCCCCCTCGGGCAGGGTGCGGGAACGGGGTCTAGATTGGTTTTTTGTGGCTACAAAGGCTTGCGGCGGTGGAACTTCTGATCTAGGGTTATTTCTGGGGGTTTCTGAATATATATGATTTTTGGACGATCGGTTTCACGCGAAGATGGGCCACGAGGGGCCCACAAGACACCAGGGCATGCCAGAGGGGGCTGGCGCGCCCTGGTCGATTGTGGCCACCTCGTGGCTCTTCTGGCCCTCCCACGAAGCTTCTAGTGCCTCTTTTGTTCCAAAAAATCGTCAAAAAGTTTCGTTGCATTTGGAAAACTTTTATTTCTGCACAAAAAAACAACACCACGGTAGTTCTGCTGATAACAACGTCAGTCTGGGTTAGTTCCATGCAAATCATACCAAAACTATATAAAATTGTTGTAATTATGGCATGAATACTTCATAAATTATAGATACGTTGGACACGTATCAGCATCCCCAAGCTTAATTCCTACTCGTCCTAGAGTAAGTAAATGATAAAAGAAAATAATTTATGAAGTGTGAATGCTAGCATAGTGCATAAGTTTGATCAATGATAATTTCAACCACTTTTCCAAGCATCATAACAGTAACTCTTTCTGATAAAACTCATCATGATAAAGTAGCAACCAATTCACATGTCATGGTTCAAATAACGAATTCTCTTGAAACTTAACAACCTATGTTCTTAGTCACCAAACAATTGCAATTCAACTTATTATCAACAAAGTCTAAGTAAGAGCTCCACATACTCAATCATCATTTAGTCTTCTATGATTGCTAGAACTCAAAGCATATTTTTAGAACAAATGGCATCCATCGAACACAGAGAAAGATAGGGGCTTAATGTTTCGCCTCCCATCTCATTTATCATAGAGATAATTGTCAACAATAATAAGTCATGATCAAATATATTTGACTGGCCATATGTGCTTAGATCTTTCTCCACCACATGATGCTTGCCAACTAGAGAAAAATTGAGGTTGAAATGAGAATGCATACTATTGACTCTTGCATAAAAGTAAATACTGAAAGGTAAAAGATAGGCCCTTCGTAGAGGGAAGCAGAGGTTGTATGCACAATCCCTTAATGCAAAAGAACATCACGTTATATTGTCCCTTATGATAGCAACCTTTATTATGCAGTCCGTCGCTTTTATTACTTTGCCATCACAAGTTCATACAACGCTCAATTTTCTCTTACACTAAATGATCAAACACATTTAGAAGCAATTTTTATTGCCTTTTTGCACCGATGAAAACTTACTTGAAGGACCTTATTCAATCCATAGGTAGGTATGGTGGACACTCATGGGAAGAAACTGGGTTTAAGGGTT
The DNA here is from genome assembly GCA_039707655.1 of Elymus sibiricus. Lineage (NCBI taxonomy): Eukaryota > Viridiplantae > Streptophyta > Magnoliopsida > Poales > Poaceae > Elymus > Elymus sibiricus. Next base: position 415,692,674 of record CM077675.1, read on the forward strand.
TTTGGATGCACAAGTAGTATCTCTACTTAGTACGAATTTTTGGCTAGCAAAAGATCCTAAGCAAACACCACATGTTGGAGGATCCATAACAATATAATTTCTATGCAAATATACACAACCATAACTCATTACGTTGTCTTCCTGGTCCAACTTCAACTAATTTGCTCAAGTTTGAAAATAATTAATGGGTATTCACAATCATAGAAGATGTCCAAGATAATATATTTGTATGTGAAAGTTCTCTTCCTTATACTAATAATTCACGAATTGCTTGTATATATGACCAATATTGTGATTGTCAAGATTCAAAAGATTTCACTTTCTAAACCCAATGTGAAGCTACTACTAGGCATGATATGAACATATAATTTCAACTTCATGCTATTCAATTCATTCAACAATTTACTCATAGGATATAAGTGAAGCACAAGAGTAAGTGACAAGCTATTCCAAAAAGATATAAGTGAAGATCAAGCGAGTAGTTAAGTAAATGGGTAGCCATTTGAGAACTCTCTCTCTGTCATCTAAAAACTTTAATATCTATGTATTTTATTAAAACAGCAAGCAAAACAAAATAAAATGACATTCCAAGAATAGCACACATCATGTGAAGAAGCAAAAACTTAGGCTCAACCACTACTAACCGATAATTGTTGATGAAGAAAGGTGGGCTGCCTACCGGTGCATCCCCAAGCTTAGATGCTTGATACTTCTTGAAAATTATCTTGGGATTCCTTGGGCATCCCCAAGCTTGATATTTTGTGTCTCCTTAATTCCTTTTATATCACGGTTTCCCTAAATCTTAAAAACTTCATCCACAAAAACTCGAAAAAACTCGTGAGATAGGTTAGTACACATAAGAATAAGTCCACACTTCTTGTACTGCCAAGACAAGTTGCATAATAATTTCCAAACATCATCTACTGTTTACTATCATTTCCACAATTTATATCTACCAATATAGGCTATGGAGACTATAGGATAAGTAGATGACAAAACTATGACAGCAATCTGTCCAAACAGAACAGTCTGTAGCAATTTATCAAAACAGTGTACTTCTGTAAATCAAAAAATTATGAAAATTTAGGACGTGATAAAGAATTTATATGAAAACACTGTGTAAAAAGTTCAGAAACTTTCCACGTTCGAGTAAAATATGAAAATCCAAACACTACAGAGAAAGTTTCTGTTTTTACACAGCACACATCAAACATGCAATGCAAGCATCCTAAGGCAATTCTTGGAACTTTTTATTGAAAAATAAGATTATAAATAACACCTAAGAAAAAATAAATAAAAATATAATTACGATCCAAGAAAAGCACATATTATGTGACGAATAAAAATATAGCTCTAAGTAAGATATACTGATAATATTGAAGACGAAAGAGGGGATGCCTTCCGGGGCATCCACAAGCTTAGGCGCTTGAGTCTTCCTTGTATGTTGCCTTGGGGGTGCCTTGGGCATCCCCAAGCTTAGGGTCTTACCACTCCTTATTCTTCTTATATCGGTGTCTCACCCAAAACTTGAAAACTTCAATCACACAAAACATAACGGAACTTCGTGAGATGGGTTAGTATAGTAAATATAGATCATTCACTTAGGTACTGTTAAGACAAGATTCATAATTGTTGCCACATGATACCTACTGTATTCTATCATTCACATAATTTATATCACTGAATATAAGCTATGGGAACACTAAAACAAGCAAACTATGCATGCAAAACAGAATCTGTCAAAAACAGAACAGTCTGTGAAGATCTGTAGTATAACCATACTTCCCTGTCTCTAAAAATTCTGAAAAATTAGGAAAATTTAAATAATTTACGTATAAATACTGTATAAATTTTTAGAATTGTTTGACGCTCCAGTGAAATCAGAGAAATTCTTTACTGGAGGCAAAAGTTTCTGTTTTTGCACAGAATCAAATCAACAAGTATCCATACTATCCCAAAGGTTTTACTTGGCACATTATTGAAATAAAAGCCACAAAACATGATTACTACAGTATCTTAATCATGTAAACACACAAAAACAGAAAGTAAAAGTGTTGGGTTGTCTCCCAACAAGCGCTTTTCTTTAAAGCCTTTTAGCTAGGCATGATGATTTCATTGATGCTCACATAAAAAGTAGTAATTGAAATATGCGAGCGAGCATCATGAATCTCATGAAAAGCAAATTTAAGTCCAACCCACTTCCTATGCATAGGGATTTTGTGAGCAAACAATTTATGGGAGCAAGAATCAATTAGCATAGGAAGGCAAAACAAGCATATCTTCAAGATTTTCAACACATAGAAAGGAAACTTGATATTATTGCAATTCCTACAAGCATAAGTTCCTCCCTCATAATAATTTTCAGTAGCATCATGAAGGAATTTAACAATATAACTATAACATAAATCATTCTTTTCATGATGCACAAGCATCGAATTTTCATTACTCTCCACATAAGCAAATTCCTTTTCATCCATGGTAGTGACAGGAAACTCAACAAAATAACTATCATGAGACACTTGATTGACATAACCACATTCAATATTAAAATCATGATGAACAGTTTCAAGGTTACTATCACTCTTTATAGCATACATGTCATCATCATAATCATCATAGATAGGAGGCATGCCATCATCATAATAAATTTGCACATCAAAACTTGGGGGACTAAAAATATCTCTTCATTAAACATAGCATCCACAAGCTTGTGGCTTTGCATATCATTAGCATCATGGCTATTCAGAGAATTCATACTAGCAACATTGCAATCATGCTCATCATTCAAGGAATTCTCATTAAGTATTTTCATAATTTCTTCCTCTACCAATTGAGCACAATTTTCAGAATCTTTATTTTCACGAAAGACATTATAGAGATGAAACAAATGAGGTAACCTAAACTGCATTTTTTTGTAGTTTTCTTTTATAAAACCAAACTAATGAAAAACAAGAAACTAAAAGATTTAATTGCAAGATCTAAAGTTATACCTCCAAGCACTCACCTCCCCGGCAACGGCGCCAGAAAAGAGCTTGATGTCTACTACACAACTTGTTCTTGTAGACTCGTGTTGGGCCTCCAAGCGCAGAGTTTTGTAGGACAGTAGCAAATTTCCCTGAAGTGGATGACCTAAGGTTTATCAATCCATGGGAGGCGTAGGATGAAGATGGTCTCTCTCAAACAACCCTGCAACTAAATAATAAAAAGTCTCTTGTGTCCCCAACACACCAAATACAATGGTAAATTGTATAGGTGCACTAGTTCGGCGAAGAGATGGTGATACAAGTGTAGTAATGATAGTAGGTATTGATTTTTGTAATAGTAACAATAAAAAAAGCGAGGTAGCAAGTAACAAAAGTGAGCACAAACGGTATTGCAATGCTTGAAAATAAGGCCTAGGGTCTGTACTTTCGCTAGTGCAATCTCTCAACAATGCTAATATAATTGGATCACATAACCATCCCTCAACGTACAACGAAGAACCACTACAAAGTTCTTATCTGGCGGAGAACATAAGAAGAAATTATTTGTAGGGTACGAAACCACCTTAATGTTATCCTTTCCGATCGATCTAACCAAGAGTTCGTACTAAAATAACACCAAGTTATCCTTTTCGATCGATCTATCTAAGAGTTCGTACTAAAATAAAACCATATGATACGCATCAACCAACTCTAATGTCACCTAGATACTCCAATGTCACCACAAGTATCCATGAGTTAATTATATGATATGCATCAAACAATTTCAGATTCATAATACTCAATCCAACACAAAGAACCTCAAAGAGTGCCCCAAGATTTCTACCGGAGAAAGTAGGACAAAAACGTGCATCAACCCCTATGCATAGATTACCCCAATGTCACCTCGGGAATTCGCGAGTTGAGTGCCAAGGCATAGATCAAGTGCTCTCAAATCCATAAAAGTATGCAATCCGGTAATAACGAAATCTCAAAGGGAAAACTCAATTCATCACAACAAGATAGAGAGGGGAAAACACCATATGATCCAACTATATTAACAAAGCCCACGATACATCAAAATCGTGCCAAATCAAGAACAAGAGAGAGAGATTAAACACATAGCTACTGGTACAAACCCTCAGCCCCGAGGGTGGACTACTCCCTCCTCATCATGGAGACCATGGGGATGATGAAGATGGCCTCCGGTGACGATTTCCCCCTCCGGTAGGGTGCCAGAACGGGGTCTAGATTGGTATTTTCGTGGCTACAGAGGCTTGCGGAGGAGGAACTTCTGATCTAGCGTTATTTCTGGGGGTTTCTGAATATATATGATTTTTGGACATCGCTTTCACGCGAAGATGGGCCACGAGGGGCCCACAAGACACCAGGGCGCGCCAGAGGGGGCTGGCGCACCCTGGTGGGCTGTGGCTACCTCGTGGCTCTTCTAGCCCTCCTACAAAGCTTCTAGTGCCTCTTTTGTTCCAAAAAAATCATCAAAAAGTTTTGTTGCATTTGGAGAACTTTTATTTCTGCACAAAAAAACAACACCATGGTAGTTCTGCTGAAAACAGCGTCAGTACGGGTTAGTTCCATGCAAATCATACCAAAACTATATAAAATTGTAGTAAATATGGCATGACTACTTCATAAATTATAGATAAGTTGGAGACGTATCAAGGACATAGCCCTGTCGGAGGTGGAAGCCATTGCCGGAGCCCTCTTCATCAACCTTGGGAGCTACGGGTCCATATAGTAATAGTAGATGGTTCTCTCTCTCTCTTTTGATCTTCAATACCATATTTCCGTGAGCCTTCTCACATGATCGGGATCGATTCTATGTAATCGGCGGTGTGTTTGTTGAGACATGATGAATTATCACTTTATGATCAGATTTTTTATTCAAATCAATTGAATATTTTGAGATTTGTTTGTTGCATAATTAAATAACTTTATATGCTCTCCAATAAACCTATCTTCTTTAGCCAAGTTTGATGTTTTTTTCAGATGGAGTTGTGCTTTGTAGTGGGTTCAATCTTGTGATCCTCTAACCCAATGATAATAAGGGCTAAGACATGTATTGTATTGGTACCTCTAAGGATAAAACGATGGGGATTTGTCACATTGATTGACTTCTTTCTGTCTGCATTATATCATATTGCTTATTGCAATACTCTATTGCTTACAAACTTAATCTATGAGATGCATGTTGGATAGTGGTTTTGGGGTGGAGTATTAGTAGTAAATGTAGTTGGATTAATAGTCTACTTATCACGGACGTAATGCCTATATGAGATTATCCCATGGATGATCATAGTCATAAATATTGTAATCTGTTCAATTGCCCAACTGTAATTCGTTTACCATGTCGTTCGCCTATTTTAGAGAGATGCCACCAGTGAACCTATGGCCATCGGCTCTATTCTCCATTACTTGATTCTTATACAATTGCTCTTTTTATTTTCCTTGCTACTATATCACTATATATCTCTATTATTTGCATTTAATCTTGTAACTAGCAAGTCAAGAGGCTTGACAACCGTGTTGCCATGTTGGGTGCATGTTTCTATTTGTTTGTGTGTAGGTGTTGTTTACATTCTTACCTTGGAAGCTTCCTACTGGATTGATAACGTTGGTTCTCTAACTAAGGGAAATACTTTGTTGTTGTTCTATTTCACCCTTCCTCTATGGGGCAATCCCAATAACTCTTACGGGAGTCAGCATCGGCTGCCCTTGTGAAGTGCGGTGGGGCCAACACCAGCAAGATCGTCGATGTCGAGTTCCTGAAATGCGATTTTGTGGAGACAATGCAAAAATTGATAGGAGGAGTGGTTTTAGATTCCCGATGTATCATTCGAAGACCCTTCTCGCACCGATATCGTCAGCCCACTCACTATGACTCCACCGAAGAAGTGCTACTCCTGGAAACCAAAGAGCAGTGACCAACCAAAGTCTCCTGCCATTAGCATGTTGGCCGAGAAGGTGTCCCAACTAAACGTGAAGGGGCAATTGCTCGTGGACATCATGCTGGCCCTAAGCCGCGGGATGTAGCCACTCCAAGATTGTGTTCATCCGATGTGGGAAATGGCCTGGATGACGCAACCCGGGCCATCCGGGGTCGTGACTACAAGGAAAAATCCTTACGGGAGATACTCTTGTTGATGTTCAAGGGTACGACAGCCTCCATCACTAACGAGTCAATCAAAGCCGGATTTTCCATCCTCACACAAATGCAGGGGGTAAGCATTTGTCCATATTCTGTTTGACAATCAATATTGTGTTCATGCTTCATAATGATTTAATGATCATCGCATGCATGAAGGGCCTGGCAAACAAACTCAACTCCTCGATGCAACATCCAGACGACGGCGCCCATCCACCAGGGTTGGACATGCTCCGGGCCGACAACACCTCCATGTCCACCAAGCGGTGCCTGGGAGCCGCCATCCAGATTGAACTGGATGACGACGGTGAAGAGCTCCATGATGATGACCACCACAACCACGATGGCGACTCATCAAGGAACAACGACGAAGACGCTGGACATGGCATATAACACCCTGGTTTTTGTCCCTTTTCTTTTCGAGGATTTCTTTGAATTATATTTGTATTTTTCCAGAACAACTCACTTGGAATTAACCCTGGGAAATGTTTTCTCTTCTTTTCCTGGCTGTTCCAACCCTGAAAGGACGTGGATGTCGCCTAGAGGGGGGGTGAATAGGCGCTTTAAAATAATTACGGTTTAGGCTTGAACAAATGCGGAATAAAACTAACGTTTAATATGTCAAGCACAAAACCAAAAACAACTAGGCTCACCTATGTGCACCAACAACTTATGCTACGCAAGATAAACAACTAAGTGATAGCAAGATATAAAGCATGAAACAATATGGCTATCACAAAGTAAAGTGCATAAGTAAAGGGCTCGGTTAAGAGATAACCGAGGCACGCGGAGACAACGATGTATCTCGAAGTTCACACCCTTGCGGATGCTAATCTCCGTTCGGAGCGGTGTGGAGGCACAATGCTCCCCAAGATGCCACTAAGGCCACCATAATCTCCTCACGCCCTCACACAATGCAAGATGCTGTGATTCCACTAAGGGACCCTTGAGGGCAGTCACCGAACCCGTACAAATGGCAACCCTTGGGGGCGGTCACCGGTACCCGTACAAATTGCTCAGGGCAATCTCCACAACCTAATTGGAGACCCCGACGCTTGCCCGGAGCTTTACACCACAATGATTGAGCTCCAAGCCACCACCAACCATCTAGGGCGCCAAAGCACCCAAGAGGAACAAGCTCTAGGGTGCTCAAACACCCAAGAGTAATAAGCTTCTCAACTTCTCACTTCCACGTATCACTGTGGAGAACTCAAACCTATGCACCAAATGCAATGGCAAGGGCACACGGAGTGCCCAAGTCCTTCTCTCCTAAATCCCACCACAACAACAAATGTTATGGAGGAAATGAGAGGAAGAACGAAGAAGAACACGAAGAACTTCAAGATCTAGATCCAAGGGGTTCCCCTCACTTAGAGGAGAAAGTGATTGGTGGAAATGTGGATCTAGATCTCCTCTCTCTTTTCCCTCAAGAACTAGCAAGAATCATTGGAGGGATTGAGAGTTAGCAAGCTCGAAGAAGGTCAACAATGGGGGGCAAACTCGAGCTCAAAAGATAAGATCCATTGGGGAAGAAGGCCCCCTTAAATAGGTGGGGGAAAATCCAACCGTTACCCCCACAGCCCGCACACAAGCGGTAGTACCGCCCCTGGGAGCGGTACTACCGCCCACTAGCAGAATTGAGCAGCAGTAGAAGGGGCGGCGGTAGTACCGCTTAGTACTACCGCCACTACTACCGCTGCGGCTGAATGGCTGGCGCAGGACACCAGACAAGTGTCTGGAGCTGTTTGATGCCTCGCGCGAGTTCCCCGAGCCACCCTACTTCCCCCCAGCAGTACTACCGCTGGCCAGGGCGGTAGTACCGGCTATAAGCGGTACTACCGTGCTGGCCAGAGCGGTACTATCGCTGGAGAGAAACAAAGAACCCAAGCAACTAGATGGATACAGTAAAACCAGAACTGCCATAACCTTCGCATATGAGCTCCGAATTAAGCAAACTCAAGCTTGTTGGATTCAGGACGACAAGAGCTATCCAACAACGACAGTATGAAAATGCCAATGATATAGATATGTGAAACCTCTATGAATGAAGAACCGGCAAAAACTCCAACATCGAAAACATCATAGAAGATGCATATGGACTCCGTTTTCGATGAACTTGAGCTTGTCATGAAGCTGACCATAAGCTCAAGAACCCACATAGAGAAAAGCCAACCAAGAACCAAGAAATATGATGATGCCAAGAATGCAATGGTTTGAGCTCTCAACGAACGATACGATCAAGCTACTCACTTGAGAGCCCCCCTTGATAGTACGGCTATCGATCCTATAACCCGGTCTCCCAACTACCTCCATGAGACCGGTATAATAGAAAACCCTATCAAGGTCAAACCTTTGCCTTGCGCATAGTCCACTTGAGCTAGATGATGACGATCTTGTCCTTCTCAAGATGGACCACCTTTCTTGATTGCGCCGGCTCAATGAAGACTAGTAGATTGCTCCCCCATACTCCACTATGGGTGAGCCACTCTTCGGCACATCTTCATAAGTCCATTGTCACCACAATGGACGGCAAGCTTCAAGCACGATCTCTCTGTGATGCTTCACTTGAACTTGCACACCGCAACCTTGATGACGATCACCACTTGATGTCATCTTCCATGGGTTGTATGGGATCTTCCTCTTGATGCAATCCCATGGAAATATACCTAACCCTACAAAGAACACTCATGTAGACCATGGGTTAGTACACAAAGCGTAATGGACAATGCTTACCATACCATGGGATCACTAGATCCTTCTCGGTATATCTTGTACGCTTTGTGTGTTGATCAACTTGGTTCACTCTTTGACTTAGTCTTGATCAACCTTGTAACTTATCTTCTGTCTTCATAAAGATGATGTCTTGAAAGTAAACATGAATGCTCACACAGTCTTCTTCTTCAAGACATGCTTGCAGTAAGGTCAACTCTTACATGACCAATCTTTGGATAACACCTTGAATACCACCTTGGTCACCATATAAACTCCTTGAAACCAACAGATGGACTTCAAGAAGTGCATATGGACAAATCCTTCGAATATAACTCAAGGCAACCATTAGTCCATAGGGATTGTCATCAATTATCAAAACCACACATGGATAAATGTGCTCTTACAAACCCATTTCCTCAAGCTTGAAAAAATCATACCTTTACTCGCCACCTTTTTATTCCATTAAATATTCCTTTTATTTATATGAAGGAATATACCTTCAAGTGCTTAGGTTGTGAAGCAACCTATATTTCCTTGCCATTCTTCTAGACGGTGTTTCTCTTCCTCTTGTTGTCGTTCGCCACTTACATCACTACCAGTGCCATCAGCGAACATGAACCACATGTTGCTAACTCCAGCATCACCTCAAACGGCCACCGAAGTGTCGTTCTGACGTGAACTTTAACGTCACTTTGTTGGCCCTACCTAGATAAGTAAATGGTTGCGATCAACTTAAAAACAATCAACAAGTGCGACGTTGGCTTGGACCAGTTGGCGTAGATTGAATGGCAAAATTCATCCTCCACAATGCACTGTTCGAGATCTGGTTCATCTGAATCGGTACTTCTCATCGATGTGGTCCTAGTGGCACGAGGGTTCAATCAGAGGAGGAATGGTGCAGCAGAGATGATTATCCATTAGTTTGCTTTTGCATTGTATATGGGGTAGGGGAACTAAGAGTTTCTCTTCCTCCAACATGTGAACGGAGAACTCTTTTCGGCTTTGAGAGCCTCTCTTTCTCCGCGGCTTGCAAAGTGACCTGCAGGAACGACCGGGTCATATAATTGATTGTCTTAAACCAGGATATAGTTTCGAGATTTAGTAAAAGGGAGTCAACATTTTGTAAGATACACAATTCTTAAAACATATAATAATTTTCAAAGGGTGTGGACACTTTATGAAATTACATGAGTTTTTTTTTGACATTTTTACAAAATACATGATTTTTGAAAATTGTCTGATCACTTTTAAGAATTACAGGTACATCTTGGAAAATTATGTGGACACTTTCTTAGCTACATGAATATATTTTTGAAACACATGAACAATTTTTGAATTTCATGAAGGTTATTTTAAATATGCAAAGGATTTTAAAATTACATGAACATTCTTTAAGACACGAATACCTCTAAAATCTCATAAGGGACTGGGTATCTTCTCAACGCTGGGAGCGTCAAATAGGATTTGTGCTTGGTGGTCATACTATTAGCCGGGCTTGGGCCTAAGCAATTGTGAGAAAGCAAGACGGTCGAATTTGCCTCCTGCTCTTTGTCTATTGTTAATCAAGTTCTTCATGTTTTTGTCGGCATTTTTTTAAGTGCTTGACTTTGGGCATTTTATATATAATGACTTCATGGAATATGTTGTGTGTGCTAGAGGCTCCAGATGCTAACTACACTACACACGTGCAGCATGCACACTTTTTTTTTTAAAAGGAGGATGACCCCTGGCCTCTGCATCTTAAAGATGCATGCAGCCATTTTATTAATTATTCACAAAGACTTTACAAAGTAATATATCAGTAAATTTGAAGTCACCTTCTTGGCAATATCTGTCGCTACTCCTATCCACTTGATGAAGGGGTGCCGAAAGTCCGAGCCGAATACCAAACAGACCTCACACCAAAGCCTAACATATAAAGCCGGAGGCCCCAACCAAAACCGCATGTCCAGGGGCACACACCGGTCCGACGCACTCTCAGTAGTCACCGCACGCGTACACTGCAGAGTCCGTCACCACTGTCTTCCGCCGATCCATCTTCAGAGCAGGTACTGATACATCGACCTTGCCAGGCCTAACTGTCGTCGACGCCACCACGACGACAAACAACATCACCATCCTGCGTCTGCCCATCAACACGCGTCCACCGCCGAGACCCCGCTGCACCATGCTGCTAAGACAGATGACACGGTAGAAACCACGCCGCTGCATCGCCTGTCCACTCGAGTCGGTACCTTCTCCAAAACGTTGCCTCCTGCAAGGAGCGCGGCGCCAGACGTCGACATCGTCTGACAAGGGATACAAATCTAGAATTTCCCCCGGAACAGGCCGAAAGGAGCGACGCGACTTGCTATGACGATGCCTTCGACAAGGTATCAACGTCGACGTCACCATCGTCTGCCATGACCGTAGCCGAGGCTCGGTCTTCACCGGTAGTCTTGCCGCTCCAAACTCGCCACCGGACGGATCTGAAGACAGATCCGCCGCCGTCTCCTGGCCGGCCACCACCAACACGCAAGCGCGCAGCGGACGCAGCATGCACTTAGGCGACGCTTCTCATCTAATTAGACGCCAGAATACCCCAAGACTCTGAATGAATTTAGGAATTTGCACCGAACATATATACCGAGTGGTGCAAGCGTGAACACTACTGCAATTTAAACCCTACTAGTAAGTGGGAGTACGTTATTCCTCCACAACTCTATCACCCCACGGAAAGTATATTAGCTCCAGCACAAGTGAAACCATGCATACATACACTCCGACCCGTCGCATTCCAATGATGCGTAGTAAATATTCTTCCTCTGGTGACTTCGATCGACCGTCCACGGCCCAACGCCGCAAACGGAGATAAGAGAGCGACATAGCATAGCAGGGGTCAGGGGATCTATAGGGCACGGACGTTCCCTTTGATTGGCTTCCAGATGTTCCCTTTGCGAGATCGATGAGCTAGCAGATGGAATTACCGCGATCCCCTGTGTCTCCACTAACTATCTATCTACTCTACCCTCCCCTCACATCAATCGTCGACGTTTCCCTTTCACTCTTCTCCTCTTTGCTAGCTAGATCGAGCACGCGTGCAGCAAGCTCCGATTCCGCACGGGTGTGCTCTGTCGCCGCCGCGTGCCGACCGACGACTGATCGCCTTTCCGAGCCAGCACTGCAGTTTTCCACGTACAGCGCGCACGGGTTCATCATCGACGATTCAACGTGATTCGATTCGCTGTTGATTACGCAGAATTTACCAAAAATATGCTTTCGCCTCGCTTTATAAATAAAGCAATTATTATATACATACAACGAGTAGCAAATCATTGAAGTAAAATAGTCTGCCAGAGCATCAACATTAGCACGTCAAAAAAAATACTCCCTCCGTCCCAAAATAAGTGTCGGGGACGGAGGGAGTAATATAAAAAAGACCATCAAGTGGCCACATCATCAAGGGATCTATAGCGAAGAGACACGACGAGCAGTGACATGCAACGCTTGCAAGAACGTAAGAAATCTCAAGAATGAGTCAGAGGCCCAGCTTATTACGCAGAATCTAGATTGGAATATGGTTGTGTGCATCTTCGTCGATGTCGCTAGCGCAAAATGCTACTAGCCTTTCGCGTGGTAGTGTACCGTAGAATCTTATTTTTAACATAGTACAGACATAGATGCTCATAGGTATGAACATACACTTATTCATATGAATGCATGCATGCATACTTTGTTCTCTAAGCACATTCAAGAGATTGAGTCGGCATATCATGTTAAGATATATAGACGAAGTCATCATAGACGCATTCGTACTCGTCGGGAACATCTCCTCCCAGTTGTCGTAAGGTCTGAAATAAATTCAAAAAATGTACCTACCAATGCCATAGTTTAGGACTTGAACCCTGATGGGTTGGTTCCACCATAAGGAAGCTACCATATACTTGTAAAGACTATTCACATCAAAGAAATTTTGATAAATTTAGCTTTGTACAATACATTCTTTCCACTTGTTTTGTGATGAAGAATACAAATGTTAAAATTATTGGGTCTAACCTATTTAATATTTTAAAATATTATTCAATAACTCATAGTTAATCTCAGATACCATGTGGCCATTCATGCATGACAAGATGGTGTGGAAAGTTTGGGCTCATCTTTTTCTTTCGTTGGTGCAGAAAAGTCTAGCTATGATGTGTCAAAATTGGCCTTGCTGGCGTGGACGCCGACGCCATCAATATGACCCTATTGTTAAAAAATAGTGATGGCGTTGTAGCCTACGCCAGCAGTAATTCAGATATCTATGGTGTTCGTTATATCTCCATGACGACAATATCATACGTATCTAGGCCATGCAAGATTTCCAAACGTCACAAATAAGAAAGATCATTACGGGCGTTGTACGTCGTCCGCACGTCGTTACTATTTTTGAAAAGCCGCAAAAAACGTTGCCACAACAACACACTTTTTTATGAATATATACATAAACACATTTGCGTCCCACATTTATTTCGATAATATCTTAATATTGTGATACACATCATTTATGCATACATAGCTTCCTGTCAATCATGACTAACTAAACAACCACTACACTAAACCATGCATAAAACATGTTCATTAGTTATCATAGATAGCTAATAGTACACATATATACTACCAACTGTCATAACTATTAGTACGGTACTCCAATCTTTAGGAACAATTTTAAAGAATAGGAAAAACCCTGCATCTCCTTGGTGGAGCACACAGATCCACCGATCTCCAGTCTTCAAGTTGAAGTCACTCAGTAGTTGTCTCCATTCATTAATTTCGAACCGTCCATCTGGTGCAATCAAGTATGTACCTTTGAAATAGCTCTTATCATCGAAAATAATTGTCATGTCACCCTGGTGGTCATCCATCACCTGAGGCACAACACATCTTGGAAGCTTCCGTTCTTGAACAAAATAGTAACATAGTAATCAATAGTAACACACTTGACTTGTGTAAGAAGAATGTATATATGTGAAAGGCATACTATAGTAGATGAATTAAAATATAGTCCAAACTCTTAGCCTGCATTTTCTACAAATGTTGCCTTTGTTCAAGGTATGGACTAGTGGCAGGTATCATCCATCATTTCGACCAGCTCCATAAGTGCCCTTAAGCAACTCAATGTCAGCAACAAAGGACACGAGGTAACATTTTTCCTGCCAAGTAGGGTACTGCGAGCAGTGTAATAGGTGTTGTCTACTATGTTTCGTATGTTTCTTGGAGATAGAAACCAACCATTTTTGCTGACACCCAACCTAGGGTTTCTTGCTTTTGGTGCGAATTCTATTTCTATGCAGTCGAGTGCTTTCCACTCACAACCATCTACAATATGCCTCAGAATGCCATCATTTTTAGATGTCCTAGTCTTGTGCCAACTCATGTTCTTTGCTTCCTTCACGTCAGCGACATAACACTGCAGGTTAGGAATCAACGAAAGGTACCATACAACCTTTCGAGGCTTGACGTAGCTTGAGACTGCGTCGGTATTTCCCCAAAGAGGAAGGGATGATGCAGCACAACTACGGTAAGTATTTCCCTCAGTTATGAAACCAACGTTATCGAACCAGTAGGAGAACCACGCAACACTATGTAAACGGTACCTCCACACAAAGAACAAATACTTGCAACTCGATGCATAAGAGAAGTTGTCCATCTCTCCACTGTAAAAAGATAGATTAGATTGTAATAGATTGAATAGATAGATCGCACAAGAACACAAAATAAAAGAGGCAAATAAAAAGTGCAGCAAGGTATTTTTGTTTTTTTGGAATAATAGATCTGAAAATAAAAACGGCAAAAGATAGATCGGAAAGCAATATGTTGGAAAAGTAGACCCGCGGGCCGTAAGTTTCACTAGTGGCTTCTCTCATGAGTATAGCAGACGGTGGGTGAATAAATTACTGTTGGGCGATTGATAGAAGATCAAATTATCATGTCGATATCCAAGGCGATGATCATTATATAGGTATCACGTCCAAGATTAGTAGACCGAAACGATTCTGCATCTACTACTATGACTCCACACATCGACCGCTTTCCAGCATGCATCTAGTGTATTAAGTTCATGGAAAAACGGAGTAATGCAATAAGAATGATGACATGATGTAGACATGATCAATTCATGTAGGAATAGACCCCATCTTGTTATCCTCAATAGCAACGATACATGCATGCCTCGCTGCCCCTTCTGTCACCGGGAGAGGACACCGGAAGATCGAACCCATCACAAAGCACCTCTTCCCATGGCAAGAAAAATCGATCTAGTTGGCCTAACTAAACTAAAGATTCGAAGAAGAAATACGAGGCTATAAGTAATCATGCATATAAGAGATCAAAGAAGACTCAAATAATATTCATGGATAGAAACTGATCATGAACTCAAAATTCATCGGATCCCAACAAACACACCGCAAAAAGTCATTACATCAAATAGATCTCCAAGAGACCATTGTATTGAGAATCAAAAGAGAGAGAGAAAGCCATCTAGCTACTGCCTACGGACCCGTAGGTCTATGGTGGACTACTCGCGCATCATCGGAGATGCACCAATGAGGATGATGAACCCCTCCGTGATGGTGTTAGATTGGATCTCGCGATTCTGGAACATGCGGCGGCTGGAAGTATTTTTCGTCGACTCCTCTAGGGTTTCTGGAATATTTGGGTATTTATAGTGCTTAGAGGCGCTGGAGGGGGGGTCCCGAGGCCACCACAACCCACCAGGGCGCGCCGTGGTGTCTTCTGGGCCGCCCGGGCCTCCTCCCGAGTGCTTCTTTGGCTCACTGGCTTTCTTCTGGTCCAAAAACAAATCTCCAAAAAGTTTCATCGCGATTGGACTCCGTTTGGTACTGATATTCCGCGAAGTAAAAAACAAGCAAAAAAACAGCAACTTGCACTTGGCACTATGTCAATAGGTTAGTCCCAAAAAATGATATAAAGTTGCTATAAAATGATCGTAAAACATCCAAGAATGATAATATAACATCATGGAACAATCAAAAATTATAGATACGTTGGAGACGTATCAAGGCTCCTTCTATCCATGCTTGTACCGGGGTTCCTTCACTAGTAGAAAACAGACCTTTTTTCCGAAGCATTAGTCCCGGTCTAGTTTTGAACCGGCACTAATGTGACCATTAGTCCCGGTTCGGGATGGGCATCATTAGTCCCGGTTCGTTCCGGACCTCTAGTCCCGGTTCGTAACACGAACCGGGACTAAAGGGGTGGTGGCAGGCTGGTGTCAGCCTGGGGCCCCACGATCACCTTTAGTCCCGGTTCGTGGCACGAACCGGGACTATAGGCTCACCTTTAGTCCCGGTTTGTGTCACGAACCGGGACTAAAGATCCCCTACATGAACCCTTCGGCCAGCCCGAGCACACTCCTCCCTGTTTTTCCCCTTCTTCCTCTCCTTTGTTCTTCCCCTTGCTCGAGCTCACCTCCATTTTTGCCAAAATTTGTCAAGATTTGGAGGCACCCCATCCATCCAAGTGTTCACAAAGGTTAGCAACTTTGTCCTTTCATCTCTCATTGCTAGATTAGCTCTTGCAATGCTCTATAAGTATAGTGATTTGTGGGTTTTAGTTTGGGAGTATTTATATGTGGTAGTTTATTTGATTTATATGCAATTGGAGCTCAAATTAACTTCTTACTTTGCATCTGTAGGTGTGGTAGGTGTGGTTTACTTAGTGCCTTCCCGTCCCCGTTCTAACCACCGTCGATCGCCCGCACCGTCCCGTCGCCGGCACCACCTTGGTGAGCCTCTTGTTCTTATCCTTTTTATATAAAAAATCATGTTTGTAAGATTTAGATAGTTACTTGTATAGTTTTCTTACCTATATGGTTGTTTGTTATACATAGTGGCATGGTTTTGATATCTGTCCCCGTCGGCCCTCGTCCGGTTTATGATTCGGATGTGGTATATACTCTCTTTTATAACTATTTGTTGCATTTCGTGTTTATGACAATTATGCCCATCAAGTTGACATAGATATTTTTATCTAGGAGGTATGTGAACCGGAAATTGCAACCGACATGGATATTCTTGTCAAGAAGTTAAATTTAGTTGAAAAAGAAAACAAGTATTTGAATGAAAAATTGAAAAGAGTCGAAGAAGAACAGATGAAACTGGAGTTGTATGTTGCCGATGTCGTCGATGATCACAAGATCAAGATGGATGCAATGCGCTTGAAGATTAGAAAATTTAAAAAATATGCCATTGATAGTGAGGCTTGGTATCACTATGCAGTTGGATCAATTGTTACCTTAGTTGCGATCTTGATCGCATTTGTTGTTGCATTTAAATGCTTTAGCTAGAGAGTTTGTATGTTGTTTTATGAGAACAAGTGTGTATGAACTTTATGTATGAACTTGTATTAATTTGGTATTTTCGGTGTTGTGTAATGAAGATGAGCCGGAAATGGATGTACGATGACCGATGCTCTCCCCAATTCATTAATGGCGTGCATACTTTTCTGGTTGCGGCTGAGGCAAACAAGCGGGCGGATGGTTTTATGTATTGTCCATGTGCTGGCTGTAAGAATGATCAAAATTACTCTAACTCAAGAACCATTCACGTTCACCTGTTTGAGTCCGGTTTCATGTCCGGCTATAACTGTTGGACCAAGCACGGAGAAAGAGGGGTCCTAATGGAAGAGAATGAAGAAGAAGAGGATGACGACAGCTATCCTGGCCATGGGTTCCATGAATACGATGGTACAACAATGGGGGAAGAAGCTGAGCCGGCAATGCGGGAAGGAGCTGAAGAAGAGGCATCAGATGCGCCCGCTGATGATCTTGGTCGGGCCATTGCCGATGCAAAGAGAAACTGCACAAGTGAAAAGGAGAAGCTGAAGTTGCAGCGCATGTTAGAGGATCACAAGAAATTGTTGTACCCAAATTGCGAAGATGACTAGAAAAAGCTGGGTACCACACTCGAATTGCTACAATGGAAGGCAGAGAATGGTGTATCTGACAAGGCATTTGAAAAGTTGCTGATAATGTTAAAGAAGAAGCTAGCAAAGGACAACGAATTGCCCGACAGTACGTACGAAGCAAAGAAGGTTGTCTGCCCTCTAGGATTAGAGGTGCAGAAGATACATGCATGCCCTAATGACTGCATCCTCTACCGCGGTGAGTACGAGGATTTGAATGCATGCCTGGTATGCTGTGCATTGCGCTATAAGATCGGCCACGATGACCCTGGTGATGTTGAGGGTGAGCGCCCCAGGAAGAAGATTCCTGCCAAGGTGATGTGGTATGCTCCTATAATACCACGGTTGAAACGTTTGTTCCAAAACAAAGAGCATGCCAAGTTGATGCGATGGCACAAAGAAGACCGTAAGAAAGACGGGAAGTTGAGAGTACCCGCTGACGGATCGCAGTGGAGAAAAATCGAGAGAACGTGGAAGGACTTTGCAAAGGACGCAAGGAACGTATGGTTTGGTTTAAGTGCAGATGGCATTAATCCTTTTGGGGAGCAGAACAGCAATCATAGCACATGGCCTGTGACTCTATGTATCTATAACCTTCCTCCTTGGTTGTGCATGAAGCGGAAGTTCATTATGATGGCAGAGCTCATCCATGGCCCCAAGCAACCCGGCAACGACATTGATGTGTACCTAAGGCCATTAGTTGAAGAACTTTTAGAGCTGTGGAGTATAGAAGGTGTATGTGCGTGGGATGAGCACAAACAGCAGGAATTTGACCTGCGAGCGTTGCTGTTTGTAACCATCAATGATTGGCCTGCTCTCAGTAACCTTTCAGGACAGACAAACAAGGGATACCACGCATGCACGCATTGTTTAGATGATACCGACAGTATATATTTGGATAAATGTAAGAAGAATGTGTACCTGGGGCATCGTCGATTTCTTCAGAGCAGGCATCCCGTAAGAAAGAAAGGCAAGCATTTCAAAGGTGAGGCAGATCACCGGAAGAAGCATCGCCACCGTACTGGTGATGATATACTTGATATGGTCAAGGATTTAAAAGTAATCTTTGGAAAGGGTCCTGGCGGACAATCTGTTCTGAATGACGCTGACGGACGCGCACCCATGTGGAAGAAGAAATCTATATTTTGGGACCTACCCTATTGGAAAGACCTAGAGGTCCGCTCTGCAATCGACGTGATGCACGTGATGAAGAATCTTTGCGTGAACCTGCTAGGCTTCTTGGGCGTGTATGGGAAGACAAAAGATACACCGGAGGCACAGGAGGACCAGCAACATATGCACGGAGAAGACGGCATGGATCCAAAGCAGTTTTAGGGTCATGCCAGCTATGCTCTTACGAAAGAAGAGAAGGAAATCTTCTTCGAATGCCTGCTCAGTATGAAGGTCCCGTCTGGCTTCTCGTCGAATATAAAGGGAATAATAAATATGGCAGAGAAAAAGTTCCAAAACCTAAAGTCTCATGACTGCCATGTGATTATGACGCCACTGCTTCCGGTTGCATTGAGGGGGCTTCTACCGGAAAACGTCCGATTAGCCATTGTGAAGCTATGTGCATTCCTCAATGCAATCTCTCAGAAGGTAATCGATCCAGAAATCCTACCAAGGTTAGAAAATGATTTGGTGCAATGTCTTGTCAGTTTCGAGTTGGTGTTCCCACCATCGTTCTTCAATATCATGACGCACGTCCTAGTTCACCTAGTCAAGGAGATTGCCATTCTGGGTCCTGTATTTCTACACAATATGTTCCCCTTTGAGAGGTTCATGGGAGTCTTAAAGAAATATGTTCATAATCGTGCTAGGCCAGAAGGAAGCATCTCCAAGGGCCATGAAACAGAGGAGGTCATTGAGTTTTGTGTTGACTTTATTCCTGACATTAAGCCGATTGGTGTTCCTGAATCGCGGCATGAGGGCAGACTGGGTGGAAAAGGCATGCTAGGAAAGAATTCAGTAATATGCCAGGACGGGCATTCTTTGGCACAAGCACACTACACAGTTCTACAAAGTTCCGCCTTGGTGGCTCCGTATATCGAGCAACACAAGAATATTCTACGCTCCAAACACCCGGAGCAGTCTGACGACTGGATTACGCATGAACAAACGGTGACGTTCGCCGGTTGGTTGCAGACACGTCTGATGCATGACGACACTGTTGCAGATGACCTGTACTTGCTGTCCAAGTTACCATCTTCGACTATATTGACTTTCAAAGGGTACGAGATAAATGGGAATACATTTTACACGATCGCCCAAGATAAAAAGAGCGCCAACGAAAACAGTGGTGTCCGCTTTGATGCAACAAACACCAATAGGCCAAAGGACACATATTATGGTTACATAGAGGAGATATGGGAACTTGACTATGGACTTGGTTTGAAGGTCCCTTTGTTTTGGTGCAAATGGGTCAATCTGACAGGAGGCAGGGTAAAGGAAGACCCGCAGTACGGAATGACAACAGTGGATCTCAACAATCACGCAGACGAACCAATCGTCCTAGCCAATGATGTGGCGTAGGTTTTCTATGTGAAGGACATGTCTACCAAGCCGAGAAAAAGAAAAGATAAGGAAGCGAATACATCATACGATGAGCCAAAGCGCCACATAGTTCTTTCAGGGAAAAGAAACATCGTGGGAGTGGAGGACAAGACAGACATGTCAGAAGATTAAGATAAGTTTCATGAAATTGCTCCCTTCACAGTGAATGTTGACCCGAGCATCAAGTTAAACGATGAAGATTGTCCATGGTTACGGCGCAAAGGGACACACGCGAAGAAAAAGTTTTATACCCAAAGATCCCACTCTGGGATGTGACCGGCTTCTCTAGTTAGTTTCCGGACTTATATATCTGGAAAGTCCCACTTCAGACAAACCGGAGGGAATCTTTGTAATAGTAGTGTACTTATGTGTTTTGGCATTTGAAACGCGAAGAAATATTATGTCCAAAGCCACGTCATCAATTTTCAACCCTTTCTGACTTCATTTGCTATTTTTCATGCATTTACTGATTTTTTTGAGCTAAATGACCCTGAAATTGAAAAGCACTACAAATGAACTCTGAAAAGGTTGAAAGTTGGCATGGTATCATCATTTCACCCACATAGCATGTGCTAAAAAGTTGAGAGGGTTACGGCAAAAACTGGACGCACTTCGTGTACAAAATGAACAATCTCTTTCGAAGTATCAGGGTTTCACACGAAAACTCGTCTGTTACAAAAGCATTTCATTTTTTTAAATAACCTAACAATTACCAAATTGAATATAATGATAAAACACACTAATATTAAACAGCAAAAAAAATAATCACTGAAAAATCTATTTTTAAAGTAAAGTTATTCACAAACTAGTGATTTACACAAATTTCAAATAATTCGAATTTAAACTATTCAAATTTGAAAACTACTAGCACTAACAGAATGTTTATAATTTTTTTTACCTAAAGCAAAAAGATCCACAAAGAAACTCTAAATAAAGCAAAAAACAACTCAGAAACAAAATAAAATAAATAAAGCAGAAAACAAAAAAAACAAATAAAAAGAAAGCCCGCCTATTGGGATGCAGGCCAGTACGGCCCAGTAGGTCCCAGTGGGCGGCACAGGTGCGGTAGGCCCAGAAGGCCTGCATTAGAGAGGAGCTCGACACGGTAGCCGCGGCGGGGCTTATAAACCGGTGCGAGCTCCTCTCAACTAGCAAAGTGGGACTAAACATTCGACACGGGAAGCCAGGCCCTTTAGTCGCGGTTGGAGCCACCAACCGCGACTAAAGGTGAATTTCATCCAGTCCAAGCGGCGGGAAGCCAGACCTTTAGTCGCGCTTTGTGGCTCCAACCGCGACTAAAGGTGGCCTTTAGTCGCGGTTGGAGCCACTAACCGCGACTAAAGGCTCTCATATATATAACGCCACTTACGAAAAATTCACCATCCTCTCCATTCTCTCGACGCCAAACACAGACGACGCCGCCAGGCTGCTGCGCGCCGCCGCCTGCCCCGTTCGACGCCGTCGCCGCCCCAGACGCCGGCCGCCCGCGCCTCCTCGCCGATCCCCGACTCCGGACGCGCCCTCCTCGCCGATCCCCGACGGCACCGCCCGCGCACGCTCCTCGCTGCGCCGCCTGCCCCGACGCGGTCGCCGCCCCCGACTCGCCTCGCCTCGCCGTCGCCCCACTGTGAGCTCATCAGTTCCCTCTCCCCTCTCTCCCTCGCCCCCTGCCGCCATGGCCGCCCCTGGCCTCCCCGAGCCCACACACACACACACATATGCATGAACACAGTACACACACACACACACACACATGTGACACATTTTCTATTTAGATGTTGTAGTTGTTTTAGATGATTATTTAGTATATTAGTATATTAGTATAGGGAGTATATATGTATGTATAGAAATTAAATGTTAGATGCATGTTTTTTAGTTTTTTATACTTTTAGTTTATAGCTAGATAAATGTTAGATATAAAAACGTTGAGGAATTTTGACATTTGATCCAATGTATAGCAATTAGTATTTGCAAAAGTTGCATATTTTAATGTTGTATTTGCAATAGATTTTCTTAGTCCTTTTAATGGATTTATCAGGAATGCCCCCACAATTGGGCCATTTTGTTAAATCCCTTAAAGGTTAAGAGAATCCGTTATGATTCTGAAGGTTCCTCGTATATAAGAAATCACAATCAAGCATTTCAAAAATGTTAAATTTGCATAGAATTTCTTCTCGGAGTCAATAATGCCCGGCCCGCATCCTCGTCGTCGACTCATTCGCGACGACGTCCTGCTTCAGAGGGGCAACGTTCAGGACTGGGCTCCGCCGGGCTGGCACTGGGAGGTGCTACCTTCAGGGGCGCGCAGCTTGGTGAGGAACCCGGCCCCTGGTCCCGTCGTCGACCCGGAGCTTCTTTGGTGGCGTTCGCGTGGGCCACTTTCGGTGCGGAGGCAGCCGGCCCCGTCGGAGGTGGTACGTCGCCATGTCAGGGAGGAGGACGAGCACGTCCATCGCTACATGGATGCATTGGACGTCAGGTTCTCCAATACCTGGCAGGTTCTTCAGGGATCTCACCCGAGCTATGATCCTGTGATGGTTCCTTCTCTTTGGGTGTCCACCGCCCGCGCCTCAGGAACCGCGAGTGAACTAGATTCTTCGATAATATTCGATCTGTATTAGCTAGTGATAATACTCGAGATGTATTCGAGATTATATTCGATAATATTCAAGACGATTTATTCGAGATTATATTTGATGATGCATATTATATGAATTATTCGAGATGCATATTATGTACTATGATTCAGTTTTTCCTTATTGATTGCATGCATTCTAATTTGAATACTAAATTTTTTTATCTTTCTTCTGGATTAGTTAAATAAAAGCTATGGACAATACTGGTAGAGAAGGAGAAGAGGCTCTGTTTGACATCATACGCTCCCCGAGCCCAGAGCATGAACCTGAAGATGACTGCTCGCAATATCTGAACAATTCCGGTGAGGGTTGTATGATATTTGATGAAGACGAACGAATAGATGAAGGCGACAACGATGTTGACGAAGAAAATGTTCTTCAAATAACAAAGACCGGCGAGGTATATTTATTATATAAGCCATCCGGTGATCATTACATGTCTTAATTGATTTGTATGTATTAACGAATCGATCTTTCTTCTTTTAGGCCTCCGGATCGAGCAAATCTTCTACAAACGACAGGGTAGTTCGAGGCCCGGCCAGAAAGTTGGAGTCTGGCGTAAAGTTCAACATCGATTCCATCAAAACATCAAATGGCGAACCGCTTGAACCTAGGAAAAATGCGACCAAGTTCAAGAATCAATGCGGAGTTATTGTCAGGGACCAAATCCCGATCTCCGTTCAAGAATGGAAAAAGCCAGCAAAGGGAGATCGAGCAGGAGTTACTTTTGTCGACGAAAGAGCAAAAGATGTGCTTTGGGACTCGCTCATGTCACATTTCACCCTACCAGATAATTTGACAGATGCAGATCTGAAGAAAGTCAGAAACTATGCTCTTAAAAAGATGGAGATCGCATTCAACACCTTCAAGAAAAATACATTGACTGCGTACGTCAAAGCAAAAAAGAAGACTCCAGAATTCAAGGGAGCACTGGTGAAGGCAAAAGATCACTGGGACGCTTTCGTGAAGTTCAAGGAATCGGAACACGCTAAGGAACGGTCGAGAAAAAACAAGATTAATGCTGCGAAAAAGAAGTGGCACCATACTCTGGGGCCAGGTGGCTACCAGGTGGCCCTGCCTAAGTGGGATCAATCTGAGCAAGAGATGATTAGTGCAGGGGTCACTCCAGTTACATTGAAATGGCCCCCCAGGTGCAGGACATGGTTTTATGCGCATGGGGGGAAGTTGGACCCAGAGACAGGGTTGATTAAGGTGAAGGCAAGTCTTAAAGAAGCGACAGACGAAATACTTCTTGCAATAGAAGAAGATCGAACGGGGGTGTTCACGCCCAACAGTGAGAACGATGAGCTTACGCGCGCCCTGAAGAATCCTGAACACCCGGGAAGAACACGAGGCAAAGGCGTTGTTCCGTGGTTTGAGGGGTTTGCGGATTGGAACGACGACTATAGAAGCCGTGCGAGAAAGAAGAAGCAGGAGGAGCAGAAGAAGAAGGAGGAAGCACTCCGCCTTGAAGGCCTAGAATCAAAGCACCTGGAGTTGGAACGCGCTTTTAGGCGGCAGCAGGAGCAGATCGACTCACTCAGCCAGGAAAGGGTGTCTCAGCAGGAGCATGAGCAGATCGATCCAGCATTGGATAGCACCATCCCATCTATGCCGAGAAGCAGCATGGGTTCCGCCCCGGCCGATATCGATGATGCACTGCTAGCTAGCTACCCTGTGGATGATATCAAAGACAGGACTAACTGGGAGCTACACATGAAAGTGAAGAACTTATCCATGAAGGTGGCGGACGGCTATGCTTTAGCAAAGCCCCCTGAAGCAACCTTCCATTGCAATCCCATTCCAGCTGGCTATGCTCGTGTCAGGGTTGATGAAGTGATGTGAGGATATCACGAGCTACAACTTGACATTCTTGGAGGTGACAAGGAGAGAACACTGAGAGAGGCCATACATCGTATCATTCTATGGAAAAAGGATTGCATCGTCTTTCCAAGGCCACCGACTCCTCCTCCTCCAAGTCCGCCGCAGCGTCAGTCGACTCCTCCTCCTCCAAGTCCGGCACCGCGTCAGCCGACTCCTCCTCCAAGTCCGGCACGGCGTCAGCCAACTCCTCCTCCTCCAAGTCCGGCACTGTAGTGGGAACGTGTCTGACAGTAGATGGTAGGGGTACGAAAGGAGAGGGCAGAGTCCTAGCTACGGCGAGGGTGTACAGACAGATGTATGAGTTCAGGCCTCACTCGGAAGTGATAACAGCCCTACGTCTCAGGTGCTCCGGGGAGCTTACTCTGTCGAGTGATACGTGTGTTGTGTTTACAAAGGATTGCGAACCCTTTTGCCAGTGGGGAGGGGTGGCTTATATAGAGTGCGCTGCCCCTCATAAACGTCCGGCATCTAAGGGATTGATTGTGGGGAGTAAAGAGGGACGTTACTGGTAACGTATACAATAAATGCCAGTTAAGGCGGCGAGCGTAACGCCTGCCCGTTGGCGTCCCTGGGGAGACTCCCGGTCTTCTACAGTCGAGTGATTGGCGACCGCTCCGAGTGAGGGTTTACTGTCGAGTGTAGGGGGGGTCTTCCGAGTGAACATATGTCGAGTGACTCATATGCCATGGCTAGTTCAGTCGGAATCTCTCTTGTAGTCTTGTAGTTCTCCAATGTGGTGTCCTTAGGTGGGGTATGTAAGACAGGCCTAATACCCTACCCTAGATACATATCCTCGTCATTAGCCCCCGAATGGATCAGGGCTCGAGTGGAGAAGGGACAGTGCAGGTTCTGCCGAACTTAGCGTTCCGAATGAGCTTCGAGATTTTTCCGATACCTGTGACGACTGGGCCTTCCAACTTCTGCCTTGATCTATTCAGCTTGTCAGCTCTTCCGAGTGAATTCAGATGCAGGTTCGAGTCCGAATGGTCAACAGGATCTTCAGATGTGAAAGGACGTTCTGTCCGGCCCGGATTTCGCGGGATTCGAAATTTCGGGGAACGCGCACCGAGCAGGGATGACGCAACCGACAGGGAAGCGGCTCCTCGATCCTCGCACCACCGTTATCGCCACATATCGCGACTCCTCCAATAGTGGGATACACAGGGATTTGGCGGGCCCACGAGTCAGTGACTCGGGTCGACGGACATAAAAAACGAGAAGGGAGGGGAATTTGCGACAGTGCGCTCATTTTCCCCTCGTCTCCTCCGCTTCTTCTGCTCTGCCGCCGCGCTGCTCAGATCGAATCCACTCACTGCCGCGACAATGGTGCCCAAGAAGACGACGAAGGGGAAGAAACCCTCGAGCGCCCGGGCTGCAGCGCCACCCGGATGGATGCAGGGCGATTTCCTGCCGTCAACCGTGACGGCGTTGGACGTGGAGAAGCTCGTCGCTGACGGCCTGATTGCGGCCGGGTCGTGGAGGTTGCCGGGGACGGAAGCGGAGCCGGAGCCGCGCGAGGGCGAGCGGGTCCTCCTGACCACCCATTTGGAGAGAGGTTTTGCTCTGCCCCCGCATCCCTTCTTCCGCGGTTTTCTGAATTTCTTCGGGGCTCAGTTGCATCATTTTCCTCCCAACGCAATTGCGTATCACGCCGTGTTCGTGACGATGTGTGAATGTTTCTTGGGTTATCCCGCCCACTGGGGTCTGTTCAAGCACATCTTTACCATCCGTTCTCAGTCGGTAAAGAAGGCCCACGCTAGTGATAATAGAACCAACGTCATCCAGCTATGCGGGGGTTTGGGTCTTCAGAAGAGGACGGGGAGTGCCTTCCCAGCGCTCACCCTTCCGGAGTCGGTGCGGGGCTGGTAGTCGACCTGGTTCTACTGCCACGACGTCGCGTCCCCAAACATGTCGACTGGCCTTCCTCCCTTCACGCTGGATCGACCCACTGCGCCCCCATCTCTGACCGTGGCCGAGGAAGAGAAGGCCAATGTGGGGATCTTGATGAACAGTGTTGTGAATCTGATTCGTGATGGAGTGACCGGCTTGGATCTGTTGGAGGTGTTCCTGGGTCGACGGATCCAGCCATTCGAGGCGCGGGACCATCCGATGTGGCATTACTCAGGAGTCGACGATACCACTCGTACCCACCCGGAAGATGTCTCAGGGGAAACCATCACGCTTTGGCTGCGCGGCATCACTGGTGCGCGAGACAACCCCCGGGGTTCCAAAAGAGTATCGCCTTTCTCAGCTGCAAATCCGCCGAATGTGGTGAGTCATGTCATTGTCGATTGCTTTTGTATCTTGTCGAGTGAATATGTCTTCAGCTGACTGACTTGAATCTTTGCAGGAGCTCACGAACATGTATTCACCCGTGCCGAATGGCGGTCAGAACCTTGAAAGAGCGGGGAGCGAGAGCGACAGTGACAGCATCAGCTACGCCGAGGACAGCGAAGGCAACGGTGACGACTCTTCGGGGAGCGATGAAGTTGAAGTCGTGTCTCCTCCGCGTACTGAAGGGCGTTCCAAGCAGCGTCACGACCCAACACTCGACCGGGGTCGGGTCGGGGGGTCGACCACCAGGAGCTCCAAGCGCAGTCGGACGTCGACGCCGGAGCCGATTGAAAAGGTTGCCAAGCAGCCCAAGGTCACCACCACCAAGCCCCGGAAGGCTCTCCCCAGAATCAAGGTTGACGTGTCGATTGCTTCAACGTAAGTATCCTTGCTCTTCGCTTAACTTGTTGCTGAGCTTCATATTTTTGCTGACCGAGTGGATCTTGATCGTCAGGGCCGCTACCTCGGTGACATCGCCGGGGCGAGGAGAGGAAAGCGCGGAGAAGGACGCAGCTACTTCCCGCCAAGGTATGGCATATTGTCATTTGACATTCTTTTCAAACCATTCGACAGTCATGTGATATGTCGACTGGTGACATGCAGAGCCAATGGATACTGACCCCGCAGCCCCGTCTCCGACTGTACCGATTACAGCACCAACCCAGATGGCCGTGGAGCTCGCCAGTCCGCGACAAGCGCCTGTCTCCCAAGCGCCAGCCTCGCAAGCGCCAGTCCTTCCGACTACATCGCCGCTCCCTTCACAGACCATCTTCTCTCTGCACCGTGTTCCAGAAGACCAGACTGGAGCTGCTAAGGAGGCGATGATGCAGGCCGAACATATGATGCAGCGTACGAAGGAGGCGTACGAGGCCAGCAAGCTGGCTTACGACGCTAGCTCAGCGCTTCGGGCGAACGTCCAAGTAAGTGCACTTGTAAGTGCGCTTTTTGATTGTGTCGTTTTCCGTCTACCATGACTTGACTTCTGCACCCACTGGGAGTTTTCTGTCTGTCGACTGGTAATCGCTTGTCACGCACTCGGTAGGGCTGACCTGGTCGAGTGGACAATCTCTTTTTTTTTGTTCGGCCGTCACTCGGATCGGGCGGACCGTTCCGAGTGGATACCGTCCCGGTGGGGGCACGCTGAGTGCACCCACTGGGTGTAGTCCCCGAGACTGCCGTCGACTGCGGGCAGTCCGCGGGAGTCTTAGAACTTGGACTCGAAGCCCATATTTCTGTCCACTGAATTGTTTTTGTCGTTGATCTCAGAAGGCCTGTGAGCTCGGTACTCGATATGCTGACTTGGAGAAGGAGAAGACTCAGCTTCAGCTCGACTTGGAACTGATGAGGAGAGACCTGGAGCGTGCGCAAGCTGATCTGAAGGCTTCAGGAGGTAAATTTTGTTGATCGAGTACTTCATTATTTGTTTCTTCTATCTTTGAACCGAGTGACTCCACTCGAGCAGACGTGCGTGCTGAAAACCGTCGACTCCGAGCGCGACTCAACAATGCTATTGCTTTAGATATCATGAAGAAGGCGCTGGAGGACAAAGACAGATCACTCGCCGATGCTCAGAAGACGGCGAGGGAGAAGACTGAAGCTGCCGAGAAGAAGCTCGCCGTGGCCAGCAAGCTTGAGGAAGAGAACACGAAGCTGAAGCAGGAGCGAGCTGACTGGAGCAAAAGGCTTGACCATGCAACCAAGGGAGCAAAGGGCTTGGAGACCTATCTGGGGGATTACGCCCAGAAGATGTATGTTTTGCTTGAAGGTAATTTTCTCCAGTCGAGTGAATTCCATTAATCCCAACTTCATCCAGTCGAGTGAATTCCGTTGATTTTCAGGGAACAGTATCATGACTAATTCTTTCCATCTTCTTCATGTAGAATTCTGCAAGGATTTCAAGAAGGAGACCGAGGCGGTCGAGCCCAATCTGGACCCTTCCAAGTCACCTGTCGGAGATGCTGTGGCTATGAACATGTTCCGGCTTGAAGCTCGAGTCGCAGGCGTCCGGGAGTACGTCGTTCGACTGCGAGGTGCAACGGAGAAAGTCGACAAGGAGCTGTGGCCGGAAGACTCACTTCAGGCTGACCTCGAGTCAATGATGACTCGGCTTGATGAGCTCCCTGGTCGAGTGCAGGCATGGAAGAAATCTGCTGCACGCTGCGGAGCCGACATAGCGCTCTCACTCGTCAGGGTCCATTGCAAGGAGGTCAAGGAGGACAAACTGAAAGCACTTCAGGTGGCCAACACAAAGAAGCTCCAGTTCCAGGACTTCATGGAGACCTTCATCGAAGCGGCCACTCGGATCGCTGACGGGATCGACCTGGACACCTTCGTCGAACCTGCAAGTCCCACTGGAGCTTGAGAAAGCTTTGCTGGTGATCAAAAACTTTAATTTGCCTCGGTATGCCGAGTGGTGGTGTATCGTTAAAACTTCTTTCGGGTCTTGGGCCTGAGTACTTTCGTCATTTGCATGGGCAAATTTTATCCATGCTGAATACTCTGGATTTATCTGAATTTGTTTTTCAGTCCTTTGCTTGATTTCCTCTCGAGTAGATCAGGTCTTGTCGAGTGGTTTCTGGTCTAGTGGGGGCACGCGGAGTGCACCCACTGGGTGTACTCCCCGAGACCGCTGTCGAGTGGCGGCGACATCGGCAGGGGTCTTAAATTTGTTTGATTGATTTCGGACTTAGGCGAGGACTGACTCGCAGCTAAGCCCCCCGAGTGAGAGGACCGCTCGTCATTCGGGAGTGAGTATCAGAACTTAGGCGAAGACTGGTTCGCAGATAGCCTCCGAGTGAGAGGATTGCTCGTCACTCGGAGTAGTTTATAACTTAGGTGATGCGGAATCACGGCTAAGCCCCCGAGTGTGAGGATCGCTCATCACTCGGAGTAGTTTATAACTTAGGTGATGCGGAATCACGGCTAAGCCCCCGAGTGTGAGGATCGCTCATCACTCGGAGTAGTTTATAACTTAGGTGATGCGGAATCACGGCTAAGCCCCCGAGTGTGAGGATCGCCCATCACTCGGAGTAGATTTTAACTTGGGCGAAGCGGATTCGCAGCCAAGCCCCCGAGTGGGAGGATCGCTCGTCACTCGGAGTATGTTTTTAATTTGGGCGAAGCGGATTCGCAGCCAAGCCCCCGAGTGAGAGGATCTCTTGTCACTCGGAGTATGTTTTTAACTTGGGCGAAGCGGATTCGCAGCCAAGCTCCCGAGTGTGAGGATCGCTCGTCACTCGGAGTAACGTTTTAAACTTAGGTGACACGGAGTCACAGCTAAGCCCCAGAGTGTGAGGATCGCCCATCACTCGGAATAGATTTAAACTTAGGCGATGCGGAATCGCGGCTAAGCTTTCGAGTGAAGCTATTCACTCGACGAGGTTCTGAACTTAGGCGACATGGAGTCGCGGCTAAGCCCCCGAGTGTGAGGATCGCCCATCACTCGGAGTAGATTTAAACTTAGGCGATGCGGAATCGCGGCTAAGCTTTCGAGTGAAGCTATTCACTCGACGAGGTTCTGAACTTAGGCGACACGGAGTCGCAGCAAAGCCCCCGAGTGCGAGGATCGCCCATCACTCGGAGTAGATTTAAACTTAGGCGATGCGGAATCGCGGCTAAGCTTTCGAGTGAATGCGATGCTTTTCACTCGACTAGGTTCTGAACTTAGGCGACACGGAGTCGCAGCTAAGCCCCCGAGTGTGAGGATCGCCCATCACTCGGAGTAGATTTAAACTTAGGCGATGCGGAATCGTGGCTAAGCTTTCGAGTGAATGCGATGCTTTTCACTCGACTAGGTTCTGAACTTAGGCGACATGGAGTCGCAGCTAAGCCCCCGAGTGTGAGGATCGCCCATCACTCGGAGTAGATTTAAACTTAGGCGATGCGGAATCGCGGCTAAGCCCCCCGAGTGGAAAATCGCTCGCACTCGGAGTATTCTTGAACTCAGAATTGTGTGATCGGAATCGACAAACGACTGCAGGAGTCGTATCCTTGACAATCAAAACAGTTTACTCTTATTACATCAGACAGATCAATCTTCAGGTGTAGAACCGACGAAGCAGATCCGCGTTCCAGGCCCGTGGCTCGTCAGCGTTCTTCTTGAGATTGAAGAGGTGGTAGGCTCCATTGTTCAGCACCTTAGTGACGACGAAAGGGCCTTCCCACGCGGGGGCTAGCTTGTGAGGCCGCTGCTGATCCACTCGGAGCACGAGGTCACCTTCGTGGAAGGTCCGACTCCTGACGTGCCTTGCATGGAAGCGACGCAGATCTTGCTGGTATGCAGTCGACCGGATCAAAGCCATTTCCCGCTCTTCCTCAAGGAGATCCACAGCATCCTGGCGTGCTTGCTCAGCTTCAACCTCCGAGTAAAGGTCCACCCGAGGAGAATTGTGAAGAACATCACTCGGCAGGACAGCTTCATCCCCATACACCATGAAGAATGGAGTGCGATCAGTTGACCGATTTGGAGTTGTCCTCAAGCCCCACAGAACAGATGGTAATTCTGTAACCCAAGCTCCAGCTGCGTGATCGAGTTCGCGCATGAGTCGAGGCTTCAACCCTTGAAGGATAAGGCCATTTGCTCGCTCGGCCTGACCGTTTGACTGGGGGTGCGCAACGGATGCGTAATCCACCCGAGTGCCTTGAGAGGAGCAAAAGGCTCTGAACTCTTCCGAATCAAAATTAGAACCATTGTCCGTGATGATACTATGGGGAACTCCGTATCTGAATATTATTTCCCTCATGAATTTGATGGCTGTGCGAGAATTCGGCTTCCTGATAGGCTTGGCCTCAATCCATTTAGTGAACTTGTCGACTGCTACCAGAAGGTGCGTGAAACCACTCTGGCCCGTGCGGAGAGGTCCGATCATATCCAATCCCCATACAGCGAACGGCCAGACGAGTGGAATGGTCTTCAAGGCAGACGCAGGCTTGTGCGACAAGTTTGCATAGAATTGGCATCCTTCACAGTGCTGCACAATATCCTTAGCCATCTCATTGGCGCGCGGCCAGAAGAAACCAGCTCGGTAGGCCTTGGCAACAATCGTCCGAGAGGACGCATGATGGCCGCAAGTTCCCGAGTGAATTTCCTCCAGAATCAGTCGACCTTCTTCGGGAGAAATGCATCGCTGAGCCACGCCGGTTACGCTCTTTCTGTAGAGCTGCCCATTCATAACAGTGAAAGCTTTGGATCTGCGGACAATCTGTCGAGCTTCAACTTCGTCTTCTGGAAGTTCTCGCCTGAGGATGTACGCGATGTAGGGCACCGTCCAATCGGGAGTTATCACCAGAATCTCATTGACCAGATCTATGACTGCTGGGACATCAACTTCAGTCGGATTGGAGGCGCTTATAGGCTGCGGGGGTTCTTCGGTGAAGGGGTCCTCTTGTACTGAAGGAGAGTGCAAATGCTCCAGGAACACATTGCTGGGCACAGGCTTCCGAGTGGAACCGATTTTTGCCAGTTCGTGAGCTGCCTGGTTCTTCACTCGGGGAACGTGATGGAGTTCCAAACCCTCAAACTTATTCTCAAGCTTTCTTACTGCATTGCAATATCCGGTCATGGAGGGGTTTCTGACATCCCACTCCTTCATCACTTGATTGACCACCAAATCCGAGTCACCGTATACCATCAGGCGACGGACGCCGAGCGAGATGGCCATACGCAACCCGTAAAGGAGTGCTTCATACTCAGCTTCATTATTGGAGGAATCAAAGTGAATCTGGAGGACATAGCTGAGTTTATCGCCCTTGGGAGACACCAATACCACACTAGCACCAGAACCGTTCAGCATCTTCGAGCCGTCAAAGAACATGGTCCAGTGTTCCGAGTGGATCCGGACTGGCTGCTGCTGTTCTATCCACTCGGCCATGAAGTCAGCAAGTGCTTGAGATTTAATGGCTTTCTTCGCTTCAAACTTGATATCAAAATAAAGAAGTTCAATGGCCCATTTGGCCACTCGACCAGTCGCGTCTCGATTGTTGAGGATTTCATTCAAAGGTGCATCACTGACGACTGAGACTGAGTGATCTTGAAAATAGTGCGCCACTTTCTTCACTGATAGATATATACCATAGACAAGCTTCTGGTAATGTGGGTACCTTTGCTTAGAAGGAGTCAACACTTCAGAGATGTAATAAACTGGGCGCTGGACTTTGTAGGCCTTGCCCTCTTCTTCTCGCTCGACAGTAAGAACTGTACTGACGACCTGATTGGTGGCTGCAATGTACAGGCGCAGGGGTTCTTTGCTGTGTGGAGCGGCAAGCACCGGCTGGGTGGAGAGCAGGGCTTTGAGCTGGACAAACGCTGCTTCTTCCTCTGAATTCCACTCGAACGTATCGGATTTCTTCATCAGTCGGTACAAAGGGAGTGCCTTCTCTCCGAGACGAGAAATGAATCTGCTCAGCGCTGCCAGGCAACCAGTAAGCTTTTGGACATCGTGAATACGCTCGGGGCGTTTCATTCGAACGATGGCACCGATCTTCTCGGGGTTGATGTCGATTCCTCGTTCGGAAACGAGATAACCGAGCAACTTTCCACCCGGAACTCCAAAAGTACACTTGGTTGGATTCAGCTTGAGGTCATATTTTCTTAAGTTGGCGAATGTTTCCGCCAAGTCAGTCAGCAGGTCGGAACCTTTGCGAGACTTGACTACGATATCATCCATGTAGGCCTCGACATTCCGACTGATCTGGTCGAGGAGACACTTCTGAATCATGCGCATGAAAGTAGCGCCAGCATTCTTCAGACCAAAAGGCATGGTGATGTAACAGAAACACCCGAAAGGGGTGATGAAGGCCGTTTTTATTTCATCTGGACCAAACAGACGGATCTGATGATAGCCAGAGTATGCATCGAGAAAAGACAAACGCTCACACCCCGCAGTCGAGTCTACAATCTGGTCTATGCAGGGGAGCGGGAAATGATCTTTCGGGCAGGCCCGATTGATATGCTTGAAGTCTATACACATTCGGAGCGACTTGTCCTTCTTGGGGACCATGACGACATTCGCAAGCCACTCGGAGTGGTAGACCTCGCGAATGAACTTGGCCTCCAAGAGTCGAGCCACCTCCTCGCCGATTGCCTTCCGCTTCTCTGTTGCCGACCGGCGTAAGTGTTCTTTTACAGGCTTGGCCTTCGGATCAACTCTCAAACGGTGCTCAGCCAGTCCCCTGGGTACACCAGGCATGTCAGCGGGCTTCCATGCAAAGATGTCCCAGTTCTCACGGAGGAACTGGATGAGCTCGGCTTCCTATTTGCTGTCGAGTGTGGTTGAGATGTTGGTCGGAGCAGCAGTAGGATCTGTTGGGTGAATGTGCACTTGCTTCAAGTCTCCTGCCGACTGAAAAGCTGACTCGGTGGTGGGCTTCTTGGAACGCAACAGATCAGCGGGATCAGTAGTCTTCTTGTACTCTTCTAACTCGACTACAGCCATCTGCATGTCGGCAATCTTGGAGCCCTGTTGGAGGCACTCCTCAGCCCTCTGTCGATTGCCTGTGACTGTGATCACACCCTTGGGCCCGGGCATCTTCAGCTTGAGATACACGTAACACGGGCGGGCCATGAAACATGCATACGCTGGACGGCCAAGGATGGCATGATATGCACTCTTGAAGTCTACAACTTCAAATGTCAGCTTCTCTTTGCGAAAGTTCTTGTCAGTGCCGAACACCACATCCAGCGCAATCTGTCCGAGTGACTTGGCCTTCTTCCCAGGGATGACCCCGTGGAATTGCATATTGCTTTCGCTGAGCCTGGACATCGGAATGCCCATCCCTTTGAGGGTATCAGCGTACAGAATATTCAGGCCACTTCCTCCATCCATGAGAACTTTGCGGAGACGAGTGCCTCCTACCACCGGATCCACCACCAGCGCCTGTCGACCTGGGGTAGGGACATGAGCGGGATGGTCCGACTGATCAAAGGTGATAGCTGTCTGGGACCACTTGAGGTACTCGGGGGTAGCTGGAGCAGCCATGTTGACCTCCCTGTTGATGACCTTCAAACGACTCTTGCTTTCTACATCGGCAAAAATCACCAATGTGGCATTGATCTCAGGAAAGTCTTCTTTACCTTCGTCCTCTTCTTTCTCAGGATCTTTATCACTCGACTGCTCTCCCTTGAACCCTTGGATCAGCAATCGGCACTGTCGAGTGGTATGCTTTGACAGGATCAAGTTGCCTTCCTCATCCTTCCGTGAGTGAATGGGACATGGCATATCCAGGACATCTGTCGATTGGTTCTTGGACTTCTTCTGAACAAACTGCCCCTTTGGCTTCACTTTCCCTTTCGCCGCCAGAGCGGCTACTTCTGCCTGGACAGAGCCGTCAGCTTTACGCTTTTGCTTCCGACTGGAATTTCCGCTGCCGGGATTACTGTCGACTGCTTTACCCTTGCCACTGCGGAGGCGATCCTCCTCCTCGCCGTTGGCGTATCGGGTGGCAATCTCCATCATCTTACTCAGGGACACATCTCCTGTCCGACCAAACTTCAAATAGAGCTCTCTGTATCTAACTCCGGCCTTGAAGGCGCAAACAGCCTGGTGCTCGGAAACACCTTCCACCGTGTGATGAAGAGTGGTCCACCGCTGAATGTAATCCCTCAAGGTCTCATTCGGCTTCTGGACACAGTGCTGCAACTCGAGCAAACCGGCAGGGCGCTTGCAGGTGCCTTCGAAGGTCTTGACGAACACTCGGGCAAGATCTTCCCAGCAATAGATGCTAGAAGGAGCCAACTGATTAAGCCATGCTCGGGCCGGACCATCCAACATCAGGGGCAGATGCTTCATAGCCACGTTGTCGTTGCCTCCGCCGATCTGAACAGCCACTCGGTAATCGTCTAGCCATGTTTCCGACTTCGACTCGCCAGTGAATTTGCTAATCCCAGCCGCCAACCTGAAGTTGGGGGGATCTCAGCAGATCGGATGGCTCTGCTGAAACACTCTGGACCAGAAACAGCTGTAGCACTGCCACTCGGAAAATCTCTGTCATAGCCACCTCTGTTGTATCTGCCTCTGTCGACCCGGTTCTGAACGAGAACGGATCTCGCGTCAAACCCAGGGTCCCGCTCATCACCGTACGGGCGCCTGTCATCATAGTGCCGGGGCACGTATGGACCACTCCGCGGAGGAGTAGGCACTCGACGGTGGTCATCACGGTGATGCCGAGGAGCAAACTGATCTCGCCTCTGATCTCTGTACTGATCGTTGCGGTAATCTCTGCCTCCGCGACGCTGAGGTGATCCTGGACTGTGGGCCGATTGGACTGTGTCTGCTCTAACTGATTCGCTGTGAATCCTGTTGCGCGACTGAGAGACAGCGGAGTTCTGCTGTCGAGCCACCCCAAGCAGGGTTCGGATCTGCTCGAGTCCTCTGCCGGCCTCTGAATCGGACGGCTGTATAGAATCTGCAATCCTAGCCGCCGCTGCAACATTCTGAATCGGAGTACGGTATACCCGACGATTGTCGTCGACTGGAGGGAACAACTGACGCTCGCGGCGCTGTCGAGTGCGATCGTCGAGTGACCTCTGCATCTCCTCGAGGCGAGTGCGCTCTGCCAAGGTGGCGAGACGCGCAGCCTCCAGAGCCTGGGCTTCTGCAGTCGTGCCGACGATGGGGGTTTGGAGGACCCCCTCATCCCTGTGCTGCTGATCATTCGACAGGCCGCCACGCTCACGGCCGCCACGGCCATAGCCGGGTGGGCTCTGATGAGAACCCGCCATGAAAACTTCTGCTGCAGGATCGCAGCTCTCGCACTCGGAAGAGTGCTCGGATGAATCTGATGCCGAGTCGAACGCGCCATGAAGTGGCTCGGCGGGCTCGATAGCCGCGATCTGCGGAGTCGACGCCTGGTGCGCCGCCACGTGCCTCACCCATCGCTGGAGCCGCGAACGACCGGATCGCTTACGGCGACGAACAGCGGGGAGAGTGGACGACGCTGGAGCCGACATGTACGGAGTCGACGGCTGACGAAGGAGAACGTCGCATGAACTCGCGCTGAAGTGCGTCGCCCCGCGGACGGGGAGAGCCTCAACGTCGAGAGGGGCCTCCTGGAGCCATGCGGAGTCGTCGGCGATGAAGGTGAACGCACCGAGACGGATCTCGCAGCCCCGGATCAAACTGCCGTCGGGAGACATGGTGAAGATGAAAAACTGCAACCTCGCCGGAAGTCGCTTAGACGCCTGCCCCACGGTGGGCGCCAACTGTCGTGGGAACGTGTCTGACAGTAGATGGTAGGGGTATGAAAGGAGAGGGCAGAGTCCTAGCTACGGCGAGGGTGTACACACAGATGTATGAGTTCAGGCCTCACTCGGAAGTGATAACAGCCCTACGTCTCAGGTGCTCCGGGGAGCTTACTCTGTCGAGTGATACGTGTGTTGTGTTTACAAAGGATTGCGAACCCTTGTGCCAGTGGGGAGGGGTGGCTTATATAGAGTGCGCTGCCCCTCATAAACGTCCGGCATCTAAGGGATTGATTGTGGGGAGTAAAGAGGGATGTTACTGGTAACGTATACAATAAATGCCAGTTAAGGCGGCGAGCGTAACGCCTGCCCGTTGGCGTCCCTGGGGAGACTCCCGGTCTTCTACAGTCGAGTGATTGGCGACCGCTCCGAGTGAGGGTTTACTGTCGAGTGTAGGGGGGGTCTTCCGAGTGAACATATGTCGAGTGACTCATATGCCATGGCTAGTTCAGTCGGAATCTCTCTTGTAGTCTTGTAGTTCTCCAATGTGGTGTCCTTAGGTGGGGTATGTAAGACAGGCCTAATACCCTACCCTAGGTACATATCCTCGTCAGGCACCGCGTCAGCCGACTCCTCCTCCAAGTCCGGCACGGCGTCAGCCGACTCGTCCTCCTCCAAGTCCGGCACCGCGTCTGCCGTCTCCGCCGACTCAGCGTGCTCCGTCGCCTAAGCAACAGCGGAAGAGAGAGGCCGCAGCTACGACGGCTAGCGGTACAACAGGCAAGAAATTCAAATATGGTCCAAGCCTCAAGCCTCTTCCGAAGTTGTCTTACCACCTGACTGAGGAGGAACTCAACACCATAGTGAATGCCCAATTGAAGGCCCATTTTGGACCGAAACCGCCCCCGCCGCCAAAGGAGGAAGTACCTGAGCATGTCTCACAACACTTTATTGATATGGCTCGACCGGCTGTCAAGCATAAGGACTGCGACTATGTGCGGTCTATCAAGAAGTCATATGTTGCACAACAAAAGGAGTCGAGCTCGAGCTCGAGCCAAGTAGTTGGCAAAAAAAGCAGGAAAACTGTTCCCCAGCTGGGAGAACAGGCAGTGCAATCGATCCCCCCGCTCATTGTACAAACACCTGTGAGTACCACCGATCGGCTGGTAAAAACCGACGATCATAAAAGGCAGGCTAAAGAGACCGGTGTCACTGTTGAACAACTCCTAGGCCTTGACGAAATCCCCGGGCTTAAAGAGGAGGAAGTAAAATGGCAATATGTCCGCGGCAAACCTCTGGTCAAGCCTGACGATGTCAAGCTTCTACCAACGAGAATGTACAATTTGCATACGTGGTACATGCAAGAAACAGCAAATACCAATCAAGAGTCCCTCATGGTGAAAGTCAAGAAAAAAGCATTACTTCCATGGAAAAGATTTGTGGATTGATTATGAAGAGTTGTTTCAGTTATTCAATCAAGACGCACTCGACAAATCTATCTTCAGTTGCTATTGTCTGTAAGTGATTTCTTTCTATAATTTAAGTCTCTAGCTAGCTGTGCTCTCGTTCATTACCTGTAATTATCCTCACTATATTCTTTTCTGTGGTATTATGCAGAATGAAGATGTATGAAATGAAAAAAGCTGGACGCTATGGCATTGGGTTCATTGACCGAAATACGATTAATCAAAAGATATGGACAACTGAATGGTCGAGAAAAGACACAGAGAGATTCCTGCTAGAGTTTTTG
Organism: Elymus sibiricus; assembly: GCA_039707655.1. Lineage (NCBI taxonomy): Eukaryota > Viridiplantae > Streptophyta > Magnoliopsida > Poales > Poaceae > Elymus > Elymus sibiricus. Next base: position 415,731,786 of record CM077675.1, read on the forward strand.
AAGCGACTAAACACCCAACCAGAAATACTACTTCCTTACAACTTCGGGTGAGTGTTACTATATCTTGTACTACAAATTCTATTTTTTTGCTTACTAGATGTTAATAAGTGTAGTTGATGAGTTATGCACATGCCCGCTTAATTATACAAAACGTGTGTGCATGCAGTTACCACTGGATCTTGTTAATCATTGAAGTTGACAAGGGAAAAGTTGAAGTACTGGACTCACTATATAAGAATCCATCCGAATACGCAACCGTGAGGGGGATGGTCGACAGGTAATTTCAATCATTATCACACTATGTCGGCCTCTTTACTTCATTTCCTGATATCAACTAGTTAATAACTCCTTTATTCATTTTCTTTGCCGGCGGGCAGGGCTTGGGCCAAGTTCATCAAACTAGTCCCAGGCGACTGGGCACAAAAGCTGACATGGGTGCGACCCAAGGTAATTAAGTAGTACTAGCTAGCTACGTCCGTGCATCTCTTTAATTCTAGTTTCAATACCATTATCATGCTTGATTAATTATTACCTGATTGAATTTTATTCTCGTAAAGTGCATGAGGCAGGAGCAGGGGAATAATTTATGCGCATACTACGTTTGCGAGAACATTCGCATGATCACGTCTGAAAGGAGCAGAGATGAAAGAAATCTTTGGGTACGGTTGCCAGAACACTATCCATAATTTTTTATCATGATCTAGCTAATATATATACACACAACTAATATATTCATCTTGATCTCCTTCTTATAGATGACGGAGATGCGGGGCCAGCTCCTACCAACGGCTCGTGTATGAGCAATTCAAGAGGAAATAGCTAGATTTCTGCTCGACCAGGTCATAGATCCCAAAGGAGAATACCATTACAAGAAGCAGTAATGCCTGCATATGTAATGATCCGCAAATTGTAGGAGAAATTGTATATACCAAATTGTATATATATGTATGTGAATGGTCGTCCTACGAGAAATTCGATGATATATATATATGATCGGTTCTACGAGAAATTCTACTTTTATATATATGCACAACGTGTGCAGTATGTAGTAGCGTAATATATGTTTGAAATGAAAAATAATTAAATGGAAAACACAAAATTAAAAGGAAAAATAAACCATAATTAATTCATAAACCCCTAAAGGATTAAAAGGAAAAATAAACCAAAATTAAAAGAATTAAATACTTTTAGTCCCGGTTGGTGTTACCAACCGGGACTAAAGGTCCCCCAGCCCATGGTGTCGGAAGGTGCCACATGGTGGGCCTTTAGTGCCGGGCCGTGTTGAACCGGGACTAAAGGGGGGGGGGGGGGGCTTTAGTCCCCACCCTTTAGTGCCGGTTGGAGAACCGGCACTAAAGGCCCTTACGAACCGGCACTATAGGCCGATTCTGCACTAGTGCTTGCAAGTTGGATACTTTGTTTTGTGCTCATGCTCGTTACGATATAAGATACAATCATTTACGCATGCGTGATATCCTCATCGACACTCTTAGGCAACAAATTCCCCTTGGAAAAAACTTTGTGTAAATATTCTAATGTAGCATCCAGACTTGCGTATGTGGTCTTGAATCTTGCCTTGATGTCCAGAAGTTTGAGCGTGACGTGCAGGCGGGTGTGCTCAGGGTCGCAACCTTCATACAGTGGAAGTTTCGCATCTAACTCCAATTGCACCAACTTGACAGCCTCTTTAATAGCAGCTCTCTCATTTGTAGACATGAGGATCCTAGAGCATTTCAGCCAATGACATATCCTGTGTGACATGATCCTCTTCATGTTCGCATGGCATTTCATCATTTTCTCCTCCATTCGCATGTTCATTATTGTTTCCTCCTTTTGGCGGCCCTGCTTCATCGAAAGGGTTTTCTGCTTTCATATCCGCCACTCAATTGTCGTCGCAAACATCCTTATCCTCCTCAACATGCTTTATCCACCCTGTATAATCTTGAACAAAATCACGACGGAGCAAGTGCACCAGGATTCTACCATCGAACGGGTTACGAAAAACTCCATTTTTGCATGTCTTACATGGACATAATATTTGCATTGAATACTTTTCTATCATATTCGTCACTATGAAATTGAGAAAGGACTTCACACTTCAATCCATATTGAATCTTTAATTCAACTGATCAAAGCAGCATGCAAAGGTTATAAGTACAAAAAGAATTACATATATTACCAACGAGGGCATACAAAATTTCGACATGATCATTGCTAAAAAATAGACATATTGAGTGTCAAAAATTTGACGCAACGGAAATGAGTCGACGTTTTGCCAAAATACTGGCAACTCTCTAGACATTCCCATCCACGTTTCGCCATATACAATCACACACACATTCATCCATATGCATCATGCAAATAATTAATTAACGAGAAATTTGTTTGTGTCAATTACCTCAAAGACGAGACACGAGTCGAGCTACTCCTCGATCGATAATGCGAGATGCCGGCCAACCGTACGTAGGTTGGAGGGCGTCATTAATGGAGTGTGGTGAAACTTTTCATGCAAGTGAGTGGGTGAAGGAGAGAGCTAGCTAGCTAGCTTAGGAAATGGGTGTGTGGAGGCTAATGAGCTTAATTGTGCATCACCTAGATAGATCTAACTACGTAATTGAAAATCATGATAAAAAATATGGTTTTCTCAAGATGAAGAGAAGAGAGAGAGAGAGAGGAGGAAGAGGAAGACAAAGAGATAGGAAGAAGAAGGAAATATCCTAGATGGATGGACAAGGTCATCACGTGTGAATATTGCTACGACTTAATTAGTGGCGTCTCTAAAGCAAGCAACACCATCATTATTATGTATATTCCTGACGTGCCATAGTCGCTAAGCCAGTGTTATGTGGGCCCCAAAGTGGACCGACAAAAGTGAACCCGAAAAATATTATGTTGGCGTACGGTAGAACGCAACGCCATAGCTATGGAAATTATTGCCGGCGTGGTGTAATTCGGTTACCCCAACAGTAAGTTATGCCTGGTCACAATGTTGGGACCCACATACAAGTGGAATGCTATAAAAGTTTAATGCCAGCACTAAGTCAACAGCTATGGCGTACGAAAAAAGGCGACGCCAACACTATTTGAAAAATATAGTGCTGGCGTTGGTTGGAAATGGCGCGCCACCAAGATCGCTCCTCTTTCCAGACAAGACACACTTTTAATCCTTCGTTCCAGAGCATTGTGCGGCGTAACTCTTTTCCGTCTTGCTTCCGAGTGTGCACCGGGGAGTGGAACAGTAGGCCTCCGAAACTCCGTCTCTTGTGATCCGGTATGGGAGAGGGACGATTAGGTTTTTTAGGAGCGCCTTTGCGCGGCAACCATATCCTTGATCATCGTGGTTGCGAACAGCTACATCCCCGACGTTAAATTTCTCAACAACGACTTTTCACCAACGTCAACCACCTCTACGGCAACATAACAAACTTTGCATCTGCTTCCGCTGCTACGTATGCCATCTTATCCTCTTTGTTAGGGCTAGTGTTTAGTTTACTGCTGGTAGCAATCGATTTGGATGCATCTTTCTTATGATCCCAATTTCATGACCAGATTCAACAATTTGTTACTTGTTTCGATTATAATCGTTATAATGCTATTCAGTTTTATCCACTGTTTTTATAGAATAAACTTAATAGAAAATTCCTCAAATCTTCAACATAAATACGATACACTTGACATAGGGCTAGTGGACACATGGATGCACAAACATGGACATGTACTCATCACTTGCAAAATGAATCTTAGGGCATCTCCAAAGCGGACCCTAATATCGCCCGCAAACATCGGGAGCAAGCTTTTCAGGCGCAGTTTGACATCCAACGTTGTCCCAAATTTGTCCGCGGCCTAGTCCGATTTTCTGAAATCCTACAAATCGAAAGCAATGTGGAGGCTTTGCGGGAATCCATACATCCACATAACAAACCAAAATGACCAAAGGCCGCTGCAATGTTTTCCTATTTGGCGGAAGGTACTAACAGGCAATATACATGGCTGCTAATTAGTGTAGCATTTCACGGAAGCTAGTAGTGCTAGCTCGACATGATGGCGGAAGCTCCTAAACACATAGCTGTTTACGTTGCACATCACCTGGCTGTTTAGGAATTGGATGGCGCCGAAGCTCCTATCATACGTTAGGATGAGGTTACTAATTTGGTGGAAGGTTATTTGCTGCTATTTTTTTAATAAAGTCAATAAAATGAACATTTGATAATTGAGATACAAGATTAGATGGACGGTTTTTATATCATGTTCGTGCCACGGTTCGCAGAGGACTAGTGTTCCGGTTTTAGGGGATAGAGTTGGAGATGCCCTTACTACACTTGGCTCATGGAGCTAGCCAAAAGATTGATGAAGCCACCAGAGATCCGCCTCACTCTTTTTTCTTTATTGACAGTGACCTGCCTCACTCTTACCATCAAAGGGATTTCCGTCTTGGCAAGAAATAGAATGACTACCGAAAATCCATCTCAGCACCCAAGCTCATCTGCTCATCAGCTAAAGTAAATTCAAAAACACTACAAAAATTCAAAAACATCTGAATTTTTCTTGTTGGACGATGTTCGAGTATGTGAATCCCGGCACAATTTCATTATGTTTGGACATCTAAGGATCTCGTCGTAAAAAAGAGAAAATCGGTCCGGATAGTGCTTAAACAGTATCCTTACTTACATAGCCGATTTTTTTTTTGTCGCGCGCTCCTCGAATGTCCAAACTCCACCAAAATTTTCACGAACATCACGCACACGAGCATCTTGCCTGGAAAAACATTGGATTTTTTTATTTTTTTTCTATTTATAGTGATTTTTGGATTTTGCCCGGGCTCATCTGAGCCCGGGAGCAGAAACACCGCTCTCAATGACTACCACATATATATCTAGGATATGTCTTAGTAGCAAGACGTAGGCAATCAAGCTAGCTAGTGTATGTTTGGTAAGGAATAATGAATCATCCTCTTGTCAGTTCTCGGTTATCCAATCTATATTGGATTCTCAACTACATTATCTCAACATGATATTACCTCTAACAACTTTGAGGTTTCATAACTTTGTTTTCTGTTTGATCTCCTAAAGTAGTGTAGATTGATTCTATGATAGCAACTTCAACCAATGTATTATTTCCTTTCCAAAGAGGAAACAATAAAGCAGGGACTACCCAGTAATATGATGGTGTTGGTTAGCATTAGCTTTTGAATCAGATGTAAAGGAACGCTATTTACTAACTAACAGTTCCAGTACACACATAATTGTTGTGAGTGGAGAAGCTATCAGACTAGCTACTTTTAATCTTGCAGCATTACTGTAAAGATTCTTATATGTTTAATTGATCTGTTCTTCTCACCTCGAAGCCGTCGCAAAAAACCACATTCTTGACATACCTTACATGAATTTACACTTCTAGCAAACCATATTACATTATGTGTGTGTGCCATGAAGAGCAGCTAAACCCTTTGGGCTCTTTCACCCCATGACTGTCATCGTCCGCTAGCAAACTATATATTGTTATGACTATTTGATCAAAGTATGAGTGACCCCAAAAAATTCCCAACCAACATATTGTCAAAGTATGCACAACACATATGCATGGAAGACCCAGTAATATCTTTGGCTTTAATAATAAAGTATCAAATCATCTGATGTTACATCTCTGAGGCCTAAAGGTGATTCCATGAGTATTGAATATTCAAGATGATGGTCCTGATGCTAGGACCTAATTAATACATTACCAAAAAAGCAGGTCATCAAGCAGATAAATATTATGTGTCTGAAAAAGATAGATAAATATCCATAAAAGAGAAAGGTAGATAAATATATTAATAAAGGTACATTTCTTAATTTCGAGCATACCATATGGTTTCCACTGCAAAAAAAATCTAAAAGGAAGACACTCTCTTCATTTCAATTAATAGGAAAGACAGTGCATTTGAAGTTTGTTTACAAATCAAGTAACAAATGTTACTTCATGATTTATACATTGACTTATTTCACCAAACGGTTTCTTTCACAAATAAAATGCATGAAGTTTGCAGGCATGATTGGGCTTTACCGGCAACCTGATAATGGCATTTTTTCTAACTAATCGTTGTTGCCCAAGCAATCTAGTCCAACACACAAACACCATTTAATCGACTTGATTGTGCTTATTACACTACACAAGCATGCTTGCACTTTTCACCTCTTGACAGACTAACACTGTGTTTGTCGACTAAAAATGCATTGCACAAATTGCTCTCCTGCCTTCGAATGGACCTCATTCATTTCATATTTTGCATAAGCAAAAACCGAAGTGTCTACACACAATCCTGGATCAATGCTTGGCATACCAAATTTGTTTCTTGTATGTGAAATTTGTGGACTCTTTTGTGGCAGCGCAACAATTTAATTTCAACTCATGAATTTACTCTAAAAAAGCAACTGCAATTTAATGCAGACAACATGAAACATGTCATCACATATCTTCCTTATTTTGTAGACCATTTAGGGCCCTCACTTGATGATAACCCACAAGTATAGGGGATCGCAATAGTTTTCGAGGGTAGACTATTCAACCCAAATTTATAGATTCGACACAATGGGAGCCAAAGAATATTTGTGAGTATTAGCAGTTGAGTTGTCAATTCAACCACACCTGATGATTAAATATCTGCAGCAGAGTGATCAGTAGCATAGTAGTATGATAGTTTTGATAGCAGTAGTACCAGTAACGGTAACGGTAACAGCGATAGCAATAGTTTTGTAGCAAGTGTAACAGTAGCAGTAGCAATAGTAACTTAGCAAGAACAATATGTGGAAAAACTCGTAGGCACTGGATCGGTGAACAATAGATTCATCATATAACAGTCATAACCTAGGGCGACACAGAACTAGCTCCAGTTTATAAATGTAATGTAGGCATGTATTCCGTAAATAGTCATACGTGCTTATGGAAAAGAACTTGCATGACATCTTTTGTCCTACCCTCCCGTGGCAGCGGGGTCCTTAAGGAAACTAAGGGCTATTAAGGCATCCTTTTAATAGAGAACTGGAACAAAGCATTAACACATAGTGAATACATGAACTCCTCAAACTACGGTCATCACCGGAAAGTATCCCGACTATTGTCACTCCGGGGTTTACGGATCATAAAACATAGCAGGTGCATATGACTAGCAAGATCGGATCAAGAACCTAGATATAATGGTGATAACATAAACGGTTCAGATCTGAAATCATGGCACTCGGGCCCTAGTGACAAGCATTAAACATGGCAAAGTCATAGCAACATCAATCTCAGAACATAGTGGATACTAGGGATCAAGCCCTAATAAAACTAACTCAATTACATGATGAATCTCATCCAACTCCTCACCGACCAGCAAGCCTATGAAAGAATTACTCACTCCCGGTGGGGAGCATCATGGAATTGGCGATGGAGAAGGGTTGATGATGACGAAGACCGAAGATTCCCCTCTCCGGAGCCCCAAACGGACCCCATATCTGCCTCCCGATGAAGAACAGGAGATGGCAGCGGCTCCGTATCATAAAACGGGATGAAACTTTCTCTCCTATTTTTTCTCCGAAAATAGGATTTTATAGTGCCGGAATTAGGGTCAGTGGGGCCACGAGGTGGGCACAACCCACCAGGGCACGCCTGGAGGGGGTGGCGCGCCCTGATGTATCGTGCCCAACCAGGGCACCCCCTCTGGTGGTTCTTGGCTCCAGTAATTTTTATTTATTGTAAAATAAATCTCCAAAAAGTTTCGTCCAGTTCCGAGGACTTTTATTTCTGCACAAAAACAACAACATGGTAGTTCTGTTGAAAACAGCGTCAGTCCGGGTTAGTTTCATTCAAATCATGCAAATTAGAGTCCAAAACTAGAGCAAAAGCGTTAGGAAAAGTAGATACGACGGAGTCGTATCAACTCCCCCAAGCTTAACCCATTGCTTGTCCTCAAGCAATTCAGTTGACAAACTGAAAGTGATAAAGAAAAACTTTTACAAACTTTTGTTCTTGTTTACATATATATGCTTAAGTAGCACCCAAGTTTTCAGCAAAGATTATGACTAACCATGTGAGCAATAACTCTTAAAAATTATATTAACTCATATCAATAATAAAATATCTCAAATGCAAACACTTTGTCAAAACAATCATGATATAATATGACAATAGTGGTATCTCGCTAGCACTTTCTGAGACCGCAAAACATAAATGCAGAGCACCTCCAAAGTTCAAGCAACAACTAAACATTGTAATTCATGGTAGAAAAGATCCAGTCATGCTGCACCCAACATTAACTATACACAATGCATGAGGATGATAATAGTGCTCTCAGGTCTGGCGCTTATTTGAGAAGGTGATGACTCAACATAAAAGTAAATAGATAGTCCCTTCGCAGAGGGAAGCAGGGATTTGCATAGGTGCCAGAGCTCAAAGCTTAAATCAGAGATAAATATAATTTTGGGAGGTACACCCTTCCTGTCAACGTTACGACCAAGAGGTATCAATGTCTTCCATGCTAAACACATTAGCGGCAGTTCCCAAGCGGTAAAAGTAAAGGTTTATTCCCCCTCCACCAACAAACACACTCCACAGCTAGCCGAATCCACGGGTACCGTCCATACCAACAACATTCCTGGGGGAGTTTTTGTTTAATTATTTACAATTTTTGATTTTGGGACTGGGAATCCCTATTACCGTCCCTCTCGTGTAAGGACGAGTGAATAAACACTCATCATGATAATAACCCGCTTAGCATGGAAGATACTGACCGCCCCCTGTCGCTCCATGAGCGGTCCAGGCACACAAAATAGATGTTCATTTGAATTTTTAGAGGTGGCACATGGAAATTTACTTGGAACGGCAGTGTAATACCTAATATAGGTAGATATAGTGGACTCATCTGGAATAACTTTGGTTTAAGGATTTTGACGTACAAGCAGTATTCCCGCTTAGTACACGTGAAGGCTAGAAAATAGGTTGAGAAGCGGCCAGCTAGAGAGCGAAAACGGTCATGAACATGCATTGTGAATAATAAACATTGAATACTAGCATGAGTAGGATATGGACACCATGAACATAAATATCATGAAGGCTATGTTGGTTTTGATTCAACTACATGCGTGAACATATGCCAAGTCAAACCACTTGAAACATTCAGAGAAGGATACCATATCATCATACCACATCACAATCATTTTAATGCATGTTGACATCCAAGATAAATCATTATCCACTCCTAGCTACTTAAACATGGCATGCGCAACTATAATCTCTAATTGTGATTGCAAACATGTTTGATCATAATATGCTGAATCATGGATACTAGGTTAAACATATTTACAAAAACAAAAACAAGTTGAGTTCATATCCGCTTCTCTCTGCCACAGTCACTTCATCAAATATCGTCATTATTGCCTTTCACTTGCATGACCGTATGATATAAAAATAATAATAGTGCAAGAGTGCCGTGGACTAAGCTGGAATCTGCAAACATTTTATTCAAGAGGAAAAGACAAAGTAACATGGGCTCTTTGTTAGATTAACAATAATGCATATGAGAGCCACTCAACATTTTCATCGTGGTCTTCTCCTTGGTACGACTCAAATAAAAGGAAAAGAATTTCAGAGAAACACACTGAAATATTTTTTAGCGTTTTTGGTTTTTCTTGAAGAAAGGAAATTAAAGAGGGAAAAACAAAAACGAGAAAAACTATTTACACGGGAGAGCTCCCAACAAGTAAAATAAGAAACGAGAAATATTTTTGGGTTTTCTTTTGCTACCACAATCAATTTAAACTAGAAAGAAAAACCGAAAAGGACTAGGACTCAAAGTTTTTTAAACACGCAAGAAGAAAGCAGGAAAATAATTCTAGCATGGATAATACAATGAAAAAGTATGGACACCGACAACTGGAATGAAAAGTGTAAACATGAATATAATGTCAGGGGAAACACGTACTGCCCCAAGCTTAGGCTTTTGGCCTAGCTTGGTAATCACCATCCGCGGCCTGGATAATAGTCTGAGTGATAGCCCACTGAGGTTCTTGGTGCAGCTTCCTCAGCCCACCTGGCAGCTTCAACCTCCGCATTGTACGCGCGGGCCTCGCTCTCAAGAACATAGTATCTTCCCCTACTGTGATAATCAAAGAGAGCAGGAGCATGCAAAGTAACAGGTACAATGGGATCTTTATTGAACCTCAAGTTGTAAGTATAATTAGTGATTGTGCCCTTAAGGAACCAATGACGTTTCATGGCCTCAAAGTCTAAGTACTGAGTAGGTAAAATGGGATCGTTAGGCCAAGGTGTTACATTTAGCTTCTTAGCTACACGGGAGGCATAGATCCCTCCATAAAAATGACCACTAGCAGCGTTGTGCTGCAATCTCCGTGCAACGATTGCTCCAAGGTTATAACGTTTATCCCCTGTTATAGCAGTGTGTATATGACTCAAATCAGGGGTACACAGTGTGCTGCAATCTTGCTTGCCTACGATGCATTTGCCATTAAAGAGTGCAAAGTAGTGTATTGATGGAAAATGGATGCTTTTTATTCTACCTTGTGTCACTCCTCTATCTTCACCGTAGCAAAGATTAATCAAAAATGACTCATACTCAGATGTTGGTGGTTCGTCTAATGAACCCCAATATGGAATTTTGCACGCTTCACAGAACATCTCTAAAGACATGGTAAAGGGATGGTCATAAAGGTTGAATGAAACTCTAGACTCACAAGGAAAATATTTAAATTTCTTTGTGAATGTTTTCGTGAGTTCAAGATGTTGAATGCACTTATCTGCGATGAAGGGGGCAAGTTCTGCATTGTGGATAAATTGCTCGAATTCCTCCTTGATACCCGCACCTTCCATGAATTCGTTACATGGCCATAAGCATGATTTGGTAGCGGCATCTCGCATCGAGCTTTCACTTAGCTCAACATAAGATAGTCGGATCGAGCTTCCACTTGATGATGCCTCTGAAGACCTCCTCCTCGAAGAACTCCTAAAGAATTGCATTTTTATTTGCGAACAAATTTCTGAAAAAATTTGGGACACAAATTTTTGTTAACAAAACTTTGTAAGATTGATAGCAACTACTCCTAAGGATGCATAGATGCCATATTAAGCATTCAAACTACTTAGAACTCTAAGAATTCAACATGCAAGCCCATCTACAGCAGCACCAAGAGTAGCTAATTATTCTAAAAATAAACCACTAAATCAAAAACTAATTGGAGCAATGGAGGAGTCACATACCAAGTAGCAATCCCCCAAAACAGTTTCGGAAATGGAGCTTCGAGCAAAAAGATCGAAATCCGCGGGTTTCAGAGCAAGAACACGGGAGTGAGAGCTATGGCGATTTTTTTTCTGGAGATAGAAGATGACATGGGCTAAAGGGATAAGTGAGGTGACCCACATGGGGACCACAACCCACCAGGGCGCTCCTGGGGTTGCTGGCGTGCCCTGGTGTCTTGTGGACAGCAGGTGCACCCCCCTCTGATGTTATTTGCACAGGAAATTCAGAAAAAATCGTGTTAAATTTTCAGAACATTCTGAGAACTTTTATTTTTGGGTCATTTTTTATTGCACGGAGAAAACAGAAAACGGGATAAATATGGCATTTTATTTTATATGACTGAGAATAATAGAAAACAAAAAGTGGGAGCAGAAGGTTGTGCCTACTAGATTCATCAACTTCATACCTCTCAAAAATGATCCATTAATAAGGTTGATCAAGTCTTATTAACAACCACTTCCAATCAGCATGAAACCGAAGAACTTTCGTAAAACACTAGGTTACTGGGGATATGCATATCCCCAACAATAAGTATGTCATATTTCTTTTTGGCAGTAGGTAGAGGTAGTTGAAAACTTTCAATAGTGAATGTCGGAGATTCTTCAATAACATTTATAGCATTCACTTGGAATTGTTTCTTCAGAAAGTCCACCTTATGCTCATTACCATTGATATGAAAAGTGACTTTGCTTTTATTGCAATCAATAACAGCCCCTGCAATATTCAAAAGGGGTCTACCAAGGATAATCGACATGTTGTCATCCTCGGGCGTATCAAGAATAACAAAGTCTGTTAAGATAGTAACGTTTGCAACAACAACGGGCACATCCTCACAAATACCGATAGGTATGGCAGTTGATTTGTCGGCCATTTGCAATGATATTTCAGTGGGTGTGAGTTTATTCAAATCAAGTCTTTTATATAAAGAGAAAGGCATAACACTAAAGCTCCCAAATCACACAAAGCAGTTTTAACATAATTTCTTTTAATGGAGCAAGGTATAGTTGGTATTCCAGGATCTACAAGGTTTTTAGGTACTGCATCCTTAAAAGAATAATTAGCAAGCATGGTGGAGATTTCAGCTTCAGGTATTTTTCTTTTATTGGTGATGATGTCTTTCATGTATTTTGCATAAGGGTCCATCTTTAAAATATCAGTTAAGCGGGTACGCAAAAAGACTGGCCTAATCATTTTAGCAAAGCGTTCAAATTCTTCATCATCCTTTTTTCTTGGATGGTTTAGGTGGAAAAGGCATGGGTTTCTGAACCCATGGATCTCTTTCTTTACCATGTTTTCTAGACACAAAGTCTCTGTTATCATATCGTTTATTTTTAGGTTGTGGGTTATCAAGACCAACAACAGGTTCTATTTCAACATCATTATCTAGTTCTTTATCATTGTTCGGTTGAGTATCTTTATGAACATCATCATTTTCATTTTCATTATCACTAGGTGAATGTTCATTACCAGATTGAGTTTCAGCATCAGAAATAGAGACATCATTATTGTCAGGAGGTTTTTCTATCTCAGGTTCACTAGAAGTATGCAAAGTCCTATCATTTTTCTTTTTCTTTTTCTTTTTAGAAGGACCAGGTGCATCTGTGTTAATTCTCTGAGAGTCTTGTTCAATTCTTTTAGGATGACCTGTAGAATAAAGTGGTTCTTGGGTCATTCTACCTCCTCTAGTCACTACTCTAATAGCATGATCATTCATATTATTATTCATTTCATTAAGCAATTCTCTTTGAGATTTAGCAACTTGTTCTAACTGGGTTTGAACCATAGAGGCATGTTTTCCTACACCTCTAACATCATTACTGATTCTAAATAACAAGTCACTCAAGCGAGCAATCATATCAGAATTATATTTTAATTGTTTCACAACATTTGCATTGAAGTGATCTTGTTTCCTAGTGTAGTTATTAAACTCATATAAGCATTGACTAGGATGTTTATTGTACGGGATATCATTTTCATCAAACTTTAATAAAGAGTTTACCTCTACCACCTGTTGAGGTGGTGGTGTGTTAAGGCCATGTATTTCTTCAATAGGTGGTAAATTCTTAACATCCTCAGCTTTAATACCTTTTTCCTTCATACATTTCTTTGCCTCTTGCATACTTCAGGACTGAGAAAAAAGATACCCCTCTTCTTCGGAGTGGGTTTAAGTGGTGGTTTAGGGAGAGTCCAATCATCATAATTCTTCAATATATTATTCAATAGTTCCTCAGCTTGATCAACAGTCCGTTCCATGAAAACATAACCAGCACAACTATCTAGGAAGTCCCTAGAGGCATCAGTTAGCCCATTATAGAAGATATCAAGTATTTCATTTTTCTTAAGAGGGTGATCAGGCAAAGCATTAAGCAATTAGAGAAGCCTCCCCCAAGCTTGTGGGAGACTCTCTTCTTCAATTTGCACAAAGTTAAATATTTCCTGTAAGGCAACTTGTTTCTTATGAGCAGGAAAATATTTTTCAAAGAAGTAGTAAATCATATTCTGGGGACTACGCACACAACCAGGAGCAAGAGTATTGTACCATGTCTTAGCATCACCCTTTAATGAGAACGGAAATAATTTGAGAATATAGTAATAGCGAATCTTCTCATCATGAGCAAAGAGGGTGGCTATATCATTCAGCTTGGTAAGATGTGCCACTACAGTTTCAGTTTCATAGCCATGGAAAGGATCAGATTCAACCAAAGTAATTAACTCTGGGTCGACAGAGAATTCATAATCCTTATCAGTAACAAATATAGGTGAAGTAGCAAACTTAGGATTGCATTTCATTTTAGCATTCAAAGTCTTTTCTTTATACTTGCATAATAATTTCTTAAGATCATCTTTATCCTTACAAGAAAGGATTTCTCTAGTTATCTCCTCACCCATAACATAACCTTCAGGTATCTTAGGCATTTCAAATATAGGAGAGCTAGGTCTAAAAGGTGTTTCATAGTTCTCAGTTTCAAAGACTTCATCAGTTTCAGCAATATCATCAGTTTCAATAATTTCATTCTCTTTAGCTCTAGCAATTTGTTCATCAAGAAATTCACCTAGTGGCACATTATCATCAAGCATGGTACTAGCATCATCATAATCATCATTCATAGCAGAAGTTGCATCATCAATAACTTGCGACATATCAGGATTAATAGCATGTGGTGGTGTTGCAAGCTTACTCATAACCGAAGGTGAATCAAGTACAAAGCTAGATGGCAATTCCTTACCTCCCCTCGTTTTTGAGGGAAAATCTTTGTTCTTATATCCTTCAGATTCTTCATAGTGATCAATTGATATAAATCCCAAGTGACTCAACAAATATAGCTATGCTCCCAAGCAACGGCGTCAGAAAAAGGTCTTTATAACCCACAAGTATAGGGGATCGTAACAGTTTTCGAGGGTAGAGTATTCAACCCAAATTTATAGATTCGACACAAGGGGAGCCAAAGAATATTTGCGAGTATTAGCAGTTGAGTTGTCAATTCATCCACACCTGGAGATTAAATATCTGCAGCAGAGTGATCAGTAGCACAGTAGTATGATAGTTTTGATAGCAGTAGTAGCAGTAACGGTAACGGTAACAGCGATAGCAATAGTTTTGTAGCAAGTGTAACAATAGAAGTAGCAATAGTAACTTAGCAAGAACAATATGTGGAAAAACTCATAGGCACTGGATCGGTGAACTCGTTGGATAATATTCATCATATAACAGTCATAACCTAGGGCGACACAGAACTAGCTCCAGTTCATAAATGTAATGTAGGCATGTATTCCGTAAATAGTCATACGTGCTTATGGAAAAGAACTTACATGACATCTTTTGTCCTACCCTCCCATGGCAGCGGGGTCCATAAGGAAACTAAGGGATATTAAGGCCTCCTTTTAATAGAGAACCGGAACAAAGCATTAACACATAGTGAATACATGAACTCCTCAAACTACAGTCATCACCGGAAAATATCCCGACTATTGTCACTCCGCGGTTTACGGATCATAACACATAGCAGGTGCATATGACTAGCAAGATTGAACCAAGAACATAGATATGATGGTGATAACATAAACGGTTCAGATCTGAAATAATTGCATTCGGACCCTAGTGACAAGCATTAAGCATGGCAAAGTCATAGCAACATCAATCTCAGAACATAGTGGATACTAGGGATCAAGCCCTAATAAAACTAACTCGATTACATGATGAATCTCATCCAACTCCTCACCGACCAGCAAGCCTACGAAAGAATTACTCACTCCCGGTGGGGAGCATCATGGAATTGGTGATGGAGAAGGGTTGATGATGACGAAGAACGAAGATTCCCCTCTCCGGAGCCCCAAACAGACTCCTGATCTGGCCTCCCGATGAAGAACAGGAGGTGGCGGCGGCTCCGTATCGTAAAACGTGATGAAACTTTCTATCCTATTTTTTCTTCGAAATAGGATTTTATAGTGCCGGAATTAGGGTCAGTGTGGCCATGAGGTGGGCACAACCCACCAGGAGGCGCCTGGAGGGGATCGTGTGCCCTGGTGTATCGTGCCCAACCGGGGCACCCCCTCCGGTGGTTCTTGGCTCCAGTAGTTTTTATTTATTGTAAAATAAATCTCCAAAAGGTTTTGTCCAATTCCGAGGACTTTTATTTCTGCACAAAAACAACACCATGGTAATTCTGCTGAAAACAGCGTCAGTCCAGGTTAGTTTCATTCAAATCATGCAAATTAGAGTCCAGAACAATACAACATAGACGTATCACTTGATGAGTTTCTTTTCTATTTCTATGACTGGTCCGGGGAATGATTTTTCCTCTTCGTATGGAATGAAAATCCCATGGCTTATGTGTTTCTCGCCGCCAATGGCCACAAGTAATATGACAATTTATATTTCACATTTACTTAAATAAACGACTTCTCGAAGAGAGGTGGCACCCCCATCCTCCATGGTATATTTAACTTATATATTCCATATATCTTCTATATCCTCTAAGAGTGAAGATATTCTTTTGGTTTCTAAACAGGGTCGTCATCTTAATTAGAGATAACCTGGCACGTAGCAATTGGCATGATACAATACATATATCTTTTGCTAACATGGTGAGTCTATTAATCAGTTGTTTTTTTTATGTAAGTTTGCTCGTGATGTGTGGGTCATAGTTCAAGTAGCTTCAAATGTATATCCCCTACGTAGTGCACATAATATGTTCGGCAATTGGTTGTGGGTTATTGATAAGCAATTTTCTGCACATATTCATGTGGGGGCAGCTGGCTTATGCTGGGTGTTGTGTCTTTTCTGGGATGATGTGATTTTTAATAATAAATGTGTTTCATCTTCTGTGCAGGTTATTCATGCATATACGCAATGGCTCCGTACTTGATATATTCTACAGAGGCCGAAGGACAGAGATCTTTTTATAATGATGTCTACACGGTTGCTGCATACGGCTAGAGAGGTTTCTCCCTCCATGGATTAATCTTTGGATAGGATCTTCCCCACCGTAGACTGCACTGATTTATTATTACTGTAGTACAATGTTTATTTTTAGTTGCGTTGGACTTGTCGGATGTGTGCATCGTGCTATGCAGAGGCCGAGTATTCTTTGGATGCGATTGTATCATCTCCATATATCAATTTAATGAAATGTTATTTATCAAAAAACATCTTATATAGCTAAATCTCTCAACATGAAGCATGCCACCTCAGTATGCAACATGCATGAAAAAAGTCTCACCTCAACATGCAACCATGTAGAGGGAAAATCTACCTCAACATGCAAGCATGCATGAGAATTTTTATTCTATTATGCTATTTATATTTCATACATATTTTTACAACTATGAATAATCAACCATAATAAATGATATGTATTTTTTTGTTTTATTTCTCATATTATTACTCCAAATATTCACGTTTCATACAACCAATTCCCACTGAAATGCGATGCTGGACGCCAGCAATCCTCTTGCTCGGCCTCCGCGAACGTGGTCGGCTCCTCGCTGGCCATCAGATGCAGGACGTCGTCGTCGTCATCGTCCTCGTTCTCGGGCTGCTGCGGCATTGCTGCAGGATCGCCGAGAAGATCCGACATGCGTCGAAACCTGTGTGGGGCACCAACACTGTCGTCGGCGTCGAACAGCTCTGACCTCGCCGTTGGCGGGGTTGCGAACTGCCTCCCTGGAACCACCTTGCTTGACGACGGGGTGTCCGGGGATGATGTACCCGGGGACGGTATTCTCGGGGTTGTGGTTCCCGTATCCACACCTCCCGGGCTTCCCGGGGTTGTAGAGTACATCAGGTACTCCACGGTGAAGGCGCTGCTTTGCAAAACATTTCCGCAACGACGTGCGCGGTGTCATCTTGTAGGATAAAACATGGGGGCCAAGCGAGACGATGGAAGCTCCGGATTTATCTTCGGAAAATGTTGTCATGTTCTAACGATAAACAATAAGAGCAATAATTTACCAAAGATTTTGCAAGAAACTAAGGGCATCTTCGGAAGTACTTATCTCATCATTATTAAAACATGTCATGTAGGATTTCTAATGAGGTGGCAAGTAGAGAGAGAGAGAGAGAGAGTTTGATTCTATGAACATGAACCAACAACCTATGGACCATTTCCAAGATAATAAGAGAGAGCAAACTATCATATTCTCTCACGTCTCATTGGCCAATCTAAGATACAACTGTTGTAGTGCTTCAGCCTGGATTAGAAGCCTTCGGCGGGGCTTGGCTTTCGCGTGCGTTGACTGCTCTCCTGTCTCGCGTTTTCTTCCTCCTCTAGCTGTTCATTTCTTCTCCCTCCTTCAGATTCCCCTGTAATTCCAAGAGTTGTAACTGAAACCTTGTGGATTATTGAGTGGAACTAGTAGTAAGATCCTCACACAGGACACACCAGTCCCCCCTCGCAAACAAAACCCACCAGGCCCATTTTAATTAACAAGAGACGCCCGAAAATTGTTGGTTGATGGTCTGTACATGTTACATATGTTGTGGCTTGATCCATGCCGCATCATGGGAGGCCCTCGATGGTCTCGAGTGGAAAATTGTCTCACCCTTTTGCCAATATCACTCTGGCCTGGCCTGGAGTATTGAGTGTCACGACTAATGGAATATTCGTTATCAAGATGGTGATTGAAGCACTGCTTCATGTACGGGGCGAAAATCTTGTCCTGGTCTTCAATGTCCAGGCTTGGCATCGACGAACTTGCACATTATCTTGTTAAAGGCGTTGTCTCTTAGGGTGGTGGACTTCATTGGTTGTCCTCGGTAATCTGCAGGATGGAAATCCCTGTCCATGTTGCCTCCGGTTGGACATGGCAGCGATGATGTGAGGGCACCTATCTCTTCTTGAAGGAGGCGTTACGGAAGAAGTCGACCTAGTCATATGTGGTATACTCATATCTTGAAATTGTTTTGTACTAGTTGCCTGAGCTTTGTACTGTACATGTTAATGACTTTGACTTCGTCGCTTTGCATCAACTTTAATAAGACTAGATGTATGCAAAGCATGGGGTTTTAACCTCCTTTTTAAGATAAAGAAACTAACAAATTATTGAAGATGCTCTAATGGATTCAACCAACACTGCTTGTACATGAGCTCCGCCCGTGAAACTGAATATGATACGTTTTGGATGCTAATTATTATCGACTTCATGAAAGGCGGGACACAAATAAACATAGACGCGAATCTTTTGTAATACATAATTTTTGTAGTGGGTATGACCTGATGATCGACACACTTAGTACAAGTTAACATCCTTGCATAATTATACGGTGGCAGCCCATTCAACGCTGCCTTAGCCGCCTTCGTACGTATGGACAGTCTGATGTTTTTTTTTTTGCTGGTATGGACAGTCTGATGTAAACTATGTATCTGTAGATGGGTTGACATGAAAGACAACAGTTAGTAAATAGCGCGCGGTCTTTATCTTAATATAATTGGCTGCAAGATAGACGACTTTGTACGTGTGGGCACCGGCCCTTATTAGTACGTCAATTCCATAGTTTGCTTTCTTTCGTTTTCACTCATACCGCCCATGTTACCATCTTGCAAATATGTCATCAGATCGTGCAATTTTCTAGTTTATTTTGTTTTTATGGAACAACAATAGCAATGGCTCAAATCTATTATGTACTCTTACCTGTAAAAAGGAGAAGTAAGAGAGATCATGCTAAAATTTGCCAATATTCTATACATGACAATAAGTAAAGTCCTGGTAGGCTCTTCCCTCCGTTTTAAAATTTTGATCGGTTATTAGCGCGCAAAATCTTCATTGTCATATAATTGGCTGCAAGAGGACACCGGCCCTATTAATTTGTAGGTTCACATTCGTCTTTATTTTTCTTTCGTTTCCAGTCATAACGCACATGTTACCTTCATGCAAATACAGGCACCTAATCATATACTCCCTCCGTTCCTAAATATAAATCTTTCTAGAGATTTCATTATGGACTATATACGGAGCAAAATGAGTGAATCTACACTTTAAAATATGTCTATATACATTCGTATGTATGAGTAGTTCGTAGTGTAATTTCTAAAAAGACTTATATTTAGGAACGGAGAAAGTAGTAATTTTCTAGTTTCTCTTATTTGAACAACCAATAATGATGAAAGTTGACTAACAAAATAGGAATATTTTATACATCACTGTCAGTCCTGGTAGGCTCTTCCCTGGGTTATTAGCGCATGGAATCTTCATCCTCATATAGTTGACAGCAAGATACGGACTTCACACGTGGATACTGGCTCTTATTAATTAATGGGTCACCTTCATAATTTGTTTTTTTCGTTTTCAGTCATACCATGCATGTTAGCCTGATGCAGATACTGTCACGCCGATTGTGCAATTTTCTAGCTAGTTTCTCTTGTTTGTAAGAACCAATAATGGCTAAAGTTGACTAAACAAAACAGGAATGTTTTATACTACATGATAGTCAGTCCTGGTAGGCTCTTCCCCTGGCTTTTGATGGGGTATTAGCGCGCCAAATCTATAGTTGACTGTGAGATAGGGAACTTCCTACGTGGGCTTCATAATTTGTTTTCTTTTGATTTCGGTCATACCACGTATGTTACCTTCGATGGACGAGGCAACCGGCTGCATGCCAATTAATTAAGAGCGACTTAGAACGTCTATAATTGGACCCCTCATACCTTCCCTCAAACGTCTAGGTAGGTCGTTCGATCACTGATCGGTCACGAAAATTCGACCCATCCGGACCTCTCAAACAGGCCTCAAACGTGTATATCCAGCCCAAATATGGAGCAGATATGGAGGCGCCCGGGCACGCCGGCCTGGCTCGCATCGACCTCATATATATTCGCATTTATCCGCTCGCCGTACCAAACCCTGACCACTTCACTACACTCTCCTCCACTCCCAACCGCCATCCTAGCTCACCTGCGGCGATCTCCGGCCTTCTCCAGCATGGAGGGCAGCGGATCTGACTCCGACCAGTCCGGATCCATCGACTGGGGGGTCATCCCCTGCGGATTGGAGGAGGCAATGGCGGTCCGCATTGCACTCTGCCGCTCCGACGAGGACAGCGCCCGACCGACGGCAGGATCTGTTCGGCGCAACTCCATAGCGTCCGCTCAACGGGCGCTCCGTTCCTCTGGGGCGGGATCATCGCGGTCCCGATGGGCAGAAAATCTCTGCTTCCCCATCACCGGTCCAGCAGACTTTGAGTTCCACAGGGAACGGGCTGTCCACCGTGGGAAGAAGAGGATAAGGGCCGCCGAGGCCTATCTCGCGGAGGAAATGGCGGAGGCGGAGGCGGCTAATGTGGCGGCAGGGGCGGCCGCAGAGGAGGAAGCCATCCGCGCCCGCATTTTAAAGAAACGACAGCGAAGGAACACGCGTGCCCTCGCCCGAGAGCAGAATCGGGCGGTCCGTGAACGGACTGCCACAGAAGGAGGAGAAGGAGGACAACGACGGTGAGTATAGTTCCGGCGACGAGCAGATTCGGCTCGATCCCTACTGCGCCTTCGACCGGTACTTCCACGAGAAGGACAACAAGGGTGCTGTGAAGGGCAAGGGCGACCGTGGATGATCTCCACCAAGGCTAAATATGCCAAATTTTGGTAGTCTAGCGGCGTGTAAGTAGTGATGGAATAGCCGGACGATGTGTGTAATGCATCGACGTAGTAGTTGCATGAGTTTGTATGGGTTTGGGATATGGGATTTGAGATGTCCGGTTGTAGAATGCATTATTTGAGGCGTGAACGGCCAGTGTCCGCGGACACACCCGGGCGCGTCCACGGGCATTTGAGGGGCCGGATTTGACCAATCCGCCTGGAGATGCTCATAGATTATACTGTGTATATGTATCTGGCAAATGGCACTAGAAAACAACAAATATATGATTGTCAAATAGTGACACTATGGATATAACTGTATTGAAAAGAGGTTTCTTATAGTTGCAGTAATTTTGTATGTTTTACACACAAAAAGATTGTAAACCCATACGTCTAGTCGTCTACATGCATGCCACTATGCAAGTCCCGTTTCAATTTCGTCATGCAGCACGTGTACTAACATATATATACTCATCCACTTGATCAAAGCTGCAGCCGGCTGCATGCTAATATAATTTATAATAATTAATATGTGAAGTAGTAGTGAACCAACAGTACTATATTAGAGCATATCTATTAAAGTGCAACCGTCGCTAGCAACTGATGCGAATGAACTCTTGCAATTATCTAGATAGAAAAAAAAATCTAGACAGGAGAATAACAACATAATTTATTGAATTCATGCTCCAGCCCTACTCCAAAATTCTGAATAATGGGAGAGAGATGGGCAATATATTTCAACACTCCCCTTCACGTCTATTATTTAGTATTAGACGTGAGATCGACGTGGGACGCATAATCTTTTTTTTATATTGCGTTGACAGGGTCTTGAAAGACCTCTTGGCTCGGATCATATTGAATTTATACGCTAGCCAGATGCTCGAATAGTCCAAAATGATAGGGAGAGGCAGAAAATATATTTAAACATTCCCCTTCACGTCTATGTTATTTTAGTCCTTAGACATGGGATCAATATAAGCCGCAAAAAAAAATGCTATGTTGACAGGGTCTTAAACTCAAGACCTCTTAACTCAGATACCATATATATTGAATCATGTACGGGAAAGGATCGGACATTATAAACCAACATAATTAACATTGTCATACCAAAACTCTAATGTGGCGACTTGTCGTATGAATTAAATTTCTACAGGTCTACTCAGCCTTGCCTCTTGTGACTTGTCTACCCTAATTAGGTGACTTGAATATACTGGATAAGACAGGCACGCTTAGCTAGTCACCGGATAAGAAAGCGAAGGGCGAGAGATGGAAAAAAGGAAGAGAGATTAGGCAGGTCGATCACAACGTGCATGGAGATAGTCCCGTCCAACACAAACATTCGTTGCTTGCTGCCATGCATAGTGTTGTCAAATATTACTTTGCAACTCGATCCTGTGCTAGCTGCCTAGCTAAGTGAGAGTTTGGCACGCTTAAAACGCTTCTCTAAACGCCCTACAAACCTAGCTAAGCTTATCTTGACTTTACTGACCAGTTATATTCAGGGTCCAATCGGGCCGGTTGTGGAAGTGGTGCACGGTTTCTGGCGCAAGGTGGCAGCGACGCTGTGAGTCGATTGCGGATCTTCACGATGGATCTTATGTCGAGTGGCCACATCTTCGGCGTCATCCATGGTCGATTCGATGTGGTTGCCCTGATTCAGATCAGCTGGTGAATTAGACCCGGTAGGCGGGGGTGGTGGTTGCACACCATGTTACAGCGACCTCCGCGACTCCACAACGGCGGTGGTCATCGAATGGTCTTCGGAGAAGGTTCCTCTCTCCAGATACGACGGTTGACTTCAGCAGTGAGATGCAAATTATGATTGAAGACTTGACGCAAAGGGTTGGTTGTGCAGCGCGGTAGCGCTCACACATCGCTTGTAGTTGCTGGGATCGCGGAAAAATGGAAGCGACAACACTTGAGTGACTTCGATAATAGTGCTACATGCATCCGGTCTTGAGCTCCAGGTGAAAGACTAGGTTTAACCTGAGTTGGTTATATCTGGTAATAATAGCGACGTCTTTGTGTCATTACGTTGTCGAAGGCATTGCTCGGATATGCTCACAGTAACTTTTCAGGGTGAAAATATACATTCTAGCCTTATGGGTGGAACCGGTGATGATGGCGCATGAGCATCGCTCCCTTTCCGAAGGTGTTTCTATTCAATAACATCGCCGTTCATGTGATGTCATATGTTCGTTGGTGTCGATATGGTCATTGCTATACTTTGCTGATCGCAAATCTAAACGCTTCATGCGTTTTTGCTGGCCTACACATAGCTTTGGTCTTGTATTACTTTGCTAGTTGATGGCGTGTTTTTGTATATGTGTGTGTTGGTGTTGGTTGTGTGCATCTTAACTGTGCAGAGTATGGGAATGAACTCCTAGTGTTAATATTTTCTTGATGTTCCATTTTAAGCTAATAAAATTCACACTTTATCAAAAAATATTCATGGTTTCGCAGTTGATCCCATTGCATGTTCTTTTTTTTGCATGGTAATATGTGCCTCATTTATATTACAGAGATCACAACAGAAGCCACATACATACCTACCAATCTGGCAAAACTGAAAAAATAGCAGAACGCTAGTCTTTGCACAAATAACCACCAGCCAAGAAGTAAAATTACAAATAAGACCGAAGAAACATCCGAGCTTGTTCTCGTGGATGGAGAAATCAGTAGCATCAGGTATGTACGGCGGGGACGGGGGCGTTCCAATATTCTCCATCTTATACCCCTGGGAAAAAATAACTATGTCATATAGGGTGCAAACTAAGATGAGACATGTTCGCTAATTTAGACCGCTATGCCCAACAAGGTCGCGCCGGAGAGGAGCCATGCTTTCTCTCTTTGGATTGAGGAGCGCCGACCCTGCCAACGTGAAGAATCTCTGTGGCCGTCTATTCATCTCTCATATTGCAAAAGAACATAGACTTTGTCAGTGAACTAGACTCGGGGAAGCCAGGGGAACCGACTCGCAAATGTTAACACCGGTGAACATCGGCCTAAGCTTTCGCTCGGCTGATCTGCCATCCCATGCTGAGGGACATGGGCACTAGCCACAAACACATGCGAGAGTGCTGTGATGGTTGTGCCAGGGGCCTCCGAATTTGGATCTGAACAAAATGTCGCCACATGTCTAATTTTGCTAGGGTCCTATTATCGCCCCCTTGATGTCCACACAGCAAGGGAATATGACCAACATAGCCAGCATGTGGCCCACTGGAAGCTGCCTGCTCATCTACCATCCAGGGTTACCACCCCAGCCACTAAAACCCTACACGAGATAGAGGTCAGAGAGTGGGCCGCGCCACCACCTTCATGGTCATGCACATCCACAGGCCTCCCTGGTGATCTTCCCGACGGTGATGAGGGCGAGTGGTGGTGGTCACTAGGATTATGGTCGTCCTCGAGGGAGGGTGATGACCAACAAGTATAGGGGATCAATCGTAGTCCTTTTGATAAGTAGGAGTGTCGAACCCAACGAGGAGCGGAAGGAATCAATGCGCAGTTTTCAGCAAGGTATTCTCTTCAAGTGTTGTAAAGTAGCTGTGTTAAACAGTTTGATAGCAAGATAATTTGTAACAAGCAACAAAAGTAACAAGGTGCAGCAAGGTGTAAATTCTTTTTATTGTAAAGGACAAGCTGAAATTACTTTCTATAGTGATTAAAGCGTTCGCGAGGACACATATGAATATTGTGTAGTTACTTTCACCATGATTCATTGACTCGCGTTCATTGCTTTAATAAGCCGTTATGTGGGTCGGCCGGTGCTAAGGTGTTGTTCTTACTTAAACAAACAAACTACTTATGGTTATTCCCTCTCGCAAGCATCCTCAACTACAAGAGAAGAATTAAGATAAATCTAACCATAGCATAAAACATATGGATCCAAAACAGCCCCTCACGAAATAACACATAAACTAGGGTTTAGGCTTCTGTCAGTCCCGCAACCTATCATCTACTAACAAATCCCATAATGCCTTTCCCTATGCCCAAACATGGTAATGTGTCATGTATTCGACGTTCATGACACCACTAGAGGAAGAAAAACACAAAACATCATCAAAACATTGAACGAAAACCAACTTCACATGATTACTTATAACAAGACTTCTCTCATGTCCTCAAGAACAAATGGAACTACTCGCAAACATATTCATGTTCATGATCAGAGAAAATAAATATATGATTAACAATCTAAACATATAATCTTCCACCAAATAAATAAACTAGCATCAACTACAAGATGTAATCAACACTACTAGTAAACCAAAGGTACCAATCTGAGATTTGAGAAAAAGATTGGATACAAGAGATGAACTAGGGTTTGTAGATGAGATGGTGCTGATGAAGATGTTAATGGAGATGAGTCCTCCCATGAGATGGAGACGAGTCCTCCCGCGATGCGAGGAATGTTGGTGATGATGATGGCTTTGATTCCCCCCTCCGGGAGAAAAGTTTCCCAGATGAAATCACTCTGTCGGAGAGCAAAAGTGCTCCTGGCCAGATTCCCCATCGAGACGGCGGTGCTTCCTCCTCAAAGTCTTCTTTTGAATTTTTTTTCAAGCAAAAATGACAATATATAGAAAAATATGGGCCACGGAGGCATGTTGTGCGTCCGACAAGCTCACATGACGCACCCCTAGAGCTTGTGGCTCCCAGGTGGGTCCCCTCCGGTAGTTTTTTCTTCCAGTATTTTTTATACATTCCAAAATAAATATTCGTAAGTTTCCAGGTCATTTGGAGCTGCAGAGAATAGTTATCTCTATTGTAGCTCTTTTCAGGTCTAGAATTTCAGCTGCCGACATTCTTTCTCTTGTGATCGAATTAGCAAATTAAGAGAGAAAAAGCATTAGAATTACATCATAAAGTGAAATATAACTGGACGCGGATTTTTGGGACATGGTGGCACACGATGCCGTTATCCTGGACGTCTGCATGCGCATCGCGATTCCTAATTAATATAGTGCATTTGCAATACGATGACAGTTACTGAATGGTATATAGGAATATACAGCCGTGAGTTAGCCATGACGCATTAAATTTGTATGATACAACTTGGCTGGTAGCTGAGTTCTGACACCCCCGTAAATTCTGGTAGATGTGTAGGATTTAAATCACTGCTGGGTGACTTGATGGTCTGCATGTCATCATTACGGGCTTTTGCGGTGAATTAAATAGAACCTGTATTCCAGGGCAAGTCATTTTAAACACAGATTGGCTGGAGAAGTCTCCAGGCCAAGCAAGAACTAGTAGCGAAATATTTATCCAACATCAAATTTTTTGATAAAGAAAATTATATTGGTTCCGAACTTCTTCAGCTAGTAGGAGTTGGTTCCGAACTTGTGATATTTGTGCCAAGGAGCTGATTAGAACGGTGCTGAACCTTATCATTAGATTGGCTGGAAACTAATTCTCCTGGAGCAGGTTCCAAATAATCAGTGCTCGTCCATTTGTTGCTGAAATTTCATCGGCAACGGCAATTATCAAGGTTCTCTGAACCAACACAACTTCTCGTAATTTTCTTTGCATGGTGATCCAACTCAACCGCATCAATATACTCCCTCCGTTCCCAAATATAGGTCTTTTTAGACATCTCAATAGGGACTACATACGGAGCAAAATGAGTGAATTTACACTCTTAAATATGTCTATATACATCCATATGTAGTCCAATAATGAAATCTCTACAAAGACTTATATTTAGGAACGGAGGGAGTATTTTGCAATTGTGCATGCTCACCTAATCCCTTCGGATATGTTCGAAAGACAGTATTTCATAGTGAAGGGTTCCAATCAAATCCATTTGGAAATAATAATAAAGGAAAGCATGGCAGTGTACATCCATCGTCAACCTATCACTTGGAGAACCAACAGGACAAGGTCGCGATGGCAGCAAGCTTCCCCGACAGCCATTTACAATATTGGTGTTGGAGGAGTCAGTGAACTATTCTTAGACATTGAGTGACACATGAACATCAAAGCTAAGAGAGAATATGTACTGCAGTACAAGTGTTATTCTACATCTCTATGTTTTCCCGAAAGGAGCTACACATCTTCATGGATGAGTTCTAGCTAGCTTTGCACATGAACAATGTCGCAAGAATTAGAGAAACAGGATCATCAGTGAGATAGGACCTGCGGGATGGATAATTGATAGTCTGCATGTTGCACCTAAAAGATGATGGGTGTCTTGATGTCCTGTCAGCCATTTACAGCAAAACTTGCTGCTCATAAACGAATGGGACCAGGCTGAAAAAGTCTCTGCTGGTTGGGGAATGGCAGAGTAATTCAATGCTTCACCAGTGCGCTTGAGCCAGCGTTATCAATACCAGAAATATACAAACATTGATATGGTACAAATAAATTAAGATACGATGACCTTGTACACAAACTGCACGAATCATGTGGCAACGGACGGGGCAGATAACGTCCCCGCGTGGTACTATGTCCACTCGTGATTTATCCAATATAACTCTAAAACATAATAGATAATATAGTAAAAAAGCATGATGTAAAATGGACGTATTAGAGAACATCGCAAGAGCGCTTCGAAATGCACTTTAGATGATTCCGGACCACCACTACGTGACATAGTGGCCGAGACAGGCCCCAGGGCCCAGGCATGAGGCGTGAGGCCCAATTCCTTTGTATATATACTGCACCAATACTGTTCATGTAAGCTACAATGTACAAAGGCGGTCCGGGGCGGCCCGTTGGGTTGACTCCGGCCCTGAGGTGACCTGATCGCTGCTCTAGTTTTCTCAATCTTGTCTATAGAAGCAAACGGAGCTAGCCTGTGGACCCATCACCCATGTGCAATTTGTACGTACAAAATGTATGGATTTGCTGATAATCTAGCTGGTTCACACGATGCTGTCAAATCATTCTACTCGGTCGGTAAATGTGGCTTCCATACGCTCTCGTATTGTGTACATTGCTTGCTTATTCAGCATACACACAAACCTTTATATTCCATATCACACAGCTCGCCAACCGATCGAGGAGAATCGGCAGTGCCACTTTGAAGTGTCGCATGGGAATTCTCCGGCCACGCTACGACAACCGACATGCCGGCGGAGACGGTGCGCCGGCCGGCACTCAGGCGTATGCGTCGATTCACCGCCGTCCATATTCTACGGGAAATTAGGGCCAACATGTTTGAGAGATTCGATGCTGCTTTCTTTTTCACTGGTCCGTGCCGTGCGTGCATGCGCCATGCATGCATTTCTACGGGTTCAAAGATATGTTCGAGTTAATTGTCGTTGGCGCGTCCATGAAATCAAGGAAAACGACGATCGAATAATCATCTGCTTAACCTCCATCCGACGACGAATCTCATTACCAAAATTCCTGGCTGGGGTGGGTACTGATCGATCTCAACCGTCTCCTCTAGGGTCGGCCTGTCCTTGTCCGCTCGTGCTTGTCTCGACGCTGCTGATCGTTTTTTTCTAAAAAAAGTTAACAAACGATGCGGACCGCTCGAGCATGCATGGATGCAGCTGGCACACAAACGGACTACGGGATGGCTCATGCACATCAGCACGTGCATCAGCTAATTCCTGCTCGTGTACATATTCAGCTAGCTAACCGTTTCTTTCGTCGTGGCCGTCATGCAAATCTACATGACACGTACGCACGTCGTTGCCTCATGTATGCACGAAAATCATGTGCACAAACTTTACGCTCGGCCGGTGCACCGTCTTACTACATGTAATCCGGCCAGCACCGGGAGCGTCCGGGGATTCCCTTTCTCAAAGCTCACTATCATGTCAAACTAAATATACGCTTGGTGATCCGGAGAGAGCGACGCGTGCACACGCGGATGCAAGTTTTCGTTCTTGAATTACTTTGCGTGGTGTATATCTTTTCATTTTTTTTCTATGTCTGACTGAGACTTCGTTATGTCTCAACGATACTATCTTCCTTTAATCTTGCGTAAAGATTCATATAAAAAAATTGTTTTCAGTTTTTTTTCTTCTTATATAGGAGTATATCACTTGAGTGAGACTTGGTTAAATCTTAGTCGACTGAGACCTACCCACACCCATATCTTTTTTAGGAAGACATGTTACCACTCGCAGACATGTGTACCAAGATGACCAGTTGAAGCTAGCAATAACCAGCAAGCTGATTGACCGACCACGTGCATGTGTTCCGCTACGATTTGACCACACAGGAGTACCACAGAATCTGAAGGAAAATAGCGTACTGCGAAAGACACGCACACATGCATGCATGAATGCACAGTCAAGCTAGCTAGCATAAAAGGTGATTGAACTCAGGACACACACTCATAGAGTCATAGTCATAGAAAAATGGCTAGGATGCATCCATGTGCATGCAACCCTTGTGAGTTTGCTTCTAGATATTTCGATATGCACAGGACATACTTACATGCATGGCTGTTGGCCGGCCGTTTGGTCTTGCGTGGGCGCGAGTGCTTGCTGAGAAAGCTAGTGTCCATACGCGTGATCAGCTTTCATTAATTGTGCATGCTCTCACTTCCTTGTCTTGTTCGGTTGATGGCTTGCTGGAAACATGTCCATTCTGTTGCTGTGCAATGAATTTTGGAAAATAGCAACGAACACATTACACATATGTGGATGAATATCACTATGAACAAAAAGTTGTTGGGGTACCTAACTTGTTCATAATTATTGCCTTCAATGCCATGTCAAATATGTCGTGCAGGCCCAAATTATTAATTCGGCTATCAGACTGAAGATGTGCTTTGTCCCTAGAGTTGTCTTTCAAAACTAAATGGCACCACGTGAGTTGCCGCGGAAATTAGTTGCAATATATGTTCAATAAGATTTTACAGTAGTTGGCATGAATATTTGAATTAATAATATATGAGCTATAATCTAAATACTTATCATATATTGTATTTAATTGTGTATAGTTAAAAATATTTATATACATCCATGCATATGTGGTCGGCCTTTCATGAGGTGTCATATGTAGATCGAACTGGAAGGTGGTGGATGTTTACGTAATTTACTCTCTCTCTCTCTCTCTCTCACACACACACACACCCCACACACACTCTCTCTGACCGGTACATCTGCGCATGTGCAATTTCTTGTGAGTACATACAATACAACTCACAAACAAGAGGTTAAAAACCTTACTATTTTTCAAAGAATATAAAATCATTGGATTATTACCCTTCTAAAAAGATACTAATTCATCTCAACGGGTGTCGTCTCCCACTGAAAGAGCATCGTGAAAAATCCTAGAACAAATAAAAAATAAAACGAACACCCGCGCTAAGTTGAAGACTTGAATCCGAGTGGGTTGATTTTACGACAAGAAACTTGACCATCTAAGCTACAATCAGTTGGCACGAAAAGTTGAATATACAAGACACTCTTCATGCACTCTGATCATACGTGCAAGAACAAGCGATCTCAGGTTTAGAAATTTGTTTGGGATTGCAACAACACAAAACAGTCATCTGAGAATCAGCAAAAACATTTATATTTTCAATAGGAAGGTAATATTTTTGTTCTTGACGATACATGTACAACTGTAAGCAAGCTCAACCACTGTGGGGGATGCATGAGACGAACATATATAGTGGCAGCAGAGAAGGAGCATGTGTACAAATATTGTCTATCTGTTTTAGTGGTGTGATATAAAGAGTCCAGAACGACTCAGCAAGTAAAGTTACACACATATATAACAACTCTCTGACACCCATTGGCGCCGCCTCTACGCGTCCAAAGTCCAAGCAAAGCTCGGCTTTGGCAAATCATGCAAAGCATCTTTTCCACCGACTTTTTCCTTTTGCATTCCGTCGACCTTTCTTATGCAAGTTCGTCGAACGTTAAGGTTTTACGTATTTTCTATTCCCTCCGTTCCTAAATATAAGTCTTTTTAGACATTCCAATAGGGTACTACATACGGAGCAAAATGAGTGAATCCACACTCTAAAATATGTCTATATACATCTGTATGTAATCCAATAATGGAATCTCTTTAAATACTTATATTTAGGAACGGTGGGAGTACAAAGCTAAAGCTTTTATGCGAGAAAGAGACCACACGCATTAATTTCCCTGTTTGCATTTTCGAGCTGGCGTGATGAATGACACTTGATCGTCACAAGATATAATAAAGCGATCGATCAAAGGAATAATTAACAGACCAGAGATTACGTTGGCTGGCTGGCCGGTCACCATGCACGCACGCATGCATAGGTAGATCCCCAGTCCAACACGCTGCCGCATGCACATTTCCAAAAAGATTAGCATCACCGTAGGATGAAAAGGACGTCCAAGGCGGAGGTGACTAAAAAGTTCAGAAAGTTGATGTCACTCTTGTCTTGTATCCTACCATAAAATTACATTTGTCCAAAAATAGTGCAATCCCAAAAAAATAAAACAAGAAGGTACTACGCAAAAAAAGATTAAAAGCTAAAATAAAAAATGAAAGTAAAGAATGACTAAGACTTCGCAAATGTGTGATCCCTTTTAGCAATCCCCTTGCTTGTATTCTTACGCAGTTTTGATCAAGGATAGCGACATCAGTAGCTAGCAAAATGTTACATGCACGCATGTCTGCCGCAAGGGCAAGAACCTAACCGGAATTAGATCCATGTGCAATATGTACGTGCGAATAGTATATACTCACTCCGTTCCTAAATATAAATCTTTTTAGAGATTTCATTATTAGACTACATATGGATGTATATAGACATATTTTAGAGTGTAGATTCACTTATTTTGCTCCGTATGTAATCCCTATTGAAATGTCTAAAAAGACTTATATTTAGAAACGGAGGGAGTATATGTCGTCTCAAAAGATAAGAGGTTTATTGATCGCTGATTCGATATAGTACCGTGTCTAGCTGGTGCACACGATCGATCGGTGTTGTCTAATCTTATTTGTACGCGGCATATGTGGCAGTTTGTATTGCTTGCTTCCTCAGCATGCACTGCTGGATGCATGCATGCATGCATCATGCATGCCTGTTTCAGTTTTTTAACCACCGAACCGATCCATGGAGGAGATTTCCAAAATAAAAACGATGGGGGGAGAGTCTGCACAGCTGTTGACTGTTGAGTGCTGCACAAAGCTTAACTGCCAAAAGTGGATACGTTGGGCTTCACAAAAAAAAAAGTGGATACGTTGGATTTTCGAAACCGGTCGGTGTGTATTTTCTTGTCTTCGATTGTCTAGAAAGTAGGAAGTCGAATACCACTAGTAGAAAACAGGGCATCTGTCCCGGTTTTAGAGGGCCTTTAGTCCCGGTTCTGAAACCGGGACAAAACGATCGGGACTAATGCCCATCACTTTTAGTCCCGGTTGGCTTACGAACCGGGACTAAAGGGGCTCCACGTGGCCGCTGTGGGGCGTCCAAGCAGGAGGACCTTTCACCGACCGGGACTAAAAGGCAGCCACGCGTCAGCAGCTGCCAGGCTCTGTTTTTTGTTTTTTTTGAAAGGAGGGGTTTAGGGGTTTTCATATTGTGTTTCCCCCTTTTATTTTTGTGTTTACCCTTCAATTCTTTTACATTTAGGGTTTCATTTTTATTTAATTCAATTTGGTCTATTGCATCCATCTAATTTGTACTGGTATATGTCATATAACAACTCATCATCATCTTAATCAACTCTTCATCATTCTAGATAAAATAGCATAAAAAGGTGAACTTCTCATCATTCTGGTTGTTATCATACTAGCAAGTGATCAAGTAATCACAAGTTAGAAACACTAACTACTGCTCTCTCCTAGGTAAAATAGCATAAAAAAGGTGAACTCCCGCATCTCCCCATTGAAGAATACAGATCAACCTATCTCCAACTTGTGGCGTGATCAACCTATATTCATCAATCAAGACATCGTGTCCAAGTGGTTGCGTGGATGCTTTTATTGCCTGGCTCCATCCTTTGATTTTCAGGCTTTCTTCACTTCGAGATATTCTGTATTTACCAGGGTAACTCATCCACATTGGGCGTAAGCTAACCATATGCAAATCACCGGTGGTAACTATCCATTTAGGCACGGTCTCTGGCGGGAGTACCTGTTGAAGAACATAAGTAATAATAACATTGTTAGCTAAATTAGTTTTGCTTAAGAAGAATGTATGAAAAAGATGGACTAGTGACGCAATGGTAAAAAAGTCTTACAAAGTTGTCTAAAGTGATGTTATAACGGTTCAACTTGTGCACTAGTGGCACATATCCATGATAAATGTTCCCAGCCATGTAATGTTTAGCATGATACTCAACATCATCAATAAATGATATCAGATGATTTTTCTCCAACCAAGTAAGCTCGGAGTCATAACTGTAGTAGGTGCGATCTATTATCTGTCGGGTAACTCTTGTAGCACGGAAATAAGCTAATAATTAAAAATAAAGAAATTTGGTCGGGACGAGTACCAAATACTTTTCAATAATAAATATAAATTACCTAACAAATCTGTTGACAAACGCACCTAGAGGTAGCACCGGAATCAAGTCATGCTCCGCATGCACCCAAATATCTGTATTATTATCACGAACATCGTCATTACCAAGATCGAAGGTAATGTTCTTGTACTCATCCAACCCATACCCCTGGCAAAATGCTCTCCAACTAGAACAACCAAAATATGTGTGATCTTCGTTATTTTTCACCTTAACAGCAAAAGTGTAATGCTCCGTTCTTAGGTGAGCTATCTTAAGCTCTGTACTACACTTCTCTTTGAAATGGAACTTGTCCAAGACAGCGAATCTTGCAGGACAGGGAACGCACTAGTCAAATTGTACAAATGAAAATTAAAGGTTAATTAAAGCAAAAAAGCACACGTCATACTTCATTAACAAAAAATACATGTCGTCTTTACATACAGTAGTAATACTAAATTTTTCCGTTAGTTTGACGGTGAATGACGTATCGTTGTCTAGGTGAGGATAAATGTCGCATATACCCCTGTCATCCCAGCACAAAGGGCACTGAGGGATCCTATCGTCGTCAGACGACGTCGACATTTCTTGTGTTCATGATTCTAAGATTAAAAATGAACGACAAAACTTTTTAGCAAGATCATCATATAATATCACTAATACATATAATAGCACCGGCGATCGTCGGGGACTCTTCATATAATATTATCATATAATATCACTAATACATCTCTAATAATCCAGTTAATGAAGCATCGAATATTATCACTAATACAGCTCGAATATTATCGAATAATCTAGTTCACTCGCGGTTCCTGAAGCGTGGGCGGTGGACACCCAAAGAGAAGGAACCATCACAGGATCATAGCTCGGGTGAGATCCCTAAAGGAACTGCCAGGTATTGTAGAACCTCGCATCCAACGCAACCATGTAGCGACGGACGTGCTCGTCCTCCTCCCTGACACAGCGACGTACCACCTCCTCGGTTGTCGGCTGCCTCCGCACCGATAGTTGCCCACGCGACCGCCACCAAAGAAGCTCCGGGTCGACGACGATACCCGGATTCCTCACCAAACTGCGCGCCCCGGAAGGTAGCACCTCCAGTGCCAGCCCGGCGGAGCCCAGTCCCGGACATGGCACCTCTCAAACTGGTTGTCGGCACCGAGTCGACGACGAGGATGTGGGATTGGCATCGTCGACGAGAATAAATTGTGGCTATAGCAAATATCATTTTATTTAACAAAAATAAAACAACAATACCATTTTTAATAACAAAGCCTAGTGACGTGTATGTGTGTGCGGCGCGCGCCCAAGAGCACATATAACACTTAAAATCACGTAAGGTAGTGCTACTTCTCGAGCATGCGTTGGTTTCCGTGAAGAGGAACGGGTGATGCAGCAAAGTAGATAAGTATTTCCCTCAGTTGTTGAGAACCAAGGTATCAATCCAGTAGGAGATACAAGCAAGTCCCCAATAGATGTACCTAAACAAAGAATCAAACACTTACACCCAATGCTATAAAGGGGTTGTCAATCCCTTCACGGTTACTTGCAAGGATGAGATCTGATAGAGATAGATAGATATGATTGCTTGAAAGTAAAGTAAAACAAAAGTAAAAAAGATTGCAGCAAGATATTTTTGGTATTTTTGGTTTTAGATCTGAAAGTATAATATGGAAAATAGACCCGGGGGCCATAGGTTTCACTAGAGGCTTCTCTCATGATGGCAAGTATTACGGTGGGTGAACAAATTACTGTCGAGCAATTGATAGAAAAGCGAATAATTATGAAGATATCCAAGGCAATGATTATGCATATAGGCATCACGTCCGTGTCAAGTAGACCGAAACGATTCTGCATCTACTACTATTACTCCACACATCGACCGACTCCTGCCTGCATCTAGAGTATTAAGTTCATGATGAACAGAGTAACGCATTAGGTAAGATGACATGATGTAGAGGGATAAACTCAAGCAATATGATGAAAACCCCATCTTTTTATCCTCGATGGCAACAATACAATACGTGCCTCGCTACCCCTACTATGTCACTGGGTGAGGACACCGCAAGATTGAACCCAAAACTAAGCACTTCTCCCATTGCAAGAATTACCAATCTAGTTGGCCAAACCAAACCAATAACTCGAAGAGAGTTGCAAAGATATGAAATCATGCATATAAGAATTCAGAAAAGACTCAAATAATATTCATAGATAATCTGAACATAAACCCACAATTCATCGGATCTCGACAAACACACCGCAAAAGAGTATTACATCGGATAGATCTCCATGAAGATCATGAAGAACATGGTATTGAAGAGCAAAGAGAGAGAAGAAGCCATCTAGCTACTAGCTATGGACCCGAAGGTCTGTGGTGAACTACTCACGCATCATCGGAGGGGCAATGGAGTTGATGTAGATGCCCTCCGTGATCGAATCCCCCTTCGATAGATTACCGGAAAAGGCTCCAAGATTGGATCTCACGGGAACCGAGGCTCCTGGCAGCGGAAAAGTGTTTTCGTGGCTCTCTTCGGTATCCAGGGAATATTTGTGAATTTATAGGCCGAGAAATAGGGTTGGGGGAGCTGCCGTGGGCCCACAAGCCAGGGGGGCGCGCCCTACCCCCCTGGGCGCGCCCCTGTGGCTTGTGGCCACACGGCGGCTCTCCTGCCTTGGTCTCCAAGCTTGGTAGATGTCTTCTGGTCCAAGAAAAATTATTCCGAAGATTTATTCCGTTTGGACTCCGTTTAATATTCCTTATCTGCAATACTCAAAAACAAGGAAAAAACAGAAACTGGCACTAGGCTCTAGATTAATAGGTTAGTCCCAAAAATAATATAAAATAGCATATTAATGCATATAAAACATCCAAAACAGATAATATAATAGCATGGAACAATAAAAAATTATAGATACGTTGGAGACGTATCAAGCTTCTCCAAGCTTAATTCCTGCTCGTCCTCGAGTAGGTAAATGATAAAAACAGAATTTTTGATGTGGAATGCTACCTAACATATTTATCCATGTAATATTCTTTTTTGTGGCATGAATATTCAGATCCGTAAGATTCAAAACAATAGTCTAATATTGACATAAAAACAGTACAATCGTGTCCTTTCGAAATAACATGGCCTTAGAAAGTTATCCCTACAAAATCATATGGTCTGGCTATGCTCCATCTTCCCCACACAAAGTATCTAAATCATGCACAACCCCGATGAACAAGCCAAGCAATTGTTTCACACTTTTGGTGTTCTCAAACCTTTTCAACTCTCACGCAATACATGAGCGTGAGCCATGGATATAGCACTATAGGTGGAATAGAATATGGTGGAGGTTGCAAGGGAAAGGAAGAAGATAATCTCACATCAACTAGGCGTATCAACGGGCTATGGAGATGCCCATCAATAGATATCAATGTGAGTGAGTAGGGATTGCCATGCAACGGGTGCACTAGAGCTATAAGTGTATGAAAGCTCAAAAAGAAAACTAAGTGGTCGTGCAAGATGAAACTCCACTAGTTATATGAAAATGACAAAATAGGAGACTCTCTATCATGAAGATCATGGTGCTACTTTGAAGCACAAGTGTGGAAAAGTATAGTAGCAATTGTCCCTTCTCTCTTTCTCTCATTTTTTTTCATTTTTTTTATTTTGGTGGGCATCTTTGGCCTCTTTTTTTTTATTTGGGCTTCGCTGGCCTCTTTTATTTTTTGTAAAGTCCGGATACTCATCCCAACTTGTGAGGGAGTCATGGCTTCCATCATCCTTTTCTCACACAGGACAATGCTCTAATAATGAAAATCATCACACTTTTATTTACTTACAACTCAAAAGGAAAATTACAACTCGATACCTATGATAAAATATGACTCTATATGCAATATGAAAGTGATGGTGCATGTCATGAAAAGCGGAATGGTGGAAGTTGCATAGCAATATATCTCGGAATGGCTATGGAAATGCCATAATAGGTAGGTATGGTGGCTGTTTTGAGGAAAATATATGGTGGCTGTTTTGAGGAAGGTGGGTTTGATGTACCGGCGAAAGTTGCGCGGTACTAGAGAGGCTAGCAATGGTGGAAGGGTGAGAGTGCGTATAATCCATGGACTCAACATTAGTCATAAAGAACTCACATACTTATTGCAAAAGTCTATTAGTTATCAAACAAAGCATTAGACGCATGCTCCTAGGGGAGAGGTTGGTAGGAGTCAACCATCGCGCGCTCCCGACCCTCACACAAAGGTCGACAATCATTAAACAAATCATGCTCCGACTTCGTTACATAACGGTTCACCATACGTGCATGCTACGGGAATCACAAACTTCAACACAAGTATCTCTTCCAATTCACAACTACTCACTAGAATGACTCTCATATTACCATCTCCATTATCTCAAAACTATATGCAAGGAATCAAACTTCTCATAGTATCCAATGCACTTAATATGAAAGTTTTTATTATATCCCTCTTGGATGCCTATTATATTAGGACTAAATTCATAACCTAAACAAATTACCATGTTGTTTTAAGAAACTCTCAAAATAATATAAGTGAGGTACGAGAGTTCAATAATTTCTATAAAATATAACACCACCGTGCTCTAAAAAGATATAAGTGAAGCACTAGAGCAACATTGCCTAGCTCAAAAGATATAAGTGAAGCACATAGAGTATTCTAATAAATTCACGATTCAGCGTGTCTCTCTCAAAAAGATGTGTGCAGCAAGGATGATTGTGGAAAACTAAAAAGCAAAGACTCATATCATACAAGACGCTCCAAGCAAAACACATATCATGTAGTGAATAAAAATATAGCCTCAAGTAAATTTACCGATGGATTGAAGACGAAAGAGGGGATGCCTTCCGGGGCATCCCCAAGCTTAGGCTTTTTGGTATCCTTGAATATGGCTTGGGGTGCCTTGGGCATCCCCAAGCTTAGGATCTTGCCACTCCTTATTCCATAGTCCATCAAATCTTTACCCAAAACTTGAAAACTTCACAACACAAAACTCAACAGAAAACTCATGAGATCCATTAGTATAAGAAAAATAAACCACCACTTTAGGTACTGTTGTGAACTCATTCTTTATTTATATTGGTGTAAGATCTACTGTATTCTAACTTCTCCATGGTTCATACCCCCCGATACAACCCATAGATTCATCAAAATAAGCAAACAACACAAAGAAAACAGAATCTGTCTAAAACAGAACAGTCTGTAGCAATCTATAGACTTCGAATACTTCTGTAACTCTAAAAATTCTGAAAAATTAGGACAATCAGGGAAATTTGTATATCAATCTTGTGTAAAAATTTCAGATCAAAATCACGTTCCAGTGAATTTACAAAATTCCTGTACTGAGAGCAAAAGTTTCTATTTTTCAGCAAAATCAAATCAACAAACACCGTAGACCATCCCAAAGGTCTTACTTGGCTCAAACACTAATTTAAACAAGAAAACACAATTATTACAGAAGTAATAATGTGAAAAACACACAAAAACAGAAGCAAAAAACAGAAAGCAAAAATAAAATTGGGTTGCCTCCCAACAAGCGCTATTGTTTAACGCCCCTAGCTAGGCAAAACGTAATAGATCTAGGTATTGTTATCTTTGGTATGCAATCTATAAGCAGCTCTCATAATAGATTCATAGGGTAATTTTATTTTCTTTCTAGGAAAGTGTTCCATGCCTTTCCTTAATGGAAACTGAAATCTAATGTTTCCTTCCTTCATATCAATAATTGCACCAATCGTTCTAAGGAAAAGTCTACCAAGAATAATAGGACATGTAGGATTGCAATCTATATCAAGAACAATGAAATCTACGGGCACATAATTCCTATTTGCAACAATAAGAACATCATTAATCCTTCCCATAGGTTTCTTTATAGTGGAATCCGCAAGATGCAAATTTAAGGAACAATCATCAAATTCACGGAAACCTAGCACATCACATAAAGTTTTTGGAATCGTGGAAACGCTAGCACCCAAATCACACAAAGCATGGCACTCATATTCTTTAATTTTAATTTTAATAGTAGGTTCCCACTCATCATAAAGCTTTCTAGGTATAGAAACTTCCAACTCAAGTTTTTCTTCAAAAGATTTCATCATAGCATCAACAATATGTTTAGTAAAAGCTTTGTTTTGATTATAAGCATGAGGAGAATTCAACATGGATTGCAACAAGGAAACACAATCAATCAAAGAGCAACTGTCATAATTAAAGTCCTTGAAATCCAAAAGAGTGGGTTCATTGCTATTTAAAGTTTTGACCTCTTCAATCCCACTTTTATCAATCTTAGCGTTAAGATCTATTAACTCCAAATCATTGGGACGCCTTTTAACTAAAGTTGACTCATCTCCAGTCCCATCTTTATCAAGATTTACATTAGAAAACAAAGATTCAATAGGGGTCACATCAATCACTTTAAGATCTTCATCAATATTATCACGAGAACACACTTTTCAAGCCATTCACGCTTAGCACGTATTCTAGCAGTTCTTTCCTTACACTCATCAATAGAAATTCTCATAGCCTTTAAAGACTCATTAATATCATGCTTGGGTGGAATAGATCTAATTTTCAAAGAATCAATCTCAAGAGAAATTCTATCAACGTTCCTAGCCAAATCATCAATCTTGAGCAATTTTTCTTCAATCATAGCATTGAAACCCTTTTGCGAACTAATAAATTCTTTAATATTATTCTCAAGATCAGAGGGCATCTTATTATAATTTCCATAAGAGTTGCTGTAGGAATTACCATAATTATTAGAGGAATTACTAGGAAACGGACTAGCATTGAAATTACCTCTATACGCGTTATTACCAAAATTGTTCCTACCAACAAAATTCACATCCATAGATTCATTATTATTTCCAATCAAAGAAGACAAAGGCATATCATTAGGATCAATAGGAACACTCTTACTAGCAAACAATTTCATCAATTCATCCATCTTTTCACTCAAAGTATTAATCTCTTCAATAGCATGCACTTTTTTACTAGTAGGAGATCTTTCGGTATGCCATTGAGAGTAATTTGCCATAATATTATCTAGGAGTTTAGTTGCTTCTCCTAATGTGATTTCCATAAAAGTACCACCCGCGGCGGAATCTAAGAGATTCCTAGAAGCAAAATTTAATCCAGCATAGAAAATTTGTATAATCATCCATAAACTCAAACCATGCGCGGGGCAATTTCTAATCATTAGTTTCATCCTCTTCCAAGATTGTGCAACATGCTCATGATCAAGTTGCTTAAAATTCATTATATCGTTCCTAAGGGAGATGGTCTTAGCGGGCAGAAAGTACTTGGAAATAAAAGCATATTTACACTTATTCCATGAATCAATACTATTTTTAGGCAAAGATGAAAACCAAGTTTTAGCACGATCTCGTAGTGAGCATGGGAATAGCTTCAATTTAACAATATCATTATCCACATCTTTCTTCTTTTGCATATCACACAACTCAACGAAAGTATTTAGATGGGATGCGGCATCTTCATTAGCAAGACCGGCAAATTGTTCTTTCATAACAAGATTTAGCAAGGCAGCATTAATTTCATAAGATTCCGCACTAGTGGCGGGAGCAATCGGAGTACTAATAAAATCATTATTGTTAGTATTGGAAAAATCACACAACTTGGTATTCTCTTGAGTCATCGTGACGAAGCAAGCAAGCAAGCACACAAGCAAACAAAAGGCAAACGAAAAGACGAACGGAAGAAGGGCGAATAAAAAGGCGAATCTTTTTGGAAAATCGTTTTAGAAGTGGGGGAGAGGAAAACGAGAGGCAAATGGCAAATAATGTAAATGCAAGAGATGAGTTTGTGATGGGTACTTGGTAGGCTTGATGTAGATCTCCCCGGCAACAGCGCCAGAAATCCTTCTTGCTACTTCTGGAGCATGCGTTGGTTTCCGTGAAGAGGAACGGGTGATGCAGCAAAGTAGATAAGTATTTCCCTCAATTGTTGAGAACCAAGGTATCAATCTAGTAGGAGATACAAGCAAGTTCCCAATAGATGTACCTACACAAAGAATCAAACACTTGCACCCAACGCTATAAAGGGGTTGTCAATCCCTTCACGGTTACTTGCAAGGATGAGATCTTATAGAGATAGATAGATATGATTGCTTGAAAGTAAAGTAAAACAAAAGTAAAAAAAGATTGCAGCAAGATATTTTTGGTATTTTTGGTTTTAGATCTGAAAGTATAATATGGAAAATAGACCCGGGGGCCATAGGTTTCACTAGAGGCTTCTCTCATGATGGCAAGTATTACGGTGGGTGAACAAATTACTGTCGAGCAATTGATAGAAAAGCGAATAATTATGAAGATATCCAAGGCAATGATTATGCATATAGGCA
Organism: Elymus sibiricus; assembly: GCA_039707655.1. Taxonomy (NCBI): domain Eukaryota; kingdom Viridiplantae; phylum Streptophyta; class Magnoliopsida; order Poales; family Poaceae; genus Elymus; species Elymus sibiricus. Next base: position 415,773,904 of record CM077675.1, read on the forward strand.
TCACGTCCGTGTCAAGTAGACCGAAACGATTCTGCATCTACTACTATTACTCCACACATCGACCGACTCCTGCCTGCATCTAGAGTATTAAGTTCATGATGAACAGAGTAACGCATTAGGTAAGATGACATGATGTAGAGGGATAAACTCAAGCAATATGATGAAAACCCCATCTTTTTATCCTCGATGGCAACAATACAATACGTGCCTCGCTACCCCTACTATGTCACTGGGTGAGGACACCGCAAGATTGAACCCAAAACTAAGCACTTCTCCCATTGCAAGAATTACCAATCTAGTTGGCCAAACCAAACCAATAACTCGAAGAGAGTTGCAAAGATATGAAATCATGCATATAAGAATTCAGAAAAGACTCAAATAATATTCATAGATAATCTGAACATAAACCCACAATTCATCGGATCTCGACAAACACACCGTAAAAGAGTATTACATCGGATAGATCTCCATGAAGATCATGAAGAACATGGTATTGAAGAGCAAAGAGAGAGAAGAAGCCATCTAGCTACTAGCTATGGACCCGAAGGTCTGTGGTGAACTACTCACGCATCATCGGAGGGGCAATGGAGTTGATGTAGATGCCCTCCGTGATCGAATCCCCCTCCGGTAGATTACCGGAAAAGGCTCCAAGATTGGATCTCACGGGAACCGAGGCTCCTGGCAGCGGAAAAGTGTTTTCGTGGCTCTCTTCGGTATCCAGGGAATATTTGTGAATTTATAGGCCGAGAAATAGGGTTGGGGGAGCTGCCGTGGGCCCACAAGCCAGGGGGCGCGCCCTACCCCCCTGGGCGCACCCCTGTGGCTTGTGGCCACACGGCGGCTCTCCTGCCTTGGTCTCCAAGCTTGGTAGATGTCTTCTGGTCCAAGAAAAATTATTCCAAAGATTTTATTCCGTTTGGACTCCGTTTAATATTCCTTATCTGCAATACTCAAAAACAAGGAAAAAACAGAAACTGGCACTAGGCTCTAGATTAATAGGTTAGTCCCAAAAATAATATAAAATAGCATATTAATGCATATAAAACATCCAAAACAGATAATATAATAGCATGGAACAATCAAAAATTATAGATACGTTGGAGACGTCTCAGGTAGCAATTAAAGAAGCATCTTCCTCATAGATCAACAAATCAATTTAGAATGCCATCTTAATTTTCTAACTAGCTTAGTGTTGCTATATATGCATTAATGAAAAGAAAGACTTTGCACGATTGGTGAGAAGCAAAACCTTTATATATTGGTTTCGTCTTTTTGTTGTTGTTTCTCTAGTACTTTATGTATTGGTGTGTGAATGGTATGCTTTTGACTTGAAACTTTGTGATATGACCAAACATGTTACCACTTACTAGTATTGGTGTTGTAAAATATCATGTCGTTTTGAGCTCATATTTTGCACGTACTGACTGTTTAAATTGGCAATACCAATTTTTGCCTCAAAATTTGACTACTTTCAAAAAATCTGAGAAAACTCTTGTAAATACTACATGTGACTAGTATGAATCTGGGAAATTTTGAGCATCTTTGGACATAGGGATTGGTATATAATAGCTATTTTGCTCAACTGATCCTAATTTTGGTTCAAAATTTGATAGTTTCCAAAAATTCTAAAAAAACGAGGAGCGAGCGGTGATGTGGCCGGCGGCTCACCTAGGAGGAGGAGGAGGTCGGAGCGGGCTCGGACAGTAGAAGCTCACCTAGGAGGAGGAGGAGGACGGAGCGGTGATGTGGCACCAACCGGGACTAAAGGCTCCCACCTCGCTAGTCGAGACGGGCTCGGAGTGGTTTATAAGCGTTGCTGTCGCTGCCCTCTCGAGCTCCTCTCTATTGCAGGCAGTACATGCCTATCTCACGCCCTGTTGGGCCTGCTAGCACTGCGGGCCTGCATCCTGGTCTATTTCTAGGGTTTCTAATCGTATGCAGACTATTGTGGCTAGTAGGCGGGCCTTTTTTTTTATTTTTTGCATATATTATGTTTTTAAAATTTTAATGTTATTTTTTTGCATGTGTTTTAGTTGATTCCTTTTGGTATTAGAGTTTTATAAAAGCTTTTTACTATTAAAGTTTTTAACAAATAAATACTTTGATAATTTTAGTTAATATCATTTTGATTCTTTTTAGTTGATTCTTTTTGCTATTAGAGTTTTGTAAAATCTTTTTAGTTCATTCTTTTTGCTATTAGAGTTTTATAAAATCTTTTTAGTTCATTCTTTTTCCTATTAGAGTTTTATAAAAGGTTTTTAGTTCATTCTTTTTGCTATTAGTTCATTCTTGGAGCTAAATGACCCTGAATTTGAAAAGCACTGCAAATGAACTCTGAAAAGGTTGAAACTTGGCATGGTATCATAATTTCACCCACATAGCATGTGCTAAAAAGTTGAGAGGGTTACGGAAAAAACTGGATGCACTTCGTGTACAAATTGGACAATCTCTTTCGAAGTAACAGGGTTTCGGATGAAAACTCGTCTATTACAAAAGGGATTTCATTTTTTTAACATATTTTAACTCCAGTCTTTTTCTGCATTCAATATGCACCATTCAAAGCCACATCATCAATTTTCAACCCTTTTCTGACTTCATTTGCTATTTTTCATGCATTTCATGATTTTTTTTGAGCTAAATGACCCTGAAATTGACAAGCACGGCAAATGAACTCTGAAAAGGTTGAAACTTGGCATGGTATCATAATTTCACCTACATAGCATGTGCAAAAAAGTTGAGAGGGTTACGGGAAAAACTGGATGCACTTCGTGTACAAACTGGACAATCTCTTTCGAAGTAATAGGGTTTCGGACGAAAACTCATCTATTACAAAAGGGATTCATTTTTTTAACATATTTTAACTCCAGACTTTTTCTGTATTCAATATGCACCATTCAAAGCCACATCATCAATTGTCAACCCTTTTCTGACTTCATTTGCTATTTTTCATGCATTTCATGATTTATTTTGAGCTAAATGACCCTGAAATTGACAAGCGCTGCAAATGAACTCTGAAAAGGTTAAAACTTGGCATGGTATCATAATTTCACCTACATAGCATGTGCTAAAAAGTTGAGAGGGTCACGGGAAAAACTGGATGCACTTCGTGTACAAACTGGACAATCTCTTTCGAAGTAACAGGGTTTCGGACGAAAACTCATCTATTACAAAAGGGATTCATTTTTTTAACATATTTTAACTCCAGACTTTTTTTCCGTTCAATATGCACCATTCAAAGCCACATCATCAATTTTCAACCCTTTTCTAACTTCATTTGCTATTTTTCATGCATTTCATGATTTATTTTGAGCTAAATGACCCTGAAATTGACAAGCACTGCAAATGAACTCTGAAAAGGTTGAAACTTGGCATGGTATCATAATTTCACCCACATAGCATGTGCTAAAAAGTTGAGAGGGTTACCGGAAAAACTAGATGCACTTCGTGTATAAACTGGACAATCTCTTTCGAAGTAACAGGGTTTCGGACGAAAACTCATCTATTACAAATGGGATTTCAATTTTTTTAACATATTTTAACTCCAGAATTTTTCTGTATTCAATATGCACCATTCAAAGCCACATCATCAATTTTCAACCATTTTCTGACTTCATTTGCTATTTTTCATGCATTTCATGATTTATTTTGAGCTAAATGACCCTGAATTTGAAAATCACTGCAAATGAACTCTGAAAAGGTTGAAACTTGGCATGGTATGATAATTTCACCCACATAGCATGTGCTAAAAAGTTGAGATGGTTACGGGAAAAACTGGATACACTTCGTGTACAAACTAGACAATCTCTTTCGAAGTAACATGGTTTCGGACGAAAACTTATCTATTACAAAAGGGATTTCATTTCTTGACATGTAACTGCAGTGATATTCTAGATCAAAGCCATCATCAGAATAGTTGTGGAGAGAAATTCTTCACTTTTTCTTCACGTGTGTTCCTTCCTTATTGCGCCGTAACCATGGATAATCTTCATCGTTTAACACGATGCTTGGGTCAGCCTTCACTTTGAAGGGAGGAATTTCATGAAACTTTTCATAATCCTCAGACATGTCTGTCTTGCCCTCCACTCCCACGATGTTTCTTTTCCCTGAAAGAACTATGTGGCGCTTTGGCTCATCGTTTGATGTATTCGCTTCCTTATCTTTTTTTTCCTCGGTTTGGTAGACATGTCCTTCACATAGAAAACCTGCGCCACATCATTGGCTAGGACGAATGGTTCGTCTGTGTACCCAAGATTTTTGAGATCCACTGTTGTCATTCCGTACTGCGGGTCTAACTGTACCCCGCCTCCTGACAGATTGACCCATTTGCACTGAAACAAAGGGACCTTAAATTCATGTCCATAGTCAAGTTCCCATATCTCCTCTATGTAACCATAATATGTGTCCTTTGCCCTATTGCTGATTACTGCATCAAAGCGGATACCACTGTTTTGGTTGGTGCTCTTTTTATCTTGGGCGATCGTGTAAAATGTATTACCATTTATCTCGTACCCTTGGTAAGTCCATACAGTCGAAGATGGTGTCCTGGCCAACAAGTACAGGTCATCTCCAACAGTGTTGTTACGCATGAGATGCATTTGCAACCAACCGCCGAAAGTCCCGATGTGTTCACGTGTAATCCAGTCGTCAGACTGCTCCGGGTGTTTGTAGCGTAGAATATTCTTGTGTTCATTAATATACGGGGCCACCAACGTAGAATTATGTAGAACTGTGTAGTGTGCTTGCGCCCAGGAATGTCCGTCGCTACATATTATTGAATCCGCTCCTAGCGTGCCTTTTCCACTCAGTCTCCCCTCATACCGCGATTTAGGGACACCAATCGGCTTAAGGTCAGGAAAAAAATCAACACAAAACCCAATGACCTCCTCTGTTTGATGGCCCGTGGAGATGCTTCCTTCTGGCCTAGCACGATTACGAACATATTTCTTTAAGACTCCCATGAACCTCTCAAAGGGGAACATATTGTATAGAAATACAGGACCCAGAATGGCAATCTCGTCAACTAGGTGAACTAGGATGTGCGTCATAATATTGAAGAAGAATGGTGGGAACACCAACTCGAAGCTGACAAGACATTGGACCAAATCATTCTGTAACCTTGGTAGGATTTTTGGATCGATTACCTTCTGAGAAATTGCATTGAGGAATGCACATAGCTTCACAATGGCTAATCGAACATTTTGTGGTAGAAGCCCCCTCAATGCAACCGGAAGCAGTTGCGTCATAATCACGTGGCAGTCACGAGACTTTAGGTTCTGGAATTTTTTCTCTGCCATGTTTATTATTCCCTTTATATTCGATGAGAAGCCAGACGGGACCTTGATACTGAGCAGGCATTCAAAGAAGATTTCCTTCTCCGCTTTGGTTAGAGCGTAGCTGGCAGGACCTTGATACTGCTTTGGATGCATGCCGTCTTTTTCGTTCACACGTTGCTGGTCCTCCCGTGCCTCCGGTGTATCTTTTGTCTTCCCATACATGCCCAAGAAGCCTAGCACGTTCACGCAAACATTCTTCGTCACGTGCATCACGTCGATTGCAGAGCGGACCGCTAGGTCTTTCCAATAGGGTAGGTCCCAAAATATAGATTTCTTCTTCCACATGGGTGTGTGTCCCTCAGCGTCATTCGGAACAGATTGTCTGCCAGGACCCTTTCCAAAGATTACTTGTAAATCCTTGACCATATCAAGTATATCATCACCAGTACGGAGGATGGGCTTCTTCTGGTGATCTGCCTCACCTTTGAAATGTTTGCCTTTCTTTCTTAAGGCATGCTTGGTCGGAAGAAATCGACGATGTCCCAGGTACACATTCTTCTTGCATTTGTCCAAATATATACTTTGGGTATCATCTAAACAGTGCGTGCATGCGTTGTATCCCTTGTTTGTCTGTCCTGAAAGGTTACTAAGAGTAGGCCAATCATTGATGGTTACAAACAGCAACGCTCGTAGGTCAAATTCCTCTTGTTTATGCTCATCCCACACACGTACACCTTTTCCATTCCACAGCTGTAAAAGCTCTTCGACTAATGGCCTTAGGTACACATAAATGTCGTTGCCGGGTTGCTTAGGGCCTTGGATGAGCACTGGCATCATAATGAACTTCCGCTTCATGCACAACCAAGGAGGAAGGTTATAGATACATAGAGTCACGGGCCATGTGCTATGCTTGCTGCTCTCCTCCCCAAAAGGATGAATGCCATCTGCACTTAAACCAAACCAAACGTTCCTTGCGTCACCTGCAAAGTCCCCCCACTTTCTCTCGATTTTTCTCCACTGTGACCCGTCAGCGAGTGCTCTCAACTTCCCGTCTTTCTTACGGTCTTCTTTGTGCCATCACAACAACTTGGCATGCTCTTTGTTTCTGAACAGACGTTTCAACCATGGTATTATAGGAGCATACCACATCACCTTGGCAGGAACCCTCTTCCTGGGACGCTTGCCCTCAACATCACCAGGGTCATCTCGTCTGATCTTATACCGCAATGCACCGCATACCGGGCATGCGTTCAATTCCTCGTACTCACCGCGGTAGAGGATGCAGTCATTAGGGCATGCATGTATTTTCTGCACCTCCAATCCTAGAGGGCAGAGAACCTTCTTTGCTTCGTACGTACTGTCGGGCAATTCATTATCCTTTGGAAGCTTGTTCTTCATTATTTTCAGTAGCGAACCAAATCCCTTGTCAGATACACCATTGTCTGCTTTTCATTGCAGCAATTCCAGTGTGGTACCGAGCTTTGTGTTGTCATCTTCGTAGTTTGGGTACAACCCTTTTTTGTGATCCTCTAACATGCGATCGAACTTCAACTTCTCCCTTTCACTTTCGCATTCTCTCTGTGCATCAACAATGACCTGGCCAAGATCATCATCGGGCACATCGTCTGGTGCCTCTTGATCTTCAGCTTCCCCCGTTGCAGTATCACCGTATTCAGGGAACATAGGATAGTTGTCATCATCCTTTTCTTCTTCGTTGTCTTCCATCATAACCCCTCTTTCTCCGTGCTTGGTCCAAACATTATAGAGTGGCATGAAACCCTTCTCAAGCAGGTGGGAGTGAAGGGTTTTCGAGTTAGAGTAATCCTTCGTATTCTCACAGACAGTACATGGACAATACATAAAACCATTCTGCTTGTTTGCCTTAGCCACTTCGAGAAATTTATGCAGGCCCTCAATGTACTCGGAGGTGCATCGGTCACCGTACATCCATTGCCGGTTCATTTGCGTGCATTATATAATTAAGTGTATCAAAAAACCATTACAGACCATCATGAATAGAGAAGTGGCCAAATTAATACAAGTATCTATGTAAATCATACAAGTAATAATTTTTTTCTTTTAAAAAGAAGATAAGAACAAGAGGCTCACCACGGTGGTGCCGGCGACGAGATCGGCGCGGGCGATCGACGACGGTGAGGACGGGGACGGGAACGGCACCCTACACATGTGCAGACTCTAAGAAGTTAATTTCAGCTCTAATTGTGTGTCTAAATCAAAAGAACTCCCACATACAGTCCACCACTAAAACCCACAAACCATACTCTACTTCTAGAGCATTTGAAATGAGCTAAACTAGCAGTGAGAGATGAAACGATGAAGTCGTTAACCTTTTAGAACACTTTTGTAGTTGGTGCACCGCCAAACCTAAACAAATCTTGGGGAAAATGTAGCTTCGAGGTCGAGCTTGGAGAGGAGAAAGCTTAAGTGTGGCTGCGGCATTTCATCGAACACCTCATGTGCATAGGAGGTGAGAACAGAGAGCAGCACACCTCCCACACGCCGGCCGGCCAAAAAACAGAGGAGTGAGCGGGCGGGGACGAGCATATATATAGGCAACTCTTAAGTCCCGGTTGGTGGCTAGCACCGGGACTACTGGTGTCTCTTTAGTCCCGATTGGTGGCTAGCACCGGGACTAAAGGGGCTGGGCCAGGAGCAAGGCCCTTTAGTCCCGGTTTGTGTCTGGAACCGAGACTAAAGGGGTCAGACGAACCGGGACTGATTCCTGCCGAGGCCCGGCCGACGCCCAGGCCGCTCGAACCGGGACTGATGCAACCATTGGTCCCGGTTCGTAACAGAACCGGGACTAATGATCTGATCTGGCCCGGATCAAAGCCCTGTTTTCTACTAGTGTACGGTAGTATTTAAAAAGTTGAAGGTTGGTTACCAAGCTACAAGTTGTACACTTGGAATAATATAAATGGTCAAGGGCATTTTGCACCAAAAAAAGTTAGTATGGCCTTCAGTGTTAGCACAAATTTGTTTTCGGCAGGCGGTCAGGGATTTGGGGCGTATATATGCATTATTATATATGGCGTAATCGAGTATCCATTAAAAATCTCAAGTATGATCAACTTTTTCCTAGAGAATTCAAATATTTTTCCGACTTTGTGGTGGTGAACAAAGAGAAGAGAGTAAAGAGGAAAAACGCTAGCTCAATGTTTCTTTTATAAAAAAAGAGAACAAGGGCACCTAATTATACTGCGACCACGTAGCAACTGAGGTTGAGTTTTCAGTGGTCGATCGTACAAATACTTCAATTGGTGCCAGGGGCATGTTCACCTTTGAGCGAGCTAGCATGAGGACTAACGGCAGACCGATTTGGCACGATGCAAAGACTGTGATAAGAGTAGGTATCGATGTGCATAGATGGTTTAATCTAACACAAATGGTAGTACAATACTGTTTTCTGCATGATATTATTGGAGTACTATTTCTTATTGTGTAGAACAAAACGCGTGCGCGCGGTCATTGTGTTAACACACAACGTGCTGCACCTGCACAAAGAAAAGCTATGATCTGATTGATGTCGATGCAGACGTGAGTTAGTGCACGAACTTTATTTTTTTAATTAATTAAGAAATTAATCATAGGGGCGAAGCACCATTTTGCTAGCGGTACGGTATACGTGTCGTGACAGGAGGCGACGCGCTGCCCGGACGTCGATTTTTCACAGATTGAATAACTGTCACCAGATTGAACTATATGTAAGTTTTCTGTAAGGGCTGGGATAGCAAATTCTTCAAAAAGAAATGGCAATATCTTTGTAAACGCATGCCAATTTCTGGCAGCTAGAAGATTCGCTGTGAAAATCGACGTGTTCGCTCGAAAGAATTGCCATGGTCCCGACACATAAGTTGCTGCCATGGTCCCCTACCGAACGTTCGCTGAATAATATTACTATTTTGTAAAGCTTCTATGTAAGAATATCCTCACTGGGCACTGGCATACAGAAGTTACGGATGAAATTCAACGGAAACATATAGTGCTCTGTTTACATATAGCCGATACGGTCGGTCGATGTAGCTTGCGCTATGGATTGTTGCCGTTCAGCAAACGATATTTATGGCTGTGTTTGTTTGGGTTTCAGTTTCGACAGATTCAGCTTTGGACTTCCTGTGCTGACAAAGCTGTTGTGGTGAGGAAGCTGCTGAAATTAATATTAGCTGTTTGGCAATGCAGCTGTGGAAACGACTGTAGGCTGATGAAAACCCTGAAATGTTCTTAGAATACTGAGATCACTGTAACTTGTTGATTATGTGTTAATAGATTATTTAAATGGTATTTTGACTGACGGGGAATGATTTGTTCTATGGTACAATGTTTCATCATAGTAATTCTCTCACTTTCTTACTCATATATACATAGAATAAGAGCATCTACAGTCGAAACTTGTAAATCCGGCCCCTCAAACGCCCGCGGACCGCCATTGCGTCCTCCAATCCGAAGGGGACGACCCCTCAGTCGATGGATCTGGACTGGTCAGAGTCAGATCCGCTGCCCTCCATGTCGGAGAAATCCGAAGATCGCCGGAGGTGAGTTAGTGGAGGGGAGTGGAGTGAAGTGGCTAGGGTTTGGTGCAGCGAACGGATGAGGATGAATATATGTGGGGTCGATGCGGGCCAGTGCGGGTTCAGGCGGGCGTGCCCGGGCCCATGTCCGTCCCATATTTGGGCTGGATATGAGAGGTGTCGGTCAACCGGGCGTTTGATGCCGTTTTGTGAGGCCCGGCTGGATCGAAATTTCGTGACCGGTCAGTGACCAGACGACCTGCCAAGGCGTTTAAAGGGGGTATGAGGGGTCTGGTTGTAGATGCTCTAATAGTGAGCAAAAGTATTATGTTGTCACACTGCTAGTCCATGCAAGTCACAATTGTTCGTACATACTTCCTCCGTTTCTGAATATAAGTCTTTTTAAAGAATACATTATGAACTATATACGGATGTATATATACATATTTTAAAATGTAGATTCTTTTATTTTGCTCCGTTATGTAGTCCGTAACCAAATTTCTAAAATAACTTATATTTAAAAACAGAGGGAATATAAAAGATGGTCCATATCGCTAGGTTCCTCTCCCTCTCTGTCATAGATTGAAACAGGGCGTGTCAATTTGTTAGTAAATTGGGTGAACTAACAGGGACATGGTGGGAATTTGACCGAGCAAGATCAGTTTCGTGGCCGGAATACGCATCGAGTCGCTTCGGCCCATTACACGTAAAAATGCTAGAAACAACTTCGAACTGTGAACCGGCAACGGCTTCGTTTTAGCTGTTTGTTTCAGCTTTGAAGACCGGTTTCTGCATACAAAAAAGCTAAAGCTGTCAAAGCTGAAACAAACACAGCCATTGCCTCACGCACGGTGCATATTTGCGTGTCATTCAGCACCGTCCACGGCCAGGCCACGGCACGCTACATTTCTATTTTGCGCTAACTTCTCAATTGGTCGCCTGCACCTGTCTGAACTCTCAAAGCTTCACTTTTTTCTTAGGCTTTTCCCGTTAGATTAATTACCATTTCTAGAAGAAATTCTTCTTTTTCTTAGCTAGCTGTACGTACGTACGTAGCTGTAGGCGGTATTAGCAGGCTCATTGACCACATCCACATGCATGCATGTATGTGTCCGCTATGATTTGACCAGACATGAATATGTCGCTTGTGCACTGTTTGTATCTTGGAAATCGATTACCACATATACCCCCAGAAAACGGATACATACACAATCTCATCACCTGCATGTATACTCTATTGGTGTAATCATTCCAAACTAATTGAAGTTCTAACTTTGAATTAAGTCAAAATTCAAATTGTGACCCTTTGGGCAAGTTCTCGCGCAATTCATTTTCTGGAAGCACACGGCAAGCGAGCACTACTGCTCAACCTCGGTATATAAAGTCCAGTTCCTTGGCATCATCGCTCACCCATGAGCTATGTGGTTTGGACACCTCCTAAGGTTAAATTCTTTGCTTGGCTTACAATTCAAAACCGGATTTGGACAATGGATAAGCTTCAAAGGTGTGGATGGCCAAATTGCGGTATATGCCCTCTTTGTAAGCAAACCGAGGAATAAGTGGACCACCTCTTCTTCATGTGTCAGTTCACTAAGCGACTCTGGGGCATGAAAGGCATGGCTCAACCTCGACGACATGGACACTCCTCGTTGGAGTGTGGAGTATTCCATCAAGGATTAGTTCCATAAAGAAGAAGATGCACTCATTCTATGAAGTCATGTACATTGGAATGAAGGATGATAGCCGCCCGTTTCACGAAGGAACGCGACATCTCCTACATGCTCTTCCACTTCAGCGATATATGTGGTATCCTTGTGATTGGAGTGATTTCGATACTTTGGAGTATATTTTTTCCTATTCCCTCTATCCATATATAGAGGGCCTAATGAGTTTTTCTAGGCTAATTTTTGACCACATCTTAGAGTAATAATATATGACATGCAAGTTACACAAAGCATACCGTCAAGTTCGTACGTAAAAGTAGCTTCCGATGATATAATTTTCACATTATACATCTCATATACTATTAATTTTACTAATAGTCAAAGACTGTCTCGAAAAACGAATTAGGCCCTACATATATGGATGAAGGGATTACAGTAGAAGCCCCTAAAAAATCTAAAAAAACCACACCATGCATACATTATGATTTCACGCTCACGCAATTTCAGATCTCAATTCAACATGCAGCTCGAGAAACAAAAATGGCAATTCCAGTAGCCAATTAATTAGGTCATTAATTACACTCATTGTCCTTGACGGCAATACATATCATTTCCTTCTTCGAAAGGCAATTTTTAACATGCTTCCTCTTACCTTTTTTTTACATGTGAGATAAGAAGGAGATAAGAAGGTAAGAGTTAATCCGACTATTAATTAATGAGATCAATAACTCAAATCTATTATATACTCTTAAATGTCATGTGAGGTAAAACTGCTTTCTCGGGATATACGGGGTTCAAATCTCGCAGCATGCTGCTCAAGCACCGTGAATATATTTTTTGGGTTTTATTCTTTGCGAGCTTTACGAAGATTATTTTTCCTGTTTTCGTAGGAAAATTAAACCCAAAATACCATGGGTGTCCAAAATTTGGGAGTATGGTGGAAAGGAAGAAAGATCAGCCATCTCACGGAATCAGCAGGCGCCGGCGGCCAGCCCTAGCTGCCGGGTACCTACTTGTCGCCTCGCCGTAGCTTCACTCCGGCGACCTGACCATGGCCATGCATCCACACCCGGTGCCGTCGATCGACCGATCGAGGATCGATGTACTCGCCGGCCGGCTAGAACTCTCACGGAGAGACGAACGCACATACATACACACACGGTGTCGACCGACGTCGAGCTCGGCGCAACCTTTCTTTTCTCAAAAGTGCAGGCGAGGGCCGGCATGGACAGGAGATATGATGCCAGTGGGATCCACGCCATTGCCGCACGACTTTTCTCGTAGGAAACCGTCTTCTCTGTTGGAACTGAAAATGTACAAAGCGGATGCTTGAAGCTTTCCCAAGTTTCTACGGCCTCGGAAATTAAGGATACGGGTTTCAGAAGTACAGTACCATCTCCTCTTGCAGCAGTTTTCACTTTTCGTTATGCGCCTTCTTGTTTCAAACTACGTACTTTTAAACGTGTGTTTTCTTCATCCAACGCGTATCAAGCATTCCTTTCGGGACCTATTTGATTCGCATCATTCTACAAACGGGGTAACCGGGTAGATGGGTTAGGGTTTTAGTCCTCGCAGGGGCGGCACTCGGAAGAATGGCGGCGTTTCATCTTCGAGTCGGTCTTTTGGGCACCGACCCTCCCTCGAGTTCGTCTATCGGCACATATTGGGTGGAGTTTTGGTGTAGGTTTCTCAGGGCGGTGAGGTTAGGGTTTTTCGTCCTGCATACACGACAACGATATTTGATGTCAACTTCTTCATGTCGATTCAAGAATTCAACATCAACGATTGTGGCTCCAATGCAATGATCCTTAGGGACACATGCACGTGGACTTTCTGGTTGTCATCAACAATGTTATGCCTGCTTCAGTAGGGAGCGGTGACAACGGTCCGTTATGGCAGCGACAATGGTCTTTTGGTGGTCCAGGGAGCTGGATATAATTTTTATTATGTTTTTTTTGGGGGGGGGGGGGGGGGGGGGGCTTTTTAATTTTGGTGAATCTTTATGATCAATCTAGATCCTTTTCTCGAAAAAACAACATCCTATTATTTCCTTCATGATCAGTTGCATTAATTACATATTATTTACTTCCTTATTTGTTGGAGGTGGTGGAAAGCCAACGATCGTGACCTTTTAATCTATATCTATATGGTACCAATATAAAAAGATCTCAAGTGGGGCAGAATCAACTAATCTCGGCCATTAAATTAGGTCAATCCAATGACCTATATTCATTCAATAGTGAGCGCTCAACATGTTTAGCGTTTAATTACTATCGTATAAATTGTCAACGTCGGCAATACTCACATAATTAATACGCAAACAATATCTTATTCTATCTAAATCTTCATGCAAGTAACATAATGTCTAATATCAATGTGCATTGCACATGTACATTTACTATTAGTAATAAAGATATGTATAGATTTCAGTTCAATCATGTTGCACATTTTGAATAGCTTGGGGCCGTGGGAGTAGCCACGTCCTACATCCGGGTACATCTGAACCCGCTTTCAAAAATGTATTTTAAATATGTTTTGTAGTGTCAAAAAAAATTGTGCATACATTTTCGCACAAATATGTTGGCGACACAAAGTTTTGTGAAAAAAGTTTTTTTTATTTTGTTCTGCAAAAAGGATAGATTTTAACGTTTCTAAATAGCGTTTCGTGACTGAATGTTTTGTCTTTTTTGCACATGCGACAAAAAAAAATTATTTTTCCGTCAAACTTTTTGCACGCACATAGAACATGAAGACGTCCACCCGCACCTTTTTCCGGATTTTTTCACCATTTCAATATGTGTTTTTCAAAATGGGTTCATATGTACCTGGATTCATCCATGACTTTTTCGGAGGGTAGGGTGTAAGCTCGCCATCAAGAAGGGATTCCAAAAGATATGCGTCGAAACGGATAGCAAGGGCGTGGTTTGCATGTTGAATAGCTTGGGGAAGAACCTGTCCGCTGCACTGCACGACCGGTGGCTGGGTTAGGAGAACCGCTAATGGTAGCGCTCATATACACGCGCAACGTTTCTTCCCACTGAATACGCATCGTCGAAAATCCTGAAATAAATCCAGGAATAAATGCAGGCACCAGGATTTGATCCCTGGTGGGCTGGGGATACCACAGTCCCTCTAACCATCCAACCACAGGTTGGTTCACAGCGCAACTAGGAGTTAGCACTGAGTCAACTATGGTGTTGGATGATGCCCCACCTGATTGTATTTTAGGACTTGTATATCAGCTAAACTCCCTGAATAAATAGATGCTGCGATGATTTTCTATAAATAATAAATATACTCTACTGAAAAAATAGCACAAAGTTTTGAAGTTAAAAATAATGCCGCGGTTTAAAAAGCTAGGTTTTTGTTTTTGCCTAAACATCTCAAAATATTTCAAAGTGCAGTTTTTCTAGGGGAAGAATATGTGTTTGGTCCCTCAGGTTCACCAAAAGAATGTGCTTGATCCCTCGAGATTTTCTAAGAGACATTTGGTCCTTTATGTCTTAAAACCGGCCAAGTTTCGTCGTAATCCTGGTTTTTGTAGAAAATTATCCATATGCATCGGTTTTCTCTCTCCGTACTTGCCATGTTGGTGTTGGGGAACGGAGCATGAATTTCAAAAATTTCCTACGCTCACGCAAGATCTATCCATGGAGATGCATCGCTACGAGAGGGGAGAGTGTGTCTACGTACCCTCGTACACCGTTAGCGGAAGCGTCTCACAACGCGGTTGATGTAGTCGAACAATCCTTCGAGCTCCACCGATCGAGTACCGAACGTACGGCACCTCCGAGTTCTACACACGTGCAGCTCGGTGACGATCCTCGCCTTCTTGATCCAGCAAGACGTCGAGGAAGTAGATGAGTTCTGTCAGCACGACGGCGTGGCGACGGTGACGGTGAAGTGATTCCGGCAGGGCTTCGCCTAAGCTCTCCGAAAATATGACCGAGGTGGAAAACGGAGATCGGGGCACCGCACACGGCTATGGGACAATTGTGTGTCTCCAAGGGGTGCCCCTCCTCCGTATATAAAGGAGGGAGGGGGGAGGAGGCAGCCAAGTGTGGGGAGTCCTACTAGGACTCCTTAGTCCTAGTAGGATTCCACCTCCCATACGGAGTAGGAAAGGGGGAAGGGAGAGGGAAAGGAAAGAGGGGGCTGCGCCCCCTCCCCTAGTCCAATTCGGTTTGGGCAAGGGGGGCGCGCGCCTCCTCACATGGCCTGCCTCTCCTTTTCCCGTATGGCCCAATAAGGCCCATTACTTCTTCCGGTGAATTCCCGTAACTCCCCGGTACTCCGAAAAATACCCGAATCACCCGGAACCTTTCCGACGTCCGAATATAGCCTTCCAATATATGAATCTTTACCTCTCGACCATTTCGAGACTCCTCGTCATGTCCGTGATCTCATCCGGGACTCTGAAAAAACTTCGGCCACCAATCACATAACTCATATAATACTAAATCGTCATCGAACCTTAAGTGTGCGGACGCTACGGGTTCGGGAATGATGTAGACATGACCGAGACGACTTTCCGGTCAATAACCAACAGCGGAACCTGGATGCTCATATTGGTTCCTACATATTCCACGAAGATCTTTATCGGTGAACCTCATATGTCAACATACGTTGTTCCCTTTGTCTGGCGGTATGTTACTTGCCCGAGATTTGATCGTCGGTATCCAATACCTAGTTCAATCTCGTTACCGGCAAGTCTCTTTACTCGTTCCGTAATACATCATCTTGCAACTAACTCTTTAGTCACGGTGCTTGCAAGGCTTCTGTGATGCTGTATTACCGAGAGGGCCCAGAGATACCTCTCCGATAGTCGGAGTGACAAATCCCAATCTCAATCCATGCCAACTCAACAAACACTTTCGGAGATACCTGTAGTGCACCTTTATAATCACCCAGTTACGTTGTGACGTTTGATACACCCAAAGTATTCCTACGGTATCCGGGAGTTGCATGATCTCATGGTCAGAGGAACGTGTATTTGACATAGTGAAAGCAATAGCAATAAACTGAACGATCATATGCTAACGGTTGGGTCAAGTCCATCACATCATTCTCCTAATGATGTGATCCCATTATCAAATGACAACTCATGTCCATGGTCAGGAAATCTTGACCATCTTTTGATCAACGAGCTAGTCTAGTAGAGGCTTACTAGGGACACAGTATTTGTTTATCTATTCACACATGTATTTAGTTTCCGGTCAATACAATTCTAGCATGAATAATAAACTATTATCATGAACGGGGAAATATGATAATAACTAATTTATTATTGCCTCTAGGGCATATTTCCAACAGTCTCCCACTTGCACTAGAGTCAATAATCTAGATTACATCTCCATGTAATTAACACTTAATCAGTTCTAAAGCTGATCATGTTTTGCTTGTGAGAGAGGTTTTAGTCAACGGGTCTGCAATATTCAGATCCGTGTGTTCTTGGCAAATCTCTATGTTATATGTAGATGCTGCTACCACACTCTGTTTGGAGCTACTCCAAAAAATTTCCCCACTATACTTTTCCGGTCTGAGACTCATAGTCTTTCGGATCAGTGTTTAAAGCTTGCATCGACGTAACCCCTTACGACGAAATCTTTATCATCTCTATTCCCGAGAAATTCTTCCTTAGTCATCTTAAGGATAATTTGACCGATGTTCAGTGATCTACTCCTGGATCACTTTGGTACCTCTTTTGCCAGACACATGGCAAGGCACACAGCTTGGCATACTTTATAGAACCTATGGCCGAGGCATAGGGGATAACCTTCATCCATTCTATTTATTTTGCCGTGGTCGAGATTTGAGTCTTACTCAACTTCACACCTTGCAATACAGGCAAGAACCCTTTCTTTGACTGGTCCATTTTGAACTTCTTCAAAATCTTGTCAAGGTATGTGCTTTGTGAAAGTCCAATGAGGCGTCTTGATCTATCTCTATAGATCTTGATGCCTAATATGTAAGCAGCTTCTCTGAGATCCTTCATTGAAAAACTTTTGTTCAAATCTCCTTTATGCTTTCCAGAAATTCTATGTCATTTCCCATCAATAATATGTCATCCACATATAATATGAGAAATGCCACAGAGCTCCCACTCACTTTCTTGTAAATACAAGCTTCTCCATAAGTTTGTATAAACCCAAACGCTTTGATCACTTCATCAAAGCGAGTATTCCAGCTCCGAGATGCTTGCACCAGTCCATAGATGGATCGCTGGAGCTTGCATACTTTGTTAGCGCCTTTAGGATCGACAAAACCTTCCGGGTGCATCATATACAATTATTCCTTAAGGAATCCATTAAGGAATGCCGTTTTGACGTCCATTTGCCAGATTTCATAATCATAAAACGCGGCAATTGCTAACATAATTCTGACAGACTTTAGCATCGCTACGGGTGAGAAAGTCTCATCGTAGTCAACTCCTTGAACTTGTCGATAACCTTTAGCAACAAGTCGAGCTTTATAGACGGTGATATTACCATCAGCGTCCGTCTTCTTCTTAAAGATCCATTTATTTTCAATAGCTCGCCGTTCATCGGGCAAGTCTACCAAAGTCCATATTTTGTTCTCATACATGGATCCTATCTCGGATTTCATGGCCTGAAGCCATTTCTCAGAATCCGGGCCTGCCAACGCTTCTTCATAGTTCGAAGGTTCACCGTTGTCTAACAACATAACCTCCAAGACTGGATTTCCATACCATTCTGGTGCGGAACGTGTCCTGGTTGACCTTCAAAGTTCTGTAGCAACTTGATCTGAAGCCTCATGATCATCATCATCAACTTCTTCTCTGGTCTGTGTTGGTGTCACAGAAATTTCTTTCTGTGGTGTACTACTATCCAGAGGAGGTACAATTACCTCATCAAGTTCTACTTTCCTCCCACTCACTTCTTTCGAGAGAAACTCCTTCTCTAGAAAGGATCCATTCTTAGCAACGAATACTTTGCCTTCGGATCTGTGGTAGAAGGTGTACCCAACGGTCTCCTTTGGGTATCCTATGAAGACGCACTTATCCGCTTTGGGTTCGAGCTTATCTGGCTGAAGCCTTTTGACATAAGCATCGCATCCCCAAACTTTCAGAAACGACATCTTAGGTTTCTTGCAAACCACAGTTCATACGGTGTCATCTCAACGGATTTAGACGGTGCCCTTGTTTAAAGTGAATGCAGTTGTCTCTAATGCATAACCCCAAAATGATAGTGGCAAATTGGTAAGAGACATCATAGAACGCATCATATCCAATAGAGTACGATTACGACGTTCGGACACACCATTACGTTGTGGTGTTCCAGGTGGCGTTAACTGTGAAACAATTCCACATTGTCTTAAGTGAGTGCCAAACTCGTAACTCAAATATTCTCCTCCACGATCAGATCGTAAGAACTTTATTTTCTTGTTACGATGGTTCTCTACTTCACTCTGAAATTCTTTGAACTTGTCAAACGTTTCAGACTTATGTTTCATTAAGTAGACATAACCATATCTACTCAAATCATCTGTGAACGTGAGAATATAACGATATCCACCGCGCGCCTCAACACTCATCGGACCGCATACATCGGTATGCATTATTTCCAACAAGTCTGTTGCTCGCTCCATTGTTCCGGAGAACGGAGTTTTAGTCATCTTGCCAATAAGGCACGGTTCACATGTCTCAAATGATTCATAATCAAGAGATTCCAAAAATCCATCTGCATGGAGTTTCTTCATGCGTTTTACACCAATATGACCTAAGCGGCAGTGCCACAAATATGTGGTACTATCATTATCTTTTGGCATTCGTGTTATGAACATATGTATTACTACGATCAAGATTCAATAAACCTTTCATTTTAAGTGCATGATCATCAATGATATTATCCAAATAAATAGAATAACAATTATTCTCTGAAATTGAATAACCGTCTTGCAATAAACACTATCAGATATAATGTTCATGCTTAACGCAAGCACCAAATAACAATTATTTAGGTTCATCACTAATCCTGAAGGTAGAGAGAGCGTGGCGATGGTGATCACATCAACCTTGGAGACACTTCACATCGTCATCTCGTTCTTAGCTAGCCCTCGTTTATTCCGAAGCTCCATGTTTCAAGTTGTAAGCAACTGAACAAGTATCAAATATCCAGGTGCTCCTATGAGTACTAGTAAGGTACATATCAATAACATGTATATCAAATATCTTTGTTGACATTGCCAGTCTTATTATCTGCCAGTTACTTTGGGGAAGTTCCGCTCCTTGTGACATTTCCCTTTGCAATGGGAGCACTAAGTCTCGGGTTTGGTTCAGCCTTGGGTTTCTTCGCGTGAGCGGCAACTGTTTTACCATTCTTCTTGAAGTTCCCTTTTCTTTCCCTTTCCCTTCTTGAAACTAGTGGTCTTATTAACCATCAACACTTGATGCTCCCTTTTTTTTTATTTCTACATCCGCAGATTGTAGCATCGCGAATAGCTTAAGGATCTTCTATCCCTTGCATGTTTATAGTTCATCATGAATATCCAGTAGCTTAGTGATAGTGACAAGAGAACTCTATCAATCACCACTTTATTCGGAAGTATAACTCCCACTTGATTCAAGTGTTTGAAGTACTCAGACATTGTAAGTACATGCTCACTAATGGAGTTGTTCTCCTCCATCTTGTAGCTATAGAACTTGTCGAAGGTGTCATACCTCTCGACCCGGGTGTGAGCTTGAAAAACAAATTGTCAGCTCTTGGAACATCTCATATGCTCCGTGTTGCTCAAAACATATTTGGAGCTCCGGTTCTAAGCCGTAAAGTATGGCGCACTGAACTATCGAGTAGTCATCTTTTCTTGTCTGCCAGACGTTCATAACGTCCTCAGACGAAGCCGTAGGGGTATTTCACTGAGCGGTGCATTAAGGACATAAGCCTTCTGTGCAGCAGTGAGGACAATCCTCAGATCACGGACCTAGTCCGCATAGTTGCTTTCATCAACTTTCAACTTCGTTTTCTCTAGGAACATAATAAAAACAGGGGAACTACAGCGCGGTCTATGGATCTACAACATAAATTTGCTAAGTCAAGTAAGACTATGTTCATGACAATTGAAGTTCAATTAATCAAATTACTTAAGAACTCCCACTTAGATTAACATCCCTCAAGTTGTCTAAGTGTAACATGATCCACATCAACTAAACCACGTCCGATCATCACGTGAGGTGGATTAGTTATCAATGGTGAACATCTTTCATGTTGATCATATCTACTATATGACTCATGTTCGACCTTTCGGTCTCTTGTGTTCCGAGCCCATGTCTGTACATGCTAGGCTCGTCAAGTTTAACCCAAGTATTCTGCGTGTGTAAAACTGGCTTACACCCGTTGTATGCGAACGAAAGAATCCATCACACCCGATCTTCACGTGGTGCTTAGAAGCGTCGAACCTTCGCAACGGTGCATACTAGGGGAGAACACTTATCTTGAAATTTAGTGAAGGGATCATCTTATAATGGTACCGTCGTCCTAAGCAAAATAAGATGCATAAAAGGATTAACATCACATGCAATTCAATATATGTGACATGATATGGCCATCATCGTCTTGTGCTTTTGATCTCCATCAGCAAAGCACCGTCATGATCTCCATCATCACCGGGTTGACACCTTGATCTCCATCGTAGCGTCGTGACACCTTGATCTCCATCGTAGCGTCGTGGTCGTCTCGCCGGCTATTGCTACTACTACTACTGCTAACTTATAGCGGTAAAGTAAAGCAATTACATAGCGTTGGCATTGCATACAATAAAGAGACAACCATAAGGCTCCTGCCGGTTGCCTGATAACTTACAAAACATGATCATCTCATACAACAACTTATATCACATCATGTCTTGGCCATATCACATCACCAGCATACCCTGCAAAAACAAGTTAGACGTCCTCTACTTTGTTGTTGCAAGTTTTACGTGGCTGCTACGGGTTTGCAAGAACCGTTCTTACCTACGCAAAACCACAACGTGGTGTAGTGATTGCTTTTTGATCTTCTAAAAGAACCCTCTTCATTGAAACCAATTCAACTAAAGTGAGAGAGACAGACACCCGCCAGTCACCTTTATGCAACGAGTGCACGTAGCGGTGAAACCTGTCTCGCGTAAGCGTACGCGTAATGTCGGTCCGGGCCGCTTCATCTCACAATACCGCCGAATCAAGTATCAACTAGTAATGGCAAGCAATATGTATACACCCACGCCCACAACTCGTTTGTGTTCTACTCGTGCAAATCACATCTACGCATAGACCTGGCTCTGATACCACTGTTGGGGAACGGAGCATGAATTTCAAAAAATTCCTACGCTCACGCAAGATCTATCCATGGAGATGCATCGCTACGAGAGGGGAGAGTGTGTCTACGTACCCTCGTAGACCATTAGCGGAAGCGTCTCACAACGCGGTTGATGTAGTCGAACAATCCTTCGAGCTCCACCGATCGAGTACCAAACGTACGGCACCTCCGAGTTCTACACACGTGCAGCTCGGTGACGATCCTCGCCTTGTTGATCCAGCAAGACGTCGAGGAAGTAGATGAGTTCCGTCAGCACGACGGCGTGGCGACGGTGACGGTGAAGTGATTCCGGCAGGGCTTCGCCTAAGCTCTCCGAAAATATGACCGAGGTGGAAAACGGAGATCGGGGCACCGCACACGGCTATGGGACAATTGTGTGTCTCCAAGGGGTGCCCCTCCTCCGTATATAAAGGAGGGAGGGGGGAGGAGGCAGCCAAGTGTGGGGAGTCCTACTAGGACTCCTTAGTCCTAGTAGGATTCCACCTCCCATACGGAGTAGGAAAGGGGGAAGGGAGAGGGAAAGGAAAGAGGGGGCTGCGCCCCCTCCCCTAGTCCAATTCGGTTTGGGCAAGGGGGGGGGGGGGCGCGCCTCCTCACGTGGCCTGCCTCTCCTTTTCCCGTATGGCCCAATAAGGCCCATTACTTCTCCCGGTGAATTCCCGTAACTCCCCGGTACTCCGAAAAATACCCGAATCACTCGGAACCTTTCCGACGTCCGAATATAGCCTTCCAATATATGAATCTTTACCTCTCGACCATTTCGAGACTCCTCGTCATGTCCGTGATCTCATCCGGGACTCCGAACAAACTTCGGCCACCAATCACATAACTCATATAATACTAAATCGTCATCGAACCTTAAGTGTGCAGACCCTACGGGTTCGGGAATGATGTAGACATGACCGAGACGAATTTCCGGTCAATAACCAACAGCGGAACCTGGATGCTCATATTGGTTCCTACATATTCCACGAAGATCTTTATCGTTGAACCTCATATGTCAACATACGTTGTTCCCTTTGTTTGGCGGTATGTTACTTGCCCGAGATTCGATCGTCGGTATCCAATACCTAGTTCAATCTCGTTACCGGCAAGTCTCTTTACTCGTTCCGTAATACATCATCTTGCAACTAACTCTTTAGTCACGGTGCTTGCAAGGCTTCTGTGATGCTGTATTACCGAGAGGGCCCAGAGATACCTCTCCGATAGTCGGAGTGACAAATCCCAATCTCGATCCATGCCAACTCAACAAACACTTTCAGAGATACCTATAGTGCACCTTTATAATCACCCAGTTACGTTGTGACGTTTGATACACCCAAAGTATTCCTACGGTATCCGGGAGTTGCATGATCTCATGGTCAGAGGAACGTGTATTTGTCATAGTGAAAGCAATAGCAATAAACTGAACGATCATATGCTAACGGTTGGGTCAAGTCCATCACATCATTCTCCTAATGATGTGATCCCATTATCAAATGACAACTCATGTCCATGGTCAGGAAATCTTGACCATCTTTTGATCAACGAGCTAGTCTAGTAGAGGCTTACTAGGGACACAGTATTTGTTTATCTATTCACACATGTATTTAGTTTCCGGTCAATACAATTCTAGCATGAATAATAAACTATTATCATGAACGGGGAAATATGATAATAACTAATTTATTATTGCCTCTAGGGCATATTTCCAACAGTTGGACGGGTCAATTTTTTGCCCGTTATCTCTCTCATCCTCCCCCTGCGCCGGTCCATCACCACCGTGTGACGACTCTGGACGCCATCCGTGTGCACCTCCCCTCCTCCCCCAGCCAGCCGCACTCCTTCATACCCTCCCCACCAACGCCTACCTCCTACCCACTTAGCCGTCGACCGCTCCACCTCCTTTCCCAGCCATTGGGGTGTCGGATTCCGGTGAGATTCACTGCGACGCACCACCCAGCCAGCCACACACCTGGATCTGACGAGCCCCGCCACGCCACGCCTAGTCCCGTTCCATAGTCATGGTGGTCGGGGGGGTCCTCGTCGCGCACGTCGTCGTCACGACAGGATTCGACGGAGGCGGAGATGGCGAGACCCATTGCATCCTATTGGGATCCCCCGCTAAAGACCACATGCCACTCATTGCGGTTCGTTGTGACCACGCATCCATGACTTTGGTGATGGCGCAGCCAAGGAACCATGTTGCATCCTCATCCTCTGGACGGCCTCACCCCCTCACACAACCACATCCTCGATGATGTCACGCATCTGGTCCACACGGTCAACGAAGGCCACTCCACTCTCGGGCTCGAGTGCAGCTGAGCGTGTCGAGCTTCTAGGCGAGTGTGAGGCATGCGTTATAGCCCGGGACGTCGGCGTTCACGACGTAGGAGCCGAGGCTGAGCAGGCCCAACGGGTCGTAGTCAACGACGCGGGACTTCCGAGTCAAAACTAGAGACACGCCCAAACACCGCTTCGTTTTCGGATTCGGACGAATCGTGTCCGGTTTCGAGACACGAGGGGGCGAAATGTCGCCCGGAAAATGTCAAGGGACTGAGCGCCGACTTTCGGTGAATTTGAGGGACCGAAAACACACTCTCCTTTGTAAGTACCATTGCATACTAAACAGTACTTTTCTCTTAGATTAGAATCTTCTAGAAAATACTTGAAAGGGTCGTCTTTGGAGAGGAGAGGACACTGCATCATCCATGGGATACGAAAAGGACGGGCCTAACCAGGCGTGGCCCAGACGGAAGCCAAACGAGGCAGTACGTTGATGTAACCACCACGCGGGTCGAGGGGAGGTTTGCGTTTCCATCGGGCGCGGGAGGCGGTTAATCAGTCCGGCCGCCGAACCACCTTCCCCTCCCCGTAAGCCCCTCTCGCTCTCGGCTTTTCCGGCCCCGTAACCGCAGTTCATCACGCCTCTCCCTCCCCAACGTCCCTCCGTCCAATCCGTCTTGGACTGGTGGGTGGAGCCGGCACTGCTCGCGCGCGCGCGCTCCCCCGGAATCCCAGTGCCCCCTCCGTCATCCTCCATCCAGCCGTCCGGATCGCCCCACGTCGCTCTCCCTCTCTGCCCCCGCGCTCCGCTCCGCTCCGCTCGGCTCGGCTCGGCGTTATATACCCGCCCCCCTTCTTCCCTGCCTCTCCATCGTCCTCCTCCTCCTCGTCGCCTCCTCCTCCTTCTCCTTCCTCTTCCGCTCCGCGCTTCCCGCCGCCGTACCGCGAGGTAGGTGGGCTGGCCGGTTAATGGCGGGCGGAAAAAACATTCGGTGCCTCTGAACCTACCACCGCTGGCCACCAACACCGCGGGCGGGTTTAGCCGGCACGCCAAGATTGCTCTGCTCCGCTCCGCTCCGCTAACTCTTCTTGCTGCCGTGTCCCGCGCAGGCAGAGGGAGGGAGGCAGGTGAGGCGCGCAAAGAGTCTGGCCACTGCTCCGCCGAACAAGTGCCGGTCGAGAGGGAGCGATGGGGGACTCGACGGCGCCGCCGCCGGCGCCGGCCAAGCTGGAGAAGAGCTACTTCGACGTGCTGGGCATCTGCTGCCCGTCGGAGGTGCCGCTGGTGGAGAAGCTCCTGGAGCCGCTCGCCGGCGTGCACAAGGTCACCGTCGTGGTGCCCTCCCGGACCGTCATCGTCCTCCACGACGCCGCCGCCATCTCCACGGCACAGATCGGTAAGCACCAAGCGCACGATCCGCGCATACTCCTCCTCATCCTCTCGCTTTCCCCGAGATCCCTCCCGCCATCGCGCTCGGCCCTCGTGACCGGACCGGGTCATCATATCAACTTGTCCTCTTCATCTGATCGCCCCGTCCGTATGTGGCGGTGAATCATTTCGTCCGTTACTCCTCCGTTGGTTCAGGTGAAAACCGCCAGCTTTCGCTGTTGATCCACTTTCACCCCGCAATTCGTGGTCGTGGTGACCGGATTTTCACTGGACTCGGACTACGAGCAGAACAGAACAGAACCGACCGAAGTCGCCGTTGCCACTAGATAAAACCAAAACCGATCCAGCCTTTCCGGTAGTAACGTGCCCCATCGCCCAGCCGTCCCCATAAATTCTGACGACGACGGCCGGCAGAGGCAGGCAGGCCGGCGTCAGCTGAGACAACTCCACCCTGCAGCTAGCTGCCCTGCATCGGTTTTGGCTCTTAAAAAACGGCCCGGCGTGCACCGACTTCTTCACCGTCGCCGGAGTTCCGGAGCATGGGTTTTGGGATCTTAAAATATGTCCAAACTTTGTTTACTTGCAGTTGCAGCGACGGAAGAATATGTTTTTTCTTTTTTGAAAGACGGAAGAATATGTCGAACCACGCGATGGATCACGCAAAGTCACTAGTTCTTTTCTCCCGGGCCTTCGTTCTCTCCGAATTTCCTACGCTCTTTCCCTTCTTGTCCTGTCCTTGATTTTTTTTAAAGATTTTTGGTATACTCCTCCGTTCACAAATACTATAAGATGTTTTGAATATTTCATATAGACTACGTATGGACCGAAATGAGCGCACGGTAAGATGTGTCTATATACATCCGATTCAGAAAAAAAGTTACGGAGTAGAACATCTTTGTAGTATTTATGAATAGAGCGAGTAGTTTCTTTGCCAAATCTATTTGTTGGAGCACTATGTAACCATTATTTATTTATATATTATGTTTTGAAACTGTAAATTCTATATATCCGCAACTCCAGGCATGGTCCCTCACAATTCCAGCGTGAACTGTATCCTTTTTTTTCTTCTTCTCTTCTGCAGTGAGGGAGCTGAACGGGGCGAGGCTGGAGGCGTCGGTGAGGGCGTACGGCGGCGCCGGGCAGAGCAAGGTGTCCAACAAATGGCCGAGCCCGTACGTGCTCGTCTGCGGGGTCCTGCTCGTCGTCTCGCTCTTCGAGCACTTCTGGCGGCCGCTCAAGTGGTTCGCCGTGGCGGGGGCGGCCGCCGGCCTGCCGCCGATCGTGCTCAGGAGCGTCGCCGCGCTCCGGCGCCGCACCATGGACGTCAACATACTCATGCTCATCGCAGGTACGCCCGGCACCCGCCACCTTCTGAGCTGTTCCCACGTTGATGTTCCATATGTGATCGGAAGCTTCCGCACGGACACTGTATGCTTTTCATGTCTACATACATGCATGGTGTGCGATCAGTGTTCATGTCATGCAGCCATGGTGTATATTATCCTTAAGTTCATGAATTTTTTGGTCACCCGACTAGCCTGGCTGGCTACTTACAGAGGAAGGGAGCCAAGAGGAATAAAAAAAACTCATCCATTTTCTAAAAAAATATATTAAAAATTACCGTGCTGGGTGCAGAGGTGCCGTGCTTGACTCGTGCCGACTCTAGTTAGGCAGAGGAATCCTTTGCCAATTCTGGCAAGTTTTTTTTTTTTTTTTTTGCTTTTTTACATCTGAATTAAAAAAATGCTTTGAACTAGTTACTACTACATGAAAATTCAAAAGAGAGGAAGAAACAAGTAAACGTGGCCTTATTCGGAAAGAGAATTTGTGTCGTTATCTTCGTATTATAAAAGAGGACCAAAGCAGGCTCTGGAAAGAAAGATACTCAATGTCTCGCTTGCTGAAACTTCCCCCAAACCCATCTCGACCCCCCCCCCCCCTCGGAGTTTTGGATTGGGTCTGTCTAGGACACATCTAGATTGGTGGTGGTGTTGTTGTGGCCAAAGCAATAGGTTGTTGTGATGCTAATGCTTATGCTAAATGGACAGAGATCCGCTTCCCTTCCTCCCCGTGTGGCGATGTCGCATCTCAGATAGGGGTATCGGGTTCCGCTTTGAACAAACAAGCAACGCGTTGCTCGAATCGAGTCGGTGTTTCTAGAGTTCTGGTTTTTGTGCTGCCAAGATACCTCGGTTTCATGAGAGGAACTTGAGCAGAGTTTTTCTTTTCCCCACTACTATGCTAGAAAACAAATTGCCTGTTCAGACCAGCAGATAAAAAATGTGTCAGCGTCTGGAATCATTTGATGGAGACTCAATTATGAGAGGAGGGGTCCAAGTTTCTGTTTGCAGTAGTAATATGGAAGGAAAGCTATATCTAGGAAATTTGCTGTTTGTGTGTATATAATCACCACTTTCTGTAAACTCGGGATGCCGCTCCATGTGATCTGTAGCCTGCACACGCGCACAGCATATGTTTCATGTCACCGGGCTTGCCTTTTTCCTGTCTAGAAATCTAGATTCATGCAGTTATGGTGTATCCTTAAGTTCATGAATCTTTGGGTCCCCACCACCACCACCACATAGCCTAGTTGCAGAAAAATAAAGCTCATCCATTTTCTAAAAAATTAATTTGCCTAGCTAGTTGCAGAGCAGAAGGTTTAAACTAGGTTGTGGTGGCCGAACACGGTGTATTTAACTCGTGCGGAATCTGCTAGTTTGGCAGAGGAATCCTTGCCAATTCTGGTAAGATTTTGTTTAAACATCTGAATAAAAAAATGCTTCGAACTAGTTACCACATCAATCAAAAATTCTAAAGAGAGGAAGACCTGAGTAGTTTTATAAGTCCACCTCCATGCCAATCAGGGCCTTGTTCTAAAACAAATCTTCTGTCGCTTCGTATACGCTCAACACCCGCTAGCACACCGGGGAAACACTTTTTTAAGAAAAACGGAGGCAAATTTTTTGCCTCATCGATTAATTAAGCAAAAGAGAGTTGCCCAATTAATTAACAGAAAACCGGGCGAAAACCATGGACCGAATCATTGGAACTATTGATGATGTTGCTAGGTGTTAACATTGCTGGGAAAAAAAAAAGCCAAAAGAGACACCCAGGAAACTGGGGTCAAGGCAGGTTGCTTCCTTGCACACCAGTATGCATGGTGGGTGCTTAGCTAGTGGGAAAACAGGCCCTGGAAAGATACTACTAAAAGCTTATGTCTCACTTGCTGAAGCTTTCCCCTTGGTGCTGTTCCTGTAGGGACCCCCCACTTTGAACTGCACCAAAGCCATAGGTTGCTGTGATGCTAAGGTTTATGCTAAATGGACAGAAATCTGCTCCCTTTCATCTCCATGTGGCGATGTCGCATCTCAGATAGGGTATCGGATTCCATTTAGAATAGAGCATCACTTTGCTCGAATCGGTCTTTCTTGAGTTCTGCTTTTTGTGCTGTCAAGAGGGCTCAGATTCATGAAAGCATCAGCCTAGGAACTTTGGACATATTATTTACTTATTTATTTATTTATTCCAATGCTATCTAGAAATGTGTCAGCAAAATTACTATGCTAGAAAACAAAATTTCTGTGGACATCACTATGCTAGAAAACAAAATTTGTGTTCAGATCAGCAGATAAAAATGTGTCAGCATCTCGGATCTTTTGATGGAGACTCCATTATGAGAGTAGGTGTCAGAGTCTCTATTTGTAGTACAGTAGTAATATAAAAGGAAAGTTGCATCTAGGAAATTTGCTGTCTGTATATAATTACCACTTGTTGTAAAAAACTATATACCTGTTGGCACTGACTTGTTGGCGCAATCTACTCGTCTAGGAGGAACGCTATCTTGTTGTCATCACATAATTACAAACATTTCCTTTTAGATGCTCTGCTGTCCCATAAATTGTGGCAATTTTTGGCAGGAGATGGATGGTGGCAATTGAATAGGCAATGGCTCACATGTTTTGCCTGCTCTCTTTGCAGTTGCTGGGGCCATAGCTCTGAAGGACTATTCTGAGGCTGGGTTCATCGTCTTTCTCTTCACCATAGCCGAATGGCTCGAGACCAGGGCGTGCGGCAAGGTCTGTTGTCCACAAATTTCTTTCACCTAGGAGATCAGAGTTGTGAGGTCCTCTCATGATCGCACTTACCAGGGAAAGGAGCTAAATTTTTTTACGTGGCACGGTTAGGAGCACATATTCGTACTGATGCAGCATAACAGGGCATTCTGATATTGATGTGCACTAGCCCCACTGATGGACTTGTGAACATATTTTGGTCTGCCATACTACGCGGTTGGAGTAGGTTGGAGTAGAGCCAGGCCCGTTTCGCTGATTTATCGCCTTTTTAGCATACATCACCTGTCAATTCTCAGCCAAGGGACTAATGAACTTTACATCTAGTGGACTCAAACATGCATATACACTCGTATCTAGGTGTAAAACATGATTAGGGAAAGCCACGCCAATAATTTGTGGAAAGAAGATGAGATGAAGGCAACTACTAAAAGTAACGTCTTCTAAAAAAGTAGCAGTATTCATTAAATATGTTTATGTGGGGAACAGTTTTTCTTTTTGTGCTACTTTGTCCCTGAAAAATCTGATTAAATACTCTTTTGACATGTAGGCCACTGCTGGGATGTCATCACTAATGAGCATGGCACCACAAAATGCTGTTCTAGCAGAGACTGGAGAAGTGGTTGCTACCCAGGATGTGAAGATAAGTACAGTAATAGCTGTCAAGGCAGGGGAAGTCGTCCCGATCGACGGTGTTGTTGTCGACGGACGGAGTGAGGTCGACGAGAGCACCCTCACGGGGGAGTCCTTCCCAGTGTCCAAGCAGGCAGACTCCCAGGTCTGGGCCGGCACACTCAACATAGATGGTAATACATACTACATTGCCACTGGAATCGACATTTGCTGTGATGCCTAAAATGCACCTCTGATCGCTGATCCTGCACTGATTCTATATTGGTGATCTGTCAGGTTACATTGCTGTGAGGACAACTGCGATGGCCGATAACTCTGCCGTGGCCAAAATGGCAAGGCTGGTTGAAGAAGCCCAAAACAGCCGATCCAGTACGCAGAGGCTGATCGACACTTGCGCCAAGTACTACACACCCGGTAATCTAAATGGAAGAGAATAGGCCAGTAGCAAAAATTCAGTCATTGACTATTTTTGGATCGGATGGTTTTACTTACTGTGATCTTTGGTGGCACCTTGCAGCTGTTATTTTCATGTCTGCAGCAGTAGCAGTAATCCCTGTGTGTCTCAAAGAACGCAACCTGAAACACTGGTTTGAACTAGCCCTAGTTCTCCTGGTGAGTGCCTGTCCATGTGCCCTGGTGCTGTCGACACCCGTGGCAACCTTCTGCGCTCTACTAAGGGCCGCGAGGACGGGGCTCCTCATAAAAGGAGGGGATGTCCTTGAGTCCTTGGCCAGTATCAAAGTTGCTGCCTTTGACAAGACTGGTACAATCACTAGAGGCGAGTTCTCTGTCGAGGAGTTTCAGACAGTTGGTGAGCGTGTTTCGAAGCAACAACTAATTTACTGGTGAGTGCGGCTTTCATATCAGAATGGTCAAATTTCTTCAACGACATTATGTGCTTCGATCTTCTTGTACGTATTTTAATTTCATGACTGTTACAGGGTTTCAAGCATCGAGAGCAGGTCGAGCCACCCAATGGCATCTGCTCTTGTTGGTTATGCTCAATCAAAGTCTGTGGAGCCAAAATCAGAATATGTTGCTGAATTTCAAATCTATCCTGGCGAGGGCATTTACGGTGAAATTGATGGAGAGGGCGTATATGTTGGGAACAAAAGGATCTTGGCAAGGGCATCGTGTCAAACAGGTTGGTGACATGTGAACTCAGCATTTACATATTCAATGTTGACAACATTCTTTTGCTATTTACCATTGAACTTACTGTTTAATAAAAGACAAACCGACCCATGCATGAAGTTACTGAAAACATTAAATTACTCATTTTTACAGGATATTTTGCTTCATTCTTCTATTTTGTTTAATCGAAACACAATCTTCTGTTGAAATTTTGAGCTGTTAAATGATCATGTGCAACTCTTTTTTGTTCTAGTTCCGGACATAGTAGAACACATGAAAGGAGTTACCATCGGATATGTGGCCTGCAACAAGGAATTGATTGGGGTATTCAGCCTCTCGGATTCATGCCGAACTGGATCAGCCGAAGCCATCAAGGAGTTGAGATCACTGGGCATCAAGTCGGTGATGCTTACTGGCGATAGTACTGCTGCTGCTACACATGCACAGAACCAGGTAATGATTTTTTTTCCTGGAGAATAGGTGGATCTTATTGCTTTGTATTTTCATTTCTCTAGTGGATACAAATCCAACACCTTCTGATTTTGCTGTTTCTTTCTTTTTGTGGCAGCTGGGGAACATACTAGCTGAGGTTCATGCTGAACTTCTACCAGAAGACAAAGTGAGAATTGTTGATGAACTGAAGGCAAGAGATGGCCCTACACTGATGATTGGCGACGGAATGAATGATGCCCCAGCACTGGCTAAGGCTGATGTTGGAGTATCCATGGGTGTGTCCGGTTCAGCCGTCGCAATGGAGACGAGTCACATTACTCTGATGTCTAATGACATCCGCAGGATCCCAAAGGCTATCAAGCTGGCCAGGAGGACACACCGGACCATCGTCGTGAACATTGTCTTCTCGGTGACCACAAAGCTTGCAATTGTTGGACTTGCATTTGCCGGGCATCCACTTATTTGGGCAGCAGTCCTTGCTGATGTTGGTACTTGCTTGTTGGTGATCATGTACAGCATGCTGCTACTGAGAGAGAAAGGCAGTGGAAAGGTGGTGAAGAAATGTTGTGCTTCTTCTCACTCAAAGAAGCATGGGCATGGCACTTCCCACCACTGCTCAGATGGTCATCACCATGAGCATGTATCAACAGGCGGTTGCGTGGACTCGTCTGCAGGTAAGCATTCTTGCCATGATCATCACCATGAGCATGACCACCATAAAGAGACGAGCAACCTGCATTCCACAGACAAGCATGGCTGCCATGATCATGGCCATGGCCATAGCCACTGCAAAGAGCCGAGCAGCCATATGGTCACAAGCAAGCATGTTTCCCATGGCCATGGCCATACCCACAACATCTGCAACCCTCACCCTGCCACGAACAAGCATGATTGCCATGACCATGAACATAGCCACCACCAAGAACATAACAGTTCACATTCTGCCGATGAGCATGATTGCCATGATCACAAGCACTGTGAGGAACCAATCAGCTTGCTTTGTGCCACTGAGCATGCTTGCCATGACCATGACCAGAACCATGAGCATCATTGCTGTGATGAAGAGAAAACAGTGCATGTCGCAGATACGCATTCCTGCCACGACCATAAGCATGAGCACGGTGCATCTGATTCAGTTCCAGAGCTGTCGATATGGATCGAGGGTCAATCCCCTGAGCACCATGAGCAGGAAATTCAATGCAGCACAAAACACAAAGAGAAAACGTGTGGGCATCACCTGAAGGTCAAGGATCACGTCCCTGCTCAGACAGATTGCAGCAGGGGGAGCTGTCATGGTACAGCGAGCAGCAAGACGTGTGAAACCAAAGGTAAAAATGTTTGTTCAAGCTGGCCGGTTGGTCGCACCGGAGTTGTCCGCCGGTGTTGCAGGACTAGGTCGCACAGCTGCTGCAGCCCAAGCATGTTGAAACTACCTGAGATAATAGTAGGATGAAGAGTATATATGGTATATGTCGGTAACCAAAGTGAGTAGCTTTGTTACTATCCAAAAGGAGTCAGCAACTGTTGAAGTCGCCTCATCGGCGTATGTAGCTGGATTCTCGTGACTGATAAGAGGTATTTGTGCTGGTTATGCTCCTGAAGAAATGGGGTAGAGGTCTGAATTTTGATGAAGCAGGTGTCTGTTTGAATGGATACGCTGCTCTTGCTGTCTTCTACCTGTTGGATTTTGCATCTTTTCAAAGAATTTGAGAAGCCGCAAAGGGAGATACGTTCATATTATCAATGTGCTCCAACAATAATAATTGGAAGAAGCTGGTCTAGATCAGTTTATAGCTTCTTATTAGGTTATCTTTATTAGAGTACCAAGTTGTAACCATACTTGACTTGTGTGGGTGAAACAGCTAAGTTCAGTTATTATGAAATGCTATGAAACGTTGCATAGAATTATGAAATGATGTTTCCTTTTAATGTGGTTTCAGTGTTTCGCCCTATAAACTATAAGACAGTAAACTTTTAGGATGTAAATTGTGGTTGTGCAAGAGCTTGAAAAGACGTTGTTCTTTAGAACCTTGATACGCACTAGTAGAAAACAGGGTACTAGTCCCGGTTCGAGAGGGCCTTTAGTCCCGGTTCTGGAACCGGAACAAAACAAACGGGACTAATACCCAAAACCTTTAGTCCCGGTTTGCTTACGAACCGGGACCAAAGGGGCTCCACGTGGCCGTTGCGGGGCGCCCAGGCAGGAGGACCTTTAGTCCCGGTTGGTAACACCAACCGGGACCAAAAGGCAGCCACGCGTCAGCAGCTCGCAGGCGCTGGGGGGTTTGTTTTTTTTTTTGGAAGGGGGGGTTTTGGAGGGTTAATTTAGGGGTTTCATATTGTGTTAGCTAGCTATAATAGAGAGAAGTGACCTCTCTTTCTCCGTGCTTGGTCGACGCTAGCTACTATACATATAGAGAGAACTCGACGCTAGCTAGTAAGCAAATGAAGAAAACCATTAATTACACAAGATCGTCATGAACATATATAGAGAGAAGTGACATCTCTTTCTCCGTGCTTGGTCGAACAACAAGCTTTCGTATATCTATCCGACGCTACTACATATGTACAATATAACATATCTTACAATCCCTAACATCATCTACCTAAGACCATTGCAATTCCACATGGTATTCTCCGTGTTCAGGTATGACGTGGTCAAGAAAGAATCCCGCCAATTCCTCATGAATTGCTCGTATGCGATCATGTGGTAGGAGTTCATCCCGCATCTGCCAGATCTAATTTAAAGAAGGGGGTCAATACATATATATGAATGAAACTCAACACAATTGATGGTAATATATAAAATAAAATTGTGAATATTGTTTACGTACTTCAAATTGTTTCTCAGAGAAGCCCCGCTCAGAGGTATAGTGGCGAATGAACTCGCATACGTAGTATCCACATAAATGATTCTCGGGTGCCTGGTACAAGCACTTTACGAGAATAGAGTTCAATCAAACTGATAAGCAAGCATGATAATGGTATTGATGAAACTAGAATCAATGAGAGATGCGCGGAACTAGCTAGTACTACTTACTCTGGGGTGTGTAAATCGCAGCTCGTTGTTTAGACAGGGAACCATTCGGGTGAACTTTTTCCAAACCCTGGAAGGCAAAGAAAATGATTACTTGATATCAGGAAATGAACGAAAGTTGCCGATATGGTCCCGGTATTGATTGAACTTACTTCTGGAGCATTGCAGTCATGTCCGCATAATTCTCGGGATCTTTACGTCTCGAGTCTAAGACAGTTACTAATGCCCCGTCAAGCTTAATGGATAGCAGAATAAAGTGGAAGCTGCGCACGCATAACTCATCAATTACATTACTTAACCTCGAGTAAGCGAAACCGAATATGCACAAAACAGTAACACTCACTTGAAGACATAAGGAAAGAGTATTTCCCTTTTGTTTTGATGTCTAAGGAACGCTTCTAGCAAGTTGTCCTCGGTATCTTTGGCGGCGTTTTGTACCGACCATTCATTTACGGTATTTGGGCTAATGAACCCAATGTCATAGATTTGTTCTTTTTTGCATTCGACCATCTTCAATCTGCATAATATAGTGATGATAATTATATATACATGCAATGAACGAGCTGAGCTAGAGACTTAATTATAGAAGTAATACTTACAGACAGTAGCAAGTCATGAGTTGTTTGTCGAGGGCCTCTTGATTGTATAACTGAAATAACTCCACAAATTCAACAGGCATCAGG
The DNA here is from genome assembly GCA_039707655.1 of Elymus sibiricus. Taxonomy (NCBI): domain Eukaryota; kingdom Viridiplantae; phylum Streptophyta; class Magnoliopsida; order Poales; family Poaceae; genus Elymus; species Elymus sibiricus. The sequence continues at coordinate 415,809,348 of CM077675.1, forward strand.
TCGACTCCAGGGAAGTCGTGCTCTTTTTTAATTCTGATCATCAAACTGTCTTTCCCAGACTTCCTGCAGGTTTCCATGTACCACTCATGCAATTTTTGCATCATCATTGTTAGATGAGGATGATCAGGTTTGACGAGAGGCTTCCCGTGCTCGTATCTAAAGACGTCCTCTGCTGCTACTACCTCAGCCGTTTCAAACTGTACATCATCGCCCACGTAATCACCAAGAGTGGTATCGGGCAGTAGCACCGGATGATTAGCGATATCGCTAGACACCTTGAGCGGGGGACACGATTGCTTCTCCTGTTCGCCGAGCTGGGGAATTGTTTTCCCACTTCTTCGTTTTTTGTCTCTTGCAGCACTGGAAGTACTTCCCGACCACCGCGCTTCATCATGTGTCTTTGTAATTATGCGGTCATAGTTGGATTGCGGCAGAGGCGGTGGTGGTCGCTTCAGGGCATCCAGAGTGCGCTTCCCTTTCACCGGATCTACCGTTTCCTTCGGAGGTGGTGGTTTCCGTGCAAAATGGGCCTTCACTTCGGCTTCACTGATTTCAGCGTTTTCCTTGTCAGTCCTCTCATATGGTAACTTTGGAAGAGGCTTGAGGCTTGGACCAAATTTGTATTTCTTCCCGCCTATTGTACTGCTAGCCGCCGGAGCGGTGGCGACTCTTTTCCGCCGTTGCTGACGTGCCGGAGGAGGCAGAGTGCCCTGACGCGCCGGAGGAGGCGAAGGAGGAGGCGGAGTGCCCTGACGCACCGGAGGAGGAGAAGGAGGAGGCTGAGTGCCCTAACGCGCCGGAGGAGGAGGAGGAGGAGGAGGAAGCGGAGTGCCCTGACGCACCGGAGGAGGCCGAGTCTGCTGAGGCGTCCAGTTTGGAAGCTTGATGTACTCCTTTCTCCATAGACAGGTACTCCTCAAAGCATTTTCCAGAAGAATAATATCCTCTTCACCTGTAGGGTTGTCAAGCTCCAGCCCCTCAAATCCATCCATTATTTCATCCACCGTCACAACAGCATAGCCATGTGGAATCGGACGGCAATGGAAAGTTCCCTCAGCTCGAGGAGGTACAACAGAGCCGACCGCCGCCTTGAAGGTCAGGTTCTGGCATTTCGTCATTAGCTCGCAATGTTCAGCCCGCGTGATACTATCCACGGGGTAGCGAGGAGTGATGTCTACTACGCAACCTTCTTCTTGTAGACTCGTGTTGGGCCTCCAAGCGCAGAGTTTTGTAGGACAGTAGCAAATTTCCCTCAAGTGGATGACCTAAGGTTTATCAATCTGTGGGAGGCGTAGGATGAAGATAGTCTCTCTCAAACAACCCTACAACCAAATAACAAAGAGTCTCTTGTGTCCCCAACACACCCAATACAATGGTAAATTGTATAGGTGCACTAGTTCGGCGAAGAGATGGTGATACAAGTGTAATATGGATGGTAGATATAGGTTTTTATAATCTGAAAATATAAAAACAGCAAGGTAGCAAGTAACAAAAGTGAGCACAAACGGTATTGCAATGCTTGAAAACAAGGCCTAGGGTTCATACTTTCACTAGTGCAAGTTCTCTCAACAATACTAACATAGTTGAATCATATATAAATCCCTCACGTGCGACAAAGAGTTCACTCCAAAGTCACAAGTAGCGGAGAACAAACGAAGAAATTATTGTATGGTACGAAACCACCTCAAAGTTATCTTTTCTGATCAATCTTATGAGCTATCCCTATAAGTGTCACGAACAGCCCTAGAGTTCGTAATAAAATAACACCTTAAGATGCACATCAACCAAAACCCTAATGTCACCTAGATACCCCAATGTCACCTCGAGTACCCATGGGCTTGATTATACGATATGCATCACATAATTTCAGATTCATCACGTTCAATCCAACACAAAGAACTTCAAAGAGTGCCCCAAAGTTTCTACCGGAGAGTCAAGACGAAAACGTGTGCCAACCCCTATGCATAGATTCCCAAGGTCACGGAACCCGCAAGTTGATCACCAAAACATACATCAAGTGGATCAATAGAACATCCCATTGTCACCACAGATATCCCATCGCAAGACATACATCAAGTGTTCTCAAATCCTTAAAGATTCAATCCGATAAGAAAACTTCAAAGGGAAAACTCAATTCATCACAAGAAGATAGAGAGGGGAAAAGTCCATATGATTCATCTATATCAATAAAGCTCGCGGTACATCAAGATCGTGTCATCTCAAGAACACGAGAGAGAGAGATCAAACACATAGCTACTGGTACATACCCTCAGCCCCGTGGGTGAACTACTCCCTCCTCGTCATGGAGACCGCCGGGATGATGAAGATGGCCTCCGGTGATGGTTTCCCCCTCCGGCAGGGTGCCGGAACGGGCTCCCGGTTGGTTTTTCGTGGCTCTGGAGGCTTGCGGCGGCGGAACTCCCGATCTAGGTTTGTTTCTGGGGGTTTTAGTATTTATAGGAATTTTTGGCGTCGGTCCCACGTCCGGAAGGTTCCTGAGGAAGTCACAAGCCAGGGGGCGCGCCCTAGGGGGGGGGGGGCGCCCCCCAGGCTTGTGGCCTCCTCGGTCACTTCCTAGCCCAGCTTTTTGCTCCAGTATTTTTTATATTTTCCAAAAATATTCTCCGTAAATTTTCAGCCCATTCCGGGAACTTTTATTTCTGCACAAAAAACAACACCACGGTAGCTCTGCTGAAAACAGCGTCAGTCCGGGTTAGTTATAATAAAATCATACCAAAATCATATAGAATTATTGTAAACATGGCATGAATACTTCATAAATTATAGATACGTTGGAGACGTATCAGCATCCCCAAGCTTAATTCCTACTCGTCCTCGAGTAGGTAAATGATAAAAGAAATAATTTATGAAGTGTGAATGCTACCCAACATGTTCATCATATTCTTTTCTTTTTTGTATAGCATGGACATTTGGACTTGTAAATGATTCAAAGCAATAGTCTAGTTTTAACACAATGACTTCAATACTCAAGCATGTCAACAAGCAACCATGTCTTTCAAAATATCAACACTAAAGAAAGTTATCCCTAGCCCATCATGCTCAATCATTGATCCATTCATGAAACACACTCAAATATTAGCCATGCCCAATGCTCAAGTACGATCATAGTGCCCCCTAGTTGGTGCTTATAAGAGAAGAAGGAGACTCAAAGCAAAAATAAAAATTGCATAAAGTAAATAGATAGGCCCTTCGCAGAGGGAAGTAGGGATTTGTAGAGGTGCCAGAGCTCAAAGTTTTAAATTGAGAGAGAAAAAATATTTTGGGTGGCATGCTCTTCCTGTCAACGAAAACGACAAAGTAGCTCACAATACTTTCCATGCTAGATGTATCATAGGCGGTTCCCAGACAGAAAATAAAGTTTTTACTCCCCCTCCACCAATCAATCACACTCCACGGCGGGCCGAATCCACGGGTACCGTCCATACAAACAACAATCCTGGGGGAGTTTTGTTTCATTATGTTTTGATTTGATTTTTTTGAGCATGGAACTGGGCATCCCAAATACCAGCCACTTTCTTGTGAATGATAGTGAATCAACACATATCGTGAGAATAACACACCTAGCATGGAAAAATATTGGATACTCCCCACCGTTTCATGAGCGGTACGGGCACACAAAAGAGAACATTTATTTTTGAAAATTTAGAGATGGCACATACAAATTTGCTTGGAACGGCATGGAAATACCGCATATAGGTAGGTATGGTGGACTCATAAGGCAAAACTTGGTTTAAGGATTTTGGATGCACAAGTAGTATTTCTACTTAGTACAAATGGAGGCTAGCAAATACATTGGGAAGCAACCAAACCAAGAAACGAAAATTCACATAAGTGAGCATTGAACATAACTAACACCGAATAATGCACCACAAGTAGGATGTAACTTCATTGCATAACTATTGACTTTCGTACTTGCATAGGGAATCACAAACCTTAACACCAATATTCCTACTAAAGCATAATTACTCACTAACATGACTCACATATTACTATCATCATGTTTCAAAACTATTACAAAGAATCAAGTTTAATTTGTCCCATGATCTTCATGAAAGTTTTATTATATCCTCCCTGGATATCTATCACTTTGGGACTAGTTTCATATATTGCCATTGCTTTTTGGCAAGCTCAAACAAATTTAAGTGAAGTACAAGAGCATAAAGATTTCATCTCTCAAAAATATATAAGTGAAGCATGAGAGGAAATGACAAGCTACTCTCAAAAGATATAAGTGAAGATCAATGAGTAGTCAAACAATTAAGCAGCTATGTGAGGACTCTCTCTCTCTCTCAGTAAATATTTTCAGATCTGAGTATTTTATTAAACAGCAAGCAAAAGAAAAATAGCACTCCAAGAATAGCACGCATCATGTGAACGAATAAAAATTTAGGCTCAACATAGGCTAACCGATAATTGTTGGTGAAGAGAGGTGGGATGCGTAGCCTCCCCAAGCTTAGATGCTTGAGACTTCTTGAAATATTTACTTGGGGTGCCTTGGGCATCCCCAAGCTTGAGCTTTTGTATCTCGTTCAATCCTCTCATATCATGGTTTCACCTATTCTCAAAAACTTCATCCACACAAAACTTGAAAAGAACTCGTGAGATAGGTTAGTACACATAAGAATAAATCAACACTTCATGTACTGCCAAGACAAGTTGCATAATAATTTTCAAATATTAGGTACTGTATACTATCATTTCCACAATTTATATTTACCAATATAGGCTATGGAAACTATAGGATAAGTAGATAACGAAACTATGACAGCAATCCGTCCAAACAGAACAGTCTGTAGAAATTTATGAAAACAGTGTACTTGTGTAACTCAAAAAAATATGAAAATTTAGGACATGCTAAAAACATTATATGACAACACTGTGTAAAAATTTCAGGAACTTTCCACGTTCCAGTAAAATATGAAAATTCAAACACTACAGCAAAAGTTTCTGTTTTTACACAGCACACATCAAAACATGCAATGCAAGCATCCTAAGACAATTCTTGGAAATTTTTATTGAAAAACAAGATTATAAATAAAACCTAACAGAGAACAACAAAATAAAATGATGCTCCAAGCAAAACTCATATTATGTGACGAATAAAAATATAGCTCCAAGTAAGATATACCGATAGTGTTGAAGACGAAAGAGGGGATGCCTTCCGGGGCATCCCCAAGCTTAGGCGCTTGAGTATTCCTTGGATATTACCTTGGGGGTGCCTTGGGAATCTCCAAGCTTAGGTTCTTGTCACTCCTTATTCTTCTCATATCGGTGTCTCACCCAAAACTTGAAAACTTCAATCACACAAAACTTAACGGAACTTCGTGAGATGGGTTAGTATAATAAACAAAGATCATTCACTTAGGTACTGTCACGACAAGATTCATAATTGTTCCCACCTGATACCTAATGTATTCTACCATTCCCATAATTTATACCACTAAATATAAGCTATGGAAACACTAAAACAAGCAAACTATGCATGCAAAACAGAATCTGTCAAAAACAGAACAGTCTGTGAAGATCTGTAGTGTAACTATACTTCCCTGTCTTTAAAAATTCTGAAAAATTAGGAAAACCTGAAGAATTTGTATATCAAGACTGTGTAAAAAGTTCAGATCATTATCACGCTCCAGTAAAAAATGAAAATTCCTGTACTGGAGTCAAAAGTTTCTGTTTTGGTTCAGCATCGATTCTACTCATCTTGTGAGTCATCCCAAAGGCTTTACTTGGCACTTTATTGAAATAAAAGGCATAAAACATGATTACTACAGTAGCTTAATCATGTGAACACACAAAAACAGAAAGTAAAAGTGTTGGGTTGCCTCCCAACAAGCGCTTTTCTTTAATGCCTTTTAGCTAGGCATGATGATTTCAATGATGCTCACATAAAAGATAAGAATTGAAACATGCAAGAGAGCATCATGAAGCATATGAATAGCACATTTAAGCCTAACCCACTTCCTATGCATAGGGATTTTGTGAGCAAACAACTTATGGGAACAAGAATCAACTAGCATAGGAAGGCAAAACAAGCATAACTTCAAAACTTTGAACACATAGAGAGGAAACTTGATATTATTGCAATTCCTACAAGCATATACTCCTCCCTCATAATAATTTTCAGTAGCATCATGAATGAATTCAACAATATAACTATCACATAAAGCATTCTTTTCATGATTCATAAGCATAGAAATTTTACTACTCACCACATAAGCAAATTTATTCTCATCAATAGTAGTGGGAGCAAACTCAACAAAATAACTATCATGTGAAGCATAATCCAATTGAAAATTAAAATCATGATGACAAGTTTCATGGTTATCATTATTCTTTATAGCATACATGTCATCACAATAATCATCATAGATAAGAGGCATGCTTTCATCATAATAAATTTGCTCATCAAAACTTGGGGGACTAAAAATATCATCTTCATCAAACATAGCATCCCCAAGCTTGTAGCTTTGCATATCATTAGCATCATGAATATTCAAGGAATTCAGACTAACAACATTGCAATCATTCTCATTACTCAAAGATTTAGTGCCAAACATTTTAATAACTTCTTCTTCTAACACTTGAGCACAATTTTCCTTTCCATCATTTTCACGAAAGACATTAAAAAGATGAAGCATATGAGGCAACCTCAATTCCATTTTTTTGTAGTTTTCTTTTATAAAACCAAACTAGTGATAAAAACAAGAAACTAAAAGATTCAATTGCAAGATCTAAAGATATACCTTCAAGCACTCACCTCCCCGGCAACGGCGCCAGAAAAGAGCTTGATGTCTACTACGCAACCTTCTTCTTGTAGACTCGTGTTGGGCCTCCAAGCGCAGAGTTTTGTAGGACAGTAGAAAATTTCCCTCAAGTGGATGACCTAAGGTTTATCAATCCGTGGGAGGCATAGGATGAAGATAGTCTCTCTCAAACAACCCTGCAACCAAATAACAAAGAGTCTCTTGTGTCCCCAACACACCCAATACAATGGTAAATTGTATAGGTGCACTAGTTCGGCGAAGAGATGGTGATACAAGTGTAATATGGATGGTAGATATAGGTTTTTATAATCTGAAAATATAAAAACAGCAAGGTAGCAAGTAACAAAAGTGAGCACAAACGGTATTGCAATGCTTGAAAACAAGGCCTAGAGTTCATACTTTCACTAGTGCAAGTTCTCTCAACAATACTAACATAGTTGAATCATATATAAATCCCTCACGTGCGACAAAGAGTTCACTCCAAAGTCACAAGTAGCGGAGAACAAACGAAGAAATTATTGTAGGGTACGAAACCACCTCAAAGTTATCTTTTCTGATCAATCTTATGAGCTATCCCTATAAGTGTCACGAACAGCCCTAGAGTTCGTACTAAAATAACACCTTAAGATACACATCAACCAAAACCCTAATGTCACCTAGATACCCCAATGTCACCTCGAGTACCCATGGGCTTGATTATACGATATGCATCACATAATTTCAGATTCATCACGTTCAATCCAACACAAAGAACTTCAAAGAGTGCCCCAAAGTTTCTACCGGAGAGTCAAGACGAAAACGTGTGCCAACCCCTATGCATAGATTCCCAAGGTCACGGAACCCGCAAGTTGATCACCAAAACATACATCAAGTGGATCAATAGAACATCCCATTGTCACCACGGATATCCCATCGCAAGACATACATCAAGTGTTCTCAAATCCTTAAAGATTCAATCCGATAAGAAAACTTCAAAGGGAAAACTCAATTCATCACAAGAAGATAGAGAGGGGAAAACTCCATATGATTCATCTATATCAATAAAGCTCGCGGTACATCAAGATCGTGTCATCTCAAGAACACGAGAGAGAGAGATCAAACACATAGCTACTGGTACATACCCTCAGCCCCGAGGGTGAACTACTCCCTCCTCATCATGGAGACCGCCGGGATGATGAAGATGGCCTCCGGTGATGGTTTCCCCCTCCGGCAGGGTGCCGGAACGGGCTCTCGATTGGTTTTTCGTGGCTCTGGAGGCTTGCGGCGGCGGAACTCCCGATCTAGGTTTGTTTCTGGGAGTTTTAGTATTTATAGGAATTTTTGGTGTCGGTCCCACGCCCAGAAGGTTCCCGAGGAAGTCACAAGCCAGGGGGGCGCGCCCTAGGGGGGGGCGCCCCCCAGGCTTGTGGCCTCCTCGGTCACTTCCTGGCCCAGCTTTTTGCTCCAGTATTTTTTATATTTTCCAAAAATATTCTCCGTAAATTTTCAGCCCATTCCGATAACTTTTATTTCTGCTCAAAAAACAACACGGTAGCTCTGCTGAAAACAGCGTCAGTCCGGGTTAGTTCTAATAAAATCATACCAAAATCATATAGAATTATTGTAAACATGGCATGAATACTTCATAAATTATAGATACGTTGGAGACGTATCAGGGAGACGTGAAATCAGGCTGAACGAGCTCCGTGGAAGCCACGCTGCTTCTCCGCTGAGATGGAGGGGTAGCTTCTGGGGTAGCGTCGAAGGAAGGATCTTCGTGCCGCTCAGATGGTTGGCTGGTAGCTCGCTGGCTCTCAAGTTCCTCTAGTTTTGCTAATGTTGCACTGAGCTTCTGCATTTCGCTTGCTTCCTGTTTCCTCTTTCTCTCTCGGCTTCGATAACCACCGCTGTCGGGAAACCCATGCTTCCACGGAACGGAGTCTGATGTGCCTCGTGTTCGTCCAGGGTGTTCAGGATTCCCGAGGGCCTCTGTCAGCTCGTCCTTCTCTCTGTCGGTAATGAACGTCCTTTCCTGCGCTGCCTTGATTGCTGCCTGAAGCTTCCGGAAGGGTATTGCAAGTTGCTCGTCCGTCCAAACACACTCCCCTGTTTCTGGGTCCAAAGTTCCCCCAACCCCGAAGAACCAAGTCCTTCAACGATCTGGCCAGTGCAATGTCGCTGGTTGGACATTCTTAGCAAGCAGGTCTTGCTCAGCTTTGTCCCACAACTGTCGGGCTTTGTAGTAGCCACCTGACCCCGTGTGATGGTGATACTTCTTCTTTGCAGCATTTTTCTTGTTTGTCAGTGACCATTTCTTACCCTTCTCCGATTTCTCGTAGGCCACAAATTCGGGCCATTGATCTCTTATCTTCTCATATCGACCGATGAATTTCGGAGTCTCCTCTTTCTCGACAAACTTTGTGTTCAACTCTTTCTTCCAGTTCCTGAATAGTTCTGCCATCTTCTTAAGAGCAAACGCCTTGACCTTTCGCTCTATAACTGGGTTATTCGGATCCTCCTCTCTCGGTAGGCTGAAATTTGTCATCAGCTCGGTCCAAAGATCATCTTTCAGTCTATCATGGACATAAGAAACTTCAGGGTCCTTATTATTCTTATTCCATTGCTGGGTGTTGATCGAGACATAGTCCCTAACAACAACTCCACACTGATGTACAAATGCGTCCTTGGTCCGCTTGGGAGCAATCGGTTGGCCATCTTTCGCGACTTCTGTGATCATGAACCTTTCATCCGGGCGCAACCTTTTCTTCGGGCCTCGTCTCCTTACCTCGTCGGACTTTGCAACAGTTGAGGCTCCCTCCTCCGTTCGGTCACCGGAGCCGTGATGATGATCTCCTTCCTCCGCCATTCGGTCATCGGAGCCGTCATGATCTCCTTCCTCCTCCATTGTTGGATCACCGGAGCCATCATCTTCTCCTTCCTGACCATCGGTGTCGTTGAGATACGACAAGGGATCACCTCCGGCTCGGATTATATCCCCCAACAACTGTTCTTTTTCTAAGTCTCTGTGATCCATAGTTTTTGCAAATATTACAACATGGCAATATACAAACATGAGATATGCAAATCAATACAAGGCAATGCAACAATACGATCATATAATATCACTAATACATCATCGAATAGTATCGCTAATACATCATCGAATATTATCATTAATACATCTCGAATATTATCATTAATACATCTCGAATATTATTATATAATATCACTAAACAGATATAGTTGACGTCTCGCGGCGCGGGCGATGGACACCCAAAGAGAAGGAACTATGACAGGATCATAGCCCGGGTGAGATCCCTGAAGAACCTGCCAGGTATTGGAGAACCTAGCGTGCAACGCAGCCATGTAGCGTCGGACGTGCTCGTCCTCCTCCCTGACAAGGCGACGTACCACCTCCGCGGGGGCCGGCTCCCTCTGCACCGACAGTGGTCCACGCGACCGCCACCAAAGAACCTCCGGGTCGACGACGGGACCTTGATTCCTCACCAAGCTGGGCGCCCCGGAAGGCAGCACCTCCCAGTGCCAGCCCGGCGGAGCCCAGTCCCGGACATGGTGCCTCTCAAGCAGGTGGTCGCCGGCGCCGAATCGACGACGAGGATGCGGGCCGGGCATCGTCGACGTTGAGAACAAATTCTACAACTATTTAAATTCCTACTATTTAATAAACTTTAATAAAGATGATTGTATTTGACAACTATGATAATAATAACATATTTAACAACAATGACACATTTTCTACTTAAGCGATCATCGGGGACTCCTCCCCGGCGATCGCCGGGGACTCCTCCCCGGCGATCGTTGGGGACTCCTCGGGTTCGCCGACTAAAACAACTAAAACTTTTTTACAACTAAAACAACTAAAACAACAAATTAATAAAACAAACTAAAACAACTAATAAAACAATCTAAAACAACTAATAAAAATACTAAAACAAACTAAAAAACTAAAATGCGGGCGAGGGCCGGGGCAGGCCAGCAGCGCCTGCGCACGCGGCCACGGTGGCCGCGGTGGCCGCGGAGGAGGGGGCAGGAGCAGGGGGCAGGAGCTCACCGGCGACGACGGGCTCGGGGAGGAGGCGCGGGCGGCGATGACGGGGCTCGGGGAGGTGGCGCGGGCGGCGTTCGGCGTCAGGGGCGGCGACGAGCTCAACGAGGACGAGGAGGCGCGCGGGGACGGGCTCGGGGCGGCGGCGAGGTCAGGCTCGGGGGCGGCGGCGACGACGGGCTCGGGGGCGGCGGTTAGGACGGGCTCGGGGGTGGCGGCGATGACGAGGACGGGCTCGGGGGCGGCGGCGACGACGAGGACGGGCTCGGAGACGGCGGCGACGACGAGGACGGGCTCGGGGGCGGCGGCGAGCTCCGGCAGCCTGGCGGCGTCGGGGCAGGGCGTTGGCATCGGGGCGAATGGGAGAGGTTGGGGGAGAATTCGACTAGTCCTGCCTTATATATCCAACCCTTTAGTCCCGGTAGGTGCCACCAACCGGGACCAATGCCCCCCTTTCGTCCCGGTTGGTGCCACCAACCGGGACTAAAGGTCAATTTCAGCAGCCCAAAGGGCGGGAAGCAGAGACCTTTGGTCCCGGTTGGTGGCTCCAACCAGGACTAAAGGGTGGCATTAGTCCCGGTTGGTGGCACCAACCGGGATGAAAGGGTGGCATTGGTCCCGGTTGGAGCCACCAACCGGGACTAAAGGGTTGGTCCTGGCTGTGGTGGGAGTTTAGTCCCACCTCGCCAAGCGAGAGGCGCTCGCACCGGTTTATAAGCCCGCCCCTCTCTGCCTTGTTGAGTTCCTCTCAAAGTGAAAATAGATGCCCTTATACGGGAAATTCGACCTGAAATCAAAGTGCATCACTTTGATTTCAGGTTGAATTTTCCCTATAAGCGCATCTATGTTCACTTTTGCTATTTTTTTATGTTATTTTTTGCATATTAAAAGTTCTTAACAAAAAATACTTTATGAATATTCTTTTTGCTATTAAAGTTTATAACAAAAATAACTTTGATAATTTTAGTTGCATAAATTTTATATAATATTAAGTTAAATAACTTTGATCGGACGAAAACACGTCTATTACAAAGGGATTTCAATTTTTTAAACATATTTTAATTCAAGACTTTTTCTGCATTCAATATGCACCATTCAAAGCCACATCATCACTTTTCAACCCTTTTCTGACTTCATTTACTATTTTTCATGCATTTCATGATTTATTTTGAGCTAAAATGACCCTAAATTGAAAAGCACTGCAAATGAACTCTGAAATGGTTGCAAGTTGGCATGGTATCATCATTTCACCCACATAGCATGTGCTAAAAAGTTGAGAGGGTTACGGCAAAAACTGGATACACTTCGTGTACGAACTGGACAATCTCTTTCGAAGTGTCAGGGTTTCAGACGAAAACTCATCTGTTACAAACGGATTTCAATTTTTTAACCATATTTAAACTCATGACTTTTTATGCATTCAATATGCACCATTCAAAGCCACATCATCACTTTTCAAACCTTTTCTGACTTCATTTGCTATTTTTCATGCATTTCATGATTTATTTTGAGCTAAGATGACCCTGAATTGAAAAGCACTGCAAATGAACTCTGAAATGGTTGAAAGTTGGCATGGTATCATCATTTCACCCACATAGCATGTGCTAAAAAGTTGAGAGGGTTACGGCAAAAACTAGATGCACTTCGTATACGAACTGGACAATCTCTTTCGAAGTGTGAGGGTTTCAGACGAAAACTCATCTGTTACAAAAGGATTTCAATTTTTTAAACATATTTGAACTCGAGACTTTTTCTGCATTCAATATGCACCATTCAAAGCCACATCATCACTTTTCAAACCTTTTCTGACTTCATTTGCTATTTTTCATGCATTTCATGATTTATTTTGAGCTAAAATGACCCTGAATTGAAAAGCACTGCAAATGAACTCTGAAATGGTTGCAAGTTGGCATGGTATCATCATTTCACCCACATAGCATGTGCTAAAAAGTTGAGAGGGTTACGGCAAAAACTGGATGCACTTCGTGTACAAACTAAATAATCTCTTTCGAAGTGTCAGGGTTTTGGACGAAAACTCATCTGTTACAAAAGGATTTCAATTTTTTAAACATATTTGAACTCAAGACTTTTTCTGCATTCAATATGCACCATTCAAAGCCACATCATCACTTTTCAAACCTTTTCTGACTTCATTTGCTATTTTTCATGCATTTCATGATTTATTTTGAGCTAAAATGACCCTGAATTGAAAAGCACTGCAAATGAACTCTGAAATGGTTGAAAGTTGGCATGGTATCATCATTTCACCCACATAACATGTGCTAAAAAGTTGAGAGGGTTACGGCAAAAACTGGATGCACTTCGTGTACAAAATGAACAATCTCTTTCGAAGTATCAGGGTTTCAGACGAAAACTCATCTGTTACAAAAGGCATTTCTATTTTTTAAACATATTTGAACTCAAGACTTTTTCTATATTGAATATGCACCATTCAAAGCCACATCATCACTTTTCAAACCTTTTCGGACTTCATTTGCTATTTTTCATGCATTTCATGATTTATTTTGAGCTAAGATGACCATGAATTGAAAAGCACTACAAATGAACTCTGAAATGGTTGAAAGTTGGCATGGTATCATCATTTCACCCACATAGCATGTGCTAAAAAGTTGAGAGGGTTACGGGAAAAACTGGATGCACTTCGTGTACAAACTGGACAATCTCCTTCGAAGTATCAGGGTTTTGGACGAAAACTTGTCTGTTACAAAGGGTTTTCGTTTTTTAACATATTTTAACTCAAGACTTTTTCTGCATTCAATATGCACCATTCAAAGCCACATCATCACTTTTCAACCCTTATCTGACTTAATTTGCTATTTTTCATGCATTTCATGATTTATTTTGAGCTAAGATGACCCTGAATTGAAAAGCACTGCAAATGAACTCTGAAATGGTTGAAAGTTGGCATGGTATCATCATTTCACCCACATAGCATGTGCTAAAAAGTTGAGAGGGTTACGGGAAAAACTGGATGCACTTCGTGTACAAACTGGACAATCTCCTTCGAAGTATCAGGGTTTCGGATGAAAACTCGTCTGTTACAAAGGGATTTCATTTTTTTAAACATATTTTAACTCAAGACTTTTTCTGCATTCAATATGCACCATTCAAAGCCACATCATCACTTTTCAACCCTTATCTGACTTCATTTGCTATTTTTCATGCATTTCATGATTTATTTTGAGCTAAGATGACCCTGAGATTGAAAAGCACTGCAAATGAACTCTGAAATGGTTGAAAATTTGCATGGTATCATAATTTCACCCTTGCTTATTGGAGAGAAAGTCTTCACTTTTTCTTTGCGTGTGTCCCTTGCTTATTGCGCCGTAACCATGGACAATCTTCATCACATACATCACAATGCTTCAGAAAGCTTGCTCACATCATACTAAATATTCTTACACACAAACCGTACTTAAACAGGGACATAATATAAATAATAGTTCAGATATCCATTACAAAAAGTACTGCATAATTGAAGATACCAATCCTACTCTTCCGGATTGCAAACCTACTCGTCCGAATCAGGAGACTCCCAAGCACTACATAATAGAGATAAAAGTGTTCGCCATTGCAAACACTACTCGTCGTCCGGATCAGAATACCCCCAAGCAGGAGACCCATGGGGCACTGGTGGTGGTACTAGTGGTACGAGGTGACGCTGCCCATAATTGAAGATTCCAATCCTGCGGTACAACTCGTATGCAACGTACCCATCTATTGCTGCATACTCAATGTTGATTGGGTCAAGTGGGGTCTTCTCCCAATTTTTGTGCCCTGACTTGGGGAATTTTGTCTTCATATCAGCGTAGTCCTCGTCGATCAGGGCGGCTGCCATATCAGCCATTGAAGTCTTGTCTTGCTCAAGCCTGAACCTGCCCTGAAGATCAATGTGGCATTCAGCTGGTATCTCAATACCCCAGGTGCGCCTCATCTTGATCTTGTCATTCGTTATATCAACGCTAGCAAAATATATGCCGCTGCGAAGGAACTCCATGAGTTTTGGACAGTGCTTGTCACTACTGCCACAACAAAATGGAACAAATGTGTTAAATACTGCTGCAACAAGTATATTTTAGAACAAGTATAATAAGAATCATAACAAGTATATTTTAGAACAAGTATAATAAGAATCATAACAAGTATATTTCGGCACAAGTATAATAAGAATCATAAAAAGTATAATAAGAATCATAACAAGTTTATTTCGGCACAAGTATAATAAGAATCATAACAAGTATAATAAGAATCATAACAAGTATAATTTAGAACAAGTATAATAAGAATCATAACAAGTATAATTCGGAACAAGTATAATAAGAATCATAACAAGTATAATAAGAATCATAGCAAGTTTCCTATTCCTATGCATTTCCTATCCTACGAATCAAAAGAAGCCCCTAAACTATGACATGTTCTCCCACGATGGCCAATATGCAACTACAAGGAAAATTCTTATGCAATTTTCCTATCCTATTCCTATCCTCCTATTCCTATTCCTATGCAATTTTCCTAATCCTCCTATTCCTATGCAATTTTCTATTCCTATGCAATTTTCCTATGAATCAAAGAAAAGCCCCAATTTTCCTATGAATCAAAGAAAAGCCCCAATTTTCCTATGAATCAAAGAAAAGCCCCAATTTTCCTATGCATTATTCCTATGAATCAAGGAAACTATGACATGTTCTCGACATTCCCAATCCTCCTATTCCTATGCAATTTTCCTATCCTATGAATCAAAGAAAAGCCCCAATTCAAACTATGACAAGTTTTGTATTACCTTGCCCACTAGAAGACCATGACATGTTTCTTCAAACAAAGTTGGACGACGGCAACATTGCGACCATCGACCATGTACTCGAGATCGAGGCCCATGAACTTGTGTTTCTCCTCTTGAAGCCATTCCTCGAACATGGAAAGAAAACCCTCGACTTTGGCGTTGTCGTTCGTGTAGACGACATGGAGATTGGTCATGCCATGTGCGAGCACGTTCCCGTAGTGAGTGATTGGATTCATGGTGGAGGATGGGGAAGAAGAGAGGAGAGGGAGACGAACAGAAATGGAGGCCGGTCGCGTTACTGTAGCGTTTCCCATGTATGATCTCGCGCGGAACAACTTCCAAGGCACGGGATTTGAACGGTTGGGACATTTAGTCCCGGTTTGAGCCACGAACCGGGACTAAAAGGGCTCGCGCCAGGCGAACGGTTGCCACCACCCCTTTAGTCCCGGTTGGTGTCACCAACCGGGACTAAAGGTCCCGTTCGAACCGGGACTGATGCGTGACGAACCCCGGCCGGCGTCCTAGCCGCTCGAACCGGGACTAATGCTCACATTAGTCTCGGTTCGTAACACGACCAGGACTAAAGCTCTGATCCGGCCTGGACCAAAGCCCAGTTTTCTACTAGTGACATTTTATGAAGGCATATCTGGGATCATGTCTAGATTACTTTTGTCTGTTCAATAGTCGCTGGAGCTTGTACTTTATGAACCCCAACATTAGGCGGCTTCTTGTGTTACTTTTCAATTTACCGTAGTTCTCAGCTTCCTCCAAATCATGCAAGGGTTACAATTTCTTTTGATAAAGGGAATATACTAACATCAATAAGATACCAACTGCACCTTTTGTCTACACCGATACAACAATATTAAGAGCTACTCAAGGCAGAGTATGCACACAACCAAATTATTGCAAAAGTAAAACAGAGTGATCAACAGTTGCAACAAACCTCGGGATCAGCCAACGATGATGGCAATCAAACCTCAGTATCAGCTAGCGATGATGGCAATCAAGAGCGATCAAGAGGTTTTTGCCGAATTCGGGGTGAACTTGGCGAGTTGGGGGTGGACGATCTTGTCACATCCCTACTTTTAGCATGCACTAAGATCCATGTTTGTGATTGCATCATGTTTAAAATTTCTTTAAACTTGAAATGGGGATGATCAAACCCTAGCACTATTTGAATTCAAATAGGTTCAACCAAAATATTTTTCAATGATCCAAAGTGGCCTTGTAAAATGTTCACCATCTCTGGAAAAATGTGGCAACATCAACCAGAGGTGACTCATATTTTTACTTGTCATTTTGGTCTATTGAATTAATGCAATATGTTTCTGAATTGGGGTTATAAAATCCTATAAATAAGTTCATGACTCCAATAAATTTGAAACTTGGCCAGGGCCTTTGGAATAATCTATTTAGAGCCGAGAAAAAGTTTCAGGTTTTCGCAAAATGATTTAGTGCCTAAATAAATCAGGACAAACTACAGAAAATAGAAAACAGTAATAAAAGAAAAGGAAAAGGGGGCAACCTTACCTGCGGCCCAGGAAGGGGCTGGCCCAGCGGCCCAGCTGCCAGTCACCCCCAACCTCCTGCCAGGAGGACAGGGGCGTGTGACTGGGGCACGCCGGCACGCGCCAGGCGACCTCCTGCCTGCCTGCTCACCGCTGGAGGCCTCTGGGAGCGCTAGAGCGATGCCCCTACCCCGTGCCCCTCTTCTAATCTCCTCTGTCCTCATTCCCTCTCCCCTCTCGCTCGGTTCTTCGAGCTCGAGCGCCACCGAGGCCGCGCCGCCGTCGTTGCATAGCTCCGACCACCTCTAGCCGCCGCCGTCGAGCCCAGAAGCGCCGCATCGTCATCCTCTTCGTCATCGACGAGCACCGCAAGCCGGGACGCCCTGTGGAGCCGCCCCCGCGCCGTCGTCTACCTCGGGACCCGCCGGACGTCTCCGGTCGATTGGCCGGCCACTGCGCGTCCCCGACCTCGCCACCTGCTCCAGAAGAATCGCCGTGAGCGCCTCGACATTTCCCCCCTCATCCCTTCCTCAATTGCGAGCCGTAGCCACGCTAACCGCCGGCGACATGGCCGGCGTGGCCAGAGCACAAGCCGTGCTCGTTTGAGCACTTCGGCGTGCTCGTAGGGGCCCGTAGTTTTTGCCCCGACCTCCAGCTCCTCCTTCCGCAGCCGTAGCGCCGCGCCCGTCCAAGCCGAGCTCCGGCCGTCGCGGGCAAGCTCACCGCCGACAGCTCCGGCTGCCCCTCGCCTCCCCAAGCGTCCCATGCGATGCGGACGAGCAAGGGCTTCCCTCCGGTGCCCTCAGCTCGCCCAGAGGCCCCTTGCAGCGCCGCTCCGGCCGGACACCGCCGCATTCCAGGGTCGCCGACGGCTAAACGCCGGTGGCTGACGTGGCGAGGCCATTAGCGCTAATCCCCCTGCTTAATTAGCCCCACATCCGCTGACAGTGGGCCCTACAGGTGGGTCAAACACCAGTCAGCGCGGGGATTAACCCTGTGTCTATGACATATGGGTCCCACGTGTCAGGTTTGACCTGGACCGGGTCTGTTGACTGGCTGACATCATGATGACGTCAGGCTAACGCAGTAAATGCATTTCTGGGTTTTAAATAATTCCAGAAAATGTTTAAAACTTAGAAAATTCATATAAATTAATCTGTAAGTCAGATGAAAATAATTTATATATGAAAATTGATCAGAAAAATCCAATGAATCCATCTGTACCATTTTCATGCATGATAGAGCAACCTAAATAGGAGAACTTGGACATTTTATTCAAATACGATATGTGATCTCACCTATGGAGTTGAATTTGAACCTTGGGTTCAAACCTACTTCATTTAAATCTGTTGCTAGATGCATTAGCTCAAACACATCACATTGCCATGTCATGTTCATGCATCATAATGTTGCATTCGATGTGTATTGATTTGTCCCCCTTCGATGGTTGTTCTTCGTGTTAGGCACTGTTCCGGAGGATACGGTCGAGTATCCATCTGAGGAGCAGTAACGTGTTGACGTCTTATCAGGCAAGCAACCCCCCTTGAACATCTCCGATACAATCCCACTCTCTTGCTCTTGCTCTCACTTATTGCATTAGGACAAAACGTTTCAACTTTTACATGTTCCGGTAGTTGAACCCATTCCTCTGCATGACTTGTCATTGTCACAGTAAATAGCTAAACCAAGCAACCTAGCATACCTGGTAGATGCTTGAGCCATGTTGTGCCTCACCCTGCTATGCTTAGAGTTGTGTCAGGTCTGATTCATCTGGGTGATGGACCGCAGTGAACTGGTTGTGTTCTGATGATGAGAGTTAAGTGGTGAACCTGATTTGGTAAAGGTAGCGATGAGAGGCCATGTTGGAGTACATGGTGGGTTGTCTCATTGGGACCGTCCTTAAGAACTGAGTCATGTGTATGTTATCCAAGACCAGCTACTACCGCATATTGGGATCCTTAATTGACTCTCTCGACTTATTAATCACCCTGACCTCTGTCCAGGAGTTGCAACTAGTTTCTGGTGTTTGTAGGCCGTGCTAGTAGTCTACCGGGTGGCACCCCGTACAGGTGGACTTGGGTCAGACTAGGCATCGTGGCCCGGTGTACCAAGCGTAGTACCATCCATCGAGGTGGGCTTGGGAACCTTGCACACATCGTTTGGGGCCGTAGAGGAAACTTCGATCGGACTTCCTTGCGGGTTCAGTCTCAAATAGGCGATAAACCTGGACTAGAGTCTTGTGTGGTTATTCAGGTCGTGGCCGACTCCCTCGCTAGGCTTCCGCTTGAAGGTTGCCGAGGTGCCTTTTACGTGCACATGGCGGTAAGTGGTGGGAGCGTGTGTGACGAAGTACACCCCTGCAGGGTAATAATCTATTCGAATAGCCGCGTCCGCGGATATGGACTACTTGGAGACTTATATGGTTCATAGACAACTTAATGGTTACTCATAAAATCCTCAAGACAAGTGTGAGTACCGTGGCTGGCACTCTCGTAGGAAGACAGGAGCGGATCCATGGTGGTGTATTGTTGTGGTGATAGTGGGCTCGTGTGTGTTTTCTCAAAATTATTCAAAGTACTGATAGTCGTAGTACAGGATAGCCACTGAGTCAAAGCTGGCTTGCTGCATTGAACCCCACAACACCCTTGTTGATACCGATGCATATGTAGTTAGTTCTGATGTAAGTCTTGCTGAGTACCTCCGTACTCACCGTTGCTTTATTAAGGTTTTTGCAGAGGAGACACCAGTCTCGCTAGTGGTTTCCACGATAAGATCGATGCCGACCAAGTAGCTTGGGAATCCTAGCCAGAGGTCTGGTTCCTATGGAGGGTCTTGTAGATAGACAGGCTTCCTCAGCCTTCTTCTTTTCTAGATGTCTGTACCCAGACATGTTAAGCTTCCGCTTGTTGCTTGTATGACTTGTGTGTTGGGTCATGTGACCCCTGCTTGTAATATCACACTATGTTGGCTCTTATGAGCCTTCTAAATAAACGTTGTGTTGTTGTATGGTTATGTTGTGATGCCATAGTTGTATCTATGCATATCGAGCATGTCGTGCGTACGTGTGACATGCAACGGTATATATGGGATTCGACACCTAGTTGTGTGCCTTTAGTAGTACTCTTTACAGGGAACTGCCTCTTTGTGCTTCCACTGAGCCTTGGTAGCTTGCTACTGCTCCGGACACATCGATTGACCGGCGTGTATCCTTCTTTGCTGCTGTGTCTGTCCCCTCGGGGAAATGTCTCGCAGTGTAATGGAGTCCCTGTAGCCTGCTACGACTCGTCTACGTGCAGTGATGACATTTATGTCCCACGGCGTAATGGAGTCCTTGTAGCTTGCTATGACTCGTCTACACACGCTAGAGGCCGACACCTGCATTGTTGGGTTACGTATGCCTGTCCCTGTACGGATGTGCCACTTGGGTTCTATAACTAGTCATGTCGACCCGGGTTCTTTGACATTTGAATGCTAGCGACATATTCACATACGTGAGCCAAAAGGCGCAAACGGTCCCGGCCCAGGTAAGGTGGCAGCCGTGGTGTTAACCGTGCGTGAGGCCGCAATGTGATGTGTTACATGCTAGATTCTTATGGCTTAGGATCGGGGTCCCGACAGCGTTGGTATCAGAGCTGACTGACTATAGGACTACCAAGCCAAACTGGTTGATGTTGAGTCTAGCAACTCTTTAGTTATATAAGGGAATTGATTGTGGAAGGGAACGTAAGGCTCTTTTTACTCCTTTCCCCATGTTATTCTGATTCTGAGTCACCCTCTTCCTTTTCTACGGGGATTAAGAACTAGGCTTCTTACCTATCTATTAGGATCTCGAGTTACTATTCCGTAGACTTATAGGAATGGTTGATCTGAGTTGCATTTCAGTCCTCGAGTGTTATCTGTGTAGCTTGTTAGCTCGTCCAGAATCTTGAGGTTGTGATGTTGAGGTGTCGTGGCACCTAAATCTTTGCAGGATGTCTCATTTCTGAGCATTCACAGCCGTTATGCCGTCCAATTTTCCCTAGGATCTCTATGGAGATCTAATGCTTTTGCATTCCTTCCTATTCATCTGGTATGCCATCCTGATTAATCCTAGTTTCTCATCCTCAGGATGTCTCTCAGTAACCGAGTTGCCACTGGCCGCAAGAAGGGCCAAAGACGTGGAACCAGAGATGCTGAAGTTCTGCCGGATTCACCTTCGTTGGCACAGTTCATGCTAGACATTGAGAAGGACAAGCGTGACTCAAATCGCTTGCTGGCCCGTATTGAGGAAAACACCGCACATCTGTGCGCTGAGACAGTGACCATCCGTGACTTCATCAAGCTGTATCCACCCACCTTCCATCACTCCATTGAGCCACTCGATGCAGATGACTGGCTCCGTAGCATCACTAATAAGCTGCGTTCCGTGAACGTGGCTAAGGCTGACAAGGTCACCTATGCTACTTATCACCTGGAGGGTCCTGCTAGTATATGGTGGGAGAACTATGAGACTATCATTCCAGCTGGCTAGATTCCTACCTGGGAAGAATTCACAGAGGCTTTTTGCGAGCATCATATTCCTCAGGGTCTTATTGACCGGAAAAGGAAAGAGTTATGTAACCTTACTCAGGGTAAGATGGTTGTAGATGCATATGGTCGAGAGTTAGAGAACCTTGCCCGTTATGCCACAGAAGAGGTGTCCACGGACGCTAAGAAGCAAGCTAGGTTCAGGAACGGTCTCAATCCAAAGTTGCGTCGTGACCTTCACCTGCATCATTGCGACACCTTCCAGGCTCTTGTGAACAAGGCCATCAATGCGGAGACAGCTCAGCTCACATATGAAGAGTCTCGCAAGCATAACCGTGACTTGGCTTCTACCTCCGGCTCTGGATCTCAGAAGCGCCGGATTTGGGTTCCGAACTCATCACTTCCACCTGGATATGCGAGGCCATCCTATGTGGCGCCTCGTCCAACTCAGCCAAATGTTCCACCCAAGCCTGCTGGTGGACCGCCTGCCAATGCGGTTCTGCGTGCAACCCAAGTGATTTGTTACAAGTGTGGAGAGCCAGGCCACATTGCTCGAAATTGCACTCAGACCAATGTTGCTCCACCCCCGTCTGGAAAGTCTGTTGGTTGTAATAAGCCACCAGTCAAGACGATCCATGCCAAGCCAGCTGTCATTGATCGTGGTTGTGTGAACCACGTCTTAGCTGAAGAAGCTCATGAGGATCATGATGTTGTCCTTGGAACGCTCCTTGTAAATTGTCATCCAGCATCAGTTCTGTTTGATACTGGAGCATCACATTCCTTCATCTCGGAAGGCTATGCCCGGTTGCATGACATGTCATTTTGCGATATGCCAACTGCTCTTGAAGTTCAGACTCCAGGGTCTAGATGGAAGACCACGAGAATAAGCCATGGAAATGAAATCCTTGTTGATAGACTTGTGTTCCTTGCTTCGCTGATAGCTCTCAAGTCTTCAGATATTAACATCATCTTGGGTATGGATTGGATGACAGCTCATCATGCCAAGATTGATTGCTCCACCAGGTCTGTTCAGCTCACTCACCCATCTGGCAAGATAGTCAATGTTTCAACTCGAGTTGCAAAGCGTCAGCTCTATTCGCTCAATGCCAACCCTCTTCCTGAGCTTGAAGATATTCCGGTAGTCCGAGATTTTTCGGATGTCTTTCCAGAGGAATTGCCAGGCATTCCACCTGACAGGGATGTAGAGTTTGTGATAGACCTCATCCCAGGAACTGTTCCAATTTCAAGAAGACCTTATAAGATGGCACCCTTGGAGCTAGCCGAGCTTAAGAAACAACTTGATGAGTCCTTGCAAAAGGGTTTCATCCGACCAAGCTCTTCTCCTTGGGCTTGTCCCGTCCTCTTTGTGAAGAAGAAGGATGGAACGGACCGAATGGTTGTAGATTACCGGCCCGTCAATATGGTCACAATAAAGAATAAGTATCCGCTCCCCAGGATCAATGATTTGTATGATCTACTTGTTGGATCCTCAGTGTTCTCTAAGATGGATTTGAGGCTAGGCTACCATCAAATCAAGATCAAGAACGGTGACATACCCAAGACAGCTTTTGTCACTCGTTATGGACAGTATGAGTATACGGTCATGTCTTTTGGTCTGACCAATGCACCAGCAACATTCTCCCATCTGATGAACTCAATATTCATGGAGTACCTAGATAAGTTCGTCGTGGTTTACCTCGATGACATATTGATCTACTCAAAGAATGAAGCAGAGCATGCTGAACACCTCAGACTTGTGCTAGAAAAACTCAGAGAGCACCGCCTTTATGCCAAGTTCTCCAAGTGTGAATTTTGGTTACCAGAAGTGACCTATCTAGGTCATGTGATCTCCGGTAAGGGCATTGCAGTCAACCCAGAAAGAGTTCAAGCCATTCTTGATTGGACTCCACCTGAAACAGTTAAGCAAGTTAGGAGTTTCCTTGGGTTAGCGAGCTATTGTCTCCGCTTCGTTGAGAACTTCTCCAAAGTTTCCAAGCCCCTGACGAAACTCCTCAAGAAAGATAAGAAGTTCGAGTGAACTCCACAATGTGAGCATAGTTTCCAGGAACTGAAAAGACGTCTGACCTCTGCTCCCGTGCTTGTGCCACCGGATTTCTCCAAAGACTTTGTCATCAATTGCGACGCGTCAAGACAAGGACTTGGATGTGTTCTTATGCAAGACAGACAAGTGATCGCCTATGCATCTCGACAGTTGCACCCACATGAGGAAAATTGTCCAACACATGATTTGGAGCTTGCTGCAGTAGTCTATGCACTCAAGACATGGCGACATTACCTCCTTGGTAATCGTTGCGAGATTTACACCGATCATCAGAGTTTAAAATATATCTTCACCCAACCAGATCTGAACCTCAGACAAAGATGATGGTTAGAGCTGATTAATGATTACGACTTAGGGATTACTTACACCCCAGGCAAGGCCAATGTCATGGCGGATGCATTAAGTCGTAAGTCGTACTGCAACAACCTTATGCTACAACAAAGCCAACCCCTTCTGCATGAGGAATTCTGCAAGCTTAACCTTCACATTATTCCCAGTGGATCCCTTTCTACCTTGGTTGCAAAACCTACTCTGGAGGATCAGATCATATCCAGCCAGCAGTATGATGCGGGTATTACCCGGATCAAGAACAACATTGTGAAAGGAGTTGCTGGTAGTTTCTCCATGGATGGTAGAGGTGCAGTGTACTTGGGAACCAACTGGTAGTTCCTAAGAAGCGACAGCTTCGAGAGTTGATCCTTAAGGAGGCTCATGAATCTCCCCTCACAATTCATCCTGGCAGTACTAAGATGTATCAGGACCTACGCCAAAGTTCTGGTGGACTAGAATGAAGAGGGAAATCGCTGAGTTCGTTGCAAACTGTGATGTTTGTCGTCGCGTGAAGGCAGAGCATCAGAGACCTGCTGGCACCCTTCAGCCTTTAGCTATTCCGGAGTGGAAATGGGATAAAGTTGAAATGGACTTCATCACCGGATTTCCCAAGACCAAGAAAGGAAATAATGCCATCTTCGTGGTAATTGACCGCCTCTCCAAAGTGGCTCATTTCCTTCCTGTCAAAGAGAGTATCACTGCTAGTCAGTTGGCTGACTTATACATCTCTCGAATAGTGTCTCTTCATGGTGTTCCATTAGAGATCAATTCAGACCGTGGAAGTCTTTTCACCTCTCGATTTTGGGAAAGTTTCTAGAATGCTATGGGAACCCATCTCTCCTTTAGCACTGCTTTTCACCCTCAGTCAAGTGGTCAGGTTGAAAGAATCAATCAGATACTCGAAGACATGCTCAGAGCTTGTGTCATCTCATTTGGAATGAATTGGGAGAAGTGTCTTCCATTTGCCGAGTTTGCGTATAACAATAGCTACCAATCTAGTCTGGGCAAAGCTCCATTCGAAGTTCTTTATGGACGAAGATGTCGAACACCTCTGAACTGGTCAGAAACCGGGGAAAGACAATTCTTTGGACCAGACATGATCCAGGAGGCAGACGAGCAAGTTTGTGTTATCCGGGAGAATCTCAAGACAGCTCAGTCTCGTCAGAAGAGCCAGTATGATCGCCATCATAAGGAAGTAATTTATGAGGTGGACGAAAAGGCTTACCTTCGGGTTACTCCTCTGAAGGGTACCCATCATTTCGGTATCAAGGGCAAGTTGGCCCCTCGTTACATTGGTCCCTTTCGCATTCTTGCTAAACGAGGAGAAGTTGCCTACCAATTGGAACTGCCCCCTCAGCTTTCCAGAGTTCATGATGTCTTCCACGTGTCTCAACTCAGGCGTTGCTTCAAGGATCCTATCCGTGAAGTGGACCACGAAATGCTTGATCTTCAAGATGATCTTTCATATCGGGAATATCATGTTCGTATTCTCGATCAAGCTGAGCGTGTCACCCGGCGTCGGAACATCAAATTTCTCAAGGTTCAATGGTCGCAACATTCGGAGAATGAAGCTACGTGGAAACGAGAAGATCGTCTTCGACTTGAGTATCCGGCCCTTTTCCCGATGACTCCTGAATCTCGGGACGCGATTCTTTTAAGTGGGGGTGAGTTGTCACATCCCTACTTTTAGCATGCACTAAGATCCATGTTTGTGATTGCATCATGTTTAAAATTTCTTTAAACTTGAAATGGGGATGATCAAACCCTAGCACTATTTGAATTCAAATAGGTTCAACCAAAATATTTTTCAATGATCCAGAGTGGCCTTGTAAAATGTTCACCATCTCTGGAAAAATGTGGCAACATCAACCAGAGGTGACTCATATTTTTACTTGTCATTTTGGTCTATTGAATTAATGCAATATGTTTCTGAATTGGGGTTATAAAATCCTATAAATAAGTTCATGACTCCAATAAATTTGAAACTTGGCCAGGGCCTTTGGAATAATCTATTTAGAGCCCAGAAAAAGTTTCAGGTTTTCGCAAAATGATTTAGTGCCTAAAATAAATCAGGACAAACTGCAGAAAATAGAAAACAGTAAATAAAAGAAAAGGAAAAGGAGCCAACCTTACCTGCGGCCCAGGAAGGGGCTGGCCCAGCGGCCCAGCTGCTAGTCACCCCCAACCTCCCGCCAGGAGGACACGGGCGTGTGGCTGGGGCACGCCGGCACGCGCCAGGCCACCTCTTGCCTGCCTGCTCGCCGCTGGAGGCCTCTGGGAGCGCCAGAGCGATGCCCCGACCCCGTGCCCCTCTTCTCCTCTCCTCTGTCCTCATTCCCTCTCCCCTCTCGCTCGGTTCTTCGAGCTCGAGCGCCACCGAGGCCGGGCCGCCGTCGTTGCATAGCTCCGACCACCTCTAGCCGCCGCCGTTGAGCCCAGAAGCGCCGCATCATTGTCCTCTTCGTCATCGACGAGCACCGCAAGCCGGGACGCCCTGTGGAGCCGCCCCCGCGTCGTCGTCTACCTCGGGACCAGCCGGACGTCTCCGGTTGATTCGCCGGCCACCGCGCGTCCCCGACCTCGCCACCAGCTCTAGAAGAATCGTCGTGAGCTCCTCGACGTTTCCCTCTCATCCCTTCCTCGATTGCGAGCCGTAGCCACGCTAACCGCCGGAACCGTGAGCCACTCCCCGCCGGCGACATGGCCGGCGTGGCCAGAGCACATGCCGTGCTCGTTTGAGCACTTCGGCGTGCTTGTAGGGGCCCGTAGTTGCTGCCCCGACCTCCAGCTCCTCCTTCCGTAGCCGTAGCGCCGTGCCTGTCCAAGCCGAGCTCCGGCCGCCGCGGGCGAGCTCGCCGCCGACAGCTCCGGCTGCCCCTCGCCTTCCCGCGCGTCCCACGCGATGCGGACGAGCAAGGGCTTCCCTCCGATGCCCTCTGCTCACCCAGAGGCCCCTTGCAGCACCGCTCCGGCCGGACACCGCCACGGTCCAGGGTCGCCGGCGGCTAAATGCCGGTGGCTGACGTGGCGAGGCCATTAGCGCTAATCCCCCTGCTTAATTAGCCCCACAGCCGCTGACAGTGGGCCCTACAGGTGGGTCAAACCCCAGTCAGCGCGGGGATTAACCCTGTGTCTATGACATATGGGTCCCGCGTGTCAGGTTTGACCTGGACCGGGTGTGTTGACTGGCTGACATCATGATGACGTCAGGCTGACGCAGTAAATGCATTTCTGGGTTTTAAATAATTCCAAAAAATGTTTAAAACTTAGAAAATTCATATAAATTAATCTGTAAGTCAGATGAAAATAATTTATATATGAAAATTGGTCAGAAAAATCCAATGAATCCATCTATACCATTTTCATGCATGATAGAGCAACCTAAATATGAGAACTTGGACATTTTGTTCAAATACGATATGTGATCTCACCTATGGAGTTGAATTTGAACCTTGGGTTCAAACCTACTTCATTTAAATCTGTTGCTAGATGCATTAGCTCAAACACATCATATTGCCATGTCATGTTCATGCATCATAATGTTGCATTCAATGTGTATTGATTTGTCCCCCTTCGATGGTTGTTCTTCGTGTTAGGCACTGTTCCGAAGGATACGGTCGAGTATCCATCTGAGGAGCAGTAACGTGTTGACGTCTTATCAGGCAAGCAACCCCCCTTGAACATCTCCGATACAATCCCACTCTCTCGCTCTTGCTCTCACTTATTGCATTAGGACAAAACGTTTCAACTTTTACATGTTCCGGTAGTTGAACACATTCCTCTGCATGACCTGTCATTGTCACAGTAAATAGCTAAACCAAGCAACCTAGCATACCTGGTAGATGCTTGAGCCATGTTGTGCCTTACCCTACTATGCTTGCTATGCTTATAGTTGTGTCAGGTCTGATTCATCTGGGTGATGGACCGAAGTGAACTGGTTGTGTTCTGATGATGAGAGTTAAGTGGTGAACCTGATTTGGTAAAGGTAGCGATGAGAGGCCATGTAGGAGTACATGGTGGGTTGTCTCATTGGGACCGTCCTTAAGAACCGAGTCCTGTGTATGTTATCCAAGACCAGCTACTACCGCATATTGGGATCCTTAATTGACTCTCTCGACTTATTAATCGCCCTGACCTCTGTCCAGGAGTTGCAACTAGTTTCTGGTGTTTGTAGGCCGTGCTAGTAGTCTACCGGGTGGCACCCCGTACAGGTGGACTTGGGTCAGACTAGGCACCGTGGCCCGGTGTACCAAGCGTAGTACCATCCGTCGAGGTGGGCTTGGGAACCCTGCACACATCGTTTGGGGCCATAGAGGAAACTTCGGCCGGACTTCCTTGCGGGTTCAGTCTCAAATAGGCGATAAACCTGGACTAGAGTCTTGTGTGGTTAGTCACGTCGTGGCCGACTCCCTCGCTAGGCTTCCGCTTGAAGGTTGCCGAGGTGCCTTTTACGTGCACATGGCGGTAAGTGGCGGGAGCGTGTGTGACGAAGTACACCCCTGCAGGGTCATAATCTATTGGAATAGCCACGTCCGCGGATATGGACTACTTGGAGACTTATATGGATCATAGACAACTTAATGGTTACTCATAAAAGCCTCAATACAAGTGTGAGTATCGTGGATGGCACTCTCGTAGGAAGACGGGAGCGGATCCATGGTGGTGTATTGTTGTGGTGATAGTGGACTCGTGTGCGTTTTCTCAAAATTATTCAAAGTACTGATAGTCATAGTACATGATAGCCACTGAGTCAAAGCTGGCTTGTTGCATTGAACCCCACAACACCCTTGTTGATACCGATGCATATGTAGTTAGTTCTGATGTAAGTCTTGCTGAGTACCTCCGTACTCACCGTTGCTTTATTAATGTTTTTGCAGAGGAGACACCAGTCTCGCTAGTGGTTTCTATGATAAGATCGATGCCGACCAAGTAGCTTCGGGAATCCCAGCCAGAGGTCTGGTTCCTATGGAGGGTCTTGTAGATAGACAGGCTTCCTCAGCCTTCTTCTTTTCTAGATGTCTGTACCCAGACATGTTAAGCTTCCGCTTGTTGCTTGTATGACTTGTGTGTTGGGTCATGTGACCCCTGCTTGTAATATCACACTATGTTGGCTCTTATGAGCCTTCTAAATAAACGTTGTGTTGTTGTATGGTTATGTTGTGATGCCATAGTTGTATCTATGCATATCGAGCATGCCGTGCGTACGTGTGACGTGCAACGGTATGTATGGGATTCGACACCTAGTTGTGTGCCTTTAGTAGTACTCTTTACAGGGAACTGCCTCTTTGTGCTTCCACTGAGCCTTGGTAGCTTGCTACTGCTCCGGACACATCGATTGACCGGCGTGTATCCTTCTTTGCTGCTGTGTCTGTCCCCTCGGGGAAATGTCTCGCAGTGTAATGGAGTCCCTGTAGCCTGCTACGACTCGTCTACGTGCAGTGATGACATTTATGTCCCACGGCGTAATGGAGTCCTTGTAGCTTACTATGACTCGTCTACACACGCTAGAGGCCGACACCTGCATTGTTGGGTTATGTATGCTTGTCCCTGTACGGATGTGCCACTTGGGTTCTATAACTAGTCATGTTGACCCGGGTTCTTTGACATTTGAATGCTAGCGACATATTCACATACGTGAGCCAAAAGGCGCAAACGGTCCTGGCCCAGGTAAGGTGGCAGCCGTGGAGTTAACCGTGCGTGAGGCCGCAATGTGATGTGATGTGTTACATGCTAGATTCTTATGGCTTAGGATCGGGGTCCCGACAGATCTAGACAGTCTTATTTAATCTGGTGGATCTTTAGGCTTCGGGTGCTTCTGGATCCAATCGAAGATGTCCTTGCTCCATTGGGTGGTGGCCTATTTATTGATTCCTTAGTCGGTTGGTTAGTCTACTCCGGATTGCTCATAGCTTGAGGCCCCTCGGGTAAGAAAGTCAGGGGTGGCATGTTTGTAAAAGTCGGTGCTTCGGGCATGGGCCCTTTTTGTTGTTTCATTCTGGATTTGGGAGGCCTAAACTAGACACGCGTGGTATAGAAAATTGAGGAATTCCACTTCCACTCGATAAATTTCACTTCTTGGATGTGAAAACCATCAAGACGTGGATTGAATACAAAGATGTTAAGCACTCCAGTGATGATGATGACTACGAGTTGGCTCCTAGAGCTCACCGGCCTTCATCACCTCCTCCGACGGCTACATCTTCTCCATTGACCACATCGAAACTGCCGGCATCGATATATCCAGCTACATCTTCTCTTGTCGTGGAGATCAAAGCAATAACCTTCTTTCGAACTTCCTCCCCGACTTCGACACAGAGACTACCTCCAGGACCACTTCGCCTCTAGCCTCCAGGACCACTTCGCCTCTAGCTATCGATCAAGCTTAGTCTAGTGAGACGTTACTATTCTCCCTTTTTGATGTCTTGATGCCAAAGGGGGAGACATGGCAGTTGTAGACTAGCTTTCCGCTCTTAGAAAATGAGTCTTTCCAGGGGAGAGTTCGTTTGATATTTATGTTGTTGAGTTAAAAGTCTTGCTGCTTCATATGATTCTTCTAACTTGTAAACTCTTATGTCTCATGTATGACGTGAATTGTAGGCTACTTTGCACTTATGATTTACTGCATCTTTTGAGGTCATTAACATGTCTTGTATCCATTGTTTTTTTGCTCATTAGAGAACATATCTACATTCATATACACACTATGCCCTCCCACATATTCTATGATGTAGAGAGTTTCTCACATACCCAAATGAATGTGCATTTGCATTAGAAAGAAAATTTGCACAATAGAGAGCATATCATATGTTTTTACAAGTCTTGCAATCTTATTCAATATCTTTTGCGAAGCTTTAATCAATGTTGTCATCAATCACCAAAAAGGAGGAGATGACATCTATTACCCCCAGTGGGTTTTGATGATTAGTGAAAACTTGATTAAATTTATTAATGTATATTCAAGTATATTTTAGATCAGGCCCCTAAAGATTGCAACTAGGAAGATAGTTAGTGACCCCTATTTCTTTAAGGACAAGTGTTGGAAAGGCTAAGAAAAGTTTTATAGCTTTTAGTAATCCAATATCACACTAAGTACATAAGTAAGCTAATACTATCAAAACAGGACCAAAGATGAGGCGATGAGCTTCTTGCTATGTGCTTAGAGATCAAACTCGAAAATCACTCGAACACCTCAACCATTTTCCTACTATGTCTCACTCTCTTTACACTATTCAGAGCCACCAAGCCAAACCCATTCGGATCCTATGATTCATTTAGAGAGATAGGTGTTGCAAGCCCCAACCCGTTCGGAGCCTCCAGGACAACTCCAGTATGATCCAGTGGAGCTCTTGTGCAAGCCTTTGTGGATTGCCAGAACCTTCAAACCCCGTCGTCCAGAAACTCTAAACGAGGATTAGTGATGTACACATGTGAGCTTGTGTCAGTCTGAGCCTCCAGATGATTTCAGGTTGGACCTCTGACCTGTATGAAAATTGGCTCTTTACAGTTCAGTCAAGGCCTCTGGCTAATCATTCCGTGCCTATGAGTTATACAAAAAGTATGCACCTATCAGATTTCTAGGTTCAACCTATATATATTCACACCTATCCCACCAATTCACTCTAGTGTTGCATTTCAAACATCCACTTCTAAGAGAGAACTTCAAGTCTTGTGTTGAGTTCAAAGGGCGTTCTATTTCCACGTCCATGTCAAACCTTTGAATCTCTCTTCCTATTTGCTTTCAAGCATATATTTCAAACATACAGGGCTCCTTTGATTCAAAGGATTTTCAAAGGAGTTTTGGAGGATTAGAATCCATAGGAATTTCCTATGTTGGTTGTTTGATTCATAGGACTGAATCATATATGAATTTTTTTCCTAGGGCCTCTTTGATTCGTAGGATTCTAAAAGCATGAGAATAGAAAAAACATAGCCTAATTTGGTTTGGAGGAATTTTGTAGGAATCCTGTAGGATAGGATTTCTATAGGAAAATTTCCTTTAGAGTCCTTTGGTTTGTAGGAATAGAATCCTATTCGTATGGAGGAATTCTTCCAATCCTTTGCATTTCATAGGAAAATAAACAACCTAGACATAATGGAAAAATCATATGGTGTGAACCAAAGGACGACATCTCATTTTCCATTAATATTCATAGGATTTGAGACATATGTCATCTCATTTCCTATGACTTACCTATTCCTATGATTTTTGTATCCTATGAACCAAAGGAGGCCTAGGATTGTCATGTCATGCCCATCTCAATTTACAGTATTTTTTATTGCATCATAGGTAAAACAAAGGATTCTTTTAAAGAGGTGTTAGTGGATGCTAGAAATCATATATGTGAAGTAGTACAAAGAAACCCTTAGGGAAAATTCCTATGGGATTCAATCATATGAATCGAACAACCAACATAGGAAAAATTCCTAAGGATTCTAATCCTCCAAAGTTCCTACGAAAATCCTTTGAATCAAAGGAGGCCCTAAGGATTTATTTGTACTACTCCCCATAGGGATTTATAGCATCCAATCAAACCTCTTTGGAAGAATCCTTTGTTTTTTCTATGATGCAATCTAACAAACCAAAATCATGTAGGATTGAGATGAGCATGACATTCCAATCCTAGCCCTCCTTTCGTTCATAGGATAGAAATATCATAGGAATATGGAAATCATAGGAAGTGAGATGACATGTATCTCAATTCCTATAGGGTAAGGCGTGTCATTTGATGCATAGAATAGGAAAAAAATTCATTGAGTCTAGCCTAATGTTTTTTTCCTTTAAAATGTGAAGGATTGCTTCCTATCCTACATAGGAATAGGAAACCATTACTACAAACCAAATGGCTCCAAAGAAGAAGAAAAAATCTATAAAATTCATATCCTTTAGAATTCCTACAGAATTCTGTAAACCAAAGAAGTTATATAATTATCCTATTCCTGCGTTTTTAGAATCGCGCTAATCAAAGAGATTCCCGCGTTTGATTGTGGAGGAGATTATCTTTTAAAGCAGAAATAAGATGAGTATGTGTGCCTTCTAAATTGGCTAGGTGTGTTTTGGAGTTTGAAGCCTTCGACGTGTGAAGGAACCAAAAAGTTTGCGAGGGCTTGGAGATCACCTTCTTGTGAGGATCTATTCCGTGTGAGGTTTGCCCTTTATGGTTGATAAACCATGCCGTAATAGGTTGGTTTGCGCTTCACGAAGCCTTCGTAGAGACATAACAGAGACCTTCCTATTCTTGAATCTTTATGGTTCAAAGCCTTCATCAACATGAAGGAGTATAGCGCCAGTATCCGAAACCATGATAAAACATCGTCAAGCCTCCATGTTCACCCTGTTTGCCTTAGTTGCAACTATGTATGCAGCTCATTATTCTTTCATGTGTAGGGTTTTAGACAACCGCTAATAAGCTTAAAATTGCCGAGGAGTAAATTTTAGTTAGGGCCCTAGGTTCTGCGCCGAAAATGAAGCAACCAGGGTTATATTTACCTACATTGATGCAAGACATGTACTGCAAGCATAGACGAAACAAATAAGATTACAATTCATGTCCAAGCTATGACATACAGAAACTAGTTTTCCATACCGACACAACAGCAGATTTACAAAGGAGAAAAGAAGTTTCTCATCCATGCATGCTGCAAACCAAAAAATTTACACGTTCAAAAAAGGAATGCCACCGAAATGAGAACTGGTGCAATTAGTCACACTGATAGCACATGCAAAAAAAGAAGTGCAGAATTAAATTTACCTGAAACAGTTGTGGGTTGTTCCCACAATTTTTTGCGCCGAAGAACACACAGGTCATTGTTAATGGAAGTCATATGTGATATATATATATACACACAGCTGCATGGTGTAATCAGTAATTACACAAAAAATGCATATATACAGTACTTCTCATGGCAAGCTAGGAGGGGAAAGAGATGGCTTGGTCACTTTCAGTTCCCCACAACCGCTGATATACACGGTTTTCTGTGGGCGGTCCCACATGGCTCTGGCAGTTTGAGCTCTTTCATCGCCAATCAGCTGTGCAAAATCATTGAAGAGTTGGATCCTTTCACCTGGCTTATAGGTAGGGATGGTTGCAATGCTGGTGATAACGTCCATTCCTACATGATCAATGAAGCCAACCTCAGAACAAAGGGTAAATAAACTTGGTTGGACCAATTATTTAATACATCATTCTCTTCCCAACAGCCAAGTTGATTCCATCTTTTTATTACCCCCTCCAACCCAAATTAATCGACGCAGCCTCTATACAATCATTTTAAATTGTACTGAGGCTGCATCAATTAATTTGGATCGGAGGAGGTATTAGTAATAACGAGAAGGACAAGGCAGTTCATAAAAGAGCACAAGGGTGCTACGATATGCTGGAGCACTTCAGAAATTCTGCAAAATTGCAAAGAATTCATGTCCAGTAAAGGAAAAGATTGATAATTGCATGTAATAGGTAACATACACCAACCAACTTAATTGACATTTATTTTTAAGAAAACAAATATGTGCCTTTGCAGTGAATATGGCATGTAAGCATACAATATATTACTCCCCCCGATCCAAAAATAGTGTAGTGACTTTAGTTCAGCTTTATTTTAAATTTGAACTAAAGCCCCATCACTTTTTTTGGATCGGAAGGAGTATAAGATAAGAGACGTGAACCGTCTCCAGAACAGTCTCTTCAGCACTTCAGAATTAACTATAGAAAAAACTGAAGTACATTAACTCACACTATTCGTGTGCATTAGAGAAATGTAACATGTCAATTTCGATAATAAGTTAAACGGTGAAGAAAAGATTCAAGCAAGCAGGCAATATTGCACTTGCGTAACTGCAGCGACCATGGGAGTTGGCAGGCATGAGGTTTGTGGACAGGAGGCAGTAAGTATAAGAATACTATTGGCCTAGATATGTCTTCAAAATTCTTTGAATAAAAGGAGATGTCTTCATTTTGCCAACCAAAACCAGATTATTTTTGGGCGATGTAATCAGTTGTTATTTTGTTTTTGAGAAAATGCAAAAGCCTTGCGTCTTTGATGTATTGATAGAAAGACGAGTTTGTACAAGTCCAAAGATGAGCGGCACCCGAAACGACAACACAACACCACTAAACGTTAGGCACCGCCCTGCTGGTACCAACGCCGCAAGACCCCTTGCGCCTGCCCTTGTCTAGATTCTGACTTGATAGTGTCAAGGAGACCAGTTAACTGAGCCGAGCATTGTCAAAGGTGATCGTGTTACGATGCTTCCAGATACACCCATGCCACCAACATGATGGCGGAGGACGTGCCCTTTCTAGCAGCAGTCTGGACGGAATGGCATGTGAGTTGTCCCCAGTCCACAAAATAGTGCCTGCAGCGGGGGACACGCAGTCGGTCAGATCGAGGAGAGCACCTCGTGCCACATCGTGAGCCAGAAGGAGCAACCCGTGAGGTGACCCATCGTCTTGTCCGACTGGTCACAGAGCACGTCAGGTAGGTGCATGCTGCACGCCACGTCTCTACAGTCTCGCAGAAGTCCTGACAGCCGAGCCACACGAATTAGCGCGGGGGAGGGAAGACTTCCAGTTCAACTTTCAAGAGCTCGGACCGACTAACCCATGAAAGAGGGCGTCATACAAGGTCTTGGATGTGTACTGACTGCTCGGTGTCCACCGCCACTGGAGGACATCTGGTGAGGTGGAAAGCACCACCCCGCACACCATTCACCTAACCTGGATATAATGCCAGAGGGATGTCTGACATCCAACGACGGTCGGTCAAAGCCTACCTAACTGTGCGCCTTTTTTTCCTAGTGCATCACCCTGTTGAGGATGCATCATCCTGTTGCAGGCGCTTGCGATGCCAAACCGGCAGATAACACTACTCAAGCTAGATAACAAAACTAACTGTTAAATCACAGGATAAGCTAAGATGTATGCAGCAAAGATGAGGATGTTATGGCTTGCTGTTGGGAAGAACTAGGGTAGACATGATTCAATGATTGATGGAATGGATGCTTTTCTGAATAATCTATGACATGCACAGATGGGATGTAAATAAAGCTTGTAACAGTACATCACTGGAAGGTTCATGTTTAGAAATCCTACTCTAGCAAGGCTACATTTTGCTCTTAGCCTTACCAACCCTATCATTAGTAGATCAGTCATTAGTCAAATTCCACATAACATATCTGGTTCACGAACTGCATGTTATTGAAAAACTGAACGGACGATATCAAATTCTTGCAAAACATTCAACACAAAATCTCTGATAACCATCTAATACAAGTAATTCTGAGAGAAGTACTCACCTTGTAAAACAGTTCCAAAGACAATGTTCTGACCATCAAGCTCTGGACAGGGCCCTGGCCCTGTGGTCACCAGGAATTCAACATTGTGATAATTGGGACTGAGTTTGATGCTATCGTCGTCATCATTCTGCTCAAGACACAAGGATAGGGTGCCAGGCCTTGCATGTCTTAGTTGATACGCTTTAGGATCAACAGTCTCAACATTTCTCACAAGCTTTGAGGGAGGTTGGACCACACCCTTATCACGCCGAGAACCTTGTCGGCCAGCAGCAAAGAACTGACCTTGAAGCACCTTGTGGACAAGTGTGCCTCGATATGCAGCAGCAGTGCAGGTAGTTTTGAAGTTGGCAGTGGTGATCGGCAGTAGCCGACCATAGAGACCAAAGACTACACGTCCGAGAGGCTCAGAATCAGGGCATGAAGCAAGTTCAGCTCCTAACGTGCGTTCATTGCTATAGAAGCTTGGACAGATGCTAAAGTCCATGAATATGCGGTCGGTGATGGTGGTGTCAAGTGTGGAGGAAGATGGAGCGTTTGCATTGTCTATGGCAAAGGAGGAGGAAGCAGAGAGGAGAAGAGAGGAGGCAGGGAGTAAGACGAGAGACCGTCTAGGAATATTTGGGAAGTGGTCGTATTTAAGGGTACTGTCAGGGTTTGATTTTGAGGTAGCAAAACAGGAAGACTGGCTGTTGGGGTGGTGGTGGAGGCTGCTAAGAGAAACATGGTCAACCATGGAGGAAGTAGCTTTTGTGCTTGATGAAGGCAGCATTTCATTGCTAACTGAATGCTTCAGTGTTTGTCCTTCTGCCAATACTTCATTTCCTGCAATAACAACAGAAGATGAATGAGGTATAAACTTTGCTTAAGTAATATGCTTGCTCTCTTGACAACAAGCATAGCACTGTCAGGTATAACTAAAAGCTCAGGCATTCATAATGATAATATTAGAACTCTAGGTTATCTCTCTACTTTTTCACATGGAGCTCACCCAGGATGGAGCATATGACAAGGGTGTACAGATCTCCCTTTATTATTCTAAAAGTGACTCCTACTGCAGCAACCTAATTAAGCCACGTTACCCCTAGAATTACAGTCAGTAAATTAATTAATATTCATGCATTGTATGTGGTGCAAACAATGAATGTAAGGACTGTTGCTAAACAATTGGACGGTTGGTGCCTGAAAGGCTATGTTTGAACGGAAACATTCTGTCCTTTGAAAACAACATTTCATTCATATATAAATTAAAAAGCGTCATGCATATATATAGAAGTAGAAGATGTGTCATGCATATAAAGAGCGGCGTGCACTGTGCTCGGCACAGATCTGTGCAGTAAATCAATACTCGATGGACAATTTAGGTATGGAGGCACATATATCAAATGGACTAGTTCAATGCTTAAATGAAATATATACTGAACGGCTCTGGAAGGTTCCCGTCTGCATCTTGTCTTACATAGCATGCAATGCTACCGACATCACATCAACATCAAGATATGTCAACATTACTCCCGAATAACATCAAAATCTGCCCCAAGAATTTAATTCTCTTTTGGTAAACCTGGAGGAGTTGCTTGAGACTGGTACTCAACTGCTCATTGAAAATTATGTTTCGAAGTGTTAGAAGAAAGGTTCATGCACCATTGGGAAAATACAGTAAAACCTCTTTTCAGAAACAAATCATCTTTGAACTATTACAGACATGCATGCTAAAGAGAATACATGAGGCAAGAAATTACTAAGACTATTCATAAACATACTTGGTTACTTAATTGTAAATACGCCCGCAGCAACATGCGGGCACGGCCCTAGTGTACAGCTATTATAATAGACAAGAAACAGCAATCAAGTAGTTACAATACACATGTATGCAGTATGCTGACAATTGCAGCAAAGTTTCTTAAATATGAAATGATAAATCCCGAACGTTCGGATTTTAAGCATGGCAATCCGAACGTTTTTCATGGCAACTTTAGTTCACACGAGGTTGGCAAACATGGCAATTTTCTGACAAAAAACGAACTGGGGCAAAGTTGCCATGTTTTAACAACTAAAGCTGCCACCTCGCGTCAACTAAAGTTGCCATGAAAAAACGTTCAAGATGACATGCTTAAAATCCGAACATTCGGGATTTATCGGGGTCCTAAATATATGGATTTCACTATACAGCCTGCTAACCTACTCTCCCTCCACCATTGGCCCTCCAAAAACCGAGTGGGCAATCACCACCAGCCTACTCTAAGTCCATATGTCCAACAAGCTGACAGGCAGCAATTCAACAATAGAACTGCCCATCTGCCTGGGCCATCGGCAACTTCGAACCACCAAAGTGGCGATTGGCATCTGTGACCTCATACTGCTCAAGCAGGATGTGAATGCAAGTTGGATGCAGGCGGTCACCACAGCCAGTCGTCAACCAGCAAGTAGGGAGAGCCTTCTCTTGGCTCGTCGCTTTGTTGTCTCGCTTCAATATTAGACATTACTACTAACTGTGAATTGTTACATTACTATCGTACACTTATTTTGGGACGGAGGGAGTACTAATTTGAACTAAAACCACGAACACTTATTTTGGGATGGAGGGAGTACTACTCTTGGTCCCTAGATCCATGAATGAGTTATGTGTTTCTGACAAAGACTCAAAATATGGAGAGGAAATCTGACAGTTTGAAAGCTCATTTCTTATAAATTGAACCAGAATCACTGGCCATCTAGTAAGCATTCCTTCACGTCCATGGAATGAAGCTGACTCACAGACTCAGTATCATAGTTTCAGTCGAACCAGCAGTATCAATTTCACATGTAAATTGAACAGAAAGGAAGGGAGCAGCCCGTTTCCTTGTACAGCACCCAAAGAAGGAAATAGAGCGGCGTAGCCACGGCGCACGGACCTCACCTTCCAGATCACCGGCGGCGGCGGCGGACGGTGGAGGCACAACCCTGCGGCTGCACTTGGCCCTGCGGCTGCGGAAGGCGGAGGTAGAGGTCAGGGACGAGGAGGGGACGGGGCGGCGGTGGGAGCTAGGGTCGTGGTCTCGGCGGTGGAGAGCGAGGCCTAGGGACGTGGCGGTGGCGGCCATGGTGACGGTGGGAGGACCTGTGGCCTGTGGCCGGCGCTGGCCGGAAAGGATAAAGGAAATTTTATTCGGGAAAAAAATTCTATTGAGCGAGCATCGGTTCGCGAGACGTCTTCCGGCGCGACGCTTTCCTGGTCGTTCGATCAACCGAGTTAAATTCATAAAACCATCGCAATACAGGCACCATTAATTTTTTTTAAAAACATCACAACACATTTGGGTGTCATTTTGCACAGAACGCAATGCATGATAGTGGCAAAAGACACTGACATTTCTTGACGTGGCAAACCGTCCACGTGGCGAAAGAAAAGACGGCGTGAGGCAAACGATAGTTACTAGTTTGGTCGGAGGCGCCCTTTTGGGTTGACCCATACCGGGCATTCATTCTCCCCCATGGTCACCCCCTCGCACGCGTTCTTCTGTTGTTGCCCCCCTTTAAGCCGTTTAGCCGTCGGTGCTATGATATCCTGAAACGACGGCGAGAGAAGTGCAGACTCCATATAGGTGTCGGATTCAAATGTAAGCACCTTCTCTCCTCTGTCTCGTAGGCTATGATTAGGATTAGGGTTCTTGTCAATTTGAGGAATTTGTCGATTTGGAGCTCATTTTGTACCCAATCTAGTCGATTTGACTTGTGGCCCATTTGTTTTGACTGGATTCAGGCCCCTCTTCAACTTTGTGGGCATTGTAGAGTAAGAGGAGGTTCCCGTCTTGTGCTACCACAAGAAAATTTTGAAAAAACTTGTGGCATTCAAAGGAAGCCTCACTAGAAGGAGGTTTTATGATTGTGCCGAGAATGTAAGCCACATGTCTGGTCTTTCTCTCTCTGTCCATGCTCTCTTTTTCATGTATGTCAATGTGATGGATGTGATATGCTTCACTACTGCAGGAATGCGTACCAATGGTGGGTGCCAAAAGCCCAGCAATGACGAACGAGGCTCTCAGGGGCATCCGCCATTGGTCTCTGTCACTAGTAACATAGCATCAGTGACGAGTGCGCGACCACCACTAGTAGTAAATCTGTAGTGGCGGGTGGATCTAGCTGCCCGTCACTGGGAATGTTTGTTACACTGGCGGGCATTGCCCGACATTGGGCGGCATTTTTAGTTGCCCGCCACTAGTACAATACCAAGCATTAAAAACAGTTGTCGTAGTTGCATGCATTACAATAGATGTATGTCAGATTAGCAACAACACATTTTGCCATAATAATAATCCAAATGCATTGCAATAGATGTATGCATGACAGTACAATTCACATAACAGCATCACAACTAAGTACACATAGTCTTAGTGAAGCCTCCGATATGTTGCATGTTACATACATATACAACCTTATGATAGCAACAACACCGTAATGACAATGAACTAGACAAATATTATCAAATTCTTTAGTCATCCACTCATCCAGACGTTCTTGCATACTTCATGGTTGATTTTCTTTGTGAGGAGAAAGTTGGAGTAGCGATCCTCGGCTCCTTTTTTAGTCTTGTATTCTTTATAGCAGTTGTTCTCGTAACCGTCCACTTGTTAATTTCATTTCCTCCATGAATCATACTCCTGGATTCTTCCCATAGTACCCAGTTACATATAGCAAAGTCATATAGCAATCTTCATAGCAACATAGAAAATACGTTCACAAGCATCGATAATACGGATCACATAAAGAAAGTGCACAAATAGTTCACAATGAAAAGTTCAGCTTCGTCATAGCAACATGAAAATAAGTTCACACACATCGATCATATAGATCACATAAAGCCAGTGCACAAGTAGTTCACAAGAAAAAGTTTAGCTCCGTCATGAGCTCTCCTCACCTCATCTTCGTGATCTCGGCTAGGGCGGTCCTTGCAGCTTTGGTGGATGCTCGAGCACTCTCGGCGGCCGCTCCCGCTCTCTCGGAAGGGCTCTCGGCGTATGCTTGAGCATTCTCTACATAGGAGAGCACGATCTCTATGTACTTAGCCACTCTCGCGACGGAGTCTACGGCTGTAGGAGTCCTAACAAGGCGTCTCGGTTTCTCCATTTAAATAGCGTTAATAAAACTTGACATCTAGATAAAACACATTTTTCATGAAAGTAGCTATATGAGCACACACAAAATTCAGGATTCCTACCACACTGGAGTTTTTCTACCACAAAACACGATAAAACTATCTACGACGACAGTCGATATCTTTCTTCGGGTGGACACTTCTCACTCTTAAGTGGTTGTACATATGTTGGACACTCCTTGACTGGTACTTCGACCATTGGTGATGGTCGTTCTTTACCCTCTCCTCCTGCTTTACCAAGGTCTCAGAGGAATAGGGGAACAG
Organism: Elymus sibiricus; assembly: GCA_039707655.1. Classification (NCBI taxonomy): domain Eukaryota; kingdom Viridiplantae; phylum Streptophyta; class Magnoliopsida; order Poales; family Poaceae; genus Elymus; species Elymus sibiricus. The sequence goes on from CM077675.1 coordinate 415,851,078, forward strand.
TCGGTTCATCTTTCAAGTGGTTGTATATATGATCTACACTCACTCACTCACTGTTATTTCGATCGTCGGTGATGAACGCCATTCTGTCTCCTCTTGCTTTACCAAGTCTCAGAGCAGGAGGAGAGAAAGGACGACCCTTAAGACAACAACATGTGTCCTCCTCTCAAAACATCTATCATCTCTCAAGTGGTTGTATATATCATGTACACTCACTCACTGTTGATACGTCTCCAATGTATCTATAATTTTTGATTGTTCCATGCTATTATATTATCAATCTAGGATACTTTATACGCAATTATATCTTATTTTATATCATTTTTGGGAACCAGCCTATTAACCCAGTGCCAAGTGCCAGTTGCTATTTTTTGCCTGTTTTTTGGTTTTCCAGGAAATCTGTACCCAACAAAGTCCAAACGCTACGAAATTTTTGACGATTTTTTTATGGACAAAAGAGACCGAGGAAGCTTCGTGAGGAGACCAGAAGCGAGACGAGGAGACGACTGATGGGGAACGTTGCATGGGAAACAAAATTTTCCTACGCACACACAAGATCTATCCATGGTGATGAGCATCTACGAGAGGGGAGATCGGATCTACATACCCTTGTAGATCGCTAAGAGGGAAGCGTTAAGAAACGCGGTTGATGTAGTCGAACGTCTTCGTGATCCAAATCGCAATCCATCCCGCGATCCAATCACGATCCGTCCCGATCGAGCGCCGAACAGACGACACCTCCGCGTTCAGCACACGTACAGCTCGATGACGTCTTCGCCTCCTCGATCCAGCGAGCGAGGTCGGAGTAGTAGATGAGTTCTCCGGCAACACGACGGCGTGGTGGCAGTGGTGGTGGTGCTATCTCGGCAGGGCTGCGCCTAGCGCTACCGAAACCGCAAATTTTGTATTGTTGAGTTATGTATGTTGGTGACCGAAGGTTGTTCGGAGTCCCAGATGAGATCCCGGACGTCACGAGGAGTTCTGGAATGGTCCGGAGGTAAAGATTTATATATGGGAAGTCATATTTTGGCTACCGGAAAAGTTTTGGGTTTTTCCGGTATTGTACCAGGAAGCTTCTAGAAGGTTCCGGAAACTTCCGGAGGAGTCTGGAAGTGGACCAAGGGTTCCACCACATCCCAAGGGTTTGCATGGGCTGAGGGGAGGCGCCCTGGCCTTGTTGGGCCAGACGCACAAGTCCCTCAAGGCCCATGTGGCTTGGGAGAGGTGGAAAGTCCACCTGTTTATGGAAAGGGAGGGAATTGGACTAGGAGTCCAACCCCTCCCCCTTGGCTGCGCCCTAGGGCTTGGAGGGGCTGATCTCCACGCCCCTCCACCTATATCTAGGGAGAGAGAGGGGCACCAAGGGCTTCGTGTGTGCTCTTGGGGCGCCCCCTCCCCTCTATATATAGGTGGAGGGGCGTGGAGATCAGCCCCTCCAAGCCTTAGGGCGCAACCAAGGGGGAGGGGTTGGACTCCTAGTCCAATTCCCTCCCTTTCCATAAACAGGTGGACTTTCCACCTCTCCCAAGCCACATGGGCCTTGAGGGACTTGTGCGCCTGGCCCAATAAGGCCAGGGCGCCTCCCCTCAGCCCATGCAAACCCTTGGGACGTGGTGGAACCCTTGGTCCACTTCCGAACTCCTCCGGAAGTTTCCGGAACCTTCTAGAAGCTTCCCGGTACAATACCGGAAAAACCCAAAACTTTTCCGGTAGCCAAAATATGACTTCCCATATATAAATCTTTACCTTCGGACCATTCCAGAACTCCTCGTGACGTCCGGGGTCTCATCCGGGACTCCGAACAACCTTCAGTCACCAACATACATAACTCAACAATACAAAATCGTCACCGAACGTTAAGTGTGTAGAACCTACGGGTTCGAGAACTATGTAGACATGACCGACACAACTCTACGGTCAATAACCAATAGCGGGACCTGGATGCCCATATTGGTAACTACATATTCTACGAAGATCTTTATCGGTTGAACTACGACAATCCCGTATGCAGTTCCCTTTGTCCATCGGTATGTTACTTGCCCGAGATTTGATCGTCGGTATCTCCATACCTAGTTCAATCTCATTACTGGCAAGTCTCTTTACTCGTTCCGTAACACAATATCCTGTGACTAACTCCTTAGTCACATTGCTTGCAAGCTTCTTGTGATGCTGTGTTACTGAGTGGGCCCAGAGATACCTCTCCGTCATACGGAGTGACAAATCCCAGTCTTGATCCATGCCAACTCAACAGACACCCTCGGAGATACCTGTAGAGGACCTTTATAGTCACCCAGTTACGTTGTGACGTTTGATACACACAAGGCATTCCTCCGGTGTTCGGGAGTTGCATGATCTCATGGTCGTAGGAACATATACTTGACATGGATAAAGCAGTAGCAACAAACTGACACGATCAACTGTTATGCTTACGGTTGGGTCTTGTCCATCACATCATTATCCTAATGATGTGATCCCGTTATCAGATGACAACTCATTGTCTATGGTCAGGAAACCTTGACCATCTCTGATCAACGAGCTAGTCTAGTAGAGGCTTACTAGGGACACAGTGTTGTCTATGTATCCACACATGTATCTGAGTTTCCGATCAATACAATTCTAGCATGGATAATAAACGATTATCATGAACAAGGAAATATGATAATAACCATTTTATTATTGCCTCTAGGGCATATTTCCAACAGTCTCCCACTTGCACTAGAGTTAATAATCTAGCTCACATCGCCATGTGATTTACATTGTTATGAATCTAACACCCAATGAGTTCTGGGGTTCGATCAGATCCGTGTGTTCTTTGCAAATCTATATGTCATACTGTAGATGCTGCTACCACGCTCCACTTGGAGCTATTCCAAATGGCTGCTCCACTATACGTATCTGGATTACTTACTAAGAGTCATCCGGATTGGTGTCGAAGCTTGCATCAACGTAACTATTTACGATGAACTCTTCATCACCTCCATAATCGAAGAAACATTTCCTTAGTCCTCTAGTTACTAAGGATAATTTTGACTGTTGTCCAGTGATCCACTCCTGGATCACTCTTGTACCCATTTGACAGACTCATGGCAAGGCACACACCAGGTGGGGTACACGGCATGGCATACTATACAGAGCCTATGGATAAGGCATAGGGGACGACCTTCGTCCTTTCTCTTTCTTCTGCCGTGGTCGAGCTTTGAGTCTTACTCAACTTCACACCTTACAAATCATTCAAAAACTCTTTCTTTGACTGATCCATTTTGAACTCTTTCAAAATATTGTCAAGGTATGTACTCATTGAAAGTCTTATTAGGCGTCTTGATCTATCTCTATAGATCTTGATGCCCAATATTTAAGTAGCTTTATCCAGGTCTTCCTTTGAAAAACTCCTTTCAAACAACCCTTTATGCTTTCCAGAAATTCTACATTATTTCCGATCAATAATATGTCAACCACATATACCTATCAGAAATTCTATAGTGCTCCCACTCACTTTATTGTAAATACAAGTTTCTTATAAACTTTGTATATACCCAAAAACTTTGATCTCCTTATCAAAGCGTATATTCCAACTCCGAGATGCTTGCCCCAGTCCATAGAAGGATCACTGGAGTTTGCACACTTTTTTAGCATCCTTAGGATCGACAAAACCTTGTGGTTGTATCACATACAACCTTTCCTCACGGAAACCGTTAAGGAAACTCTGTTTTGACATCCATCTGCCAGATTTCATAATCGAAAAATGCAGCAACTGCTAACATAATTCCAACAGACTTCAGCATCGCTACGGGTGAGAGAGTCTCATCGTAGTCAACTCCTTGAACTTGTCGAAAACTACTTTGCGACAAGTCGAGCCTTATAAATGGTGACAATTACCATCACCGTCTGTCTTCTTCTTAAAGGTCCATTTGTACTTAACGATCTGTCGTTCATCGGGCAAGTCTACCAAAGTCCATACTTGGTTTTCATACATGGATCCTATCTCGGATTTCACGGCTCATAGCCATTAGTTGGAATCCGGGCCCACCATCGCTTCTTCATAGCTCGCAGGTTCACTGTTGTCCAACAACATGACCTCTAAGACAGGATTCCGCACCACTTAGGGGCGGTACGATTCCTTGTCGACCTACGAGGCTCAGTAGTAACTTGGTCTGAAGTTTCATGATCATCATCATTAGCTTCCTCTTCATTTGGTGTACGCACCACAGAAACATCTTCCTGCGTTGCGCTACTATCCAACTGAAGTGACGGTTCAATAACCTCATCAAGTTCTACCTTCCTCCCACTCAATTCTTTCGAGAGAAACTCTTTCTCGAGAAAGGACCCGTTTTTAGCAACAAACACTTTGCCCTTGGATCTGAGATAGAAGGTATACCCAACTATTTCCTTAGGGTATCCTATGAAGACGCATTTGTCCGCTTTGGGTTCGAGCTTATCAGGTTGAAGTCTTTTCACATAAGCATCGTATTCCCAAACTCTAAGAAACGACAGCTTAGGTTTCTGCCAAACCATAATTCATACGGTGTCATCTTAACGGATTTAGATGGTGCCCTATTTAAAGTGAATGTAGTTGTCTCTAACGCATAACCCCAAAACGATAATGGCAAATCGGCAAGAGACAACATAGAACGCACAATATCCAATAGAGTACGACTACGATATTCGGACACACCATTACACTATGGTGTTCCAGGTGGCATGTGTTGTGAAACAACTTCCACACTGTCTTAAATATATACCAAAACTCGTAACTCAGATGTTTACCTCCACGATCATATCATAGACATTCAATCTTCTTGTCACGATGATCTTCAACTTCACTCTGAAATTTCTTGAACTTTTCAAAAGTTTCAGACTTGTGATTCATCAAGTAAACATACCAGTATCTACTCAAATCATCTGTGAAGGTAAGATAATAACGATATCCACCGCATGCTTCAATGCTCATTGGATATCATACATCAATATGTATTATTTCCAATAAGTCACTTGCCCACTCCATCGAATCGGAAAACGGGGTCTTAGTCATCTTGCCCAAGAGGCATGGTTCGCATGTCTCAAGCGATTCAAAATCGAGTGAGTCCAAAGATCCATCAACATGGAGCTTCTTCATGCAATTTACACCAATATGACCTTAGCAGCAGCGCCACAAGTATGTGGTACTATCATTATCAACTTTGCATCTTTCGGCATCAATATTATGAACATGTGTATCACTACGATCGAGATTCAATAAACCATTCACATTGGATGCATGACCATTGAAGGTATTATTCATGTAAACAGAACAACCATTATTCTCTGACTTAAATGAATAACCGTATTGCAATAAACACGATCTAATCATGTTCATGCTCAACGCAAAACACCGAATAACATTTATTTAGGTTCAACACTAATCCCGAAGGTAGAGGGAGCGTGTGATGGTGATCACATCAACCTTGGAAACACTTCCAACACACATCGTCACCTCACCCTTAGATAGTCTCCGTTTATCCCGTAGCTTTTACTTCGAGTTACCAATATCAGCAACTGAACCGGTATCTAATACCCAGGTGCTACTAGGAGTACTAGTACGGTACACATCAATAATATGTATATCAAATATACTTTTGTTGACGTTGCCAGCCTTCTTATCTGCCATGTATCTGGGGTAGTTCCGCTATCAGTGACCGTTCCCCTTATAATAGAAGCACTTAGTCTCGGGTTTGGGTTCAACCTTGGGTTTCTTCACTGGAGCGGCAACTGTTTTGCCATTCTTGAAGTTTCCCTTCTTGCCCTTGCCCTTCTTGAAACTAGTGGTCATGTTAACCATCAACACTTGATGCTCCTTCTTGATTTCTACCTTCGCTGCCTTAAGCATTGCGAACAGCTCCGGGATCACTATCTCCATCCCTTGCATGTTATAGTTCATCACAAAGCTCTAGTAGCTTGGTGATAGTGACTGGAGAACTCTGTCAATCACTATCTTATCTGGAAGATGAACTCCCACTTGATTCAAGCGATTGTAGTACCCAGACATTCTGAGCACATGCTCACCGATTGAGCTATTCTCCTCCATCTTGCAGGCAAAGAACTTTGTCAGAGGTCTCATACCTCTCAACACGGGCATGAACCCGAAATTCCAATTTCAGCTCTCGGAACATCTCATATGCTCCGTGACGTTCAAAATGTCTTTGGAGCCTCAATTCTAAGACGTAAAGCATGGCGCACTAAACTATCAAGTAGTCATCAAAACGTGTCTGCCAGACGTTCACAACATCCACAGACGACGCTTGAGGGGGTGGCGCACCGAGTGGTGCATCGAGGACATAAGCCTTTTGTGCAGCAATGAGGACAATCCTCAGACCACGAACCCAATCCGTATAATTGCTACCATCATCTTTCAACTTACTTTTTCTCTAGGAACGTATCAAAAATACAAGGGAGCTACGGCGCGAGCTATTGATCGACAACATAATTTGCAAAGACATTTTGACTATGTTCATGATAATGAGTTCAGTTAATCATATTACTAAAGAACTCCCACTCAAATTGACATCCCTCCGGTCATCCGAGTGTTACATGATCCAAATTCACCAACCCAAGTCCGATCATCACGTGAGATGAGGTGGTTTCAATGGTGAACATCTCCATGTTGATCATATCTACTATATGACTCATGTTCGACCTTTCGGTATCTTGTGTTCTGAGGCCATGTCTGTACATGCTAGGCTCGTCAAGTTTAACCCGAGTGTTCCGCATGTGCAAAACTAGCTTGCACCCGTTGTATGTGAACGTAGAGTCTATCACACTCGATCATCACGTGGTGCTTCGAAACGACGAACTTTCGCAACGGTACACACTCGGGGAGAACACAATTTTATCTCGAAATTTTAGTGAGGGGTCACCTTATAATGCTACCGTCGTCCTAAGCAAAACAAGGTGCATAAAAGGATTAACATCACATGCAAATCATAAGTGACATGATATGGCCATGATCTTGTGCTTTTGATCTCCATCTCCAAACCACCGGCATGATCTCGATCATCACCGGCATAACACCATGATCTCCATCATCTTGATCTCCATCAACGTGTCGCCATGAGGTTGTCGCGCCAACTATTGCTTCTACAACTATTGCTAACTCATAGTGATAAAGTAAAGCAAAAAGGCAAAAATAAATTAAAGACAACCCTATGGCTCCTGCCGGTTGCCGTACTCATCGACATGTAAGTCGTGATAATCTATACAAAACATGATCATCTCATACATCACATATATCTCATCATGTTTCTGGCCATATCATATCACATCATACCCTGCAAAAACAAGTTAGACGTCCTCTAATTTGTTGTTGCATGTTTTACGTGGCTGCTATGGGTATCTAGCAAGAACGATTCTTACCTACGCAAAACCACAACGGTGATATACAAGTTGCTATTTCACCTTCTACAAGGACCGCCTCTGTCGAATCCGATTCAACTAAAGTGGGAGAGAGACAGACACCCGCCAGCCATCTTATGGAACAAAGTTACATGTCAGTCGATGGAACCGGTCTCTTGTACGTGGACGAGTAAGGTTGGTCCGAGCCGCTTCATCCCACAATACCGTCGAATCAAGATAAGACTAAGGAGGGAAGCAATCTGAATATCAACGCCCACAAACTCCTTTGTGTTCTACTCGTGATCTCATCTACGCATAGACCTAGGTCATGATGCCACTGATGGGGAACGTTGCATGGGAAACAAAATTTTCCTACGCACACACAAGATCTATCCATGGTGATGAGCATCTACGAGAGGCGAGATCGGATCTACATACCCTTGTAGATCGCTAAGAGGGAAGCGTTAAGAAACGCGGTTGACGTAGTCGAACGTCTTCGCGATCCAAATCGCAATCCGTCCCACGATCCAATCACGATCCGTCCCGATCTAGCGCCGAACGGATGGCACCTCCGCGTTCAGCACACGTACAGCTCGATGACGTCTCCACCTCCTCGATCCAGCGAGCGAGGTTGGAGTAGTAGATGAGTTCTCCGGCAACACGATGGCGTGGTGGTGGCGGTGGTGGTGCTATCTCGGCAGGGCTGCGCCTAGCGCTACCGAAACCGCAAACGGAGGAGAAAACGATCTAGGGAGAGAGAGGGGCGCCAAGGGCTTCGTGTGTGCTCTTGGGGCGCCCCTCCCCTCTATATATAGGTGGAGGGGCGTGGAGATCAGCCCCTCCAAGCCCTAGGGCGCAGCCAAGGGGGAGGGGTTGGACTCCTAGTCCAATTCCCTCCCTTCCCATAAACAGGTGGACTTTCCACCTCTCCCAAGCCACATGGGCCTTGAGGGACTTGTGCGCCTGGCCCAATATGGCCAGGGCGCCTCCCCTCAGCCCATGCAAACCCTTGGGACGTGGTGGAACCCTTGGTCCACTTTCGGACTCCTCCGGAAGTTTCCGGAACCTTCTAGAAGCTTCCCGGTACAATACCGGAAAAACCCGAAACTTTTCCGGTAGCCAAAATATGACTTCCCATATATAAATCTTTACCTCCGGACCATTCCGAAACTCCTCGTGACGTCCGGGATCTCATCCGGGACTCCTAAAAACCTCCGGTCACCAACATACATAACTCAACAATACAAAATCGTCACCGAACGTTAAGTGTGTAGACCCTACGGGTTCGAGAACTATGTAGACATGACCGACACAACTCTACGGTCAATAACCAATAGCGGGAACTGGATGCCCATATTGGTTCCTACATATTCTACGAAGATATTTATCGGTTGAAGCACGATGTGAAGGATTCAGACAATCCCGTTTGCAGTTCCCTTTGTCCATCGGTATGTTACTTGCCCGAGATTTGATCGTCGGTATCTCCATACCTAGTTCAATATCATTACCGGCAAGTCTCTTTACTCGTTCCGTAACACAATATCCCGTGACTAACTCCTTAGTCACATTGCTTGCAAGCTTCTTGTGATGCTGTGTTATTGAGTGGGCCCAGAGATACCTCTCCATCATACGGAGTGACAAATCCCAGTCTCGATCCATGCCAACTCAACAGACACCCTCGGAGATACCTGTAGAGCACCTATATAGTCACCCAGTTACGTTGTGACGTTTGATACACACAAGGCATTCCTCCGGTGTCCGGGAGTTGCATGATCTCATGGTCGTAGGAACATATACTTGACATGGATAAAGCAGTAGCAACAAACTGACACGATCAACTGTTATGCTTACGGTTGGGTCTTGTCCATCACATCATTCTCCTAATGATGTGATCCCGTTATCAGATGACAACTCATTGTCTATGGTCAGGAAACCTTGACCATCTCTGATCAACGAGCTAGTCTAGTAGAGGCTTACTAGGGACACAGTGTTGTCTATGTATCCACACATGTATCTGAGTTTCCGATCAATACAATTCTAGCATGGATAATAAACGATTATCATGAACAAGTAAATATGATAATAACCATTTTATTATTGCCTCTAGGGCATATTTCCAACAACGACAAGGCAACAGGGCGCGCCCTGATGCCTTGTGGGTCCCTCGTGGCTCTTTCTGACCTAATTCCACCTCCATAAATTTTCTAAAATCGAGAAACCAACAGAGAGCCACCCGAAACACTTTTTCCGTCGCGCAAGTCTCTGTTCTGACGGAAGGCCATCTGGAGACCTTTTCTGGTATTCCGTCGGAGTGGGAATCGACCACGGAGGCCGTCTATATCAACCTTGCCACCTCCATGATGATGCTTGAGTAGTCCACCACAGACCTACGGGTCCATAGCTAGTACATAAATGGCTTATTCTCTCTCTTTGATCTTCAATACAAAGTTCACTGCAATTCCCGCGGTGATCTATCCAATGTAATCTTTTTTTGTGGTGTGTTTGTTGGGATTCGATGAATTGTGGGTTTATGATCATATTATTCATTGAAAGTAATTGAGTCTTTTCTGAGTTCTATTATGAATGATTATTATAGCTTCATACTTCTCTCCGATCTATCGGTTTGGTTTGGCCAACTAGATGGATTTATCTTCAGCGGGAGCGGTGTGTTGTAGTGGGTTCAATCTTGTGGTGCTTTATATCCTCGTGACAGAAGGGGGGCAAGACACGTATTTGTATTGTTGGCATTAAGGATAAAACAACATGATTTGAACATATTGCTTGTCTTATTTTGTCTACATCATGTCACCTTGCTCCAAGCATTACTTTGTTTGTTATGAACTTAATACCTAGAGAGGCAAGCATAGAAGCGCTCTCGAAGTGGAGTAATAGTAGTAAATGCAGAATCGTTTCGGTCTACTTGTTTATGGACGGGATGCCTATATACATGATTATTTCCATGAATAACATGTCATAACTATGCGCAATTCTTTCAGTTTCCCAACAGTAATTTGTCTACCCATCATATGCTATTTCCAAGAGAGAAGCCTCTAGCGAACACTATGGCCCCCGGGTCTACTTAAACATAAATACAAAAACTCCTAAAATAACTTGTTGCATATTATTTACTTTTATTTTGCTTTTAAAATATCTATTTCTATCAAGATTTAATCCTTGCAAGTAACGAGTTCAAGGGGCTTGACAACCCTCTTGCCCGCGTTAGGTGCAACTGTTTGTTTTTGCGTGTGTAGGTGTTGTTAAAAGGAATTTGCTTGGTTCTCCTATTGGTTTGATAACCTTGGTTCTCACTGAGGGAAATACTTATCTCTACTGTGCTTCATCTCCTCTCCTCTTCGGGGAAAATCCCAACGCAGCTCACAAGTAGCAAATGTTATTGCGACTGTCGGTGATGGTCGTCATTCCCATCCTCCCGCTTTACCACGGTCTCAGTGGAAGAGGAGACAAAAGACGACCATCTACGACAATAGTGGGTATCCTTCTCTCAGAACAACTCTCATCAGAGTGTGCGAGCCATCACCGATGTGAAGGGGATTGAGGGTTTTCTTGGGTTCGGTGGTGGATGAAATGGAACCACTCTTTTAATGAGCGGTGGCGTTGTGTGGAGTGGTGGGAACTTGAACTGTGGGAACACGGTCGAGTTTGACTATGGAGGGATGCGAGGATGTAGATAGAGGCGAGGACGTCCATCTTCCATCAGATGGTGGAAAGTGTACTGAATTAGCTTATTCCTCAAATTACTTTTCAATCCGCAAATGATCCTGGATTCGAATTCATAGCCATAATTTATTTTCACTAGTTCATTTTATATCAATTTTGGGTAAGCTTTTTGAAGAGTAATGCCATTTTTGTAATGTGAAAAATATGTAGTACAATACATGATGAACACCATTGTTCAATTGACATGCACAATATCACATATTTTGTTGGTTGTCTTTTGTGCCTCACTACAAATATATGCATGGATCAGCATGCCAGGTTTCAAAGCAAAGTACAATGAAAGAAAGCTATCTATGCATGCATGCATAACATGGCACCATGACATGGTGTATCTATTAATCACAGTTGTTCCTGTGGCATCGTGCACAAATGCAAATAGTTTCTCACCTCCTGACTTGTGCATTTTACACGCATGCTTTGATCAACATGTTTGAATTCCAGTCAAGTACAACCAAACATTCTCCAATACAATTTAAAACCTCTTCACCAAAACAACATGTCATACCATAACAAGTCATTTCTAGCCTTAATCATTTTTGAAGTGATGTGCACAAGGCAAGTGGTCGATCACTATAAAAAAAGAGGGTTGGCTTGTGTGTACCGCACACATAGATGCGTGGAACGACATGTACGGATTCCAATCATAGACAACCACATATTTCCAAATTCAATTTGAGACTTATCGACAAAAAAACATGTCGTACCCATGACAAGACATGTCTAGCCTTAACCATTCTTGAAGTGACGTGTACAAGGCAAGTGGTTGCTCACTACAAAATGTTGAGGGTTGGCTTGTGCTTAACGCACGCATATATGCATAAATCGACATGTCTGGATTCTAATCATAGTACAACCAAACATTCCCCAATTGAATTTGAGACTTCTTGACCAAAACAACATGTCGTACCCATGATAAGACATGTCTAGACTTTACCATTCTTGAAGTGACATGGCCAAGGCAAGTGGCTGCTCACTACAAAAAATTGAAGGTTGGCATGTACAAAATGCACACGTGTATGCATCGATTAACATGTCCAGCTTCCAATCAAAGTACAACCAAATAATGCCCAATTCACTCGAGGCTTGTTCACAAAAACATCATGTTGTATCCAGAACACAAGACATGTCTAGATTTAACCATTCTTGAAGTGACATGAACAAGGCAAGTGGTTGCTCACTACAAGAAATTTAGGGTTGGCATGTGCAGAACGCGCACATGTATGCATTGATCAAGATGTCTAGATTCAAATAAAAGTACAACCAAACAATGCCCAATTCACTTGAGGCTTGTTCATCAAAACAACATGTCATACCCACAACACAAGACATGTCCAGCTTTAACCTTTCTTGAAGTGACATGGTCAAGGCAAGTGGTTGTAGAAAAAAAAAATGAGGGTTGGCTTGTGCAAAACCCACACATATATGCATGGATCGACATGTCTGGATTCAAATCAAAGTACAACCAAACAATGCCCAATTCACTTGAGGCTTCTTCACCAAAACAGCATGGTGCATAAAACCCACACACATGCATGCACAAGCAGATCAGTAAAAAAACATATGCGTGTACAAGTGCACGTATCTCTAAAATTGTTCACGATACTTCCTGAAAGTGTGCACGTTCTTTCTGGATGTTGGCATGTCTCTGTTACAAAAATAGTTTGTACAGTCAAAAAAATTGGTTCCCTTCATTTTTTCGCACCCTGACCTTTTTTACTTCCCGCCTACATTTCCAAAGGGATCGTGCTAAATTTTTCCCACCGTCAATAAATACCTCATTTGTTGCTATCGATAAACCGCAGTCATAATTTTCCACTGCCCCTTCCTCCCGCACTTCTCCTCCAGATCTCGAACCCTCCCAACGGCGTCGGTTTCCCTCACCGTCGCCATCGAGCGACATGACGATAGGCAACCTTCGAAGCGGTAAGATCCGCAAGGTTCTTGTGATGTTGACCCCAAGAACTAATCATAAACGGACAAGTAACAATCATCTCCCACTCCCTCACTACCCCAACTATTGAAGATCTGTATGAGCGTATGTATGTAGACATGTTCGATTTATCCGCTTGTATTCGAGAATTCCAAGGTTAATTCCACACTAGTTCAAACTTAGGGTTCGTATCGGGGTGTTTCCTCCTTGTGTATTCTAGATTTATTCCCATGTTGTTACCCACATTGTGTTCCCTTGAATTATTACGATTTAGGCACCGTACAAGCGTTTACAATTCAGTATACATGGTCTAGTCAATTGAAAACATGATTATACATAGATGTAGGTTAGGAAGAACATCATTTCACATTTGTATTCTCTATTCATGGGCCGACCATGAAGACATGATCACATATTGGACGACACCACAATCACTGCTTCTGTGATATTGTAGTTCATCCAGTGATTACATATTGATGTTTTATCTTTGTGGATTCTTTCGTAGATCTCATTATTTCATCTTTGTTCTGCAGTTGCACCCAACACACAAACTGAGTACGAGAAAACCAGGGAACATAACATAAGGGGGAATGCTATCTGCATGACGGAAAGATTCAAGGAGATGGGAATGGCTTCGAACTCAGTTACTAGGGATATCTCTGAAATTGCACACAGATTTGTATATGGTACTGCTAACTGATACGTCTCCAACGTACCAATAATTTATGAAGTATTCATGCCATATGCACCTATGTTTACAATACTTTTATATGATTTTGATGCACTTTGCATGATTTATTTAGAACTAACCTGGCCTGACGTTGTTTTCAGCAGAACTACCGTGGTGGTGTTTTTTGTGCAGAAATCAAAGTTCTCCAAATGCAACGAAACTTTTTGACGATTTTTTTGGAACAAAAGAGGCACTAGAAGCTTCGTTGGAGGGCCAGAAGAGCCACGAGATGGGCACAACCCACTAGGGCATGCCAGGCCCCTCCGGCATGCCCTGGTGTCTTGTGGTCCACTCGTGGCCCATCTTCACGTGAAACCGACGCCCAAAAATCCTATATATTCAGAAACCCCCAGAAATAACCCTAGATGAGAAGTTCCGCTGCCGCAACTCTCTGTATCGACGAAAAACCAATCTGGAGGCGTTCCAGTACCCTGCCGGAGAGGGTAGATCATCTCCGGTGGCCATCTTCATCATCCCGGAGGAGGCCATGACGAGGAGGGAGTAATCCACCCTCGGGGCTGAGGGTATGTACCAGTAGCTATGTGTTCAATCTCTCTCTCTCTCATGTTCTTGAGATGTCACGATCTTGATGTATAACGGGCTTTGTTAATATTGTCGTATCATATGGTGTTTTCCCCTCTCTATCTTGTTGTGATGAATTGAGTTTTGCCTTTGAGATTTTGTTATTACCAGATTGAATACTTTTATGGATTTGAGAGCACTTGATCTATGTCTTGGCACTCAACTCGCGGATTCCCAAGGTGACATTGGGGTAATCTATGCATAGGGGTTGATGCATGTTTTCGTCCTACTTTCTCCGATAGAAATCTTGGGGCATTCTTTGAGGTTCTTTGTGTTGGATTGAGTATTATGAATCTGAAATTGTTTGATGCGTATCGTATAATTAACTCATGGATACTTGTGGTGACATTGGAGTATCTAGGTGAAATTAGAGTTGGTTGATGCGTATCATATGGTGTTATTCTAGTACGAACTCTTAGATAGATTGATCAGAAAGGATAACTTGGTGTTATTCTAGTACGAACTCTTGGATAGATCGATCAGAAAGGATAACTTTAAGGGGGTTTCAAACAATTTCTCTTATGTTCTCCGCTAGATAATAACTTTGGAGTGATTCTTCGTTGCACGTTGAGGGATGGTTATGTGATCCAATTATATTAGCATTGTTGAGAGATTGCACTAGCAAAAGTACGGACCCTAGGCCTTGTTTTCAAGCATTGCAATACCATTTGTGCTCACTTTTGTTACTTGCTACCTTGCTATTTTTTATTGTTACTATTACAAAAATCAATACCTACTATCATTACTACACTTGTATCACCATCTGTTCGCCGAACTAGTGCACCTATACAATTTACCATTGTATTTGGTGTGTTGGGGACACAAGAGACTTTTTATTATTTGCATTGTTGAGGAAATCGTTAACTGGTAGCTGCTCGGTTGGCTGGCGAATCAACCATTTAAATGGCCGAGGAGGGCACAACCCCTCAGGGCGCGCCGGGCCCCCCTGGCACGCCCTGGTGGGTTGTGCTCTCCACAGCCCACCTCTCCGGCAGTTGTTTGGCCCACTGGGTGTCTTCTGCTCTAGAAATAATCTCCAAAAAGTTTCATCGCGATTGGACTCTGTTTGGTATTGATTTTCTGCGAAGTAAAAAACAAGCAAAAACAGCAACTGGCACTTGGGCACTATGTCAATAGGTTAGTCCCAAAAAATGATATAAAGTTGTTATAAAATGATTGTAAAACATCCAAGAATGATAATATAATAGCATGGAACAAGCAAAAATTATAGATACGTTGGAGACGTATCAGGTGACACCGGCACTGACTCAAGGCAAAATATTACAATATGGTTAAAATCGTACTGATGAGCAAGCGTTGCAGTTGAAGCCATTGATTATTACATATAAAAATTGAAAATATCTAGTAACACACTGGAATGATGAGCACCACCAGGTAATTTGTACTTAATTTGTCATATTCAACTTTTACTATACCATATCGTTAAAACTAAATTTATGCTTCAATACATAGGATATTTGTGCCAAAAATAAAGCAAATTGAATGTTGTGAAGCTCCACCAAACTATTGGCTCTAGATGCTACATTGCAGTTTATCACAGTAAGGTAAGCACTCTAGATTCTTACATGCAATTTCTTTTTCATAAGTATATGGTCTGTGGAAGTAACGTGCATCATGTCCTGTTTGATGTAGTAGTGTAATGAACAAAACCAGAAACCAACAATTGTTGAATTTTTGAAGCAAACCACACTAGAAAGAAGGATGGTCCGATGAGTACGGCTGCAACAATGGCACTCATAAGCATTATGGAATTTTTGGATTTCACATGTAATGTGCCACCCAAAATATTATGTTTCTAACATCGTACTAACAACGCTTCAATCATATTGCAGAAGTACATGAATGACAAGTAAGACACAACTCTAGCAGAAGGTGAAGAGCCAAACATAGATGTGCAGATTGTTGCATAGGTTCTCAAGGATATTACCAAGCATATCACGTTCCATGCAAGCATGGGAAGGTCATCTGCCTCCAGACATAATACAACCTCTCATGAACAAATGAGGGAGCTTGAAGAGAGGCTTGCACTCAGGAGCTAGCTGCGAGATCGGCAAATGATAGGTATCAAGAAGAGCTGACTATAAGAATAGCAGTGCAACAAACGGGAAATTGAATATCTCAAAACAAAGTATCAAGAAGAAATTGTAGCTCTTAAGAAGGAACAAGAGGAGAAAACTGCTTCTATGGAAAAGAAGCAATCAGAACTGGATGGCACTTTAGGTTTTGTCTCAAGGTGGTTGCACAATGTCTCTGATAACAACATGTCACAACCAACTTTGGGGGCTTTAACAAAAAAACATGCCGCAGCCCTAATGGTGGTCATCTTCATCCGGAAACTTTGGTAGTCTTTTATTATATTTTGTAATGTGTGCTACTTTGTCTGTTTTCTTTTATGTCGTGTGTGATACTTCCCCAATTGGCTGATCATTATCACAGTTATCTTAAGCATGTTTGTTTTCATCGTTAATGAAAGTCATTTCATTCCTATTTTTGAAAGTTCACTAATTTCAAATTTTAAATTCAAATTTAAATTATGTTGCTAGTTGCAACACTTAACAAATTGTGATGGTAATAGTGATGAAAATCCATGTCGTCGCCAGCTTCCGGACCAACATGTAAGTAGACACGTCAGCATGTAGTGGGCCCACATGTCAGGATCTTTAACCGGTTAAACATGATTGATAATGACGGCCACCTTTGGAGATAAAACCTCGGTCGGGCCCAGTTCTAAGGTTCCACGTCAGTATCTTCTGGGACACTATGTTAGAAAAGTTGACTCGTTAAACATGGTGGGTCGGTTGTTAGTGACCGATTTATCGTCATCGGAAACTATGACGAGGGACAACTGATATCTCCAACATATCTATAATTTTTGATTGTTCCATGCTAATATATTATCATTCTAGGATACTTTTGGGGTCTTTATTTACCAATTTATAATATTTTTGAGCACTAACCTATTGACCTAGTGCCAGTTGCTGTTTTCTGCATGTTTTTCACTTTTCAGGTTTACATCACCAAACGAAGTCCAATTGCCACGAAACTTTTTGATGATTTTTTTTGGACCAAAAGAAGACCTGGAAGCTTCAGAAGGAGGTCGGGAGCCGCACGAGGGCCCCACAAGCCAACAGGGTGCGCCCTGGGGGCGCCTTGATGGCTTGTGCCTCCCTCGGGCGTCTCCCGACGCCCCTCTCTGGCTTATAAATTCTCATATATCTCAAAAACCCTAGAGGCAGTCCCGAAACTCTTTTTATGCTGCTGCAAGTCTCTGTTCCGTCGTGAGGCCATCTGGAGCTCCGTTCCGGCACCCTGACAGAGGGGGGATTGATCACGGAGGGCCTCTACATCAACCTTGCTGCCCTCATGATGATGTGTGAGTAGTTCACCACACACCTACAGGTCAATATCCAGTACCTAGATGGCAATCTCTCTATCTCTTGATCTTCAATACAATGCTCATCACATCTTCGCTTTGATCTATCCGATGTAATCCTATTGTGCGGTGTGTTTGTTGGGATCCGATGAATTATGGGTTTATGTTCAGATTATTCATGAAAAGTATTTGAGTCACCTCTGAATATTAAGATTCTTATTTGCATGATCATTATAAATTCGTAATGCTCTTGGGTTTATTGATATGCTTTGGCCAAGTAGATTGATCTATCTTCAGTGGGAGTGGTGCGTTGTGGTAGGTTCAACCTGACGAGTTTCTATATCCCAGTGACAAAGTAAGGGACAAGATGCGTCTTTGTATTGTTGCTACTAAGGATAACACGATGGGGTTCATTCATATTGCTTGAATTTACTTTGTCTACATCATGTCATCGTTCTCCATGCATTTTCTGTTTTACTTAATACTCTAGATGCATGCTGGATAGCGGTCGATGAGTGGAGTAATAGTAATAGGTGCAGGCAGGAGTCAGCCTATTTGTTTATGGATGTGATGCCTATATACACATGATCATTTCCATGAAAATCGGATAACTATCCACTTTTCTATCAATTGCCCAACAGTAATTTGTTACCCACCGTATGCTGCCTACATGAGAGATGCCGCTAGGGAAAACTATGGCCCCGGGGTCTATTCACTTATATATTTACAAACACTACTATTACCTTGCTGCCTTTATTTACTTTTATTTTGTTTTGCAATTTACAATTATCTACACAACTAATTTGCTTGCAAATAACGAGATCAAGGGGATTGACAACCCTCTTGCCCACATTGGGTGCAAGTTGTTTGTTCTTTTGTGTGCAGCCGCTGAAGACGGTTGAGGATTGGTATTCCTATTGGTTCGATAAACCTTGGTTTCATAACTGAGGGAAATACTTACCCACTTTGTGCTGTGATAACCCGTTCCTCTTCACAGAAAACCCAACGCAAATCACGAGTATCAGGAAGGATTTCTGGCGCCGTTGCCGGGGAATATCATCATCAACTATCAAGTAACTCCACACAAACTTTCATTCACGTGTTTATCTTTTTAGTTGCTGTTATATTTAGTTTGTCACATAAAAATCAAAAATACAAAAATATTTATCTTTGCTTGTTACTAGTTTACTTCTTCGCTTGCTAGTTTACTTGTCTTGCTTGTTGCTTTGCTTGTTCGGTCACCATGTCTCAAGATACTACTAAGTTGTGTGACTTCTCAAATACTAATAACAATGATTTTATTAGTACTCCCATACCACCCGCCACTAGTGCGGAGGCTTTTGATTAATGCTACATTGCTAAATCTTGTCATGAAGGATCAATTTTCGGGAAGTCCTAATGAGGATCTGATACGTATCCAACGTATCTATAATTTTTGCTTGTTCCATGCTGTTATATTATCATTCTTGGATGTTTTACAATCATTTTATAACAACTTTATATCATTTTTTGGGACTAACCTATTGACATAGTGCCAAAGTGCCAGTTGCTATTTTTGCTTGTGTTTTACTTCGCAGAATATCAGTACCAAACGGAGTCCAATCGCGACGAAACTTTTTGGAGATTTTTTCTGGACCAGAAGACACCCAGTGGGCCAAACAAGAGCCAGGAAGGTGCGCTGTGGAGAGCATAACCCACCAGGGCGCTCCAGGGGTCCCCGGCGCGCCCTAAAGGGTTGTGCCCTGCATGGGGCCCCTCTGCACCGCCTCTGATGCCTATAAATTCCCAAATATTCGGAAAACCCTAGAGGAGTAGACGAAACACAATTCCAGCCGCCGCAAGTTCCAGAACCGCGAGATCCAATCTAAACACTATCACGGAGGGGTTCATCTTCTTCATAGGTGCCTCTCCGATGATGCGTGAGTAGTCCACCATAGACCTACGGGTCCGTAGGCAGTAGCTAGATGGCTTCTACTCTCTCTCTTATGATTCTCAATACAATGGTCTCTTGGAGATCTATTTGATGTAAACTTTTGCGGTGTGTTTGTTGGGATCCGATAAATTTTGAATTCATGATCAGTTTCTATCCATGAATATTATTTGAGTCTTCTTTGATCTCTTATATGCATGATTGCTTATAGCATCGTATTTATTCTTCGAATCTTTGGTTTAGTTAGGCCAACTAGATCGATTTTTCTTGCCATGGGAAGAGGTGCTTTGTGATGGGATCGATCTTGCGGTGTTCTTTCCAAGTGACAGAAGGGGCAGCAAGACATGCATGTATCGTTGCTATTAAGGATAACAAGATGGGGTCTATTCCTACATGAATAGATCTTGTCTAAATCATGTCATCGTTCTTATTTCATTACTCGTTTTTTCCATGAACTTAATACACTAGATGCATGATGGATAGCGGTCGATGTGTGGAGTAATAGAGGTAGATGCAGGCAGGAGTCGGTCTACCTATCTTGGATGTGATGCCTTTATAAGGATCATCGCCTTGGATATCATCATGACTATTCGATTTTCTATCAATTGCCCAACAGTAATTTGTTCACCCACCGTGCGCTATACTCATGAGAGAAGCCACTAGTGAACCCTACGGCCCCCGGGTCTACTTTTCCATCATATTGCTTTCTGATCTACGTTTTTGCATCTTTGTTTTCAGATCTACAAAACCAAAAACCAAAAAATATATTGCTGCATATTTACTCTTTTTATTTGTGTTCTTGAGAGATCTATCTCTCCTATCTATCACTACCTAATCTATCTTATTACCGTAGAGAGATTGACAACCTCTCTTTCGCGTCGGGTTGCAAGTATTTGTTGTTTGTGTGCAGGTGCTGCTTATTGGGTGGTGGTGATCCTCCTACTGGTTTGATAACCTTGGTTTCATAACTGAGGGAAATACTTACCGTCGCTGTGCTACATCATCCCTTCCTCTTTGGGATATACCGACGCAGTCTCAAGCCACGTCAAAGGAATTTCTCGCGCCGTTGCCGGGGAGGAAGCGGTCTCTTCTACGTGCCTATCGTAGGCGCCGAGGGGACTCCACCATCATCTACCAGGTTCCTAATCACAAATCTCATCTCCTTGCAATTACATTATTTGCCCTTTGCCTCTCGTTTCCCTCTCCCCCACTTCACCAATTTGCCGTTTTATTCACCATCTTTTTCGTTTGCACTTTTCTTAGCGAATCTCTCCCTTGCTTGCAATCTTGTTTGCGTAGTCATGATGACTCAAGAGAACACCAAGTTGTGTGATTTTTCCAATACTAGTGCGGAGTCTTGTGATATTAATGCCGCTTTGTTGAATCTTGTCATGAAAGATCAATTTGCCGGTAATACTAATGAGGATGCCGCGTCCCATCTAAACACGTTTGTAGAATTGTGTGATATGCAAAAGAAAAAAGATGTGGACAATGATATTGTCAAGTTGAAACTATTTCCTTTTTCCGTGCGGGATCGTGCAAAAATTTGGTTTTCCTCTTTGCCTTGCAATAGTATCGATTCTTGGAATAAGTGCAAGGATGCTTTTATCACTAAGTATTTTCCGCCCGCGAAAATTAGTTCCCTTAGGACGCAAATCATGAATTTTAAGCAACTTGAGCATGAGCATGTTGCACAATCTTGGGAAATAATGAAGTTGATGCTAAGAAATTGTCCTACTCATGGTTTAAATCTTTGGATGATCATACAAATTTTTTATGCGGGATTGAATTTTGTCTCTAGAAATCTTTTAGATTCCGCCGCGGGTGGTACTTTTATGGAGATTACTTTGGGTGAAGCTACTAAATTTCTAGATAATATCATGGCTAATTATTCTCAATGGCATACCGAAAGAGCACCTACTAGTAAAAAAGTTAGTTCGGTAGAGGAAATTAGCACCTTGAGTGATAAAGTTGATGCTTTGATGAAATTGGTTGCTAGTAAAAATGCTCCTATTGATATTAATGATGTGCCTTTGTCTACTTTGATTGAGCAAAATAGTGATTCCGTAGATGTGAATTTTGTCTCTCGAAACAATTTCAATAACAATGCTTATAGAGGTAATTTTAATCCTAGGCCTTTTCCTAGAAATACCTCTAATAATTATGGTAATTCCTATGGTAATTCTTCTTACAATAATAATAGGAACACCTCTAATCTTGAGAGTAATATTAAAGAATTTATCAATGCGCAAAAGGCTTTCAATACTACGATAGAAGAAAAGTTGAATAAGATTGATGATATGTCTAGAAGCATTGATAGAATTTCTCATGATGTTGAAAATCTCAAGTTGAAAGCTTTTGTGCCTAAGATTGATGAATCTATTAAATCTTTATATGTTTCTATGGATGAAAGTAAGAAAAGAACCACTATGCTTAGAGCTAAAAGAGAAACCTTAGAAAAATCGTTTTCTAGTGATTGCGTTCATAAGAAAGATGAAGATCTTAAAGTGATTGGTGTTTCTGTTGGAAATATGCCCTAGAGACAATAATAAAAGTGGTTATTATTATATTTCCTTGTTCATGATAAATGTTTATTATCCATGCTATAATTCTATTGATTGGAAACACAAATACATGTGTGGATACATAGAAAACACTGTGTCCCTAGTGTGCCTCTAGTAGACTAGCTCGTTGATCAAAGATGGTCAAGATTCCCTAGCCATAGACATAAGATGTCATTTGATAACGGGATCACATTATTAGGAGAATGATGTGATGGACAAGACCCAAACTATGAACATAGCATATGATCGTGTCAGTTTATTGCTATAGTTTTCTGCATGTCAAGTATCTGTTCCTATGACCATGAGATCATGCAACTCACTGACACCGGAGGAATACCTAGTGTGTATCAAACGTCACAACGTAACTGGGTGACTATAAAGATGCTCTACAGGTATCTCCGAGGGTATCTGTTGAGTGGGCATGGATCAAGACTGGGATTTGTTACTCCGTGTGACGGGGAGGTATCTCAGGGCCCACTCAGTAATACAACATCACAATAAGCCTTGCAAACAAAGTGACTAAAGAGTTAGCCACGGGATCTTGTATTACGGAATGAGTAAAGAGACTTGGCGGTAACGAGATTGAACTAGGTATAGAGATACCGACGATCGAATCTCGAGCAAGTAACATACCGAAGAACAAAGGGAACAACATACGGGATTTACTGAATCCTTGACATAGAGGTTCAACCGATAAAGATCTTCATAGAATATGTAGGAACCAATATGGGCATCCAGGTCCCGCTATTGGTTATTGACCGTAGAGGTGTCTCGGTCATGTCTACATAGTTCTCGAACCCGCAGGGTCTGCACACTTAACGTTCGGTGACGTTTCGGTAGTACTGAGTTATGCATGGTGGTGACCGAAGGTTGTTCGGAGTCTTGGATGAGATCCCGGACGTCACGAGGAGCTTCGGAATGGTCCGGAGGTAAATATTGATATATAGGAAGTCCCGTTTTGGTCTCCGGAAAAGTTTCGGGCACTTCCGGTAGTGTACCGGGAGTGACGAATGGGTACCGGGGGGTCCACCAAGTGGGGCCCACCCACCCCAAGGGTCACATGGGCCTAGGAGGTGGCGCACCAGCCCCTGGTGGGCTGGCCGGCCAGCCCCTAGGAGGCCCTTGTGCAAGGGGTGGGGAAGGGGCCAAGTGGGGAGGAGTCCTACTAGGATTCCACCTCCCTTATGGGAGGTGGACTCCTCCTCCTTGTGGTTTGGCCGACCCTAGGGGGAAACCCTAGGGCGCCAGCCCCTCCCCCTCCCTCCTATATATATTGGAGAGGAGAGAGGGCAGCCGCATCCCAAGCCACGGTGCAGCCCTCTCTCCCCCCAATAGATCGTCTCCTCCTCTAGATAGATTCGACGGTGCTTGGCGAAGCCCTGCCGGATCAGCTCCACCACCACCGTCACCACGCCGTCGTGCTGCCGGAGTAATCATCTACCTCTCCGCTCCCTCTTGCTGGATCAAGAAGGCGGAGATCGTCATCGAGCTGTACGTGTGCTGAACGCGGAGGTGCCGTCCGTTCGGCGCTAGATCGGGACGGAACGTGATTGGATTGCGGGACGACTTGTGATTTGGATCGCGAAGACGTTCGACTACATCAACCGTGTTTCTTAACGCTTCCCGCTTAGCTATCTACAAGGGTACGTAGATCCACTCTCCCTCTCGTAGATGCTCATCACCATGGATAGATCTTGCGTGTGCGTAGGATTTTTTTTGTTTCCATGCAACGTTCCCCAACAGTTTCTTCTATTGATTCCTTGTTTAGTAATGTTAAAATTGATAATGAAGGGACTGAAGTAGAGTCAACTTTATCTAGAAGGCGTCCCAATAATTTGGAGGGTGAAAATCTTGATGAAAATTTTGCTAAAAGTGGGTTTGAAGAGGTCAAAACTTTAACTAGTGATGTGCCCATTATCTTGGATTGCAAAGACTTTAATTATGATAGTTGCTCTTTGATTGAATGTATTTCTTTGCTGCAATCCATGTTGAATTCACCCCATGCTTATGAGCAAAATAAAGCTTTTACTAAACATATCGTTGATGCCATGATGAAATCTTTTGAAGAAAAGTTGGAATTGGAGATTTCTATTCCTAGAAAATTACATGATGAGTGGGAATCTACCATTAAGGTCAATATTAAAAATTATGAATGCTTTGCTTTGTGTGATTTGGGTGCTAGTGTTTCCACGATTCCGAAATCTCTTTGTGATGTGCTTGCTCTTACCAATATTGAAGAATGTTCTCTTAATTTGCACTTGGCGGATTCTACTATTAAAAAGCCTTTGGGAAGAATTAATGATGTTCTTATTCTTGCAAATAGGAACTATGTGCCTATTGATTTTATTGTGCTTGATATTGATTGCAGTCCGTCTTGTCCCATTATACTTGGTAGACCGTTTTTACGCACTATAGGTGCCGTGATTGATATGAAAGAAGGCAATATTTGTTTTCAATTTCCCTTGAGAAAGGGTATGGAACACTTCCCTAGAACAAGAATTGAGCCACCATATGAATCAATCATGAGGGCATCCTATGGATCCAAAACCAAAGATGACAATACTTGAATCTATGTGTTATGCCTAGCTAGGGGCGTAAAACGATAGCGCTTGTTGGGAGGCAACCCAATGAATAAATATTTTTTTTGCTTTTTCCTTTCTGTTTTTGAGTGTTGACACAATTATGCCTCTGTTATGATTGTGTTTTTATGGTTTATTTAGTGTTTGTGCCAAGTAAAGCCTTTAGGATGATTCATAGGATGAGTAGAAGCGATGCTGAATCTGAAACAGAAACTTTCCGTCCAGTATATGAATTTTCATTTTTTGCTGGAACGTTATCTTGAGCTGAAATTTTAACACAGTGTTTCTATACAAATTCCTTACGTTGTCCTAATTTTTCAGAATTTTAGAGTTATAGAAGTATGGGTAGAGTACAGATTACTACAGACTATTCTGTTTAAGACAGATTCTGTTTTCGTTGCATTGTGTGCTTGTTTTGATGAATCTATGGTTTTTATTGGGGGGTATAAGCCATGGTAAAGTTAAAATACAGTAGGTATAATGCAATAATAAAATATGAATGGGTTTTTAACAGTACCTAAAGTAGTGATTTGCTTTCTTATACTAACGGATCTCACGAAGATTTTGTTGAGTTTTGTGTGATTGAAGTTTTCAAGTTTTGGGTGTGATCACGATGGATGAAGGAATAAGGAGTGATAAAAGCCTAACCTTGGGGAGGCTACCGCATCGCCAAGATATATCCAAAGAGAAACAAGCAACTAAGCTTGGGGATGCCCCCGAGTGGCATTCCCTCTTTCTTCTAACGACCATCGGTATTTTACTTGGAGCTATATTTTTATTCGTCACATATCATGAGTTTTGCTTGGAGCGTCTTGTATCTTTGCTTGCTTTGTTTGTTAGTTTTTCCTTTGTATCCTTGCTGGACACACCCATTTGAGAGAGCCACAATCATGCTATGATTTGTTAGAATTGCTCTATGTGCTTCACTTAAACTTTTTGAGCTATAGAATTGCTCTAGTGCTTCACTTATATCTTTTTGAGCACGGTGTGCTTGGAATTTTTTGTAGAAATACTCTCATGCTTCACTTAGATTAATTTTAGAGTAGGTAAATTTTGAAGAAATCCTCTCATGCTTCACTTATACCTTTTTGAGAGATGAAATCTTTATGCTCATGTGCTTCACTTAAATTTGTTTGAGCTTGCCAAAAAGCAATGACAATATACGAAACTAGTCCCAAAGTGATAGATATCCAAGGAGGATATAATAAAAACTTTCATGAAGATCATTGGACAAATAAAACTTGATTCCTTGTAATAGTTTTCAAACATGATGATAGTAATATGTGAGTCATGTTAGTGAGTAATTATGCTTAGTAGGAATATTGGTATTAAGGTTTGTCATTCCCTATGCATGCACGAAAGTTAATAGTTATGCAATGAAGTTACATCCTACTTGTGGTGCATTATTCGGTGTTAGTTATGTTCAATGCTCACTTATGTGAATTTTCGTTTCTTGGTTTGGTTGCTTCTTAATCTTTTTGCTAGCCTCCATTTGTACTAAGTAGAAATACTACTTGTGCCTCCAAAATCCTTAAACCAAGTTTTGCCTTATGAGTCCACTATACCTACCTATATGCGGTATTTACATGCTGTTCCAAGCAAATTTGTATGTGCCATCTCTAAATTTTCAAAATAAATTTTCTCTTTTGTGTGCCTGTACCGCTCATGAAACGATGGGGAGTGTCCATTATTTTTCCATGCTAGATGTGTTATTCCCAAGATGAGTGTTTATTCACTTGTCATTGCACGAGAGTGCGGCGGTAATAGGGATGCCCATTCCCGAAATGAAAAAAGAAAAAATATTTACTTTTTGTTGTCAAATAATAAATTCCTTGGAAAGTGTTGGTATGGAAGGCAACCGTGGATACGGCCCGCCATGGAAAGTGAAAGTTTGGTGGAAAAAGGAATAAACTTTATTTTCTGTTTGGGAACCGCCTATGATATATCTAGCATGGAAAGTATTGTGACCTACTTTGTCGTTTTCGTTGACAGGAAAAGCATGCCACCCAAAATATTTTTTCTCTCACAATTTAAAACCTTGAGCTCTGGCACCTCTACAAATGCCTACTTCCCTCTGCGAAGGGCCTATCTATTTACTTTATGCAATTTTTATTTTTGCTTTGAGTCTCCATCTTCTCTTATAAGCACCAACTAGGGGGCACTATGATCGTACTTGAGCATTGGGCATAGCTAATATTTGAGTGTGTTTCATGAATGGATCAATGATTGAGCATGATGCGCTAGGGATAACTTTCTTTAGTGTTGATATTTTGAAGGACATGGTTGCTTGTTGACATGCTTGAGTATTGAAGTCATTATGTTAAAACTAGACTATTGCTTTGAATCATTTACAAGTCCAAATGTCCATGCTATACAAAAGAAAAGAATATGATGAACATGTTAGGCAGCATTCCACATCAAAAAATTTGTATTTATCATTTACCTACTCGAGGACGAGTAGGAATTAAGCTTGGGGATGCTGATACGTCTCCAACGTATCTATAATTTTTGCTTGTTCCATGCTGTTATATTATCATTCTTGGATGTTTTACAATCATTTTATAACAACTTTATATCATTTTTTTGGACTAACCTATTGACATAGTGCCAAAGTGCCAATTGCTGTTTTTGCTTGTTTTTTACTTCACAGAATATCAGTACCAAACGGAGTCCAATCGTGACGAAACTTTTTGGAGATTTTTTCTGGACCAGAAGACACCCAGTGGGCCAAACAAGAGCCAGGAAGGTGGGTTGTGGAGAGCACAACCCACCAGGGCGCGCCAGGGGGCCCCCGGCGTGCCCTGATGGGTTGTGCCCTCCACGGGGCCCCTCTGCACCGCCTCTGATGCCTATAAATTCCCAAATATTCGGAAAACACTAGAGGAGTCGACGGAACACAATTCCAGCCGCCGCAAATTCCAGAACTGCGAGATCCAATCTAAACACCATCACGGAGGGGTTCATCTTCTTCATAGGTGCCTCTCCGATGATGCGTGAGTAGTCCACCATAGACCTACGGGTCCGTAGGCAGTAGCTAGATGGCTTCTTCTCTCTCTCTTATGATTCTCAATACAATGGTCTCTTGGAGATCTATTTGATGTAAACTTTTGCGGTGTGTTTGTTGGGATCCGATGAATTTTAAGTTCATGATTAGTTTCTATCCCTGAATATTATTTGAGTATTCTTTGATCTCTTATATGCATGATTGCTTATAGCATCGTATTTCTTCTTCGAATCTTTGGTTTAGTAAGGCCACTAGATCAATTTTTCTTGCCATGGGAAGAGGTGCTTTGTGATGGGTTCGATCTTGCGGTGTTCTTTCCCAGTGACAGAAGGGGCAGCAAGACACGCATGTATCGTTGCTATTAAGGATAACAAGATGGGGTCTATTCCTACATGAATATATCTTGTCTACATCATGTCATCGTTCTTATTGCATTACTCCGTTTTTACATGAACTTAATACACTAGATGCATGCTGGATAGCGGTCGATGTGTGGAGTAATAGAGGTAGATGCAGGCAGGGGTCGGTCTATCTATCTTGGACGTGATGCCTATATAATGATCATCACCTTGGATATTGTCATGACTATTCGATTTTCTATCAATTGCCCAACAGTAATTTGTTCACCCACCGTGCGCTATACTCATGAGAGAAGCCACTAGTGAACCCTACGCCCCCCGGGTCTACTTTTCCATCATATTGCTTTCCGATCTACGTTTTTCGCATCTTTGTTTTCAGATCTACAAAACCAAAAACCCAAAAATATATTGCTGCATATTTACTCTTTTTATTTGTGTTCTTGAGAGATCTATCTCTCATATCTATCACTACCTAATCTATCTTATTACCATAGAGAGATTGACAACCTCTCTTTCGCGTCGGGTTGCAAGTATTTGTTGTTTGTGTGCAGGTGCTGCTTATTGGGTGGTGGTGATCCTTCTACTGGTTCGATAACCTTGGTTTCATAACTGAGGGAAATACTTACCGTCACTGTGCTGCATCATCCCTTCCTCTTTGGGGAAATACCAACGCAGTCTCAAGCCACGTCAGGATCCTACGTCACATCTTAATACCTTTGTTGAATTATGTGATATGCAAAAGAAAAACGATATGGATAATGATATTGTGAAATTAAAATCATTTCCTTTTTCACTAAGAGATAAAGCTAAGGCTTGGTTTTCATCTTTACCTCGTAATAGTATTGGAACATGGGATAAGTGTAAAGATGCTTTTATTGCCAAATATTTTCCTCCTGCTAAGATCATCTCCCTTAGAAATCAAATAATGAATTTTAAACAGCAAGATCAAGAGCATGTTGCACAAGCTTGGGAGAGAATGAAATTGATGATAAGAAATTGTCCCACTCATGGCTTAAATTTGTGGATGATTATCCAAAACTTCTATGCTGGACTAAACTTTGTGTCTAGAAATCTTCTAGATTTTGCTGCAGGTGGTACCTTTATGGATGTGACCTTAGGAGAGGCCACAAAACTTCTGGACAATATTATGACAATTATTCTCAATGGCATACCGAAAGAGCTCCAACCGCTAAGAAGGTAAATTCTGTTGAAGAAATCACTACTTTGAGTGAAAAAGTGGATGCTCTTATGAATATGGTTGCTAGTAAAAATGCTCATGTTGGTCCCAATTATATGCCCTTGTCTACTCTGATTGAGCAAAATAATGATGCTATTGATGTGAACTTTGTCTCGTGAAATAATTTCAACAACAATGCTTATAGAGGAAACTTCAATTCTAGATCGTATCCCGGTAATTCCTTTAAGAACTATGGAAATTCTTATGGTAATTCTTATGGAAATCCCTCTACAAATTCTAATAGGATACCCTCTGATCTTGAGAACACAATTAAAGAATTTATTAATTCTTAAAAGGTTTTCAACACTATGGTAGAAGAAAAATTGCACGTAGTTAATGCTTTGGCTAAAAACATGGATAGAATTGCTCTTGATGTAGAAACTCTTAAAAGTAAAGCTTTGCCACCCATGCATGATTTTAATGAGGCTATTAAATCTATCCAAATATCTATTAATGAAAGTAAGGTGAGGACCGCTAAGTTGAGAGCTAAGCGGGAATTCTTAGAAAAAGCTCTTCCACCCGGTTTTTACCGGAATCATGACGAAGATCTTAAAATGATAGGTACTTCTCCTATTGAATATTTATTTACTTCTCTGAAAATAAATGATAAAGGGCCTATAGATTAGTCAACTCTAGTTGAGAAGCATCCCGTTTGCTTGGAGGGTGATGATTTTGATGCTAAAACAGAAAAACGTGGGTTTGCAGAGGTCAAAACTATAACTAGTGATATGCCCGCTATTTCGGATTACAAGGACTTTAATTATGATAATTTCTCTTTAGTAGAATGTATTTCCTTGTTGCAAACCATTATTAGCTCACCCAATGCTTATGAACAAAACAAAGATTTTACCGAACATATAGTAGAAGCTATGATAAAAGCTTATGATGAGAAACTTGAGCTTGAAGTTTCTATTCCTAGAAAATTGCATGATGAGTGGGAACCTACTATCAAAATAAAGATAAATATATATGAATTAAATGCCTTGTGTGACCTTGGTGCTAGTGTTTCAACTATTCCTAAATCTCTTTGTGATGTGCTTGGTCTCACTAATATTGAAGATCGTTCCCTTAACTTGCATCTTGCGGATTCTACCATTAAGAAACCTATAGGTAGAATTAATGATGTGCTTATTATTGCAAATCAAAATTATGTGCCTGTAGATTTCATTGTGCTTGATATTGATTGCAATCCTACTTGTCCCATAATACATGGAAGACCTTTCTTACGAATTATAGGTGCAATCATTGACATGAAAGAGGGAAACATAAGGTTCCAATTCCCATTAAAGAAAGGGATGGAACACTTACCTAGAAAGATAATTAAACCACCTTATGAATCAATCATTAGAGCTACTTATGGGTGGAATGTCAAAGATGACAATACTTGAAACTATGCATTATGGCTAGCTAGGGGCATAAAACAATAGCGCTTGTTGGGAGGCAACCCAATAGTTATCTTTAAATTTTTGCTTTTAACTTTCTGTTTTTTTATAACATGATTATTGCCTATGTAATTATTATGTTTTTGTGTTTAAATTAGTGTTTGTGCCAAGTAAAGCCTTTGGGATGACTCACAAGATGAGTAGAATCGATGCTGAAACAAAATAGAAACTTTTGACTCCGGTGCAGGGATTTTCATTTTTTACTGGAGCGTCATAATAATCTAAATATTTTACACAGTATTTATAAACAAAGTTTAGAGGTTGTCCTAATTTTTCATAAGTTTTAGAGTTACATAAGTATAGGTTCTCTACAGATTGCTACAGACTGTTCTATTTTAGACAGATTCTATTTTTTCTTGCATAGTTGCTTGTTTTGATTATGCTATGGATTGTATCGGGGGGTATAAGCCATGGAGAAGTTAGAATACAATACCTATTATGAAATTATTAAATAATAATCAATTTATAACAGTACCTAAATTATGCAATATGTTTCTTATACTAACGGAACTTACGAAGTTTTGTTGAGTTTTGTGTGATTGAAGTTTTCAAGTTTTGGGTGTTATCACGATGGACTAAGGAATAAGGAGTGGCAAGAGTCTAAGCTTGGGGATGCCAAAGGCACACCAAGGTAATATTTTAAGGAAGACTAAAGCGTCTAAGCTCGGGGATGCCCCGGAAGGCATCCCCTCTTTCGTCTCAATCCATCGGTAGGTCACTTGAAGCTATATTTTTATTCGTCACATGATATGAGGTTTGCTTGGAGCGTCGTTTGTTTTTGTTTTGTTTTTACTTTTAGTTTACCACAATCATTGTTTGCTGGACACACCTATTTAAGAGAGATACACCTTCATCATAATTTGTTAGAATACTCTATGTGCTTCACTTATATCTTTTGAGCTTAGCAGTTGCTCTAGTACTTCACTTATATCTTTTTGAGCACGGTGGCGTGTAGATTTTATAGAAATGATTTCACTCTCGTTCTTCACTTATACTTGTTTGAGAGTTAATAAATAGTGACGGTAATTTGCATGGGTCATAAGACTAGTCCAAAAATATTAGGTATTCAATGAGTGATAATCAAAACCATCAAGTAGCACATATAGAGAAATTGTGGGTTAATGATATTGATGTGGTAATATGAAAAAGGTATGAGTTCATAATTGTTGATCCGTAGAAGTGTCTATATTAAGAGAGGTTAACTTTTTCTCATATAAAAATTAAAGAGGCATGGTGATGATGTGTGAGAATTTCTATTCCTCGTTGAAATCCTATTGTTGTTTCGGGTCCGAAGCGCGCGATGGTTTACTCCTACCAACCTCTTCCCTCGGGGCATGCAAGTAGTGCTTTGATTTATGATAAAACTAATAAAACTTTGTAATAAGTATATGAGTTCTTCATGACTAATGTGAAACCATGGACATACGCAAACCTCACCTTCTCATATTTGCTAGCCTCTTCGGTACCGTGGATAGCCCATTCTCACCTCGAGGATCGGTGCAACTTTCGCCGATGCATCCAAACCCCGTGACATGATATGCTCTATTGCACATAAGCCTCATTATATATTCCTCAAAACAGCCACCATACCTATCTATCATGGCAATTTCATAGCCATTCCGAGATATATTGCTATGCAAACTCCATCGTCACTTCACATGACTAGTTCGTTCATCATCATATTGCTTTGCATCATCATATAGAGCTGACATAGTATTTGTGGCAAAGCCATCGTCCAACATATTTTTTGATACATGTCACGCTAGATCATTTGCACATCCTGGTACACTGCCACAGGATATCATACAAAGTCATATCTTCGTATTAGTTCTCCACATCGAGTTGTAAGTAAATAAAAGTGTGATGATCATCATTGTTAGAGCATTGTCCCGGTGAGGAAATAAAGATGAGGGAGGCCAAATGAGCCTACCATTGTGAAGAAAAAAATGAGAGAAAAAGAGAGAAGGGACTTTGCTACTATCTTTTACCACACTTGTGCCTCAAAGTGGCACTTTGCTCCTCATGTAGAGAGTCTCATGATCTGTCATTTTCATATGCTAGTGGGAATTACCTTTTCATTATTACAAACTTGGCTTGTATATTCCTATGACGGGCGTCCTCAAATGCCCGAGGTCTTCATGAGCAAGCAAGTTGGATGCACACCCCACTTAGCTTCATTTGAGCTTTCATACACTTATAGCTCCAGTGCATCATTTGCATGGCAATCCCTACTCCTTCCATTGACATCTATCGATGGGCATCTCCATAGCCCGTTGGTATGCCTAGTTGATGTGAGACTATCTTCTCCACTTTTTGCCCCTTTGATATCTACCACCATACTCTATTCCACCTAAATGCTATGTCCAATGGCTCACGCTCATGTATTGCGTGAAGAATAAAAAGTTGATGCATATTGAAAAAGTATGATCCAATTGCCTGACTTGGACACCGTGGTGCTTGACATTTGTATTAATGTGGTGAAGATGGAGCCATGCCTTGCTAATATAATAAGATGAATGGGGGGTAAACATTCCTTGAGGATCATATACTTTGAAAGATTGATGATTTTGTTTCTTATACTTTAACTATTGCTATGTTAATATTTGTCGATTCATCGTTTCTCAATGAGCATACATGCATAAGATTACATAATGGATAGCATGTCACATCAAAAATTCTGTTTTTATCATTTACCTACTCGAGGATGAGCAGGAATTAATCTTGGGGATGCTTGATACGTCTCCAACGTATCTATAATTTTTGATCGTTCCATGCTGATATATTATCACTCTAGGATACATTTTGGGTCTTTATTTACCAATTTATAATATTTTTAAGCACTAACCTATTGACCCAGTGCCCAGTGCCAGTTGTTGTTTTCCGCATGTTTTTCACTTTTTAGGTTTACATTACCAAACGAAACTTTTTGATGATTTTTTCTGGACCAAAAGAAGACCTGGAAGATTCGGAAGATGGCCGGGAGCGGCACGAGGGCCCCACAAGCCAACAGGGCGCGCCCTGGTGGGGGCGCCCTGATGGTTTGTGCCGACCTCGGGCGTCTCCCGACACTCCTCTCTGGCTTTTAAATTCTCATATATCTCAAAAACCCTAGAGGCAGTCCCGCAAGTCTCTGTTCCGTCGCGAGGCCATCTGGAGCTCTGTTCCGGTACCCTGCCGGAGGGGGGATCGATCACGGAGGGACTCTACATCAGCCTTGCTACCCTCATGATGATGTGTGAGTAGTTCACCACAGACCTACGGGTCCATAGCTAGTACCTAGATGGCAATCTGTCTATCTGTTGATCTTCAATACAATGGTCATCACATCTTCGCTTTGATCTATCCGATGTAATCCTATTGTGCGGTGTGTTTGTTGGGATCCAATGAATTGGGATCTTCAATACAATGGTCATCACATCTTCAACGTATCTACTTTTCCTCACCCTTTTCCCCTTGTTTTGGACTCTAATTTGCATGATTTGAATGGAACTAACCCGGACTGACGCTGTTTTCACCATAACTACCATGGTGTTGTTTTTGTGTAGAAATAAAAGTTCTCGGAATGGAACAAAACTTTTTGGAGAATTATTCAAGAATATATGTGAATTATTGGAGCCAAAATCCACCGAAGAGGGGGGCCAGGGTGGCCAGCACCCACCAGGGCGCGCCAGGCCCCCTGGTGGGTTGTGCCCACCTCGTGGCCCCACTAACCCTAATTCCGCCACTATAAATTCCTATTTTCGGAGAAAAAAACCACAGAGAAAGTTTCATCGCGTTTTACGATACGGAGCCGCCGCCACCTCATGTTCTTCATCGGGAGGCCAGATCTGGAGCCCGTTTGGGGCTCCGGAGAGGGGAATCTTCGGTCTTCGTCATCACCAACCTTTCTCCATCGCCAATTCCATGATGCTCCCCACCGGGAGTGAGTAATTCCTTCGTAGACTTGCTGGTTGGTGAGGAGTTGGATGAGATTTATCATGTAATCAAGTTAGTTTTGTGAGGGCTTGATCCCTAGTATCCATTATGTTCTGAGATTGATGTCGCTATGACTTTGCTATGCCTAATGCTTGTCACTAGGGCCCGAGTGCCATGATTTCAGATCTGAACCGTTTATGTTATCATCTCTATATCTTTGTTCTTGATCCGATCTTGCCTAGTCATATGCACCTATTACGTGTTATGATCCGTCAACCCCATAGTGACAATATTTGGGATACTTCGCGGTGATGACCGTAGTTTGAGGAGTTCATGTATTCACCATGTGTTAATGCTTTGTTCCGGTTCTCTATTAAAAGGAGGCCTTAATATCCCTTAGTTTCCTTATGGACCCTGCTGCCACGGGAGGGTAGGACAAAAGATGTCATGCAAGTTCTTTTCCATAAGCACGTATGACTATTTACGGAATACATGCCTACATTACATTGATGAACTAGAGCTAGTTCTGTATCGCCCTAGGTTATGACTGTTACATGACGAATATCATCCAACGAGTTACCGGTCCAGTGCCTAAGAGCTTTCCACTTATTGTTCTTGCTAAGTTACTATTGCTGCTGCTACTGTTCCAACTGCTACAAAACTATTGCTACTACTGTTGCTACTGCTATCAAACTATCATACTACTGTGCTACTGCTCACTTTGCTGTAGATATTTAATCTCCAGGTGTGGTTGAATTGACAACTCAACTGCTAATACTCTCAAGTATTCTTTGGCTCCCCTTGTGTCGAATCTATAAATTTGGGTTGAATACTCTACCCTCGAAAACTATTGCGATCCCCTATACTTGTGGATTATCAAGAACTTTTTCTGGCGCCGTTGCCGGGGAGCATAGCAATATTTGTTGAGTCACTTGGGATTTATATCAATTGATCACTATGAAGAATCTGAAGGATCCAAAGACTAATATTTTTCCCTCTAAGACGAGGGGAGGTAAGGAACTGACATCTAGCTCTGCACTTGATTCACCTTTTGTTATGAGTAAGCTTGCAACACCACCACATGCTAGTAATCCTGATATGTCGCAAGTTATTGATGATGCTACCTCTGCTATGAATGATGCCTATGACGATGCTAGTACCATGCTTGATGATAATGTGCCACTAGGAGAATTTCTTGATGAACAAATTGCTAGAGCTATAGAGAATGAAACCACTGAAACTGATGAGATTGCTGAAATTGATGAAGCTTATGAAACTGATAATGACTATGAAACTCCTATTAGTCCTAGCTCTCCTAAGTTTGAAATGCCTAAGATACCTGAAGGTTATGTTATGGACGAAGAGATAACTAGAGAAATTCTTTCTTGCAAGGATAGAAACGATCTTAAGAATTTGTTACGCAAGTATAAGGAAAAGACTCTGAATGCTAGAATGAAATGTGATCCTAAGTTTGCTACTTCACCTATCTTTGTTACCGATAAGGATTATGAGTTCTCTGTCGACCCAGAGTTAATCACTTTGGTTGAATCTGATCCTTTCCATGGCTATGAAACTGAAACTGTAGTGGCACACCTTACTAAGCTGAATGATATAGCCACCCTCTTTGCTCATGATGAGAAGATTCGCTACTATTATATCCTTAAGTTATTTCCGTTCTCATTAAAGGGTGGTGCTAAGACTTGGAACAATACTCTTACTCCTGGTTGTGTGCGTAGTCCCCAGGATATGATCTACTACTTCTCTGAAAAATATTTTCCTGCTCATAAGAAACAAGCTGCCTTACAGGAAATATTGAACTTTGTGCAAATTGAAGAAGAGAGTCTCCCACAAGCTTGGGGGAGGCTTCTCCAATTACTTAATGCTTTGCCTGATCATCCTCTCAAGAAAAATGAAATACTTGATATCTTTTATAATGGACTAACCGATGCTTCTAGGGACTTCCTAGATAGTTGTGCTGGTTGTGTTTTCAGGGAACGAACTATTGAACAAGCTGAGGAATTATTGAATAATATATTGAAAAATTATGATGATTGGACTCTTCCTGAACCACCTCCTAAACCCACTCCGAAGAAGAGGGGTATCTTATTTCTCAGTCCTGAAGATATGCAAGAGGCAAAGAAATCTATGAAGGAAAAAGGTATTAAAGCTGAGGATGTTAAGAATTTGCCACCTTTTGAAGAAATACATGGCCTTGACACACCACCACCTCCACATGTGGTAGAGGTAAATTCTTTATTAAAGTTTAATGAAAGTGACATTCCTCACAATAAACATCCTAGTCAATGCTTATATGACTTTGACAACTATATTATGAAGCAAGATCATTTCAATGCCCATGTTCTGAAACAATTGAAATACAATTCTGATATGATTGCTCGCTTGAGTGACTTGCTATTTAGAATCAGTAATGATGTTAGAGGTGTAGGAAGGCATGCCTCTATGGTCCAAACTCAGCTAGAACAAGTTGCTAAGTCTCAAAAAGAGTTGCTTGATGAAATGAATAATAATATACATGATTTTCCTGCTAGAGTAGTAACTAGAGGAGGTAGAATGACCCAAGAACCACTTTATC
This sequence comes from Elymus sibiricus, assembly GCA_039707655.1. Taxonomy (NCBI): domain Eukaryota; kingdom Viridiplantae; phylum Streptophyta; class Magnoliopsida; order Poales; family Poaceae; genus Elymus; species Elymus sibiricus. Next base: position 415,888,437 of record CM077675.1, read on the forward strand.
CCGAGAGTCATCCTAAAAGAATTGAACAAGATTCTCAGAGAATTAATACTGATGCACCTATTCCTTCTAAGAAGAAAAAGAAAAAGAAAAATGATAGGACTTTGCATACCTCTAGTGAACCTGAGACACAAAAACCTCCTGATAGTAATGATGTCTCTATTTCTGATGCTGAAACTCAACCTGGTAGTGAACATTCACCTAGTGATAATGAAAATGATAATGATGATGTTCACGATGATGCTCAACCTAGTACTGATAAAGAACCAGATAATGATGTTGAAATAGAGCCTGCTCCTGATCTTGATAACCCATAACCTAAAAATAAACGGTATGATAAAAGATACTTTGTGGCTAGGAAACATGGTAAAGAAAGAGAGCCATGGGTTCAAAAACCCATGCCCTTTCCACCTAAGCCATCTAAGAAAAAGGATGATGAAGAATTTGAACACTTTGCTGAAATGATTAGGCCAGTCTTTTTGCGTACCCGCTTAACCGATATCCTAAAAATGGCCCCTTATGCAAAGTATATGAAAGACATCATCACAAATAAAAGAAAGATACCTGAAGCTGAAATCTCCACCATGCTTGCTAATTATTCTTTTAAGGATGGAGTACCCAAAAAACTTGGAGATCCTGGAATATCAACTATACCTTGCTCCATTAAGAGAAACTATGTCAAAACTGCTTTGTGTGATTTGGGAGCCGGTGTTAGTGTTATGCCTTTCTCCTTATATAAAAGACTTGACTTGAATAAACTCACACCTACTGAGATATCATTGCAAATGGCTGGCAAATCAACGGCCATACCTATCGGTATTTGTGAGGACGTGCCCGTTGTTGTTGCAAATGTTACTATCTTAACGGACTTTGTTATTCTTGAGATGCCCGAGGACGACAACATGTCGATTATCCTTGGTAGACCCTTTTTGAATACTACAGGGGCTGTTATTGATTGCAACAAAAGCAAAGTCACTTTTCATATCAATGGTAATGAGCATACGGTGCACTTTCCGAAGAAACAATTCCAAGTGAATGGTATAAATGTTATTGAAGAATCTCCGACCATCACTATTGGAAGTTTTCAATTACCTCTACCTACTGCTAAAAATAAATATGATATACTTATTGTTGGGGAAATGCACATCCCCATTGAGGTAACTTAGTGTTTTACGAAAGTTCTTCGGTTTCATGCTAATCGGAAGTGGTTGTTAATAAGACTTGATCAACCTTATTAATGAATCATTTTTGAGAGGTATGACGTCGATGAATCTAGTAAGTACAACTCTCTGCTCCCACCTTTTATTTTCTGTTTTAGCTAGTCAATTAAAATAAAATGCCATGATTATCGTGTTTTCTGTTTTCTCCGTGCAATAAAAAAATGACCCAAAAATAAAAATTCTCAGAATGCCCTGAAAATTTAACATGATTTTTTTTTGGAATATTTGTGAATTTCTGGTGCAAATAATACCAGAGGGGGGGTGCACCTGGTGCCCACAAGACACCAGGGCGCGCCAGCACCCCCAGACGCGCCCTGGTGGGTTGTGGCCCCCACGTGGGCCCCCTCACTTATCTCTTTAGCCCACTTCATCACCTACCTCCACAAAAAAATCACCACAGCCACCATTTTTGTGTTCTTGCTCTCAAACCCGCGGATTTCGATCTCTTTGCTCAAAGCTCCGTTTCTGAAACTGTTTGGAGGGATTGCTACTTGGTATGTGACTCCTCCATTGCTCCAATTAGTTTTTGTTTTATTGGGTTATTTTTAGAGTAATTAGCTACTCTTGGTGCTGTTGTAGATGAGCTTGTATGTTGAATTCTTAGAGTTCTAAGTAGTTTGAATGCTCAATATGCCCTCTATGCATTCTTGGGAGTAGTTGCTAACAATCTTACAAAGTTTTGTTGATTTTTTTTTGGTGGACTAAAAATTTTCAGAATTTTTATAGGAATAAAAATACATATCTTTAGGAAGTTCTCCTCCAAGAAAAATGCCAAGGGAGTCATTGGGGAATCATCGGACAATGACCTCCACACCCCAAGAAAGGTGGAGGTGCGGCCGTGCGAATGGCCGCATGATGCCTTCATGGAGGAGGCCGGGTTCCATCAAGAGTTCGCTTAGTTTGTTGCAAACGCTGGGTTAACCGAGTTCCTCGCAGCTAAGTGTGACCAATATCACATCCTTACAAATTCCTTTGTGCAAAGTTTTCATTATCTAGGGAGAAACAACCCTCCTGAAGTGCACTTTAATCTTTATGCTCAAACTTACACGTTGTCGCTAACTGACTTCTGCAACATATGCTTGATTCCTTCTGATGGGGACTTGAGAGAACCTAGGCCATCTGATTTGAGGATTTTCTCCTCACGTTAACCGTGGGTGAGGATAGAGGCGTGTCGAGCGCCACTGCTACCAGTTTGCAGTTTCCCTCAGTACATTATTTCGCCTTGGTCATCGCTAAATGTGTAACCGCTAGGGAGAAGGTCGGCGCACTCAGTGCCCCTGACCTTGCTATTTTACGTCATGCACTTTATGGTGATCACACCTTTATTATGGGGGCTATTATTGCTCGACGCTTACATCTTAACAAAACTAAGGGAAAGATACATGGTGGTATTTATGCTACTCGCCTAGTGAGCCACTTTAGAGTCCAGTTTCGCCCTCATGATTCTATCTTATCTTGAGTTTACCTTGATCACAAGTCACTGCAGGCTCACCAATTCCTAGATGTAACTGATTCTCCCCATGACATTCATTATAACCTAGTGTTTAGCAAGGAAACACGTGATATTATTCCGTTGCCTGCACCTGCTTTGTTTGATTCTATTGCCAGGAACGGATACAGGATCATGCCAGATGACATTATAGCCTACCGGAACAACCTAGCAGCTACTGAGGAGGATCCCCAGGGGTGACATTATAGCCTACCGGACGGCTACTACGGATGGTGATTACCAAGCTAGGCCAAAAGCCTAAGCTTGGGGGAGTACGTATTTCCACCGACATTACAATCATGTTCGCACATTTCATTCCAGTTGTCGGTGTTCACACTTTTTCATTGTAATATCCATGCTAGATTTGTTTTCTCGCTTTCTTCTTGTGTGTTTGAAAAACTTTGAGAAAATTCAAAAATATTTCCTACTTCTTTTTAGTTTTCTTTCTAGCTTAGTTTACATGTAGCATCAAAAAGAAAACCCAAAAAGATTTCTCGCCTCTTCTTTTACTTGTTGGGAGCTTTCCCATGTAAATAGTTTTTCTCGTTTTTGTTTTTCCTCTTTAATTTGCTTTCTTCAAGAAAAAACAAAAACTCCAAAAATATTTCAGTGTGTTTCTTTTAATTTCTTTTCTTTTTATTTGAGTCATACCTAGTGGAAGACCACAATGAAATTGTTGAGTGGCTCTCATCTACATTATTGTTTATCCAACAAAGAGCCCATGTTACTTCGGCTTCTCCTCTTGAATAAAATGTTTGCAGATTCCAGCTTAGTCCACGTCACTCTTGGACTATTATTATCTTCTTATCGTTCGGTCGTGCAAGTGAAAGGCAATAATGGCGACACTTGATGAATTGACTGTGGCAGAGAAAGGCGGGTATGAACTCAACTTGTTTTTGTTTTTGTAAATATGTTTAACCTAGTATCCCTTGATTCAAGTCATTATGATCTAACATGTTTGCATTGACCATTAGAGATTATAGTTGTTCATGCTATGCTTAGGTAGCTAGGAGTGGATAATGATTTATTTTGGGTGTCAACATGCATTAAAATGGTTGTGATGCGGTATGATGATATGGTATCCTCCTTTGAATGTTTCAAGTGGCTTGACTTGGCACATGTTCACGCATGTAGTTGAATCAAAACCAACATAGCCTTCATGATATTTATGTTCATGGTGTCCATATCCTACTCATGCTAGTATTCAATGTTGATTATATGTAATGCATGTTCATGACCGTTTTTGCTCTCTAGCTGGCCGCTTCTCAATCTAATTGCTAGCCTTCGCCTGTACTAAGCGGAAATACTGCTTGTGCATCAAAACCCTTAAACCAAGTTATGCCAGATGAGTCCACTATATCTACCTATATGCGGTATTACCCTGCCGTTCCAAGTAAATTTGCATGTGCCACCTCTAAAAATTCAAATGAATATCTGTTTTGTGTGCTTGGACCGCTCATGGAGCGACAGGGGGCGGTCAGTATCTTCCATGCTAAGCGGGTTATTCTCATGATGAGTGTTTATTCACTTGTCCTTACATGAGAGGGGCGGTAATAGGGATTCCCAGTCCCGAAATTAAAAATCAAAAATAATTAAACAAAACTCCCCCAGGAATGTTGTTGGTTTGGATGGTACCCATGGATGCAGCTCGCCGTGGAGTGTGATTGTTGGTGGCGGGGGAGTAAACCTTTACTTTTACCGCTTGGGAACCGCCGCTAATTTGTTTAGCATGGAAGATATCGATAACTCTTGGTCGTGACGTTGACAGGAAGGGTGTACTTACCAAAATTATATCTATCTCTGTTTTAAACTTTGAGCTCCAGCACCACTGCAAATCCATGCTTCCCTCTGCGAAGGGACTATCTATTTACTTTTATGTTGAGTCATTACCTTCTCAAATAAGCGCCAGACCTGAGAGCACTATTTTCATCCTCATGCATTGTGTATAGTTGATGTTGGGTGCAGCATGACTGGATCTTTTCTACCCTGAATTACAATGTTTAGTCGATGCTTGAACTTTGGAGGTGCTCTGCATTTATGTTTTGCGGTCTCAGAAAGGGCTAGCGAGATACCACTATTGTCATATTGTATCATGATTGTTTTGACAAAGTGTTGGCGCTTGAGATATCTTATTATTGCTCGCTAGTTGCTTATGTTATCGTTATGAGTTAATATAATTTCTAAGAGTTATTGTTGACATGGTTAGTCATAATCTTTGCTGAAAACCTAGGTGCTACTTAAGCATATATATGTAAACAAGAACAAAAGAGTTCATAAAAGTTTTTCTTTATCACTTTCAGTTTGTCAACTGAATTGCTTGAGGACAAGCAAAGGTTTAAGCTTGGGGGAGTTGATACGTCTCCAACGTATCTACTTTTCCTCACCCTTTTTCCCTTGTATTGGACTCTAATTTGCATGATTTGAATGGAACTAACCCGGACTGACGCTGTTTTCAGCAGAACTACCATGGTGTTGTTTTTGTGCAGAAATAAAAGTTCTTGGAATGGACCAAACCTTTTTGGAGAATTATTTCAGAATATATGTGAATTATTGGAGCCAAAATCCACCGAAGAGGGGGCCCAGGGTAGCCAGCACCCACCAGGGCGCGCCAGGCCCCTGGGCGCGCCCTGGTGGGTTGTGCCCACCTCGTGGCCCCACTGACCCTAATTCCGCCACAATAAATTCCGATTTTCAGAGAAAAAAATCAGAGAGAAAGTTTCATCGCGTTTTAAGATACGGAGCCGACGCCACCTCCTGTTCTTCATCGGGAGGCCAGATCTGGAGCCCGTTTGGGGCTCCAGAGAGGGGAATCTTTGGTCTTCGTCATCACCAACCTTTCACCATTGCCAATTCCAGGATGCTCCCCACCGGGAGTGAGTAATTCCTTCGTAGGCTTGCTGGTCGGTTAGGAGTTGGATGAGATTCATCATGTAATCGAGTTAGTTTTGTTAGGGCTTGATCCCTAGTATCCATTATGTTCTGAGATTGATGTCGCTATGACTTTTCTATGCCTAATGCTTGTCACTAGGGCCCGAGTGCCATGATTTCAGATCTGAACCGTTTATGTTATCATCTCTATATCTATGTTCTTGATCCGATCTTGCCTAGTCATTTGCACCTATTACGTGTTATGATCCGTCAACCCCATAGTGACAATATTTGGGATACTTCGCGGTGATGACCGTAGTTTGAGGAGTTCATGTATTCACCATGTGTTAATGCTTTGTTCCGGTTCTCTATTAAAAGGAGGCCTTAATATCCCTTAGTTTCCTTATGGACCCCGCTGCCACGGGAGGGTAGGACAAAAGATGGCATGCAAGTTCTTTTCCATAAGCACGTATGACTATTTACGGAATACATGCCTACATTACATTGATGATCTGGAGCTAGTTCTGTATCGCCCTAGGTTATGACTGTTACATGACGAATATCATCCAACGAGTTACCGATCCAGTGCCTACGAGCTTTCCACTTATTGTTCTTGCTAAGTTACTATTGCTGCTGCTACTGTTCTAACTGCTACAAAACTATTGCTACTACTGTTACCGCTACTGTTACTGTTGCTACAGCTATCAAACTATCATACTACTGTGCTACTGATCACTTTGCTGCAGATATTTAATCTCCAGGTGTGGTTGAATTGACAACTCAACTGCTAATACTCTCAAGTATTCTTTGGCTCCCCTTGTGTCGAATCTATAAATTTGGGTTTGAATACTCTACCCTCGAAAACTGTTGCGATCCCCTATACTTGTGGGTTATCATGGTTCATTCATATTGCTTGAATTTACTTTGTCTACATCATGTCATCGTTCTCCATGCATTACTCTGTTTTACTTAATACTCTAGATGCATGCTGGATAGCGGTCGATGAGTGGAGTAATAGTAATAGGTGCAGGCAGGAGTCAGCCTATTTGTTTATGGACGTGATGCCTATATACATATGATCATTGCCGTGAAAATCACATAACTATCCGCTTTTCTATCAATTGCCCAACAGTAATTTGTTACCCACCGTATGCTGCCTACATGAGAGATGCCGCTAGGGAAAACTATGCCCCCCGTGTCTATTCACTTATATATTTACAAACGCGACTATTACCTTGCTGCCTTATTTACTTTTTATTTTATTTTGCAATTTACAATTATCTATAATTATCTACACAACTCATTTGCTTGCAAATAACGAGATCAAGGGGATTGACAACCCTCTTGCCCGCGTTGGGTGTAAGTTGTTTGTTCTTTTGTGTGCAGTCGCTGAAGACGGTTGAGGATGATATTCCTATTGGTTCGATAAACCTTGGTTTCATAATTGAGGGAAATACTTACCCACTTTGTGCTGCGATAACCCGTTCCTCTTCACGGAAAACCCAACGCGGATCACGAATATCAACAACCATGTCGTATACGGTCACAGTTCTAGTGACATTTTTTGGTCGTCGCAGAAGATAGCTTCGGGGAAGAATTTGGGTGTGTCACCTAAGACACGATCTTGCGCGACGGAGGAAGTGGTACGCTCAAGAATTTATTTTCTGTGACGGTGCTTCAGTGAAGGTGGGATTGATGGCCGAAAGACGGGACCAAAGCATTTTTTGTGACAAAAACTGTTTTACGTGACATGAGTTAAACATCACAAATTCATTGTTTTGTAGTGCCTCCAGTAGGTCACTTTCTCCACTCCTAGTACCATATTCCCGCTTGTCCATCATCTTCTATATGAATAGCGCACCATCTCAGAACCTCTCAAATCCTAGACTACTCCTCTACTAGACCGAGGGAGTGCACAAGACACCTCCTAAGTAGCACAGACAAAAGGTTTGAACCAGGGGGTGGATGGCGGCCGATGACTCTGTCACTGATAGGAGGCACCTCTAGTAGACAAAATAAACCCTAGTTTTTCCCGCTAGGGGACGTGTTGTGTCTTTTTCTCCAAGAGCATCGTTAGTAATATATACAACAATAGATTATAAAAAGTTGCCATGTCATCTAGAGCCAACCTAATAACCAGCTTGTACATAGTAAGTTTTAAATATGTACTACTTTACTAATAGTTGGCCCACGTTATAATTTCACAAAGTGTCTTGGGCCTCGTGCTATAGCCGCTCTTACTCTACAACCCGCTTCCCTTCTCTCTCCTCTTCTATCTCCTCCAACTAAGCAAAGATATAATTTTTTTAATGCTCATAGCCTGCTTATGTTACCTTATTGTACTTGCTCTAATTGGGCTTCGTAGTACGTGAAAAGCAACAGTCAAGGATGCGCATCGTGACCTAGGCACATGATACGTCTCCAACGTATCTATAATTTTTGCTTGTTCCATGCAGTTATATTATCATTCTTGGATGTTTTACAATCATTTTATAACAACTTTATATCATTTTTTGGGACTAACCTATTGACATAGTCCAAAATGCCAGTTGCTATTTTTGCTTGTTTTTTACTTCGCAGAAAATCAATACCAAACAGAGTCCAATCGCGACGAAACTTCTTGGAGATTTTTTCTGGACCAGAATACACCCGGTGGGCCAAAGAAGTCCCAGGAAGGTGGGCGGTGGAGAGCACAACCCACCAGGGCGCGCCAGGGGGCCCCCGACGCGCCCTGATGGGTTGTGCCCTCCACGGGGCCCCTCCGCACCGCCTCTGATGCCTATAAATTCCCAAATATTCCAAAAACCCTAGGGGAGTCGACGAAACACAATTCCAGCCGCCGCAAGTTCCAGAACTGCGAGATTCAATCTAAACACCATCACGGAGGGGTTCATCTTCTTCATAGGTGCCTCTCCGATGATCCGTGAGTAGTCCACCATAGAACTTTGGGTCCGTAGGCAGTAGCTAGATGGCTTCTTCTCTCTCTCTTATGATTCTCAATACAATAGTCTCTTGGAGATCTATTTGATGTAAACTTTTGCGGTGTGTTTGTTGGGATCCGATGAATTTTGAGTTCATGATCAGTTTCTATCCATGAATATTATTTGAGTCTTCTTTGATCCCTTATATGCATGCTTGCTTATAGCATCGTATTTCTTCTTCGAATCTTTGGTTTAGTTAGGCCGACTAGATCGATTTTTCTTGCCATGGGAAGAGGTGCTTTGTGATGGGTTCGATCTTGCGGTGTTCTTTCCTAGTGACATAAGGGGCAGCAAGACACGCATGTATCGTTGCTATTAAGGATAAAAAGATGGGGTCTATTCCTACATGAATAGATCTTGTCTACATCATGTCATCGTTCTTATTGCATTACTCCATTTTTCCATGAACTTAATACACTAGATGCATGCTGGATAGCGGTCGATGTGTGGAGTAATAGAGGTAGATGCAGGCAGGAGTCGGTCTATCTATCTTGGGCGTGATGCCTATATAATGATCATCGCCTTGGATATCATCATGACTATTCGATTTTCTATCAATTGCCCAACAGTAATTTGTTCACCCACCGTGCGCTATACTCATGAGAGAAGCCACTAGTGAACCCTACGCCCCCGGGTCTACTTTTCCATCATATTGCTTTCCGATCTACGTTTTTTGCAATCTTTGTTTTCAGATCTACAAAACCAAAAACCCAAAAATATATTGCTGCATATTTACTCTTTTTATTTGTGTTCTTGAGAGATCTATCTCTCCTATCTATCACTACCTAATCTATCTTATTACCGTAGAGAGATTGACAACCTATCTTTCACGTCGGGTAGCAAGTATTTGTTGTTTGTGTGCAGGTGCTGCTTATTGGGTGGTGGTGATCCTCCTACTGGTTCGCTAACCTTGGTTTCATAACTGAGGGAAATACTTACCGTCGCTGTGCTGCATCATCCCTTCCTCTTTGGGGAAATACCAACACAGTCTCAAGCCACATCAAAGGAATTTCTGGCGCCGTTGCCGGGGAGGAAGCGGTCTCTTCTACATGCCTAACGTAGGCGCCGAGGGGACTCCACCATCATCTACCAGGTTCCTAATCACAAATCTCATCTCCTTGCAATTACATTATTTTCCATTTGCCTCTCGTTTTCTCTCCCCTACTTCACCAATTTGCCGTTTTATTCGCCCTCTTTTTCATTTGCCATTTTTCTTGCCGGATCTCTTCCTTGCTTGCAATCTTGTTTGCGTAGTCACGATGACTCAAGAGAACACCAAGTTTTGTGATTTTTCCAATACTAATAACAATGATTTTATTAGTACGCCAATTGGTCCTCCCGCCACTAGTGCGGAGTCTTGTGATATTAATGCCGCTTTGTTGAATCTTGTCATGAAAGATCAATTTGCCGGTACTCCTAATGAGGATGTCGCGTCCCATCTAAACACGTTCCTAGAATTGTGTGATATGCAAAAGAAAAAAGATGTGGACAATGATATTGTCAAGTTGAAACTATTTCCTTTTTCCTTGCGGCATCGTGCAAAAATTTGGTTTTCCTCTCGCAATAGTATCGATTCTTGGAATAAGTGCAAGGATGCTTTTATCACTAAGTATTTTCCGCCCGTGAAAATTATTTCCCTTAGGATGCAAATCATGAAATTTAAACAACTTGAGCATGAGCATGTTGCACAATCTTGGGAAAGAATGAAGTTGATGCTAAGAAATTGTCCTACTCATGGTTTAAATCTTTGGATGATCATACAAATTTTTTATGCGGGATTGAATTTTGTCTCTAGAAATCTTTTAGATTCCGCCGCGGGTGGTACTTTTATGGAGATTACTTTGGGTGAAGCTACTAAATTGCTCGATAATATCATGGCTAATTATTCTCAATGGCACACCGAAAGAGCACCTACTAGTAAAAAAGTTAATTCGGTAGAGGAAATTAGCACTTTGAGTGATAAAGTTGATGCTTTGATGAAATTGGTTGCTAGTAAAAATGCTCCTATTGATCTTAATGATGTGCCTTTGTCTACTTTTATTGAGCAAAATAGTGATTCCGTAGATGTGAATTTTGTCTCGCGAAACAATTTCAATAACAATGCTTATAGAGGCAATTTTCATCCTGGGCCTTTTCCTGGAAATTCCTCTAATAATTATGGTAATTCCTATGGTAATTCTTCTTACAATAATAATAGGAACACCTCTGATCTTGAGAGTAATATTAAAGAATTTATTAATGTGCAAAAGGCTTTCAATACTACGATAGAAGAAAAGTTGAATAAGATTGATGATATGTCTAGAAGCATTGATATAATTTCTCATGATGTTGAAAATCTCAAGTTGAAAGCTTTTGTGCCAAAGATTGATGAATCTATTAAAGCTTTATATGTCTCTATGGATGAAAGTAAGAAAAGAACCGCTATGCTTAGAGCTAAAAGAGAAATCTTAGGAAAATCGTTTTCTAGTGATTGCCTTCATAAAAAAGGTGAAGATCTTAAAGTGATTGGTGTTTCTTCTATTGATTCCTTGTTTAGTAATATTAAAATTTATAATGAAGGGAATGAAGTAGAGTCAACTTTAACTAGAAGGCGTCCCAATAATTTGGAGGGTGAAAATCTTGATGAAAATTTTGCTAAAAGTGGGTTTAAAGTGGTCAAAACTTTAACTAGTGATGTGCCCACTATCTTGGATTGCAAAGACTTTAATTATGATATTTGCTCTTTGATTGAATGTATTTCTTTGCTGCAATCCATGTTGAATTCACCCCATGCTTATGAGAAAATAAAGCTTTTACTAAACATATCGTTGATGCCATGATGAAATGCTTTTACTAGTGGCTATACTCATGAGAGAAGCCACTAGTGAACCCTACGGCCCGTGGGTCTACTTTTCCATCATATTGCTTTCCGATCTACGTTTTTTGCAATCTTTGTTTTCAGATCTACAAAACCAAAAACCCAAAAATATATTGCTGCATATTTACTCTTTTTATTTGTGTTCTTGAGAGACCTATCTCTCCTATCTATCACTACCTAATCTTTCTTATTACCGTAGAGAGATTGACAACCTCTCTTTCGCGTTGGCTTGCAAGTATTTGTTGTTTGTGTGTAGGTGCTGCTTATTGGGTGGTGGTGATCCTCCTACTGATTTGATAACCTTGGTTTCATAACAGAGGGAAATACTTACCGTCGCTGTACTGCATCATCCCTTCCTCTTTGGGGAAATACCGACGCAGTCTCAAGTCATGTCAGCACACTAGGACTGGACCGGGTGGAAAGCAACAGTTAATCTCCCCCTTTAATAAATAAACGCGCTTGCACTAGTGCATGGTCGTTTTCTAGGCGTTGATTGGACCATGCGTGCGTAATTAATTTCGTAGGTATCCAAGGAGCCAATCCACCAACACATGGTCATTTTTTTCTCAACTTCATTAATCACAAGAATTAAGGGGAACTAACCGTGGGAATTAAGGAGGTTTTGTTTGGTGTTTATTAGTTATTTTTATGGGTGAAATGTTTTTACAGGAAGAAAGAGGCACAAACGATGCATGCCAATTTCTATCCATGAATTATCTTATTTTCATTATACGTTCGAAGAACATAGACAAAGGAAGCACGAGTCGTGTGATAGTAGTAGAGCATGGTTAATAATACAGCCAAATATTTGCTATATGATGTTGTTATGTCACATATAGTCATTATTTATAGTCACTCATACAATAAGGTTAGCTATAAAGTTGGTTGTAAGAGTAGTACTTTTCTCCACCTTCTTTCTATCTCTTTCTTCATATTTATTTTATCTGCCTAGTAGCACACATATAGCTACGCTCTTGCATGAGAGCCCACTCCCCTCAATTTTTCATGTCTCTCTCCTCCACTTAGGCAAAATTGCCATGTAAGTGGGATATAAGCCCACTATTGTAATTGCTCGTATACGAAACCAACATTTCTTTGACGGAATTTTTGTGGGTGCGAAGGAGCAATCATCGCAATGCTATCTGATTTCGGTGTCATCAAAGCTCACACCAAAGAGTATTAAGTTCATCTTCAACGCCATGCCTCAAAATGCCCGCAAACGTCCGGACCGATGCATTCAAACCACTTTTGCCATTCAACATGGTGCCAAATACGCCCGCGGATGCGTCTGCGCGTCCGAATTCCCACAAATTGAATGCTAAGCATGGGGTTTTCGGGAGTCCGGACCTCCGCCACGTAAAACTCCGACAGCCCCGACCCAGACAAAACCACCACATGGAGCCCGGGTGTTTCTCACTCCGTCCCTTCTCCCTTGCTCTGTATTCGCTCCCTCTCAGGTCGATGCCACCGATATACCACCCTGGCAGCCCTCCCAGGCCTTGTTGGACCTTGGCCTCTTCACCCAGGCACCAGGCCCGCTTTGCCTACACCGTCACCCCTTTGTCCGTTCACCGCCCAGGTACCCCCTGCCCCTGCAGACACCATGCCCGATAAGTGTTTTTCCAAATTTCATAGCCTGTTGACAAAATTTTCCTTACTTTGAAGCAAGCACGATGGATTCCGATGATGAGTATTTCCACAACAAATTCATGGAGTCGCCCTCGTCAAATGAGGGGAGAGAATATGTAGATGATGCGGGCGGTCCTAGCAGACGCAGAGCATGCAGAGGAGCATGTCCTGGATTTCCAGGGATCAATCAAGAGACATCGAGTGTTGAATCAGAAGAGGGCACGGGGGCATTTGATGCTGGTGGATGACTACTTCGTCCCCAATGGCCTATTCCTGGACAATTTTTGCTGACGCTTTCAAATGCGGAGAAATGGTTTCGGTCACTTCTACAATGTTTTCCAGGCCTGTGATGACTACTTCATCTTGAAGAAGGATATTGTTTAAAAATAGGATTATATGGTTACCAAAAGTGTACAACTGCATTGTGGATGCTTTCCTATGGCACGACCGCAGATTCGTGGGACAAGCATCTCCGGATGTCAAAAAGCACATGCGGAGTTTCCATGGATAGGTTTGCTATTGTGGGGGTCTAAGGTATTTGGATTGCGGTGCTTGAGAGAACCAATTATCGCATACAGCGAAAGGGTCATGGCACTCTCGGAAGCAAGAGGGTGTCCATGCAGTGGCGGAGCTTGGTGGGGGCCAACCTGGGCCATGGCCCCCCAGCTCATAAGACAACAAGCCTACATCTATTTATATTAGGTCTATTTTTTACTATAAATCAGTGGAAAATAATGAGATTTGCCCCCCCTCAAGCCCATGCCCCCCCCCACATTTTTGGCTCAAGCTCCGCCACTGTGTCCATGTATGCTCGAATCACTTAATTGCATGCATTGGAGATGAAAGAACTGCTCATGTGCTCTACAAGGACAATATTAGGGTCATGTTAAGAAAATCATCACCATTCTCAAAACAGTTGCATCACTAGACCTCTAGATTTGGTACGTTTTGTTTGGCATGGTTGGATCTCACAATAATGTTAGCGTGTTGCAGCGGTCTCCATTGTTTGCAATGTCGACTGAACGACAAGCTCCTCCATGCAACTATACCATCAATGGTCATGAGTACAACATGGGCTATTATCTGGTTGAAGGTATCTATCCTCCATGCAACTATACCATCCATGATCATGACTACAACATGAGGTATCATCTGGTTGAAGGTATCTATCCACCATGGGGTACCTTCGTCGAGATCATCTTTGAGCTAGCTGGTCAGAAAAGAGCTCACTTTGCTCAAAGACAAGGAGCTAGAAAGGATGTGAAGAGAGCATTTGGAGTGCTCCAAAACTGTTTTGCAGTTGTTCGAGGACGTGCAAAAATATGTGGGCGGTGATGACAACTTGTGTGATCATGCACATCATGATTATAAATTATGAGGGTGAAAGAGCTATCGGAGTCTGGAATTTATGAATATGGGTGATTCTATTCAACTCCCAGCTCAGAATGTGGCCATGTTTGATGAGTTTATCCAAATGCATCAACATATTCATCATTAAAGAATTCATGAGCAGCTCAAGAAAGGCCTGATTGAGCATCTATGAGTGCTGAAAGGGGGCAATCAGAACTTAAGTTTCAAATATGAACTATTTTATTTGAAAACTTAATGTTTAGATGGACAGGAGAGGTACAACGGTGGCGTCGGACGAGAGTAGTGTGGATTCAAACCAAGAGAAAAGCAGTGATGGAGCGAAAAAAAGTGGACCCAAAGGGGTTTTTGAATGGGCTGGGATATCGAAGTTCTACGCGACGGCGCTTCAAACTTCTGCAAAGCTCCTCGGTTTGCCTCAGATTTGCAGAAAAATTGTACGACCGGACTGCCTGCCTGATCAAGTACCACGCTAAATGACCACTTGCATGGTCCACACGGATGCGTTCGAGGGTCCGCTAAATCATTCCCTTCTTTTTATAGCGTCCCTAAACCATCTTTTAGTAGGTGCCGTGTGCGGGTGCAAGCGGCTCCACGATGACCAGGATCGACCCTCGTCTCACTTTATTAGCTGCGGCCTGCGGCGCTAGGATGTACAGGAGTACAGTAGTCAAGAGTACTCACCTTGGTCAGCGTTGACCCACCACCAGGATGGACGCCGCCGACTCGTCGCCGATGCACATCGTCCTCTTCCCGTGGCTTGCGTTCGGTCACATGGCCCCCTTCCTCGAGCTTGCGGAGCGGCTGGCGGCCCGCGGTCACCGCGTCTCCTTCGTCTCAACGCCGCGCAATATCAGCCGCCTCCCGCCCGTCGTGGACGTCCACCTGGTGGCCCTACCGCTCCCCTACGTGGACGGCCTCCCCGAGGGAGCCGAGGCCACCACCGACCTCCCGCCCGGCAAGGCCGAGCTCCTGCAGAAGGCCGCCGACGGCCTCGCCGGGCCATTCGGCGCCTTCCTAGACGACGGCAAGAAGCCGGACTGGGTCATCGTCGACACCTTCCACTACCTGGCAGCCGCCGCCGCCGTCCGCCGGGGCGTGCCGTCCGTCATGTTCCCCATTTTCTCCTCCGCGTCGAGCGCCCTGTGGGGTGTGCCGCGCGTGTCGACGGCCGTTGACCCGAAGGTGGGGGCGTCGCTAGCGCAGCGCTTCTTGCTAACCCACCAGAGCTGCAAGATGGTGGCAAAGCGGTGCTGCGTGGAGTTCGACCCCGACGGCGTGCCTCTCCTGCCCGCCATCTTCGGCAAGCCGTTCGCCCCTCTCGGCCTGCTGCCGCCGCCTCTGAGGTCCACCGGAGGCGACGCGCTCGTGTCGTGGCTCGACAGACAGCCGGCGAAGTCCGTCGTCTACGTCGCGCTGGGAAGCGAGGCACCGCTGAGCGCGGAGCTGGTGCACGAGCTGGCCATCGGCCTGGAGCTCGCCGGGACGTCGTTCCTCTGGGCCCTGAGGAAGCCCAGCGGCGTCCCCGACGACGCCCTCTTTCCTCCGGGCTTCCAGGAGCGCACCAAGCACCGCGGGCTCGTGGCGATGGGGATGGTCCCGCAGACCAGGGTGCTGGCGCACGACTCCGTCGGCGCGTTCCTGACGCACTGCGGGTGGAGCTCGGTCATCGAGGCGATGCAGTATGGACGGCCCCTTGTCATGCTGCCATTCTTCGGAGACCAAGGGCCGATTGCTCGGCTCATGGAGGGGAGGAAGGTTGGATTGCCGGTGCCAAGGAACGGAGAGGATGGATCGTCTTTCGACCGAGAAGGCGTCGCGTCGACGGTCCGGGCCGTCATGATGGAGGAAGAAGGTAGTGCGTTTGCGACCAATGCCAGGAAGTTGCAACAAGTTGTCGGCGACACTGCAAGCCATGAGCGGTGCATTGATGACTTCCTTCAAAAACTAAGAATCTACAAGGAATAGTGTCGGCGCGGCCATATCAAACAAGGGTACGACTATCGGGTCATAACAACAGATTAAAATGTACTACCTATGAAAGTTTACAGAGGGAGTATCATGTTATCCTATGATTTTCACTTGATTATTCATGTCAATAAAAGGGTCTTCATTATCTGTTAAACTAGAAGGATACCCCACTTATAAGAAAGAAAACCTAGAAGGATGCTACACGCACTGTTGCGAAAAATATAAAAATATATATATTATCGATTAATAATGAGTTAAATATGACATACTCCCTCCGTTTTTAAATATACGTATTTTACAGATTTTAATATAGACATGTATATATGCATATTTTTAAAGTGTAGATTCACTTATTTTGCTTCGTATGTAGTTCATATTAAAATCTCTAAAAAAAACTTATATTTAAAAATGAACGGAGTACATCTTTTTCCGAAACAAAAAACTCACCTCTCCTATCATAAAAAGGTATGTCTAGAGCACATCAAGAATGACCTTATCTATTTTTTGTCCCATTTTCTTCTACTTCTAACTTTTGTTTTCTTTGCCGCTTGTTGGTTATATATTATGATTGTGCGCTTTGTCCCAATTGAGTTGAGCCTTTTCCTTTAGGTAAATGATTCATTCCGGGCGGCCGCGGAAGCTCACGTCGGTCGCCTTGCACTGTCAACCAGCTACCGTTTTCACGCACGCCACGTGCCCATAGGGCTGATAACCCATAAGTATAGAAGATCGTTTATTGCTTTTTTGATAAATAAGAGTGTTGAACCCAACAAGGAGTTAAAGGTAGAATTAATATTATCTCAATTTCTATCGACCATCGATAAAACTATATGCACGCTAATACTTACTTTACCTAGAACAAGAATGAAATTAATTTGTAGGTGTAATACGATAAGTTTGCAACAATAAAACTAGTACTCTGCGAGATAATAAAAGTTCATTTATTTTAGTAGAAAGCCTTCTTTGTAACACAAGAGAATGATTTGTCCCTACGCAATTGATAACTAGATCAATCGTCGTCATTGCAATTTTATATGAAAGAGAGGTATAAGCTAACACACTTTTCGCATTTGGATCACATGAACTTATGATTCGAAATCTAGCAATCATCCGCAACTACTAGAGATCATTAAGATAAATCCAACCATAGCCTTAAGTAAAGTCCCCTTTATCCCATATGCAACAATTTCCTTATTCGAGTTTAACTTTATGTCACTCTTGGAACCCACTATAAGCGAATCATGAACATATTGCAACACCCTATAGCTGTAAATCGCCACGTGTGCGCTGCACAGAAGACACTATAAGACAACACAAAAATAAAACAGACAACTCAAACCAATCGTGATCATCAATCAACCCATATGACGAAACGAATCTACTCAAACATCATAGGATGACTACACATCATTGGATAATAATATACAACACAAAGCACCATATTTAAGTAGAGATTACAATGGGAAAAGAAGGGTTACACCGCTGCATAGAGGGGAAGAGAGTTGGTGATGACGACGGCGAAGTTGTTGATGTAGATCGTCGTCATGATGGTTCCCCCTGCAGCGCTCCATCATCGTCGGAAGAGAGGTGGAGGCGCCCCCTCCCCTCCTTCTTCTTCTTCCTTGGCCTTCCCCCCTAGATGGGATAAGGATCCCCCTCTGGTCCTTGGCCCCCATGCCCCCCGAGGGGCGGGAGTGAAAGCACATATGCTCCCTTGGTGGTTCTGATAATTCATGACAACATACATTGTCTCTTGGACTAATAATTTGATCTAGCTTATTTCAGATATAGTCCAGAGAGAAGTGATGGCTAAAGGATTATGTGGAGAACCTCCCCAAGGAAAGGAAGGAATAGGATTGGCCATGCTTCAAGCTACAAGACTCTTCATTTTACATTTTGTGAGAAATCACTTTGAGTCCATAGGAAAGCCAATACTATTAAAAGGAGATGAGGAATTATGATGATCCGGTTGCTCAAGTGCTTAGAGATTAGCCACCTAAAATACTCACCCATTCTCCCACAAATATTCTCTGTCCAAAGCCAAAAGAAAAAATTTGGCGACACCAACTTTCCCATCCGGATCCACCGAGTTTTAATCTAGACAGAACCCTAGCCAAATCCTAGCATCTCGGTACTACCAACATTTCAATCGGTGCAACCGAAACCAATGACCAACATTCTGTTAACCAGTTTCTTAAAATCGGAATTTCCGAGTTTTAAGAATCGGTGACACCGAGTCTTGGTAACTGCCTAGGTCACCCATATCGGTACCACCGAGTTTCATATATCGGTCTCACCGAAAAGGCCAAAGTTGCCACATTTTGCACTAGTCAGTACAACCGAGTTTTCACTTTGGTTTCACCGAGTTGGGCAATAATGTTGTAACGGTTGGATTTTTGGAGATGCCTATATATACCCCTCCACCACCTCTCATTCGTAGGGGAAGCACTGAGAACAGATCTACACTTGCCCCATCCATTTTTCTGAGAGAGAGCCACCTACTCATGTGTTGAGATCAAGACATCCCATTCCAACCATATGAATCTTGATTTCTAGCCTCCCAAGTTGCTTTCCATCCAATCAATCTCTTCTACCCATGCCAAATCTGTGAGAGAGAGATTGAGTGTTGAGGAGGCTATCTTTTGAAGCACAAGAGCAAGGAGTTCATCATACTACCACATCTATTACCTTTTGGAGGGTGGTGCCTCCTAGATTGGTTAGGTGTCGCTTGGGAGCCTCCTTCTTTGTGATTGTGGAGTTGAACCAAGAAGTTTGTACGGGTAAGGAGACCGCCTACTTCGTGAAGATCTACCCATAGTGAGGCTAGTCCTTCGTGGACGGAAGCCGTGATGGAATAGACGAGGTTGCTACTTTGTGGACCCTACACTAGTGCAGAAATGGCTAGCCACAACTCTTCTTCGTGGCGCGCCATTTCTCACCGACGCCAGCACTAATATTTTTAAATAGTGTTGGCGTTGGCTAAATTGAAACGCCATAGCTATTCGATTAATGCTGGCGTTGCACATTAGCCCTGGCGTAGCAAATTAGGCCCATTAGGCCCACACCAGCACTAATCTGTCTAATCCCTGCCCCGTGCCCTACTCCTCACTCTCTCGAGCCCCAACTCCCTCGTCCTCCTCTCGATCCCCGCCGCCGCCCCCGACGCCGCCCCGTCCGACGCCGCCCGTCGCCGCCCCGCCCGACGCTGCACCCTGCCGCCCCGCCCGACGCGCCGCCCGACCCCGCACCCGACGCAGCTCGTCGCCGCCCCGCCCGACCCAACGCCGCCTGCAGACTCTCCTCGCCGCCGAGCACCTCTGCGTCTCCGTCACTGCATGTATTTTGCTATCTCCGCTTCTTTTTTATGCAAACAAAAGACTAGAATGCTACAAGAATGTTACAATGATATCTCCGCTATTGGGTATTATGTATTTTGCTGTTTGAATCTTAGTAATGCTGTAGATTTCGAGGCTGTTTGTGGTTCTACACCTAGCAATGCCACAACTAGGTGTGTGTTTGGTTCTTGCCACATGTCATAGATATAAAAAATGTGGCAATATATGGCAAACATAGGGGTTGTTGGATTGTGACTATGTTTGCCATATATTGCCACATTATTTTTGTCACACTTGTCTTACTTGAGTTGCTCAAATTGTTAGCCACATTTTGCCTTGCCTAAGGGAATCAAACACACACCTTACCTGGTCAAACAGCCGGCCACAATCCAAACAGCCCCAATATGTGGCAACTATAGTCACAATCCAAACAAGCCCTAATTTTGGCAAGATTCCCTTAGGGTCTGTTTGGTTGGAGAGTAATTTTGCCAAAAGTGTGGCTGACAAATCAAACTACAAACTTTGTCAAAAGTTGGGAAAAAATGACTCTATGACAAATGGGCCACATGGGCAATAAAGTGTGGCAAGCCAAACTATGGCAAAAACCTTAGTCAAGTTGGGAAAAAATTGACTCTATGAAAAGCAGCCCCTTAATTAGTTCTTCAAAATGAAATAACTTTTGGTCTCTATTTCTGTGTAAAATTTCTACTTCTTTGTAAAAACTGGTATTGGTATTGGGTGATGCAGCTATCTACCTGTGTAATATACCGTAGAATATGTACCAACCTGTTTCAAATTTTCCATTTATGAAACACAACCTAAGTAATTTATTATGTACGCAACCTGTTTCTATCAAACACAACATGGCCGACTCTAGCATCTGGGTAGGCTCCTCTGATCATTGGTCGGGGTTTTCTGAAGATAAGGGCAAAGTGAGCACCAACCAGGTAATTAAGGTTACAAAAACATGCATTAGCCACTAATTAATTGTTCATAATTAATTGTTCATGATTTGAAACCCCGGCAGGCATACATAGGAGGTCCGTCTTTGCTAGCTGTCATTGTGCAGTCGTCAGGTGACGTGGACGTGCTCAGTCAGGAGCTGATCGCGTCACATCAGAGTACCCTCAAGGCCCTACAGGAGTTGAATGACTCCCTGACGAAGGAGAAGGACAAAATTATTGATGACAATGCTATTGTCTACGATAAGATTATCAGTCTCGAAGATCAGATCGCGGTGCTGAACCTCAAGATAACCGAGATAAATAAGGAGATACAAGTCCTGAAGGCCCAGAGGACTCAACTGAAGACAAAGAAAGCGCATTACATCAAGGAGGGGCAGATGAACAGGAATAAGCTTCGTGAGCTTAAAATATATATATATATATATATATATATATATATATATATAGGAAAATGGCTCTGTACTCTTGGGAGTACGTACTCCCGCTCCTCATATACCACATAGATGAATCTTTTATACCTCATTATTATTTTTAATATACTTCATTAATAATTACTAGATACCTCAAAATGAGTTTCATGAAAAAATTCATATGAATCTACATATTTTTAAAGGTGTACGTATATACTGATTTGCTTATATGTGAAAAAGTTATATTACAAAAAGTACGTCGCAACTGATATTTTTTCAACAGAACTTGTATTGAGGTATCTTAGAATATTTAATAAAGTATATTGAGAATGATAAAGAGGTATAATCAATGCATATACGAGGTAAATTAAGGATGGGAGTACATACACCCAGGAGTACAGAAAATTAGTCCTATATATATATATAGATATACACATTGCGAGAAGTAATTCGTACTTTCCTTTTGTGAATTTGATATCTTTTGTGAATAACTGAAATGTTAGTATCTTTTGTGAATTGCTAAAATGTTTAGTAGAATCTTTTGTGAAGCTGATATTTTTTTATTAGCAAAATATGACAGTGCCGGCATGCAACACTATCCAACGCCAGCAGGTATTCAAAATACCGCTGGCGTCGTCTCCAACGCCACCACTAAAATCAAACTGTGGCGCCCTATTGGTGGCATCGGGTGTCCACACCAGCAAGTCTCTTTTTGCCATGCCATAGCTAGGATTTTCTGCACTAGTGCTAACGGGTGGAGCCCTCCGTGGACTCTCGCGACCGCTACCCTCCGTGGGTTGAAGTCTCCATCAGCGTGGACGTATGATAGCACCTCCTATCGGAACCATGGGAAAAATCTTCGTGTCATCTATTGCGTTTGATCTTCCTACCTCTACTCTCTTACATATGCATGTCTTTACTTTCCGCCGCCATATTGGTTGACTAGCATGTGTAGGGTGCACTAGACTTCTTAGCACTACTGCAGGATGCTGCTAATGTGACACATCAATCAGAGACCCTTCGACAAAACTGTGTGCGATGAGCAAGTCGCAAATGGTATAGTTATAGCTCTGTCGCTAATGACGTAAACTGTGTGCGATGGTGTATCCATCAAATACGATCTAAAAAATAGTTGCGTGTGCGATGTTTGGCAAACAGTTGGCCTAGATAAATTATTTGAGATTGGTTAATATAACACAAACGCTTATAAAAATACAAGTGTGTGCGATGTACAGCATACAGTTCACCCCGATAAACTGTTTGCGCTGATCAAGCAGAACAAAAATGATTGTCCAGATGATCACGTGTGCGATAGACGGCATACAGGTCACTCGGATGAACTGTTTGTGATGAGGTAAAATAACATAAACGGTTACATATATCAAGATGTGTGTGATAGACGGCATACAGGCCACTGGGATGAACTGTGTGCGATAAGCAAAAATAACACAAACGGTTTCTCAGATCAAGATGTGTGTGATGTATGCAGGCCACTCGGATGTGTTGTGGGAAAACGGTTCCGGATAAAGAACTGTCAGGGACTGATGAAATCGTCACCGACCGTTTTGGTTGTTTATTCCGTATGCGATGTGATTTGCTCAATCTGCCCACAAACATCTATGCTCTATTTAGAAGAACATGATTGCATAACCAAATTAAGCATCCAATACACACATAACATTGGCGCACACCTTAATAAACTATTACATGCATAATAAACTTATCCTTCTTAAACTACGAATATTTCTGCATAGAGGGAGTATGAGAATTGAGAAACGATCATCAAATCATCTACTTCTTGTGACGCTTGCCGCCAGCGCTCTGCTTGTGGCTCGATCCCTCATTGACTTCAGGTAGGAGGCACTTCCTCATGTCAACGATCCGCCTGAACATCTCGTAGCATGTGTATGCTTGCTTGGCCGCGGTCTGGAGGTGATATTCATCCAGTTTCTTCACCCATCCCCCGTGCCAGACAGGCTTGTTCTTGTCACACTCAGCCTTCATGTCAGCGTAGTAGGGGTCGATGATGGCCTCGGCCAGGTAAAAATGGGAGTCCATGTGCTTCTTGCTGCCCTAGACCCTGTAGTGGCCGCGGATGTCGACAAGCTTCTGGCAGTCCAAGCCCGAAGTCTTGAGCACCTTTGGATCATCGGTGGTGTCCACCGTAGCGAACCTGTAGTTGGGGCTATTGACAAATCTGGTGAAACGCTCGCAAGGCACTGTGGCCAGGCATTAGTGGTAGAGGAGGACGTGATGGCCGACGCACAACTGGGCGACGGCAACCTTCTGATCATGCCAGACACGACCGCCGGTGTAAGCGAGGTCGAAGCCGACCACTTTGTACTTGTCATCCGCATCAAGCAGTCGCTCCATGGTGTCGATGAAGTCCTCCACCATGCCCGGATCGTTGGTGTACACCACCGTGAGGTCCGTCTTCCTCATGTGGGTCTCCACATGATGCACGTCGAACTCCATTGGAGCGCCGCTGGACATCCTCTCTATATGCGTCGTCCAGGGTGCGCTTATTGTGTTGTGGGGCGCGATCGAAAGCGTGAAGAGACTATGGTTAATGGTCGTGGGTATAAATGGGGGTCGGATGTCCTGGAAAACCGGCACGTCCGAATGGCAGTTTTTGCAGCGCGTGATTCAGTCGTGGAGCACGTAACTACATGGGGCGACGCGCGTGGCGCAACCGCATGCATATGGAGCCCCGAACGAGATCGTGGGCCGGCCCCAACCGCTGGTAGAGCGCGCGCGGAGGGGCGCGAGAGCAGAGCACGCGTAGGGGCGCAAGAGCGGAGCACGCGCAGGGACGCGAGAGCAGAGCACGCGGTGAGGCGCGAGGTCGAGCCAGACCACTATGTACTTGTCCTCGTCAAGTAACAGGTCCATGACGTTGGAGTTCTCCATCCAGATCGGATGTTTGGTGTACACCACGAACGGACAGGGCGTGTCGCTACGGCATCCCTCTGAGCCTGCGCGGCAAACTGCTCGCACGCGTCCCTCTGAGCCTGCGCGGCGGAATGCTCGCACGCGTCCCGTCTAATCAAACCTGCACCCACAGCACAGGCAGGGCCCACCTCTCATAGAGGCAGGGCCACGCGTCTGCTCGTTGAGCCCGTTCCCAAACGGTTTCTAAAAACCATAAAGCGTTCCGTGCTTGGGAACTAAAACCATAAATAAATATTGAGCTTGTTTCCTTTCACATTCCAAATTACCACGCGCTAAATTTTTGTCGCAAATCAATTCACACCTACAAACCTAAACGTGTTCTCACTTAGCAGCTGTTTATTGTAGTAGGCTATAAAAACACAAACTCGTACTCGAAAATTACCGCTCATTCTTCACCCCCGACACCAAAAAGACAGGCCTTTCTTTGTTAGTCCTTCGTTCCGTCTGCCATGGCCGGTAGGGGGGTTTTCTAGGTCGAGATATAACCAGGGAAGAAAGACCAAAGCCGCGGAAGCAACCGAGAGGTCCCGCCGCCGCGCCGCGGAAGCGCCAGAGAGCTCCAGCCACACCGCTTTGGCCCCAGCAGAGATGTCCGGTGGCGCCGCGGACGCCCGAGAGGATCTTTCGCAGAGAGGTGACGGCTCTCACAGTCACAAGTGCATTCGCCTCGGAGGCGAACTGGACGATTTGGCAGTCTTTGATTCCTCAGCCAGTGACGACATGCGCGCTGAGCTCGATAGGAAGGACGCCATGATCGATGATCTGGTGAAGCTGCTGGAGAAGAGCGACGCCTCGGTTAACAAGGCGACCGACCTCGTGGAGAAACTTATGGAGGAGAACAACGCCTGGAAGAAACTGCTCGAGAAGAAAAGTGCCTCGGAGGGGAGGCTGAAAGAACTCGCCGAGGAACTTTTGGAAGACTTGGCGAAGCTCCACATCGAGCGGGCGGGGCTGCTGAAGGAATCCGTGGAGCGTGTGGAGGAACTTCATGCGTACGCGACGCAGGCCATCGATGCTCTCAAGCAAAGAGCCTGCGCCATGGCCGCAATGCGGAAGATGTCGGATGAGAGGCGACAGGAGATGGAGGTCGTGGAGGCGATGAAGAAGGAGATTGAGGAACTCCGCGCCCAGCAATCCATGAAGAATTAGATAGATTGTTTTCTTTGTCTTCCTTCTTCAACCTCTTCCTTCTTCTTTTGCTCCTGTGTCTTTGGGGAGTTGCCACATGTGGCATTTTTTATTATCATGCATATGTAAGAAAATTATTATCTTTGCCGGTGCTAATTTGTTGTTATATTATTTTGTTCATTTGTACATGTATACGAGTCGAAAATAGACGAAACGTCAAAGTTCTCGGCTAGGCACGAACAAAACAGTGATCACAAGCAAACTAGTCCTCCGTCCAGGCTCATTAACCACATGATAAACAGCGGGTAGGACGCCATTAATTCAGAAGTTGGGAGCGAGGCGAGCGGTGGGGTTGGAGGTCAAAGTATCGCTTCCCGATGAGCAGGCGCAGTAGATTCTCATGCGTCCGGTCGTGCATGCACGGCGGACAGCTCTCACGCATCCTGTCAAGCCTGAGCGGCGGACAGCTCGCACGCGTCCCGTCGAGCCTGCGCGGCCGAAAGCTCACATGCGTCATGTCATCAATCTGCAGCTATACACGCACGGTTCTCCCATATCAACTACTCCCTCCGTTTCTTTTTAGTTAGCATATAAAATTTGGTCAAATTCAAAATTTGTAAAGTTTGTCTAGCTTTATAGAAAAATAAATAAATATTTATAATTTAAAATCAACATTATTAGATGCATCGTCAAATTAACTTTCATACTATATAACCTTAGCATCGTAGACGTTGATGTGTTTTTTGTATAAATTTAGTCAAACTATGTTTAGCTTTACTTTGATCAAATCCTATATGCGAAGTAAAAGGAAACGGAGGGAGTAAAAAAATGGATGCGTGGCACCAAATGGTTATCATACAAGTTTTGTATGTACAAGAATTCAATAAACCAATGTTATGAATGATTGCGGCCGATCTATTGACACGTTATCATACAATTGATGTATACAAAGGGCCAAATTGGTGGACTAGAGGACACATTGAATTTAGTTTCGTCACAAAAGGTGACATGTTCCCTATCAAAACCACGAAGTCAGAGCATGTGCCTCTAGTTCAAAATTTGAACTACGCATATTAAATCCCTAGAAATCTCAATTAATGTATAAAAGGGGCTGATTTGGTGGACTAACGACTCATTGAATGTAGTTTCACCAACAAAGGTGACATGTTCCATGGATGTGCCATGGCATGACACTGTGTAAGTTTCGTGAATTCATGGCGAGCTTTGGGTTCTCTCGGACTTTGAAACCAAGATTATCAATGTTTGCGGTCTAGACACGACACCGAGATGTTTGTAATTCAGTGACCATCAGTGCCTGGGATGTAAACATGGACCCAATGACACAAAATGGTTTTTAATAATCCATTTTGGTGCGCTGGAGCTCGTGCTTGTAATTCAAACTTGAGTTCTTCACATTAAGTGCACGCCTAGAAAACTCAAATGTCGTTTCGACCACAAAAGTGACATGTTCCATATCGAAACCACCATGCTTGTCGTGGGAAGCTCCAATTTGTAAGAGGTTTGTCCCAAAACTTATATACCATGTCCTATAAGTGTCGTGTCGACACACCAGTTTCAATAATTTCACATTTTAGCATTGCAGTTGTATTAGCCTATGTTGCATGTAGATAAAATATCAACGCAAGAAGAGACATCGATTGCCGTTCCCTCGACAGAGGTGACATATTGTTCCGTATCGAAACCACGATGGTTCTTGAGAGAAGTTTTGGTGTGCAAGAGACTTCTCCCACATTGGAAAAAAAATTATCATGTTGTATAAGTGCCGTGTCATGACACCGGGGCATGTTTCAAGAATTTCAGACGAGTTGTGGATTTATGATGATTAAATAGCCAAGTTTCTCAATGTTTGTGGCCTCATCATGACTTCGAGATGTTTGCAATCCATTCACGTTAATTGCATGAGACCTAAACAAAGAACCCAAGGACACAAATACCTTTTTTTCATCCCATTTTGGTGAAACGAAGCATGTTCTTTTAGTTCAAATTTGAATTATGCACATTAAATGTCTACAAACTTGATTAGTGTAGTATGCAAAAAGGTAACGGACCATGAATAATTTAAAGCAGTTCTATACGCCCGTCTGAAGCTCGTGCGTGTGTAAGCACGGTGTGCGCGTGTCGTGCTAGCTCGAGCTTCCTTCTTTGAGAAGTTATCCAATTTGTATTAAAATGATGTTCTATCCAAACACGCTTCTCCCGCCACTTCCCCAATCGGTCTCCCGCCACTCCCCTAATCGGTCTCCCGCCACTCCCCCAATCGGTTTCCCGCCGAAGCGCCGGCCCCGTCATCAACCTCCTGGATGAGGAGGACGAGAAGGAGCAGGCAAAAGCGGCATCACGCCATCGAGCATGAGCAAGACGTCATCATCAGCCCCCATCGGACACGTCTGTGATGCGTGTCTGGTCCCACCAGGTGCCCATCGGGGCACGCCTTGTATACGATAGGAGGCAACCGTTACCAGCAAGACGCGGCTTTCCAGCCCGTTACCCATTCGATGGAACTCGGAAGTTAAGCGTGCTTTCGGTGGAGTAGTCAAGGATGGGTGACCGATTGGGAAGTTGCTAGATTTCAAGGTTCATTTAGGCGGTGTGATATGATCACTATTGGCATAAATAAAATGCCTATAGTTATATGTCATTCCGGCTAAATAAATCTTGAGATCCTTGTTTTGAAAATATCTATGATTTTATTTTGCTTCTTTTGCTGTTTTGAAAATGTCAAGGATCGAGTGTGTGTGTGTGTGTGTGTGTGATATGTCATTCCGGGTAAATAAATCTTGAGATCCTTGTTTTGAAAATATCCACGGTTTTCTTTTGCTGTTTTGAAAATGTCAAGGATCGAGTGTGTGTGAGTGTGTGTGTATACCAATGCCTGTGTGTGGACCATGTGCCTACATTGTGCGGTTTCTGATGACTGCTTCTTTTGCTGTTTTGAAAATGTCAAGGATCGAGTGTGTGTGTGTGTGTGTGTGTGTGTGATATGTCATTTCGGGTAAATAAATCTTGAGATCCTTGTTTTGAAAATATCCACGGTTTTCTTTTGCTATTTTGAAAATGTCAAGGACCGAGTATGTGCGAGTGTGTGTGTGTATACCAATGCCTGTGTGTGGACCATGTGCCTACATTATGCGGTTTCTGATGACAAACCTATCGGTGAGCCCTTAGGGTCTGCCATGCCTTTTACTGACAACGCTGGAAGGCCAAGGGTGTGTGTGTGTGTGTGTGTGTGTGTGTGTGTCTGTGTGTGTGTGTGCGTGTGTGCATGTGTGCGTGTGTGTGTGTGTGTGCGCGCGTGTGTGTTGTGTGTGTGTGTGAACCCATATGCTTGTGTGTGGACCATGTGTCTACATTGTGCGGTTTCCGACGACAAACCTATCAGTGGGCCCTTAGGGTGTGTCATGCCTTTTATTGACAATGCTGGAAGGCAAAGGATGGGTGACGGTGTGTGCGTGTACATGTGTGCGTCTCTCTCTCTCCCTGTGTGTGTGTGTGCGTGTGTTGTGTGTGTGTGTGTGAACCCATCTGCTTGTGTGTGGACCATGTGTCTACATTGTGTGGTTTCCGACGACAAACCTATCAGTGGGCCCTTAGGGTGTGTCATGCCTTTTATTGACAATGCTGGAAGGCAAAGGATGGGTGACCGTGTGTGTGTGCGGGGGGGGGGGGGGGGGTGCGCGCGTGTGCGTGTGTGAACCCATGCTTGTGTGTGGGCCATGTGCCTACATTGTGCGGTTTCCGACGACAAACCTATCGGCGGGCCCTTAGGGTTTGTCATGTCTTTTAGTGACAAACGCTGGAAGGCCAAGGATGGGTCACGGTGTGCGCGTGTGCATGTGTGCGTCTCTCTCTCTCTCTCTCTCTCTCTCTCTCTCTGTGTGTGTGTGTGTGTGTGTGTGTGTGTGTGTGTGTGTGTGGACCATGCATGCGTCCATTGTGCGGGGAGGGGAATGATATATATATATATATATACATAACGATCTTGGTATATAATATATGTAACCAATCTTAAGGGGTATATATATATATATATATATATATATATATATATATATGTCCAGTTATCTCAGCTAGGTGCATGCCACATCATAGATAGTGTACCATTGTGCATTAATTGTTGAAACACCAGACCACACCATTTTTGCATATGCATTTGGCCATATGCAAGGGGGTGATGTTCTTCTAGCCCCGCTCAACTGATCTTCGACGACGCGCCAACTTGTGGGACCGCGTGATCTATATATCCCTCTTGTTCGACAACAATATGTGATGGTTTGGCCATATTAATTAAGGTATAAATTCTCTTGGTTGTCTTACGAAAATTCAGACATGGATAAATGTGTGACAAAGTTTGAACCAGGCCATGTGTTCATAGGACCCCATATATCCTCCGGCACATAGTGTAGGGGGCAACACCCTATATTATGTTTGTCATGAAACCCTTTTCTGTCACATTGGACACTTTTAGGCATGCACATATGCAGCATGTGCCACACATTAAAGTTACGCATTGCGAATTTAAACATGACAACACCATGTTCGTACATATATATACTTCATCCGAACCTAATTACAAGTCTTTTTTAGAGATTTCACTATGAACTACATATATATTTAGGAACGGAGGGAGTATATATTTGGGCCACTAGCGGGCGTGGTTGTGTTTTGACCCTCTCTTGCGTTTTTTTCTCGTTTATCTCAAAGATGCTAGTATTATGTAAAATAGCAAACGAAACTGAAGAAACAACCGTATGCGATTGTACCCCGAGCAGACACGAATGTGCTACTTTAACCGTGTGCGATGCCCGTAGACAGCAAAATCGGCCTTGCCTAGTGGTGCCAACCGCAAGCTTCAGCCAGTGCAAAGGGGTAATGTGCACAGTACAAACCCAAACCCAACAACGACCTATAAAAGATCTCGCCGGCGGCGGCTAATAGCTAATTTTTCCGCCGATAGCTCGCCACCACCACCACACACACCAAATAGAACCGTTGCTCAAGCATGGGGATGTGCATGGCGCCGTCCTGATAGTGTTGGACGACGACGTGATAGAGGATTCCAACGCGTTGGCCGCCATGGCCGGCAACGGCAAACAGCCAGCTACCGCGGCCGACGACGATGAGATAGAGGATTCCGACGCGTTGTCCTCCATGTCGGTCAACGGTCAACCGTCATCTGCCACGGCCGCCGACGACGACGACGACCCCGAGTTTCAGCGTTGGATGCAGATGGCCATCGCTCTGTCCGTCTAGGAATCGGTCCTCGATGCGTTCCTGCGCGACGAGGACGAGCGCCGTCTCAGTGTCGGTGTGGAACAATCTATCACAACTGCGGATGCCATCCGCAACGCGGATAGGGATCTGAAGTGGCAGAAACGGTGGGAGAGTGCAAAGAGGAAGGGGAACTCAGATGCAGAGGGCAAAAAGAGGCGGGAGCAGGACCAGAAGGCGGCGGAGCAGGCCGCCGCATGCCTATCAGCCGCGTTGGAGGCCAGTGCAGGCCTTGCAGCTGCGGCGGCAGCCCTGGCAACAGCGGCCACGGTGACCAGGGACGCAGCTCTAGCGAGATCGGCACCCATCTGTATCCCGATGGCCCACCTGGACGCCATGACATCTTCGTCGACAGCGGCAGACCTGGCGAGAGGCGTCGCGGTCGCTCCGGCCAAGGTAGCCCCACCGGTCTCCGCCGTGGAACCAGTGGAGCTCATCGACTTGACGAGCTCGTCTGAATACTCGTTCTGAGGCAAGGAAGGTCATGACGACGGTGGAGGCGCGGCGTTTGTATGCATCCATGGCGTAGTGAATATTTTGTGCAGTTCATCTTCATGTAATTTGACGAACTGTTTGTAAATTACTGAGCGTATGAACTAATGTCAACTAATCCGCTGCAAAATAAGGCATTTTGTGTTGAAAATTTGCCAAATGTTTGTGTCATCTGTTTGTGGGCATGTGGAAATTTAGGATGAATTTTACGTCTGCGACTGAAATTGAGGATGAACCGTGTGTGATGAACCCACCTTGAGATATCTCAGAAAGAGCTACCCGCCTTGAGCGATGCAAAAATTCGTGGTTTCGCGGCACGGCATTTCGTTACAGCGAAGAGCGTACACGCGTTATTATGTTTGGACCGTGTGCCATCTTGGTTGCTCCCGCCCAGTTCGTTTGCCAAAATTTAATTGGAAGCGGTATTTCAACTGCATACCGCCTTTCCTCGTCCACCGCACCGAACCTATAGTAAAATTTCAGCTGCCGAGGCATTTGAACCGTCGCCATCCCTCATCCACCACCATCTCCACCCACACCATTACTACTAAAATTTTCAGCAGCGGCGGCACATCCGCAAACACCCCCCACCCCCCCGTCCGCACAGCACCCCCCCTCCCCCTTCCTCCCCCGCTTGAACCCTAGTTCGCCGCCGCCGCCGCCTCCCACCACCAACCTCAGCTGGTCTGCCCGTGCCTCATAGCTAAACAAGTTTAGGGTCCCCACCGATCCACATACACCATCGCCGCCCTGAGTTTTTAGAAGAGGCCGGCGGTGTCCCTTTCCCCCAGATCCCCATCCCGTACTCCAGAGAGTCGCAGCCTAATCAGCCCGACCACATCTCCCATGGACCTCGAGGAGTGTATGAGCAAAAAGAGGTCTATCATGGCCTCTCCGCCGTATGCTGGCGAGGTGGGCGCCGTTCGTGCCGACCCTTCGATCCCGGACGAACACCTCACCGCGGGAGCCGGTGAGGACGCTGCCTACGTTGCCATGCCGAAGGCTTCAAGTCTGCGGGAGCGCGTGTTCCTGTATCTCAGGAGAGCCGGCTACGACATCAAGCTCGTCAACATCACCGGCTTCACCCGGGCCATGTCACAAGTTAAGTGGTCCACCGGCAACGCCTCTGGTTCAACCGCCGTCGATCTCTCCAAAGGCCCCGCCGCTGATCTCCTCCGCCTCGTGGTCATGGATTTGCGATCCTTCTACGCCATCGAGCCCCTTTTGTCCTTTCTGAAGGAAACGTTCTATGGCGGTGGCTTAGGATCCTTAGCTCCAAAGTCAGATTTCATCCATCAAGATAATGGCACACACTACGGCTATTACAAGGGGAAACGTGCCATCTGCAACATTAGGGAGCGCACCCTGGGCACCTCATATCCCAAGTGGAAGGAGCCCATCCATGACAACTGAGGCAACATCCTATGAGCAAATCATACCTTTTATAGCTAGCCGTCTCGTACCCATTGTTGTAGTAGCTTTTGCCATGCGATAATCATGCAGTGTTTAATTGAGCATTTGTCCAGTTGTCAAGCAGATGCCTTGCTTTTCTGTATCTGGTTGTTTGGTTGGTTGCATTGAGTATTTGTCCAGTTTTCAATGGCTATAGTTGGTTGTTACAGTGAGCATGAATGCCTTGTTTCTTTCAGTTATTCACAATGTGATGTTCATTATGTGCAAGTATGAACTGTGTAGTTCAATTTCATCAATAACACCTGTTATGCCTGGTGTTGTTAACCTGTGCCCTTCACTCCCACTTTAAACATTTATGCCTTGTTTCTCTGAATTTGGTTGCCAGGTTGGTTGAAGTGAGCATTTGTCTAGTTTTCAAGCAGATGCCTTGCTTTTCTGTATCTGGTTGTTAGGTTGATTGTAGTGAGCATTTGTCTAGTTTTCAAGTAGACGCCTTGCTTTTCGTTATCTGGTTGTTAGGTTGGTTCCATTGAGCATTTGTCCAGTATCAAATTGCTATATTTGGTTGTTATAGTGAGCATATATGCCTTGTTTATTTCAAACAGATACCTCGTATATTGGTTGATGTTAAGCCTGATGTACTTATCATGACTTTACATTTACTTGCACAGGACAACAATGGGAGTGGCCAACGTTTGCCACCGAGGTTCTTTTCATCCCTCCGCTTATACTCGATCCGTTCCATCATGTAGTCCATATAGATTTTTGTGATGTATCTACATATACCATCTAAAATGTATACAATATAAAAATTTGTGATGTATCTAATGAAATGGAATTGCAATTCTAGATGTAAATGTTTTTCTCTACAAACTTGGTCAAAGTAAGTAAATGTTGACTTCTCAAAATGTTTATATGCAACACATTGTGGAACTGATGGAGTAATATATTACACCATTGTGCAACTGCATTTTAGCTTCTAATATTGGCTTCTTGCTTGTAGGTACATATGTCTTAGGTAAAGATCCATTCCTGGACCCTTTTTGCGTGTGGGGTAATGAAATATTCATGAATCAGCATCAAGTGAGGAAACTGAAAATGATTGTTAGGGAAAAGAGACGAACAATGCCAATTAGACTATTTGTTTACGCTCTATCCAACACAACAGTGAGCTGTAGGATGGTAACTACGAACTCTGTAGGCTTCTATTAGTACTGCCCATAATGAGTTGTCACACAACAATGTCTGAATCTTTTTCTTTTGCAGTGGTTCCCAAAGCAGTTTACTCAAGATTACCTCGCAAAGTACATGATTCCTGGACATGCAATGAAGGTTAAAATAAATCATCGAGACTACAATGAGTATCGAGAAGTCGTAATGAAGACAGTGAAGGATGGGCGGGCGGCCATCACTAGGGGCTGGCCTAGACTCGTTCGTGCGTTAGGCATGGAGGAGGGCACAATATGGGCATTCCGCTTCACCTTGTCCAGCATACAAAATGTCTTTCGGCTCTCTCTTTACCGTCTTTAGTACAACCGTGCTTCCATCATTCTTTATTTGTCCCTTCTGTAATTTTCCTTTTTTTTTGAGAATTGATGCTTATGTAGTTCTTGAGTATATGTACATGTGAATCGAATTATGCATTCATTCTTAAACCTAAACATGATTCGATATGAAATACAAGAATTCCTACTTTCAAATTTAAATTATGTGAATTATGAACAAAGTTATTTAATTAGGGGCAAATCTTGCTCTGCAGGCCATTACAATGCACATAATTTGAGAAAGCAAAACGTCTACGATCAACTCCGACATCACACACGTTTCTCCATTCGAGGCGTGGGTGATGAATCTCGTCTTCGCGCATGGTCAGACGAGAAAGAACGTGTGAGATTAACAACACCGGCGTTTGTGCTAGTCTCCTTATCACACACGATTTCGTATTTTGAACTGTGTACCATCATAAACGTTGGTCAAAGAAGACACCGTGCGATAAGCCTTCATCCGACACAGTCATTCTGGATGACACCTTTGGGAACTATGGATCACACGTTTGGGACGTTTTATAAATCACAAACGTTTAACAGAAACCCCGCGTGTGGGATATATTCAACCTTCGCATACGGTTTTACAATGATAAACGTATGCACTCTTATATCATATCACAGACGGTCATGGTGGAACTAACTGTGTGCGATTGTCTCCTTATCATACACGCTTTATAATCATGAACTGTTTGCGATTTGGTGCACATCGTAAATGGCGCTTCATAGAATAGTGTGTGCGATGTTAGTGTGATCTCACACGAGTTGCAAGGATGAACCATATGGGAAATACACACATCTCAAACGATTATCCGGTGACCCTCGTTTGTGATAGGTGCGGACATCCCATACGCTTAGTTTTGCCAAACGTATGCGTTCGTTGGCCACCATCGCCGACGGGTTTTCCGTGTTGTGTGGGATGGACCCCCCCTATCGCCCACACATGCAAGGCGACGGTTTGGAACTAAGTCGCGGAAAGGGGTTAAAAACCATTTGTATAGCACGTCGCTGCACTAGTGTAGAATTGCTAAAATCTGCCAACCAATTAACTTGGGAAAAGGTTAGGTTTTTAATTTGTCAAGTACTCTATTCACCCCCCTCTAGACGCTTCTTCTAGTGATCCCACAATTGATATCAGAGCTTTGGTCTCTATAGCTTCGGTTTCATCACCGTTGGAGGAAGATGGATATGTCTAGTTTGGGGAGTCTTTGTTGTAGAGTGCCCGTTCTCAATGGGGAGTACTATAGTCAATGGAAATATGAGATGCTTGAGTTATTCAATGAATTCCATTTGAGCAAGTATGTTAAGAACCCCTATGTACCTCCCATTGATCCTTTACATCCCACACACGAAGAGGAAATTGATATGCTTCGTAATCTTAGAACTGTTAATCTTATCATTAGAGGATTGCCAAGAATTGTGTTTGATCAAATGAAGAATTTTGAATGTGCTTATACTTTGTGGAATGATTTGGAGAAATGATATCCAAATTAATCATTGAGTAATCTTGATGAAATTCTTCATAAATCTATTGCTTTTCACAAAATGATGCCTAGTGATCCTAAGTTTGATGATTATCTATTTCAGCTTAGAGACCTCATGCGTGCTAAAGGAGATGTCATAACTATCAACAACATCATTGTTGAAGCCATTCGCAGTCATAATCTCAAACATTGTCATGATCACAACTCTAACGAATCTCTTGTTTCTTATGACAAGGATTTCCCACTTGATGATCACAATGTGGAAAATGGCTACTATGATGAAGATGAATTGTTCGACGTCGAGTATGAGAAGACTATGAAGAATCTAAGTCTCATGGCAAACTTCAAGGATTACATGTCCGGAGGAAAAGAGTGGATTCTCGACAGTGGATGCACCGATCACATGACCGGAGAGAGACATGTTTCAAGAGATCATACCAAACCATGGACCGTGAAGGTATGTGACTTTTGGAGACATCTCCAAGGGTAAGGTACTTGGTCTTGGTAAGGTGGCCATATCTCATGATAGCTCTATTCAAAATGTCATGCTAATTGAATCCCTCGGCTACAATCTTCTTTCCGTATCTAGACTTGCCGACTTTGGCTTTAATGTGCTATTTACTAAAGTTGATTGCCAAGTGTTTCGTCAAGACAATCATAGAATGGTCTTTACCGGTTTCCTTAGAGGCGATCTATACATTGTTGATTTCACTAAGAGAGCCAAACCTCGCACTTGTCTTATTGCAGAATCTTCTAAAGGTTGGCTTTGGCATAGAAGACTAGGACATGTTGGTATGCGTAATCTAGACAAGCTCATCAAAGGTGATCATATACTTGGTGTTAAAGATGTTATCTTTGACAAAGATAGACTTTGTAGTGCTTGTCAAGCTGGAAAGCAAGTAGGTGGAATTCATCCTGTAAAGAATATCATGACTACTAGGAGACCACTCGAGTTGCTTCTTATGGATCTTTTTGGTCCCAATGCTTACAAGAGCCTCGGTGGAAATTCCTTTGGTCTAGTTATAGTTGATGATTTTTCCAGATTTATGTGGGTATTCTTTCTTGATGATAAGTCGCAGGTGCAAAAGATCTTCAAGAACTTCGCTCGCAAAGCGCAAAATCACGAAGTGAAGATCAAGAAAGTTCGGAGCGACAATGGATCAGAGTTCAAGAATACCAATGTGGATTCCTTTCTTGACGAAGAAGGGATTTCACATGAGTTCTCGGCTACGTACACACCTCAAAAAATGGAGTTGTTGAGAGGAAGAACCGGACTCTCATAGAGATGGCTAGAACGATGCTCGACGAATACAAGACGCCAAGACACTTTTGGGAAGAAGCCGTGGAAACAGCTTATCATGCTACGAACCGACTCTATCTACACAAGCTTATCGGTAAAACGGCATACGAGCTACTCACCGGTAACAAGCCACAAGTTGGATACTTTCAGGTATTCGGCTCCAAGTGTTGCATTCTTGATAAGCATCGTCGTTCTAAATTTGCTCCTAAATCCCATGAAGGTTTCCTACTCGGTTACGGATCAAACTCTCACACTTACCGTGTCTACAACAACTTCACTCGCAAAATTGAAGAGACGGTAGATGTGAAGTTTGATGAATCTAATGGTTCGCAAGTCAAACAATTGCCAAATGATGTAGGAGATAAGGAACCTTCGTAATCTATCCAAGACTTGTCCATCGGCAATATTCGTCCCATGGAGGTGAAGGAAAGTACCTCATCGACCCAAGTGGAAGCCCATACTTCGCGTCAAGGCGAACCTCAACATGACATGAAGGCATCCACAAGCGGTACACGACAAGATGAAGAGGAGGAAGAAGTTCATCATGATGATCCACCACAACTACCTTCACCACCACCTCAAGGCAACTACACCTTCAACAACAATGAAGAAGAAGATGATGATGAAGAAGCTCCGCCGTCCAACAAGCAAAAGCTACCTCGAGTTCGAGCAAGAGTGAAAAAAATCATCCCTTAGAGCAAATCTTCGGTGACATACAAACCGGGAGGATAACTCGCTCTAAAACTCGATTAGCTAACTTTTGTGAGCATTATTCATTTATCGCTAGCATTGAACCTTTGAACGTAGAAGAAGTTCTTCAGGACCCGGATTGGGTGAATGCTATGCACGAGGAGCTACACAACTTCGAGAGGAACGAAGTGTGGACACTAGTGGAGAAGCCCAAAGACGAGGAAAACATCATCGGAACCAAGTGGGTGTTTCGGAACAAACAAGACGAAGACGATCAAGTCATACGCAACAAGGAACGTCTCGTCGCTCAAGGCTACACCCAAGTCGAAGGTATGGACTAAGATGAGACCTATGCCCCCGTTGCTAGACTTGAAGCTATATGTATACTTCTTGCTTATGCTAATCACCATGATATCACCCTTTATCAAATGGATATTAAAAGTGCATTTCTAAATGGTGAGATTGAAGAAGAGGTCTATGTTAAACAACCCCCTAGTTTTGTGAACCCTAAGAAACCTAATCATGTCTACAAGCTTCGTAAAGCTCTCTACGATCTTAAGCAAGCTCCACGAGCTTGGTACAAATGCTTAACGAAGTTTCTTATTGAAAAGGGTTTTGAAATTGGTGAAATTGACGCAACCTTATTCACTCAAAGAGTTAATGGTGAATTATTTGTGTGCCAAATTTATGTGGATAATATTATCTTTGGATCTACTAACCCACAATTTAGTGAGAAATTTGGAAGGTTGATGTCCGAGAAGTATGACATGTCTGATGTCTACTATGCAACCTTCTTCTTGTAGACTCGTGTTGGGCCTCCAAGCGCAGAGTTTTGTAGGACAGTAGCAAATTTCCCTCAAGTGGATGACCTAAGGTTTATCAATCCGTGGGAGGCGTAGGATGAAGATAGTCTCTCCCAAACAACCCTGCAACCAAATAACAAAGAGTCTCTTGTGTCCCCAACACACCCAATACAATGGTAAATTGTATAGGTGCACTAGTTCGGCGAAGAGATGGTGATACAAGTGTAATATGGATGGTAGATATAGGTTTTATAATCTGAAAATATAAAAACAGCAAGGTAACTAATGATAAAAGTGAGCACAAACGGTATTGCAATGCTTAGAAACAAGGCCTAGGGTTCATACTTTCACTAGTGCAAGTTCTCTCAACAATACTAACATAGTTGAATCATATGTAAATCCCTCACGTGCGACAAAGAGTTCACTCCAAAGTCACAAATAGCGGAGAACAAACGAAGAAATTATTGTAGGGTACGAAACCACCTCAAAGTTATCTTTTCCGATCAATCTTATGAGCTATCCCTATAAGTGTCACGAACAGCCCGAGAGTTCGTACTAAAATAACACCTTAAGATACACATCAACCAAAACCCTAATGTCACCTGATACTCCAATGTCACCACGAGTACCCATGGGCTTGATTATACGATATGCATCACACAATTTCAGATTCATCATGTTCAATCCAACACAAAGAACTTCAAAGAGTGCCCCAAAGTTTCTACCGGAGAGTCAAGACGAAAACATGTGCCAACCCCTATGCATAGATTCCCAAGGTCACGGAACCCGCAAGTTGATCACCAAAACATACATCAAGTGGATCAATAGAACATCCCATTGTCACCACGGATATCCCATCGCAATACATACATCAAGTGTTCTCAAATCCTTAAAGACTCAATCCGATAAGAAAACTTCAAAGGGAAAACTCAATTCATCACAAGAAGATAGAGAGGGGAAA
Source organism: Elymus sibiricus (assembly GCA_039707655.1). NCBI lineage: Eukaryota > Viridiplantae > Streptophyta > Magnoliopsida > Poales > Poaceae > Elymus > Elymus sibiricus. Next base: position 415,927,583 of record CM077675.1, read on the forward strand.
AGTCCATATGATTCATCTATATTAATAAAGCTCGCGGTACATTAGGATCGTGCCATCTCAAGAACACGAGAGAGAGAGATCAAACACATAGCTACTGGTACATACCCTCAGCCCCGAGGGTGAACTACTCCCTCCTCATCATGGAGACCGCCGGGATGATGAAGATGGCCTCCGGTGATGGTTTCCCCCTTCGGCAGGCTGCCGGAACGGGCTCCCAATTGGTTTTTCGTGGCTACAGAGGCTTGCGGTGGCGGAACTCCCGATCTAGGTTTCTTTTCGGAAGTTTCTGTATTTATAAGAATATTTGGAGTTGGAATCACGTCAAGGGGGTGCTCGAGGCGGCGACAAGCCAGGGGGGCGCGCCGTGGGGGGGGCAGGCTTGTGGCCTCCTCGGTCACTTGCTGGCCCAGCTCCGGTGCTTCGGGGGTCTCTTTTGGTCCATACAAAATCACCCTAAATTTTCAGCCCATTCCGAGAACTTTTATTTCTGCACAAAAAATGACACCATGGTAGTTCTGCTGAAAACAGCGTCAGTCCGGGTTAGTTCTAATAAAATCATACCAAAATCATATAAAATTATTGTAAACATGGCATGAATACTTCATAAATTATAGATACGTTGGAGACGTATCAATGTCCATGATGTGTGAGCTGAAATTTTTCCTTGGTTTGCAAATCAAGCAAATGAGAGAAGGAACTTTCATCTGTCAAACCAAGTATACCAAGGACTTGATCAAGAAGTTCGACATGCAAGAGTGTAAAGGTATGAAAACTCCTATGCCTACTAGTGAACATGTTGACCTCACCTAGGAGGACAAACCGGTTGATCAAAAGGTTTATCGATCAATGATTGGTTCATTGCCATATCTATGTGCCTCCCGTCCCGATATTATGCTTAGTGTGTGCATGTGTGCTAGATATCAAACTGCTCCTAAAGAGTGTCATCTTAAGGCCGTGAAAATAATTGTGAGATACTTGATACATACACCAAACTTTGGCATATGGTATCCCAAGGGATCTTCTTTTAACCTTGTTGGCTATTCCGACTCGGACTATGCCGGTGATAAGGTTGATAGAAAATCTACCTCGGATACATGTCAATTTGTTGGTAGATCTTTTGTGTCTTGGTCATCCAAGAAACAAAACTCGGTATCTCTATCTACCGCCGAAGTGGAATACATTGTCGTCGGATCATGTTGTGCGTAATTACTATGGATGACTCAAACTCTTAAGGATTATGGAATCCATGTGAGACATGTTCCATTGTTGTGTGACAATGAGAGTGCTATTAAGATTTCTCATAATCCCGTGCAACATTCTCGAACTAAACATATTCAAGTTCGTCATCATTTCATTCGCGATCATTTTGCCAAAGGGGACATTAATCTCAAACATGTTCGTACCAACAAGCAATTGGTCGATATCTTTACTAAGCCACTTGATGAGAAAGTTTTTTGTCACTTGAGGAGTGAGTTGAACACCATTGATGCTTCAAACTTGAGCTAGACTCACTCAGATGCATGCAAGGGCATGAGCTTACATGAATATTCCATGTTACACTTGATATGACACTATCTTACATCTTGGAAATCTATGCTCCTTTGTATTGCATCTAACCTTTTGTAGGTACTTGGAAGAACTACACTCCGCAAGATTGCCATTAACTCACATCACAAGCAATCTTGTCATGGCCAAGTATCCACAACTCTTCTTTAATGATGGAAGGAAGAACACAATCCAAACCATATCCTTCTAGTAGAAGCTTTTGAATAATATTGTGGGACTTGAGTGTTTCATTAAAACTTATTAATTCATCTTACAAACTCAGTGGAAAATCTTTTTAACAAAAACTTGCCAAAGCAAATTTCTCTTAATGGCATTTTTATATGAAAGGCCTCCTTTGCACTACAACTAGTTTATATATTCATTTAAAAATTCCACAATTTTTTTGGAGATGTCATGTGATGCCTACAGATCACTTTTATGCAAAACCCAACTTGGTGTTTTGGAAATATTGAGCAAACCATCCTCTTTAACAGATCACTTTTATTGGCTTCTTCTCTCTCTCTTATGATTCACAATACAATGGTCTCTTGGAGATCTATTTGATGTAAACTTTTGCGGTGTGTTTGTTGGGATCCGATGAATTTTGAGTTCATGATCAGTTTCTATCCATGAATATTATTTGAGTCTTCTTTGATCACTTATATGCATGATTATTTATAGCCTCGTATTTCTTCTTCGAATCTTTGGTTTAGTTAGGCCAACTAGATCGATTTTTCTTGACATGGGAAGAGGTGCTTTGTGATGGGTTCGATCTTGCGGTGTCCTTTCCCAGTGATAGAAGGGGCAGCAAGGCACGCATGTATCGTTGCCATTAAGGATAACAAGATGGGGTCTATTCCTACATGAATAGATCTTGTCTACATCATGCCATCGTTCTTATTGCATTACTCCGTTTTTCCATGAACTTAATACACTAGATGCATGATGGATAGCGGTCGATGTGTGGAGTAATAGTGGTAGATGCAGGCAGGAGTCGGTCTACTTATCTTGGACGTGATGCTTATATAATGATCACCGCCTTTGATATCGTCATGATTATTTGATCTTCTATCAATTGGCCAACAGTAATTTGTTCACCCACCGTGTGCTATACTCATGAGAGAAGCCACTAGTGAAACCTACGGCCCCCGGGTCTACTTTTCCAACATATTGCTTTCCGATCTATCTTTTTGCCTCTTTGTTTTCAGATCTACTAAACCAAAAATGTATTGCTGCACTTTTTATTTGCCCTTTTTATTTTGTGTTCTTGAGAGAGATCTATCTCTCCTATCTATCACTACCTAATCTATCTTTTTACCATAGAGAGATTGACAACCTCTCTTTCGCGTCGGGTTGCAAGTATTTATTATTTGTGTGCAGGTGCTGCTTATTGGGTGGTGGTGATCCTCCTACTGGTTCGATAACCTTGGTTTCGTAACTGAGGGAAATACTTACCGTCGATGTGCTGCATCATCCCTTCCTCTTTGGGGAAATACCGACGCAGTCTCAAGCCACGTCACAGGAATTTCTGGCGCCGTTGCCGGGGAGGAAGAGGTCTCTTCTACGTGCCAATCTTAGGCGCCGAGGAGACTCCATCATCATCTACCAGGTTCCTAATCACAAATCTCATCTCCTTGCAATTACATTATTTGCCATTTGCCTCTCGTTTTCCTCTCCCCCATGATACGTCCATTTTGCATCATGATTTCCTACTGTTATTTACTTTGTTTTGTTGAATAATAATGCTTTGGGGAGTGATTCTAATGCCTTTTCTCTCATAATATGCAAGGTTTACACAAGGAGGGAGAATACCGGCAGTTGGAATTCTGGACCCAAGAAAAGCACGTCAGAGATACCTATTCTGCACAACTCCAATGAAGCTGAAATTTTACGGAGATTATTTTTGCATTTAATAAAAAATACTGGAGCTGAAAACTACCGGAGGAGGCCCCCCAGGTGGGCACAACCCACCAGGGTGCGCCAGGCCCCCCTGGGCGCGCCCTGATGGGTTGTGCTCAGCCTGGCCCACCTCCGGTGCCCCTCTCCTGGTATAAGGTCACTCTTGACCTAGAAAAAAAAATGAGAGGAGGACTTTAGGGATGAAGTGCCGCCGCCTCGAGGCGGAACTTGGGCAGGAGCACTTTTTCCCTCCGGCGGAGCGATTCCGCCGGGGGAACTTCCCTCTCGGAGGGGGAAATCGAAGCTATCATCATCACCAACACCCCATTCATCTTTGGGAGGCCAATCTTCATCAACATCTTCAACAGCACCGTCTCCTCTCAAACCCTAGTTCATCTCTTGTGTTCAATCTTTATACCGGAACCTCAGATTGGTACCTGTGGGTGACTAGTAGTGTTGATTACCTTGCGTAGTTGATTACTATATGGTTTATTTGGTGGAAGATTATATGTTCAGATCCATTATGCTATTCAATACTCCTCTGATCTTGAGCATGATTATTGTTTGTGAGTAGTTACCTTTGTTCTTGAGGTCACGGGAAGAGGTCCTTTGTGATGGGTTCGATCTTGCGGTGTTCTTTCCCAGTGACAGAAGGGGCAGCAAGACACGCATGTATCGATTCTATTAAGGATAACAAGATGGCGTCTATTCCTACATGAATAGATCTTGTCTACATCATTTCACCGTTCTTATTGCATTACTCCGTTTTGCCATGTACTTAATACACTAGATGCATGCTGGATAGCGGTCGATGTGTGGAGTAATAGTGGTAGATGCAGGCAGGAGTCGGTCTACTTATCTTGGACGTGATGCCTATATAATGATCATCGTCTTGGATATCTTCATGACTATTCGATTTTCTAAAAATTGCCCAACAGTAATTTGTTCATCCACCGTGCGCTATACTCATGAGGGAAGCCACTAGTGAACCCTACGGTCCCCGGGTCTACTTTTCCAACATATTGCTTTTCGGTCTATCTTTTTGCATCTTTGTTTTCAGATCTACAAAACCAAAAACCCAAAAACATATTGCGGCATATTTTATTTGCCCTTTCTATTTTGTGTTCTTGAGAGATCTATCTCTCCTATCTATCACTACCTAATCTATCTTTTTACCATAGAGAGATTGACAACCTCTCTTTCGCGTCGGGTTGCAAGTATTTGTTATTTGTGTGCAGGTGCTGCTTATTGGGTGGTGATGATCCTCCTACTGGTTCGATAACCTTGGTTTCATAACTCAGGGAAATACTTACCGTCGATGTGCTGCATCATCCCTTCCTCTTTGGGGAAATACCGACGCAGTCTCAAGCCACGTCAGTCGACTGGTCAAATATGACCAGTGGGTCCATGGGTCCCAGTGTCAGTCACCCGACGCTGAGCCAGCTCACCGTAAGTGGAGGCATATTCTCTGGTATACGTTTACTCTATTAGAAAGCGTATTCTCAACCGATCCGTTTTCTGTTATCTGTTTTATTTAAAAACAGAGATTTAACTGAACTTTGACTACCTCTAAATTTTAAACTACATCTCCAAATAAGATCTTTTTCTGTTATTCCTCAAATTTCACCTAGTTTATTTTAGTATTTGTTTCAAATTTTCCCAAGACAACTTTTTGCACTGTTTTCAAATTGTGTGTTGATTTGAATATTTTCAAACATAGGAGATGGAGGGAAGATCAAACTTTTAGATTTCTGGAGTGAACTCAACCTTTTTGCATACTCAAGGCAAGCATCTTGAACATTGATATGATACGAGTTGGTTGTTTGCTTGCTAGAATAAATAAGTCATGTTTATGGTAACTTGAAATAAAACATTGCATATGAGAAATGCATGCATGAATTCATTGGTTGGAAATTATCTCTATTAAACCTGAGATGCATATGGAAGTGTTACTACCTCGTGCCACACCTGCCTATGTTGGTCCAGAAAATTTCCAGTGAAAGGTTTCATCTCGGGTAGACATGACCGTGGGATTGATATCTCGTAGTGATGAGGATGATCAGTGAAGGCATGTTGGGGCATGATGGGTAGTGACCCAGTTGGGTTCAACGAAGAAAATATGCTGTGCTAACTATTGCAGGGAAAACATAAACCTCATGAGTCGACCGTAGATCGAGTCTTGTTCCAGTAACCCCCATACTAGTTTTGTACTACCACTTGTCCCTGCCACGGGTAGGGTATGGTTCAGTAGGTTGTCAACCCCTTTCTTAGCACACACCGTACAGAGAGGCCATGTGAAAGATACCAGAGACCCCTGGTAGGCATGTCACTTGGTCCGGGGGCATGTGTGTTTCGGTTGGACCGAGGGGGTAGCTCCCCTGTTTGCGCGCGTTATAAATTTTGTGATCCCATGCTAATTGAGATTGTAGTCCTCCCACTTAGAGTTTTACTTAACGATTGTCGTGGGTGATTCCAGGCATCGGGACGTTGAGCTGGTGTGTGCGGGTCAGGTGTGTTTTCAACTCAAAGACTATAATCGGAATTAGTCAACGTCTCGGGTTGACTAAAGAAATCCGTTACTCGTGGGTAAAGAGTACACCCTCTGCAGAGTATAAAATCCATTCGAATAGCCGTGTCCACGGTTAAGGAATACAGTCTGGGACAGGTCAAGTGTCGGTCTTAGTGTCGGTCTTCGGAGGAATCTTCTAAATCAGAATATTGATCATGAAGTGTGACGAATGATATTTATGAATAATTTTGTTATGGACTAACCATTTCTATTAAATAATTTGTTGAGTATCACCTGGGATGGTTCTAGCTCCTGGATACTCATTTATTATTTTTCAATATAAGCCGTTTATGCGGTGCCGCTCCAGACGCCCGACTGTGGCCTGCATGTTATTACTTGCAATATAATCCCTTTATGTGGCGTCGCCTCAGACGCCCGACTGTGGCACTCATCTATTTAATTCTGATATAAGCCCTTTATGTGGCGTCGCTCAAATGCCCGACTGAGGCATGTTCTGGTCCTTCCTTTCGAGGTGTCGCTTCAGACACCCGATTGGCACCTTTTTTATTTTTCTGGAATTTTTGGGAGGACTACCGCCCAATGTTCCATATTTATTTTACCTTACCTTATTATTTATCAATTCTCAGTACGGATAAATTCAATACATACTTGCACTCATGATTTAATCTTATGGCATGTTGAATATCATTAAAAGTTTTAGTGCATGCAACTCACCTGCTTTATTATATTTGTTTTCATGATGTTTGCGAGTGCATTCAAACGTACTCACTGGCTTGTCCCTGGCTATTGTCTTGGCCAGATCGCGTATTTGGAGAGGAGCATTATGACAACAACCCCGCAACCTAGGCATCGAAGATACCAGCCACCCGAGATAGGAGTTATCCAGGTCAGCTGTTCCTGTGGGAATGGAGTCCCATAGACGCTGGAGATCCACAAGCCGCTTCCGCCATCAACCACTAGAAAAATTATTGTAGCGGACCTTCATGGTCTTGTACTCAATTGTTGCAATTGCTTGGATAATTCTGTATCAAGAAAGTGTCCATCAGTGAACAGTAATCCTGGGGCTGATGATGACACAAGGGTCATTTGCTGGAATTAAATGTTTCGGAAAACCGGCCCTGACATCTTCCTTGCATGACTAACCCGTGTAGGTGAAAAGAGAACCAAAACGATCAAGGATAGCTCTCAACTCAAGATAATCTTCATCAATAATGAGCATCCACAACAAGTTCTCCTACATGCTACGTCATCAACATCACTCAAAGGTATGTGATCATATCATTGAAGAAGCTTTACTCCAAGTCATGAGCCAAAGAAATTCAAGACATATGAAAACATTAAAATGCTTAATCGAAAAATGGTAACCCCATTTTGAGCTTAACATAGAGTATGGCCTATGATCAAGTATTCTTGCTTGGCTCCTTAAGTCAATATACTCTAATATAGGTGACCTAGTCACCGCCCATCATCTAAATGAAGTATCTTGTTTGGTTCATCTTATAATTGCATGCTTTCTTGGAACCACTCAATTTCCATCTAGTTGAATATTCCCTGCAAAACTTTCTAAAAATTCCTTGCAAGTCACTTTGAAAATTTACTTCAAATCATTTTATTCTATTGAGACTTTCTGAAAAATTGCTTTTGACAAACTTTGCCAAGTTTCTATTTTGCATTTCGGACCCTCCGATCCAGATAACTCGGTGTCACCGATTATGCAGATTGCCTGCACAACCACACTTCGGTTGCACCAACTCATTGTGCCTTGGAGCCACCGATTTTTCTCTCTTCTGTGTTCTTTGTCAAAATTAGCAAAATCTCAAATTCTTCAAGGATCCCTATGTCAAAGGAGGAGAAATCTTTAAAGCCTTTTCAGATAACAAAAGGGGGAGAAAAAGTACTCAAGGATCCCTTAGTCTCTATTGCTCTCAATGACCCTTACTCTCAAGGATCCCTACTTTCTATGACCCTTAATCTCAAGGATCCCTTCCCTCTCAATGATCCCTTACCTCTGACCCTTTGTGTCACCCTTTTTGGAAATTAATGCCAAAGGCGGAGAAATATCAAAGCTTATACTTGCTGACAAAGGGGGAGAAATCTCAAAGGGAGGAAGAACATCAAGGGGGAGAATATCATTTTAGGGAGAGAAACATTAAAAGCTTGTACTTACCCAAAAGGGGAGAAATATCTATTCAAGGGAGAGAGAGAAGACCAGATTCTTGCTACTTACTTTAAGGAGAGAGTGCATATGATTTTAGGTTAGACTTGTATCACCCTACCTACTCCCAATATCTACATGCTAAGATTCAGGGGGAGAGGAAGATTTACAAATCCATATTTAGGGGAGATAGCTCTAAATGCTTTTGGAGACATATCAAGTTTTATGACCTTTATCTTCTACACGTCTTCCATATCTTGGTACTTATGAACTCTTTTGCATTTGAATGAGTAGAATACTCTTGTGTTTCCTAACATTGTGTTCTCAAGTGTGTTTCTACTACTAGAATGCTTAAGAACTTCAAGGTAAGTATATGCATCATATCCTTGGTCAAGATGATCTCTTGCTTCTTGCACATATTGTTTGCAAGAGTGAAGTCTTGAACATGGAGACACCTCATTCACATATATTTGATGCATATAGCCAAGATATACATGACTTCTCATGTCCTTGCTACTATGTGTGTATTCATGCATTCCAAAGCAACTATCCTTTAAAATGGATTGCACACATTTAGGGGGAACTTGTATTAGTAATGTATCCTTCAAAGCTATCACATATTTCTGCATATCTAAAATTGAAGCTTTGATTGTATGTTGTCATCAATTACCAAAAAGGGGGGATTGAAAGCACATATGCTTGATACGTCTTCAACGTATCTATAATTTTTGATTGTTCCATGTTGATATATTATCATTGTAGGATACTTTTTGGGTCATTATTTACCAATTTATAATATTTTTGAGCAATAACCTATTGACCCAGTGCCCAGTGCCAGTTGTTGTTTTCTGCGTGTTTTTGCCCTTGCAAGTTTACTGTACCAAACGAAGTCCAATTGCCAGGAAACTTTTTGATAAAAAATTTTGGACTATATGAAGACCTAGAAGCTTCTGAAGGAAGCCGGGAGGTGCACGAGGGCCCCACCACACATCAGGGCACGCCCTGATATGTGGTGGCCCCCTCGGGCACCTCCCGACGTCCCTTGATAACCCACAAGTATAGGGGATTGCAACTGTTTTCGAGGGTAGAGTATTCTACCCAAATTTATAGATTCGACACAAGGGGAGCCAAAGAATATTTGCAAGTATTAGCAGTTGAGTTGTCAATTCAACCGCACCTGGCGATTAAATATCTGCAGCAGAGTAATCAGTAGCATAGTAATATGATAGTTTTGATAGCAGTAGTAACAGTAACAGTAAAGGTAACACTGATAGCAATGATTTTTGTAGCAAGTGTAACAGTAGCAGTAGCAATAGTAACTTAGTAAGAAAAATATGTGGAAAACTCGTAGGCAATGGATCGGTGAATTTGTTGGATGATATTCATCATATAACAGTCATAACCTAGGGCGACACAGAACTAGCTCTAGTTCATAAATATAATGTAGGCATGTCACTACTGGAATCAAGTGATTTGCCATCTGCCAGCTCTTTGCCGTCAGCTGCCAAAAAATGGACGGCAAAGAGGTGACTGATGGCAAACAGAATCTTTGCCATCAGTCACCTCTTTGCCGTCTGCCAGCTGACGGCAAAGACACGAAAGGCAGACGGCAAAGAGCACAGGCGGGCCCCACTGGACCGTTGGTCAACAGGCTGCGCTTTATCGTCTGCCTTTTGCCTCTTTGCTGTCGGCTGGCGGATGGCAAAGAAAATGCGCCCTAACGGCCGTCGGCTCCCACCCACCCCCCTTCTTTCCCCATAACGGCCGTCATCTTCTCTCTCTCTCTCTCCCCGCACCACACCTCTTCTCTCCCCCACACCCGAAACCCACCGGAGCCCCGCCGCTGTCGCGATCCCCCCTCCTCCCCGCGACCCCCCTCCTCCACCACCGTCCCCCCTCCTCCACCACCGCCCACCTCCTCCCCGCACCACCTCTTCTCTCCCCCACCACCGAAACCCACCGGAGCGCTGCCGCTGGAGCAAGCCCCCCTCCTCCCCGTGCCCCCTCCTCCCCCCGACCCCGCTCCTCCACCACCTCGCCCCCCTCCTCCACCACCGCCCACCTCCTCCCCGCACCACTCCTCCACCACCTCCCCCTCCTCCCCGCGCCCCCTCCTCCACCACCCACCCCCTCCTCCCCGTGCCCCCTCCTCCTCGGTGATCTGCTGGTCCGGCCTCCCTGCATCGTCCCCGTCGCCCAGAAGCCCCCCCCATACGGTGAGTCCCCTGTCTTTTCCCTAATTAGGTATTGTTAATTAGCTACTGTTAATTAGATTATAGTTAGGTTAGTTGTTAAGTAGGTACTATTAATTAGGTTAGATAGTTGTTAGTTAAGAAGAAAAAAAGAAGAGTAAGTAGAAGAATTAGAAGAAGAAGAAGAAGAGGAGGAGGAGGAGGAGAAGAAGAAGAAGAAGAAGAAGAAGAAGAAGAAGAAGAAGAAGAGGAGGAGAAGAGGAGAAGAAGAAGAAGAAGAGAAAAAAGGAAAAGAAGGAAGAAGAAGAAGAAGAAGAAGAGGAAAAAGGAAAAGAAGGAAGAAGAAGAAGAAGAAGAAAAAGAAAAAGAAAAGGAAAAAAGAAGAAGAGGAAGAAGAAGCCACTGACCCCCGACCCCCGACGCCACTGACCCCCGACCCCCGACGCCACAGACCCCCGACCCTCGACGCCACTGACCCCCAACGCCACCGACTCCCGACGCCACTGACCCCCGACGCCACTGACTCCCGACCCCCGACGCCATTGACCCCCGACGCCACTGACCCCCGACGCCACTAACCCCCGACCCCCGACGACACTGACCACCGACCCTCGATCGACGCCACTGACCCCCGACCCCCGACACCACTGACTCCCGACGGCACTGACCCCTGACCCCAGACACCTCTTCGGCCTTCCAAAGGCCGATGGGGTCATAGTTTTGTAAATTATGAGTTAGGTCATATATATATTCCAATTTTGTTATGAAAAACATCATATTTGTGTTGATCGGGTGGATTTCAATGTGCAGTTGTTTCGTCGCTGCGAGGGTCTGCTGTTCGACGACCTCCCCGTGCGTTTGACGAGCTCCCCTACGTTCGTGGGTGAGCACAAATGACATCTCCTCCCCCCTTAATTTGCTTTGTTCCGGTCTTCGTGCCGATGAAACTTGCTAGCTATAGGTGTCTTCAATTCAACAGTATGCATGACCAGTATGCGTCTCCCGTTCGAAAGGGTGGCATCTATAAATATGCATGTCTTTGCATATTTATAACCGCCATCCTTTTGAATTGTCCAACGTTATCCATGGACAGCCCGAGTATGTGTAGATTGGGTTCATTTTCCCGTATGCTCTGCTCCGGATCCGATGCGGAATTTCGTCAGTGCCTCCCTATTGTTCTCCGGGTACACATCCTCTCTGCTTATTGCCGAGACGTGTATCAGGAGAATAGCGGGGAGGTGCTGCCAAAATTCTGCGTCGGATCCGGAGCAGAGCATGGGAAAACGAACTCAATCTACACTTACTCGGGTGGGATTAGGACCTATCTTTACCTATTAGCGTGTAGGTTGCATGGACGTAATAAAACTGACAAACTTGATAAACTGATGAATATATATGCTGAATTATATATATATATATATTTCTTGTGTGTCTAGTATCTAGGCAAGATGAGTGAGCGTGCGTGGATGTACACCGGTCATACCAGTCAGGAAGACATGACCAAAGAATGGTTAACAAATACCAAGGGGTTTGTGAGAGCCGCATTTGCAAATGGTCAGGATAAACACATGGTGCCCCTATCCCCGGTGCGACAACTTTAAAAGCAGACAGAGGGTGAAATGGGTAAACACCTACAGAAGTGGGGTTTTACGCCTAATTATATGGTGTGGACTTTTCATGGTGAGTCTGCCCAACGTGCCAGAGCTGAGGTGGTTCGTCGTCGCACCGACGAGCGTGGTACCGGGATCGAAGACATGGTGCAAGACTTTGATGATGCTCGGGATTCGAACGATGAGATGGAGCAATCTGCAAAGGCATTCTATGAAATGTTGGAGTCTTCAAAACGTCCTCTCCACGAGCACACTGAGCTTTGTCCGCTGGATGCCATCGCGCAAGTAATGGCTCTGAAGGCTCAATTCAACCTGGGAAGAGAATGCTACGACGCGATGATGACAATATTTGGACGCTTTCTACCCAAAGGCCATGTACTGCCTGCAAACCTGTACCAGTCGGACAAAATCCTCCGTGTACTTAAGATGCCCTATGAGAAGATAGATGCCTGTGAGAATGGATGTGCCTTATTTAGGCTTGAGTATGTGGACTTGAACTATTCTCCCATTTGCAAGTCTTCCAGGTATGTTGTGGTAGACAACGGTAAGGGTAAAAAGATTTAGACCAAAATCCCCGTTAATGTTCTTTGCTATATGCCAATCGTACCAAGACTTCAACGTCTTTTCATGGTCGAAGAGACGGCCAGACAGATGACATGGCACAAATTGGGCAAAAGAACCGAACTAGATGTAGATGGGAATCAGATGTTGGTACACACTTCAGACGCTTTTGCCTGGAAGCACTTCGATGCATTACATAAGGATAAAGCGGCAGATCCAAGGCATCCTCGAGTCGCCATCAGCACTGATGGGTTCAATGTGTTTGGTATGACGGCAACCCAATACAGTTGTTGGCATGTATTTGTCATTCCACTCAATCTCCCCCCCGGAGAGATTATGAAAAGAAAGAACATTTTCCTGACGTTGATAATTCCAGGGCCCAACTATCCGGGGAAGAATATGAATGTGTACATGCAGCCGCTTAAGGATGAATTGCAAGAAGCTTGGGATAATGGGATCAAGACATACGACGCCGCTACAAAACAAAACTTCATGATGCATGTGTGGTACATGTACTCGATGCATGACTTGCCGGCGTATGCGTTATTCATTGGCTGGTGTGTGCATGGAAGGTTCCCGTGCCCCACATGCAAGGCAGCTCTTCAGTTCCATTGGCTGCAGGCGGGTCGCAAGTTTTCTTGCTTCGACTTGCATAGACAATTACTGGATCCTCGCCATAAGTTCAGAAAAGACAAGAAGAATTTCATCAAAGGTAGAGTTGTCAAAAACTCTACACCACCTGCGTTGACAGGCCAACAGACCCTGGAACAGTTAAACGCTCTCGAGCTTGATCCAGAGCGTCCAGGGTATTTCAAAGGGTATAATTCGCAACACGCCTGGACTCACAAGACATGCTTATGGGATCTGCCTTACTTCAAAGACCTCCTTTGCCCACACAACATCGACGTCATGCACACTAAAAAGAATATCGCCGAGGCCCTTTTTGGTACATTGTTCGGCATAGAGGGGAAGTCAAAGGATAATCCTAAGGCTAGAGTCGATCAGGAGGCTCTATGTGATAGACCATTACAAAACATGCGACAACCGAAAGGAAAGTAGAACTGGACAAAGCCAAAGGCATGGTTCAATCTTGGAAGGCTAGCTATGAGGGTAATGATCTTGTGGGTGAAAATGCAGTTGATGTTACCCGATGGGTATGCAGCGAATCTAAAGAGGGGAGCGAGTCTTGACAAACTGAAAATATTTGGTCTCAAGAGTCATGATTGGCACATATGGCTTGAGCGGGTAATGCCGGTGATGTTGCGTGGCTTTATCCCTGAGGATGAATGGCTAGTACTGGTAGAGCTGAGCTATTTCTTCCGTTCTCTTTGTGCAAAAGAACTATCGCCTATCGTGCTATCTGAAATGCAAGAGTTGGCGCCGGAGTTGATATGCAAGTTAGAGAAGATCTTTCCACCAGGCTTCTTTAATCCAATGCAGCATTTGATTTTGCATCTCCCGACCGAGGCAAGATTGGGGGGGCCGTGCAAAATCGTTGGTGCTACGCAACTGAGAGGATGCAGAAGTCGCTTTGAGCAAAATGTAAAAATAAACGTCGAATTGAAGCATCGATGGCCGAGGCATTCATTACTCAGGAGGCGGCAAACTTCGTGACAGCACACTACGAAGCCAAAAATCGTCATTTTCATAATCCGAAGCCTCGGTACAATGATGGCGACCCTAAAAAGGTCGATCCAACCTCAGCCTATTCAAAGAGAAGCTCGCACCAGCCGGTGCTTCGAAAGGAATAGCGTTGGTTGTCGAAGAATGTCGGACCATTTCGTTGTATATCTTCAACAACCTAACAGAAGTGCGGCCGTACATCGAGTAAGTTCTTGGAACATTGTTTCGCAACTTCTAATTCCTTTGAACAACTCTTATTCGCGGATATTTGATACAGTCGATACGTCGCCAAATTCTCGGATGGAGCGGTGATCCAAAAGGATTCCATCGAAGAGTATGAGCTTCTGGCAAAGCATGGAGGTGGCTATCCCGGTTTCATCTCTTGGTTCAAACAAACGGTAATTTCCATTAGACCATTTCATTTCTTCATCTAATTTGCGGCTAATGCAATAATCCCTTCATATTAAATTTGTAGGCTAATTCAGAGTCTATGGATGCCGAATTGAGACAAGTCGCTAATGGTTTTGACTATAAGGTCTGTTCATTTGACAAATACGACATCAACGGGTATCACTTTCGTACCTTTGGCAAAGAGCTACCTATGGCCAACCGAAAGTCTACAAATTGTTGTGTCTCTGCTATCGGCGAAGGAGGTGTCGAGTATTATGGAAGAGTTGAAGCAATTTATGAACTTCTATTCTATGGTGAAAACCCACCGAACGTCGTAATCTTCAAATGCTATTGGTTCCAGCCGAAGGAGACTAGAAGGACTCATGAACATATAGGGCTAGTCGAAATCAAACAAAGCACCCATTTAGATGTTCCCGATGTCTATATTACGGCTCAACAGGCGACCCAAGTTTTCTATCTACCGTGGGCCTGCCAAACTGATCCAAATCTGAATGGTTGGGATGTCGTTTATGAAGTGCCACCACATTTTAGACCACCTCCCCTTAATGAAGAGGATTATGAACCTCACATTAACCCAAACACAAATGAAGGAGAATTCTTCCAAGAAACACGTCTTTCCAAAAAACGTTTCAAGATCCGCTCTACTTCACCCCAGAACATTGAAGTAGACAGCGACTGTGAATCCGACTTCACCCTTGAGCCGGAACAAGAAGAGCCGGAACAAGAAGAGGTTACTGCTGCGGATGACCTGTCAATGCTTGACCGATTACATAAAGGAGGCCTTCCACATGTTGTTCCCGATAGTGATGATGATGCATTTATTGATGATAGTGATGATGATGATCCCGGAGCATATATAGACGATCAAGATTATTATTAGTTCATGTCAGGTATTCAATTTTTATTATATACATGATGATGATACACTTAAATTATATACATGTCGGTATTCAAATTTTTATTATTCATGTAGGTATTCAATTTGTTTTATGTTGTACTAATTTCGTTCACTCTTTGTCATGACAGGTGTTGAAAGATGATGGGCGTGGGTCCAGAGCGTTCCGCGGCTCAGTCTTCGTCTGCGCGTGGTGGGAGGGGTACATCCATTCCACCCCAGCATCTCCGGAGAGCGTTGCTCGACTGTATGCAGACACAGGCGGGAGCTTCTTCGTCGGCGTCGTTGCCCACTGGGAGAGGAGGTCGGGGGAAGAAGAGAGGTACTGGAGGTACACGTGCCCGTGCTGGGAGAGGTAGGAAGGCTGCTACGCCTTCCTCGCCGCCACCCCCAGCTGATTCACCCGAGCACAGGACTGCTAGGGTGGACCCGTCTGAGGAGGAGGCTACGCAGACTCCGGTCCACGAGCCTAGGGTGGATCCGTCTGAGGAGGAGGCTACGCGGACTCTGGTCCACGAGCCTAGGGTCGACGAGCCTTCATCCCACGAGACTCCTGTCCCACAGGCTTCGTCCCACGAGACTTCGGGGCAGAGCAGGGATCAGGGTACGTCCCAGCAGACCCAATGGGATAGCTGGCCGGAGCCGAGTGGCCATGCTGATTCTGGCGGGGATGGGTTTTCTGATAGCGAGGATGAGGTGGTTGAGGGGGGGGGGGAAGGTCTACCAGTGTGGTGGTACACGGCTCCCCCCCCCCCGTGCCGGCGACCCGCGAGCAGAGGTGGTTGATTAGGCCTAAGGGGGAGAAGTAAGTGCATTTACTCGTTTTTAACCTTTTGCCTTCATGGTTCTTCAAATATCTAATGCGTTGGCTTTGTCATACTGCAGGGGTTGGACTCATGCCAAGGGTGCCCGCAGGCCCAACCCCGTCCTTGGTGTGATTGTCCGGCACAACTTTTCAAGGTTTGTCACGTTGCCCGGTGAGGGCCGGGTTTGAGAGCTAGGACTGACCTGGGAGCACTACTTGGCTGCCCCGGCCCCGCCGGAGACGAGGATCGACGGTGTCTTGTGCCACACGAGGGTCGACATGGTTATCAGACAGTTTTGGGTAATTTTTGCTTTACACAATTAAAAATCAACAATATCTATTTATTGTACTAATCATTGTTGTCTCGTTTGATTGCATACCTTCTACAGGTGTGAGGAGGGGTACGAGGAGGCCGCGGCAAAGGTTATCGATGGCGAGTGCAAGCGCCTACTACAGAACTTACGGCACGAGGCTCGACCGCAGGTTGTTCGAGACTACTACGCCTCGCTGAAAGTTAAGAAGGAAAAGACGAAGTGCCACGGAAAGTTTCTGGAGAAGGAGCAGTACATGAAGGTAATTACCTTTTCTTAAGGCCTTGTACTTAGTTTCCTTGATTTGATTCGTAGGCGTAGTGCTCAAATTAATCTTTACTCACTTAGGTGCCCCCGAGATGGTGTGTAGATAAGATGGATTGTTGGGAGGCGTTGGTGGATGAGTGGTGCTCAGAGCAATGGTGAGCCATCCACAACAACGCCAAGGACCGGCGTGCCAAAATGGCTGGTGTGCCACACCATCAAGGCAGCGCCGACCTATATCAATTCGGGGAGAACTGGGTATGTGGTTTGCTTCATGATTCATGCAATTCATTCTTGATGCTTGCTTGAGCCCTTTACTAATACTTTGTTCCTCTGTCTCTCTTTTAGGCGGATCACAATAACACGGAGGTGCCACAGATGTACGACCTCTATGCCATGGCCCATACTGCCTAATACAAGAAGGCGAAGGCATTCTCTAAGTCTGACCTCGATCATCCCGAGAACTTCACCAACATCTCCTCCCACCACAAGCTCGTGAGGTACAGAGATGTAGGGAAGGCGGTGAATGGGGAGGACTTCAACCCGAGCCAGCATCCTATTGATCCAGAGCTGGTGATGATGGCTGGCGGCGGGAGGCCCCATGGCTCGATAACCATTGGAGATGGACTTATACGGTCTTCTCGCACTCTCCGGGAGATCAAGGCGCGCCAAACGAGCTCCTGTCCTGAGATAAGGCCTCGTCCACCGCCAGTCGAGCTCGCCATCGAGGTTAGTCATACGAACTCAGATAGCTTTCCTCCATTACATTGTGTGTGCGAACAAAGATGATTACAATTCTAACGAGGAGTTGTGTTGCAGGCTGCTCTGCAGAAAGAGAGAGAGGCAACCCAGGCGCTTCTGGAGGAACAGGCCCGGCAGGCGGCGGAGGAGAAGAGCGATTTGGAGGAGAGGACGGCTAAGTTGTTGGAGGAGGAGAGGGCACAGAACGATGCGTCTAACAGGGCCATGTACGAGCTCATCGTGGTAAGTTTCTTCTTCATATTAGCCAAATAATGCACTACAGGTTCGTTTCATTAATAACCAATATGATTGACTTGTCAAAACCAAATGTGCAGTCTCTGTGCGAGAAGAACGGCCAGACCCCTCCGCCGATGCCAGTCATTACCACGGCGGGAACGGTGAGTTTCATTTGAATGGTCATTAGTTACTAGTCTTAACATTTCAGTGTCATCATGCTAACAAGACTTTGCAAATGATCTTTGGTGCAACATAACTCGCGAGCCGCATCGCACGACCCTTCTCCAGGGCATCCTTCTCCAGGCCCGAGCAACCCCGGTGCTTCACCTCCGTGATGACGAGGACGGTAAGCCCTAATATGCCACTTACTTGGCTCATTTTCTCAAATAAAGAGAAACTTAGCACTTAGACAAAATTACGTACTTTCGGTCTATCGGAGCTCCTTGTGAGAGTTTCATGTCTCTTCTTGATGGAAGAATCCCGACTATTGTCGCGGGGGTCGTTTCTTCTTCTCCTTCTCTCGATATATACCTTGGTATATTGCGGGAGAGGAGAAGGGGAAACGACCATCACCAACGGTCGAAATATTAGTGTTAGGTAGTGTCCACCAACATACACCACCATACAAGTGTGAGTGAGTGCGCACCATACACACCATGAGGCATGAGAGTTTTTCTAAGGAAAACCTCGAAAGACCGAAAGTCAAGCTCAACAAATGGCATAATAACCTTGGTTAGCTCATATACTTAGCTTATTTAGTTCATTTATGACATAATTAGCTTACTTAGGTCAAAAATGGCATAATAACCTTGGTTAGCTCATAAATGTCATATTTTACCTATGTTAGCTTTGTTTCCTACAAAATGACATAGTAAGCTTACTTACCTCCAAAATGACATATTTTACCTAAGTTAGCTCTAAAATGACCTATACTTAGCATTGTTTTCTCCAAAATGACATAGTAAGCTTACTTAGCTGATTAGCTCTGAAATGACCTATTTTACCTAAGTTACCTCTAAAATGACCTATACTTAGCTTTGCTTCCTACAAAATGAGATAATAAGCTCACTTAGCTCCAGAATGACCTATACTTAGCTTTGTTTCCTCCATAATGACATAATAAGCTTAGTTAACTCAAAAATGGCATAATAGACTTGGTAACCTCATAAATGCCATGTACTTAGCTTATTTTCTTACAAAATGACACAATAAGCTTAGTTAGGTCAAAAATGGGATAATTACCTAGGTTAGCTCCAAAATGACACAAATAAGCAATAAGAAGAAGAAAAACAAGAGGAGAAAGAGAGAGAGAAGAAAAACGCTTCTTCATCTTCTTCTTCTTCTAGATCTTCTTCTACTTCTTCTAGTATTCTTATTCTAACTTTCTTATTTCCAATTTTGCAGATTTGATTCACTTCACGATAGCTTGCTTTGATGTAGTGCTAGTGTTTACATCCTGTTTTCATTTTGTATCGATGAACTTATGTGAAACTTTCTACCTATGGATGAGACTATGTATGTTTGGATGAAACTATTGTAATATATATGGTGAACAATGTGATATTTGATACTTTCAATTTGGTATAATTGTTGGTTGATCATATCCATATGGTAGGGATATTGTTTCTGTGAAATATATATATACATATCATATGTTTGCCTGTGAAAATTCTTGAATATAACAAAAACAGGAAAAAAAGAGGCAATAGTGGCTCTTTGCCGTCTGCCACCGTCGGCAAAGGCCTCTTTGCCGTCTGCCACCGATGGCAAAGGTGGCACGTGGCAGCCGCCTGTACAACCAGGGAACTCCAGCCCTGGGACCATTTGGCCTCTTTGCCGTCCGGGGGCAGACGACAAAGGCCTTGTGACATTGCCGTCCGGGGGCTGACGGCAAAGGCCTTGTGATGTTGCCGTCCGGGGGCTGACGGCAAAGAATGCCGTTACCACCTAATGGGTCTAACGCCAGAACTACACCATCCACCCTCTTTGCCGGCTGACAGCAAAAAAACATTGTCGTCCGCTGAGCATAGGCAGACGGCAAAGAAGCCCTTTACCGGAGTTTGCAGTGCCGAAACTGTGGCCGTCTGCTGGCGGACGGCAAAGGAGTTTGCCGTCCACTGGCCTCTGCTTTGCCGTCTGCTATGGTAGACGACAAAGTGCCTGATTCCAGTAGTGTGTATTCCGTAAATAGTCATACATGCTTATGGAAAAGAACTTGCATGACATCTTTTGTCCTACCCTCCCGTGGCAGCGGGGTCCATAAGGAAACTAAGGGATATTAAGGTCTCCTTTTAATAGAGAACCGGAACAAAGCATTAACTGTAGGATCACTAGAAGTGTGTGTGTCTGGAGGGGGTGAATAGACTACTTGCAAGAATTAAAACCTAACCTTTTCCCAAGTTAATTGGTGGGTAGTTTTAGCAATTATGACAAGTCTAATGCACCCTACACATGCTAGTCAACAAATATGGCAGTGGAAAGTTAGACAAGCACATGTAAGAGAGAGTAGAGATAGGAAGATCAAACGCAATTTGGAGACGCAAGGATTTTTCCCGTGGTTCCGATAGGTGGCGCTATCGTACATCCACGTTTATGGAGTCTTCAACCCACGGAGGGTAACGGTCGCGAGAGTCCACGGAGGGCTCCACCCATAAGGGTCCACGAAGTAGCAACCTTGACTATTCCATAACGGCTTCCGTCCACGAAGGATTAGCCTCACTATGGGTAGATCTTCACGAAATAGGCGATCTCCTTGTCCGTAGAAACTTCTTGGTTCAACTCCACAACACGAAGTAGGAGGCTCCCAAGCGACACCTAACCAATCTAGGAGGCACCACCCTCCAAAAGGTAATAGGCTCGATAGTAACGATGAACTCCTTGCTCTTGTGCTTCAAGATGATAGACTCCTCAACACACAATCACTCTCTCACAGATTTGGCTTTGGTGGAAGAGATTGATTGGGTGGAAAGCAACTTGGGGAGGCTAGAAATCAAGATTCATATGGTTGGAATGGAATGGCTTGATCTCAACACATGAGTAGGTGGCTCTCTCAGAGAAAATTGGATGGGGCAAGTACGGAATAGTTCTGAGTGCTTCTCTTGCGAGTGGGTGGTGGTGAAGGGGTATATATAGGCATCTCCAAAAATCCAACCGTTACACCTATAATGACCAACTCGGTGACACCGAAGTGTAAAACTCGGTGGTACCGAGTTGCTCAAAAGGTAGCAACTTTCGAATCTCGGTGAGACCGATATATAAATCTTGGTAGTACCGATCAGGTGACCAATGGTCAGATTGCAAAACCCGTTGGCACCGATCCAAAAAACTCGGAAATTCCGAATTGAAGAAAAGGGGCAACAGAATGTTGGCAACCTAAACTCGGTGGCACCGATGCACAATCGGCTGTACCGAAGACTTAGGGTTTGGTTGATATCTGTCTGAGGAGAAAATCGGTAGGGCCGAGTGGGGAATATTGGTGGCACCGATTTTGTATGATAGGCTTTTGACAGACTTTTGTGGAAGAGCTTGTGGGTGTTTTTGGTGACTATCACTTGTGCACGTGTACCATTTTGTTCACCATCAATACCTTACCCCCTTTTAATAGTATTGGCTTTCCTATGGACTCAAAGTGATTTCTCACAAAGTAAAATGTAGAGTCTTCTTGCTTGAAGCTTTGCCAACCCTATTCTTTGCATCTTGGGGTCTCTCCACAATCCTTTTGCCAGCCCATCTTCCTCTATGGACTTTTATCTGAAATACACTAGGTAGAAATATTAGTCCAAGAGACAATGTATGTTGTCATGAATTATCAAAACCACCATGGGAGCATATGTGCTTTCATTAACACATAGTGAATACATGAACTCCTCAAACTATGGTCATCACCGGAAAGTATCCCGGTTGTTGTCACCCCGGGGTTTACGGATCATAACACATAGCAGGTGCATATGACTAGCAAGATCGGATCAAGAACATAGATATAATGGTGAAAACATAAACGGTTCAGATCTGAAATCATGGCACTCAGGCCCTAGTGACAAGCATTAAGCATGGCAAAGTCATAGCAACATCAATCTCAGAACATAGTGGATACTAGGGATCAAGCCCTAACAAAACTAACTCGATTACATGATGAATCTCATCCAACTCCTCACCGACCAGCGAGCCTACGAAGGAATTACTCACTCCCGGTGGGGAGCGTCATGGAATTGGCGATGAAGGAGGGTTGCTGATGACGAAGCCCGAAGATTCCCCTCTCCGGAGCCCCAAACGGGCTCCAGATCTGGCCTCCCGATGAAGAACAGGAGGTGGCGGCAGCTCCGTCTTGTGAAACGCGATAAAACTTCCTCTCCGGTTTTTTTCTCCAAAAATAGGAATTTATAGTGTTGGAATTAGGGTCAGGGGGCCACGAGCTGACCACAACCCACCAGGGCGCGCCTGGGGGTGGTGCGCCCTGGTGTATCGTGCCTAGCCAGGGCACCCCCTCCGGTGGTTCTTGGCTCCAGTATTTTTTATTTATTGTAAAATAATTCTCCAAAAAGTTTCGTCCAGTTTCGAGAACTTTTATTTCTGCACAAAAACAACACCATGGTAGTTCTGCTGAAAACAGCGTCAGTCCGGGTTAGTTTCATTCAAATCTTGCAAATTAGAGTCCAAAACAAGGGATAAAGCGTTAGGAAAAGTAGATACGATGGAGATGTATCAACTCCCCCAAGCTTAACCCATTGCTTGTCCTCAAGCAATTCAGTTGACAAACTAAAAGTGAAAAAGAAAAACTTTTACGAACACTTTTGTTCTTGTTTACATACATATGCTTAAGTAGCACCCAGGTTTTCAGCAAAGATTATGACTAACCATGTCAACAATAACTCTTAAAAATTATATTAGCTCATATCAATGACATAAACAAATAGGGAGCAATAATAAAATATCTCAAATGCAAACAATTTGTCAAAACAATGATGATATAATATGACAATAGTGGTATCTCGCTAGCCCTTTCTGAGACCGCAAAACATAAATGCAGAGCACCTCCAAAGTTCAAGCAGCGACTAAACATTGTAATTCATGGTAGAAAAGATCCAGTCATGCTGCATCCAACATTAACTATACACAATGCATGAGGATGACAATGGTGCTCTCAGATTAGGCACTTATTTGAGACGCTGATGACTCAAAATAAAAGTAAATAGATAGTCCCTTCGTAGAGGGAAGCAGGGATTTGCAGAGGTGCCAGAGCTCAAAGCTTAAACCAGAGATAAATATAATTTTGGGAGGTGCACCCTTCCTGTCAATGTTACGACCAAGAGTTATCAATATCTTCCATGCTAAACACATTAGCGGCAGTTCCCAAGCGGTAAAAGTAAAGGTTTACTCCCCCTCCACTGACGTGGCTTGAGACTGCGTCGGTATTTCCCCAAAGAGGAAGGGATGATGCAGCACAGCGACGATAAGTATTTCCCTCAGTTATGAAACCAAGGTTATCGAACCGGTAGGAGGATCACCACCACCCAATAAGAAGCACCTACACACAAATAACAAATACTTGCAACCCGACGCGAAAGGGAGGTTGTCAATCTCTCTACGATAAAAAGGTAGATTAGGTAGTGGTAGATAGGAGAGATAGATCTCTCAAGAATACAAAATAAAAAGAGCAAATAAAATATGCAGCAATATGTTTTTGGGTTTTTGGTTTTGTAGATCTGAAAACAAAGAGGCAAAAAGATTGATCGGAAAGCAGTATGTTGGAAAAGAAGACCCGGGGGCCGTAGGGTTCACTAGTGGCTTCTCTCATGAGTATAGCGCACGGTGGGTGAACAAATTACTGTTGGGAAATTGATAGAAGATCAAATAATCATGACGATATCCAAGGCGATGATCATTATATAGGCATCACGTCCAAGATAAGTAGACCGACTCTTGCCTGCATCTACCACTATTACTCCACACATCGACCGCTATCCAGCATGCATCTAGTGTAGTAAGTTCATGGAAAAACGGAGTAATGCCATAAGAACGATGACATGATGTAGACAAGATATATTCATGTAGGAATAGACCCCATCTTGTTATCCTTAATGGAAACGATTCATGCGTGCCTTGCTGCCTCTTCTGTCACTGGGAAAGGACACCGCAAGATCAAACCCATCACAAAGCACCTCTTCCCATGGCAAGAAAAATCGATCTAGTCGGCCTAACTAATCCAAAGATTCGAAGAAGAAATACGAGGCTATAAGTAATCATGCATATAAGAGATCAAAGAAGACTCAAATAATATTCATGGATAGAAACTGATCATGAACTCAAAATTCATCGGATCCCAATAAACACACCGCAAAAGTTTACATCAAATAGATCTCCAAGAGACCATTGTATTGAGAATCATAAGAGAGAGAGAGAGAGAGAGAGAGGAAGCCATCTAGCTACTGCCTACGGACCCGTAGGTCTATCGTGGACTACTCACGCATCATCGGAGAGGCACCTATGAAGAAGATGAACCCCCCCGTGATGGTGTTTAGATTGGATCTCGAGGTTCTGGAACTTGCGGCGGCTGGAATTGTGTTTTGTCAACTCCCCTAGGGTTTTTATAATATTTGGGAATTTATAGGCATCAGAGGCAGTGCAGAGGGGTCCCGTGGAGGGCACAACCCATCAGGGCGCGCCGGGGCCCCCCCTGGCACGCCCTGGTGGGTTGTGGCCTCCCCAGCCCTCCTCTCTGGTACTTCTTTGGCCCACTAGGTGTCTTCTGGTCCAGAAAAAATCTCCAAAAAGTTTCGTCGCAATTGGACTCCGTTTGGTATTGATATTCTGCGAAGTAAAAAAGAAGCAAAAATAGCAACTGGCACTTTGGCACTATGTCAATAGGTTAGTCCCAAAAATGATATAAAGTTGTTATAAAATGATTGTAAAACATCCAAGAATGATAATATAATAGCATGGGACAAGCAAAAATTATAGATACGTTTGAGACATATCATCCACCAACAAACACACTCCACATCTAGACGAATCCACGGGTACCGTCCATACCAACAACATTCCCGGGGGAGTTTTGTTTAATATTTTGCAATTTTTTATTTCGGGACTGGGAATCCCTATTACCGCCCCTCTCGTGCGAGGACGAGTGAATAAACACTCATCATGAGAATAACCCGCTTAACATGGAAGATACTGACCGCCCCTTATCGCTCCATGAGCGGTCCAGCCACACAAAACATATGTTCATTTGAAATTTTAGAGGTGGCACATGCAAATTTACTTGGAACGGCAGGGTAATACCGCATATAGGTAGATATAGTGGACTCATCTGGAATAACTTTGGTTTAAGGATTTTGATGCACAAGCAGTATTCCCGCTTAGTACAGGTGAAGGCTAGCAAATAGGTTGAGAAGCGGCCAGCTAGAGATCGAAAATGGTCATGAACATGCATTATGAATAATAAACATTGAATACTAGCATGAGTAGGATATGGACACCATGAACATAAATATCATGAAGGCTATGTTGGTTTTGATTCAACTACATGCGTGAACATGTGCCAAGTCAAGCCATTCGAAACATTCAGAGGAGGATACCATATCATCATACTACATCACAACCATTTTAATGCATGTTGACATCCAAGATAAATCATTATCCACTCCTGGCTACTTAAGCATGGCATGAGCAACTATAATCTCTAATTGTCATTGCACACATGTTTGATCATAATATGCTGAATCATGGATACTAGGTTAAACATATTTACAAAAACAAAAACAAGTTGAGTTCATACCCGCTTCTCTCTGCCATAGTCACTTCATGAAATATCGTCATTATTGCCTTTCACTTGCATGACCGAATGATATAAAGAATAATAATAGTGCAAGAGTACCATGGACTAAGCTGGAATCTGCAAACATTTTCTTCAAAAGAAGAAGACAAAGTAATATGGGCTCTTTGTTAGATCAATAGTAGTGCATATGAGAGCCACTCAATATTTTCATCGTGGTCTTCTCCTTGGTACGACTCAAATAAAAGGAAAAGAATTTTAGAGAAACACACTGAAATATTTATTAGAGTTTTTGGTTTTTCTTAAAGAAAGAAAATTAAAGAGGGAAAAACAAAAACGAGAAGAACTATTTACACGGGAAAACTCCCAACAAGTAAAAGAAGAAACGAGAAATCTTTTTGGGTTTTCTTTTGCTACTACGATTAATTTAAACTGGAAAGAAAAACCTAAAAGAAGCAGGAAATATTTTTGGATTTTCTCAAAGTTTTTCAAACACGCAAGAAGAAAGCGAGAAAATAGATCTAGCAAGGATAATACAATGAAAAAGTGTAGACACCGACAATTGGAATGAAGTGTGTAAACATGAATATAATGTCGGTGGAAATACGTACTCCCCCAAGCTTAGGCTTTTGGTCTAGCTTGGTAATCACCATCCGCGGCCTGGATAATAGTCTGAGTGATAGCCCACCGAGGCTCTTGGTGCAGCCTTCTCAGCCCGTCTAGCAGCTTCAACCTCCACATTGTACGCACGGGCCTCGCTTTCAAGAATGTAGTATCTTCTCTTACTGCGATAATCAAAGAGAGCAGGAGCAGGCAAGACAACAGGTACAATGGGGTCGTTATTGAACCTCAAGTTGTAAGTATAATTAGTGATTGTGCCCTTAAGGAACTTATAACGTTTCATGGCCTCAAAGTCTAAGTACTGAGTGGGTAAAATGGGATCGTTAGGCTAGGGTGATACATTTAGCTTCTTAGCTACACGGGAGGCATAGATCCCACCATAAAAGTGACCACTATTAGCATTGTGTTGCAATCTCCGTGCAATGATTGCTCCAAGATTATAACGTTTAATTCCTGTTATAGCAGTGTGTATAAGACTCAAATCAGGGGCACACAGCGTGCTGCAATCTTGCTTGCCCACGATGCATTTGCCATTAAAGAGTGCAAAGTAGTGTATAGATGGAAAATGGATGCTTTTTATTCTACCTTGTGCCACTCCTATATCTTCACCGTAGCAAATATTAATCAAAAATGACTTATACTCAGATTTTGGTGGTTCGTCTAGCGAACCCCAATATGGAATTTTGCACGCTTCACAGAACACATCTAAAGGCATGGTAAAGGGATGGTCATAAAGGATAAATGAAACTCTAGACTCACGAGGAAAATATTTAAATTTCTTTGTGAATGTTTTTGTGAGGTCGAGATGTTGAATGCACTCATCTGCGATGAAGGGGGCAAGTTTTGCGTTGTGGATAAATTCCTCGAATTCCTCCTTGATACTCGCACCTTCCATGAATTCGTTCCATGGCCATAAGCATGATTTGGTAGCGGCATTCCGCATCGAGCTTGCACTTGGCTCAACATAAGAACGTTGTATTGAGCCACTACTCGATGATGCCTCCGAGGACCTTCTCCTCGAAGAACTCCTTCCAAATAAATTCATTTTATTCGTGTACAAATTTCTAAAAAAAATTGGGTCCCGAATTTTTTGTTAACAAAACTTCGTAAGATTGATAGCAACTACTCATACGGATGCCTAGAGGCCATATTAAGCATTCAAACTACTTAGAACTCTAAGAATTCCACATGCAAGCCCATATACAGCAGCACCAAGAGTAGCTAATTATTCTAAAAATAAACCACTAAATCAAAAACTAATTGGAGCAATGGAGGTGTCACTAAAACGGTTTCGGAAATGGAGCTTCGAGCAAAGAGATCGAAATCCGCGGGTTTGAGAGCAAGAACACGAGAGAGAGAGAGAGAGAGAGAGAGAGCTATGGTGATTTTTTCTGGAGGTAGGAGATGGAATGGGCTAAAGGGATAAGTGAGGGGACCCACGTGGGGACCACAACCCACCAGGGTGCATCCGGGGTTGCTGGCGCGCCCTGCTGTCTTGTGGACACCAGGTGCACCCCCCCCCCTCTGATGTGATTTGCACTAGAAATTCAGAAATATTCAGAAAAAATCGTGTTAAATTTTTAGGACATTCTGAGAACTTTTATTTTTGGGTCATTTTTTTATTGCACGGAGAAAACAGAAAATAGGATAAACATGGCATTTTATTTTATATGACTAGAAGAATAGAAAACAAAAGGTGAGAGCAGAAGGTTGTGCCTATTAGATTAATCAACTTCATACCTCTCAAAAATGATCCATTAATAAGGTTGATCAATTCTTATTAACAACCACTTTCGATTAGCATGAAACCGAAGAACTTTCGTAAAACACTAAGTTACCTTAATGGTGATGTGCATATCACCAACAATAAGTATGTCATATTTCTTTTTGGCAGTAGGTAGAGGTAGTTGAAAACTTCCAATAGTGAGTGTCAGAGATTCTTCAATAACATTTATACCATTCACTTGGAATTGTTTCTTCAGAAAGTGCACCATATGCTCATTACCATTGATATGAAAAGTGACTTTGCTTTTATTGCAATCAATAACAGCCCCTGCAGTATTCAAAAAGGGTCTTCCAAGGATAATCGACATGTTGTTGTCCTCGGGCATCTCAAGAATAACAAAGTCTGCTAAGATAGTAACGTTTGCAACAACAACGGGAACATCCTCACAAATACCGATAGGTATGGAAGTTGATTTGTCAGCCATTTGCAATGATATTTCAGAAGGTGTGAGTTTATTCAAATCAAGTCTTCTATATAAAGATAAAGGCATAACACTAACACCGGCTCCCAAATCACACAAAGCAGTTATAACATAATTTCTTTTAATGGACCAAGGTATAGTTGGTATTACAGGATCTCCAAGTTTTTTAGGTACTCCATCCTTAAAAGAATAATTAGCAAGCATGGTGGTGATTTCAGCTTCAGATATCTTTCTTTTATTAGTGATGATGTCTTTCATGTATTTTGCATAAGGGGCCATCTTTAAAATATCAGTTAAGTGGGTACGCAAAAAGACTGGCCTAATTATTTCAGCAAAGCGTTCAAATTCCTCATCATCCTTTTTCTTAGATGGTTTAGGTGGAAAAGGCATGGGTTTTTAAACCCATGGCTCTCTTTTTTTACCATGTTTTCTACCCACAAAGTCTCTTTATCACATCGTTTATTTTTAGGTTGTGGGTTATCAAGATCAACAACAGGTTCTATTTCAACATCATTATCTGGTTCTGTATCATTGTTCGGTTGGTTATCTTCATGAACATCATCATTATCATTTTCATTATCACTAGGTGAATGTTCATTACCAGAGTGAGTTTCATCATCAGAAATAGAGACATCATTATCTTCAGGAGGTTTTTCTATCTCAGGTTCACGAGAGGTATGCAAAGTCCTATCATTTTTATTTTTATTTTCTTTTTAGAAGGACTAGGTGCATCAGTGTTAATTCTCTGAGAGTCTTGTTCAATTCTTTTAGGATGACCTTCAGCATAAAGAGGCTCTTGGGTCATTCTACCTCCTCTAGTCACTGCTCTAATAGCATGATCATTCATATTATTATTCATTTCATTAAGAAATTCTCTTTGAGATTTAGCAACTTGTTCTAACTGGGTTTCAACCATAGAGGCATGTTTTCCTACACCTCTAACATCATTACTAATTCTAAATAACAAGTCACTCAAGCGAGCAATCATATCAGAATTATATTTCAATTGTTTCAGAACATTTGCATTAAAGTGAACTTGTTTCCTAATATAGTTGTCAAACTCATATAAGCATTGACTAGGATGTTTATTGTAAGGGATGTCACCTTCATCAAACTTAATAAATAATTTACCTCTACCACCTGTTGAGGTGGTGTTGTGTCAAGGCCATGTATTTCTTCAATAGGTGGTAAATTCTTAACATCCTCGGCTTTAATACCTTTTTCCTTCAAACATTTCTTTGCCTCTTGCATATCTTCAGGACTGAGAAATAAGATACCCCTCTTCTTCAGAGTGGGTTTAGGTGTTGGTTCAGGGAGAGTCCAATCATCATAATTCTTCAATGTATTATTCAATAGTTCCTCAGCTTGTTCAACAGTTCGTTCCCTGGAAACACAACCAACACAACTAGCTAGGAAGTCCCTAGAAGCATTAGTTAGTCCATTATAGAAGATATCAAGTATTTCATTTTTCTTAAGAGGGTGATCAGGCAAAGCATTACGTAATTGGAGAAGCCTCCCCCAAGCTTGTGGGAGACTCTCTTCTTCAATTTGCACAAAGTTAAATATTTCCTCTAAGGCAGCTTGTTTCTTATGAGCAGGAAAATATTTTTCAGAGAAGTAGTAAATCATATCCTGGAGACTACTCACACAACCAGAAGCAAGAGTATTGTACCATATCTTAGCATCACCCTTTAATGAGAATAGAAATAATTTGAGAATATAGTAGTAGCGAATCTTCTCATCATGAGAAAAGAGGGTGGTTATATCATTCAACTTAGTAAGATGTGCCACTACAGTTTCAGTTTTATAGCCATGAAAAGGATCAGATTCAACCAAAGTAATCAACTCTGGGTCGACAGAGAATTCATAGTCCTTATCGGTAACAAAGATAGGTGAAGTAGCAAACTTAGGATAACATTTCCTTCTAGCATTCAAAGTCTTTTCTTTATACTTGCATAATAATTTCTTAAGATCATCTCTATCCTTACAAGCAAGGATTTCTCTAGCTATTTCTCCATCCATAACATAACCCTCAGATATCTCAGGCATTTCAAATCTAGGAGAGCTAGGTCTAATAGGTGTTTCATAGTTCTCAGTTTCAAAGACTTCATCAGTTTCAATAATTTCATTCTCTTTAGCTCTAGCAATTTGTTCATCAAGAAATTCACCTAGTGGCACATTATCAACAGACATGGTACTAGCATCATCATAAGCATCATTCATAGCAGAAGTAGAATCATCAATAACTTGCGACATATCAGAATTAATAGCATGTGGTGGTGTTGCAAGTTTACTCATAACCGAAGGTGAATCAAGTATAGAGCTAGATGGCAATTCCTTACCTCCCCTCGTCTTAAAGGGGAAAAAAATTGGTTCTTGTATCCTTTAGATTCTTCATAGTGATAAATTGATATAAATCCCAAGTGACTCAGCAAATATAGATATGCTCCCCGGCAACGGCGCCAGAAAAAGGTCTTGATAACCCACAAGTATAAGGGATCGCAACAGTTTTCGAGGGTAGAGTATTCAACCCAAATTTATAGATTCGACACAAGGGGAGCCAAAGAATATTTGCAAGTATTAGTAGTTGAGTTGTCAATTCAACCACACCTGGAGATTAAATATCTACAGCAGAGTAATTAGTAGCACAGTAATATGATAGTTTTGATAGCAGTAGTAACAGTAACAGTGATAGCAATGATTTTTGTAGCAAGTGTAACAGTAGCAGTAGCAATAGTAACTTAGCAAGAACAATATGTGGAAAACTCGTTGGCATTGGATCGATGAATCTGTTGGATGATATTCATCGTATAACAGTCATAACCTAGGGCGACACAGAACTAGCTCCAGTTCATAAATATAATGTAGGCATGTATTCCGTAAATAGTCATACGTGCTTATGGAAAAGAACTTGCATGACATCTTTTGTCCTACCCTCCCGTGGCAGCGGGGTCCATAAGGAAACTAAGGGATATTAAGGCCTCCTTTTAATAGAGAGCCGGAACAAAGCATTAACGCATAGTGAATACATGAACTCCTCAAACTACGGTCATCACCGGAAAGTATCCCGGTTGTTGTCACCCCGGGGTTTACGGATCATAACACAGAGAAGGTGCATATAACTAGCAAGATCGGATCGAGAACATAGATATAATGGTGAAAACATAAACGGTTCAGATCTGAAATCATGGCACTCAGGCCCTAGTGACAAGCATTAAGCATGGCAAAGTCATAGCAACATCAACCTCAGAACATAGTGGATACTAGGGATCAAGCCTAACAAAACTAACTCGATTACATGATGAATCTCATCCAACTCCTCACCGACCAGTAAGCCTACGAAGGAATTATTCACTCCCAGTGGGGAGCATCATGGAATTAGCGATGAAGGAGGGTTGGTGATGACGAAGACCGAAGATTCCCCTCTCTGGAGCCCCAATCGGGCTCCAGATCTGGCCTCCCGACGAAGAACAGGAGGTGGCGGCGGCTCCATCTCATGAAACGCAATAAAATTTCCTCTCCAGTTTTTTTCTCCAAAAATAGGAATTTATAGTGCTAGAATTAGGATCAGGGGGGCCACGAGCTGACCACAACCCACCAGGGCGCGCCTGGGGGGTGGCGCGCCCTGGTGTATCGTGCCCAGCTAGGGCACCCCCTCCGGTGATTCTTGGCTCCAATATTTTTTATTTATTGTAAAATAATTCTCCAAAAAGTTTCGTCCAGTTCTGAGAACTTTTATTTCTACACAAAAACAACACCATGGTAGTTCTACTGAAAACAACATCAGTCAGGTTAGTTTCATTCAATTCATGCAAATTAGAGTCCAAAACAAGAGCAAAAGCGTTAGGAAAAGTAGATACGACGGAGATGTATCATCCCTCTTCGGCCTATTTATTCTCTAATATCCTAAAAACCTTGGAGGCAGTCCCGAAACCCTTTTTCCGCCGCCGCAAGTCTGTGTTCCATCGCGAGGCCATCTGGAGCTCCGTTCTGGCACCCTGCCGGAGGGGGGATCGATCACGGAGGGCCTCTTCATCCACCTTGCTGCCCTCATGATGATGTGTGAGTAGTTCACCATAGACCTGCGGGTCCATAGCTAGTACCTAGATGGCAATCTCTCTCTCTTATGATCTTCGATACAATGGTCATCGCATCTTTGCTTTGATCTATCAGATGTAATCCTACTGTGCGGTGTGTTTGTTGGGATCCGATGAATTGTGGGTTTATGTTCAGATTATTCATGAAAAGTATTTGAGATGCCTCTAAAATATACTATCTCTTAAGTGCATGATCATTATAGCTTCGTAATGCTCTCCGATCTATTGATATGCTTTGGCCAAGTAGATTGATATTTCATCGGTGGGAGTGGTGTGTTGTGGCATCCCCTGTTTCGTCTCAAATCCTTCGGTATGTCACTTGAAGATATATTTTTATTCGTCACATTATATGAGTTTTGCTTGGAGCGTCGTTTGCTTTTGTTTGCTTTTACTTTCATTTTGCCACAATCATTGTTTGTTGGACACACCTATTTAATAGAAACACACCTTCATCATAATTTGTTAGAATACTCTATGTGCTTCACTTATATCTTTTGAGCTTAGCAGTTGCTCTAGTACTTCACTTATATTTTTTTGAGCACGGTGGCGTCTAGATTTTAAAGAAATGATTTCACTCTCGTTCTTCACTTATATTTGTTTGAGAGTTAATAAATAGTGACGGTAATTTGCATGGGTCATACAGACTAGTCCAAGAATATTAGGTATTCAAAGAGTGATAATCAAAACCATCATGTTGCACATATAAAGAAATTGTGGGTTAATGATATTGATGCAGTAATGTGAAATAGGTGTGAGTTCATAATTGTTAAACCGTAGAAGTGTCGATATTAAGAGGGGTTGACCTTTTTGTTCATCTAAAAATTAAAGAGGCATGGTGATGATGTGTGAGCATTTCTATTCCTCGTTGAAATCCTAGTGTTGTTTCGGGTCGGAAACGTGCGATGGTTAACTCCTACCAACCTCTTCCTTCGGGGCATGCGATTAGTACTTTGATCTATGATAAACTAATAAAACTTTGCAATAAGTATATGAGTTCTTTATGACTAATGTGAAACGATGGACATATGCAATCTCACATTTTCATAATTTGCTAGCCTCTTCGGTACCGTGATAGCCCATTCTCACCTCGAGGATCGGTGCAACTTTCTCCGGTGCATCCAAACCCTGTGACATGATACACTCTATTGCACATAAGACTTATTATATCTTTCTCAAACCAGCCATCAAACCTACCTATCATGGCATTTCCATAGCCATTCCGAGATATATTGCCATGCAAATTCCATTGTCACTTCACATGACTAGTTCGTTCATCGTCATATTGCTTTGCATGATCATATAGAGCTGACATAGTATTTGTGGCAAAGCCACCTTCATAATGTTTTTGATACATGTCACGCTAGATCATTGCACATCCTGGTACACTGCCAGAGGCATTCATACAGAGTCATATCTTTATATCAGTTCTCCATGTTGAGTTGTAAGTAAATAAAAGTGTGATGATCATCATTATTAGAGCATTGTCCCAGTGAGGAAAGAATGATGGAGACGATGATTCTCCCATAAGTCGAGATGAGACTCCGGACGAAAATAAAGATGGGGGGGGGGGCAAATGAGCCCACCATCCATTCAAAAAAATGAGAGAAAATGAGAGAAGGGACTTTGCTACTATCGTTTACCACACTTGTGCCTCAAAGTGGCACCATGTTCCTCATGTAGAGAGTCTCATGATAAATCACTTTCATATGCTAGTGGGAATTACCTATTCCTTATTACAAACTTGGCTTGTATATTCCTACGACGGGCTTCCTCAAATGCCTGAGGTCTTCATGAGCAAGCAAGTTGGATGCACACCCCACTTAGCTTCGTTTGAGCTTTCATAAACTTATAGCTCTAGTGCACTACTCCTCGCATTGACATCTATCAATGGGCATCTCCATAGCCCGTTGATACGCCTAGTTGATGTGATACTATCTTCTCCACTTCCTACCCCTTTGATATCAACCACCATATTCTATTCCACCTAAATTCTATGTCCAATGGCTCACACTCATGTATTGCGTGAAGAATAAAAAGTTGATGCATATTGAAAAAGTATGAACCAATTGCCTGACTTAGACACCATGGTGCTTAACATTTGTATTAATGTGGTGAAGATGGAGCCATGCCTTGCTAATACAATAAGATGAATGGGGGGTAAACATTTCTTAAGGATCGTATACTTTTAGGAATTAACAATTCTGTTTCTTACACTTTGAATATTGTTATGTTAATATATGTTGATTCATCTTTTCTCAATGAGCATATGTCGGGGGGATGACCCCCGGGTAGGCAACGGAGCCCGAATCCCTTTCGGAAAATCATCAGAGCAAGACAAGTCCCTTTGGCCGGCTTGCCAAGCACGCCGGCTACCCAGCGCGAGCCGGCTCGGCGTGGCAACCCGGCCTGGCCGGCTGGCCCATGCCGGCTGGCCGCGAGGCGGCGAAGCCTTAGCGACGAAGCAAGCGGTGCTACAGCGATCCTCCCTTTACCCTGATAGAGCAGGTGAGGCTGCAGCTTTCCTTGCGCCCCCGCCTGAGGCGGGCGGTGTCAGTGAGGCGCGGTCCTGTAGAAACGGCGGCGCCGACCTCCCTCTGACGATGGACAAGACGCGCCACAGTGCCTCGAACCCAGACCGACGAGACAAGACCCGTCACGATGCCCGCGCCAGGCAGGTGCGGCGCACCTGACGACCCGGCACCCGGCGACCCGGCATCCCGGCATCTGGCGACCCGGCGACCCGGCCACCGGATCCTGGTCAATGACACCAGGGGCCCGCGCCCCTGGTACGTTACCGTTGTAACCCTGGGGGTCGGCCTATAAGACCCCCAGGGAGGCCTCCGTGCAGGGAGATCGGGTTTTAGTGGCCGAGAGTTCGAGTTAGTGCGGTAAGGTCAGTTCTCACCCTAGCTAGCTCTCTCCAGATCACGAACACTCGCACAGGAGAGGCAGAACGGTGGCTCAGCCCCTTCTCCCTCCTCCGTCCAAGCAGCTCCAGGAGCGACTCTGTAACCTCTGTGCTTATCAGCTCACACGGCAGGAGTAGGGGTGTTACCTCTCCAGAGGGCCCCGAACCTGGGTACGTCTTGTGTCCCGCACTCGCTCGTGCCAACCTCGCCTCCGGAACCCACCGGCGTCCTATCGTAGCCCCACCTCATAAGCCATCTCATGGCATCTGCCGTGAATCACGGACCCCCAGCGAGAATACCACGACAGTTGGCACCCACCGTGGGGCTGCTCGCGGCGTCGGCCGGAGTCAAGTTTCGGACGAGGCCCTTCACCAGCTCCGGCGAGCGCATCATGCACGGTTTGGTCAGTGCGCCCCACACGGCCAAACCGGCCGGCTGCAGCGCTGCGCTGGGCGCGGACGTCGCCGGCCCCGCAGGCTGCTTCATCGTCCCCTTCGGCGCGCTGCGCGTCTTCATCGCGCTCGTCCCCGACGTGTTTCCCAGCGAAGTGTGCAACTGCGCCGACTCACCTGTCCCCGTTAGCCGCGCCGTCCCCGACGACGTCGCTGCTCTCTGCGTTCACGCGGAGGTGCTCACCATCGGCACCAGTTCTGGCTCCCCGCGCGCCAAGGAGAAGGCTGCCGCGGCTGCCGCCTTGGCTACGGTTCCGCCTCGCCGGACTGACCCGCTCCACGACACGATCCGGAGTCAGCAAGCCCCCATCACGCCTGACGCCGACACGGCTGCTGCAGCGGCCCAGCTCAACGAGGGCCGCCAGCATCTGCTGCTCGAGGCCACGGAGCTTGCGGCAACCCGGCGCCGGCTGGAGTCCGCCCAGCGAGAATTCGACAGCGCGCATGGCCTCACTCCGCCTGCCGTCGAGCCCAGCCGGGTCGCGGAGGTGCGGAACCGCGGGGGCGCACTCGGCCGTGCGCTACGCGCCGGCCGACCCGTCTACGACACCCCCGTCAAGAACATGCGCGCGGCGCTAGCCGCGATTGCTGATCTCGAGTTCCTGGAGGGCGAGGAGCTGCTACAGCAGCAGCAGCGCATCCGCGACCTCATCACCGCGGCGAACGAGCAGCAGCAGCGCTTCGACCCGGCCCAGCCATCCGGCTCCGCCTCAAGAAGAACCGGGGACCCGGAGAGGGCTCTCCGGGATGCATGGCAGACGTCTTCGCACGCCACTAGCGCAAGCCGCTCTGGCCGGCACCGGTCCGGCCGGAGTCGGCACAACCGCGCCACCACCGCTGGAGACGGCAACGCTGGCGAAACGGCCGGCGACGGCTGGGTTCAGCAGCCGGAGCCTCCCGTGCGCCCGGCTCGGCGGCCCGAGCCGGCCCCGGAAGCTCCTGCTCCCCGCGGTCCCGTGACCAACCGAATCGGCCTCCGCGTTCCCGTGGCTGACCGGCTCAGCCCCCGCGAGCCCTACGACGAAAGCGACGCCCGTCACCGCATCGACCGGCTGGCGCGCTCCACGGCCCTGGAGGAGGAAAGCTCTGTTGGCCCGGCGTGCTTCGGCCCCCGCATTCGCAAAGAACCCTTCCCCAAAGGCTTCTCGCTGCCCCGCGACTCGCCAAAATACACCGGCGCCACCAAGCCGGAGGACTGGCTAACCGACTACACCACAGCTGTCGGCATAGCCGGCGGCAACCGGCGTGTGGCTGTCCGTTACGTCCCCCTCATGCTGCTCGGTTCGGCCCGGACGTGGCTCAATAGCCTCCGTGCCGGCAGCGTGAACTCCTGGCTGGATTTCAAAGACGCGTTCGTCCGCAACTTCACCAGCACCTACACGCGACCCGGCAAGCCTTGCCAGCTCTCCATGTGCGTCCAGAAGCCGGGCGAGCCCCTGCGCGACTTCCTCACGCGGTGGACGGAGCTTCGCAACTCCTGCGAAGGGGTCCACGAGGTCCAGGCCGTCCAATACTTCATCGACGGATGCCTAGACGGCACTCTGGTCAAACACCGGCTGGTGTGCAACGAGCCGGAGACCCTGGCGGAGCTCATGGCCGTGGCGGACAAGTACGCTACGGCCGACTCCGCGATGGATGTGAAGATCACGATCGGCGCGGACGGCAAGCTTCTCCCGGCCCAGCCGGCTCCCCCCAAGCCGGCTGGCGACAACAGCCAGCGCCGGCAAGACGACAACAACAACAACGGCAAGCGCCGGAGCGACCAGCCGGCGCCTCGCTACGACCACTGGCAACTCGCTGCCGTGGAGAGGGAGCAGCCGGCCGAGCAAGGCCCCAGCCAGCGCCCGCGCACCGGCAAGGCCGTCTGGCAGCCCAAGCTGACCTTCGAGCAGATGCTTGAAGCCCCCTGCAAAAACCACAGCGGCGCGAAGCCATCGACGCCCACGCTCCGGCAGTGCAGCTTCACGCAGCGCTTCTTGAAGGGCAACCTTCCACCCCCACTGCCTGGAGCCGGCTCGCAGCAGCCGCCGCTACCGCCGCCTCCGCCGCCACCCGGCGCCCTCACCGACAACCCTTTCCCGCGCTCCGACGCATCCTACGTCGTCTTCACCAGCGAGGGGGATGACAAGCACGCCAAGCGCAAGCACGCGGCCGAGGTGAACGCCATCGTCCCTCCAGTTCCCCAGTACATGCACTGGTCCGACCGGCCGGTGAGCTGGACCCGGGAGGATCACCCGGCCGTCATGCCCACGCCGGGCGGCTACGCCCTCGTGCTCGACCCCACCTTCGTCTCCGAGAAGCGCACCTGCCGCTTTTCGCGGGTGCTGATCGACGGCGGCAGCAGCATCAACATCCTCTACCGCGACACGATGACCAAGCTCGGCATCGAGGCGCGACAGCTGGAGCCGACCCGGACAGTGTTCCACGGCATCGTGCCGGGACACTCCTGCTCCCTGATCGGCCGGCTCCGGCTCGACGTCCTTTTCGGCTCCAGTAGCCATTTCCGCCGCGAGCCGATCTAGTTCGAGGTGGTCGACCTGGCCAGCCCCTACCACGCGCTGTTGGGCCGGCCCGCGATGGCCAAGTTCATGGCGGTCCCCCACTATGCCTACCTGAAGTTGAAGATGCCGGGTCCCAAGGGCCTCATCACCATCTTCAGCGACTACAAGAAGTCCCTCGAGTGCGCCAAAGCCAGCTCCCAGCTGGCCGAGTCGCTGGTCATCGCCGAGGAGAGGCGCCAGCTCGACAAGATCGTGGCGCTGGTTAACGCGCAGTCGGCTGTGCCGGCTCCGCCCAAGCCGGCCGACGAAGCCTCCTTCAAGCCGGCCAAGGACACGAAGCGGGTCCCGCTCGACCCGGCCGACCCCAGCTCCAGCAAGTACGTCGTCATGGGTGCCGGCCTCGACAGCAAATAGGAAGGCGAGCTCGTCGATTTCCTCCGTGAGAATCTGGACGTCTTCGCATGGTCTCCCAAAGACATGTCGGGTGTCCCGAGGGAATTCGCCGAGCACAAACTTCACGTCCGCAAGGACGCCAAGCCCGTCCGGCTGCCGCTGCGCCGTTTCTCCGAGGAGAAGCGAAGAACCATCGGCGAAGAGATCGCCCGGCTGCTCAAAGCCGGGTTCATCATGGAAGTATTCCACCACGAATGGCTGGCCAACCCGGTCCTCATCCTGAAGAAAAACGGTACTTGGGGCATGTGTATCGACTACACCAGCCTGAACAAGGCATGCCCCAAGGACCTGTTCGCTCTGCCGCGGATTGACCAAGTCATCGACTCCACAGCCGGCTGCGAGCTCCTGTCCTTCCTGGACGCCTACTCCGACTACCACCAGATCTAGCTGGACCCGGCCGACGCCCTCAAGACGTCCTTCATCACGCCCTTCGGAGCGTACTGCTACATCACCATGTTGTTCGGGCTGAAGAACGCCGGTGCCACCTTCCAGCGCTGCATGCAGAAATGCCTGCTGCCCCAGCTCGGCAGAAATGTGCACGTCTACGTCGACGACATCGTGGTGAAGACCAAACAGCACCTCACGCTCCTGGCTGACTTCAAGGAAACCTTCGCCAATCTGCGCCGGTTCCGGATCAAGCTTAACCCGGAGAAATGCGTCTTCGGCGTGCCGGCTGGCCAGCTCCTCGGCTTCCTAGTCTCGGTGCGTGGCATCGAGCCAAGCCCGGAGAAGATCAAGGCAATAGAGCGCATGCGCAAGCCGACCCGGTTGCGCGACGTCCAGAAGTTCACCGGCTGCTTGGCCTCTCTCAGCCGGTTCGTCAGCTGGCTGGGAGAGAGGGCCCTGCCCCTGTATCAGCTGATGAAGAAGACGGCGGCGTTCGAGTGGAGCGACCAGGCGGACGAAGCCTTCCGCGACCTCAAGCGCATGCTGTCAACCGCACCCGTCCTCGCCGCGCCGGCTGAGAAAGAGCCACTCCTGCTATACATCGCCGCCACCTCTCGCACGGTCAGCACGGTGCTGGTCGTCGAGCGCCCGGAGGAGGGCAAGGTGCAGCCGATCCAGCGTCCGGTGTACTACCTCAGCGAGGTGCTCTCCGCCTCCAAGCAGAATTATCCCCACTACCAGAAGATGTGCTACGGCGTGTACCTTGCCGCCAAGAAGCTGAGGCAGTACTTACAAGAGCACGCCATTACCGTGGTGAGCACGGCCCCCATCGGCGAGATCGTGGGCTGCCGGCATGCCTCTGGCCGGGTGGCCAAGTGGGCCCTCGAGCTAGCCGACCACACAATCCTCTACGAGCCGCGCACCACCATCAAGTCCCAAGCGCTGGCCGACTTCCTCGTCGACTGGACCGAGACGCAATACCTGCCGCTGGCGCCGGAGTCGACTCACTGGCGCATGCACTTTGACGGATCCAAGATGCGCAACGGCTTGGGAGCCGGCATCGTGTTGTCCTCCCCCAAGAACGACCGGCTGCGGTACGTGCTCCAGATCCATTTCGCCGCCTCCAACAACGTCGCCGAGTACGAAGCTCTCGTGCACGGCCTCCGGCTGGCCAGGGAGATCGGCATCCGGCGCATCCTCTGCTACGGCGACTCGGACCTGGTGGTGCAGCAAGTTTCCGGCGATTGGGACGCCAAAGACGCCAACATGGCCAGCTACCGTTTCCTGGTCCAGCAACTCTCCGGCGGGTTCGATGGTTGCGAGTTCCTTCACGTCCCACGCGCCGACAACGAAGCAGCCGACGCCTTGGCCAAAGTAGGCTCCACCCGGCAGGCCATCCCGTCCGGCGTCTCCCTCGAGCACCTGCGGAAGCCGTCCATCAAGCCGTCTCCCGAGTCGGAGTCCATCTTCATCCCGGGCGACCCCAGCGCGCCCCCACACGGCCCTGGGATTCCCGTCCCAAGCTCGAGGACTGCCAGCACCAGCCCGGGGACTGCCGTCTCCAGCTCGGGGGCTGCCGTCCCCGGCTTGGGGGCTTCCGGCTCCAGCCCGGAGACTACCGGCTCCGGCTCGGGGGCTGCCGTCCCGGGTCCCATCCCGGCGACCGTCCTCACGGTGGTCACGGCGCCCTCCTGGGCTCAGCCAATCCTTGCCTTCTTGGAAGACGGCGAACTTCCCATCGACGAAACTGAAGCCCGGCAAGTGCAGCGGCGCGCGTCCGCCTACGGCATCATCAACCACGAGCTCGTTAAGCGCTGCATCAAGCAGAGCAAGGGGATCGAGATCCTCCTCGACATCCACCAGGGCGAGTGCGGGCACCACGCCGCCTCGAGATCCCTGGTGGCCAAAGCATTCCGGCACGGTTTTTACTGGCCCACGGCCCTGCAAGACGCCGAGGAACTGGTCCTCAAGTGCGAGGGCTGCCAACGCTTCAGCAAGCGCAGCCGCCAGCCGGTTTCGGCCCTCCGAACCATCCCGATCACATGGCCCTTTGCCGTCTGGGGACTCGACATGGTGGGGCCCTTCAAGACCGCCCGAGGCGGCATGACGCATCTCCTCATCGCCATCGACAAATTCACCAAGTGGATCGAGGCCAGGCCGATCAGGAAGCTCGACGGGCCCACGGCCGTCCGATTCATCAAGGATATCGCGGTTCGTTACGGCATGCCGCACAACATCATCACCGACAACGGCACCAACTTCGCCAAGGGCGCGCTGGCTCACTACTGCTCTGCATCCGGCATCCGGCTCGACTTGGCCTCCGTCGCCCATCCCCAGTCGAACGGCCAGGTCGAGCGGGCAAACGGCCTCATCCTAGCCGGCATCAAGCCGCGACTCGTCGAGCCGCTCGTGCGCTCACCCGGCAGCTGGCTCGACGAGCTGCTGGCCGTCCTCTGGAGCCTCCGGACGACGCCGAACCGCTCCACCGGGTTCACCCCGTTCTTCCTCGTCTACGGAGCTGTAGCCATCATCCCAACCAACGTCGAGTTCGACTCACCCCGGGTGGCGATGTACACCGAAGCCGAAGCAAAAGAAGCACGCGGAGACGGCGTCGATCTGCTCGAGGAGGCGCGTCTCCTGACCCTCAGCCGGTCCGCCATCTACCAACAAGGCCTGCGCCACTACCACAGCAAGAAGATCAAGCCCCTCGCGTTCCGCGAAGGCGACCTCATACTCCGGCTCGTCCAGCGAACAGCCGGGCAGCACAAGCTGACCTCCCCCTGGGACGGCCCCTTCATCGTCAGCAAGGCTCTCTGCGACCGGAACGCATACTACCTCATCGACGCGCAGAAGCCGAACAAGCGCAAGCGAGATGCAGCCGGCGAGGAGTCCAGCCGGCCCTGGAACGCGGAGCTCCTCCGTCCATTTTTCAGTTAAACCCATGTATGTATGCATCACCATCTTTTGGACTTAACCAAAGCAGGCAGCTCCCCCGTTCTTATGTTTCCTGCCGAGTCGGCGCAGCCGGCTCGGGGGCTCGGGGGCTCCCTTTTCCCGCTTTATTCTGTGTCTACACACAACCATGTTTTTTCTAATTCCCCCACCGAGTCGGCATAGCCGGCTCGGGGGCTTGGGGGCTAGCCGGCTAGACCACACCCCGTCTTTTTTCCCTTAGTCCGTCTCGGAGTGTACGATCCGCCAAAGCCCTCTCTTCGCCAGCCACAGCCGGCTCCGGGCTGTCCGGCCGGCAAGAGCCAAAGGCCGGAAGCATCGTTACGCAAGAACGACTAAGGAGACAGCCCGGCACGGCCAACCCGGCTTAACCCGTTTTATCTCGCCTGTTCGCCGCACGACCGGCTGTGCGCCAGGCGGCCTCGCCGCCTGCCGCCAGCCGGCCCAGTGGGTGTTTCGCTCGCGCTCAACGTCTGAAAAAGCCTAAGTACTGTGCATTCGCTCTCAAAGCTGAGTTCCCGTCCTAGCCACAGTCCGCAACCCGGCTGTCCGGCTAGCGGGAAGGAAGCCCAGAGAAACAACAAACAGGAAAAGGCCCAAGGCCGAACAGCAGAAAGTGAAATCACCACGACAGTTGGTGCCAAATCGCATGCCAAATTTATATATAGCATGGGCCTTCGGCCACGAGTTCATTACATTGAACTACACCCCAAGTGGGTGGACCTGCTACCTAACAAAAGTTTGAGCACAGAAAAAACAAAGGCCCTAAGCGGCACCCGCGTTGTCTCCGGCCGGCGTCGGCCCAGCCAAGGTGGACGCAGCCGCCGGGTTGGGTCCAGCGCTCTCCGCCGTCCTCTCCGCCGTGGCGTCGTCGTCCGCGTCAGTCTCGTCGTCGGCATAGGCGCCCGTCTCGGCCGAGCTGCCGTCCGGGTCGTCGAGCAGAAGGCCGAGCGTGTCGGCAGGGAGCTCCTCGCCGTCTTCCGTCCATTCGACGACGAACTCGTCGTGCAGGGCGAACGCTGCCAAGTAGCTGGCCCGCCCAGCGATCCGCTGCGCCCGCGCCGCCAAGTCCTCCTCCGCGCCGGCTCGCTGCGCCGCCAGACGGTCGAGGTCCACGCCTGGATACCACGACACGATGAAGCGCAGCGCCATCTCCGCGCCGGCCCGGGCCGCGGAGGCCCTCCACGCACCGACTCGCTCCACGCCAGCCTCCAGCCACCGCGCCAGCCGGGTGACGCTGTTCGGCGCCACCGCGCTTGGCCAGAGGCCGCTCGCCATGCCCAAGCCGGCCTCGAACAGGCGACACATCTGCTCCTCCACGGCCCGAAGACGGGCCTCGCCGGCAAGAACAAGCTCCGAGAAGGACCAGGCGGCGTACGCGTCGATCTCCGCCCCCAGCTCGCGCTGCTCGGCCCGATGGGCGTACACGGCCGCATCAGCCGCCTCCTGTGTCTCCGGGAAGACTCCTGGCAAAGGAAAGAAACAAGTCAGTCAAAGAAGGCAACTTGCCGGCTTCGCCAGCCGGCCCGAAGAAATCGAGCCATGCGCGGAAGAAGAGACTCGCGGGGAGGCCGAGCCCGTGCTCGAAGTGCGAGAAGAAGACCACATGCTCGCCCTCCTGCGGCGCCGGCACCCTCTCCGGGCCCGGTGCACGCGCGAGCAGCGCCTCCGCCGGCGGCAGCCGCTTCGTGCGGCGGAGGTACCGGATGTTTTGCTCCGTCATGATGGAGCCCTCCCAAGAGCCTTTTGGCAGCGCCATTGGGGAGGGTTTTCCGCGGGCGGCGAGATTCGGCGATGGAGAGGAGGAAGAGAGGAGGA
Organism: Elymus sibiricus; assembly: GCA_039707655.1. Lineage (NCBI taxonomy): Eukaryota > Viridiplantae > Streptophyta > Magnoliopsida > Poales > Poaceae > Elymus > Elymus sibiricus. The sequence goes on from CM077675.1 coordinate 415,971,530, forward strand.
GAGCGGCGCGCTGCGGGCTTCGGGTCGCGGCGTGCAGCAGGCGTGGGCGAGGCGACGATGGCGGCAGCACTTCGCTCGGGCATGGCGGAGAAGGAGAGGAAGCAGAGGAGGAGCAAGGGGCAGGGGTGCGAGCGCGGGCGTCTCCGTCGCACTCCCCCCTTCTCGTTTATAACCACGCGAAATCGTGGGGGAGTGGGATCGACTGCGCCCACAATCCCCACTCCCCCCGCACTGCGCGCGCGCGTTCCCCACGCGCAGTAACTACGCGGGGAAGCACAATCGCCAACGGTCGCCGCAGCGAATCCCCCGCGCGTGGTCCGAGGGCATGTAGTGGTGGGCCCGAGCCGCGGTCACGTCCTGTCGCGCGCGTGGGCTGGCAGGCCTCGCCCACCGCAAGGCTGCACGTGGCAGCCCGTCGAGCTGTGGCAGGCGCAAATCGGCGTACGAAGCAAGACCCATCTGGCGGGCGTTTTCGTTTACCGCTTAGGCCGGGGTGCCGCGACCCGGCCCCCGGAGGCCGGCCCCCCAGCGGGTGTTCCCGGCGTCCGCTGCCGCGAAGCCGGCAAGCTGCCAGGCGAAGCCGCCCGGCCGGACTCCGGCACTTCATCAACAGAACCGGCTCCTCAGGGTGGTAAGCTGCAAAGGCTCCCCTGCCTGAAGCCGGCGAACCTTCACAGCTTCAGGGACTACAGTCGGGGGGATGACCCCCGGGTAGGCAACGGAGCCCGAATCCCTTTCGGAAAATCATCAGAGCAAGACAAGTCCCTCTGGCCGGCTTGCCAAGCACGCAGGCTCCCCAGCGCGAGCCGGCTCGGCATGGCAACCCGGCCTGGCCGGTTGGCCCATGCCGGCTAGCCGCGAGGTGGCGAAGCCTTAGCGACGAAGCAAGCGGTGCTACAGCGATCCTCCCTTTACCCTGACAAAGCAGGTGAGGCTGCAGCTTTCCTTGCGCCCCCGCCCGAGGCGCGCGGTGTCAGTGAGGCGCGGTCCTGTAGAAACGGCGGCGCCGACCTCCCTCTGACGATGGACAAGACGCGCCACAGTGCCTCGAACCCAGACTGACGAGACAAGACCCGTCACGATGCCCGCGCCAGGCAGGTGCGGCGCACCTGACGACCCGGCACCCGGCGACCCGGCATCCCGGCATCTGGCGACCCGGCCACCGGATCCTGGTCAATGACACCAGGGGCCCGCGCCCCTGGTACGTTACCGTTGTAACCCTGGGGGTCGGCCTATAAGACCCCCAGGGAGGCCTCCGTGCAGGGAGATCGGGTTTTAGTGGCTGAGAGTTCGAGTTAGTGCGGTAAGGTCAGTTCTCACCCTAGCTAGCTCTCTCCAGATCACGAACACTCGCACAGGAGAGGCAGAACGGTGGCTCAGCCCCTTCTCCCTCCTCCGTCCAAGCAGCTCCAGGAGTGACTCTGTAAGCTCTGTGCTTATCAGCTCACACGGCAGGAGTAGGGGTGTTACCTCTCCAGAGGGCCCCAAACCTGGGTACGTCTTGTGTCCCGCACTCGCTCGTGCCAACCTCGCCTCCGGAACCCACCGGCGTCCTATCGTAGCCCCACCTCATAAGCCATCTCATGGCATCTGCCATGAATCACGCACCCCCAGCGAGAATACCACGATAGCATACCTGAATAAGATTACATAGTGGATATCATGTCACATCAAAAATTCTGTTTTTATCATTTACCTACTCGAGGACGAGAAGGAATTATGCTTGGGGATGCTTGATACGTCTCCAACGTATCTATAATTTTTTATTGTTCCATGCTGATATATTATTATTCTAGGATACTTTTTGGGTCATTATTTACCAATTTATAATATTTTTGAGCACTAACCTATTGACCCGGTGCCCAGTGTCGGTTGCTGTTTTCTGCGTGTTTTTCCCTTTGCAGGTTTACTGTACCAAACGAAGTCCAATTGCCACGAAACTTTTTGATGATTTTTTCTGGACTATATGAAGACCTAGAAAAGGAAGTCGGGAGGCGCACGAGGGCCCCACAACACATCAGGGCGCGCCCTGATATGTGGTGGCCCCCTCGGGCACCTCCCGACGTCCCTCTTCGTCCTATATATTCCCTAATATCCTAAACACCCTGGAGGTAGTCCCAAAACCCTTTTTCCACCGCCGCAAGTGTCTGTTCCATCGCAAGGCCATCTGGAGCTCCATTCCGGCACCCTGCTGGAGGGGGGATCGATCACGGAGGGCCTCTTCATCAACCTTGCTACCCTCATGATGATGTGTGAGTAGTTCACCACAGACCTACGGGTCCATAGCTAGTACCTAGATGGCAATCTCTCTCGCTTATGATCTTCAATACAATGGTCATCGCATCTTCGCTTTGGTCTATCCGATGTACCTATTGTGCGGTGTGTTTGTTGGGATCCGATGAATTGTGGGTTTATGTTCAGATTATTCATGAAAAATATTTGAGATGCCTTTGAAATATATTATCTCTTAAGTGCATGATCATTATAGCTTCGTAATGCTCTCCGATCTATTGATATGCTTTGGCCAAGTAGATTGATATTTTACCGGTGGGAGTGGTGTGTTGTGGTAGGTTCAACCTGGTGAGTTTCTATATCCCGGTGACAAAGTAGGGGACAAGATGCGTCTTTGTGTTGTTGCTACTAAGGATAAAACGATGGGGTTCATTCATATTGTTTGAGTTTACTTTGTCTACATCATGTCATCGTTCTCCAAGCATTACTATGTTTTACTTAATACTCTAGATGCATGCTGGATAGCGGTCGATGAGTGGAGTAACAGTAATAGGTGCAGGCAGGAGTCGGCCTATTTGCTTATGGACGTGATGCCTATACATACGTGATCATTGCCGTGAACATTGCATAACTATCCTCTTTTCTATCAATTACCCAACAGTAATTTGTTTACCCATCGTATGCTGCCTACATGAGAGATGCCGCTAGGGAACACTATGGCCCCCGGGTCTATTCACTTATATATTTGCAAATGCTATTATTACCTCGCTGACTTTATTTACTTTTCATTTATTTTGTATTTATCAACAATATCTACACAACTCATTTACTTGCAAATAAGGAGATCAAGGGGATTGACAACCCTCTTGCCCGCGTTGGGTGCAAGTTGTTTGTCCATTTGTGTGCAGCCACTAAAAACGGTTGAGGATTGATATTCCTATTGGTTTGATAAACCTTGGTTGCATAACTAAGGGAAATACTTATCCGCTTTGTGCTGCAATTACCCGTTCCTCTTCACGGAAAACCCAACGCAGATCACAAGTATCAATGCTCCCTTGGTGGTTTTGATAATTCATGACAACATACATTGTCTCTTGGACTAATAGTTTCATCTAGCTTATTTCAGATATAGTCCACAGAGAAGTGATGGCTAAAGGATTTTGTGGAGAACCTCCCCAAGGAAAGGAAGGAATAGGATTGGCCATGCTTCAAGCTACAAGATTCTTCATTTTACATTTTGTGAGAAATCACTTTGAGTCCATAGGAAAGCCAATACTATTAAAACGGGATGAGGAATTATGATGATCTAGTTGCACAAGTGCTTAGATATTAGCCACCAAAAATACTCACCCATTTTCCCACAAATATTCTCTGTCCAAAGCCAAAAGACAAAATTCCGTGACACCAACTTTCCCATCCGGATCCACCGAGTTTTAACATAGACAGAACCCTAGCCAAACCCTAGCATCTCGATACTACCAACATTTCATTCGGTGCAACCGAAACCAGTGACCTACATTCTATTAACCAGTTTCGGTGACACCGAGTCTTGGTAACTGCCTAGGTCACCCATCTCGGTACCACTGAGTCTCATATATCGGTCTCACCGAAAAGGACAAAGTTGCCACATTTTGCACTAGTCGGTACAACCGAGTTTTCACTTCGGTTTCACCGAGTTGGGCAATAATGTTGTAACGGTTGGATTTTTGGAGATGCCTATATATACCCCTCCACCACCTTTCATTCGTAGAGGAAGCACTCAGAACAGATCTACACTTGCCCCATCCATTTTTCTGAGAGAGAGCCACCTACTCATGTGTTGAGATCAAGGCATCCCATTCCAACCATATGAATCTTGATTTCTAGCCACCTCAAGTTGCTTTCCATCCAATCAATCTCTTCTACCCATGCCAAATCTGTGAGAGGGTGATTGAGTGTTGAGGAGACTATCTTTTGAAGCACGAGAGCAAGGAGTTCATCATACTACCACATCTATTACCTTTTGAAGGGTGGTGCCTCCTAGATTGGTTAGGTGTCACTTGGGAGCCTCCTTCTTCGTGATTGTGGAGTTGAACCAAGAAGTTTGTATGGGCAAGGAGATCGCCTACTTCGTGAAGATCTACCCATAGTGAGGCTAGTCCTTCGTGGACGGAAGCCATGATGGAATAGACGAGGTTGTTACTTTGTGGACCCTAACGGGTGGAGCCCTCCATGGACTCTCCCGACTGCTACCCTCTGTGAGTTGAAGTCTCCATCACCGTGCAGGTACGATAGCACCACCTATCGGAACCACGGGAAAAAAAAATCGTGTCATCTATTGTGTTTGATCTTCCTACCTCTACTCTCTTACATATGCATGTCTTTACTTTCCGCTGCCATACTTGTTGAATAGCATGTGTAGGGTGCACTAGACTTGTTAGAATTGCTAAAATATGCCAACCAATTAACTTGGGAAAAGGTTAGGTTTTTAGTTTGTTAAGTAGTCTATTCACCCCCCTGTAGACGCCTCTTCTAGTGATCCCACAAGGAGCCCCTCCGGAATTGGATCTCCCTCTCTCCCTCTCTCTCTCTCTCTCTCTCTCTCTCTCTCTATCTATCTATCTATGTGTGTGTGTGTGTGTTTGTTCTCTGTTCCGTGCCCATGTTTTCGGGCCGAACACTATTCTTTTATAGCCGGATATCCGTAACTCTGATTGGGCTGAAATTTTATGACATTTTTTCTCTCGATATAAGCTTCCTTGCGCCCGAAGGAAAGCTTCAACCAACTTGCTAGCTACCCACAAGGGGCCCCGACGCGCCCTAGGGGGCAGGTGTGCCCCTGCCTTGTGGAGTCTATGGGCCTCCGTTTGCATGGTTTCTTGCATGAGGCAGAGGCGAAGGACGTCGCGGACGTCTATGAGATGCTCGCGCATATGGATAAGGAGGAGGAGTCGTAGCCGTCCAACGCGCCCAACTACCCGGCACCTGGCACAGACGTCGTGGACATCTCCAACGACAACGAAGTGTAGTTTAGACTAGTACGTATGTTTTTTTTGCATGATTTGTATGAATCTAGAGGATGACATATGAGGTATTCGGATGCAAAGCAGGAAATATGAGACGTGACTGGTTAGTGGCCGCGGATGCGTCTGGTCGTGTCTGTGGGCGTTTGAGGGGCCGGATTTTGTGTCCATGATTGTTGATTCTTTTAGTGGTCACGTCGCGAGTGGTGTTCTATACGGATGGTTAATGTGCATGTGGCGGCTCTATTTCAAACCCAACTGTGACTTAAGAGGAAGGAGAATAAGTCTCACTCCCGCCTCCCAACTAGATGTTCACAAACCACAATAAGCCGCCCAGCTATCTCCCACACCTTTCCTCTCGTTTCCTCTAGGAGCAGACTTTACGTGAGGCTGGCCCCTGTGTCGTTGATTCCGGCCACCCTTCTTCCTTCCTCCTCCACCGGCGCTGCTGGTCGGAGTTGGGGAGGAAGGAGGGCGTGTTCATGTGTAGTGGTAGTTTTTTTCTTGTTTTCTTCTCCTTGCCAAAAAAATCGGTGGCCAGATCCGGATCCATCTCGTTTCTTCCTCAATTTTATCTCCCTCGTTCATGGTGTTGAAAGTGGGGTAGAGGGTTGGAGAAGCTTCGTGCGTGGTTCCTATGCTAGCACCGTTCGGCCAAATCCATGGCGACGAGTTGCTTTGGCTGTCATTGCCCCTACTACCCTTCCCCCTTATTCTTCTCTAAATAAATTTGATTTATCCCTTCTTTTGCTTCTAGTGTTCTATCATTCATCCATGGTGGTTGGTGGGAATGCTGATGGGGCTAGGGAGATGAATAGATCGAGTCAGGTCCGAGTCACCCCTGATCTGGAGGAGCTCCAGCCGCTCCTTTTTCTCTATTTTCGTCACCTTAGTGGTGACATGATAGAGGATGAGGGATGGAATATTGGAGTATAGTGTTTGGGCAACAATTCATTCCCGCTGATGTTCTTGTTGAAGCTACGGCTCTGGTCTTCAATTCACCGATGGCTTTTTTGGCCGAATGGCGGCCTTGTGATTCCTCCCGGCCATGATTGCCAAAGGGAGGCAGGTCTTCTTCGATCCAAAGTCCATGGACCTTATCCGACGAGCTTCGCATATTTGAAGGCCATGGTGGTTGCATCGAACCAAGTGGTTTGTCCCAGGCGTCGGTGCAGTTGGTTCTAGTTTGGAGGAGTGTTTGGACCCAATTGTAATCTCGTTTCTCTGGTGGGGGTCCTCCATGAAAAGGTTAGCGACCTAGTTGTAATATTTACTTTCTTTGAGTCCTTGGGTGTGCACTGTACTTCCACCGTTATTTAATATATGTGTGCTCGGGGTCTTTCTGTACTTCTTGGGTCAGGGACCTACTACGAAATTTGCTAGATGTTCGTGCACTTCTAGCTAGAATTGAAGGTATAGATGAGACTAAAGAATAGACCAAAGGGGAAGCAACGTATAATTGTTTAGAATTGAAGAAGAAAGACGTTGCTAAGCTCAAGAATCCATAGCTCAACAACGAAGACATAGAGAAGATCTTAGTCCAACTAGTAGGGGCAGTTATGGAAGTTGGACATCTTTTAAAATGTCTAATTGTGGTTCTTGTTTTCTTTGGTCTTGTACTCATAGCGAAGAATTGGTAAAAAATGTATTTATTGTAATGCATTTGATGAAATAAAAATAACATTCAAATCTCAAACAAAATGAAATGTGTGATTACAAATGGATGCCGGCCGGCCGGGAGGATGAGATTTGGGTCCTTCTGTTGGGCGCAAGGCCATCCCATTTGTCAAAGGGGGCGGACATGCCAACCCAAATGGACAAAAGGTGGACAAAGCACGCGTCCGTTTGGGTCGGCCGGTTGGAGTTGCTCTTAGAGCATCTCTAGCCCTTCGGCCCCCAAGGGCTTGAAATAGCGCCTCCTGGGGACTAACCGGCAATATTTTCACCGTGGGGGGGGGGGGGCTCAGGTTCCCAACCCCCCCCCCCCCAAGTTCGCCCCCAGCCACCGATTTCAAACTCAAATTTGGCCCAAATTCGGCACACTTCGGCACAAATTCAACAAAAACTAATTTTTATCACATAGTTCATCACATAAATCAATACAAATCAAATAGTTCAACGAAGCAAGCTCATAATTCGAACACAAATTAAAACACATCGAACTAGGTGTTGCCCTTGAGCCTCCATAGGTGCTCCACCAGATCGTGCTACAGTTCTTGATGCACATGTGGGTCTCGGATCTCCTGGCGCATATTGAGGAAGGCAGCCCATGCTGCCGGTAACTGGTGATCAACAGTTGCAAGAGGACTCTGCCTGATATATGGTTAAGTGTCAAAACCTAGCTCTTCCTGGTCGCTCTCAATGATCATGTTGTGCCAGATGACACATCAATTCATCACCTCCCACATCTGCGATTTCGACCAGGTCAGAGCGGGATACCGGACAACAGCAAATCAAGATTGGAGCACACCAAATGCCCGCTCGACATCCTGCCTGCAAGCCTCCAGACACTTAGCAAAGTATGACTTCTTGCCTCCTAGCACAGGATTTGAGATAGTCTTCACAAATGTTGACCATCTTGGATAGATGCCATCTGCTAGATAGTATCCCTTGTTGTAGTGGCGCCCATTGACCTCGAAGTTCACCGGAGGAGCATGACCTTCAACAAGCTTGGCAAAGACATTCAAGCACTGCAGTACGTTGATGTCATTGTGAGTTCCTGGCATACCAAATAAGTGTAGGATCGAAAGTATGTCTAGAGGGGGGGTGATTAGACTACTTGACCAAATAAAAGTCAATCCGTTTCCCAATTTTAGTTGTAGGCAGATTTTAGCAATTTGTAGCAAGTCAAGTACACCCTACACATGCATGTCTAAGAGTAGGGTAGGAAGATCAAACGCAATTGTAGACACGAAGATTTTTCCCGTGGTTCCGATAGGTGGCGCTATCGTATATCCACGTTTACGGAGTCTTCCACCCACGGAGGGTAGCGGTCACGAGAGTCCACGGAGGGCTCCATCCATAAGAGTCCACGAAGTAGCAACCTTGACTATTCCATAATGGCCTCCGTCCACGAAGGACTAGCCACACTATGGGTAGATCTTCACGAAGTAGGCAATCTCCTTGCCCATACAAACTTCTTGGTTCACTCCACAACACGAAGTAGGAGGCTCCCAAGCGACACCTAACCAATCTAGGAGGCACCAGTACACCCTCCAAAAGGTAATAGGCTCGATTGTAACAATGAACTCCTTGCTATTGTGTCTCAAATGATAGTCTCCTCAACACTCAATCACTCTCTCACAGATTTGGCTTGGGTAGAAGAGATTGATTGGATGGAAAGCAACTTGGGGAGGCTAGAAATCAAGATCCATATGGTTGGAGTGGATGATCTTGACCTCAACACACGGGTAGGTGGTTCTCTCTCGAAAATTTGGATATGGGAAGTGTGGAACTGTTCTGACTGCTTCTCTTGCGAGTGGGATGTGGTGGAGGGGTATATATAGGCTTCTCCAAAAATCCAACCGTTACACCATTATTGACCAACTCGGTGGCACCGAAGTGTTCAAAATGTGGCAACTTTTGGAATCTCGGTGGAACCGATATAGAATTCTCGGTGGTACCGACAAGGTTCACCTAGGTGGTTTCCAAAACTCGGTGGCACCGATTTTCAAAACTCGAAAATTCCGATTCTTGAAAATGAGATACCAGAGTGTTGGTCACCATTTTCGGTGGCACCAAAATGCAACCTGGTAGTACCGAGAATGGGGTTTGGCTAGGGTTTCTGTCTGGGATGAAAATCGGTAGGGCCGAGTGGGAAATGTTGGTGGCACCGATTTTGCATGTTAGGCTTTGGACAGAATATTTGTGGGAGAGTTTTGTGAATGTTTTTGGTGGCTATCACTTGATCACTTGAGCATTTCATTCACCATTAATACCTTACCCCCTTTTTATAGTATTGGCTTTCCTATGGACTCAAAGTGATTTCTCACAAAGTAAAATGTAGAGTCCTCTTGCTTGTAGCTTGGCCAATCTTATTCCTTGCATCTTGGGGTTCTCCTCACAATACTTTGCCATCATATCATTGAACTTTTCCTAAAATATACTTAGTGGAAACATGAGTTCAATGAGGCATATGTTTTTATTAATTACCAAAACCACCTAGGGAGAAGTTGTGCTTTCAATCTCCCCCTTTTTGGTAATTGATGACAACATATAGATCAAAGCTTCGATAAAAGATTTAATCAATTAATAGCATCGTCGCTTTGAGAGGTATGTGATAAGAAAGAGCTCCCCCTAAATTTGTGCATTATTTTAAATTTGCGTTTGAATGCAAATGCACAATCGATTAGGATCATGGGTCACTCTTCCATGTCACATACAACTTGGTGGTGCGCCAAAATTAATATGAATGAAATACATAAGCACATCACACCAAAACATTAAGTGAATGATCATCCAATAGATATCTCAAGGATAGGCAATATTTTTCAACACAAGACTATATGATCAAACACTGATGAAGTTTGCAACATCAAACGATAAAACCAATTGTTTTCAAAAATGCAGAGAGAAAACAACTCTCTCTCTCTCTCTCTCTCTCGAAGCCCTATGATCTATAACTTCTCCCACTTTGGCAACAAGTTACCAAAAAGTTCAAAGCTATAGAGCTAAGCATCGCTCTGGGCATGATCTCCTCCATGAGATGATGAAGCTGCTCCTGTGGCTGTCGATGGAGTCGAGAGAAGAGCATCCACGAAGGCATTAGCTGAAGTTCTCTACGGTGGTGGAGTGGACACTGGAGGTGCTGGAGGAACTAAAGGAGCTGTATCAGGTGCTGATGAGGTGGGTCTGGTCTCTGAGGCTGGCACTGTGGGAGTCCTGGACTTGGTCAAAAACTGCGTGCTGGTCCTGAGAGGTGAGCCATCATCATCATTGTCATATGAAGTATGAGGTTTGGGCACTCCATCCACTTCCTGCTTGAGCTCAGTGATAGTTGTCGTCAGCTCATCTACCTTGTTGTCCAGTGTGGTAAACCTGTCTTCCACTATCCTCTCAAGGCTCTGCTGGGTCAGTATGATATTCTTAATGTCCTTTTGCATGCACTAAAGTGAAGAGAGGATAAGATCCATTTGCTCACTCCTGGATCTAGGGACCTGAGCACTAGTGGCTCTAGCTGTCTCTGCCTCTGCTCTAGCTGCCTCTGCCTATGTAGTAGATGAAGTGGGATGGCTAGGATCCATCACCACAACATTGTCCTCAAACTCTGGCTGAAGTGGCATATGAGGTCGCTCAAGTGCATATACATTCTTCTCTAGCTTAGAGTTGATAAGCATCTGAATGTATGGTGCATATCCACATGATCTCTTCTGATCAGCAGCAGTCCTCTTAATAGTCTCAACTATCCGATCCATCACCCTAAATCTGGTGTGAAGGTCTACATGATGCAACATGTTGATGGAGTATCCTCTGATCATCTTGTCATCTCCTGACTTTGGCATCAATGTGTTCCTCGTGATTGTGTTGGTAGTGGGTAGCCCTGCCTGTAGAAAGTACACTGTTCCAAACTTATGTGAAGCTATATAGTCAGCAGGAACATCCTTGTACATGTTAGCCATGGAATTGTGGCTCATCTTGGGCTCAGCATAGACATCCAGATCACCTTCCTGTACCTGTGGGGCTACTAAGATGGTAGCCCACTCATCAACTATGGATTGGTACCTGACACCTTCAGTCATCCAAAAAATTTTGCCATCAGAATAGAAATAAGCAGTAGTGTTGGGGATATAACCCCGTGATGAGACCCGCCCAGGTGGGGCTGGGTCATGAGGTTGGCGGCTTAGCGATAAGGTTTGGAAGAAGCTTTCTCAATGGGCCTGGAGGCCCAGAGGCAGAAGACGATGTGTAACCCGGTGGCGTAAGCCACCGGCGGCGACTTGTCCGACAAGGCAGGAGTAGTTAGAGGCAGGGTCGGTTATCAAGTATGACCCGGCCCGGACTCTTGTAAGCCCAGGGCCTCAACCTGTGTATATAAAGGCGGGTTACCTGGGCGGCTTAGGGCACGAAAACCTTTGATCGAGTACTAGGTCAAGCAAATCCGCTCCCTTGTAATCGATATCCAATCAATACAACTCAAAGCAGGACGTAGGCTATTACCTCCTTCGAGAGGGGGCGAACCTGGGTAAACCTGTGTCTTTCGTCTCGACCAACCCCTTCAAGTTAACCACCGTAGTGATGGCTTCACACCTAAGTCCAGACACTAGGACATCTGCCGTGACAAAACCACGACAGTTGGCGCCCACCGTGGGGCCGATGCTCGGTGGTTTGGAGTACTCAGAGGGCTCTCTCCCAGGGATCGAAGGATACGCCGTTGGCAGGATGACTAAGAGTCGCCGTGGCAAGCTCTACATCGATGATGCTGGCTGGGGCCCCGAGGCCGACTCAATGGAGTACGGGTACTGGGTCCCCTTCGGCGGAATTCACATCTTCATTGGCAAGATCGGCGGATCTAAACCTGGGCCGGACATCTGCACCGACCTCGTAGAGCCGGCCCGGTGCACGCAACCCGCCCGGGTTAAACCGGACCGGAAGCACGTCTTCGTCGGCTTCACCCAAGGCACGGAACTTGAAGGTTCTATGTCGCGGGAGGAAACCCTCATCTGCTCAGAGGATGGATCCTCGAGCGGGGAGGCGGAATCAATCTACCAGCTTCACAATGGCGGGCTTGGGGGCTACTTCGAAGGCTACCATGACCCGGAATACTATGAGCCGCCGAGCCGAGCCGCCGTCTTCATGGCAGGATCGACACCAGCTCCTGGTAGCACGGCCGCTGGTGCGACAGGATCTGGGTCAGGCAGGCCGCCGGCTCAAGTTTTGCTAGATCTGATGAATGAACTTACGACTCTGATGGGAACCGAGGTCACGGCCGAAAACCAAGCAGCCCGTAACACTGAGATCGCGAGGTTGAAGGACCAGATGGCCGGTGCCCAAGATGAAATCAATGCGCTGAAAGCTCAGATGGATGCTGAGTCGGAACGCCTTAGGGCGGAAGCTTTTTGCCTTGACCTGGATCAACAGACCGCAGATGCAGTCCGTCGGATGAGGCACCAGACCCGCCTGCCGGATCAGTATGAGCCTAGGAATCTTTTCAACACGCCAGGGACAGGACGGAATGCACCTCTGACCGTTACCCGGACGGCGGAAGTACCTGGGAGTAGGGCGGCGGTTCAGCATCGGCAGCCAGACCCGCCCCGTAGGAACCAGACCCCGCCGCAGCACTTTCCAACACCACCCGGTCATTATTCTAACCCGGTGGAGAACATGGTGGCAGCGGCAGTCAGGCTTGGCGCGCTCCCCATCCCTGATGGAACGCCTTTTGTGGAAGAAGCGCGGAATGCCATTGGGTATTTACAGACAGTGGTGGCGCAACACCAGAAGGATACCTATAGCCGGAGCCGCGTGCACTCGACACCTATCCCGAGCCACAGTTACAGCTGGCGCATAGAGTTACCTGCGATTTCTAGTAGCGAGCGACGTCGGAACCCGGCGCGAGATGACCCGCCTGCTCTTGATGCCCATGCGCTTGTAGATCGTGCAAGAGCACAGCGAGAGGCGGCAGTGGCCGCGGCGGCTTACCAAGAATCACCCACAGTAGCGCCTTCTGTTTCGGTGGGAGCCGGAGTAACCTCCAGGGCTGTGGGAGTGCCGTGCTTAGTGCCGGCTCTACGAAATGAACGCATGCCGAAGGACTTCAAGGGTCCGCGTAAAGTACCAAACTATACTGCTGATCTGCCTCCAGAAGCTTGGATCGAGAGTTATGAGCTAGCCATGGAAATGTTAGACGTCAGTGATGCAGTCTGCGCCAAGTATTTCATCATGATGTTGGAAGGACCGGCTCGTACGTGGTTGAAGGGTTTGCCACCCAACACCATTAATTCCTGGGCCGAGTTAAAGGCGAAGTTCATCAAAAAAATTCAAGGAACATGCAAGCAGGCCATGACGATTGTGGATTTGTGAGGGATCACTAGAAGAGTGTCTAGAGGGGGGGTGAATAGACTACTAGCAGGAATTTAAAACCTAACCTTTTCCCAAGTTAATTGGTTGGCAGATTTTAACAGTTTTAGCAAGTCTAACAGCCCTAGACATGCATGTCAACAAATATGGCAGCGGAAAGTAAATACATTGCACATGAAGTAAAGAGTTGAGATAGGTAGATCAAACACAATTGGAGACGCAAAGATTTTTCCCGTGGTTCTGATAGGTGGTGCTATCGTACGTCCACGTTTATGGAGTCTTCAACCCACGGAGGGTAACGGTCGCGAGAGTCCACGGAGGGCTCCACCCATAAGGGTCCACGAAGTAGCAACCTTGACTATTCCATAACGGCTTCCGTCCACGAAGGACTAGCCTCACTATGGGTAGATCTTCACGAAGTAGGCGATCTCCTTGCCCTTACAAACTTCTTGGTTCAACTCCACAACACGAAGTAGGAGGCTCCCAAGCGACACCTAACCAATCTAGGAGGCACCACCCTCCAAAAGGTAATAGGCTCGGCAATGATGATGAACTCCTTGCGCTTGTGCTTCAAGATGATAGACTCCTCAACACACAATCACTCTCTTACAGATTTGGCTTGGTGGAAGAGATGGGATTGGTGGAAAGCAACTTGGGGAGGCTAGAAATCAAGATCCATATGGTTGGAGTGGAAGATCTTGACCTCAACACATGAGTAGGTGGCTCTCTCTCAGAAAACTGGATGGGGCAAGTATGGAATAGTTCTGAGTGCTTCTCTCTCGAGTAGGTGGTGGTGAAGGGGTATATATAGGCATCCCCAAAAATCCAACCGTTACACACAAAATGGCCAACTCGGTGACACCGATGTGTTAATCTCGGTGGTACCGAAGTGACCAAAAGGTGGCAACTTTTGAATCTCGGTGAGACCGATATAGGAAACTCGGTTGCACCGATAAGGTGACCAACGGTCAGATTGCCCAATCTCGGTGACGCCGATCCAACAATCTCGGTGGTACCGATATTGTGAATTTGCGTAACAGAAAGTTGGCAACCCAAACTCGGTGGCACCGAAGCAGAATTGGTTGCACCGAAGTGGCTAGGGTTTGGCTGAGTCTGTCTGAGTATGGGAATCGGTGGCACCGAGTGGATGTGTTGGTTGCACCGATTTTGAATATTTGACTTTGGACAGACTTTTGTGGAAGAGCTTATGGGTGTTTTTGGTGACTATCACTTGTGCACGTATGAGCATTTTGTTCACGAACAAAACCTTACCCCCTTTTAATAGTATTGGCTTTCCTATGGCCTCAAGGTGATTTCTCACAAAGTAAAATGTAGAGTCCTCTTGCTTGAAGCTTTGCCAATCCATTTCCTTGCATCTTGGGGTATTTCCACAATCTCCATAGTCCTTTTGCCAGCCCTCTCTGTGGACTTTATCTGAAATACATTAGGTAAAAGTATTAGTCCAAGAGACAATGTATGTTTTCATGAATTATCAAAACCACCAAGGGAGCATGTTGTGCTTTCAATCTCCCCCTTTTTGGTAATTGATGACAACATACAATCAAAGCTTCAAATAAAGATATGCATGGATATAGTGAAGACTTTGAGAGACACATGACTTAGATTTGCTCCCCCTAAATGTGTGATTCCTTGAAAGGATAGTTGCTTTGGAATGCATGGACACACATATAGTGGAAGGGATATAAGAAGTCATGTGTATCTTGGCTATATGCATCAAATATATGTGAATGGGATGTATCCTTGTTCAAGACTTCACTCTTGCAAACAATATGTGCAAGAAGCAAGAGATCATCTTGATCAAAGATATGATGCATATACTTACCTTGAGTTCTTGAGCATTCTTGTAGTAGAAATACACTTGAAAAAAATGTTAGGAAACACAAGAGTATTCTACCGATCAACAAGGCAATAGAACTCAAAAGCACCAAGATATGGAGAACATATAGAAGATAGTGTTTCTTAAGATTGATATGTCTTCAAGATCATTTAGAACTTTCTCCCCTTAGATATGAGAATAGTAAATCATCCTCTCCCCCTGAATCTCAGCATGTAGATATTGGGATTGGATAGGGTGAGAAACAACTAAGATGATCACAAAACAAAACACATTTTCTCCAAATATATTTTTCTCCCCCTGCTTTGATATTCTCCCCTTGCTTCATGAGTATAAATATTGATATTCGCTCTCCCCCTTGATCATATCTCCCCCTTTGCATATGCATGTATCTCCCCCTTTAGCATGAAGCTTTGTTATTCTCCCCCTTTGGCATTAATTTCCAAAAAGGTCAAAAACAGGGATAGATACAGGGATCATTGACTGAGAAGGGATCCTTGAGAACAAGGGTCATTGAATGTAAGGTTCATAGAAATGAAAACTAAGGGAATCATTGAAAATAATTTCTCTCCCTTTGGCTCATAGAAATGTAAGACTTCTCCTCCTTTTAGTTAGGGATCCTTGAATAAAGAATTTCTCCTCCTAAGTTTAGCTTTGTTATTCTCCTCCGATTTTTTTTTTAAATTAGAAGGGATCATTGAAGCAACAGAATCAACACTTGAAAGATCACAGAAGAAACATAGATTGCAACGGCGAACACAAGCAAGATAAAGAAAACAAATCGGTGACTCCGAGACAAATAGGTCGGTGGTACCGAGATTTTGTGGTGCAGCTCATCTGCAAAGTCGGTAGAACCGAGAAATATGTGTCGGTGGCTCCAACTCTAAAATAGCTAAAACATAAGGGACCAAAGGGACCAAGTTTCTGTTTTCAAAGTGTCAAAAGAGAACTTTTCAAAGGGAATGCAAAAGTTTTTACAAAAAGATATCAACTAGAGAAGATTTGAGTGGTTCCAAGAAATCTTGCAAAATAGAGAATGAACCATCCAAAATTCTTAACTAGATGATGGGCGGTGACTAGGTCACCTATATTAGAGTATATTGACTTAGGAGCCAAGCAAGAATACTTGATCATAGGTCATACTCTACGTTAAGCTCAAAATGGGGTTACCATTTTTCGATTAAGCATTTTAATGTCTTCATATCACTTGAGTTGCTTTAGCTCATGACTTGGAGTAAAGCCTTTTCAAGGATATGAGTACATACCTTTGAGTGATGTTGATGACGTGGCTTGTAGGTGAACTTGTTGAGGATGCTCGAGGTTGATGAAGATCATCTCGAGTTGGGAGCAATCCTTCTCGTTTTAGTACACTTGTCACCTACATAGGTTAGTCAGGCAAGGAAGAACAATAGATATATCCATTTGACATGATACCAATAGAGATTTAGCAAGTATGATCACATCAAGTATATGTCAAGGATATGGTTGAGTTGTCTTCTTCCTTCCATCACCAAGAGGGGTTGTGGATACTCGGTAATGACAAGATTGCTTATGATTTGAGTTGATGGAAATCTTGTGGAATGAAATTCTTCCAATACAAAATGTTTGAAGCATTTAAGTTAGGTGTACCTACAAAACGTTAGATGCAATACAAGGGAGCATAGGATTCCATGGCATAAGATGATATGTTAGGTGTACATGGAAATATCAAGAAAGCTCATGCCCTTGCATGCAACCGAGTGAGTCTAGCTCAAGTTTGAAGCATCAATGATGTTCAACTCACTCCTCAAGTAACAAAATGTTTTCTCATCAAGTGGCTTAGTAAAGATATCGGCCAATTGCTTGTTAGTGCGAACATGCTTAAGATTGATATCTCCTTTGGCAACATGATCACGAATGAAATGATGTCTAACTTGAATATGTTTAGTTCGAGAATGTTGCACAGGATTATGACCAATTTTAATAGCACTTTCATTGTCACAAAGTAATGGAACATTTCTAACATGGATTCCATAATCCTTAAGCGTTTGTGTCATCCATAATAATTGTGCAGAACAAGATCCAGCAGCAATATACTCAGCTTCGGTAGTAGATAGAGATACCGAGTTTTGTTTCTTGGAGGACCAAGACACAAGAGATCTACCCAAAAATTGACAAGTACCCAAGGTGGATTTTCTATCAATCTTGTCACCGGCATAGTCTGAATCAGAATAGCCAACAAGGTTAAAGGAAGTTCCCTTGGGATACCAAATGCCAAAGTTTGGTGTTTTTATCAAATATCTCACAATACGTTTCACGGCCAAAAGATGACACTCTTTAGGTGCAGCTTGATATCTAGCACACATGCAAACACTAAGCATAATATCAGGACGAGATGCACATAGATATAGCAATGAACCAATCATAGATCGATAAACCTTTTGATCAACCGGTTCATCCTCCTTGGTAAGATCAACATGTCCACTAGTAGCCATGGGAGTTTTCATACCTTTACACTCTTGCATGTTTAACTTCTTGATCAAGTCCTTGGTATACTTAGTTTGAGAGATGAAAGTTCCTTCTCTCGTTTGCTTGATTTGCAAACCAAGAAAGAATTTCAGCTCACACATCATGGACATCTCATACTTTTCGGACATCAACCTTCCAAATCTTTCACTAAATTGTGGGTTAGTAGATCCAAAGATAATATCATCCACATAGATTTGGCACACAAATAGTTCACCATTAACTCTCTTAGTGAATAAGGTTGCATCAATTTTACCAATTTCAAAACCTTTTTCAATGAGAAACTTCGTTAAGCATTTGTACCAAGCACGAGGGGCTTGCTAAAGACCATAAAGGGCTTTACGAAGCTTGTAAACATGATTAGGTTTCTTAGGATTCACAAAACCAGGTGGTTGTTTAACATAGACTTCTTCTTCAATCTCACCATTTAAAAAGGCACTTTTAATATCCATTTGATAAAGTGTGATATCATGGTGATTAGCATTGGCAAGAAGAATGCGAATAGCTTCAAGTCTAGCGACGGGGGCGTAGGTCTCACCGTAGTCCATAACTTCGACTTGCGTATATCCTTGGGCTACGAGACGAGCCTTGTTCCGTACGACTTGACCGTCTTCGTCTTGCTTGTTCCGAAACACCCATTTTGTTCCGATGATGTTTTTCTCATCCTTGGGCTTCTCTACGAGTGTCCACACTTTGTTCCTCTCGAAGTTGTGAAGCTCTTCATGCATCGCGTTCACCCAATCAGCATCTTCAAGGGCTTGTTCTACCTTCAAGGGCTCGATGCTAGAGATGAAAGAATAATGCTCACAAAAGTTAGCTAGGCGAGTTTTAGAGCTAGTGATTCTCCCTGTTTGTATATCACCAAAGATTTGGTTTAGGGGATGGTTCTTGGTCACTTGTGCTCGAACTCGGGTCAGCTTCCGATTGTTGGATGGTGGAGCTTCTTCTTCATCATCATCTCCCTCATCATCGTTGTTGTTGAAGGTGTCGTTTCCTTGAGGTGGTGGTGAAGGAGGTTGTGGTGGATCTTCATGGTGCACTTCCTCCTCTTCATCATCTTGTCGTGTACCGCTTGTGGATGCCTCCATGTCATGTTGTGGTTCACCTTGACGTGAAGTAGGGGCTTCCACTTGAGTTGATGAAGTACTTTCCTTCACCTCCATGGGACGAATCTTGCCGATGGACAAGTCTTGGATAGCTTCCGAAGGGTCCTTATCACCTACATCATTTGGCAATTGTTCGACTTGCGAACCATTAGATTCATCAAACTTGACATCTACCGTCTCCTCAACTTTTCGAGTGAAGTTGTTGTAGACATGGTAAGTGTGAGAGTTCGATCCGTAACCGAGTAGGAATCCTTCATGAGATTTAGGAGCAACTTTAGTACGACGATGCTTATCAAGAATGTAGCACTTTGAGCCGAATACCCGAAAGTATCCAGCTTGGGGTTTGTTACCGGTGAGTAGCTCGTATGCCGTTTTACCGAGAAGCTTGTGCAAGTAAAGTCGGTTTGTGGCATGACACGCTATTTCCACGGCTTCTGCCCAAAAGTGTCTTGGCGTCTTGTATTCGTCAAGCATCGTTCTTGCCATCTCAATAAGCGTCCGGTTCTTCCTCTCAAAAACTCCATTTTGTTGAGGTGTGTACGTGGCCGAGAACTCATGTGAGACACCTTCTTCGTCAAGAAAGGTATTCACATGGGTGTTCTTGAACTCCGATCCATTATCGCTCCGAACCTTCTTGATCTTCACTTCAAACTGATTTTGCGCTTTGCGAACGAAGTTCTTGAAGATCTTTTGAAACTGCGACTTATCATCAAGAAAGAATCCCACGTAAATCTGGAAAAATCATTAACTATAAGTAGACCATAGGAATTTCCACCGAGACTCTTGTAAGCATTGGGACCAAAGAGATCCATGTGAAGTAACTCAAGTGGTCTCCTAGTAGTCATGATATTCTTAACGGGATGACTTCCACCTACATGCTTTCCATCTTGACAAGCACTACAAAGTCTATCTTTGTCAAAGATAACATCTTTAACAGCAAGTATATGATCACCTTTGATAAGCTTGTCTAGATTTCGCATGCCAACGTGTCCTAGTCTCCTATGCCAAAGCCAACCTTTAGAAGATTTTGCGATAAGACAAGTACGAGGTTTGGATCTCTTAGTGAAATCGACAATGTATAAATCACCTCTACGGAAACCGGTAAAGACCATTTTATGATTATCTTGACGAAACACTTGGCAATCTACTTTCGTGAATAGCACATTAAAACCAAAGTCGGCAAGTCTAGACACGGAAAGAAGATTGTAGCCAAGAGATTCAACAAGCATAACATTTTGAATAGAGCTATCATGGGATATGGCCACCTTACCAAGACCAAGTACCTTACCCTTGGAGTTGTCTCCAAACGCTACGTACCTTCGTGGTCCATGGTTTGGTGTGATCTCTTCAAACATTTCTCTATCTCCGGTCATATGATCGGTACATCCGCTATCGAGAATCCACTCTTTTCCTCCGGACATGTAATCCTTGAAGTTTGCCATAAGACTTAGATTCTTCATGATCTTCTCATACTCGATGTCGAACAGCTCGTCTTCATCATAGTAGCCATGTTCCACATTGTCATCATCAAGTGGGAAATCCTCGTCATAAAGAACAAGAGATTCGTTAGGATTGTGATCATGACAATGTTCAAACTTATGAATGCGAATGGCTTCTACAACGATGTTGTTGATAGTTGTAAAGTCTCCTTTAGCACGCATGAGGTCTCTAAGCTCAAATATACAATCATCAAACTTGGGATCACTAGGCGTCATTTTGTGGAAGGCAATAGTTTTATGAAGAATTTCATCAAGTCATTCCACAAAGTGTAAGCACATACAAAATTCTTCATTTGATTAAGCACATTTCTAGGTAAGGCTCTAACAATGAGATTAACAGTTCTAAGATTGCATAGCATATCAACTTCCTCTTCGTGTGTGGGATGCAAAGGATCAATGGGAGGTGCATAGGGGCACTTGACATATTTGCTCAATTGAAATTCATTAAACAGCTCAAGCATCAAGGTTTTCCATTGACTATAGTACTCTCCATCAAGAATGGGCACTCTACAACTCAAACTCCCTATACTAGACACATCCATCTTCCTCCTCGGTGATTAAACCGAAGCAATGGAGACCAAAGCTCTGATACCAATTGAGTGATCACTAGAAGAGTGTCTAGAGGGGGGTGAATAGACTACTAGCAGGAATTTAAAACCTAACATTTTCCCAAGTTAATTGGTTGGCAGATTTTAACAGTTTTAGCAAGTCTAGCAAGTCTAACAGCCCTACACATGCA
This sequence comes from Elymus sibiricus, assembly GCA_039707655.1. Taxonomy (NCBI): domain Eukaryota; kingdom Viridiplantae; phylum Streptophyta; class Magnoliopsida; order Poales; family Poaceae; genus Elymus; species Elymus sibiricus. The sequence continues at coordinate 415,992,481 of CM077675.1, forward strand.
TGTCAACAAATATGGCAGCGGAAAGTAAAGACATTGCACATGAAGTAAAGAGTTGAGATAGGTAGATCAAACGCAATTGGAGACGCAAAGATTTTTCCCATGGTTCCGATAGGTGGTGCTATCGTACGTCCACGTTTATGGAGTCTTCAACCCACGGAGGGTAACGGTCGCGAGAGTCCACGGAGGGCTCCACCCATAAGGGTCCACGAAGTAGCAACCTTGACTATTCGATAACGGCTTCCATCCACGAAGGACTAGCCTCACTATGGGTAGATCTTCACGAAGTAGGCGATCTCCTTGCCCTTACAAACTTCTTGGTTCAACTCCACAACACGAAGTAGGAGGCTCCCAAGCGACACCTAACCAATCTAGGAGGCACCACCCTCCAAAAGGTAATAGGCTCGGCAATGATGATGAACTCCTTGCTCTTGTGCTTCAAGATGATAGACTCCTCAACACACAATCACTCTCTCACAGATTTGGCTTGGTGGAAGAGATGGGATTGGTGGAAAGCAACTTGGGGAGGCTAGAAATCAAGATCCATATGGTTGGAGTGGAAGATCTTGACCTCAACACATGAGTAGGTGGCTCTCTCTCAGAAAACTGGATGGGGCAAGTATGGAATAGTTCTGAGTGCTTCTCTCTCGAGTAGGTGGTGGTGAAGGGGTATATAGAGGCATCCCCAAAAATCCAACCGTTACACACAAAATGACCAACTCGGTGACACCAATGTGTTAATCTCGGTGGTACCGAAGTGACCAAAAGGTGGCAACTTTTGAATCTCGGTGAGACCGATATAGGAAACTCGATTGCACCGATAAGGTCACCAACGGTCAGATTGCCCAATCTCGGTGACGCCGATCCAACAATCTCGGTGGTACCGATATTGTGAATTTGCGTAACAGAAAGTTGGCAACCCAAACTCGGTGGCACCGAAGCAGAATCGGTTGCACCGAAGTGGCTAGGGTTTTGCTGAGTCTGTCTAAGTATGGGAATCGGTGGCACCGAGTGGATGTGTTGGTTGCACCGATTTTGAATATTTGACTTTGGACAGACTTTTGTGGAATAGCTTGTGGGTATTTTTGGTGACTATCACTTATGCACGTATGAGCATTTTGTTCACCAACAAAACCTTACCCCCTTTTAATAGTATTGGCTTTCCTATGGACTCAAGGTGATTTCTCACAAAGTAAAATGTAGAGTCCTCTTGCTTGAAGCTTTGCCAATCCATTTCCTTGCATCTTGGGGTATTTCCACAATCTCCACAGTCCTTTTGCCAGCCCTCTTTGTGGACTTTATCTGAAATACACTACGTAAAAGTATTAGTCCAAGAGACAATGTATGTTGTCATGAATTATCAAAACCACCAAGGGAGCATGTTGTGCTTTCAATTTGGATCTTTGTGTGCAGCATGAGGATGAGTCGGCCCATCATTGGGTCCGGCGGGTCTCAACAATTATCCTCTCCTGTGATAATATCACGGTGGCTCAAGCGGTTCTGATTCTGGAGAAGAAATGCCACTTCTTTCGCCTGAAGCAGAAGCTTGGACGGCTCAAACGTTCATGCCAGGACATGGGGGAGCTCATGGCAGCTCTCACCAAGTACGCAGACTCTGACAGCACGAAGGACCCTGGTTCTGATGATGAGAAATCGGCTAAGGGTAAGAAGAATGGCAATGGCAAGGGTCAGCACCAGAATGGGGGAGGAAATAACAACACCGGCAACGGCGGTAAATGGAAGCACCCGGATGGCGAATCAGATCTGGTAGCCAACACCAATGCTGGGAGCAACGGAGGCAAGGGCAATGGTAAACCGCCTTTCGGCAAGTCTAAACCTTTCAATATGGAAGCAATGTTGAATGCTCCTTGCCCAAAACATAGCGTTCTCGATAAACCATCCACACATGCCTGGAAGGATTGTTGGGTCATGCGGGAATTCCGGAATTACAGCATTAACCAGCATCAGGGTGGCGGCAATGGACCGGTCGGCGGGTCAGGATCTCCTGGGTCCGGCTTTGGTGCAGGCGGCTCAGGTTCTGGTTACCAAGGTCAGGGAAACCATGGAAGTCATAATCAACAGTCTAGCAATGGGGTCAGCAACAAAACAACCAGTCCGGGTATCAGAGTAACCCAAAATAGCTTAATGGAGGCAAATATCACGTCTTTATGACAAGCCTTGACAAGCGGGATCAGAAGGTGCGCAGGCGGGCGGTTAATGCGGTCATGCCGGCTCTCCCGCAGTACTTAAAGTGGTCTGAGTATGACATAACTTGGAGCAGGGAGGATCATCCGCCGCGTGTGGATAACCCGGGGCAGTTGGCCCTGGTAGTAGCCCCCCAAGTAGGAGGCTACGTATTCACCAAGGTGCTTATGGATGGTGGCAGCAACATCAACATCCTGTACTATGACACATTTCGCCGAATGAACTTGCTTGATAAAGATCTCAAGTCGTCTTCAACAGTCTTTCATGATGTAGTGCCTGGTAAATCAGCTTATCCGGTTGGAAAGATTGCCCTGGAAGTAGCCTTTGGTGATGAATTCAACTACAGGGTGGAGACCTTATGGTTCGAGGTGGTTAAAATCAAGAGCCCGTACCACGCCTTGTTTGGACGGCCGGCTTATGCCAAGTTTATGGCTAGGCCTTGTTATGTCTACTTGCAGCTCAAGATGCCCGGGTTAAACGGAACGATTACAGTGCATGGTGATCGGAAGATTGCTCTTGAGTGCGAAGAAGGTGATGCGGCATATGCAGAATCAAGTTGTGCTGAGGCAGAGCTTAAGCTTTATAAGGAGAATGTTGACCCGGCAGATATGACCCCACTGAAGAAGCCTAGCACGGAATCTGAGCCGCCCCTGAAGTTTGTGGCAGAAGATACCAAGCTGGTGGATTTTACCTTTGGCGACTCATCGCCAGGGGTTCACTATTGGGGCCAATATGGATCCCAAATAGGAAAGCGCGCTCATCGAATTCATCCGTGAGAATCGGGACATCTTTGCATGGAAGCCTTCTGACATGCCGAGTGTACCGAGAGAATTCGCTGAGCACCACCTTAATGTGGATCCTAAGTTTAAGTCGGTCAAACAGTTCCTCCGTCGTTTCAATGAGGAGAGGCGTAAGGCCATTGGAGAAGAGGTAGCCCGGCTCTTAGCAGCAGGGTTTATCGTCGAAGTTTTTCACCCGGAGTGGTTAGCTAACCTGGTGTTGGTACTCAAGAAGAACGGCACGTGGCGCATGTGTGTAGATTATACTGATCTCAACAAGGCGTGTCCAGTTGATCCATTTGCTCTCCCCCGTATCGACCAGATCATTGATGCAACGGCGGGTTGTGAGAGTTTATGTTTCCTGGATGCTTATTCGGGTTATCATCAGATCAAGATGGCAGTCAAATACCAAGATAAGACATCTTTCATTACGCCTTTTGGAGCTTTCTACTATGTGTCTATGCCTTTCGGGCTCAAGAGCGCTCAGGCGACTTATCAGCGCTGTGTGCAGAACTATCTTCATGGTCAAATTGGGCACAATGTTCATGCCTATGTGGATGATATTGTGGTCAAGTCAAGGAAGAAGGAGACTCTGTTGGCTGATTTGAAGGAAACTTTTGATAATCTGCGGGTTTACAAGATGATGCTTAACCCGACAAAGTGTGTGTTTGGTGTACCTGCAGGCAAGCTCTTGGGATTCTTGGTTGCCGAGCGTGGCATTGAGGCTAACCCGGACAAGATAAAGGCCATCACTTCTTTGTCTAAGCCAGCGTGCATTAATGATGTTCAGCGCTTGGCGGGTCGTATTGCCGCTCTGAGCCGGTTCATAAGCCGCCTGGGTGAGAAAGCGATTCCTCTATATCAGATGATGAAGAAGACTGATAACTTCGTCTGGAGTGATGCGGCTAATGAGGCGTTCGAGACGCTCAAGAAGCAGTTGGCTGAGCCACCCATTTTGGCTGCTCCAGTGGAAAAGGAGCCTTTGCTTTTGTACGTGGCGGCTAACAACAGAGCTGTCAGTGCTGCAGTTGTGGTGGAGCGCAAGGAGGCGGGTAAGGAATACCCAGTCCAGCGGCCGGTTTACTATGTCAGTGAGGTCTTGATGGAGTCCAAGCAAAGATATCTGCATTGGCAAAAGCTGGTGTTTGGGGTATTCATGGCCAATCGTAAACTGAAACACTATTTCCTTGGGCATCCGATCACAGTGGTCAGCTCTGCTCCTTTGGGAGATATCATTCAAAACAGAGAAGCTACTGGCAGGATTGCTAAGTGGGCAATTGAGCTTGGACCTCTCAATCTGAAATATGTGCCCCGGACGGCTGTGAAATCTCAAGCTCTGGTGGACTTTATCAATGACTGGACAGAATGTCAAGCACCCGAGGAGAAGCCGGATAATACATATTGGACAATTCATTTGATGGCTCCAGGCAATTGGAAGGCTCGGGGGCTGGAGTTGTTTTAACTTCCCAGCGAGGTGACAAATTCTGTTATGTTTTGAGGTTAATGTTTCCTTGTACTAACAATGCAGCAGAATATGAGGCTTTGCTTCACGGGCTCCGTGTGGCCAAGGAGATGAATTTGAGCCGGGTCAGATGTCTTGGCGACTCAGACCTGGTGGCTCAGCAAGTCTCTGGCACGTGGGACTCTAAGGACCCTCGCATGGCGGCTTATCGCCAGGCGGTTCATGTTATTGCTGGCCACTTCAAGGGCTATCAGGTGGATCATATTGATCGGCGGAAGAATGAGGCGGCTGACGCATTGTCAAGACTGGGATCTCAGCGCAAGCCGGTACCGCCTAATGTGTTCCTGGACGTGTTGCATCACCCGTCGGTTAAGTTACCGTCGGAAGAGGATTTGGCTATACCAGACCCGGAAGGACAATTGGTGGCGGCTCTCCATGCAATTCCTGATTGGACGCTGCCTTATCTAGCGTATCTGACCCGCGGCGAGTTACCTCAAGATGAGACTCTGGCATGGCAGATTATAAGGCGATCTAAATCTATGACTATTGTCAATGGCGAGTTACACAGGAGTAGCGTGACTGGCGTCTTTCAGCGATGTGTTTCTCCTAACGAGGTCCGTGAAATCTTGCAAGAGATACATGCCGGTGATTGTGGTCATCATGCCGGGTCAAAATCTTTGGTGGCCACGGCTTTTCGACACGGTTTTCACTGGTTAACAACTCATAAAGATGAAGAGTGCTTGGTCAGTAAATGTGACGGGTGTCAAAAATTCGGACGACGGGCCCATGTGCCGGCTCAAGAGTTACGGATGATTCCGATCACCTGGCCGTTTGTAGTCTGGGGGCTTGATATGGTGGGACCTTTTAAGAGGTCTAAAGACAAGAAAACCCACCTCTTGGTGGCGGTTGACAAGTTTACTAAGTGGGTTGAGGCTGAGCCGGTCAGCAAGTGTGATGTAGCAATAGCGGTTCAATTCATCAAGAAGCTGATCTTTCGGTTCGGTTATCCTCATAGTATTATTACTGACAATGGCACAAACCTGTCCAAGGGGGCTATGAAGGAGTTTTGTGATGGTGAACATATCCGCCTTGATGTATCTTCTGTGGCTCACCCACAATCTAATGGTCAACCAGAGCGTGCTAACCAGGAAATTTTGAGAGGGATAAAACCCCGGCTTATGGTTCCTTTGGAGCGCACGCCGGGTTGTTGGGTGGAGGAGTTGCCTTCGGTTCTTTGGAGCATAAGAACCAACCCCAACAGGTCAATAGGCTATACGCCTTTCTTCATGGTTTATGGTGTAGAAGCCGTTCTCCCTAGTGATATTCGTCATGACTCGCCCAGAGTGGCGGCTTACGTGGAAGCTGATAATGAGACGGTGCGTCAGGATGCTTTGGATGCCTTGGATGATGAACGGGATCTGGCAGCAGCATGGTCCGCGATTTACCAGCAAGACCTGTGTCGCTATCATAGCCGCGGGGTCAACACCCGGACGTTCCAAGAAGGCGACTTAGTACTCCGTTTGATTCAAGACCAGACAGATATGCATAAGTTGTCACCTCCTTGGGAAGGACCATTTGTGATCAGCAGAAATCTCAACAATGGTTCCTACTATCTCATCGATATACGGGAGAGAGACAAGTCACGCACTTCTAGTGAAGAGACTGCAAGGCCGTGGAATATTGCTCATCTTTGGCCATACTATACTTGAGCCGCCTGTCAGGCTCTCATCAATCTACATACCCCTGTCATTGTATATACCACCTTTTCTGATATAATAAAGTTGGGATCCCCATAATTCGGGGCCTCTGCCGTTTTCTTGCACCAAGTTTAGTGAAAAAAGATGATTCTTCATCAGGTCACTTGGGGGCTTCCAACCCTCTGGGTTTAGCTTTCATACCCTCTTGGCCAGGCTTTATATGCTATGTTCGAGTTAAACCTGTCTGTTTGCAACTTGCTACTCCGCCATGTGACCCGCCGAACTCTTGACAGTCAATCTTGCTGAGAGACCCTGAACTTTCATAGTCAATCTCGCACAAAGACCTGAACTTGTCAAGGTTTAAACGGCATCTTTTGTCACGAGAGAGCCAGCTTACAGTGAGCTAGGATAAACTCGCCTTGTCTATTGTAGTCTCTCCGCTATGTGGCCCGTTCGTACTCTTAGCAACGTCAATCTTTTAAAGACCCTGAACTTGCTAAGGTTTAAACGACGGATTTATGTCATGTGAGAGCCGGCTTACGAGGTTTCAGGCTTTTATGCCTAGCTTCTTCGGAAGCAAAACAAAAAAATTCTTGCAAAAATAAAGTTCTCTTGTCTTGTTGTGCCTTTAAAGCCAGCTCATAAGGCAGGAGATATGCAAATGTATATTATGTTGCTTATTTTTTGTAGGTATTTTTCATGATAAGATTGTAAGTTTTTTGGGTAGCCCCGGCTTAGCATTGCTCATGGAATATAACCCGCCGGTCAAGTCAAGGCAGTAAGATGATTGTGTCAAGACATTCATGTTAAGCCGCCGGCATATGGGCTGAAAAAAGTTTAAAAAGTACACGAAGGCACAAGAGCAGGCAATCAAGTTTTTCTACTGCTATTACAAGGCCTCACAGGGCCCAAAATATGTTGCTCAAGTTTCTTCACAAGTTAAACCTGGCGGCTCAGTTTCGCCCGAGTTAGAATCTTTGAAGACCGGCTCTTCACCTAGCTCATCGACGAGTCACCGTGCGCCGGGTCTTCTGGCTCCTGGATCTGAAGGTTGTCCACATCCCAGTTGCAGTTGAGTAGGGCTTCAAATTGAGCTTCATCATTCAAGATTGGAGATGGATCAACGTCAGGAGCGAAGATATGCTTACTCCGTTGGGGAGTTAGATCCTTTGGCTCAAAGGTAGGCGCCCGGATGCGTGTGTTGCTGGCATCATAAGCCACCTGATATGTCTTCAGATCAGCTTCGGCGGCTAGCTAGCTGCCCAACACCCGGGATGCTTTGTGGCAGCGGGCGTAGTCGGCTTGGGTGAATTCCCATCCGTCGTCTTTCAGTTGTGGAAAGCCCCCCATCATCTCCTCCGGGTTAAGTTCTGGCGCATATGCCAATGCCCGGCTCAGCGCAGATATGGCGCCCTTGCGGGCGGCTGATTTCTTTATTTCTTCAAAGTGTTGGGGGACAGTGGAGAGTCACTTCAACACATCTTTGATCAGCTTTGGCACACCTTTCTCACCAAAGACTGCCCTGACAGTAAAGAGGCTTCCAGAGTACAGCTGTTCAGTGAAAGCGTATAAGGCTTTCAGCTTCAACAGACTGTCATCCGGAAGTTGGCGAGTTCATTGGCCTGCAAAAGGGATTGAGATTGTAAGTCGCCAGGCGAGTCTCCATAGGATCATTTCAAGCATAATTCCGAGTACAGTTAACAATGCTTACCAAAGACGGCTTTGGTCATCCGGCTTATGTGCCGCTTCAGGCTGGTCAGCTCTTTAGTCACTGTTTTCAGACGGCCCTCTGCGTCTTCTGCACGCTTGGTCATGGCGGCTTGGCTCGTTTCGGCAGACTCTTTGTATGACTCAAGCTCAGTTTTGACTTTCTCCAGCTCAGTCAAAGTAATCTGCCACTTTGCGTTGGCTTCCGCCCGGCCCTCTTGTTGTAGTACCAGACTCTTTTTAAGGTCTGTCACGTTGGCCTCAACAACATTTAAGGATTCCTGCACAAGACAAGTCATAACGAGGCAAGATCATCAGTTTTGAGCCGCCTGTCCGGCTCATACTGGTCTTTAGAAGTTTGGCAGAGAATTATTACAAGTCCCAAGCAGATTGCAAGCAATATACTTGGCACTTGGGGGCTAATGTGTATCAGTTCTTTCTTATGTCTACAATACAAATAAGATCCGGATCATCTTCATGAAGATAACCCGGCCCTTGGGGGCTACACATTGCTCTACAAATCTAGGATCAGGTCTACAAAAAGTCCTGGCTCATTATTGGTATAATGACCCGGCACTTGGGGGCTACACTTGGCATTTTTGCATTTATTAAAGCAGTAAGTGCCTGCTCATAATTGGTGTAATGACCCGGCCCTTGGGGCCTAATACTTTGGTCTATTCAAGTCTGCATATTATTGAAGACCCGGCTTATTTTCGAGAAAATAATCCGGCCCTTGGGGGCTACGTAAGGGTATATAGAGAGCAGAGAAGTGGAGTACCTCATATTTTTTTCTTCATCATGTCTACCAGTCTGGCTTCCATGTCCTGGCTGGCGGCCAGGCGGCTCAAATAACCCGAGTGCAATTCGTCAGCGGTCAACTTCTCCAAGTTTGGCAGGTCAAGTTTGTTTTTATCCTTCTCAGGAGAAGGTGTCTCAGCCTTGTGGATATGCTTGGTCAGCACGTTGGAGGGAGCCGGAGCGGCATAGGCTGAGTCGGTAATGATGACTTCTTCTTCTTGAGCCGGCACCTCTTGAGTTGGTGGCAAGGGGCTGGGCGGCTTAGGGTCCGTCTCCAGAGAAGCTTCAGTGATCACAACGTCAGCATCCACCGGCTCGTTGGGCCAGGGGGTGCCATCATGAGTACCCTGACCAGCATCGGATGGCACTACTCGAGTCTCAGGAGCGTCAAGCTTCGGGTCTTCCGGCTCTGAGGCATCCGGATGGGAAGATGACCCGCTATGTTTCTTTTCTTGGCCATAGCCCTACAAAACATGGATCTCATGGTCAGATATGTGCAAGGACAGTATAGTAGTAAACAAGGAAAGAAAGTTACCCTGGGTTGATGACAAGGGGAGGCAGCTTGGAGGCGGTTGAGTCGCCAGATGAAGGAGGAGTTTCCTGATACAATTAGAAGAAGCAATATGAGTAAGTGACAACATAAGAGTAATATGTAGCAGTATAGATATAAGCCGGAAGTACCTCATTGCGACGTTTTCGGCGAGCCGGAGTGTCAGGCAAGCCGGCAACCAGGTCTTCAGAGCCGCCGCTCCGGGTCTGACGTCTGGCATCATATTGCTGTTTCTTCAAAAGAAAGTCGGGGTCCAAGTGAGCAAGAGGATGTGAAAACTTAACTTTCCGGACGACCCGCCGGATTCTTTCTGTTGGCAGAGGTTTTGAGTCGGAGGAGATAATAGTTACCTCTGCAGCCCCGGCTTCACGGGCCTCCGCCTCTTCCTGAGAGGAGTCAGCGTCAATAAGTTGTATAAAAAGACGGCCAAGGGAATCAATTTCTACCTCTGAGTCATCCAGACTGAATAGCTCTTCGGTTGATTGTTTTCTTCTACGAGCCGGAGCTTTGGCCTTGGTTGCCTTGTTTGCTTTGCTTTTCTTTTTGGAGGTAATGGATAACCTCTTGTTCCAGAAGGAAGAGCCGGCCTACGTATAAGTATATGCATTGGCAGAATGGTTAAAATAGAATACAGGAAATAAGGCTTTTAAGGAAAGGGTGAAGATTAGGGTGAAAAGATTCACCTCTGGAGCCGGGTTAAGAGCATAAAAGGGACTTAACCCTGTCTTGTTGCAGACTACTTGAGGCTCTCCCAGTAGAGATTTGACGATGGCATTGAGATCCTGGTCTACTAAAGGGGTCTAGTTGAAGCGTTGAGGATCGTTCACCTCGCCAGTATACTGACACATTAAGGCATCACGGCGGCTCAGCGGCAGAATCCTCCAGGAGACCCAGCAGCGGGTCAGATCAACGCCTGTTAACCCATTGGCTAACAGGGCCCTTATTTTTGAAAAAGTTGGACCGTATTGGATGCGCTCTGCGGCAGACATCCGGTCTGGGAGCTCGGTGTCGGTGCTGAGCTGGTAAGGACGGTAACCCGGCAGTGGATTCTCTCCTTCTGGGGAGGTGTCTTTGCAATAAAACCAGGTCTTGTTCCACTCCTTGGGGTGACTCGGCAGAACTGCTGCTGGAAAGAGCACGTCCCTCCGTCTCTGAAGAGTGACACCTCCAAGCTCAAGACTCAGTCCATCCGCCATTTCTGTTTGGCGGTTGATGTAGAAGTATTCCTTGAAGAGGTCAACAGACGACTCTTCTTGCAGATAAGCTTCACAGAGAGTTTGGAACTGGCACAGATTGGTGACAGAATTGGGGCCGATGTCTTGAGGGTGCAGTTTGTACAAGTGTAAGGCGTCCCGGAAAAATTTAGACCCGGGTGGTGAGAAGCCACGAAGAAGATGGTCTGTGAACACAATGACTTCACCATCTTCTGACTTGGGATTGGTTTCATTGCCCGGAACCCGCCAGTGGATAACATCCTGAGCCGGCAAAACTCCCATGGTGACAAAATCTTTGAGTGATTCCTCAGTCACCCCGGACCTTACCCAATCGCAGGAAGATGGGGCTTTAGACATGGCGGCGGCTTAAAAGACTGCGGAAAGGCATGAGTATATGGCGGGTTAAAAATGGGTCATGACCAAGGCAGCTATGACTCTAAAAATGATGATGGTATTTGGCGGGTCAGTATAAAATTATGAGCTACCGAAGTAGGTCGCAACATGACAACGTGAGCCGGCAGCATGACGGCGGGTCAAGTTTGTCAGCGAGTATTGGAAAAATTGCTAAGTCTAGAAAAACAGATTCCAACAGCTACATATACCGTTTTAAGATCTACGGACGAGATAAAATGGAAAATATTCCTAACCCTAAAAAACCAGTGGAAGAACAGGCAGTTCCTATACAGGTTAGAGTGAGCAAGAAATCTATAATGAGCACGGCGTACTTGTTAAGCGGATGGCCGCATGGTTCGGCTAGCATTGCCAGGCCTAAAGAAGTATTTCCTCTCTGATCTACAATGAATGCTCCAATGAGTGGCGATGAACTCGAAGAAAAACCCGATGAACTCGGAGAAAATCTGAAGAACTAATGCAGATCTAAACGGGGGGAAAAGATGGAACCTTGGAGATGTGGGCGAACACGGGAGTGCTCTAGACGTAATCAGGGTGATGCAGCGGCCAGTGTTGGAGACGACGGCGAGGCCCAGACGGCGCGGAGAGCTTTGGCTGCGCGGGCGTCCATAGGAAGAAGAAGGAGACGGCAGCGGGGGAAAGTGAAAATGATGGGACCCCCCGCGTCTATTTATGAGGAGGTGATGGAATAGCAACAGTCTGGTGCGAGAATCGAGGAGACACGATGACGATTGACCAAGAAAGTGCCTCGATTCTTGGGCTGGTCATATTAATGGAAAAGATTCGTCGTGATGTCAGGGGAATCTTTTTGATTTTCCTGAGATGACGTCATGGCGGGTCATGAAGATTGGTTAGAGATGACATCACCCATTTCCAGATATGGCGGGTCACGAAGATTTGTTAAAGAGTGCAAGATTCATCAACCAGAAGACTTGAAGATTGACAGGAACCGGTTCAAATCAATCTGGGGCATATTGTTGGGGATATAACCCCGTGATGAGACCCGCCCAGGTGGGGCCGGGTCATGAGGTTGGCGGCTTAGCGATATTGGTTGGAAGAAGCTTGCTCAATGGGCATGGAGGCCCAGAGGCAGAAGACGATGTGTAACCCGGTGGCGTAAGCCGCCGGTGGCGACTTGTCCGACAAGGCAGGAGTAGTTAGAGGCAGGGTCGGTTATCAAGTATGACCCGGCCCGGACTCTTGTAAGCCCAGGGCCTCGACCTGTGTATATAAAGGCGGGTTACCTGGGCAGCTTAGGGCACGAAAACCTTTGATCGAGTACTAGGTCAAGCGAATCCGCTCCCTTGTAATCGATATCCAATCAATACAACTCAAAGCAGGACGTAGGCTATTACCTCCTTCGAGAGGGGCCGAACCTGGGTAAACCTGTGTCTTTCGTCCCGACCAACCCCTTCGAGTTAACCACCGTAGCGATGGCTTCACACCTAAGTCCAGACACTAGGACTTCTGCCGTGACAAAACCACGACAAGTAGTGTAAAACTTCATAATCATCTCGTCGTTCCAAGCAGTGAACTCTCTACCGACAAAGTTCTTAATGTCAATGCATCTGAAGTTCTCTTGCACATGGGGGAAAAAGTGCTCATTGGTCTTGATATATTCCCAGTCAACATATCTGATGTCACTAACAGCCGGGCTCTTGTCCAATAGGACAGTCTCATAAAAGTCTTGCTGCTCCTTGGTGTGAAATCTAGGATCAACATCAGTCCTTCTCCTGGAGGCATAAGGGTCATTTGCTCTCCATAGCCTCAGCCCTGAGTCCTTCCTCTTCTTCATGTCCTCAGCTATGGGATGAGTATCATCCTGAGCTGGCAGATGGGGTCTGAGCTTCCTCAACACAGAAACTTCTTCCTCTTCATCCATAGTGGAAGATCTCTTGTTCTTGGCAGCAAGAGGGATATCTCTGGTGGTCTTCGTGGGCTTGGGTGCAGCAGGCTTCTTGGGTGCAGGAGGTTTGCTCTTAGAAGGAGCTTGCTTGGGCATAGCATCAGCTAGAAGCTTCTTCTTCTTCTTGGGAGGGGCCTTGGCAGCTGGCTCTTCCTCCTCATCTTCTTCTGGATCTTCATACATGGAAGTGGCTCTTCCAACAACATGTACAATCCTCTTTCTGCTCCTTCTCTTCTCAGCTGCCTTCTTGGGCATAGAGATCTTTGCTTGTTCAACATACTTGGTTGCCCTAGCACTCTCTGGTGCTCTCACGGCTTCAGAACTAGCATACTCTTTTCTCACTGTCCTCCTAGATGAGGTGGCCTCAGTTGCAGACTTCTTTGCAGCCTTCTCTGCTTTGTCTTGCTTTTGCTTAGCAAGAACCTCCTCTGCCACAAAATCAGAGTCCTCCTCATCTGAGTTCAACCTCCTACTTGCTCTTGTAGCAGCCTTAGGCAACCCATGAGAACTTGGGGTGCCTGGTTCTTCTGAAGAAGAAGAACTAGCATCTGGACTAGTGCCTGGATCTGCATCAACACTGGGCTCTCTGATGTAATTCTGACTATCATCTGAACCTGACATGCTGTCCCTGTGAATAGAGTATAGAAGAGTAGAAAGATTGAGCATCACAAAACACAAAGATTTTTCAAAGTTTGAACAAAGAAAATCTTAGTTTTAGCTTTCTGCAAAATGAATTTCGGTACCACCGAGTCAAGATTTTCGGATCCACCGAGATAGATGGTCTTCTTTACAGAAACTTGGCAGTCACTTCGGTGTCACCGAGAAAGACTGCTCGGTCTCACCGAGACCATTCTCAGGAACCCTAGAACCAAAATCGGTAGAACCGATTTTTGTGACTCGGTGTCACCGAGATGAGTTTTGCGGACGGCTAAACCTAAATTTTTCTCGTTCGCTATACTAATGAGATTTCTGGTGGGATAGGAAGATTGCAAACTGTGGTTTATCGATAAATCTACCCAAATGCGCAAGAATTAGATCGAGGAGCGCATGAGGGGGTCGGATTCTCACCCTATCTCGGTGAATATCCGCTACGATGAAGGCGGCGACGAAGATTCCATCCACGGCGGCGAGTCCTAACAGCGGAGGTGCATGGGGATGCAAAGGCGACGACCAGGGGGTCTGGAGCGGCATATTAGGGTTGGGGAGGCCGGACGTTTGAAGGAGTATTTTCAAAGGCCGGGTCCGCCAGGTTAAATACCCTTCACTGTCGGTGATACCGGTTCGAAATTATCGGTGCCACCGAGTTCCTCAACTGTCAGCCGACAGGGAAACTCGGTGTAACCGAGAATATGGAATCGGTGTTACCGAGGCAAAAACCTACATCAACTCAGTGTTTTGATGGAACCGAGTTTTTGGGGTTGGTTTCACCGAGATGCACATGAGAGGTTTTGGAATGCAGCTCTTGTCGACACGGTACTCCGAGTGCTCCTCACACAGAGGGTTAGAGAAGTGCTTGCTCAAGTTTTGTGATGTAGAATGAATAGAACTTGAGACGAGAAAGCATAGATAGCTAGAGAGGGGTCTGATACGTCCATTTTGCATCATGATTTCCTACTATTATTTATTATGTTTTGTCAAACAATAATGCTTTAAGGAGTGATTCTAATGCCTTTTCTCTCATAATATGCAAGGTTTACACAAAGAGGGAGAATACCGGCAGCTAGAATTCTGGACCTGAAAAAAGCACATCAGAGATACCTATTCTGCACAACTCCAATGAGGCTGAAATTTTATGGAGATTATGTTTGTATTAAATAAAAAATACTGGAGTAGAAAACTACCGGAGGGGGCCAGCCTGGTGGACACAACCCACCAGGGCGCGCCAGGCCCCCCTGGGCGCGCCCTGATGGGTTGTGGCCTCCTCGACCCACCTCCGGTGCCCATCTTCTGGTATATGGTCACATTTGACCTAGAAAAAATCAGAGGAGGACTTTCGGGATGAAGCGCCGTCGCCTCAAGGTGGACCTTGGGCAGGAGCACTTTTGCCCTCCGGCGGAGCGATTCCGCCGGGGGAACTTCCCTCCCGAAGGGGGAAATCAAAGCCATCGTCATCACCAACACCCCTCTCATCTTTGGGAGGCCAATCTTCATCAACATCTTCAACAGAACCATCTCCTCTCAAACCCTAGTTCATTTCTTGTGTTCAATCTTTGTACCGGAACCTCAGATTGGTACCTGTGGGTGACTAGTAGTGTTGATTACCTTGCGTAGTTGATTACTATATGGTTTATTTGGTGGAAGATTATATGTTCAGATCCATTATGCTATTCAATACCCCTCTGATCTTGAGCATGATTATTATTTGTGAGTAGTTACTTTTGTTCTTGAGGTCACGGGAGAAGTCATGTTGCAAGTAATCATGTGAATTTGATATGTGTTCGATATTTTGATGATATGTATGTTGTGATTCCCTTAGTGGTGTCATGTGAACGTCGACTACATGATACTTCACCATTCATGGGCCTAAGGGAATGCATTGTGGAGTAGTTATTAGATGATGGGTTGCTAGAGTGACAGAAGCTTAAACCCTAGTTTATGTGCTACTTCGTAAGGGGCTGATTTGGATCCAAACGTTTAATGCTATGGTTAGATTTTATCTTAATACTTTTCTCATAGTTGCGGATGCTTGCGAGGGGGTTAATCATAAGTGGCAGGTTGTTCAAGTAAGAACAGCACCCAAGCACCGGTCCACCCACATATCAAATTATCAAAGTAGCGAACACGAATCAAACCAACATGATAAAAGTGACTAGATGAAATTCCCGTGTACCCTCAAGAACACTTTGTCTATTACTAGAGATAGTTTCGGCCTGTCCTTTGCCACAAAAGGATTGGGTTACCTTGCTGCACCTTATTTACCGTTACCGTTACTTGCTCGTTACCAATTACCTTGCTATCAAACTATCTGTTACCTACAATTTCAGTGCTTGCAGAAATTACCTTGCTGAAAACCGCTTGTCATTTCCTTTTGTTCCTCGTTGGGTTCGACACTCTTACTTATTGAAAGGACTACGATTGATGCCCTATACTTTTGGGTCATCAAGACTCTTTTCTGGCGCCGTTGCCGGGGAGTGAAGCGCTCTTGGTAAGTGGAAATCGGTAAGGAAAAACTTATACTATGTGCTGAAATTTATTGCTACTTGCTACTATGGAAAACAATCCTTTGAAGGGTTTGTTCGGGGTATCTTCACCTTGACCAGAACCACAATTAGTTGCCCCTCAACCTACTGCACCTACTGAAAATATTGGTTATGAAATTCCTTCGGGTATGGTAAAACAACTACTTGCTAAACCTTATGCAGGAGATGGAACTGAACATCCTGATATGCACCTATTATATGTGAACGAAATTTGTGGATTATTTAAGCTTGCAGGTTTACCCGGAGATGAAGTTAAGACGAAGGTTTTCCCTTTATATTTTATGGGAAAAGCATTGACATGGTATAGGCTATGTGATGATCTTGGATCGTGGAACTGGAATCGTTTGCAATTGGAATTCCACCAAAAGTTTTATCCCATGCATCTAGTTCATCGCGATCGGAATTATATATATAATTGTTGGCCTCGTGAAGGAGAAAGCATCGCTCTAGCTTGGGGGAGGCTTAAGTCAATGTTATATTCATGCCCCAATCATGACATTCCGAGATAAGTTATCATTCAGAATTTTTATGCTTGGCTTTCTCATAATGATCAATCCATGCTCGATACTTCTTGTGCTGGTTCTTATATGAAGAAGACTATTGAATTCAAGTGGGGTCTCTTAGAAAGAATTAAATGCAACTTTGAATATTGGGAACTCAACGAAGGTAATGAGTCAGGTATAAAGCTTGAGTTTGATTGTGTTAAATCTTTTATGAATACCGGTACTTTTCACAAGTTTAGCACTAAATATGGACTTGACTCTGAGATAGTAGCCTCTTTCTGTGAAGCATTTGCCACTCACGTTGATCTCCCTAAGGAGAAGTGGTTTAAATACCATCCCCCTATTAAATAAGAAATTAAAGAACCGATCATAGCTAAAGAAGAAACCATCTTTTACAATGTTGATCTAGTTGTGCCTACTGCTTATATTGAAAAAACACCTTTCCCTGTTAGGATAAAGGAACATGCTAAGGTATCAACTGTGGTTCGTAAGAGTAATATAAGAGCATCTAAGCCCCCTGAGCAAATTAAAGTAGAACCTAGTGTTGCTATAGTTAAAGATCTCTTGGTAGAAAATATTGATGGGCATGTTATCTACTTCTATGATGAAGCTGCTAGAATTGCTAAACCCGATGAAAAAGATAAACATATACCCATAGAAGGCATGCCTGTTGTCTCAGTCAAAATAGGAGATCATTGCTATCATGGTTTATGTGATTTGGGTGCTAGTGTAAGTGCTATCCCTTTTACGTTATACCAAGAAATTATGGATGAAATAGCACCTGCTGAAATAGAAGACATTGACGTTACTATTAAACTTGCTAATAGAGACACTATCACACCACTTGGGATTGTTAGAGATGTTGAAGTCTTGTGTGGGAAAGTGAAATACCCTACTAATTTTCTAGTCCTTGGTTCCCCACAAGACGACTTTTGTCCCATTATCTTTGGTAGGCCTTTCTTGAGCACCGTCAATGCTAAGATAGATTGTGAAAAACAAACTGTCGGTGTCAGTTTCGGTAGTGTGTCTCATGAGTTTAATTTTTCCAAGTTTAGTAGACAACCTCGTGATAAAGCGTTACCTAGTAAGGATGAAATAATTGGTCTTGCTTCTATTGCTGTGCCTCCCACAGATCCATTAGAACAATATTTGCTTGACCATGAAAGAAACGAAATAGACCAAATTTTCTTTGAACAACAACCTCTCCTGAAACACAATTTGCTTATTGAAACTCTTGGAGGTCCCCCTCCACCTAAAGGTGATCCTGTGTTTGAATTAAAACAATTGCCTGACACTTTGAAGTATGCTTATCTTGATGAGAAAAAGATATATCCTATTATTATTAGTGCTAACCTTTCAGAACATGAAGAGGAAAGATTATTAAAAGTTCTAAGGAAGCACCGGGCTGCTATTGGATATACTCTTGATGATCTTAAGGGCATTAGTCCCACTCTATGTCAGCACAAGATTAATATGGAACCTGATGCTAAACCCGTTGTTGATTACCAACGGCGATTGAATCATAAGATGAAAGAAGTGGTAAGAACCGAAATACTAAAGCTTCTGGAAGCAGGTATAATCTATCCCATTGCTGATAGTAGATGGGTAAGTCCCGTTCATTGTGTCCCTAAGAAAGGAGGTATTACCGTTGTTCCCAAGGATAAGAATGAACTCATTCCAAAAAGAATTGTTACTGGCTATAGAATGGCAATTGATTTTAGAAAATTAAATAAAGCTATTGGAAAGATCATTACCCTCTACCTTTCATTGATCAAATGTTAGAAATACTATCTAAGCACACACACTTTTGTTTCCTAGATGGATATTCTGGTTTCTCTCAAATACCCGTGTCACAATCCGATCAAGAGAAAACCACCTTTACTTGCCCTTTTGGAACCTATGCTTATAGACATATGCCTTTTGGTTTATGCAATGCACCTGCTACCTTTCAAAGATGTATGACTGCTATATTCTCAGATTTTTGTGAAAAGATTGTGGAGGTTTTCATGGATGATTTTTCCGTTTACGGAACTTCTTTTGATGATTGCTTAAGCAACCTTGATCGAGTTATATAGAGATGTGAACAAACTAATCTCGTCTTGAATTGGGAGAAGTGCCACTTTATGGTTAATGAAGGCATTGTCTTGGGGCATAAAATATCTGAACGAGGTATTGAGGTGGATAAAGCTAAAGTTGATGCAATTGAGAAAATGCCATGTCCTAAAGATATTAAAGGTATTCGAAGTTTCCTTGGTCATGCTGGTTTTTATAGGAGGTTCATTAAAGACTTCTCTAAAATTTATAGGCCTCTTACTAATCTTTTGCATAAGGATATTCCTTTTGTTTTTGATGATGATTGTGTAGAAGCCTTTGAAACACTCAAGAAAGCCTTAACCTCTGCACCTATCGTTCAACCACCTGATTGGAACTTGCCTTTTGAAATTATGTGTGATGCTAGTGATTATGTTGTTGGTGCTGTTCTAGGACAAAGAGTTGATAAGAAATTGAATGTTATCCATTATGCTAGTAAAACTCTAGACAGTGTCCAACGAAATTATGCTACTACTGAGAAGGAATTTTTAGCAGTTGTGTTTGTCTGTGATAAATTTAGATCCTATATTGTTGATTCCAAAGTTATTGTTCACACCGATCATGCTGCTATAAAATACCTTATGGAAAAGAAAGATGCTAAACCTAGACTCATTAGGTCAGTTCTCTTGCTTCAAGAATTTGACTTACACATCGTTGATAGGAAGGGAGTTGAGAACTTCGTAGTTGATAACTTGTCTAGGTTAGAAAATATTCTTGATGACCCACTACCTATTGATGATAGTTTCCCTGACGAACAGTTAGCTGCAATAAGTGTTTCACAAAACACCCCTTGGTATGCTGATTATGCTAACTACATTGTCGCTAAATATTTACCACCTAGCTTCACATACAAACAAAAGAGGAAAAAAATCTATGACTTGAGACATTAGTTTTGGGATGACCCACATCTTTATAAAGGAGTAGACGTTGTGTACCTGAGCATGAACAGGAACAAATGCTACGGAAATGTCATTCCGAAGCTTATGAAGGACATCATGCGGGAGATAGAACTGCTCATAAGGTATTGCAATCTGGTTTTTATTGGCCTACTCTCTTCAAGGATGCCCGTAATTTTGTCTTGTCTTGTTATGAATGTCAAAGAATTGGTAATATTGGTAGCGTCAGGAAATGAATATGAATTATTCACTTGTTGTTGAGCCATTTGACGATTGGGGTTTTGATTATATGGGGCCTTTTCCTTTCTCTAACTGGTACACTCATATTTTGGTTGTTGTTGATTATGTCAATAAGTGGGTAGAAGCTATTCCAACTAGTAGTGCTGATCACCACACCTCCATTAAAATGCTTAAAGAGGTTATCTTCCCAAGGTTCAAAGTCCCTAGATATTTAATGACTAATGGTGGTTCACACTTTATTCATGGTGCTTTCCGTAAGATGCTTGCTAAATATGATGTTAACCACAGAATTGCATCACCCTATCATCCTCAATTTAGTGGTCAAGTTGAACTTAGCAATAGAGAAATAAAATTAATATTACAAAAAACTGTCAATAGGTCTCGTAAGAATTGGTCTAAGAAATTAGATGATGCACTTTGGGCCTATAGAACAGTTTATAAAAATCCTATGGGTATGTCTCCATACAAAATGGTGTATGGAAAAGCTTGTCATTTGCCTCTAGAATTAGAACACAAAGCATTTTGGGCAATTAAAGAACTTAACAATGATTTCAAACTTGCCGGTGAGAAGAGGCTATTTGATATTAGCCACTAGATGAATGGAGAACCCAAGCCTATGAAAATGCCAAACTATTCAAAGAAAAAGTAAAAAGATGGCATGACAAAAGAATCCAAAAGCGGGAATTCAAAATAGGAGACTATGTTCTTTTGTTCAACTCTCGTTTAAGATTTTTTGCAGGTAAGCTTCTCTCCAAATGGGAAGGACCATATATTATCGAAGAGGTTTATCGTTCTGGAGCTATCAAGATTAATAACGCCGAAGGTACTAACCCGAAGGTGGTCAATGAACAAAGAATTAAGCATTACATCTCAGGTACGCCTATTAACGTTGAAAGCAATGTTATCCAAACCATCACACCGGAGGAACACATAAAAGAAACCTTCCGGAACACTCCAGAATTCTGAAAAAATAGGAGGTACGTGATACGGTAAGTAAACGGACTCCGAAAAATCCGCAAAAATATTTTTTTGACAGTTTTGGAATATTAGAAAATTTTGGAAATAAAGAAATAAACTGGAAGGTGATCGAGGTGAGCACGATACACTAGGGCGCGCCAGGCACCCCTGGGCGTGCCCTGGTGGTTTGTGCCCACCTCGGATGCCTTCCCGACTCCGTTTTCCTTCCATATGCTTGTTTCCCAAGAATAAAAATTCTCTATATATACCCCCCGACTGTTTTGCCGACCACATCGCAGAAAAGTCCTTTGTTCTTGTTTCGTGTTGTTTCCTATCAGATCTATCAAGTCAGGCATCATGTCTTCTCCCTCTTCTAATAACGTGGAAGAAGATGATTGGCTAATGAAGATAGATCTGAAGAGGGAGGAGCCGGAAGAAGCCAACAAGGAAGACAAGGGCAAGGATGCTATGGTGGATCAGCCCCCTGAAGGAGACCAATCCATGCCAACAAAGGAGGGAGAAGAAGAAAATATCCTTCAACCTTATTACAGTCATCTCACCCCTATTGAAATCAAAGCTTTTAGAGCTTTCGAAGCGGTCCGTGTTCAGAATAAATTTCTCATCCGCGAAAATATTTTGCTAGAGGAGCACGTCAACAACCTCCGGAGAGTCATCCGCAAATTGGAGCACCTTCTGAAGCTGAAGTGTGACACTTCTACACCACCACCAAAGGAGACTTGAGCACACGGGTATGGGCACTCCCCTTGGCTTGAGCCAAGCTTGGGGGAGGTGCCCCGGTATCGTATCACCACCACTTTTATTCACCTTTACCTATTTTAGTTCGATCTTTAGTTTCCCTTTGCTTTAGTTGAATAAAAGTTTAGCATGATCTATTTTCGTGTGTTCGTTTCGTGACCTATCTATCTATGTAATAGAGTTAGAGTTATATAATAAAGTTTAGTTTGAGTTTTTGCCTCTCTACTCTCTTGTTGCAATCAAAATAAAGGAAAAGAAACAAATGAAAAGGATCATATGCTAATCTTATGGTGAGTAATGACATCACATAAGGAAAAGTATAAGTAGTAGAATTTGTTGGAGATTGACAAACATAGCATTGGTCAATGATGCAATTCATGAAAAAATTAATAAGGGAAGAGAAGATTCACATGCAAATACACTATCTTGGACTTCTTTTATGATTGTGAGCCCCCATCAAATATTATATGTCAAAATTGTTGATGTTGGACGAGGAAGACAATGTAATGATTTATGTTTGTTCATATCCACATAGAAGGTATATTGTCATAGATCCATCAACATGTGGTGCTTGCTCAATATCTTTGCTAGCAAAAAATTCCGCACTAAGTAGAGATACAACTTGTGCATCCAAAAACCCAAAACCCAAATTCATTCTTTGAGTGTCCACCATACCTACGTATGGATCGAGAAAGATCCTTCAAGTAAGTTCTCATCGGTGCAATAAGGCAATAAAAATTGCTTCTAAAAGTGTTTTGATCAATTAGTGTAAGAGAAAATTGAGCGCTATACGAACTTATGATGGCAAAGTAATAAAAGCGACGGACTGCATAATAAAGGTTGCTATCATAGGGGGCAATATAGCGTGACGTTCTTTTACATTAAGGGATTGGGCATACAAACCAATAAGCGCATGACAACCTCTGCTTCCCTCTGCGAAGGGACTATCTTTTACTTTTATGTATTAACTTTTATGCAAGAGTCAAAGTATTCTGCCCTATTCCTTTTTTCTTTTTTCTTTTTGCAAGCATCATGTGGTGAGGAAAGATCTAGGCACATATATCCAGTTGGATATGAGTTGGCATGAGTTATTATTGTTGACATCACCCTTGAGGTGAATACGTTGGGAGGCGAAACTATAAGTCCCTATCTTCCTATGTGTCCGGTTGAAACTTTTTGTTCATGGGTATGTTGTGAGTGTGAGCAATCATAGAAGACTAAATGATGGTTGAGTATGTGGACTTGCCAAAAGGCTCCGACATGAGACCCTTCCTAAAAATATGATGAATTGTAGTTGCAAAGTTGACTGAGAACATAGTTTGTTGGTTTTCAATAAGGTTTATGCTTCATACTTCTATGTTGTGATGAATTGTTACTTGTTCATGAGAAGTTATATGATAAAAATGTATTGAATAAGTTTTATGTTAGAGTTTGTTGCTTTTATAATAATAAGCATGATGCTTCTATGTCCGTATTTTGTTTTTATCGACACCTCTCTCTCAAATCATGTGGACATGCTTTTCAATATCGGCTTTCGCTTGAGGACAAGCGAGGTCTAAACTTGGGGAGTTGATACATCCATTTTGCATCATGATTTCCTACTGTTATTTATTATGTTTTGTCAAATAATAATGCTTTAAGGAGTGATTCTAATGCCTTTTCTCTCATAATATGCAAGGTTTACACAAAGAGGGAGAATACCGCCATCTGGAATTCTGGACCTGAAAGAAGCACATTAGAGATACCTATTCTGCACAACCCACCAGGGCGTCCCAGGCCCCCCTGGGCGCGCCCTGATGGGTTGTGGCCTCCTCGGCCCACCTCCGGTGCCCATCTTCTGGTATATGATCACATTTGACCTAGAAAAAATCAGAGGAGGACTTTCGGGACGAAGCGTCGCCGCCTCGAGGCGGAACTTGGGCAGGAGCACTTTTGCCCTCCGGCGGAGCGATTCAGCCGGGGGAACTTCCCTCCCGGAGGGGGAAATCAAAGCCATCGTCATCACCAACACCCCTCTCATCTTTGGGAGGCCAATCTTCATCAACATCTTCAACAGCACCATCTCCTCTCAAACCCTAGTTCATCTCTTGTGTTCAATCTTTGTACCGGAACCTCAGATTGGTACATGTGGGTGACTAGTAGTGTTGATTACCTTGCGTAGTTGATTACTATATGGTTTATTTGGTGGAAGATTATATGTTCAGATCCATTATGCTATTCAATACCCCTCTGATCTTGAGCATGATTATTATTTGTGAGTAGTTACTTTTGTTCTTGAGGTCACGGGAGAAGTCATGTTGCAAGTAATCATGTGAATTTGATATGTGTTCAATATTTTGATGATATGTATGTTGTGATTACCTTAGTGGTGTCATGTGAACGTAGACTACATGACACTTCACCATTCATGGGCCTAAGGGAATGCATTGTGGAGTAGTTATTAGATGATGGGTTGCTAGAGTGACAGAAGCTTAAACCCTAGTTTATGCGCTACTTCGTAAGGGGTTGATTTGGATCCAAACGTTTAATGCTATGGTTAGATTTTATCTTAATACTTTTCTCGTAGTTGCAGATGCTTGCGAGGGGGTTAATCATAAGTGGGAGGTTGTTCAAGTAAGAACAGCACCCAAGTACCGTTCCACCCGCATATCAAATTATCAAAGTAGCGAAGACGAATCAAACCAACATGATAAAAGTGACTAGATGAAATTCCCGTGTACCCTCAAGAACACTTTGCCTATTACTAGAGATTGTTTTGGCCTGTCCTTTGCCACAAAAGGATTGGGCTACCTTGTTGCACCTTATTTACCGTTACCGTTACTTGCTCATTACCAATTACCTAGCTATCAAACTATCTGTTACCTACAATTTCAGTGCTTGCAGAAATTACCTTGCTGAAAACCGCTTGTCATTTCCTTCTGCTCCTCGTTGGGTTCAACACTCTTACTTATCGAAAGGACTACGATTGATCCCCTATACTTGTGGGTCATCAGGGTCCTAGGCATTCTTGTATATCCAATTGGCCAAATTTTAAAATGAAAGCCAAATAACAACAATTGGACGTCCTCGAATGAGAAAAGATATGCATAACAACATGCTCACACAATAGAATGTCAAATGAAACATGGCAAACATGCAAAACCACTCTAGTATCTATCAAGCACTAGGCACTGACGGAGTCATCTATATATGAGTATATTAACTTAGGAGCCGAGTACGGATACTTGATCATAGGTCATACTCATCGTTTAAGCACAAGTGGGGTTTCCACTTTTATATAAATCATTTAATGTGTTCACATCTTTAAGAGATGCTTTAACTCAAGTCTTAGAGTAAAGCTCCCCCTTGATGTGATATCCCCCTTAAGAGGGATAAACTAACCTTAGGTTTTGTCGATGAAGACTTCATGTAGGTGAAGTAGTGGTGGATGCTCAAAGTTGATGAAGATCATCTTGAGTTGGGAGCATCCTTGTTGTTTCTTACTCTTCTCACCTACATGGGTTAGTCCCACACACAAGAGACAAATACAAGGATATCTATGGACATGGAGTGCAATGCATACATGATGATGTCCATTGATTCTTTTATTACCTTGTCCCTTGCTTACCTTTGAGGTAATGTGTGACTCCTTGAACTATTGCATAATGTTGATGTTGATTGCAACTAGTCCTTGCCAATAATGAATGTGAGTGAATTTTATTGGCGGAGTCACCCCTCAAGAACTTCTCTAGTTCTTCTTCTTTGGGATCCACATCAACTTGATGGGAATCCTTGAAGTTGAAGTAGCACTTGTAGAAGTTGAGCTTGTAGAAGCCTTGGGAACCCACTTGACCATGGCTTGGGATACATCTTTATATGAGTCAATCTCCTCTTGAAGCTTGTCCTTGCCCTTGAGCTTGTGGTCTTGTGGTGGAAGATCATCTTGAGCTTTTGTTCCCTTGGGGAGAGTATGTTCATACTTCTCCTTTTGAGGAAAACTTCGGATTGGGGTATTGACCTTCTTCCCATTCAACTCCATTTGCATTGAAGTATCCAACGCCACGGTTCTTGCGGTATCCTCCATGCTTGCGTACAATCTCCTCGAATTGCTTACATCCGGCAAGACTCTTGTAGATACCCTTTTCTATAATCCCTTTCAATAGATCATTTTCTTGCTCAAGTGTAACTTGGCTAAGAGAATCGTTAGTGTAATCAATAAAACTACTAGAAGCAATATCATTTGATTTATCATTTTTATTGCTACTAGTTGAAGAACCTTTCTTGCCTTTGTTACTAGATTGCTTAGTCTTAACTTGTGGCATGAATGTTACAAGAGTAGTCGTTTGGCTAGATAAGAAGAAGTCTTCTTTCGGAGATCGTCATTGATTGCTTTAAGAAACTCATGTTCTTGCTCCAAGTTGACCTTCTCGAAGCGTAGCTTCTCATGAGTTCTTACAAGCTCTCTATGATCTTCTAAAGTAGATTCATGAGCTAACTTAAGAGTGTTCAATTCTTTAGTTATTCGTTCTATTTTCTTCTTACCATCATCACACGACTTATCTTGATTAGCATGTTCGTTATCTAGCACATTTTGACTAATATCACTAGTTTTATCACATACCGAGTCATCATCTCCAAGTAAGTCATCCTCATCACTATCGAAGTCAAAGTATTCGGGGTGTGATTCCTTGGGGCCTTTAGCCATGAAGCAACTTCCACTCCCTTCATTTGGTGAATCAAATATGTCGTAGGATGATTTACTTTGTGATGATGACTTGCACTTTGATGAAACTAGTGATGTTAGTCAAAATGAACTTGCTAATTTTCATGCTAGGAAAGATAAGTCATTTGATGATGATAAGATGAAAATAGAACAACTAACTAAAGAATTAAACACTCTTAAGTTAGCCCATGAATCTACTCTCGAAGATCATAGAGAGCTTGTAAGAACTCATGAGAAGCTACGCTTCGAGAAGGTCACCTTGGAGCAAGAGCATGAGTTTCTTAAAGCTATCAATGACGATCTCCGAAAGAAGACTTCATCTTATCTAGCCAAACGATTACTCTTGTCTACATTCATGCCTCAAGTTAAGTCTAAGCAAACTAGTAACAAAGGCAAGAAAGGTTCTTCATCTAGTAGCAACAATAAAAATGCTAAACCTAATGATGTTGCTTCTAGTAGTTCTATTGATTCCACTAATGATGATTCTCTTAGCCAAGTTACACTTGAGCAAGAAAATACTTTATTGAAAGGAATTATAGATAAAGGTATCTACAAGAGTTTTACCGGATGTAAACAATTTGAGGAAATTGTACGCAAGCACGGAGGATACCAGAAGAACCATGGCATTGGCTACTTCAACGCTAATGGAGTTGAATGGGAAGAAGTTCAATACCCCAAGCCCAAGTTTGTTCCTCAAAAGGAGAAGTATGAAAATACTCCTCCCAAGGGAACAAACACTCAAGATGACCTTCCACCACAAGACCACAAGCTCAAGGGCAAGAACAAGCTTCAAGAGGACATTGACTCATATGAAGATGAATCCCAAGCTTTGGTGGAGTGGGTTCCCAAGGCTACTTCAAGCTCAACTTCTACAATGGCTACTTCAACATCAAGGATCCCCATCAAGTTGATGTGGGTCCCCAAGAAGAAGAACTAGAAATTTCTTGAGGGGTGACTCCGCCAATGAAATTCACTCACATTCATTATTGGCAAGAACTATTTGCAATCAACATCAACTCTATGCAATAGTTCAAGGAGTCACACATTCCCTCAAAGGTAAGCAAGGGACAAGGTAATCAACAAATCAATGGACATCATCACACATGATTTGCACTCCATGTCCATAGATATCCTTGTATTTGTCTCTTGTGTGTTGGGACTAACCCATGTAGGTGAGAAGAGTAAGGAAACAACAAGGATGCTCCCAACTCATGGTGATCTTCATCAACCTTGAGCATGCACCACTACATCACCCACATGAAGTCTTCTACGACAAAACCCAAGGATAGTTTATCCCTCCTATGGGGGGATGTCACATCAAGGGGGAGCTTTACTCTAAGACTTGAGTCAAAGTATCTCATAGTATGTGACAACATTAAATGCTTTATGTAAAAGTGGTAACCCCACTTGTGCTTAAACGATGAGTATGACCTATGATCAAGTATTCTTACTTGGCTCCTAAGTCAACATACTCATATATAGATGACTCCGTCATCGCCAAAATGCTTGATAGATGCTAGTATGTATGTGCATGTTTGCCATTATTTCATTTGACATCTTATTGTGTGAGCATGTTGGTCTGCATTTATTTATCCATTCGAGGACATCCAATTGTTGCTATTTGGCTTTTGTTTTCTCTTTTGCCAATTGGATGGACAAGAATGCCTAGGACCACTATCTAGCTATCTATGCTTTCTCACCTCATATTCTTTTCTTGCTGCATCACAAAATTTGAACAAGTACTTTTCGATCCCTCTGTGCGAGGAGCACTCGGAGTTCAGCATCGACAAAGGACTGACCATTAAAACCTCCCAAGTGCATCTCGGTGGAACCAACCAAAATTCTCGGTCTCACCGAATGCCTAGGGTTGATCTGGATTTTCAATCTCGGTAACACCGATTCCTTATTCTCGGTTACACCGAGTTTCCCTGTCAGCTGACAGTTGAGAAACTCGGTGACACCGAACATCTCGAACCGGTGTCACCGACAGTGAAGGGTATATATTCTGGCGGACATGACTTTTGAAATTCAATCTCAAAAGCCCGTTTTCCTCCAACCCTAAGCTGCCACTCCGGTCCCCTGGTCGTCGCCCTTGCCTCCCCGTGCGTCTCCGCCATTGGGAATCACCGCTGCCGACGGAATCTTCGCCGCCGTCGTCGCCGTAGCAGATCCGTCACCAAGCTAGGGTATGGATCCGGCCCTCCTTGCACTCCCCGTCCGATTCTTGCGCGTTGGAGTTAATTCTATTGATAATCCACAGATTGCAAACCTCCCTATCCTCTAGAAATTCCAGTAGAATAGCGAACGATTGATTTTTTAGGTTTTGCCGTCCGCCACATGAATCTCGGTAGAACCGACGCAAAAGAATCGGTAGCACCGATTCGGTTTTTCTGGCCAGCTGAGAACACCTCGGTGGAACCGAGTACTAATTTTCGGTGTGACCGAAAATGGTGCCAAGTTTCTGGAAAGAAGGTTGTTTGTCTCGGTGGGTCCGAAAATTTTGTCTCGACTGTACCGACATACATTTGGCAGAATGCAAAATTTGAGAAATCTTAGTTCAATCTTTTCAAATGTCTGCATTTTGTGATGACTCATCCTCTCCACTCTTCTATACTCTATTCACAGGGTCAGAGATGTCTGCTTCAGATGACAGTGAGAACAACTTCAGAGAGCAGAATGTTGACATGGACTCAGGCACTAGTCCTGAGGGAAGCTTTGATGATGTGCCTAGTTCTCCAGATCTGCCCAAAGGCTGCTACAAGGTCTAGGAGAAAGCTAAATTCTGATGAGGAGGATGAGGACTTCATCCCTGAGGAGCTGCCTAAGAAAGATGATGTTGCCACTTCTTCCAAGAAGAAGAAAGCTATCAGGAAGGAGTATGCTAGCTCTGAGACAGTGAGAGCACCTGAGAGCTCCAGAGCAACTATGACAGTTGAGCCTCCCAAGAAATCTATGCCTAAGAAGGCAGGGGAGAAGAAGAGAACCAGGAAGAGGATTGTTTATGTTGTTGGCAGGCCTACCTCTATGTTTGAGGATCCAGAGGAGGCAGCTGCTGAAGAAGAGGAGGTAGAGCCAGCTGCAAAGGCCCCTACCAAGAAGAAAAAGAAACTTATGGCAGATGCAATGCCCAAGA
Organism: Elymus sibiricus; assembly: GCA_039707655.1. NCBI lineage: Eukaryota > Viridiplantae > Streptophyta > Magnoliopsida > Poales > Poaceae > Elymus > Elymus sibiricus. Next base: position 416,021,685 of record CM077675.1, read on the forward strand.
CTAACACTTCCAAGAGCACTAAGTCTGCTCCAAAGAAGGTTGCTGCTGCTGACAAACCCAAGAGGTTCTCCAGAGAGATACCAGCTTCCAGCAAGAACAAGACCTCCACCTTCAGGGAAGCTAAGGATGATGATGACATCACTGCTTTGATGAAGCTCAGACCACACCTTCCAGAGCACAATGCCAGCCACCTGCTTGCTAAAGATATGAAGAAGAGGAAGGATTCTGGTTTGAGGGCATGGAGAGCAATTGATCCATATGCCTAGAGGAGAAAAACAGCTATGGACTACAGGTTCTACACCAAGGAGCAACAAGATTTCTATGAGACAATCTTGCTTGAGAAGAGCCCAGCTGTGAGTGACATGAGATATGTTGACTGGAAGTATATCAAGGAGAATGAAGATTACTTTCCAAATGTTCAAGACAATTTTCATTGCATTGGCTTAGATGAGTTTGTTGGCAAAGAATTCATTGCATGGAACGACGAGATGATCATGCAATTCTACTCCACTCCTCACTTCTATGGAGATGGTAGAATTGTGTGGATGACTGAAGTAGCAAGATATGAGTCTTCTATTGAGGAATGGGCTGCTATCTTAGGAGTCCCAGAGGTGCAAGATGGTGACTTGGATGTCTACTCTGAATCCAAGGAGAGCCATGATTCTATGAAGAACATGTACAATGTGATCCCTGCAGCAAACTTGAAATCACACAAGTTAGGATCCATTTACTTCCTCCAGGCTGGCCTCCGCACCATGAACACCATCTCGAGGCACACATTGATGCCTAAGTCTGGAGATGAGAAGACGATTTGAGGCTATTCCATCAACATGCTAATCCATCTTGATAGACACACCAGGATTCGAGTGATGGACTTGATAGTAGAGACTGTGAAGAGGGTTGCTGCTGATCAGAAGCGCTCTTGCTGCTATGCACCCTACATTCAGATGCTCATCAACTCCAAGCTGGAGAAGCACATCTTTGCTCTTGACAGGCCCCATTTGCCCCTACAGCCAGATCTTGAGGACAACGTTGTGGTGATGGACCCAGATCATCCCACATCAGCTGCAGCACAGGCAGAGGCAGAGGCAGCTAGAGCCACTAGTGCTCCAGTCCCCAGATCCAGGAACGAGCAAATGGATCTTTTGATTTCTACCGTTCAGGGCATGCAGAAGGGCATCAAGGACATATTGGCAAATCAGAATAGTCTTGTGAGGATCTTTGAAAATAGGATCAAGACCCTCAATGACAAAGTGGATGGGTTGACAAAGACCGTGAATGAGCAGAAGAAGGAAGTTGACAGCGTGCCCAGTCCCGACACTTCAGATGATGAGGATGACTCTCCTCTCAGGCCAGGCACTCACTTCACTACCCAGGCCAGATCAGCCACAGTGCCAGCTCCAGATTTGAGGCCTTCTTCATCAGCACCTGCTACAGCCTCCTCAGCTGCATCAGCTCCAGTTCCTCCCGTTGCTACACCAACTCCCTCCAGGACATCAGCTGAGATCTTCGCCGACGCAGTTCTCTCGACTCCTTCATCAACAACCGGAGGAGATTAGCCCAAGAATGATTAGCTATATCTCTTTGAACATTTTGGTAACTTTTTGGTTTTTATCGCTTTTCAAAACATTTGATCTTTTGGTTTGGATGTGTTAAACTTATGTGGTGTTTGATCATACGCTTGATGTGTGTTGCTACTATTTCCTATTCATGTGATGCTTATGAGATGGTCATTCACCTTTGCTTGTTTGTGTTGTGCTATGATGTTCATTCTTATAATGCCCCATGTACCTAATCGATTGTGCATTTGCATTCAAACGCAAATCTAAAATAATGCACAAATTTAGGGGGAGCTCTTGCTTATCACATACTTCTCAAAGCGACGATTGTATTCATTGATTATATCATATGTCGAAGCTTTGATCTATATGTTGTCATCAATTACCAAAAAGGGGGAGATTGAAAGCACGTTTGCTCCCTTGGTGGTTTTGGTAATTAATAACAACATATATGTCATTGAACTAATTTTTCCACTAAGCATATTTTAGGAAAAGTTCAATGATAGGGATGGCAAAAGGATTGTGGAGATACCCCAAGATGCAAGGAAATGGATTGGCAAAGCTTCAAGCAAGAGGACTCTACATTTTACTTTGTGAGAAATCACTTTGAGTCCATAAGAAAGCCAATACTATTAAAAGGGGGTAAGGTACTGTTGGTGAACAAAATGCTCATACGTGCACAAGTGATAGTCACCAAAAACACCCACAAGCTCTTCACACAAAAGTCTGTCCAAAGTCAAATATCCAAAATCGGTGCAACCAACACTTTCCACCCGGTGCCACCGATTCCCAAACTCAGACAGACCCATGCCAAACCCTAGCACATCGGTGCCACCGAGTCTGGGTTGCCAACTTTCTGTTACCTCGATTCATAAAATCGGTACCACCGAGATTTCTGGATCGGCGTCACCGAGATTGCGCAATCTGACCGTTGATCACCAAATCGGTACCACTGAGTTTTATATATCGGTCTCACCGAGATTCAAAAGTTGTCACCTTTTGGTCACTTCGGTACCACCGAGATTCACACATCGGTGTCACCGAGTTGGTCACTTAAGGTGTAACGGTTGGATTTTTGGAGATGTCTATATATACCCCTTCACCACCACCCACTCGAAAGAGAAGCACTCAGAACTATTCCATACTTGCCCCAACCAATTTTCTGAGAGAGAGCCACCTACCCTTGTGTTGAGATCAAGCCATTCCATTCCAACCATATGAATCTTGATCTCTAGCCTCCCCAAGTTGCTTTCCACCAAATCAATCTCTTCCACCATAGCCAAATCTGTGAGAGAGTGATTGTGTGTTGAGGAGTTTATCATCTTGAAGCACAAGAGCAAGGAGTTCATCGACATTGCCGAGCCTATTACCTTTTGCAGGGTGGTGCCTCCTAGATTGGTTAGGTGTCGCTTGGGAGCCTCCTACTTCGTGTTGTGGAGTTGAACCAAGAAGTTTGTAAGGGCAAGGAGATCGCCTACTTCGTGAAGATCTACCCATAGTGAGGCTAGTCCTTCGTGGACGGAAGCCGTTATGAAATAGTCAAGGTTGCTACTTTGTGGACCCTTATGGGTGGAGCCCTTCGTGGACTCTCGCGACCGTTACCCTCCGTGGGTTGAAGACTCCATAAACGTGGACATGCGATAGCACCACCTATCGGAACCACGGGAAAAATCTTCGTGTCTACAAATTGCGTTTGATCCTCCTACCCTTCCTTTTATACTCATGCTTGTCTTTACTTTCCGCTGCTATACTCTTAGACATGCATGTGTAGGGTGTGCTTGACTTGCTATGAATGCTAAAATCTGCCAACACTTAAAATTGGGAAAAAGTAGATTTTTATTTGGTCAAGTAGTCTAATCACCCCCCTCTAGACATACTTTCGGTCCTACACTATTCTTGTAGAATAGAACTTATTGAATTTCTTGACCATGAGGCTTATCTCTTCATTGGTTACAAGGTTGTCGCTTGAGGTAGCGGGAGCTTCACTTGAGGCTTTGTAAGCACCGCTTGACTTGTTGTGAAGCTCTTCTTTATCTTTGAGAGACATTTCATGAGCAACAATCCTTCCAATGACTTCCGTAGGCTTGAGATCCTTGTAGTTTGGCATCATTTGGATTAATGTGCACACGGTGTCATACTTTCCATCCAAATCTCTAAGTATCTTCTTGATGATGAATTTGCCAGTCATTTCCTCGCTTCCTAAGCCGGCAATCTCATTGGTGATGAGAGCAAGACTAGAGTACATCTCCGCGACTCCTTCACCATCCTTCATCTTGAACTTGTCAAGTTGACTTTGAAGCACGTCCAACTTAGATTCTCTGACGGAATCGGTACCTTCATGCATATCAACCAAAGTGTCCCAAATTTCCTTGGCATTCTCAAGACGGCTGATTTTGTTGAATTCTTCAGGGCATAGGCAGTTGAATAGAATGTCACATGCTTGAGCATTGTATTGCAACATCTTCAATTCATCCACGGTTGCTTCATGATCTGGTTCCTTTCCATCACCAAAGAATTAACCTTGCAAGCCAACACGAACAACAACCCAAACGGCTAGGTTATGACCTAGAATATGCATTTTCATCTTATGCTTCCAACTAGCAAAATTAGTACCATCAAAGTACGGACCTCTATGGTGGTAACTTCCCTCACTAGACGCCATACTCTCCTAGGTTGTGAAACCAATGCAATGGAGACCAAAGCTCTGATACCACTTGTAGGATCGAAAGTATGTCTAGAGGGGGGGTGATTAGACTACTTGACCAAATAAAAGTGTATCCTTTTCCCAATTTTAGTTGTGGGCAGATTTTAGCAATTTGTAGCAAGTCAAGTACACCCTACACATGCATGTCTAAGAGTATTGCAGCGGAAAGTAAAGACAAGCACAAGTAGTAAAGAGTAGGGCAAGAAGATCACACGCAATTGTAGACACGAAGATTTTTCCCGTGGTTTCGATAGGTGGCGCTATCGTACATCCACGTTTATGGAGTCTTCAACCCACGGAGGGTAGCGGTCGTGAGAGTCCACAGAGGGCTCCACCCATAAGGGTCCACGAAGTAGCAACCTTGACTATTACATAACGGCCTCCGTCCACGAAGGACTAGCCTCACTATGGGTAGATCTTCATGAAGTAGGCGATCTCCTTGCCCGTACAAACTTCTTGGTTCACTCCACAACACGAAGTAGGAGGCTCCCAAGCGACACCTAACCAATCTAGGAGGCACCACCCTCCAAAAGGTAATAGGCTCGAAGTAACAATGAACTCCTTGCTCTTGTGTCTCAAATGATAGTCTCCTCAACACTCAATCACTCTCTCACAGATTTGGCTTGGGTAGAAGAGATTGATTGGATGGAAAGCAACTTGGGGAGGCTAGAAATCAAGATCCATATGGTTGGAGTGGATGATCTTGACCTCAACACAAGGGTAGGTGGTTCTCTCTCAGAAATTTGGATATGGGAAGTGTGGAACTATTCTGAGTGCTTCTCGTGCGAGTGGGATGTGGTGGAGGGGTATATATAGGCTTCTCCAAAAACCCAACCGTTACACCATTGTTGACCAACTCGGTGGCACTGAAGTGTTCAAAATGTGGCAACTTTTGGAATCTCGGTGGAACCGATATAGAATTCTCGATGGTACCGACAAGGTTCACCTAGGCAGTTTCCAAAACTCGGTGGCACCGATTTTCAAAACTCGGAAATTCCGATTCTTGAAAATGAGATACCAGAGTGTTGGTCACCGTTTTCGGTGGCACCGAAATGCAACCTGGTGATACCGAGAATGGGGTTTGGCTAGGGTTTATGTCTGGGATGAAAATCGGTAGGGCTGAGTGGGAAATGTTGGTGGCACCGATTTTGCATGTTAGGCTTTGGACAAAATATTTGTGGGAGAGTTTTGTGAATATTTTTGGTGGCTATCACTTGATCACTTGAGCATTTCATTCATCATTAATCACTAGTAGAAAACAGGGCTTTGGTTGAGGCCAGGATAAGGGCATTAATCCCGGTTCACTTACGAACCAGGACCAAAGGGTGCACAAGTCCCGGTTCGTGAGGCCAGGGCGCCGGCCGGGCCTCGGGGGCCATTGGTCCCGGTTCGTCTGACACTTTTGGTCCCAGTTCCAGACACAAACCGGGACCAATGGGCCTTGCTCCTGGCCCAGCACCTTTAGTCCCGGTTGTTGGCTGGAACCGGGACCAAAGGTCGGTCTTCTGTCCCGGTTCTGGCCACCAACCGGGACTAAAGATAAGCCTATATATACCCCCGCCCCTGCCCGCTCACTCTGTTTTTTGGCCGGCCGGCGTCTGCAGGTGTGTGTTGCTCTAGCTCTCACCTCCTATGCACATGAGGTGTTCGATGAAATGCCCGAGCCACACTTAAGCTTTCTCCTCTCCAAGCTCGACCTCCAAGCTCCATTTTCCTCAAGATTTATCTAGGTTTGGCGGTCCATCCTGTCCCGTCCCCGTCCTCACCGCGGTCGATCGCCCGCGCCGATCTCGTCGCCGGCACCACCGTGGTGAGCCTCTTGTTCTTATCTTCTTTATAAAAGAAAAAAAATTCTTACTTGTATGATTTAGATAGATACTTGTACAATTTTCTAACTTTTATTATTGTTTGTTATTATATAGTGCCATGGTTTTGGTATCCGCCCCCATCGGCCCTCGTCCTGTCTATGATTCGGATGTGGTATATTATCTTTTATAACTATTTGTTTCATTTAGTGTTTATGACAATTATGCCGACCAACGTGACATAGATGTTTTTATCTAGGAGGTATGTGAACCGGAAATTCGAACCGACCCTCTTGTCGAGAGGTTAAATTTAGTTGAAAAAGAAAACAATTACTTGAAGAAAAAATTGAAAAGAATTGAGGAGGAGAAGATGGAATTGGAGTTGCATGTTGCCGATGTCGTCGAAGATCACAAGATCAAGATGGATGCAATGCGCTTAAAGATTAGAAAGATTAGAAAATATGCCATTCATACTGAGGCTTGGTATCATTATGCCGCTGGATCAATTGGTACCTTAGTTGCGGTTATTATCGCATTTGTTGTTGCATTTAAATGTTTTACATAGTTTCAATGTATGTTTTAATTAGATGCTCTAGAGAGCTATATGTTGTTCAATGAGAACTATGTATGAACTTTATGTATTTATTTTGGTCACTACTGTACTTTCGTTTTAATGTGATGATGAACTTCTATTAATTTGGTCACTTCTCTATTCATGATGTTTTGTAATGGTTTTTGATACACTTAATTATATAATGCACGCAGATGAACCGGCAATGGATGTACGGTGACCGACGCACCTCCGAGTACATTAAGGGCCTGCATAATTTTCTCGAAGTGGCTGAGGCAACCAAGCAGAATGGTTTTATGTATTGTCCATGTACTATCTGTGGGAATACAAAGGATTACTCTAACTCGAAAACCCTTCACGTCCACCTGCTTGAGAAGGGTTTCATGCCACGCTATAATGTTTGGACCAAGCACGGAGAAAGAGGGGTTATGATGGAAGACAACGAAGAAGAAGAGGATGATGACAACTATCCGCCCCCTGAATAAGGTGATGCTGCAATGGGGGAAGCTGAAGATCAAGAGGAACCGGACGATGTGCCCGATGATGATCTTCGCCAGGTCATTGTTGATGCAAAGAGACAATGCCAAAGTGAAAGGGAGAAGTTAAAGTTCGATCGCATGTTAGAGGATCACAAAAAAGGGTTGTACCCAAATTGCGAAGATGACAACACAAAGCTCGGTACCACACTAGAATTGCTGCAATGGAAGGCAGAGAATGGTGTATCTGACAAGGCATTTGAAAAGGTGCTGAAAATAATGAAGAATAAGCTTCCAAAGGACAACGAATTGCCTGACAGTACATATGAAGCAAAGAAGGTTGTCTGCCCTCTAGGATTGGAGGTGCAGAAGATACATGCATGCCCTAATGACTGCATCCTCTACCGCGGTGCGTACGAGGATTTGAATGCATGCCCGGTATGCTATGCATTGCGGTATAAGATCAGACGAGATGACCCTGGTGATGTTGAGGGCCAGCGCACCGGGAAGAGGGTTCCTGCCAAGGTGATGTGGTATGCTCCTATAATACCACGGTTGAAACGTTTGTTCAGAAACAAAGAGCATGCCAAGTTGATGCGATGGCACAAGGAAGACCGTAAGAAAGACAGGAAGTTGAGAGCACCCGTTGATGGGTCGCAGTGTAGAAAGATCGAGAGAAAGTGGGGGGACTTTACAGGTGACCCAAGGAAGGTATTGTTTGGTTTAAGTGCAGATGGCGTTAATCCTTTCGGGGAGCAGAGCAGCAAGCATAACACATGGCCTGTGACTCTATGTATGTATAACCTTCCTCCTTGGTTGTGCATGAAGCGGAAGTTCATTATGATGCCAGTGCTCATCCAAGGCCCTAAGCAACCCGGCAATGACATTGATGTGTACCTAAGGCCATTAGTTGATGAACTTTTACAACTGTGGAATGGAAAAGGTGTACGTGTGTGGGATGAGCATGCACAAGAGGAATTTGACCTATGAGCGTTGTTGTTTGTAACCATCAATGATTAGCCTGCTCTCAGTAACCTTTCAGGACAGACAAACAAGGGATACCACGCATGCACGCACTGTTTAGATGACACCGAAAGTATATATTTGGACAAATGCAGGAAGAATGTGTACCTGGGGCATCGTCGATTTCTTCCGACCAACCATCAATGTCGAAAGAAAGGAAAGCATTTCAAAGGTGAGGCAGATCACCAGAAGAAGCCCGCCCTCCGTACTGGTGATGACACACTTGATATGGTCAATGATTTACAAGTAATCTTTGGAAAGGGTCCTGGCAGACTATCTGTTCTGAATGACGCTGAGGGACGCGCACCCATGTGGAAGAAGAAATCTATATTTTGGGACCTACCCTATTGGAAAGACCTAGAGGTCCGCTCTGGAATCGATGTGATGCATGTGACGAAGAATCTTTGCGTGAACCTGCTAGGCTTCTTGGGAGTGTATGGGAAGACAAAAGATACACCGGAGGCACGGGAGGACCAGCAACGTGAGCACGAAAAAGACGGCATGGATCCAAAGTAGTATGAAGGTCCTGCCAGCTACGCTCTTACCAAAGAAGAGAAGGAAATCTTCTTTGAATGCCTGCTCAGTATGAAGGTCCCGTCTGGCTTCTCGTCGAATATAAAGGGAATAATAAATATGGCAGAGAAAAAGTTCCAGAACCTAAAGTCTCATGACTGCCACGTGATTATGACGCAACTGCTTCCGGTTGCATTGAGGGGGCTTCTACCAGAAAATGTTCGATTAGCCATTGTGAAGCTATGTGCATTCCTCAATGCAATCTCTCAGAAGGTAATCGATCCAGAAATCCTACCAAGGTTAAAGAGTGATTTGGTGCAATGTCTTGTCAGTTTCGAGCTGGTGTTCCCACCATCCTTCTTCAATATCATGATGCACGTCCTAGTTCATCTAGTCGACGAGATTGGCATTCTGGGCCCTGTATTTCAACACAACATGTTCCCCTTTGAGAGGTTCATGGGAGTCTTAAAGAAATATGTTCGTAACCGCGCTAGGCCAGAAGGAAGCATCTCCATGGGCCATCAAACAGAGGAAAGCATTGGGTTTTGTGTTGACTTTATTCCTGACCTTAAGCCGATTGGTCTCCCTCAATCGCGGTATGAGGGGAGACTGACTGGAAAAGGCACGCTACGAGCGAATTCAATAATATGTAGGGACGGGCATTCTTGGTCTCAAGCACACTACACTGTTCTACAGAATTCTAACTTGGTGACCCCGTATGTCAATGAACACAAGAATATTCTGCGCTCCAAATACCCGGAGCAGTGTGACGACTGGATTACATGTGAACACATCAGGACTTTCGGCAGTTGGTTGCAAACACATCTCATGGGTAACACCACTGTTGCAGATGAGCTGTACTCGTTGGTGTTGGGGAACGTTGCATGGGAAACAAAAAATTTCCTACGCACACGCAAGATCTATCCATGGTGATGAGCATCTATGAGAGGGAGAGTTGGATCTACATACCCTTGTCGATCGCTAAGCGGAAGCGTTAAGAAACGCGGTTGATGTAGTCGAACGTCTTCGCGATCCAATCACGATCCGTCCACGAACTCCCGATCAAGTGCCGAACGGACGGCACCTCCGAGTTTAGCACACGTGCGGCTCGGCGGCGTCCTCTCCTTCTTGATCCAGCAAGCGAGAGAGAGGGGGTAGATGAGATCGGGACCAACACGACGGTATGGTGGTCGTGGTGGCAGCGGAATTCCGGCAGGGCTTCGCCAAGCGCGTATCGGTGAAACATGGGAGGAGTTGGGAGAGGTAACGGGCAAGGGTCGAAGGGTGGCTGCCCCCAATGCCTCCCCACCTTTATATAGGCGTGGAGGGGGCTGGTGGCTTGCCCTCCAAGGCCCTAGGGTCGTTGGCCAAAGGGGGAGGAAGGAAATCCCACCTTTCCTTCCCCACCGATTGCTATCCCCCTTTTTAGGGATCCTGATCTTATCCCCTTGGGATATGAATCTATTCCTTTTAAGGGAGGATCTTGGTGCGCCTAGACCAGGGTTGTGGGGACTTTCCCCACTACCCATGTTCATGTGGGTCCCCCATGCAGGTGGGCCCCACTCCGGAACCTTCTAGAACCTTCCCGGTACAATACCGAAAAAACTCGAACTTTTTCCGGAACCCCGATAACAACCTTCCATATATGAATCTTTACCTCCGGACTATTCCGAAGCTTCAGGTGATGTCCCGGATCCCATCCGGGACTCCGAACAACCTTCGGACTTTCCACTATTAATATCTCAATACTACCCTAGCGCTACCGAACGTTAAGCGTGCGACCCTACGGGTTCGAGAATCATGTAAACATGACCGAGACACCTCCACGGTCAATAACCAATAGCGGGACCTGGATGCCCATATTGGTTCCTACATATTCTACGAAGATCTTTATCGGTCGAACCACGATGTCAAGAATTCAGACAATCCCGTATGCAGTTCCCTTTGTCCATCGGTATGTTACTTGCCCGAGATTCAATCGTCGATATCTCCATATCTAGTTCAATCTCGTTACCGGCAAGTCTCTTTACTCGTTCCGTAATACAAGATACCGTGACTAACTCCTTAGTCACATTGCTTGCAAGCTTCTTGTGATGTTGTATTACCGAGTGGGCCCAGAGATACGTCTCCGTCATACGGAGTGACAAATCCCAGTCTCGATCCATGCCAACCCAACAGACACCCTTGGAGATACCTGTAGAGCACCTTTATAGTCACCCAGTTACATTGTGACATTTGATACACACAAGGCATTCCTCCGGTGTCCGGGAGTTGCATGATGTCATGGTCGTAGGAACAGATACTTGACATGGATAAAGCAGTAGCAATAAACTGACACGATCAACTGCTATGCTTACGGTTGGGTCTTGTCCATCACATGGTCTCAGTGAGTTGCATGAGAGTTGTCCGGGAGTCCGGGAGTTGCATGATCTCAGTGAGTTGCATGATCTCATGGTCATAGGAACAGATACTTGACATGCAGAAAACTATAGCAATAAACTGACACGATCATATGCTATGTTTATAGTTTGGGTCTTGTCCATCACATCATTCTCCTAATGATGTGATCCCGTTATCAAATGACATCTCATGTCCATGGCCAGGAAACCTTGACCATCTTTGATCAACGAGCTAGTCCATTAGAGGCTCACTAGGGACACAGTGTTATCTATGTACCCACACATTTATTTGAGTTTCCAATCAATACAATTATAGCATGGATAATAAACGATTATCATGAACAAGGAAATATAATAATAACCAATTTATTATTGCCTCTAGGGCATATTTCCAACAGTCTCCCACTTGCAGTAGAGTCAATAATCTAGCTCACATCACCATGTGATTAACACTTATATCACCATGCGGTTAACACTTATATCATCATGTGATTAACGCCCAATAAGTTCTGGGGTTTGATCATGTTTTGCTTGTGAGAGAGGTTTTAGTCAACGGGTCTGTAACAATCAGATCTGTGTGTACTTTGCAACTCTCTATACTGTAGATGTCGCTACCACGCTTCACTTGGAGCTATTCCAAATGGCTACCCTACTATACGTATCCGGATTGCTACTCTGAGTCGTCCGGATTGGTGTTTAAAGCTTGCATCGACGTAACTCTTTACGACGAACTCTTTATCACCTCCATCATCGAGAAACATCTCATTAGTCCTCTAGTTACTAAGGATAATTTTGACCGCTGTCCAGTGTTCTACTCCTGGATCACTCTTGTACCCCCTTGTCAGACATGGGGCAAGGCACACATCAATTGCAGTACACAGCATGGCATACCGTATAGAGCCTATGGCTAGTGGCATAGGGGACGACCTTCGTCCTTTCTCTTTCTTCTGCCGTGGTCAGGTTTTGAGTCTTACTCAACTTCACACCTTACCAATCAGGCAAGAACTCCTTCTTGACTGATCCATTTTGAACTCTTTCAAAAACTTGTCAAGGTATGTTCTCATTGAAAGACTTATCAAGCGTCTTGATCTATCTCTATAGATCTTGATGCCCAATATACTAATAGCTTTTATCCGGGTCTTCCTTTGAAAAACTCTTTTCAAACAACCCTTTATGCTTTCCAGAAATTCTACATTATTTCCGATCAACAATATGTCAACCACATATACATATCAGAAATTCTATAGTTCTCCCACTCGCTTTCTTGCAAATACAAGTTTCTCATAAACTTTGTATAAACTCAAAAACTTTGATCACCTCATCAAAGCGTATATTCCAACTCCGAGATGCTTGCTCCAGTCCATAGAAGGATCGCTGGAGCATGCATACCTTTTAGCATCCTTAGGATCGACAAAACCTTCTAGTTGTATCACATACAACCTTTCCTCAAGGGAACGATGTTTTGACATCCATCTGCCAGATTTCATAATAAAAAAATGCAGCAACTGCTAACATAATTCCAACAGACTTTAGCATCGCTACGGGTGAGAGAGTCTCATCGTAGTCAACTCCTTGAACTTGTCGAAAACCTTTTTCGCGACAAGTCGAGCATTATAAATGGTGACATTTACCATCAGCGTCGGTCTTCCTCTTAGAGGTCCATTTGTACTCAACGACCTGCCGTTCAACGGGCAAGTCTACCAAAGTCCATACTTTGTTTTCATACATGGATCATGTCTCGGATTTCATGGCTCCTAGCCATTTGTTGGAATCCGGGCCCACCATCGCTTCTTCATAGTTTGTAGGCTCATCGTTGTCTAACAACATGATTTCCAAGACATGATCACCGTACCACTCAGGGCAGTACGTATCCTTGTCTACCTACGAGGTTCGGTAGTAACTTGATCCGAAGTTTCATGATCATCATCATTAGCTTCCTCTTCAATTGGCGTAGGCACCCCAGAAACATCTTTCTGCGTTGTGCTACCATCCAACTGAAGTGACGGTTCAACAACCTCATCAAGTTCTACTTTCCTCCCACTCAATTCTTTCGAAAGAAACCTTTTCTCGAGAAAGGACCCGTTCTTAGCAACAAACACTTTGTGCTTGGATCTGAGATAGAAGGTATACCCAATGTCTCCTTATGGTATTCTATGAAGATGCATTTGCCCGCTTTGGGTTCAAGCTCATTAGGTGAAAACATTTTTCACATAAGCGTCGCAGCCCCAAACATTAAGAAATGACAGCTTAGGTTTCAGCCAAACCATAATTCATACGGTGTCATCTCAACGGACTTAGATGGTGCCCTATTAAAGTGAATGTATTTGTCTCTAATGCTTTAACCCAAAAACGATAGTGGCAAAACGATAAGAGACATCATAGTATGAACCATATCAAATAGGGCACGGCTACGATGTTCGGACACACCATCACTCTATGGTGTTCCAGGCGGCGTGAGCTGTGAAACAATTTCCACATTGTCTTAAGTTGCATACCAAACTCGTAACTCAGATATTCACCTCCACGATCATATCGTAAACATTTTATCTTCTTGTCACGATGATCTTCAACTTCACTCTGAAACTGCTTGAACCTTTCAAACGTTTCAGACTTGTGTTTCATTAAGTAAATATCCCCATATCTACTCAAATCATCAGTGAAGGTAAGAAAATAACGATATCCACTGCGTGTTTCAACACTTATTGGACCACATACATCAACATGTATCAATTAGAATAAGTCACTAGCCCGCTCCATCATACCGGAAAACGGGGTCTTAGTCATCTTGCCCAAGAGGCATGGTTCGCATGTCTCAACCGATTCAAAATCGAGTGAGTCAAAAGATCCATCAGCATGGAGTTTCTTCATGCGCTTTACACCAATATGACCTTCGCGGCAGTGCCACAAGTATGTGGTACTTATCATTACTAACTTTGTATCTTTTGGCATCAATATTATAAATATGTGTATTACTACGATCGACATTTAATAAACCATTCACATTGGGTGCATGACCATTGAAGGTATTATTCATGTAAACAGAATAACCATTATTCTCTAACTTAAATGAATAACAGTATTGCAATAAACACGATCTAATCATGTTCATGCTCAACGCAAACACCAAGTAATATTTATTTAGGTTCAACACTAATCCCGAAGGTAGAGTGAGCGTGCGATGGTGATCATATCAACCTTGGAAGCACTTCCAACACACATCGTCACCTCGCCCTTAGTTAGTCTCCGTTTATTCCGTAGCTTTTATTTCGAGTTACTAACATTTAGCAACTGAACCGGTATCTAATACCCAAGTGCTACTAGGAGTACTTAGTAAGGTACACATCAATAACATGTATATCAAATATACTTTTGTCGACGTTACCAGCCTTCTTATCTACCAAGTATCTAGGGTAGTTCTGCTCCAGTGACCGTTCCCCTCATAGTAGAAGCACTTAGTCTCAGGTTTGGGTTTAACCTAGGGTTTCTTCACTCGAGCAGCAACTGGCTTGCCAATCATGAAGTTTCCCTTCTTACCCTTGCCCTTCTCGAAACTAGTGGTTTTACCAACCATCAACACTTGATGCTCCTTCTTGATTTCTACCTTCGAGATGTCAAACATCACGAATAGCTCATGGGATCATCCATCCCAGGCATGTTATAGTTCATCACGAAGCTCTAGTAGCTTGGTGGCAGTGACTTGGAGAACTATATCAATCACTATCTTATCTGGAAGATCAACTCCCACTCGATTCAAGCGATTGTAGTACTCAGACAATCTGAGCACATGCTCACTGATTGAGCTATTCTCCTTCATCTTGCAGGGAAAGAATCTTTGTTGGAGGTCTCATACCTCTCAACACAGGCACGAGCCTGAAATCCAATTTCAGCTCTTGGAACATCTCATATGTTCTGCGACGTTCAAGAACGACTTTGGAGCCTCAATTCTAAGTCGTAATGCATGACGCACTGAACTATCAAGTAGTTATCACAACGTGCCTGTCAGATGTTCACAACATCCACAGACGACGCTAGAGGGGGTGGCGCACCGAGCGGTGCATCAAGGACATAAGCCTTCGAGGACAATCCTCAGTTTACGGAGCCAGTCCGCATAATTGCTACTACCATCTTTCAACTTACTTTTTCTCTAGGAACGTATCAAAAATTCACGGGAGCTACAGCGCAAGCTATCTACAACATAATTTGCAAAGACACTTTGACTATGTTCATGATAATGAGTTCAATTAATCATATTACTTAAGAACTCCCACTCAAATCAACATCCCTCAGGTTGTCTAAGTGTGACATGATCCAAATCCACCAACCCAAGTCCGATCATCACGTGAGATGAGGTGGTTTCAATGGTGAACATCTCCATGTTGAACATATCTACTATATGACTCATGTTCGACCTTTCCATCTCTTGTGTTCCGAGGCCATGTCTGTACATGCTAGGCTCGTCAAGTTTAACCCGAGTGTTCCGCACGTGCAACACTGGCTTGCACCCGTTGTATGTGAACGTAGAGTCTATCACACCCGATCATCACGTGGTGCTTCGAAACGACGAACTTTCGCAATGGTGCACACTCGGGGAGAACACAATTTTATCTTGAAATTTAAGTGAGGGATCACCTTATAATGCTACCGTCGTCCTAAGCAAAACAAGGTGCATAAAAGGATTAACATCACATGCAAATCATAAGTGACATGATATGGCCATGAACTTGTGCTTTTCGATCTCCATCTTCAAAGCACCGGCATGATCTCCATCGTCACCGGCATGACACCATGATCTCCATCATCTTGATCTCCATCAACGTGTCGCCATGAGGTTGTCGCGCCAACTGTTGCGTTTACGACTATTGCTAACTCATAGCGATAAAGTAAAGCTAAACGGCGCAAATAAATTAAAGACAACCCTATGGCTCCAGCCGGTTGCCGTACTCATCGACATGCAAGTCGATATTTAACTATTACAACATGATCATCTCATACATCAAATATATATCACATCATGTCTTTGGCCATATCACATGACAACATACCCTGCAAAAACAAGTTAGACGTCCTCTAATTGTTGTTGCATGTTTTACGTGGCTGCTATGGGTATCTAGCAAGAACGATTCTTACCTACGCAAAACCACAACGGTGATACACAAATTGCTATTCAACCTTCTACAAGGACCGCCTCAATCAAATCCGATCCAACTAAAGTGGGAGAGACAGACACCCGCCAGCCATCTTTATGCAACAAGTTGCATGTTAGCGATGGAACCGGTCTCTCGTAAGCGTACGAGTAAGGTTGGTCCCAGCCGCTTCATCCCACAATACCGCTGAACCAAGAAAAGACTAAGGGAGGAAGCAATCTGAATATCAACACCCACAAACTCCTTTGTGTTCTACTCAAGATCTCATCTACGCATAAACCTGGCTCTGATACCACTGTTGGGGAACGTTGCATGGGAAACAAAAAATTTCCTACGCACACGCAAGATCTATCCATGGTGATGAGCATCTATGAGAGGGAGAGTTGGATCTGCATACCCTTGTCAATCGCTAAGCGGAAGCGTTAAGAAACGCGGTTGATGTAGTCAAACGTCTTCGCGATCCAATCACGATCCGTCCACGAACTCCCGATCAAGTGCCGAACGGACGGCACCTCCGAGTTTAGCACACGTGCAGCTCGGCGGCGTCCTCTCCTTCTTGATCCAGCAAGCGAGAGAGAGGGGGTAGATGATATCGGGAACAACACGACGGTATGGTGGTGGTGGTGGCAGCGGAATTCCGGCAGGGCTTCGCCAAGCGCGTACCGGTGAAACGTGGGAGGAGTTGGGAGAGGTAACGGGCAAGGGTCGAAGGGTGGCTGCCCCCAACGCCTCCCCACCTTTATATAGGCGTGGAGGGGGCTGGTGGCTTGCCCTCCAAGGCCCTAGGGTCATTGGCCAAAGGGGGAGGAAGGAAATCCCACCTTTCCTTCCACACCGATTGCTATCCCCCCTTTTTAGGGATCCTGATCTTATCCCCTTGGGATATGAATCTATTCCTTTTAAGGGAGGATCTTGGTGTGCCTAGACCAGGGTTGTGGGGACTTTCCCCACTACCCACGTTCATGTGGGTCCCCCATGCAGGTGGGCCCCATTCCAGAACCTTCTAGAACCTTCCCGGTACAATACTGAAAAAACTCGAACTTTTTCCGGAACCCCGATAACAACCTTCCATATATAAATCTTTACCTCCGGACTATTCTGGAGCTCCTCGTGATGTCCCGGATCCCATCCGGGACTCCGAACAACCTTCGGACTTTCCACTATTAATATCTCAATACTACCCTAGCGCTACCGAACGTTAAGCGTGCGACCCTACGGGTTCGAGAATCATGTAGACATGACCGAGACACCTCCACGGTCAATAACCAATAGCAGGACCTGGATGCCCATATTGGTTCCTACATATTCTACGAAGATCTTTATCGGTCGAACCACGATGTCAAGGATTTAGACAATCCCGTATGCAGTTCCCTTTGTCCTTCGGTCTGTTACTTGCCCGAGATTCGATCGTCGATATCTCCATACCTAGTTCACTCTCGTTACCGGCAAGTCTCTTTACTCGTTCCGTAATACAAGATACCGTGACTAACTCCTTAGTCACATTGCTTGCAAGCTTCTTGTGATGTTGTATTACCGAGTGGGCCCAGAGATACCTCTCCGTCATACGGAGTGACAAATCCCAGTCTCGATCCATGCCAACCCAACAGACACCCTTGGAGATACCTGCAGAGCACCTTTATAGTCACCCAGTTACTTTGTGACATTTGATACACACAAGGCATTCCTCCGGTGTCCGGGAGTTGCATGATCTCATGGTCGTAGGAACAGATACTTGACATGCATAAAGCAGTAGCAATAAACTGACACGATCAACTGCTATGCTTACGGTTGGGTCTTGTCCATCACATCATTCTCCTAATGATGTGATCCCGTTATCAAATGACATCTCATGTCCATGGCCAGGAAACCTTGACCATCTTTGATCAACGAGCTAGTCCATTAGAGGCTCACTAGGGACACAGTGTTGTCTATGTACCCACACTTGTATTTGAGTTTCCAATCAGAACAATTATAGCATGGATAAAAAACGATTATCATGAACAAGGAAATATAATAATAACCAATTTATTATTGCCTCTAGGGCATATTTCCAATAGTTGGCCAGGGGACCATCTTCGACTATATTGACTTACAAAGGGTACGAGATAAATGGGAATACATTTTACACGATCGCCCAAGATCAAAAGAGCACCAACCAAAATAGTGATGTCCACTTTGATGCAGCAACCAACAGGGGAAATGACACATATTATGGTTACATAGTGGACATATGGGAACTTGACTATGGACATGATTTTAAGGTCCCTTTGTTTCGGTGCAAATGGGTCAATCTGTCAGGAGACGGGGTACAGGGAGACCCGCAGTACGGAATGACAATAGTGGATCTGAACAATCTTGGGTACACAGACGAACCATTCGTCCTAGCCAATGATGTGGCGCAGGTTTTCTATGTGAAGGACCTGTCTACCAAACCGAGAAAAATAAAAATAAGGAAGCGAATACCTCATACGATGATCCAAAGCGCCACATAGTTCTTTCAGGGAAAAGAGACATCGTGGGAGTGGAGGGCAAGACAGACATGTCTGAAGATTATGAAAAGTTTCATGAAATTCCTCCCTTCAAAGTGAAGGCTGACCCAAGCACCCTGTTAAACGATAAAGATTATCCATGGTTACGGCGCAATAAGCAAGGGACACACGCGAAGAAAAAGTGAAGACTTTCTCTCCACAACTATTCTGATGATGGCTTTGATCTAGAATATCACTGCAGTTACATGTCAAGAAATGAAATGCCTTTTGTAACTGATGAGTTTTCGTCAGAAACTCTGATACTTCGAAAGATATTGTTCATTTTGTACACGAAGTGCATCCAATTTTTGCCGTAACCCTCTCAACTTTTTAGCACATGCTATGTAGGTGAAATGATAATACCATGCCAACTTTCAACCATTTCAGAGTTCATTTGCAGTGCTTTTCAATTCAGGATCATCTTAGCTCAAAATAAATCATGAAATGCATGAAAAATAGCAAATGAAGTCAGAAAAGGTTTGAAAAGTGATGATGTGGCTTTGAATGGTGCATATTGAATGCATAAAAACTCTTGAGTTCAAATATGTTTAAAAAATTGAAATCCTTTTGTAACAGATGAGTTTTCGTCCAAAACCCTGACACTTCGAAAGAGATTGTCCAGTTCGTACACGAAGTGCATCCAGTTTTTGCCGTAACCCTCTCAACTTTTTAGCACATGCTATGTGGGTGAAATGATGATACCATGCCAACTTTCAACCATTTCAGAGTTCATTTGCAGTGCTTTTCAATTCAGGGTCATCTTAGCTCAAAATAAATCATGAAATGCATGAAAAATAGCAAATGAAGTCAGAAAAGGTTTGAAAAGTGATGATGTGGCTTTGAATGGTGCATATTGAATGCATAAAAAGTCTTGAGTTCAAATATGTTTAAAAAATTGAAATCCTTTTGTAACAGATGAGTTTTCGTCCAAAACCCTGACACTTCGAAAGAGATTGTCCAGTTCGTACACGAAGTGCATCCAGTTTTTGCCGTAACCCTCTCAACTTTTTAGCACATGCTATGTGGGTGAAATGATGATACCATGCCAACTTGCAACCATTTCAGAGTTCATTTGCAGTGCTTTTCAATTCAGGGTCATCTTAGCTCAAAATAAATCATGAAATGCATGAAAAATAGCAAATGAAGTCAGAAAAGGTTTGAAAAGTGATGATGTGGCTTTGAATGGTGCATATTGAATGAATAAAAAGTCTTGAGTTCAAATATGTTTAAAAAATTGAAATCCTTTTGTAACAGATGAGTTTTCGTCCAAAACCCTAACACTTCGAAAGAGATTGTCCAGTTCGTACACGAAGTGCATCCAGTTTTTGACGTAACCCTCTCAACTTTTTAGCACATGCTATGTGGGAGAAATGATGATACCATGCCAACTTGCAACCATTTCAGAGTTCATTTGTAGTGCTTTTCAATTCAGGGTTATCTTAGCTCAAAATAAATCATGAAATGCATGAAAAATAGTAAATGAAGTCAGAAAAGGTTTGAAAAGTGATGATGTGGCTTTGAATGGTGCATATTGAATGCATAAAAAGTCTTGAGTTCAAATATGTTTAAAAAACTGAAATCCTTTTGTAACAGATGAGTTTTCGTCCAAAACCCTGACACTTCGAAAGAGATTGTCCAGTTCGTACACGAAGTGCATCCAGTTTTTGCCGTAACCCTCACAACTTTTTAGCACATGCTATGTGGGTGAAATGATGATAGCATGCCAACTTGCAACCATTTCAGAGTTCATTTGCAGTGCTTTTCAATTCAGGGTCATTTTAGCTCAAAATAAATCATGAAATGCATGAAAAATATTAAATGAAGTCAGAAAAGGGTTGAAAAGTGATGATGTGGCTTTGAATGGTGCATATTGAATGTAGAAAAAGTCTGAGTTAAAATATGTTTAAAAAATTGAAATCCCTTTGTAATAGACGTGTTTTCGTCCGATCAAAGTTATTTAACTTAATATTATATAAAATTTATACAACTAAAATTAACAAAGTTATTTTTGTTAAAAACTTTAATAGCAAAGAGAATATTCATAAAGTATTTTTTGTTAAGAACTTTTAATATGCAAAAAAATAACATAAAAAATAGCAAAAGTGAACATAGATGCGCTTATAGGGAAAATTCGACCTGAAATCAAAGTGATGCACTTTGATTTCAGGTCGAATTTCCCGTATAAGGGCATCTATTTTCACTTTGAGAGGAACTCAACAAGGCAGAGAGGGGCGGGCTTATAAACCGGTGCGAGCGCCTCTCGCTTGGCGAGGTGGGACTAAACTCCCACCACAGCCAGGACCAACCCTTTAGTCCCGGTTGGTGGCTCCAACCGGGACCAATGCCACCCTTTCGTCCCGGTTGGTGCCACCAACCGGGACTAATGCCACCCTTTAGTCCCGGTTGGAGCCACCAACCGGGACCAAAGGTCTCTGCTTCCCGCCATTTGGGCTGCTGAAATTGACCTTTAGTCCCGGTTGGTGGCACCAACCGGGACGAAAGGGGGCCATTGGTCCCGGTTGGTGGCACCAACCGGGACTAAAGGGTTGGGTATATAAGGCAGGACTTGTCGAATTCTCACCCAACCTCTCCCATTCGCCCCGACGCCGACGCCGCCAGGCTGCCGGAGCTCGCCGCCGCCCCCGAGCCTGTCCTCGTCATCGCCGCCGTCCCCGAGCCCGTCCTCGTCGTCGCCGCCGCCCCCGAGCCCGTCCTAACCGCCGCCCCCGAGCCCATCGTCGCCGCCACCCCCGAGCCTGACCTCGCCGCTGCCCCGAGCCCGTCCCCGCGTGCCTCCTCGTCCTCGTCGACATCGTCACCGCCCCCGACGCCGGACGCCGCCCGCGCCACCTCCCCGAGCCCCGTCGTCGCCGCCTGCGCCTCCTCCTTGAGCCCGTCGTCGCCGGTGAGCTCCTGCCCCCTCCTCCGCGGCCACCGCGGCCGCGTGCGCCGGCGCCGCTGGCCTGCCCCGGCCGTTGCCCGCATTTTAGTTTTTTTTAGTTTGTTTTAGTATTTTTATTAGTTCTTTTAGTTTGTTTTATTAGTTGCTTTAGTTTGTTTTATTAGTTGTTTTAGTTTGTTTTATTAATTTGTTGTTTTAGTTGTAAAAAAGTTTTAGTTGTTTTAGTCGGCGAACCCGAGGAGTCCCCGAGGATCGCCAGGGAGGAGTCCCCGACGATCGCCAGGGAGGAGTCCCCGACGATCGCTTAAGTAGAAAATGTGTCATTGTTGTTAAATATGTTATTATTGTCATAGTTGTCAAATGCAACCATCTTTATTAAAGTTTATTAAATAGTAGGAATTTAAATAGTTGTAGAATTTGTTCTCGACGTCGACGATGCCCGGCCCGCATCCTCGTCGTCAACTCGGCGCCGGCGACCACCTGCTCGAGAGGCGCCATGTCCAGGACTGGGCTCCGCCGGGCTGGCACTGGGAGGTGCTGCCTTCCAGGGCGCCCAGCTTGGTGAATAATCAGGGTCCCGTCGTCGACCCGGAGGTTCTTTGGTGGCGGTCGCGTGGACCACTGTCGGTGCAGAGGGAGCCGGCCCCCGCGGAGGTGGTACGTCGATGTGTCAGGGAGGAGGACGAGCACGTCCGACGCTACATGGCTGCGTTGGACGCCAGGTTCTCCAATACCTGGCAGGTTCTTCAGGGATCTCACCCGAGCTATGATCCTGTCATAGTTCCTTCTCTTTGGGCGTCCACCGCCTGCGCCACGAGACGTCAACTATATCTGTATTAGTGATATTATATAATAATATTCTAGATGTATTAATGATAATATTCGATGATGTATTAGCGATACTATTCGATGATGTATTAGTGATATTATATGATCGTATTGTTGCATTGCCTTGTATTGATTTGCATATCTCATGTTTGTATATTGCCATGTTGTAATATTTGCAGAAACTATGGATCACAGAGACTTAGAAAAAGAACAGTTGTTGGGGGATATAATTCGAGCCGGAGGTGATCCTTTGTCGTATCTCAACGACACCGATGGTCAGGTGATCCAACAATGGAGGAGGAAGGAGATCATGACGGCTCCGGTGACCGAATGGCGGAGGAAGGAGATCATGATCATGGCTTCGGTGACCGAACGGAGGAGGGAGCCTCAACTGTTGCAAAGTCCGATGAGGTAAGGAGACGAGGCCCGAAGAAAAGGTTGCGCCCGGATGAAAAGTTCATGATCACAGAAGTCGCGAAAGATGGCCAACCGATTGCTCCCAAGCAGACCAAGAACACATTTGTACATCAGTGTGGAGTTGTTGTTAGGGACTATGTCTCGATCAACACCCAGCAATGGAATAAGAATAATAAGGACCCTGAAGTTTCTTATGTCCATGATAGACTGAAAGATGATCTTTGGATCAAGCTGATGACAAATTTCAGCCTACCACGAGAGGAGGATCCAAATAACCCAGTTATAGAGCGAAAGGTCATGGCGTTTGCTCTTAAGAAGATGGCAGAACTATTCAGGAACTGGAAGAAAGAGTTGAACACAAAGTTTGTCGAGAAAGAGGAGACTCCGAAATTCATCGGTCGATATGAGAAGATAAGAGATCAATGGCCCGAATTTGTGGCCTACAAGAATTCGGAGAATGGTAAGAAATGGTCACTGACAAACAAGAAAAATGCTGCAAAGAAGAAGTATCACCATCACACGGGGTCAGGTGGCTACTACAAAGCCCGGCAGTTGTGGGAAAAAGCTGAGCAAGACCTGCTTGCTAAGAATGTCCAACCAGCGACATTGCACTGGCCAGATCGTTCAAGGACTTGGTTCTTCGGGGTTGGGGGAACTTTGGACCAAGAAACAGGGGAGTGTGTTTGGACGGACGAGCAACTTGCAATACCCTTCCGGAAGCTTCAGGCAGCAATCAAGGCAACGCAGGAAGGGACGTTCATTGCCGACAGAGAGAAGGACGAGCTGACTGTTGGAAATATGCCCTAGAGGCAATAATAAATTGGTTATTATTATATTTCCTTGTTCGTGATAATCGTTTATTATCCATGCTATAATTGTATTGATTGGAAACTCAAATACATGTGTGGGTACATAGACAACACTGTGTCCCTAGTATGCCTCTAGTTAACTAGTTCGTTGATCAAAGATGGTCAAGGTTTCCTGGCCATAGACATGAGATGTCATTTGATAACGGGATCACATCATTAGG
The DNA here is from genome assembly GCA_039707655.1 of Elymus sibiricus. NCBI lineage: Eukaryota > Viridiplantae > Streptophyta > Magnoliopsida > Poales > Poaceae > Elymus > Elymus sibiricus. The sequence goes on from CM077675.1 coordinate 416,045,584, forward strand.
AGAATGTTGTGATGGACAAGACCCAAACTATAAACATAGCATATGATCGTGTCAGTTTATTGCTATAGTTTTCTACATGTCAAGTATCTGTTCCTATGACCATGAGATCATGCAACTCACTGACACCGGAGGAATACCTTGTGTGTATCAAACGTCACAACGTAACTGGGTGACTATAAAGATGCTCTACAGGTATCTCCGAGGGTGTCTGTTGAGTGGGCATGGATCAAGACTGGGATTTGTTACTCCATGTGACGGAGAGGTATCTCAAGGCCCACTCGGTAATACAACATCACAATAAGCCTTGCAAGCAATGTGACTAAGTGTTAGCCACGGGATCTTGTATTACAGAACGAGTAAAGAGACTTGCCGGTAACGAGATTGAACTAGGTATAGAGATACTGACGATCGAATCTCGGGCAAGTAACATACCGAAGAACAAAGGGAACAGCGTACGGGATTAACTGAATCCTTGACATAGAGGTTCAACCAATAAAGATCTTCGTAGAATATGTAGGAACCAATATGGGCATAAAGGTCCCGCTATTGGTTATTGACCGTAGAGGTTTCTTGGTCATGTCTACATAGTTCTCGAACCCGCAGGGTCTGCACACTTAAGGTTCGATGACGTTTCGGAATAGTAGAGTTATGTATGGTGGTGATCGAACGTTGTTCGGAGTCCCGGATGAGATCCTGGACGTCACGAGGAGCTTCGGAATGGTCCGGAGGGAAAGATTGATATATAGGAAGTCCTATTTTGGTCATCGGAAAAGTTTCGGGTATTTCAGTAGTGTATCGGGAGTGCCGGGAGGGGTACCGGGGACCAGCGGGAGGGGTGTCTCGACCAAAAGGACCTCATGGGCTGTGGGAGGAGTCAAACCAGCCCCTAGTGGGCTGGCCTAACCCGCCCACTAAGGCCCATGTGGCTTTGGGTGGAAAAAATCCAAAGGAGGAAAGGTGGAAAGGGTTTCCAAGTAGAGAGGAGGAATCCTACTCCTAATAGGATTGGAGTAGGACTCCTCCACCTCCAATTTCGGCCAAACCTTGAGGGTTTGAGGCTGCCTCCTCCCCTCCCTCCCTCCTATATATACTAGAGGATTTAGAGGGAAGAGCGAACCCTAATTGCCACGTGCTCCCTCTACTTCATCTAGATCGGTTTCTCCTCTAGTCTAGTTTCAGCGGTGCTTAGGCGAAGCCCTGCCGGAATTGTTCCACCACCATCGCCGCCGCGCCGTCGCGCCACCGGAGAACTCTTCTACCTCTCCGCTCCCTCTTGCTAGATCAAGAAGGCGGAGATCTTCATCGAGCTGTACGTGTGATGAACGCGGAGGTGCCGTCCGTTCGGCGCTAGATCGGAAGGACCGTGATCAGGATCGCGAGACGATTCGTGATTTGATCGCGGGACGGATCGTGATGGGATCGCGGGACGGATCGAGATTGGATCGCGAGATGGATCGTGATGGGATCGCGGGACGGATCGAGATTGGATCGCGAGATGGATCGTGATGGGATCGCGGGACGCTCGGCGATTTGGATCGCGAAGACGTTCGACTACATAAACCGCGTTTCTTAACGCTTCCCGCTTAGCGATCTACAAGAGTATGTAGATCCACTCTCCCTCTCGTAGATGCTCATCACCATGGATAGATCTTGCGTGTGCGTAGGAAATTTTTTGTTTCCCATGCAACGTTCCCCAATAGTGGCATCATGATCTAGGTGTATGTGTAGATGAGATCTCGAGTAGAACACAAAGGAGTTTGTGGGCGTTGATATTCAGATTGCTTCCTCCCTTGGTATTTTCTTGATTCGGCGGTATTGTGGGATGAAGCGGCCCGAACCAACATTACTCGTACGCTTACGAGAGACCGGTTTCATCAACTGACATGTAACTTCGTTGCATAAAGATGGCTGGCGGGTGTCTGTTTCTCCCACTTTAGTCGGATCGGATTTGACAAAGGCGGTCCTTGAGAAGGTTGAATAGCAATTTTTGTATCACCGTTGTGGTTTTTGCGTAGGTAAGAATTGTTCTTGCTAGATACCCGTAGCAGCCACGTAAAACTTGCAACAACAATTAGAGGACGTCTAACTTGTTTTTGCAGGGTATGTTGTGATGTGATATGGCCAATTACATGATGAGATATATGTGATGTATGAGATGATCATGTATTGTATAGAATATCACGACTTGCATGTCGATGAGTACGGCAACCGGCAGGAGCCATAGGGTTGTCTTTAATTATTTTCGCCGTTTTTGCTTTACTTTATCGCTATGAGTTAGCAATAGTCGTGGAAGCAACAGTCGGCGTGACAACCTCATGGCGACACATTGATGGAGATCGAGATGATGGAGATCATGGTGTTATGCCGGTGACGATGGAGATCATGCCGGTGCTTTGAAGATGGAGATCAAAAGCACAAGTTCATGGCCATATCATGTCACTTATGATTTGCATGTGATGTTAATCCTTTTATGCATCTTATTTTGCTTAGGACGACGGTAGCATTATAAGGTGATCCCTCATTAAAATTTCAAGATAAAATTGTGTTCTCCCCGAGTGTGCACCGATGCGAAAGTTCATCGTTTTGAGACACCACGTGATGATCGGGTGTGATAGACTCTACGTTCACATACAACGGGTGCAAGCCAGTGTTGCACGTGCGGAACACTCGGGTTAAACTTGACGAGCCTTGCATGTACAGACATGGCCTCGGAACACAAGAGACCGAAAGGTCGAACATGAGTCATATAGTAGATATGATCAACATGAAGATGTTCACCATTGAAACCACCTCAACTCACGTGATGATCGGACTTGAGTTGGTGGATTTGGATCATGTGTCACTCGAATGACCGGAGGGATGTCAATTTGAGTGGGAGTTTTTAAGTAATATGATTAACTAAACTCATTATCATGAACATAGTCAAAATGTCTTTGCAAATTATGTTGTAGATTACTAGCTCGCGTTGTAGCTCCCTTGAATTTTTATATGTTCCTAGAGAAATAGAGTTGAAAGCTGATGGTAGCAATAATGCGGACTGGGTCCGTGATCTGAGGATTGTCCTCATTGCTGCACAGAAGGCTTATGTCATTAATGCACCTCTCGGTGCGCCACCCCCTCAAGCGTCGTCTGTAGATGTTGTGAACATCTGACAGGCACGTTCTGATGACTACTTGATAGTTCAGTGCATCATGCATTACGGCTTAGAATTGAGGCTCCAAAACGTTTTGAATGTCACGGAACATATGAGATGTTCTAAGAGTTGAAATTGGTATCTCAGGCTCGTGCCCGTGTTGAGAGGTATGAGACCTCCAACAAGATTCTTTGCCTGCAAGATGAAGGAGAATTGCTCAATCGGTGAGCATGTGCTTAGATTGTCTGGTGCTACAATCGCTTGAATCGAGTGGGAGTTGATCTTCCAGATAAGATAGTGATTGATATAGTTCTCCAAGTCACTGTCACTAAGCTACTAGAGCCTCGTGATGAACTATAAAATGCCAGGGATAGAAATAATGATCCCTGAGCTATTCGCGATGTTTGACACCGCGAAGGTAGAAATCAAGAAGGAGCATCAAGTGTTGATGGTTAGTGAAACCACTAGTTTCGAGAAGGGCAAGGGCTAGGAGGGAAACTTCATGGATGGCAAGTCAGTTGCTGCTCCAGTGAAGAAACCCAAGGTTGAACCCAAACCCGAGACTAAGTGCTTCTATTATGAGGAGAACGGTCGCTGAAGCGGAACAACCCTAGATACTTGGTAGATAAGAAGGCTGGCAACATCGATAGAAGTATATTTGATATACGTGTTATTGATGTGTACCTTGCTAGTACTCCTAGTAGCACCTGGGTATTGGATACCGGTTCGGTTGCTAAATGTTAGTAACTCGAAATAAAAGCTACGGAATAAACGGAGGCTAGCTAAGGGTGAGGTGACGATGAGTGTTGGAAGTGTTTCCAAGGTTGATGTGACCACCATCGCACGCTCTCTCTACCTTCGGGATTAGTGATGAACCTAAATAAATGTTATTTGGTGTTTGCGTTGAGCATGAACGTGATTAGATCATGTTTATTGCAATACGGTTATTCATTCAAGTTAGAGAATAATGGTTATTCTGTTTACATGAATAATACCTTCAATGGTCATGCACCCAATGAGAATGGTTTATTGAATCTTGATCGTAGTGATACACATGTTCATAATATTGATGCCAAAAGATACAAAGTTAATAATGATAGTACCACATACTTGTGGCACTGCCGCTAAATGTCATATTGGTGTAAAACGCATGAAGAAACTCCATGCTGATGTATCTTTGGACTCATTCGATTTCGAATCGGTTGATACATGCGGACCATGCCTCATGGGCAAGATGACTAAAACCCCGTTTTCCGGTATGATGGAGCGGGCAAGTGACTTATTGGAAATGATACATGTTGATGTATTGGGTCCAATGAGTGTTGTAGCGTGCGGTGGATATCATTATTTTCCTACCTTCACTGATGATTTGAGTAGATATGGGGATATTTACTTAATGAAACACAAGTCTGAAACATTTGAAAAGTTCAAACAAATTTAGAGTGAAGTTTGAGATCATCGTGACAAGAAGATAAAATATCTACGATATGATCATAGAGGTAAATATCTGAGTTACGAGTTTGGTATACAACTTAAGACAATGTGGAAGTTGTTTCACAACTCACGCCACCTGGAACACCATAGTGTGATGGTGTGTCCGAACGTCGTAGTCGTGCTCTATTGGATATGGTGCGTACTATGATGTCTCTTATCGATTTGCCACTTTCGTTTTGGGGTTATGCATTAGAGACAACTACATTCACTTTAAAAAGGGGCACCATCTAAGTCCGTTGAGATGACACCGTATGAATTTTGGTTTGGCAGAAACCTAAGCTGTCATTTCTTAATGTTTGGGGTTGCGACGCTTATGTGGAAAAGGTTTTCAACCTGATGAGCTCGAACCCAAAGCGGACAAATGCATCTTCATAGAATACCCTAACGTAACAGTTGGGTAAACCTTCTATCTCAGATCCAAGCACAAAGTGTTTGTTGCTAAAACGGGTCCTTTCTCGAGAAAGAGTTTCTCTCGAAAGAATTGAGTGGGAGGAAGATAGAACTTGATGAGGTTGTTGAACCTTTGTTTCAACCAGAGAGTAGCGCAGCGCAGAAAGTTGTTTCTGTGGAGCCTACATTAGTTGAAGAGGAAGTTAATGATGATGATCATAAAGCTTCGGATCAAGTTACTATCGAACCTCGTACGTCGACAAGGACGCGTACTGCTCCTGAGTGGTACGGCAACCCTGTCTTAGAGGTCATGTTGTTGGACAACGATGAACCTACGAGCTATGGAGAAGCCATGATGGGCCCGGATTCCGAGAAATGGTTAGAGGCCATGCAATCCGAGATGGGATCCATGTAAGAAAACAAAGTATGGGATTTGGAATTATAACCTGAAGGGTGAAAGGCCATTCAGAACAAATGGATCTTTAAAAGGAAGACGGACGCGGACGGTAATGTCACCGTCTATAAAGCTCGACTTGTGGCAAAGGGTTTTTCACAAGTTCAAGGAGTTGACTACGATGAGACTTTCTCACCCGTAGCGATGCTAAAGTCTGTTGGAATTATGTTAGCAGTTGCTGCATTTTTCGATTATGAAATCGGGCAGATGGATGTCAAAACATCATTTCCTTAACGGTATCCGTGAGGAAAGGTTGTATGTGATACAACCGGAAGGTTTTGTCAGTTCTAAGGATGCTAAAATATATGCAAGCTCCAGCAATCCTTTTATGGACTGGAGCAAGCATCTCGGAGTTGGAATATACGCTTTGATGAGGTGATCAAAGTTTTTGAGTCTATACAAAGTTTATGAGAAACTTGTATTTACAATAAAGTGAGTGGGAGCACTGTAGAATTTCTGATAAGTATATGTGGATGACATATTGTTGATCGGAAATGATGTAGAATTTCTGGAAAGCATAAAGGGTTGTTTGAAAAGGAGTTTTTCAAAGGAAAACCTGGAATGAAGCTACTTAAATATTGGGCATCTTGATCTATAGAGGTAGATCAAGACGTCTGATAAAACTTTCAATGAGTACATACCTTGACAAGATTTTGAAAGAGTTCAAAATGGATCAGTCAAAGAAAGAGTTCTTGCCTGGTTTGTAAGGTGTGGAGTTGAGTGAGACTCAAAGCTTGACCACGGCAGAAGAAAGAGAAAGGACGAAGGTCGTCCCCTATGCCTTATCCATAGGCTCTGTATAGTATGCCATGCTATGTACCGCACCTGTGTGTGCCTTGCCATGAGTCTGTCAAGGGGTACAAGAGTGATCCAGGAGTGGACCACTGGACAGCGGTCAAGATTATCCTTAGTAACTAGAGGACTAAGGAAATATTTCTCGATTATGGAGGTGATAAAGAGTTCGTCGTAAAGGGTTATGTCGATGCAAGCTTTAACACCAATCCGGATGACTCTGAGTAGCAATCCGGATACGTATAGTGGAGCAGCCATTTGGAATAGCTCCAAGTGGAGTGTCGTAGCAGTGTCTACAGTATGACATAGAGATTTGAAAAGTACACACGGATCTGAATGTCGCAGACCCGTTGACTAAAGACCTCTCTCACATGCAAAGCATGATCGAACCCCAGAACTCATTGGGTGTTAGATTCATAACAATGTAAAACACATGGTGATGTGAACTAGATTATTGACTCTAGTGCAAGTGGGAGACTGTTGGAAATATGCCCTAGAGGCAATAATAAATTGGTTATTATTATATTTCCTTGTTCGTGATAATTGTTTATTATCCATGCTATAATTGTATTGATTGGAAACTCAAATACATGTGTGGGTACATAGACAATACTGTGTCCCTAGTATGCCTCTAGTTAACTAGTTCGTTGATCAAAGATGGTCAAGGTTTCCTGGCCATAGACATGAGATGTCATTTGATAACGGGATCACATCATTAGGAGAATGATGTGATGGACAAGACCCAAACTATAAACATAGCATATGATCGTGTCAGTTTATTGCTATAGTTTTCTGCATGTCAAGTATCTGTTCCTATGACCATGAGATCATGCAACTCACTGACACCGGAGGAATACCTTGTGTGTATCAAACATCACAACGTAACTGGGTGACTATAAAGATGCTCTACAGGTATCTCCGAGGGTGTCTGTTGAGTGGGCATGGATCAAGACTGGGATTTGTTACTCCGTGTGACGGAGAGGTATCTCAGGGCCCACTCGGTAATACAACATCACAATAAGCCTTGCAAGCAATGTGACTAAGTGTTAGCCATGGGATCTTGTATTACAGAACGAGTAAAGAGACTTGCCGGTAACGAGATTGAACTAGGTATAGAGATACCGACGATCGAATCTCGGGCAAGTAACATACCGAAGAACAAAGGGAACAGCGTACGGGATTAACTGAATCCTTGACATAGAGGTTCAACCGATAAAGATCTTCTTAGAATATGTAGGAACCAATATGGGCATCCAGGTCCCGCTATTGGTTATTGACCGTAGAGGTGTCTTGGTCATGTCTACATAGTTCTCGAACCCGCAGGGTCTGCACACTTAAGGTTCGGTGACGTTTCGGTATAGTAGAGTTATGTATGGTGGTGACCGAAGGTTGTTCGGAGTCCCGGATGAGATCTTGGACGTAACGAGGAGCTCCGGAATGGTCCGGAGGTAAAGATTGATATATAGGAAGTCCTGTTTTGGTCACCGGAAAAGTTTCGGGTATTTCGGTAGTGTACCGGGAGTGCCGGGAGGGGTACCGGGGACCAGCGGGAGGGGTGTCTCGACCCAAAGGACCTCATGGGCTGTGGGAGGAGTCAAACCAGCCCCTAGTGGGCTGGCCTAACCCCCCCACTAAGGCCCATGTGGCTTTGGGTGGAAAAAATCCAAAGGAGGAAAGGTGGAAAGGGTTTCCAAGTGGAGAGGAGGAATCCTACTCCTAATAGGATTGGAGTAGGACTCCTCCACCTCCAATTTCTGCCAAACCTTGAGGGTTTGAGGCTGCCTCCTCCCCTCCCTCCCTCCTATATATACTACAGGATTTAGAGGGAAGAGCGAACCCTAATTGCCACGTGCTCCCTCTACTTCATCTAGATCGGTTTCTCCTCTAGTCTAGTTTCAGCGGTGCTTAGGCGAAGCCCTGCCGGAATTGTTCCACCACCATCGCCGCCGCGCCGTCGCGCTGCCGGAGAACTCTTCTACCTCTCCGCTCCCTCTTGCTGGATCAAGAAGGCGGAGATCGTCATCGAGCTGTACGTGTGCTGAACGCGGAGGTGCCGTTCGTTCGGCGCTAGATCGGAAGGACCGTGATCAGGATCGCGAGACGATTGGTGATTTGATCGTGGGACAGATCGTGATGGGATTGCGGGACGGATCGAGATTGGATCGCGAGACGGATCGTGATGGGATCGCGGGACGGATCGAGATAGGATCGCGAGATGGATCATGATGGGATCGCGGGACGCTCGGCGATTTGGATCGCGAAGACGTTCGACTACATCAACCGCGTTTCTTAACGCTTCCCGCTTAGCGATCTACAAGGGTATGTAGATCCACTCTCCCTCTCGTAGATGCTCATCACCATGGATAGATCTTGCGTGTGCGTAGGAAATTTTTTGTTTCCCATGCAACGTTCCCCAACACTGACAGAGGCCCTCGGGAATCCTAAACACCCTGGACGAACACGAGGCACATCAGGCTCCGTTCCGTGGAAGCATGGGTTTCCCGACAGCGATGTGTTGGGGAACGGAGCAAGAATTTCAAAAAAATTCCTACGCTCACGCAAGATCTATCCATGGAGATGCATCGCTGCGAGAGGGGAGAGTGTGTCTACGTACCCTCGTAGACCGTTAGCGGAAGCGTCTCACCACGCGGTTGATGTAGTCGAACGATCCTTCGAGCTCCACCGATCAAGTACCGAACGTACGGCACCTCCGAGTTCTACACACGTGCAGCTCGGTGACGTCCCTCGCCTTCTTGATCCAGCAAGATGTCGAGGTAGTAGATGAGTTATGTCAGCACGACGGCGTGGCGACGGTGGTGGTGAAGAACAATCTCCGCAGGGCTTCGCCAAGCACTACGGAAACTATGACGGAGGATGAACTAGAGGGGCGGGGTTGCCGGCACACGGCTTGGGAATACTTGATGTGTTCCGGGTGCTAGCCCTGCCCCTCTATTTATATGTTGAGCCCTGGGGTCGAAACTTGGAGAAAAAACCTCCTCAAAGTCGGTTTGGCCCGCAAGGCAAGAGTCCTACTCGGTTTTCAGGAACGCGTACAAGCGGTAGTACCGCTTACGAGCGGTAGTACCGTTTACGACATCAGCAAAACTTCCTTTTGCTCCTTCCCAAAACCTCGTGGGCTTACCCCTTGGCCCAAATAAAGTGTTCTCGTACCCGAACATTTCGGGAAACATCCGAAACCCCTTCCGGTGAATTCCGGAACCCTTCCGGAGACCAAACACTATTATCCCATATATCAATCTTTACCTCTGGACTATTTCGGAGATCCTCGTCATGTCCGGGATCTTATCCGGGACTCCGAACAACCTTCGGTCACCAATCACATAACTCATATAATACTATATCGTCATCGAACCTTAAGTGTGCGGACCCTACGGGTTCGGGAATGATGTAGACATGACCGAGACGACTCTCTGGTCAATAACCAACAGCGGAACCTGGATGCTCATATTGGTTCCTACATATTCCACGAAGATCTTTATCGGTGAACCTCATATGTCAACATACATTGTTCCCTTTGTCCGGCGGTATGTTACTTGCCCGAGATTCGATCGTCGGTATCCAATACCTAGTTCAATCTCGTTACCGGCAAGTCTCTTTACTCGTTCCGTAATACATCATCTTGCAACTAACTCTTTAGTCACGGTGCTTGCAAGGCTTCTGTGATGCTGTATTACCGAGAGGGCCCAGAGATACCTCTCCGATAGTCGGAGTGACAAATCCCAATCTTGATCCATGCCAACTCAACAAACACTTTCGGAGATACCTGTAGTGCACCTTTATAATCACCCAGTTACGTTGTGACGTTTGATACACCCAAAGTATTCCTACGGTATCCGGGAGTTGCATGATCTCATGGTCAGAGGAACGTGTATTTGACATAGTGAAAGCAATAGCAATAAACTGAATGATCATATGCTATGCTAACTATTGGGTCATGTCCATCACATCATTCTCCTAATGATGTGATCCCGTTATCAAATGACAACTCATGTCTATGGTTAGGAAACCTTAACCATCTTTTGATCAACGAGCTAGTCTAGTAGAGGCTTACTAGGGACACAGTATTTGTTTATTTATCCACACATGTATTTAGTTTCCGGTCAATACAATTATAGCATGAATAATAAACATTATCATGAACGGAGAAATATGATAATAAACACTTTATTAATTGCCTCTAGGGCATATTTCCAACACGGTAGTTATAGAAGTCGAGAGAGAAAGAGGAAACAGGAAGCAAGCGAAATGCAGAAGCTCAGTGCAGGATTAGCAAAACTAGAGGAACTTGAGAGCCAGCGAGCTACCGGCCAACCATCTGAGCGGCACAAAGATCCTTCCTTCGACGCTGCCCCAGAAGCTACCCCACCATCTCAGCGGAGAAGCAGCGTGGCTTCCACGGAGCTCGTTCAGCCTGATTTCATGGCTCCTCGCTACCCCGTGGATAGTATCACGCAGGCTGAACATTGCGAGCTAATGACGAAATGCCAGAACCTGACCTTCAAGGCGGCGGTTGGCTCTGTTGTACCTCCTCGAGCTGAGGGAACTTTCCATTGCCGTCCGATTCCACATGGCTATGCTATTGTGACGGTGGATGAAATAATGGATGGATTTGAGGGGCTGGAGCTTGACAACCCTACAGGTGAAGAGGATATTATTCTTCTGGAAAATGCTTTGAGGAGTACCTGTCTATGGAGAAAGGAGTACATCAAGCTTCCAAACTGGACGCCTCAGCAGACTCAGCCTCCTCCGGTGCGTCAGGGCACTCCGCCTCCTCCTCCTCCTCCTCCGGCGCGTCAGGGCACTCTGCCTCCTCCTTCTCCTCCTCCGGCGCGTCAGGGCACTCCGCCTCCTCCTTAGCCTCCTCCGGCGCGTCAGGGCACTCCGCCTCCTCCTCCTCCTCCTCCGGCGCGTCAGGGCACTCCGCCTCCTCCGGCGCGTCAGCAACGGCGGAAGAGAGTCGACGCGGCCGCTCCGGTGGCTAGCAGTACAATAGGCGGGAAGAAATACAAATTTGGTCCAAGCCTCAAGCCTCTTCCAAAGTTACCATATGAGAGGACTGACGAGGAACGCGCTGAAATCAGTGCAGCCGAAGTGAAGGCCCATTTTGCACGGAAACATCCACCTCCGATGGAAACGGTAGATCCGGTGAAAGCGAAGCGCACTCTGCATGCCCTGAAGCGACCACCACCGCCTCGGCTATCCAACTATGACCGCATAATTACAAAGACACATGATGAAGCGCTGCGGTCGGGAAGTACTTCCAGTGCTGCAAGAGACAAAAAACGAAGAAGTGGGAAAACAATTCCCCAGCTCGGCGAACAGGAGAAGCAACCGTGCCCCCGCTCAAGGTGTCTAGCGATATCGCTAATCATCCGGTGCTACTGCCCGGTACCACTCTTGGTGATTACGTGGGCGATGATGTACAATTTGAAACGGCTGAGGTAGTAGCAGCAGAGGACGTCTTTAGATACGAGCACGAGAAGCCTCTCGTCAAACCTGATCATCCTCATCTAACAACGATGATGCAAAAATTGCATGAGTGGTACATGGAAACCAGCAGGAAGTCTGGGAAAGACAGTTTGATGATCATAATTAAAAAAGAGCACGACTTCCCTGGAGTCGACGTGATGCCTGTTGAATTTGTGGAGTTATTTCAGTTATACAATCAAGAGGCCCTCGACAAACAACTCATGACTTGCTACTGTCTGTAAGTATTACTTCTATAATTAAGTCTCTAGCTCAGCTCGTTCATTGCATGTATATATAATTATCCTCACTATATTATGCAGATTGAAGATGGTCGAATGCAAAAAAGAACAAATCTATGACATTGGGTTCATTAGCCCAAATACCGTAAATGAATGGTCGGTACAAAACGCCGCCAAAGATACCGAGGACAACTTGCTAGAAGCGTTCCTTAGACATCAAAACAAAAGGGAAATACTCTTTCCTTACGTCTTCAAGTGAGTGTTACTGTCTTGTGCATATTCGGTTTCGCTTACTCGAGGTTAAGTAATGTAATTGATGAGTTATGTGTGCGCAGCTTCCACTTTATTCTGCTATCCATTAAGCTTGACGGGGCATTAGTAATTGTCTTAGACTCGAGACGTAAAGATCCCGAGAATTATGCGGACATGACTGCAATGCTCAAGAAGTAAGTTCAATCAATACCGGGACCATATCGGCAACTTTCGTTCATTTCCTGATATCAAGTAATCATTTTCTTTGCTTGCCAGGGTTTGGAAAAAGTTCACCCGAATGGTTTCCGGTCTAAACAACAAGCTGCGATTTACACACCCCAGAGTAAGTAGTACTAGCTAGTTCTGCGCATCTCTCATTGATTCTAGTTTCATCAATACCATTATCATGCTTGCTTATCAGTTTGATTGAACTCTATTCTTGTAAAGTGCTTGTACCAGGCACCCGAGAATCATTTATGTGGATACTACATATGCGAGTTCATTCACCACTATACCTCTGAGCGGGGCTTCTCTGAGAAACAATTTGAAGTACGTAAACAATATTCACAATTTTATTTATATATTACCATCAATTGTGTTGAGTTTCATTCATATATATGTATTGACCCCCTTCTTTAAATTAGATCTGGCAGATGCGGGATGAACTCCTACCACATGATCGCATACGAGCAATTCAAGAGGAATTGGCGGGATTCTTTCTTGATCACGTCATACCTGAACACGGAGAATACCATGTGGAATTGCAATGGTCTTAGGTAGATGATGTTAGGGATTGTAAGAGATGTTATATTGTACATATGTAGTAGCGTCGGATAGATATACGAAAACTTGTTGTTCGACCAAGCACGGAGAAAGAGATGTCACTTCTCTCTATATATGTTCATGACGATCTTGTGTAATTAATGGTTTCCTTCATTTGCTTACTAGCTAGCGTCGAGTTCTCTCTATATGTATAGTAGCTAGCGTCGACCAAGCACAGAGAAAGAGAGGTCACTTCTCTCTATTATAGCTAGCTAACACAATATGAAACCCCTAAATTAACCCTCCAAAACTCCTAAACCCCCCCTTCCAAAAAAAAACCCCAGCGCCTGCGAGCTGCTGACGCGTGGCTGCCTTTTGGTCCCGGTTGGTGTTACCAACCGGGACTAAAGGTCCTCCTGCCTGGGCGCCCCGCAGCGGCCACGTGGAGCCCCTTTGGTCCCGGTTCGTAAGAAAACCGGGACTAAAGGTTTTGGGTATTAGTCACGTTTGTTTTGTCCCGGTTCCAGAACCGGGACTAAAGGCCCTCTGGAACCGGGACTAGTACCCTGTTTTCTACTAGTGAATACCTTACCCCCTTTTGATATTGGCTTTCCTATGGACTCAAAGTGATTTCTCACAAAGTAAAATGTAGAGTCCTCTTGCTTGTAGCTTGGCCAATCTTATTCCTTGCATCTTGGGGTTCTCCTCACAATCCTTTGCCATCATATCATTGAACTTTTCCTAAAATATACTTAGTGGAAACATGAGTTCAATGAGGCATATGTTGTTATTAATTACCAAAACCGCCTAGGGAGAAGTTGTGCTTTCAATCTCCCCCTTTTTGGTAATTGATGACAACATATAGATCAAAGCTTCGATAAAAGATTTAATCAATTAATAGCATCGTCGCTTTGAGAGGTATGTGATAAGCACGAGCTCCCCCTAAATTTGTGCATTATTTTAAATTTGCGTTTGAATGCAAATGCACAATCGATTAGGATCATGGGTCACTCTTCCATGTCACATACAACTTGGTGGTGCGCCAAAATTAATATGAATGAAATACATAAGCACATCACACCAAAACATTAAGTGAATGATCATCCAATAGATATCTCAGGGATAGGCAATAGTTTTCAACACAAGAGTATATGATCAAACACCGATAAAGTTTGCAACATCAAACGATAAAACCAATTGTTTTCAAAAATGCAGAGAGAAAACAACACTCTCTCTCTCTCTCTCTCTCTCTCTCTCTCTCTCTCTCTCGAAGCCCTATGATCTATAACTTCTCCCCCTTTGGCAACAAGTTACCAAAAAGTTCAAAGCTATAGAGCTAAGCGTCGCTCTGGGCATGATCTCCTCCATGAGATGATGAAGCTGCTCCTGTGGCTGTCGATGGAGTCAAGAGAAGAGCATCCACGAAGGCATCAGCTGAAGTTCTCTGCGGTGGTGGAGTGGGCACTGGAGGTGCTGGATGAACTGAAGGAGCTGTATCAGGTGCTGATGAGGTGGGTCTGGTCTCTAAGGCTGGCACTGTGGGAGTCCTGGACTTGTTCACAAACTGGGTGCTGGTCCTGAGAGGTGAGCCATCATCATCACTGTCATATGAAGTATGAGGTTTGGGCACTCCATCCACTTCCTGCTTGAGCTCAGTGACAGTTGTCGTCAGCTCATCTACCTTGTTATTCAGTGTGGTAAACCTGTCTTCCACTATCCTCTCAAGTCTTCCAAGCATCCCAGGAAATCCTCTTGCTGCATTCTGTTCTAGGATCCGAGCAGTGTCTTCGGCATTGGGTGATCGCAAGTATTGTGGTCCAAACACTGCCACCACTGTCCTGCAAAACTTGTACAAACACTCAATGGTGGTGGACTCGGCCATGCGTCCATAGTCTTCCTGTATATCACCGGGAGCTCCGTATGCAAGCATCGTCATAGCTGTCGTGCACTTCTGGAGTGAGGAGAATCCAACTGTGCCGGTGCAATCCTTCTTGCAAATGAAATAGTTGTCGAACTCCCGGATGGCATTCACAATCTTGAGGAAGAGCTTCTGGCTCATCCGATAACGGCGCCGAAATACTTTCTCGCCGTGCAGTTGAGCGTCGGCGAAGTAGTCGGCGTAGAGCAAGCAATAGCCCTCCATTTGATGCCTCTGCTTGCTCTTGCGGCGGCCCGACGCCGAGCCACCTCGCCGCGGCTTTGCATTGTTCGTGAACAGGCCGGCCAAAGCAGCAAGGATCATGAGGTGCTCTTCGTCATCGGTGTCGGCCTCGGCTTCCTCCTCCATCAGAGCTGCGAACACCTCCTCGTCGTCGGAGTCCATCGCCGAACATGCAAATTGCCGAACACCTCGCGGGGGCGTGGTGGGTGGGCAGCCGCCGGCATCCCCGCCTGCGTGGTCAGAGTCCTGGAGAGCTCGCCCAGGAGCGGGATGGAGGCTGTCGTGGCGAAACCCTCTCTTTTCGGCGGGGGAACGACCTTTCTAATGACGGAGCAACGGCTATGGGCTGGTGGGTGGCGTAGGGATCGGCATGGCGACGAAAGGGGAAGTGTCGTCCTGCCGCTCGCGGGTTGAATCTAGGCGGGGAAAAGGCGTTTCTCGCCTGACAGTAGTGTCCCACGCACCACTTTTCCTTCCACCGGAGCCCCAAGTGCCCCCCAGTGCGCTGGGTTCGGCCTGGGATCGCCGGGCCAAAAAATGGGCCTAACCGGCGGAATTCGGCATCCTGGGGCGCGACTGGGTCATTTTTTCGGCGTCGGCGGTAAAAAAGGTGCCCCGGGGGGCCTGTTGGGGGTGGCGACTGGAAATGCTCTTAGGACAACTCCAACGCACGACCCCAAATCGTCCGCACGCATCCGTTTGGGGGTAAACGGACACAAATCGCGGCCCAACGCGCAGCCGCAAACGGACAAATGTCTGTTTTCGGTCCGCTTTCGACCTTTTCCCGGCCCAAGTTTGGGTCGCGTTTGTTGCCAAACGAACACGCACGGACGGGCGCGTTGCGTGCCCTTGTCCCCCTGGCCCACCCGTCGGGGACACATGCCATTTTCTTCCTCCCCTATCCTCGCTCCTCGCTCCGCCCTCCGCCCCTCGCCATCGCCGACGCCACCCACGCCGTCCACCTTGCCCGTCGGCGGCACGGACCCTTTTCTTCCTCCACCTGTTCTCGCTCCGCCCTCCGCCCGCGGTCGTCCACCTTGCTTTGGTGCCTGAGAAGGGATTCGACGTGCCCTTTCCGGCCGCATCTCCACCATGACCACAAGGTGTTTGACGCTTTGCTCGCAAGGTACCATGGAAAGCGGGGATGAGTATTTTTTCACAACTTTGTTTGTTCATCGGATGACTCGTCCTCGGACGATGAGGACATAGTGGTGGCATCATTGGTTGTCCATGACCACATCAGTAGGATGCAACCTCGGTTCAGGGGATCAATCCCCGGCCATGCGCCGGCCTTGAACCGCAATAGGGAGAAAGGGCACGCCCTCCTCTATTCCGATTACTTTGAGAATAACGCACTCTACAAACCTCATCAATTTCGTCGCCGCTTTCAAATGAGGAGGCATGTGTTCAATTGTATTCAGGAGGGAGTAGTAGCATATGACCCATACTTTGACTGCAAAGAGGATGCCCTTGGGAAGCTTGACTTCTCTTCTTATCAGAAATGCACTGTGGCTATTCGCATGCTTGCATATGGAATTCCTGGCGATCTTGTGGATGAGTACGTTCGTATGAGTGAGTCCACGTGTCTGCAATCAATGTACAGTTTCTGCAAGGCCGTGGTGGCTGTGTTTGGCCCTGAATACCCGAGAGAGCCAAATGCACTGATACAGAGAGGTTGTTGACGATCAATGCAGAGAGGGGCTTTCCGGGCATACTTGGTAGTATCGATTGTATGCACTGGAAGTGAAAGAACTGTCCATTTGCTTGGCAGGGGCAGTACAAAGGACATGTGAAAGGTGCCACTGTCATACTTGAAGTGGTGGCTTCACAAGATCTGTGGATATGGCATTCTTTCTTCGGCATGGCTGGTTCTCACAATGATATTAGCGTTCTTCAGCATTCTCTAGTGTTTGCAAGGCTTGCAGAAGGCCACTTCCCTGAGGTCAACTTTGAGATTAATGGGCACCATTACAACAAGGGATGTTACCTAGCTGATGGTATTTATCCCCAGTGGTCAACTCTTGTGAAGACCATACCCAATCCGCAAGGAGAGAAAAGACAAAGGTTTGCCCAAAAGCAGGAGAGTGTTATGAAAGATGGGGAGCATGCATTTGGTGTGCTTCAGTCTCGATGGGGTATCGTTCGAAACCCTGCATTGACATGGAGCACTCAGAAGCTTTGGGAGGTGATGGCTGTTTATGTGATCATGCACAACATGATCGTTGAGAATGAACGTGATGACATCATGTACGACCAAGGGTTTGATTTCCAGGGTGAGAATGTTGAGCCTGAGCACCCACCTCCTGCCACCTTTCAACAGTTCGTCTAGTTCCATCGTGAGATGCGTGATCGGGACACTCATAAGCAGCTGCAAGATGACTTGGTTGAGCACATGTGGGAACACATTGGTAATCAGTAGATCTATCGGTTTAATCTCTTTACGTGCGCACAAACTTTGAGTGGTTTTATAAGACTATTTCATATTTTTTTTTAAATTTTGATTGAGTTGTAATAAAAGACTATTTTCGACATGAAACCATTTATTTTGCATGATTTGGACTATTTTTGCTATGCTTGATGAGTCGAAGATGCGGCCGCGCGTTGGGCGCCCGGCCGACCAAAACGAAAATTTGAATGGACACGGTTTCATTTCCATCCTAAACAGACGAAATCCAAATAAAACGGACGTCCGTTTGGAATCGTGTTGGCCTTGTGCCCCTTGCTCCTTGGGTGGGCGATAAAACCCGGGCGAAACACCAAAACACGCGTGAGGCTGACGGAAAGCAACAAAAGCTACGTAGAGCCATATGCCAGCCCAGGGCCGCTTGGGATTCCACGGCCGAGCCTCGTCGTGTGCGAAACAAGACCGTGCACGGCGCTCAGGCGCACCATCAATCAGCTGGCGTTAAACTTGGCTCTTTCCTGCTTTCGTTAGCGCAGACACAAAGGTGTACCTCCTGTCCATTCTCCGCCCTTTCCACCTCGCCCCCCCACTCCCCCAAAGAATCCGAATCCTCCCCCCACCTTTCCGTTCCGTCGCCTCGACAGACCTCCCGAGGCCTTCCCCCCCTCCGCAATCCGAAGCGGCGGCGAGCTCGCGCCGGGGAGATCCGCCGCCTGAACCGGGTATGGCACGAGCGACCGACCCCCCTTTTGTTTCAGTTCCAATCCGCGGTAGCATTTACCCGGGGCGCTGTAGAAATGGAAGGGAAAGATGTGATTTTTACCAGCCTTTTCCTGGCCGCGCTCCGGGTCCTGGTCCTGGATTCTTTGCGTCTTCGATGCCTCTGCGAGGTTAGGGGCAGGGTGATTTCGGAGCGTTCCAAGGGGTTAGGGGTTTGGTTCTGCGGGGCGGAAGGGGTTAAGATTATTTCTTGCGGGTGCTGGTTTGGGAAATTATCGTTGGGCGTTGTGGGTGGGCGTCTCAACTTTATTTATATTTAGCGCAAGTATGTTGGGTTTCTTGTTGCGCAGTAACTGTAGATGAGAATTTTTTTAGCAGTCTCTCATTTCGAGGAGTTTCTTGGCTCCTTGTCTATGAAATTAGGCCAATCTGGGGTTTTATTTGAGTTCTTCAATTGTTGGAGAGCCTCGACGCCACCTTGGCGCTCTTATAAAGGGTTTAATGGGATTGCTTATCCGCAAAAGGGAAATGAGGAGTCATCATCTGAAGCATGCAGTCGGCGTGTATGAAAGTCAGTGCAGTTTGCAGGGGTGTTAGTTGCTAGTACTACAAGGTTATGAATCAGTCATAAACAAAGCCAAATGTTTGGTTAACACAAACAGCACAGGTGGGATTCCGTGCCTCCTGTACCTGCACGACACAGATTTTGAATCAAAGCGGCAACTATCTCAACTAGTCAAGTACGTTGCGATGTGCAACATCATATGTCTTCACATTCCATGACAATGTCCTCAATTGATGTCCCCATTTGCTTAAACAGGTTGTTGCTTCATTGCTAAGCGGTGTAGCCTTTTACAGAATTTAAACGGCTCATCCCCTGTATTATTGCATCTTTTCCAGATTGTTAAGCATATGGTCTGCTGATAAAATAGCATTAACCTTGAATTATCTTTTTTGCTATGTTTCCAGGTTTTCATAGTTTCAACAATTCTGCCGGAATGATGTTTTAGCATGATTATATAAGTGAAGCCTTGTAAATGTAGATTCCGAAGCTCTGTCATTGCTACACATACAACTGGATCATGGCACCACGCAACAGAACTTCATCTAGAAGGCCTCTCTGGGTCATCATCTTGATTGCTTTTGTCTGTGCGATAGTCACCGGAGCCTATCTTTATAAACCCCAACATTACACGGGTTGCTACTTGTCAAATTCCTGTGGTTCTCAGCTTCCTCCAGTACCTGTGAGAGTATACACTGATGATGAGATAGCTGCTCGTGCTGTAATGAGAGACATTGTTCTGTCACCGCCTGTTCAGTCAAAGAATCCGAAAATTGCTTTCATGTTCTTGACACCCAGTTCATTGCCTTTTGAGAAGCTTTGGGAAAAGTTCTTCATGGTATGATTTTTGGCACTATTTGCAAAATTAAATAAACATACAGCTGTCTAGTCTTAACTGGAAATTTGTACACCTCAGTGGTTGAACTTTCATAATGTGATACTAATACTAATGTCTTCTCCTACTTGGAAGAAATGCATTATTAATTATCATGCCTATCTTTGTGATAAAACTTCGAATTAATAAACCTACCTAATGAAAAGAACTGAATGTGCTCACTTGCTCAGTTGCATGTGCATGGATATCGAATACTGAATCCAGCTGCTTGGATGTAATGTGTTAGGGACATGAAGACCGATACACAATATACGTACACGCTTCAAGAGAAAAGACAGTTCATGCAAGTCCAATATTTGCTGGCAGGGATATTCGGAGTGAAAAGGTAAATTACAAGAATAGATTTAGAGAACGCCTCTTTTTACACAGTCTGTATTAATTTAGAGACCTTGTTTCATATTGTTTGGATTGATCTACACCGGAAAGGGTTTTCTCAGATTCTACATAATACATTCACGCCCACTCTACTTTCATGTAATGTTGTAGTTTGTAGTCAAGACTCAGTGTCTGTTAATGCGCTTGAACCAGTATGTTTTGTGGGTACTATCATACCCTGTAAAGTCGCCTGCTGCCTGATAAGAATAGTAGATCTAAGTCTGTTTCACAGCATTTTAATTGTTTGAAAATGTGATAGTTCAATTTGCCTGTAGGTGGTTTGGGGTACAGTTACTATGATTGATGCAGAGAGGAGGCTCTTGGCAAATGCACTGCAAGATGCCGATAACCAGCATTTTGTCTTGCTCTCTGAGAGGTTAGTCATTTCCTTTGTTCTCATCTAATTTTAAATTGAATATCCTTATCCTAATGCTTTGTTTGTTATTGCAGTTGTGTACCACTGCATAACTTCGATTATGTATATAGTTATCTCATGGAAACAAACATCAGCTTTGTTGACTCGTAAGTGAGCGTCCTGAAGGTTACGTTACAGATGATTCTCTATAGATGCAAGTTTTCTTTTAATATTTTAAGCTGAACATATGCCTGATTGAGGGACCTGTTGTATCCCTCTTATTCATTACACACATCATGGCCTCACCATTGACATGCCAATTATTGTTCAGTTTCGATGATCCTGGTCCACATGGAGCAGGTAGATACTCTGAGCATATGTTACCTGAAATCGTTAAGAGGGATTGGAGAAAGGGTGCACAGGTGATAATTTCTATGCTTGATTTCCCTGGAAAATGGAATCCTCGTCTCCTTTACCAAATTCAAGTTATTCAATCGCATAGAATTGGATTATCAGAAACCTCGTAAAAATGTCAAGAATAATTTAACAGCCCTTCTTATTTATATCATATGGTTGCCAAATGTTGCGTCACATTTTTCTTCTCTTCGCACTTTCAGAACTTAAAAACATGTCTTTGAATTTCAGTAGCCAACTAGCCATCTGTCTTCCAATTTAAACAATTGCCATGTTTTCCTATAGCCTAACATCCCACGTTCTGGCGTGTTCTCCTCTTGCAGTGGTTCACGGTGAAACGGCAGCATGCAGTTCTTATACTTGTTGACAATCTTTACTATGGAAAGTTCAAACGTTACTGTAAGGTAAATATCAGCTAACTCTGACAAAAACCAAAGCAAAATATCATGCAGTGCTTTTTCCTTGAGAATTATGTTGCCATAATGCACCCCCTAGATGTTTGTGTAAGACTGTAAGGTATTTCACCTTTGTACGTGCAACATTTTATACGTTATTAATAGTATACATATGAAAAACAGGTAAATCTCCATGCTATCGCATAATAGTTGTTTCAGCTA
Organism: Elymus sibiricus; assembly: GCA_039707655.1. Classification (NCBI taxonomy): domain Eukaryota; kingdom Viridiplantae; phylum Streptophyta; class Magnoliopsida; order Poales; family Poaceae; genus Elymus; species Elymus sibiricus. The sequence goes on from CM077675.1 coordinate 416,067,093, forward strand.
GTTTTGTTCTGTCTTCATGATTCAGCTATCACATAATAGTACAAGGCCCACTTTGTTTGTTCATGGTCATGAGTTTCAAATTATCTTTAGGTCACCAGGGAGCCAAGCCCATGGCCCCTTGGTTCCATTAGCAAATGAAACCTGGTACAGGGTTTTGTCCAAACTGGACTACCGTAGTTCCTTTGAAACACATAAACAGACAGCTACCGAAACAAGGGTGAAATTGGGGATTATGATTCATTGCTCATGATACCTATTACTGTCAACCTAGCTACATATTTGGATCATACATCCTGTTTTTTGTACAATATTCAGCACCCGTGGTCTAGTACTGTAAAGCTGAAAACATAGAGAGGGCAAGTCCATACTATGTTGCTATATAACTGTTTTAAGTTAGTACTACTTTCTTTTAATCAATTGCCAATTTGCCATGACCTACAAGGTTGTGTGATTTCTTTTTCTGCATTTTCCTGATTTGTATGTTGCCACTGATCTTGTGATCATTGCACTTTGCAGCCTGGAAATGAATATCATAACTGCTATTCTGATGAGCACTATCTGCCAACTTTATTTAACGTAAGCACTCAGAAGCTCCTAACCAGGTTTATTTTCACTTTAGCCACCAGCAATATCATAGTGCTATCGTGCCTGCAGATGGTTGATCCAACCGGAGTCGCGAATTGGTCAGTGACACGTGTTGATTGGTCTGAAGGAAAATGGCATCCTAAAGTTTATAGGGCTGTTGACACAAGCTTTGAACTGCTTAAAAGCATAGCGGTGAGCTCTTTATTATACTCATAAAAAAATGAAAATAAAAGGAGGAGGGACACGGGGGTATTTTATTTAGTTAATTTGTGCAAAATGCATAGTTTTGGAATTTGTCTAACTAAACTTGAAATGTTTGCAGTCCATTGACGAGAGCGTTCACGTGACCAGCAACGCAAAGGTATATAGTTATTTTGATTATTCCCCCTAATGAACAATTCTGATGAAACCACAAACTGCCAAGTTGCTGCTTTTACATTTTCTGCAACCACAAAGCTGTGAATCATCATCATCCCCTTCTCCGTGGAGAATCTCACTATTCATCATGTTCTTGCAGCATGAAATGCAGAGAAGACCGTGCATGTGGAACGGCATGAAGAGGCCCTGCTACCTATTCGCACGGAAATTCTATCCTGAGGCACTCGACACTCTGATGAACATTTTCTCGAATTTCACCGTCATATGAGGACGGAGGCCTCAAGGATTCTTTCTTCGATTGTTTCCGGCCGTGGCGCTGCAGTCCAGGCGATGTTGTGTTGTAGCTGGTGTCAGTATACACTGCTTGCTCAGCAGAGGTTTGCACGTTTTCAGATGGCACCTGACCTGGCCTGCTGATCTCTGAAGCAAATTAAATCTCTCGATGGCTAGGCTCTTTTAGTAGTAGCTCTTTTAATGGCGATTTTTGCTGGTGTAGAACAGCGGCAACTGCAAAACTGGTGACATATGCTTTGTGAAACGGAATGAGCCAGTTCGTCTGACCGAGAAGTGCTCCGTTCTTTTCTGAAATTGATGCCTGATCTAGTATGTGCCTAAAATGAGCCAGTTTTCTTGGGGAGATCTGAAATGAGCCAGTTCGTCTGCCTGAGGTGCTAAACAGACCGGTATCTTTTATTTTGTGCGCTTGCCATTGCGTAGTAGCCTGATTTTTTTGCGCTATATATGAATAAATTATAATGGAACCACTGATAGTTTGCAAGATCTATGTGAACATATTTGTAGAATTGAGAGGGAATTAATTACTACCTCTGTACACTAATATAAGATGTTTTTGCAGTTCAATTTGAACTGAAAAATGTCTTGCATTAGTTTACATAGGGAGTACTTATCAGTCGAGCTAGATGAACATGTGTTTATTACATGCGGGATGCTTTTTTTTTTTAGATTTGTATGAGCAAACTTATAAAATTGATTGAGAATTAGTTGCTTTCTTTAAATCTTGCCAAGTTTATAAAATAATATTAACTTGCCAAATCAATAGATTCACCATTGCATATGTATTCATAGCATAATTATCTGGTATGGTAAATGTTGATAATTTTTCCGTCTGAAAGCACAAATTTTTGGTGGATCCTAGGGTGGAATAGCTAAGGTAGCTAGATACCCCCCTTCAAAAATAATTAACATTTTAAAAGAGTTGCAGTCAAACTTCTCCGACTTTGATTGCCAATATGTAAATATATATTGAAAGACTCCAAAATAAAATAATATCATTAAGTTTGTGTTGAAAGTGCTCTTTTCAATTTTTGTTTATCTTTAGGAAACCACATCATATAGATTGTTGTAATTGTAAACTGGCAACAATGTTCATCTTAAATTAGCATATTGATCTGACTTGGCATAAAAATATTGGCTAGTTTTTAGGTTAAATACTGTTTTGCTAACATGTAGTACAAAGGACACATGATTATTAGTATAATGTTTCCGTAAATGTAAAAATCATCATTGCCCACAAATTGAAGACGCTTAAATATCTTCCTCACGCAATTGATATTTTTATTTAGCCTTTACATTTTCGGTGGTTACAGAACCATGTTACTTCCTATCACATGATGCAGATAGCTATGGCATTGTAGATTTAATTCTTCAGTCGCTTTCAACAGATTAAAGACCATGACCTCACATTTGTGACATCTTCTCCAATGTGACATGCCTTTTTTTTTTCGGAATAATATGACATGTTAAGAATATGGTAAATGTGTTTTCAATCGACGGATCCAAATGGGCTCGGTCCGATGCTCAAGCACGCATTGTTTGCCCATAGCAGCGCCTTGCCGTGTTTTCCACCGGCTTGCTTCTCGGCATTCAGCCTCTGTTGCGCTCTTTCGCCGCTCCTCCCCAAACCCCAAACCGCAGGCGAGGAGGGCAGGGAGGTTTAGGCAGAAGGAATTGTTGTAGGAGACGCTGGAGAAGAGGAATGGCGTGGTGTTCCATGTGTCGGTGACCAACTCCTGCGACAAACAGGGAGCTCCACGAGTTCTGAGGAGCCATCGTAAAAAAAAAAAAAAAACCCCGGGAACATACACATCACAACAAACAGTCGTGCGAGCCCTGATTGCAGGCTCTGCAAATGCTAAATTGTCATCGGTGTGGAAGTGTACTTGAAAACAGTAGGCAATTCACTCATGTGACCCGAGAAGTTCAGAATTGTTTGAATGGCCACGCTATTCGGCATCCAGCCCCCTCCCTCCCTTTTATGCCAGCGTACCGGATTTTGATGTCACAAATTTTCTTTTACCTTCAGTAATCAAAAGATAAACGTAAGAAAAGATGTACCTGAGATAACACTATAACATAAAAATACGGCGTTTTGCGATTATACGTAGTACTACAAAATTATGAAAACCTATGTCATCCAAAATAAATAAATCAGCATGAATATAATGATATTATTTTGATCTTACTAACGCTGATATGTTTTTGTAAATTTGGAGTCAAGGTTGAAAAAGACATATGAAACACATAGGGCATTGCTGCATTATTCTACCAAGCCTACGGCACAAATCCATGTGACACTCCTCATAACACCTAGCCTAGTTAGACTTAGAGAGGTGTTTGGTAAACAAAACTCTATATAAAAACAATACAAGTTTTACCATGGTTGGTCTTTTTTTCAACCGTCCGTTCTCGTTGATCTAAGGGTCATAAAATTGTTAGTACTCCGTAGTACTGCTTCGTAAGTACTCGAAAGTACTAATATTGGTGGGGTCGGTACTTTTAAGTGAAGGGCAAATTAGTCCATCATTTCCCCCCCGTACGCTGCTGCCCCTGTCGCCCAATCCAAAACCGTCGCCGACGAGCCCCATCCTCTTCCATTGACATCATTTCTCCTTCCCACCGCCGCCCCTGTCGCCAGAAACCGTCGCCGCCGAGCCCCATCCTCTTCCATTGACATCATTTCTCCTTCCCACCGCCGCCCCTGTCGCCAGAAACCGTCGCCGCCAATCCCTATCATCATCCATTGCCATCATTTCTTCCAAACCGTCGCCGCCGAGCCCTATCTTCTTCCATTGCCCCACATCTCCTCTTCCATGGCCACAGCACCGGCGATCCCGTTTTCTGAAGACGAGTACGTGAAGCTCTCCGGCGGCGACGAGGTAAAGTTAGCCAGGCTGAGGGAGATCGGTTCTTGGTTTGACAACAAGCGGCAGTTAGTGGGGACAGTGCACGTGATGTGCACACATTTGAAAGATAGCGAGAGCACTTCTATCCACCCGGGCGGACTCGCGCGGGACCCCATAGAGGTCCTCTGTAGGACCGAAAGTATGTCTAGAGGGGGGGGTGTGATTAGACTACTTGACCAAATAAAAATCTACTTTTTCCCAATTTTAAGTGTTGGCAGATTTTAGCATTCATAGCAAGTCAAGCACACCCTACACATGCATATCTACGAGTATAGCAGCGGAAAGTAAAGACAAGCATGAGTAGTAAAGGAAGGATAGGAAGATCAAACGCAATTTGTAGACACGATGATTTTTCCCGTGGTTCCGATAGGTGGTGCTATCATACGTCCACGTTTATGGAGTCTTCAACCCACGGAGGGTAACGGTCGCGAGAGTCCACGGAGGGCTCCACCCATAAGGGTCCACGAAGTAGCAACCTTGACTATTCCATAACGGCTTCCGTCCACGAAGTACTAGCCTCACTATGGGTAGATCTTCACGAAGTAGGCGATCTCCTTGCCCTTACAAACTTCTTGGTTCAACTCCACAACACGAAGTAGGAGGCTCCCAAGCGACACCTAACCAATCTAGGAGGCACCACCCTCCAAAAGGTAATAGGCTCGGCAATGTCGATGAACTCCTTGCTCTTGTGCTTCAAGATGATAGACTCCTCAACACACAATCACTCTCTCACAGATTTGGCTATGGTGGAAGAGATTGATTTGGTGGAAAGCAACTTGGGGAGGCTAGAGATCAAGATTCATATGGATGGAGTGGAATGGCTTGATCTCAACACAAGGGTAGGTGGCTCTCTCTCAGAAAATCAGTTGGGGCAAGTATGGAATAGTTCTGAGTGCTTCTCTTTCGAGTGGGTGGTGGTGAAGGGGTATATATAGGCATCTCCAAAAATCCAACCGTTACACCTAAAGTGACCAACTCGGTGACACCGATGTGTGAATCTCGATGGTACCGAAGTGACCAAAAGGTGACAACTTTTGAATCTCGGTGAGACCGATATATGAAACTCGGTGGTACCGATTAGGTGACCAACGGTCAGATTACGCAATCTCGGTGGTACCGATTTTCAGCCATGGCTTACCAGAGAGTTGGTCCAGAAACTCGGTGGCGCCGATCCATAATTCTCGGTGGTACCGATTCCTGTGAATGGCTATCCAGAGAGTTGGTCCAGAAACTCGGTGAGACCGACTGGCAAATCTCGGTGGTACCGAAGACTGAAAATAGCTAAACAGAGAGTTGGTAACCTAAACTCGGTGGCACCGATGCAGAATCGGTTGCACCGACTGGCTAGGGTTTGGCATGGGTCTGTCTGAGTTTGGGAATCGGTGGCACCGAGTGGAAAGTGTTGGTTGCACTGATTTTGGATATTTGACTTTGGACAGACTTTTGTGGAAGAGCTTGTGGGTGTTTTTGATGACTATCACTTGTGCACGTATGAGCATTTTGTTCACCAACAGTACCATACCCCCTTTTAATAGTATTGGCTTTCCTATGGACTCAAAGTGATTTCTCACAAAGTAAAATGTAGAGTCCTCTTGCTTGAAGCTTTGCCAATCCATTTCCTTGCATCTTGGGGTAACTCCACAATCCTTTTGCCATCCCTATCATTGAACTTTTCCTGAAATATGCTTAGTGGAAACATTAGTTCAATGACATATATGTTGTTATTAATTACCAAAACCACCAAGGGAGCAAATGTGCTTTCAATCTCCCCCTTTTTGGTAATTGATGACAACATATAGATCAAAGCTTCGACATATGATATAATCAATGAATATAATCGTCGCTTTGAGAAGTATGTGATAAGCAAGAGCTCCCCCTAAATTTGTGCATTATTTTAGATTTGCGTTTGAATGCAAATGCACAATCGATTAGGTACATGGGGCACTCTTTCATGTCACATACAACTTGGTGGTGTGCGAGAATAATAAGAATGAACATCATAGCACAACACAATTAAGCAAAGGTGAATGATCATCTCATAAGCATCATAATGATAGGAAATAGTAGCAACACACATTAAGCGTATGATCAAACACCACAAAAGTTTAACACAAGCAATCAAAAGATCAAATGTTTTTGTAAAGCGATAAAAACCAAACGACCAAACGCTCTCTCACTCGAAGCCTAAAGATCTATATACACTTCTCCCCCTTTGGCAACAAGTTACCAAAAAGTTCAAAGGTATATATCTAAGCGCTCTTCTGGGGCTGATCTCCTCCGGTAGCTGGTGAAGGAGTCGAGAGAACTGCGTCGGCGAATACCTCAGCTGATGTCATGGATGGAGTTGGAGTAGCAACGGGAGGTACTGGAGCTGATGGAACTGAGGAGGCTGTAGCAGGTGCTGATGAAGAAGGCCTCAATTCTGTAGCTGGCACTTTGGCTGATCTGGCATGGGTAGTGAAGTGAGTGCCTGGCCTGAGAGGAGAGTCATCCTCATCATCTGAAGTGTCAGGACTGGGTACGCTGTCAACTTCCTTCTTCAGCTCATTGACTGTCTTTGTCAACCCATCCACTTTATCATTTAGGGTCTTGATCCTATTCTCAAAGATCCTCACAAGACTATTCTGATTCCCCAGTATGTCCTTGATGTCCTTCTGCATGCCCTGAACGGTAGAAATCAAAAGATCCATTTGCTCGTTCCTGGATCTAGGGACTGGAGCACTAGTGGCTCTAGCTGCCTCTGCCTCTGCCTGTGCTGCAGCTGATGTGGGATGATCTGGGTCCATCACCACAACGTTGTCCTCAAGATCTGGCTGTAGGGGCAAATGGGGCCTGTCAAGAGCAAAGATGTGTTTCTCCAGCTTGGAGTTGATGAGCATCTAAATGTAGGGTGCATAGCAGCATGTGCGCTTCTGATCAACAGCAACCCTCTTCACAATCTCTACTATTAAGTCCATCACCCTTATCCTGGTGTGTCTATCAAGATGGATCAGCATGTTGATGGAATAGCCTCGAATCATCTTCTCATCTCCAGACTTAGGCATCAATGTGTGCCTCAAGATGGTGTTCATGGTGCGGAGGCCAGCCTGGAGGAAGTAAATGGATCCTAACTTGTGAGATTTCAAGTTAGCAGCAGGGATCTCATTGTACATGTTCTTCATAGAATCATGGCTCTTCTTGGATTCAGAATAGACATCCAAGTCACCATCTTCCACATCCGGGACTCCTAAGATGGTAGCCCATTCCTCAACAGAAGACTCATATCTTGCTCCTTCAGTCATCCATACAATCCTACCATCTCCATAGAAGTGAGCAGTGGAGTAGAATTGCATGATCATCTCGTCGTTCCATGCAGTGAATTCTTTGCCAACAAATTCATCTAGGCCAATGCAATGAAAATTGTCTTGAACATTTGGAAAGTAATCTTCATTTGCCTTGATATACTTCCAGTCAACGTATCTCATGTCACTCACAGCTGGGCTCTTGTCAAGCAAGATTGTCTCATAGAAATCTTGTTGCTCCTTGGTGTCGAACCTGTAGTCCACAGCTGTTTTTCTCCTCTGGGCATATGGATCAATTTCTCTCCATGCCCTCAAACCTGAATCCTTCCTCTTCTTCATATCTTCAGCAAGCAGGTGGCTGGCATTGTGCTCTAGAAGGTGTGGTCTGAGCTTCATCAAAGCAGTGATATCATCATCATCCTCAGCTTCCCTGAAAGTGGAGGTCTTGTTCTTGGAAGAAGCTGGTATCTCTCTGGAGAACCTCTTGGGTTTGTCAGCAGCAGCAGCCTTCTTAGGAGCAGATTTGGTGCTCTTGGAAGTGTTAGTCTTGGGCATAGCATCTGCCATAAGCTTCTTTTTCTTCTTGGGAGGGGCCTTTGCAGCTGGCTCTACCTCCTCTTCTGCAGTAGCTGCCTCCTCTGGATCCTCAAACATAGAGGTAGGCCTGCCAACAACATATACAATCCTCTTCCTGGATCTCTTCTTCTCACCAGCCTTCTTGGGCAAAGACTTCCTGGGAGGCTCAATAGTCATGGTGCCCCTGGAGCTCTCAGGTGCTCTCAATATCTCAGAGCTAGCATACTCCTTCCTGATAGCTTTCTTCTTCTTGGAAGAAGCGACAGCATCATCTTTCTTAGGCAGCTCATCAGGGATGAAGTCCTCATCCTCCTCATCAGAATTGAGCTTCCTCCTAGTCCTTGTAGCAGCCTTGGGCAGATCTGGAGAACTAGGCACATCATCAAAACTCTCCTCATGACTAGTGCCTGAACTCATGACAATATTCTCCTCTCTGAAATTGTTCTCACTGTCATCTGAAGCAGACATCTCTGACCCTGTGAAAAGAATATAGAGGAGCAGAGGGGTTGAGCATCACAAAGCACAGAGATTTTCAAAAAAATTGAACAAGGAAGACATTAGTTTTAGCTTTCTGCAGAAGGTATTTCGGTGTCACCGAGTGGTATTTTTCGGAGTCACTGAGACAGACCATATGCATCAACAGAGACTTGACAGCCTTTTCGGTGGAACCGAAAAGTTTGCTTCGGTCTCACCGATATGGTTCTCAGTAACCCTAAAACACGATCGGTGGAACCGATTTTTTCAACTCGGTGGTACCGAGATGCAATCTGCGGACAGCTAACCCTAAAATCTTCATTGTTCGCTAATCTACGAGAACTCTGGTGGATGGGGAGAATTGCACACAGTGGCTTATAGATAAGAACATCTCAATGCGCAAGAATCAGATGATGGAGTGCAAGAGAGGATCGGATCCATACCCTAGCTTGGTGACGGTCCGCTACGGTGAAGACGGCGACGAAGATGCCCGTCGACGGCGAGGATCCCAGCGGCGGAGGAGCACGAGGAGACAAGGGCGACGACCGGGGGGTCCTTTTGGCAGCTTAGGGTTTTGGAGCGCGACGATTTGTGGAGTGAATTTCAAAGCGTCGGGTTCACAGCATATATACCCCTTGCTGTCGGTGACACCGGTTCGAAATTTTTGGTGTCACCGAGTTTCTCAACTGTCAGCTGACAGGGAAACTCAGTGTAACCGAGAATAAGGAATCGGTGTTACCGAGATGGAAAAACAGATCAACCCTTGGCAGTCGGCGAAACCGAGAAATGTTTATTGGTCACACCGAGTTGCACTTGGGAGGTTTTGGAGTGCAGCCCTTTTCGACACGGAACTCCGAGTGCATCTCACACAGAGGGATCGAGAAGTGCTTGATCAAGTTTTGTGATGCAGCAAGAAAAGAATATTAGGTGAGAAAGCATAGATAGCTAGAGAGTGGTACTAGGCATTCTTGTCCATCCAATTGGCAAAAGAGAAATCAAAAACCAAATAGCAAAAATTGGATGTCCTCGAATGGATAAATAAATGCAGACCAACATGCTCACACAATAGGATGTCAAATGAAATCATGGCAAACATGCATAAACATACTAGCATCTATCAAGCATTTTGGCGATGACGGAGTCATCTGTATATGAGTATATTGACTTAGGAGCCAAGTAAGAATACTTGATCATAGGTCATACTCATCGTTTAAGCACAAGTGGGGTTACCACTTTTACATAAAGCATTTAATGTTGTCACATACTATGAGATGCTTTGACTCAAGTCTTAGAGTAAAGCTCCCCCTTGATGTGACATCCCCCCATAGGAGGGATAAACTAACCTTGGGTTTTGTCGATGAAGACTTCATGTAGGTGAAGTAGTGGTGGATGCTCAAGGTTGATGAAGATCACCATGAGTTGGGAGCATCCTTGTTGTTTCCTTACTCTTCTCACCTACATGGGTTAGTCCCAACACACAAGAGACAAATACAAGGATATCTATGGACATGGAGTGCAAAGCAAGTGTGATGATGTCCATTGATTTGTTGATTACCTTGTCCCTTGCTTACCTTTGAGGGAATGTGTGACTCCTTGAACTATTGCATAGAGTTGATGTTGATTGCAAATAGTTCTTGCCAATAATGAATGTGAGTGAATTTCATTGGCGGAGTCACCCCTCAAGAACTTTCTAGTTCTTCTTCTTGGGGACCCACATCAACTTGATGGGGATCCTTGGTGTTGAAGTAGCCCTTGTAGAAGTTGAGCTTGAAGTAGCCTTGGGAACCCACTCCACCAAAGCTTGGGATTCATCTTCATATGAGTCAATGTCCTCTTGAAGCTTGTTCTTGCCCTTGAGCTTGGGGTCTTGTGGTGGAAGGTCATCTTGAGATTTTGTTTCCTTGGGGAGAGTATTTTCATACTTCTCCTTTTGAGGAACAAACTTGGGCTTGGGGTATTGACCTTCTTCCCATTCAACTCCATTAGCGTTGAAGTAGCCAATGCCATGGTTCTTCCGGTATCCTCCGTGCTTGCGTACAATTTCCTCAAATTGCTTACACCCGGCAAGACTCTTGTAGATACCTTTCTCTATAATTCCTTTCAATAAAGCATTTTCTTGCTCAAGTGTAACTTGGCTAAGAGAATCATCATTAGTGGAATCAATAGAACTACTAGAAGCAACATCATTAGGTTTGGCATTTTTATTGTTGCTACTAGATGAAGAACCTTTCTTGCCTTTGTTACTAGTTTGCTTAGACTTAACTTGAGGCATGAATGTAGACCAGAGTAATCGTTTGGCTAGATAAGATGAAGTCTTCTTTCGGAGATCGTCATTGATAGCTTTAAGAAACTCATGCTCTTGCTCCAAGGTGAGCTTCTCGAAGCGTAGCTTCTCATGAGTCCTTACAAGCTCTCTATGATCTTCGAGAGTAGATTCATGGGCTAACTTAAGAGTGTTTAATTCTTTAGTTAGTTGTTCTATTTTCATCTTATCATCATCAAATGACTTATCTTGCCTAGCATGAGAATTATCAAGTTCATTTTGACTAACATTACTAGTATTATCAAAGTGCAAGTCGTCATCACAAAGTAAGTCATCTTCATCACTATAAAAATCAAGATACTCGGGGTGTGATACCTTGGGGCCTTTAGCCATGAAGCAACTTCCACTCCCTTCATTTGGTGAATCAAATAGATCATAGGAGTTGGTAGTCACTAGTGCAAGTCCGGCAACACCTTCATCTTGACTATAGTCGAAGTTGGAGTGATAGCTTCTCTCGGAGTTGTTGTCGGAGTCGGAGCCGGAAACCCATTCACCAACATGAGCTTGATGTCTTCTTCTTGTGTAGCTCTTGGTGTACTTGTCCTTCTTCTCCGAATCCCTACTTCTCCTTGAGGGTCTTCGTTCATAACGATAATCTCTACTCCTTCTCTCTCTTTGAGATGATTCATTCCTTGAGCTTCGTCTTCTAGGTGACTCTTCTCTTCGTTTGTAGGGAGCCGTGCACTCATTGGAGTAGTGTCCGGGCTTCCCACAATTGTAGCAGTTGCGGTCACGACTTGACGAACGCTTCTCTTCATATCTTGAGTTGGAGCTTCGTTCTTTGCCTCTATTCTTGTAGAACTTGTTGAATTTCTTGACAATGAGGCTTATCTCTTCATTGGTGACAAGGTTGTCGCTTGAAGTTGTGGGAGCATCACTTGTGGCTTTGTAAGCACCGCTAGACTTGTTGTGAAGCTCTTCTTTGTCTTTGAGTGTCATCTCATGAGCAACAATCCTTCCAATGACTTCCGTAGGCTTGAGATCTTTGTAGTTGGGCATCATTTGGATCAAAGTGCACACGGTGTCGTATCTCTCATCCAAACCTCAAAGAATATTCTTGATGATGAATTTGTCGATCATTTCTTCGCTTCCTAAGCCGGCAATCTCATTGGTGATGAGAGCTAGCCTAGAGTACATCTCCGCGACTCCTTCACCATCCTTCATCTTGAACTTGTCAAGTTGACTTTGAAGAACATCCAACTTGGATTCTCTCATGGACTCGGTTCCTTCGTGCATATCAACCAACGTATCCCAAATCTCTTTTGCATTCTCAAGACGGCTGATTTTGTTAAATTCTTCGGGGCATAGGCAGTTGAAGAGAATGTCGCATGCTTGAGCGTTGTATTGCAACATCTTCAATTCATCCGCGGTTGCTTCACGATCCTGTTCCTTTCCATCACCAAAGAATTCACCTTGCAAGCCAACACGAACAACAGCCCATACAGCGGGGTTATGACCAAGAATATGCATTTTCATTTTGTGCTTCCAACTAGCAAAATTTGTGCCATCAAAGTACGGACCTCTACGGTGATAATTTCCCTCACTAGATGCCATACTCTCCTAGGTTTGTAAAACCAATGCAATGGAGATCAAAGCTCTGATACCACTTGTAGGACCGAAAGTATGTCTAGAGGGGGGGGGGTGATTAGACTACTTGACCAAATAAAAATCTACTTTTTCCCAATTTTAAGTGTTGGCAGATTTTAGCATTCATAGCAAGTCAAGCACACCCTACACATGCATATCTACGAGTATAGCAGCAGAAAGTAAAGACAAGCATGAGTAGTAAAGGAAGGGTAGGAAGATCAAACGCAATTTGTAGACACGATGATTTTTCCCGTGGTTCCGATAGGTGGTGCTATCGTACGTCCACGTTTATGGAGTCTTCAACCCACGGAGGGTAACGGTCGCGAGAGTCCACGGAGGGCTCCACCCATAAGGGTCCACGAAGTAGCAACCTTGACTATTCCATAACGGCTTCCGTCCACGAAGGACTAGCCTCACTATGGGTAGATCTTCACGAAGTAGGCGATCTCCTTGCCCTTACAAACTTCTTGGTTCAATTCCACAACACGAAGTAGGAGGCTCCCAAGCGACACCTAACCAATCTAGGAGGCACCACCCTCCAAAAGGTAATAGGCTCGGCAATGTCGATGAACTCCTTGCCCTTGTGCTTCAAGATGATATACTCCTCAACACACAATCACTCTCTCATAGATTTGGCTATGGTGGAAGAGATTGATTTGGTGGAAAGCAACTTGGGGAGGCTAGAGATCAAGATTCATATGGATGGAGTGGAATGGCTTGATCTCAACACAAGGGTAGGTGGCTCTCTCTCAGAAAATCAGTTGGGGCAAGTATGGAATAGTTCTGAGTGCTTCTCTTTCGAGTGGGTGGTGGTGAAGGGGTATATATAGGCATCTCCAAAAATCCAACCGTTACACCTAAAGTGACCAACTCGGTGACACCGATGTGTGAATCTCGATGGTACCGAAGTGTCCAAAAGGTGACAACTTTTGAATCTCGCTGAGACCGATATATGAAACTCGGTGGTACCGATTAGGTGACCAACGGTCAGATTGCGCAATCTCGGTGACGCCGATTCTCACATCTCGGTGGTACCGATTTTCGGCCATGGCTTACCAGAGAGTTGGTCCAGAAACTCGGTGGCGCCGATCCACAATTCTCGGTGGTACCGATTCCTGTGAATGGCTATCCAGAGAGTTGGTCCAGAAACTCGGTGAGACCGACTGGCAAATCTCGGTGGTACCGAAGACTGAAAATAGCTAAACAGAGAGTTGGTAACCTAAACTCGGTGGCACCGATGCAGAATCGGTTGCACCGACTGGCTAGGGTTTGGCATGGGTTTGTCTGAGTTTGGGAATCGGTGGCACCGAGTGGAAAGTGTTGGTTGCACTGATTTTGGATATTTGACTTTGGACAGACTTTTGTGGAAGAGCTTGTGGGTGTTTTTGGTGACTATCACTTGTGCACGTATGAGCATTTAGTTCACCAACAGTACCGTACCCCCTTTTAATAGTATTAGCTTTCCTATGGACTCAAAGTGATTTCTCACAAAGTAAAATGTAGAGTCCTCTTGCTTGAAGCTTTGCCAATCCATTTCCTTGCATCTTGGGGTAACTCCACAATCCTTTTGCCATCCCTATCATTGAACTTTTCCTGAAATATGCTTAGTGGAAACATTAGTTCAATGACATATATGTTGTTATTAATTACCAAAACCACCAAGGGAGCAAATGTGCTTTCATCCTCCTCTGGGCCATGGAGCAGTCGAATTCACCGATTGCGATCGTGAGGCGGAGGTGGTGTCGCTATCGGTCCAAGATCGAGCATCCGGAGGATGAAGAACCAGAGAGAAGCATCATGGTGCCGTTTGTGAAGGTGGCATTGATCCAAGAGCCGGTGGAGTCCTCGCCCACCAACCACAAGAGGAGGAAAGCATTTGTCCCGACGTCGCTTCCTCGCCGTTCTCCACGGTTCCCTCGCCATTCTCCTCATCTCACGGGGCAGAGGTCTGAGGCCGAGGAATAGTAAGCTTCGCACTCGATCTAATTTTTCTTCTCTTCATGCTTACATTCATGGTGTGAGTGTTAAGATAAACAAGTTTTAGGGTAGTTGGATGTCAACTATTTTTCAATTTAGAACAAATTTTGCCATGTTGCAACCAAGTTGTAGTCACTTGCTTAATGTTGCAGCCACTTTCTTCACTTTTGAATTACTGTCAAGTTGTGTCTTGCTTCAATAGGTCTGCATCTAAAAACAAAAATATAGGTCATGTCTTTTTCAAATATTAGGAGGACTACTTTTGGTAGGGATGTTGGCTTGGTCATGTTGAAGTGTTGTATAGCCTTTTGCTTCACTTCCTGTAAGTGCTTCTTGCATCTTGTAAAAGTCATATTAATTCAACATTAACTTATACAACTTGGTATTCAAATTGGTATGGGTGGGTTATTCTGACAGATTGGCTTGTCATCTTCAAATGACCATACTGTCATCTTTCCATTACCAAATGTCATTACCTTTATATGTATTCAATCTGAAATTTTCAATTATTTATACGCTTAAGGTGGGAGCATGGATACGTTGCTGAAGATGCTGGGCCTCACATCAACATCAGAAGTTGTTTTGCATTTCTAGTTGTGTCAGTATTTCATGTTATGTATTTGAACACCAGAAGTTGTTTTGCATTTCTAGTTGTGTCAGTATTTCATGTTATGTATTTGAACACCATAAGTTGTTATGCATTACAGTTGTACTCATTCAGATAAATTGTAGTTGTAATCATTCAGATAAAACAGAGAACAGAGTTCTCAGTAGCAGTCCAAACTACAAATCTTAGAACCTTTAAACCTCAAAAACTCCAGGCAGACGAGGACATGAGAACTAGATCCTATTACAGATAAACGAAACTGAAGGCAAAACCAACACACTAGCATCAAACAGCGAAGAGTCTTTTCCCACCGATCAATCCGAGGCCGGTGTTGGGGATAAGAACGGCAGCGGATCCACCGGTAGTGGCTCTGGCGGAACCTCGGTGGGCATCAGACCCACTATGCATCTCCATCTCTCCGCACGAGCTGGATCCTCTGCCTTCGCTTCTCGCCGCGCCCAATTGATGAACGCCTTTGGCAGTTCCGACGGATGAGGCATCCTGCGTATTTCCTCCGCAGTTCCTTCGAAGTAGATCCGCCGTGCCAGGTTCATTAGCTCTCGGTTGGCTTGATCCTGGCAAACCTGAGCAAATCTCCGCGCATGGGAGAGCGGATCTGACCCCGGATCCACCAGCACATCCGCCTCCGTCCATTCGCGGACGCACATCAACCACGAGAGGGCATCGTCGCGGATCCGTACCGCACGTTCCCGCCATCGTTTCTCCCTTGTCTCCTTCAAGGTCGCCGCCGGAATCGACTGGATCGGCTGCAACATCTCCGGGAAAGCCTGGTAGATGTGTGGGAGCGGCATCCGGAAGCCCCCCCGCTCTCTGACTCCGGTGGGGTGCTGCGTAGTGGGTGGCGGCGGCGGTGGTGTAGGTGGTGGCGGCGGCGGTGGTGGTGGCGGTGGTGGCGGCGGGGGTGGTAGGTGGGAAACGCGAGTCACAGGAGCGGGCATCTATCCGGATGGGTTGGAGGGCGATGGCGGCTACGGATAGATCTCGCCGGGCGAAATATTTGGATAAATCCCCAATCGTCGGGTGCGGGTGGGTTGGGTGGGTGTGTTATGGTAGTGGTGGGTTGGGGTGGGGGTGGAGTTTGGGGCAGCCTACTATTTAACTTTGCTGCATATTTTGAGAAAAAAACCACTCTTCGTTGTTGATAAAACGAAATCCACCCTAGAAAACTACTTAATGCAATATGAAAGTATTTAAGGGATTTTTCAACGTGAAAACCATAGGAAGTCCATACAACGTCGAAAAGCTATGAAACTTGGCATGGATGCTTGTTTTGTTGGTACAAGGCTGTACAATTTTCTTTTTGTTCAATTCAAGGATGTCAAAAAAACACGTCCTTTGAGACAGACCCTTCCCTCCTACCCGAACGCCCTCCGGCGAAGCGGTTTAATTTTTGGTCATCTTCAGAATCACATCAGATTTGGCCAGTAGGTGTGCATGGCTAGTCCAGTAGTACACGCAAAATTCGAACAATTTCCGACAATGAGCGGACGTTGCTCCACCTACGGTAAGTTATCTAGGGTTTTAACGTCGATAAAACCCTAGAAAACCCATCCAAAGTCGAAAAGCTATGAACCTTGGCTTGGATGCTTCTCTTGTTGGTACAAGGCTGTAGAAGAAAATTAGGTTCAATTCAAGGATGTCGAAAAAAACACGTCCTTTGAGACGGACCCTTCCCTCCTACCCGAACGGCCTCCGGCGAAGCGGTTTAATTTTTGGTCATCTTCAGAATCACATCAAATTTGGCCAATAGGTGTGCATGCCTAGTCCAGTAGTACACGCAAAATTCCAACGATTTCCGACAATGAGCGGACGTTTCTCCACCTACGGTAAGTTATCTAGGGTTTTAACGTCGATAAAACCCTAGAAAACCCATCCAACTTCGAAAAGCTATGAAACTTGGCATGGATGCTTCTCTTGTTGGTACAAGGCTGTAGAAAAAAATTAGGTTCAATTCAAGGATGTCGAAAAAACACGTCCTTTGAGACGGACCCTTCCCTCCTACCCGAACGGCCTCCGGCGAAGGGGTTCAATTTTTGGTCATCTTCAGAATCACATCAAATTTGGCTAGTAGGTGTGCATGCCTAGTCCAGTAGTACACGCAAAATTCGAATGATTTCCGACAATGAGCGGACATTGCTCCACCTACGGTAAGTTTTCTAGGGTTTTAACGTTGATAAAACCGTAGAAAACCCATCCAACGTCGAAAAGCTATGAAACTTGGCATGGATGCTTCTCTTGTTGGTACAAAGCTGTAGAAAAAAATTAGGTTCCATTCAAGGATGTAGAAAAAAACACGTCCTTTGAGACGGACTTCCCTCCTACCCGAACGGCCTCCGATGAACAAGGTCAAATTTTGGTCATCTTCACAACGACACCAAATTTGGCCAGGAGATGTGCATGATCACCCCAGTAGTACACGCAAAATTTGGATGATTTCCGACAACGAGCGCACGTTGCTTTGGGGATCCGTGCATTCTATGTGACCTGCACAACGTGAAAATCCTGCTGCAGGATCGTCTTGGGGATCCGCGCAGTCCGACAAGGTCTGTTCCGGGATCGGTGTGGCGTGAGGAGCGCCGCGCACAACAGCCGGATTCCACACGCGCGCGCGTCAAGCCCTCCTCCCACGCGCGCGCGTAGTCGTATCCCAACCAAGCAGGTCTTGCCGCCCCGCGCGCGAGCGTCGTCACGTGGGACAAAGACTTCCGACAAAATCGTCTTTACGCGTGCGATCCAATGCAGATCCGCCTCCAGGTGTGGGCCTGTTCCCTTTTCTGGGACAACATGCAATATGGGCCTTTTATTCATTGAGCGAAATCTTCCCCCACTAAATCCAAATATTCCGTTATGTGGGACAACATGCAATATGGGCCTATCTATCTTTCATTGTGAGAAATTTTCCTCCACTAAATCCAAAAATTCCCTTTTCTGGGACAACATGCATAATCGGCCTATTTTTTTCATTGAGCAAAATCGTCCCCCACTATATCGAAATATTCTACCCGATAAGAAAACAAGCTCCATGATGGCCCTTATTCGTGTTGGACAAACGCCATGATTCTTAATGTTTGACATCAAATGATCACATAGAAAATGGAAACGAAATATCTCGAACTCATACAGTGAAATGGCAGTACAACCCCAATTCACCAATTCAAAAAGTATCTGACAAGATAAAAACAGAACGTAAAGACCATGTGACGCGAAGCTGAATGGCAAACGACTATGTCTGGTTCATTGTTGATTCATACTGTATCCACAAAGTTGTAGCTATCAGAGTTCTCCTTCGAGGTCCTACACGGAAGAATATAATTAATCACATGCACATTTATATTGAGAGGAAACACATGTAAAAATTATACGTGAACATATTTGGTACCTCTAATAATTTCCAGCAAGTCCGTCGATTGTGACCTGACCCATTGCAATAGCCACACTTACCTGTTGATCTTGTCTTCTTCACCTTTGCCTGTAGCCTCTTCTTTGGTGCACCTCGGCCTGGCACGTGCACGGGATCCAGAACCTCATCCAAATCTTCACCATCAACGTTGTTCGATTGCGGCATTAACGGGCCAAACCTAATGCTGTTACTCTGAGCATTAGTTGATTCATTGCTATCAGCATGTTCAATAGTTGATTGCTTGCCATGATGGTGTGCATCCAAAATCATCTTTAGACAATGATAGTCCTCATCAGAGTGACATGCCTTGAAGCATGCGTCGTGGCTAGAATTCCGCAACTCACGATACCTCAGCAGGCTTGCCGAATAGTCATACATCTGGTTCTTTCTGGTCGGTGCGTATGCACATTTTGCATTCATTGTCCACCTAGCTGGAACACAACACCTGGGCAGTCTTTCTTGATGTAGAATTCCCAATATGTAAAAAATGTGGGAACATGGTGTGCTTGCGCATTCCACCTTACGGCAAGAACAACTAACGTTGTGCAAAATACCCTGAGGCTCCTCAATGCGCACTTCAAACTTTAAATCCATTCTTGCTTTCTTGGACACAACATAGGTGGAAACTTCTGATCCATCTAGTACCTCTCTGATATCACATTTGCTGACAGCATTTATGCTCCATAAGACCAACTTAAATATAGCAAGAGTGAAAACTGTTGCAGCGTGTTTCTCAAGCGGTGAAGCATTTTCCTCTGTAAATGGAACGGACTGCAAGGCCACGACATCTAGGAGTGCTTCGTTCAACCGTCGCGTCGCAAGGCAACGCTCATAGTGTTCTAGCATTTCAAACAACGACATCTTACCCTCAAGATGTGTATGTAGCACAGAGTTCAAGCTCTCACTCCGCTGATTGCTGCTCAATCCTAGGAAATAACGCCCCTCAATGTTGGGGAGCGTGACAGAAAACAAAAATTTTCGATACAGCGAGCACGCCCAGGATCACCATGGAGGTGCATACAAGGTTTGATCTGATCGTTACCGACTCGTAGCGCAGCGGAAGTAGAGTCGACGACGATCGGCGGTGCAGATCCCCGCAGCTAGGATTTACAACCTCCCAACCGTGAGGATGTTCTCCCTCGTCGGACAGCCCTTCGGGAGGCGGTCGGACAGTCCCTCGGATGATGTCACGGACAGCCCTTCGGGAAGACCCTCAAAGCTCGAACGGAAACTCGGACAGCCCTACGGGAGGACCCTCGAACAGCCCCTCGGGCAAAAGATCGAAACTACGACCTCTCTACAGGGTTGCACACATACGGTGTCACCTATCCGGCAGGGCTTCGCCGTCCAGAACTATTTCCTGCCGGAACCCAGACAACCTTTCGGCTCTACGAAACTATTTCGTGGGGAGGGAGAGAGAAGGCCAGATCATGCATGGCATTTGTATGTTGAGAAAGAGTGAATGTGGAGAGTGCATCTCCACCTCTATTTATAGGAAAAACCCAAGGGGTAGGGTGGCACTTGAAATACCCAAAAAAACCCATCACATGGAGTTTCCAAAGGGGCAAAATGGGAAGGCTAGAGGACCTCCATGGAGGACATCCTCCCTTGGCCGGCCACCACAAGTGGGCCCCCCATGAGGGGCTCTCATCCATCCATGTCATCCCATGATATTTTAGGACAAAGCCCAAAAGGTGGCTTTCCATAAAGTAACCATAAAGTGCTTTTTACTATTCACGGAACCAATTTTTCGCTTCCGTTAAATCCGAAAATATTTCCGTGGGTCTTAGAATAATTCCAGTACCCACTAAAACAATTCTGGACGCGTTCCGAAACATTTTCAGATCAATGATTTTCATCTGCGAAAAGCAACCAAAGCGGTTCCGGCAGTCCGGAACATTTCCGGTTTTTGTCTCCGAAAAATCCCAGAAGTTACCGGAACAATTCTGGCACCCTCCAATAATTTCCAGGCATATGCCGAAACCAATTTGACTTATGGTATACTCCGAAACAACTTTTCGGTTTTACCGAAACTCTTCCGGTGTTCTCTCTCCGGAACTCTTCCGTTGTCCCCGAAACTTTTCCGGTGATTTTCTCTCAGACTCCCTGTCTAGTATTCAACAGATAGATGACCCTTAAGCATGTGACCCTATAGGTTCGGTGAAGTATAGACATGACCCGGAACACATTCCGATCAATGATCAACATCGGAGCCGTGGACACCCATATTGACCCCTATACCCACACGAATGAATATTCGAGTGAACCTCCAGTTGCTATGTGCTATTCCTTTTACTTCGCGATATGTTTCAAAACCCGAGGTGAGATTTATCGGCATCCCCGTGGATCAACACTTGTCCACAATGCCTGTTACCTCGTTGCCGGTTTTGTTCTCTTTTCTCGTTTCCGCGTTCCGACATCCCCGTGATCAAATCACACTGTGTCTGACCAGACGATGATGGATACCGTAACACCGAGAGGGCCCGAGAATATCTCTCCATCGTCGGAGGAGCAAATCCCAATCTTGAGCTATCAAGTTACTTGTCATACTTTTCCATGAACCCGTAAGCCGCCGTAATAGCCATCCAGTTACGGATGACGTTTAACAAACCCCAAAGTTCATGAAGCAAGCATTAAGAAACTCGATACTCTCATGGTCTAAGGAATCATGCAAACGTTAACTTCCTCTGTGTTATTAACCATTAACTTGTGACGAATGTATCTCATAGCATAACATCAAATCGGGTCAATTCAACACAAATATTCTTCTAATATTGTGCCCTCAAAATTGCCGGCATAGGCATGCCTATGATCAGGAAAACAGAACCATCATGCAACACTTGAGCTAGTCTTAGAGGCCAGACTAGGAATACATTTTTCCGTTTATTATTCCACACGTGCATATGAGTCTTCCTCCGAGCCTCGTGGTTATTGTAGACTCGAGAACCATAGCAGTTATAGCATGGAATATAAACTTAATTAGGAACATGGGGATAAATAATAACATGTATTATTGCCTCTAGGGCATATCTCCTACAGACTCCCACTTGCACTAGAGTCAATAATCTAGTCAATGCTAATGCATTTTACACCTATGGCATACTGGTGTAAAATATGCTTCGCTTGTGGTATAGCCTGATGTCCAACGGATCTAGCAACTTCAGCTCCGTGTGTATCTTTGCATATCCTCGCGTTTTCACGCTTTCACAAAATTCATATTTTGTGTGGACATGGCTTTGTATATATGTGAATCACTGGTCAAACCTTGATTCCTCAGACTGAGCAATGGAGCAACTATCTGCAATAGTGTCCCATTGACCAAAGCCATCTTGGAACCATACTAAGTTCATGAATAAACTATATGATTCAACATCTTCTTTGTTGCTTCCAAAACGTCAACATACTTAGCCTTTGTTATAGAATTCGCCACAGTAACCTGTTTAGAACAATTCCAACTTACCGTGCCACTGTATTGTGTATTACACAAAACCTTAACTTAAATCGAAATTCGCATGGAGCATTGATGAAGACTGTATCGATGTAATTACTTACAACGAGCACTTCATAATCTCTGCTTGCGAGAAAACATGTCATCAGTGCTACTTTAGTACTCAATGACATTTTTCACTGTTGTCCTATGATCAGTATTTTGATCACTTTGGTATCTATACTCGCAATAGTTTGGGAGTATCGGACATATCTGGTTGATTTACATACCATGGAATACATGATTAATCCAAACACAGAAGTGTGTGGAATATCCATCATGTATTTTGCTCATCAATGTTTTTAGGACACCGAGTCTTGTAAAAACTCTTTCCATGTGACTTCGGCAAGAATCACTCCTTGGCGGTTTTAGTGCTAAATTGTTTTAGCATCTTTTCAATATGTATTTTTGCTTAGCCCCATTAGGCAAATCTATCTCCATAGATCATTATGCCTAATAGCAAGGCTATTTAGCCCAAGCACTTCATCGAAAAACTATTTTCAAATGAAGTCCTAATTCGTGTCAAGAAATTTATTTCCAATTAACAATGTGTCAAGCACACAAGGTATTTAGAAATATTATTATGCTCCCACTTACTTTCTTGAAACCACAAGCATCTTCATTATCCATTGATGAAATCAAACTCTTTTGATCATTTCATCAAAACGAAGATTCGAACTCCATTTTGCTCTCTTCTGTCCATTGCTGGAACTCTGAAGTTTGCATACTCACTAGCATCCTTTGGATCGACAAAATACTTTGGACTGTATCACATACAAATCCTAGTTTGTATTCCCATTTCATGGAAATTCTTTCGCCATCCATGTTTCATATCTCATGATTGAAATATGTATTAATTGCTAGTTTAACCCGAACCGACTTTAAGCATCGCTACGGTAAAACAACCTCATCGTAGTCAACTCCTTAAACTTATTATTGCAACAAGTCGAGCTTTATTATCGCAGAAGGTGGCGACCGGCGTCGAGAGAACTAGAGCGCACGGGCAGGCCCTCACCAGAAGCACCAGGGCCAGCTGAAACCAGTGCCTGAGGTTGTGTGCTCTCACGATCACCGGGGTCACCGCCACTGCCGCTGTCATGACGATCACCGCTGCAGGTGCATGCAGTCAAGGACAACGTACGGTAAGAAAAGAAAACCCACGTGATGAACTATATTTGTACAAGCAGCAGAAATTCAGAATCTATTTAGCAGCTTATATACCAGGCGTGTAGTACTTGGCGCAGGTGTCGATGAGCCTCTGCGTCTCGGATCTACTGTTCTGGGCTTCTTCAACCAGCCTCGCCATCTTGGCCACCGCCGAGTTGTCGGCCATGGCCGTTGTCCTCACGGAAATGTAGCCTGACATTACAGTTATCGTTGCACAGACAGAAACCATTACAGTTCAGTTTTTTTTTTTTTTTTGGACATAGCAGGACATAACCAGTGATATCTGTTATTGCGTACCGTCTATGTTGAGGGTGCCGGCCCAGACCTGCGAGCCGGTCTGTTTGGCCGCCGGGAAGGACTCTCCGGTGAGGGTCTGCTCGTCGACCTCGCTCCGCCCCTCGACGACGACGCCGTCTATCGGAACGACCTCCCCCGCCTTGACAGCGATCACCGTGTTGACCTTCACGTCCTGGGCCGCGACCACCTGCCCCGTCTCTGCGAGCACGGCCTTCTGTGGCGCCATGCTCATCAGCGACGACATCCCGGCGGTGGCCTGTGCACGTCAACGGAGAATCTAATTACTTGCTATTCTCTTACATGGAAAATGACAGCAACTAGCTAGCCAGTGCCTTTAAGCCCTGCCAACCTCCTTTCCAAGAAATATTTATGTTCCCTGATTATGCTTTCATATATGGCTCTGTGCTAACGTACGAGTGTGTGTGCAGTGCACGTCTAGGTCTAACTCCACTAGACATAAAGGCGGGCCTTTTTCATCCGACACCCAAGTTCACTCTCAAAGATCAACAAATGTCACACACAGAATGCAGAGAGAGAGAGAGAGAGAGAGAGAGAGAGAGAGAGAGAGAGAGAGAGAGAGACTGGAGATGCGTAATACTTACTTACTCACCAATGGAAGAAAACGAAGCGCGGTCGGCTCGCTGAAAGAGGAAAGCAGAGAGAGAGAGGGGGAGGGAGAGAGAGTGGAGGAAGGAAAGGGAAAGAAACGGGGGAAGACGAGGATAAAAATTGAAGGTTGATTTTACCCGATTGATTGTGGGATTGGCTGGATTAACCCCGCAACCGGTGCGTCTGCAATAATTACCCTCATTCTCGTCATCTGGAACGCAACTCCGCCCTCCTCATTTTCAACTGCCCCGTTTCGTACGTGGCACGCTCCTTAGTCCTTATAATCTGCACTTCGAAAAAGTTTTTGTCTTTCCATACGCATCGTTTCTTGCTAACCTTTTCTTCTCCTACTACAAAGACTACCCACAGTGGGAGTAACATATGTACTAACATAGATGCCACCTAAACGAAAAATATGGTGTGATAGCTAATTAATGAGAAGATAAAGAAATTGAGTAACATAAGTAGTTACTCTTTCTATGAGTAATATAATACATATCAAGACAAGATGAGTCTATAAGCTAATAAATGAAACACTCAATGTTACTACCCCTATGTTACTATCCACTGTGAAGGTAGTAACTTATACTAGTAACATATGTATGCTACTACTCTGTTACTTTTTATTGTGGGTAGTCCGCATTCTTTTCAAAGGATAACCTACTAATGCAATTATCAACGACGCTACTACGGATTAAAATGATATATGTTACAGGTAATAACATTTCTTTGCCATTGATTCTAAAAAAAGCCCTTCTTTTTCATTAGTGCGAATGCACCATGGGTGGGGGAACGTAACTTTCTCTGTTTCCTTCTCAACTGCCTGGTACCGTTTAGGCCCCCCCTCATCAATCTGCACCTGCAAGGAACTAGTGTTTCTCTTTCATGAAAAGAAAGCTGTAGCGGCTACATTTATACTACTACTTTTTTCCCCAGAAATGAAACCAAAAGGTATTATGAAAAGAAAAACAATAGCTAGTTTAACTGAAAGACAGCAGTAGACAAAATGACTAGCAAAAACATTGTATCAAAAGTTATAATGCCGCCTTCTTCCTTTGATTGTACATTCCGTACACACATTTGGATACCACTCTTCTTTTCTTTTACTGGTGACAAGAAAGAAAACCAACTGCTTTTCTCCTCCCAATACAACATTTACCGACCAAGGAATTCATTCGACCATCAACGGATCTACTAAGAGCAAGTACAATAGCAAGCTTATAGCCTGTTTACATAGCAATTTTGCCCATGTGAAGGAAAGAGACATGAATAAATAAATAAAGTGAGCTCTCATGAAAGAGTCTAGCTATATACGTGTCTTAGACAGATGCAATAAATATGAAGAAAGAGCTAGAACGAAGATAAGAAAAAATACTAATCTTATAGCCAACCTTATCGAAAATGCTGTTTGGAGGCCGAGCTCCATGCAGGCCGAAATCTTGATCATCAGTCACCGTAAAGATCAGCTGCAGACTCGCATTAATCAAAGGTATTTCATCTCACAGGTATTTGTCTCACACTGTATTCTCCAGTTACATACAGTGTCATCCCATGTCGTCGGGGCCGCGTTGCTGCTCAAGCGTGCTATCGATTTACCCAGCCTGTACAGACAGTACGAGGGGTTGCACATATTCACAAGAACATGGGCCGACGCACGCTCATGTACCAGAATCGAAGCTAGTCTCAATTTATGGATTAATAACATTTCCCGTCTTCTTGTCGACATAAGCACGAACCGGAGCCTCAAGAGCAGGCACTCTGCTTGAACTACGCTCCCTCTCATCCGCCTTGCGAAATCTGATCCTGTGAACGACGACACATCAACTAATCAACAAAAAAGCTGTTTTTTCGCAATGCAAAACACTACCAGCGTCGTGTCCTGTCGCTCACTGCTCACTGCCTATACATTTAACCAACAGGAAAATAATCAGTCACAGGAACAGCCTTATTCTGAATATCACACTACAGAGCTCCAAAAATATACTCCCTCCGTTTCAAAATAAGTGACCCAACTTTGTACTAATTTTATATTAAAGTTAGTATAAAGTTGAATCACTTATTTTGGAACGGAAGGAGTATCTAACAAACATCATGAATCATGTTTAAATTCAAAAACAGGGGAATCACCTTCTTGCCCAACAAGATCCCTTTGACTTCGCGACACGACCACGCCCTCCTCCTCTGCATCATCTGCTGTTATATCACCGCTAATTTTTCCAGCGCCGAACTCGTATGAATCGCCCACCTCTTCGCCAGCATGTATGAGCTGCAATTCCTCTCGGTGACGAATGTTCCCTCCGTCTACTCAACTGCTTCGTCTTCCAGATGGTACCCATCCCCGCGCACTTGCTCAGAAGAAATCAAGTCATCTTCAACACCAGCAGCTCCACTCATCTCATCATCAATCAACCGCTCGCTGGTAACTCCAGCTTTTTATACAAACCCGATGTCCAAGCGACGGACGAAAGACAAACTTGCCCAGAAAAATAACACAGAGCCAGATGTGATCTTGGATTAACAAACATGACAAAACGACAATCCAAGCTACTACCACCGCAAATACGGACGCCCCAAGAAGATAGGCAAAAATTCAGCTTTTAGCTGAACATTGCCCTACATCTGTTTCCTTGTGAAAGAACTCCATGCCATCTATGGCGAAACCCCTCTGCTCCGGTATGCTACAGCCTACAGCTAGGGGTCACCTTTATTGTCGATGGGTCACCAACGGGCCCACATAGATACATTTACTCCCAATCTGACCAGCCACCAGCCCGCACAGTGAGCCAAATTCAAATCCGCCCACGAAGAACATCATGTTCAGGTGATGCACCGGCTAAACGTCGGCCCACGTACAAATCACGAACATAATAGTATGGCACCGGTGTATTTCTCTTAGATAGCGATCGTATATAGCTGAAAAGGCTCACAACACGCATCCAGATGCTAAAACGCTCGGCACAGATTACGGCCTGCAGGGCGCTCGGCCTCCAAAACGTCCCTCTCCAACCTTATAGCTAACCTTATTGCATAAATGACTATATATGTTGGATATAAATGATATGACAATATCTTATAACCAGCCATTGGCTGTATTATTAATCAATGCTCTAATATTACTGGCTTTCTCATAACTCATACTAGTAATTTCCTTGTCATTAGTGGAGCGCCTCTTTCTAGCTTGGCCTCACTTTTCGCTTTTATTTTTGATGGATCCTTTTTTTCCCTTGTGATCAGGTGTTTTCCTTTGGAACGTGTAGCTTTTGCATTAAGCAATGTGCGGAACGATATAATTAGCAACGGAAAATGATACATAAGACCTCCTCAACGGAACAACATCCCGCCGGTACTACACTATTATCATAGAAAAGGTCGCACAAAAAAGGCTCATGTTACATAGGCACAGGACGAAATTCATTGATGCTATATTTTTGAACAAAATGACTAATCCTTCTCTGGCGACTCGGGGGAGATCCAATCGCACCGCCGCCAGACTCCTTCTCCCTCCTCCTCGTCTCGCCGCTGCCCGAGGCCCTGCAGGCGAAGCTCGGGCAAGTCCGGGGACGACGGCGGCGGTGCGCTCCCCAGAGTCATCCTCTCTTCCCCGGTCTAGATCTCACTGGAGGCAACCCATGGGATGCACCGGCAAATCCGCGTGGAGGTAACCCATGGGATGCACCGGCAAATCCGCGCGGCGGCTGCCCACGGGATGCCTTGGCTAGATCCGCGGGAGAGGGTGACGGGGCTGCGTCACTCACCGGCGGGCGGCGACATGGTGTCGATGCTGTGAGGCCTAGATGTGTGGCGGTGGCTGGGTGGCGTGCATAAGGCGGCGACGCTCCGGTGGTTTGGCGTGGCGTCTTCTTCGGGCGGCGCCGCCCCCTATTTGATTCATATCTCATCGGTCTGCCTCGGGACTTTCCGGCTTAGAAGGATCTAGTCCGCCGGCCGTGGTGGTCTTGTGGTGAAGAAGGTGGACGTGGTGGAGCCGCTAGGCTCATTTTTTCGGAGGAGATGAAGACTGCCAGTGAAAGGCAGACTTTGACTGCGGTCGAAACCATTGTCGATGGCACCTATGGGCGTCGCTACCTTGATGAAGGCGCCAACATGTAATCTTCGGCTTCCCTCCCAGAATACTTGAGGGGAAACCCTAGGTCCGGGTTTGCCCGAATCGGATGATGGCGGCACTTGGGGTCGTGTTCCCCACTTGTGGTATCATCTTGGAGTTGGGCCTAACTAGCAAGGCTAGTGGCTGATGGCAGTTTGCCGTTGCTTTTGTGTCGGGCAGAGATGACCCGTTGCTGCAGTGTGGCCTTGCGAACATGGTGCATCTTGGTAGTCCAGGGATGTGATTGCGGTGCAGATGGCCAGGTCGTGTTTGATGATATTGACGGCTTGTCGCAGCCCACGCAGTGCAATGTAGACTTGTGGTGTATTGTCTGGGCCAGTGGTCATGCCAAGATTTACCATCGACAAACACTTGCACAGGTGGCATGGGATCGCCGGAGCGTCTCCATGAGATTTTGGTGGTACCATCTCTTCTTGCCATTTGAGCTGTGACCGATGTCATTCGAACGTCGGCGGAGGTTCTGGTTCCGCGGACGGTCTTTGGCAGGCTGGTTGCATAGTGTGTGCGTGTTTAGTCTGCGTGGCTGTGTCACGTTTGGATCACGTGCGCTTGCATCATCTTCTTTTGGATCAACACCTGCTCGGCGTGGATTATCGTTGCTCTTTTTTCTTTCACTTTATTTTCGTTTTCTATCCGCCTTGGCATAGCTTCGGTCTTGTATTACTTTGCTAGTTATCAGTGTGATTTTTATGTGTGTGCGTTTGTGTTGGCTGTATGCATTTTAGCTATGCAAAATTCGGAAGTGTGCTCTTTGTGTTTGTATCCTTTGACGCTCCATATATAATGAGCTAACAAAATTCATCCTTTGTCAAAAATAAATAAATGAAGGAAAGCTTATGATTGATTTTTGTAAGTTCATTCGTACGCTAATCCGTTCTCTCTCTTTTTCCCTATCTCTCGTAAAGTGGGATGGGAATCGCTGCATGCTACCACGTACTTGGCCACCCATAAGCGAAGTTAGAGTTCGGTGCGAATATATCGATTGATGTCGGAATATTTTTCTTGCATGGCCGCTACTAACACCTGATCGCGTTTAGATCGATAAGCAACGTCCTGTCGATCGGATGCTTGGTGAAGTGAGTACAAGAGGGAAAGCGAGTGGAGCAACGGGATTGATGCCAAACCTATTCGATCTCCTTCTTTGGCGAAGGATTATATACCATATACTCGATCAACTAACCGTTGCCGCCTTGCCGGTGTCGATAGGTAATAGTCCTGCTAGACTCACGCAAATCGATCTCTTTCGCGGCCTGAATGCCTGATCAGCTTCTACACTGACTGGAGTGAGTCAGTGAGGTTGTGTTCGAAATTCTGGGCACGTATTAAAATTTGACCACACTAATATTTAAAATATCCATACCTACAATACGAAAGATATACAATATGAAAATTAATTTCATGATGCATCTAATAATACTGATTTCATATTGTACATATTGACATTTTTTCTTATAATCTTGGTCCAACTTTATGAAGTTTGACCGAAGACAAATCGTATATGCAGATTAAAAAGAAATATAGAGAGTACAGACGAAGGCGATCGAGGATCACGTCTTCAAGCTTGTTCCACGTAGGACCAGCCGGTTTGCTTATTGCTTGCGCCGTGTAGATGCCTTCGTGCTTGCCTTCGATTTTCGTGCCTGTCCACGCCGCCATGTGGGGTGTAACATTTGGTGTTTATTTATGTTTTCGCAGATCAAAATATTAAATCTTTTCATATAAAAATTTGCAGGCAGCACTCGAATGTGACCATGAATACATATATATTTTTCTGACTTTTTGGACATTTAAAAAGGGTATTTTTGAAGAGCGGGAGTATGTGAGACGAATTGGATTTCCAAAACTCCTGAAGCAAGCTTACTAAGGTATATGTACAATCACTGATACGGTGGAATTTTAAGTCGACATGCATGTATTTAGGAAGATAAGAAAGACCATCGCACTACTGGAATCTGAAACTTTGCCCAGTTCCAGGTTTGTTTGCCAAGTGCATTTCATTAAATTCTAGGCACACATGACCTTTGCCGAGTTTCACGAAGAATACTCTACTCCCTCCATCCCGGTGCACAATTCATCTTACGAAAACCAAATAATCCCAAAACACTTAGGCGCTGGGCATTAACTCCCACCTTGCTTGTTTCTTGTTTCTTGACATGAATAAAGGAATCAACCAATAAGAGACGTGCGGCGTGTATGTTTTTAATGACTTGAGACTACCTAGCACGACATGCAATGGTCAGTTTATTGCATGCCATGATATTAATTTCTCTCGTCTTCCTCTCCGCCTTGGTTGCGGTGCACAACGTAAGATGACTTATACACCGGTACGGAGGGAGTAGACAAAATGAAAACACTCGAAAAATTGCACGCTTGTCGAACTTGTGCCACATGGCACTTGACAAGCACATGCTTTGTCGAGCTCTCCTGCCACGTGGAACTGGGCAAACACCTATTATTTCCCTTTTTCTACTCCCTTCTTTTGTATTTTTTTGAATGCATGTTCTTTTTCTACACATTTTATTTTCTTCGGTTTTGCCTTTTATTTTCTTTTATAGTCATTTAGCGCATATAATTAAAATTTGAAGTATCAGTGCCTGACTATTTTTTTTTGATAAAATTGGTTTAAAAATTCTATTTGTGTTCATTAATCTTTGTTTAGGCCTTATACAATAAAATGAAAGAAATACCAAACATCAGGGTGCCATGACTCAGCCCGAACGTGGAGCTTATCGGGTTTAAATTTCAGAAAATGCAAACAAAGTCTGAAAAACAGGAACCTTGCATGAGGCCCTCATATGGCATGCATGTGTTGTGATAATAATTTTAGAGGGTTTTCAAAAATCATGATATTCACTGTTTTGAAATCGAGCCATTTTGAAGAAAGAATCGTAGTTTCAAAAGGGAACGGGTGAAGTCAAAATGACGTTGCTTTGTCGGTTCACCTTGAATTTTTTTTTGTACACTCAAGATGAATCGTTACACACTCCATGTAAAATTTGGCACTTTTTGGAGCTTGTTAATATTTAGGTCATTTAGTGTATTTCAAGTCATTTAATGAATATAATCAAGTTTTAATTGTAAATGCATGATTTTTTTTGTAAAATTGGAGGGCTACTTTTATTTCATTCTTTTGCATGGAAAGGTTGCTTTTATTAATATACGGCCTGGGATCTTTTCAAAAAAAGGAAAAAAAAAAGCTTGAGCATGGTTTAACCAAATTTTGTATAAATATATTTACATAATTTTCTTGATGTATGTTGGGGCCACAACATAGCTAGCAAGCTAAAGGGTTGTCTAGTTGGGGCACGTAATATTCTCTTGTAGCAGGACAACCCGCTTTTTTTTGAACCTAGCAGGACAACCCGCTGAAACCTAGGCCTTTTATGCCTTATGAAACAGGGGACCATGCAACGCCAAGTTTCACATAATGACGACATCTTGCATCACCGATTGCATCGGTGAGTCTATGGAATAACCCCCAGCTCAAGAGACACAATATCACACACACGCATCTCTCACGGTTTCCGTACTTGGCACAAGTACATAACATTTAATGTTAAGTTCCTAAACATTCTTTTACAGTGCGAATTTTAGCCATAGCCATTAAACAATACAGGACGTACTAGTTTTCCTACTGTGCATAAGGACATCTTCAATGCTAACCTGTAAATTTGCCCCCGCATATGTCCCTGAACAGGTGGGATCAGTCCGCGAGCCGGTCATCCAACGCTATCCATATACATATGAAACCACATTTGAATAGATAGGACGATATTCATGCAAATTCGGCTAAATCGATCGAAGTCCGGATATAAAATAGCACAAATTATTCATACATGGCATGCAAAATAGTCTAGTACAACAAAAGGTTAAATTCAACGAGATTAACCGGATGTTGTCGACAAGTTTTTCATGAACGGATCATGTCGTCCCACACATACTGTCCCTTCAGTGTCATTGAACAGTGTATGCACATAACTGGCCATCTCTCTATACTATGGTACATCATGACAACACGTATGGGCTACAAAATGTGTACAACAACATTGAGTGAATAAATGATTCAATCGACAAGTTGAGCAAGAAGAAGCAAAACTTACAATCTACTCCACTGCCGTGCACAATGGCCACCTTACCTCCAGTTGAGCAACCGCGTCACAAAACTGATGACGGTATGGTTGGCGTACCATCAATACGATCTCACATTGTGTTGTTGGATTATGTGCATGTGAAATGGATCATCCACATACTGCCAGAAGGGCCCTCTTCTGTACCTGCCTATGAAATCACATTGTGTTGTTGGATACGGCCAACCACTCATCGCACAACAACTCATCCTCCATGGTCGAATACCCCACCATCCTTGTACTCTAAAAAAATGACGTGGCGTTCGAAAATTAGCTCAATGGTATTGGACCGAACAACTGCCGGGCGTGGTGTCCACCATGGACGCCGTCGACAGGGGTGGAGGAGTGGACCTGACCACGACCGTGTTCTAGGTGGACGATGCCATCGTAAAAAGCGAGCGAACGCGTCGGTGCTGGTTGCGGAGGTATGACAATGCCTATGTCATGACTGGAGAGGTACATCGGGTACGTTGGAGGAGAAGGGTGCGGATGCAAAGCATGAAGGAGAAGAGTCGGATTGTAAGAAAATGGGACCAAAAGGGTGGATTTTGTGGTCCGGGGGTGTCGAGGCCTATGTGGCTGTTGTCCAAACTCCCGCAAAGCCCTCTAACTTTGCTTCCAATTTGCGAAAAAAAGCACGTCCGAACCGCTTGGTTTATCGATACAACCTTGCGTTGGATGACAAAACACGTCCGAACAGCGTGATCCGAACGCATATAGACGGTTTAAGGATTGACATTGGAGATGTCCTAATAAATTTTACTCGCGCGCTCACAGGCAGAGAGATAGACATGACAACACTGTGTGCACCGGCTAGACGATCGATCTGCATATCGATCTTGTGTGTAGCACACAGCTTTTGGCACACCTACTATATTGTCCGATACCTGCACGGAGAACTAATTCCTAGCCACAGCTAGCTAGTGCGTGTTTACTCAGCACCTAGTTTCTCCTGTCGCCACCTTTTCTTAACTAAAGTCAGCTAGGGTGTTGTTAATGCAGGGATCTGATCAGCCTAATCAATTTTAGTGTGTGACCTTGATTCCCTCCCTTGTTTTATTCGGGACAGATTCCATAGACGCACGCAACCTGCTTGTGCCAGTGGCAGTAATCAGCAACCGCCAGCTCCAAGCCTCTAATTAGTTTATCTACGAGCGTGTGGCGAACTCGCGCACGTAAGCTAGATGTATATATGTTGGGTTAGGTGTCTCCAGATCGTTGGCAAGTACCGAAGAGGTCCAGTCACAGGTCGATGCGTGAGCGACTGGAGTTAAGTTACGTCTATGTATATGCGCGAGTTGTGGGTATGATATGGCGACCTAATCAATCTCTTCCGTTCTTCCTGCTCCTTCCTAGATGCATCTACTTTTTATCTTTCAGTTTTCCTTTATCGCACTCAGCTTCATTGCAAGTGAATGATTGTTGGCTTTAGCTACAAGCCAATCGTTTGAGTTCTCGTAGTAGTCTAGGTTTGACCTTAGAGTTTAATCTCTCCGTCTTGTCTAGACGATGTGGGTGTTCCATGCATGGAATTTACTGTTTGTATTTTTGTCATTAGGTTTTTAATTTTGTGAGAATAATCCAGATCTATTATTAAAGTTCACCGAAAGTACAAAGCATCTCAGACATAATAAAAGTTATATCGAGATTCCGAGACCGCCAGATGACCAATATCGCTATCATAATGAGCCGCTGCGCCGCTGTCGCTGCTCCTCTACTATAGCTGGCCTAACTTTGTCGATGACGGCCGGAAAGTCTTCGTTGGACCCTTAAGAATATCTGAAGCATCTGACTCCAAATCTCGCTACACGACGAGAAAACCTAAGCTCGCTGCTTGAAGGAGACGGCAGGAATTTATGTTGGAGCCCGTTGACTACATCCAGATAGATTATGGATGAACTCGAGGAGGATCAAAGCCCGGAAGACAAACTTGAAGAAGTAGCGCCGCCATCCGCCCGAGCATTGCACCAACAAGGACTAAAAAACCTTAACCTAAACTACTAACCGGAGCAGAGGCATTGGGATTCCGCCTCCCTGTCACTAGTCACCGGAGTGGCAGGCAGAGGGAATATAAATCCACGGGCTCGCCGGCAAAGTCTGAAGGGAAGAGTTTCCCTAGCCACCAACGTTTAGGGAAGGAAAAGTCAAAGTCGTTGCACACACGTTAGTTTGTAATGACAACGTTGTGGTGGAACGATTTCTATTAGTGTGATAGGCCGCATGTACGCGTCGAAAGAAAAAAAATGTAGTTTTTTTTCCCAAAATGGTGGATCAACCCGGCCTTTGCATCAACGTTAGAACGAATCACATATGCCAAAACATAGAAATAAAACTCCGGATCCTAGTCGATGAGGGGATAGTGGATTTACAGTTACAACCATATCCAACCGCTGGTGCGGCGGCATTGAGAATTTGCCGACCACATCCCTGGGACTGCCGCCCAGGCATGCACCACCTCAACCTCCGTCCATATTTACGCCCGTAGGCAAGTGAAGATTACGAGGGAGAAGGGATGGGGAAGTTGCATATATATAGCACCGTCACACGCTGCAACCCCTCTAGCTTCGACGAAACCACCAAATCTAAGCACCATACGCCGGATCCACATACATCTCGCCACAACACCACCATGCATGCACCACCAATGCACTCCAGGCCGCGTTGCTTAGCCTGCTACCAGCGGACTGCACGACTCAACGCTGATATGGGCAGGGTCGGCGCATTCTCCACTGAGACCACAACCATAATTTGTAGAGTCCTCCCAGTAAGGGGAGCAACAAGGGCCTCGCTGGAACCTTCATCGGTGGTACGCGGAGACCTCTGGAGCATCAAGGGGGCGGTGCGGGAAGAAAGGGGGGAGGGGGTGGCAGCGGGCTAGGATTTCAGGGAGAAGGGAATTTCAGGATCATTTCTTGGTATGGAGGAGTAGTAATAGTGAATAAATTGGACTCCCAGAAAATGTGTGGTCGTGATGCAAGTATTGTCTTTTTAAACCCTAAACCGTAGAACAATCATTGCACAGTAATTAATCATCATAAATAATAATAGTATGTTGCAATGGCAAGGAGAAAAGAAGCAGCGGAAAAAGACTATCAACAAGAAAGAACAGATAATGATTTATCCAATACCAGCTCTAGGGAACACATGTAGAAATTAGAAATTCAAAGTTATCCAATCCTCACAACACGATTGTCCCTGATTATGTGCCTGAGCAGAGCGAGATCCTCCTTGAGAGAATGTGCCTCCAAGCCTGAGTGGAATGATTGATATTTCTATACAAAAATCCATTTCTTTGTAAACCAGCGAAAAGAATAACGAAAAACCTTATTCTATTTTTGGGTTTTTGAAAGCTAACTTTCCATGTTGTTTTTTGCAAGGACGATAATTTCCATGTTAATGGCTTGGAGGAGCATACTGACAGCCAGGAAGGTGTCCTCATAAACAGAAGTTCCTAGAAGTTACTCTCTTTCTGTTTGAAAATAGGGTGTCCCAGCAAGGCATCAGCTTAATGCGAACATGCATTTTGTCTTCTAAAACATATTGTTCTGTTTTGGATTGTACAAAATATGCGTAAGGCCGTAATATCTGCTCTAGATGTATAACCTAACGATGATAGCCATTAAGTTCATTAACCTGAGTCCCTCGCAAAAAAAAAGTTCATTAATCTGAGTAATTGGATGATTATACGGAGAAGGGAATAACTGATTAATTTATTGACCACCACATCTAAAGTAATAACTGGAAGATCAAAAGTTTGATAGTGACTCTACCCACAACTACTTTTAATTAATATATGTGAAGTTGTTGATTTAATCTTGCTATACATCTGCCCTAAAATGCCCTGCCAACAACCACAAACTAATCACGGGGCTACCTCTACCTTTCATTTCCCTCTTTAGAAAGACGCATTGTATTGGTCGAAGTTGCTTTCCTATGCTCAATTTGCATTGCTTTACGAGATCAAGGGAATTAAAGCTCTAGTATTAAACTTTGGAGCCATGAAAGGTCCGGTACGGTGGCCATATATCTTGATAACTTTGTAAAGGATCTAACAGAGATCAGGGATAACAAGAAAAGCCCGCCGCGGTCGAAGCCTTGCCCGACTCCGTGCTCCCCGGCGACCGCGCCACCCTGGAACGGGACGGCCTCGTCGCGCTGAATCCGTAGGTAGGCCGGGCGCCGCCGGAGACGGCCGGTAGCTCCGGCTATCGCCGTCGAGTGTGACTGCGTGGAGCGACAAATAGGAGACATGCCCAGTCATTGACCGTGCGCATCCGCGGGCGTTTAGAGGGTCATATTTGCTAAGTCCGGCAGTAGATGCTCTTAAATACTTTATGACCTGAGTTTAAAGTTGTATCTGTATTTTTCTTGATTTTGCACAATCTGTAGACATTTTTTATTTTTATTTTTTAATAATAGGAATTTCAGGGGTCACATCTTTGCCAAGTTGCGGCTAACAAGACTTGGTAAATATTTCCTCCTTTTCATTTTTTGAAATCGGAAAGGGGTGACGGCTTTGCCACGTTCCCAATAGAGTAAACTTGACAAAGATAGCTAGTGGTTTAGTCCCACCTTGCCACGCGAGGAGTGAGGGCGACCAGTTTAAATAGCCACGTCGTCCACAAGTTGTAAGCTACGGTCATCATTGTGAATCTTCTTTGCTTGTACGCAGAGAAGATTCATAGTTTGTGTCCATATCCTGTTTGATGGCTGCTTAGCTCTTTTTTAATCATTTCATCAAGCTACGTCGATCCATACTGTATGTCTGGGTCGCTTTTTTTAACCGACCGTTCGCACGGTCGTTTGAGACGCACGACTGTAGATGCTCTAAGAGGATGTGTGAAAACAAACAATGATTGTGAGTGTGAGAAAAAAAAAGATGAAACGATGAGACAATATAGAAGATAGCATTCTAATTTTGTATATATATAGTATATGTCTGTAAACTTTATATAAAACGGAAAAACAAATTGACAGCTTCATTAGTGTAAAAACACAGAGACTTCACAAACTTTGTCTTAATTAGACAAATACAGATGCATACATGTGCTTGTATGATTATAACCAAACAAATTACAATATAATTAAATGCATAAGCAAACATGATGGACATGATATGGCATGTTAGAAACACTCATCTATGGTATATGCCCAAAACACACATGCATATCTTTGCCGAGTCTCGACCGACGGGGGACGTAGCACATGCCCATCGACACAGGAACCGCGTAAAGCGCGTATCCTGGATCCTTCGAGAGGAGAAGGCTCTTGTCTGTCGACAACACATGGTCATGCAGTCTTCTGATATCCCCTAATATGGCCTCGAGCCCTTTCGGCGGTAGCATCGGGTTGCGTGTGATATGGAGTAACGACTAGTTTTTGATCGGTACATGGGTCGCTGGAGGCAGCTGGCTGCTAGAAGCAGCTTTGCGGCAGCAGAGCCTTTGTTTCGTGATCTCTACCTTCGCTTGTTCTTGGGTCCAGGTAGTGAGTCTGTTAGACCCAGCTTGACCTCCGCCTCCAATGTGGTTGTGCTCAACACTGCACGACGGTCGACAAGTTAACCCTGGGTTGAGGCGGCATGTGGAGGCGTGTCCTGGGAGGATTGCATGAACGGAGACTTCTTGCACTAGAAGTAGTAGTAGTAGTAGTAGTAGTAGAAGAAGAAGAAGAAGAAGAAGAAGAAGAAGAAGAAGAAGAAGAAGAAGAAGAAGACACTGGACCCCCTACCCCGAGGTCTACCGGTTTTTACACCGACACTGCTGCTTTCATTGAGAGTTTCGTTGTGGGATCGACAGAAGGATCGATGCCTCATCTGCAGGTCAACTGCGATAATGGCAATGAGAACGTTTACGTCCCCGGGCAACTTTTCATGTTTGGCAGCATGATCTTCTGCGCCGATCCAACCGGCCATCTGGCCTTCGTCGAGAACTACGCTCCCGATCAGATCGTGCCCTTTGGATGCCTGGAATACACCGTGGATTCCCGCGGAGAACTCATCATGTCAGGCTGGACGCCTGGTGGAAGGGTTATACGGCACCAGAGGATTGACTCTGGAACTGATCTCCTTCAGGGACGTCGGGCCAGAAACCTTGGTATCGTCGAAGAGCCCCGATGTAGCGGCTCCGGGCAATCTCCCCTCGAACACCGGCCCGAACCCAGCCCCGACCCTGATCTCTGAAGCTACGTTGGATCACGAGTCAAACCCGACACATGATCTAGAATCACCCTTGGATCCTCTCCACGCCGGAAACACGCCAAGCTATACACCGTGCGTGCTTCGAGTCAGCCCCGCTTATAGTCAGTCAATGAACTCCGAAGAACTATCTCACCTAAACGAGATGCTCGATCGTATCTAGAGCAGTCTATCTTGGATGACAAGACTTTGGTTTACGACAAGGTCGGACTTAGAGTCGACGATCGGGAAATTTACGTCCCACCCACCACCCACCTAGTCGCCACGGTCAATGACTTAACTGATGTGCTAGACTACGATGAGGCC
The DNA here is from genome assembly GCA_039707655.1 of Elymus sibiricus. Lineage (NCBI taxonomy): Eukaryota > Viridiplantae > Streptophyta > Magnoliopsida > Poales > Poaceae > Elymus > Elymus sibiricus. The sequence goes on from CM077675.1 coordinate 416,105,820, forward strand.
ACGAACATGGATGAAGATGCCGATGGCCTCACAGAACACACTTCGCCCCAGGTAAACACTGGCAAGTGGACTGCAACATCAACCTATGATGTCTATATGGTGGATACCCCCAAATCCCCTACAAAACATCGGTGCAAACGCCGAAGGGGCAACAATGGGGAACCCAACATCAATAATGCCACCGCCGATGATGACAGGGCAATGGTCGGTGACGCCGATAACACTGGAGAGGACACTCAAGCCTCGCCAGTACGGAACAGCAATCCCGAAGAGAATCATGAGGACTCAGATCCCGACGACCTCTTTGAAGGGGCCGACGACAATTCCATGCCGGAGTCCGAGGAAGACGAGAGCCTCGGTACCAAGTACTATATCATTCCCGAAGACCCCTTCGAACAAGAGCGCTTTCGGCGACGCCTCGTCGCCACCGCTCGGAGCATAAAACGCAAGCAGCTGCTGCTGCAAATGAATACGGATGCACTAAATGAAAAGTGGGTCAAAGTACTCTCGGTCGAGGAAGACCTCGAAGACCGATGCCGTAGCGCGCCTAAATCATAGCCACGTAGGCGTGTGCTACCAAAATTTGTTGAAGAACTAGCCGCCGACGTGCCTGACTGACCCCCTAGAGGTCGGGACAGGCCAGCGTCGGAAAACCTCAATACTCGACCGGCTCCACGCCATTATGGCAAGGACCCCATGGATTACCTAGACCCTTACGATGTTCGACGTCACATTGAGGCAAACGAGCGCCTCCTTGGTCCATCTATGGCTCAAGAGGACGCGCACCAGCTAGGCCGGACGGCTATGGCACCTGGTTAGACAGGAATGGCCATGCCCGAGATCAAGCCTACTCACGACTCTCCCCGACCACCGACGGGACACTACCCAGTTCCGAGGACCAGCCCACTCGATCTGCTTTACATGCAGGGTAACGGAACATCAATTTCTAGAAGGGTTTAAACCCATCAATATAGAGTCATACGATGGCACCACATACCCAGTAGTGTGGATCGAAGATTTCCTCCTCCACACACATGGCTAACGGAGATGACCTCCACGCCATCAAATATTTGCCGCTCAAGCTAAAGTGGCCGGCTAGGCATTGGCTTAACAGCCTGCCTCCGCATTCTATTGGCAGCTGGGAAGACCTTGAAGATGCCTTTAGGGCAAATTTCGAGGGCAGTTACGTCCTCAGTCATGTCACCCAGCAGCCAGGCGAATCTGCTCGAAAGTTCTGGAACAGGTTCCTCACTAAAAAGAACCAGATCATAGACTACTCCAATGCCGAAGCCATCACTGCATTCAAAAATAACATCCGAGATGAATGGCTTGCCCGCCAGCTCAGTGAAGACAAGCCAAGGACCATGACAACCCTCACTTATGACCCGCTTTTGTGCGGGAGAAGACAGCTAGCTCGCACGAACCACTCACAATGGTGAGACATGCACTTTGGAGACACAACACCGATGGAAAGCCTCGACGCAGTAAAAGCAAGCGCATGCATAAAAATGGCTGGAGCGACACAGAGGACACTGACAATTCCATTTTGCATCATGATTTCTTATTAATATTCATATTATTCTTGGTCATTATTCCACTTTATGATACAATTCTTATGCCTTTTCTCTCTGGATTTCCAAGGTACATCACAAAGAGGGAAATGGTCGGGAACTGGAATTCTGGACCTAAAAACCAAGAAAAAGGGTTGAAAATTCACTAGACTCCAAATGACCTGAAACTTCACGAGGAATTTTTTGTGGAATATATGTGAATTTATGGAGCAAAATTATACCAGAGGGGCCACCTGTTGATGCCAAGCCAACAGGGCACGACCTGATGGCTTGGGGCCAACTCCCAGGTCCTCCGGCCTCCCTGCTATAAGATGGGTTTTGACCTAGAAAAAAAAGAAGAAGATACTTTCGGGATGAAGCACCGCCATCTCGAGGTGGAAACCTGGGCAGAGGCCCTTTTGCTCTCCGACAGAGTAATTCTGCCAGGGAAATTTCTCTCCGGGAGGGGGAAATCGAAGCCATCGTCATCACCAACGCTTCCTCCTTCGTGGGACGACCAATCTTCATCGACATCTTCACCAGCACCATCTCATGTCAAACCCTACTTCATCTCTTGTATTCAATCTTTGTCCCAAAACCTCAGATTGGTACCTGTGGGTTACTAGTCGTGTTGATTACATCTTGTATTTGATGCTTGTTGGTTTACTTGGTGGAAAATAATATGTTCAGATCCTTATTCTTAATTATTAGGCCTCTGATCTTGAACATGGTGATGATTTGTGAGTAGTTACTTTTATTTCCGAGGACATGTGAGAAGTCTTGTTATAAGTAATCATGTGATCAAGTTGGTATTCGTTCGATATTTTGATGATATGTCTGTTGTTGCTTCCTTTAGTGGTGTCGTGTGAACGTCGACTACATGACACATCACCATATAATGGGCCTAAGGGAAGGCATTGTGGAGTAATAAGTAGATGATGGGTTGCTAGAGTGATAGAAGCTTAAACCCCAGTTTATGCGTTATTTCATAAGGGGCTGATTTGGATCCACATGTTTAATGCTATGGTTAGACTTATCTTAATTCTTCTTTCGTAGTTGTAGATGTTTGCGAGAGGGGGTAATCATAAGTGGGTTGCTTGTTCAATTAAGAACAACACCTTAGCACCGGTCCACCCACATATCAAATTATCAAAGTAACGAACGTGAATCAACTCAACATGATGAACATGACTAGACGGAAATTCCCATGTGTCCTCGGGAGCTCTTTGCTTTAAATAAGAGTACTTTCAGTCCTGTCCTTTGCTACAGAAAGGATTAAGCTATCTTGTTGCACATTTGCTACTTTTGGTACTTGTCACTTGTTACGAATTATCTTGTTGCAAAACTATCTATCACCGTTACTTACATCACTTGCAGAGAATACCTTGCTGCAAAATGCTTACCATTTCCTTCTGCTCCTCATTGGGTTCGACACTCTTACTTATCAAAAGGACTACGACTGATCCCCTATACTGGTGGGTCATCAAGACTCTTTTCTGGCGCCGTTGCCGGGGAGTGAAGCGCCTTTGGTGCGTGGAATTTGGTAAGGTAACATTTTCAGTACGTGATGATATTTACCGTTGCTTGTCACTATGGATAGTAATCCTTTGAGTGGTTTTTTCAGGGCATCTTCGCCTTGAACAGAAGTGGCAAAAGCCGCTCCCCAACCTAATAAACTTTTTGAAAATATTTATTGTGTGTTTCCTTCGGGTATGTTAGAGAAACTGCTAGCTAATCTTATGCAGGAGACGGTACAACTTATACTGATTACCACTTGATATATGTAGACGAGATTTGTGGATTATTTAAGCTTGCAGGTTTATCCGTGGACAGAGTCAAGAAGAAGGTTTTCCCTTTATCTTTGGAGGGAAAGGCATTGATTTGGTATAGTCTATTGGATGGTATTGGATCATGTGACTAGAATCGTTTGAAGCTGGAATTTCATCAGAAGTTTTATCCTATGCATCTAGCTCATCGTGATCGGAATTATATATATAATTTTTGGCCTCGTGAAGGAGAAAGCATCGCTCAAGCTTGGGGGAGGCTTAAATCTATGATGCACACTTTCCCCAACCATGAGCTCTCGAGATAAATGATTATACAAAACTTTATGCTCGGCTTTCTCATGATGATCAATTAATACTCGATTCATCTTCCAGTGGGTCCTACATGAAAAGAACTATTCAATTCAAATGGGATCTTCTGGAAAGAATTAAATGCAACTCTGAAGATTGGGAACTCGACAAAGGTAAAGAGTAAGGTATAAAACTTGAGTTTGATTGTGTTAAATCTTTTAAGGAAACTGATACTTCTCATAAGTTTGGCAATAAATATGGGCTTGACTCTAAGATAGTAGCTTCTTTATGTGAATCATTTGTTACTCATGTTGACCTCCCTAAGGAGAAGCAGTTTAAATTTCATCCACCTATTAAAGAATTTCTAGAGGAACCCATTAAGGTTAAGGAAGAGATAATTGTTTGCCATGTTGATCTAGTTGTGCCCACTGCTTAAATTGTGAAACCACCTTTTCCTGTTAGGATTAAGGAACATGTTAAGGCTACAATCGTGGTTAATAGAAGTTATATTGGGACACCTAAACCTTCTAAACAAATAAATTTAGAACCTAATATTTCTATGGTTAAAGATCTCCTAGTTGATAATATTGATGGACACGTTATTTACTTCGGTGATGAAGCTGCTAGAATTGCAAAACCCATTAGAAACAAGAAGGATGAGTTAGATAAAAATAAACCAATTGTTGGCATGCCTGTTGTTTCTGTTAAGATTGGAAATCATTGTTATCATGGCTTTTGTGACATGGGTGTTAGTGTTAGTGCTATATCTTTTACCTTATATCAAGAAATTATGAATGACATAGCACCCTCTTAGATTGAAGATATTGATGTCACTATTAAACTTGCAAACAGAGACACTATTTCACCACTTGGGATTGTAGAGATGTTGAAGTCTTGCGTGAAAAAATTAAGTACCCCACTGATTTCTTAGTACTGGTTCACAACATGATAATTTTTGCCCCATTATATTTCGTAGACCTTTCTTTAATACTGTTAATGCTGTAATTAATTGTGTCACAAAGAAGGTTAAAGTAAGCTTTCGTGATGTGTATCATCAATTTAATTTCTCTAACTTTGGTAGAAAACCACACGAGAAAGAATTATCTAGTAAAGATGAAATTATTGGTCTTGCTTCTATTGCTATGCCTCCTACCGATCCATTAGAACAATACTTGTTAGACCATGAGAATGATATGCATATGAATGAGATAAATGAAATAGATGAGATATTCTTTATACAAACACCTATTCTTAAAAACAACTTGCATGTTGACATTTTAGGGGATCCTCCCCCACCTAAGGGAGATCCTGTGTTTGAGCTAAAGAAATTACCCGATACTTTGAAATATGCTTACTTGATGAAAAGAAGATATATCATGTTATTATTAGTGCTAACCTTTCAGAGCATGAAGAAAAGAGGTTACTCAAAACTCTGAAGAAGCACCGAGCTGCTATTGGATATACTCTTGATGATCTTCAGGGCATTAGTCCCACTCTACGTCAGCACAAGATTAATATGGAACCGGATGCCAAACCTGTCGTTGATCACCAACGCCGCTTGAATCCTAAAATGAAGGAAGTGGTAAGAACTGGAATATTAAAGATTCTGGAGGCAGGTATAATCTCTATCACATAGCTGATAGTAGATGGGTAAGTCCTATTCACTGCGTTCCTAAGAAAGGAGGTATAACTGTTGTTCCTGATGATAAAAATGACCTTATACCAAAAAGGATAGTAACTGGCTATAGGATTGTAATTGATTTCAGGAAATTAAACAAAGCTACTAGAAAAGATCATCACCCCTTGCCTTTTATTGATCAAATGTTAGAAACATTATCTAAGAACACACATTTTTTGCTTTCTTGATGGATGTTGTGGCTTTTCTCAAATACCTGTGTCAAAATAGGACCAAGAGAAAACTACTTTTACATTCCCATTTGGAACTTATGCTTATAGACGTATGCCTTTTGATTTATACAATGCACCCGCTACCTTTCAAAGATGTATGACCTCTATATTCTCGGACTTTTGTGAAAAGATTGTTGAGGTATTCATGGATGATTTTTCTGTTTACGAGACTTCTATTGATGATTGCTTGGGCAACTTTGATCGAGTTTTGCAGAGATGTGAAGAAACTAATCTTGTCTTGAATTGGGAGATGTGCCACATTATGGTGAATGATGGTATAGTACTTGGGCATAAATTTTTTGAGCGAGATATCGAAGTAGACAAACCTAAAGTTGATGCAATAGAGAAAATGCCATGTCCTAAAGATGTTCAAGGTATAAGAAGTTTCCTTGGTCATGCTGGTTTCTATAGGCATTTCATTAAAGATTTCTGAAGATTTCTAGGCCATTAAATAATCTTCTTGAAAAATATATTCCATTTGTTTTTGATTATGATTGTGTAGAAGCATTTGAAATACTTAAGAAAGCCTTAATTTCTGCTCCCATTGTTCAACCACCCGATTGGAATTTACCATTTGAAATTATGTGTGATGTTAGTGATTATGGTGTTGGTGATGTTCTAGGGCAAAGAGTAGACAATGAATTGAATGCTATCCATTATGCTAGTAAGACTCAAGGTAGTTCCCAAAGAAATTATGCTACTAGTGAGAAGGAATTTTTAGCAGCTGTGTTTGCATGTGATAAGTTTAGACCTTATATTGTTGATTCCAAAGTTACTATTCACACTGATCATGCTACTATTGAATACCTTATGGAAAATAAAGATGCTAAGCCTAGACTGATTAGGTGAATGCTTTTACTTTAAGAGTTTGATTTGCATATTGTTGATAGAAAGGGAGCTGAAAACCCGGTAGAAGATAGTTTGTCTAGAATGGAAAATGTTCTTGATGACCCAATGCCTATTGATGATAATTTTCGTGATGAGCAACTAGCTGTTATAAATGCTTCCTGTAGTACTCCTTGTTATGCAGATTATGCTAATTATGTTGTTGCTAAATATATACCACCTAGTTTCACCTACCAACAAAAGAAAAAGTTCTTCTATGATTTACGACATTACTTTTGGGATGACCCACATCTTTATAAAGAAGGAGTAGATGGTGTTATTAGAAGTTGTGTACCTGATCATGAACATGCATAGATCCTACGGAAGTGCCATTTTGAGGCCTACGGAGGGCACCACGGTGGTGACAGAACTGCATAGAAGGTATTACAATCTGGATTTTATTGGTCTACTCTTTTCAAAGATGCTCGTTAGTATGTCATCTCTTGTGATGAATGTCAAAGAATTGCTAACATTGGTAGACGTCACGAAATGCCTATGAATTATTCACTTGCTATTGAACCATTTGATGTTTGGGGTTTTGATTATATGGGACCTTTTCCTTCGTCCAATGGGTATACTCATATTTCAGTTGCTTTTGATTACGTTACTAAGTGGGTAGAAGCTATTCCAACTAGTACTGCTAATCATAACACTTCTATTAAAATGTTTAAAGACATTATTTTCCCGAGGTTTGAAGTCCCTAGATATTTAACGACTGATGGTGGTTCACATTTTATTCATGGTGTGTTCCGTAAACTTCTATATAAATATGATGTGAACCATAGAATTGCATCACCTTATCATCCTCAATCTAGAGGTCAAGTTGAAATGAGTAACCAAGAAATAAATTTGATCTTGCAAAAGACTCTTAATAGATCTAGAAAGAATTGGTCTAAGAAACTTGATGATGTTGTATGGGCATATAGAACTTCTTATTAAAAATCCAATGGGAATGTCCCCATATAAAATGGTCTATGGAAAAGCTTGTCATTTACCTCTTCAGTTAGAACATAAAGCTTATTGGGCAATTAAATAACTTAACTATGATTTCAAACTTTTCGGTGAAAAGAGGTTATTTGATATTAGATCATTAGATGAATGGAGGACACAAGCCTATGAAAATGCCAAGTTGTTTAAACAAAAAGTTAAAAGTTGGCATGACAAGAGAATCCAGAAACGGTAATTCAATGTAGGGGACCTAGTTCTTTTGTACAATTCTCGTTTCAAGTTCTTTGCAGGTAAGCTTCTCTCCGAATGGAAAGGACCTTATATCGTCGAAGTGGTTTATCGCTCCCGAGCTATCAAGATCAATAGTGCCTAAGGCACAAATCCGAGAGTGGTTAATGGGGAAAGAATTAAGCATTATATCTTAGGTACGCCCATTAATGTTGAAACTAATAATATTCAAGTGATGACACCGAAAGAGCACATAAGAGAGACCTCCCGGAACACTCCAAAAACCCGAAAACGGGTTGGTATGTGATATGGTAAGTAAACCAACTCCAAAAATTCCATTTTTTTGCATTTTGGTATTTTAGAAAAACTACCAAAATAAAAATCAGCCAGGGGACCCATGAGAGAGTCCCAAGCCAACAGGGCACGACCACCCCCCTGGGAGCGCCCTAATGGCTTGGGAGCACCTCGTGTGCCTCCCGGACTCTGTTTTCTTCCCAAACACGTGTTCTGACCTAGAAAAATTCATTATATATACTCCCATATGTTTTGACCACCCATCGCAAGTTTCTCCTCTGTTCTTGTTTCGGGCTATTTTTCTGACAGATCTAGATCGCCATGACGCCGTCAAGCTCGTCCAAGGGCAAGTTCTACGAGAAGGTCATCAATCCTTACCTTCCGGAGGTGATGAAACACCCTCAAACCATTGAGATGCATGAGGGGGTTCTTCACATCCGGGACGTACAAGGACCAAAGAAGGAAGGAAGCGAGAAGGCTAGGCTTGCGGCAGTAGAACAAGAGATCTTCAAGTGCCAAGGGATGGTGGAGCATGGACTCAGCGCCAATCACTCCATGATCACGGATTTTATTCGTGAAAATAAGAAGGAGAACAAGGAAATTGTGGAGATGAGCTTCAGGCTCCATGACAAGCTTCATGATCTACGAGCTGAAATATTTGATCTGCAAAACCAAAACTGCGAGTATGAATCTCATTTCAAGAGAATGGGTATAGCTGCAAGTTTTAGTATCCCAGAGACAAGCTCTTCCTTCTTCAACAGGGAACCTATGCCATGGAAGACGGAGGACAAGCCTTCTAAATCATCACCACCGTCACCCAAGAAGGACACTTGAGTACATGAGTATGGGCACCACCCTTAGCTTGTTCCAAGCTTGGGCGAGGTGCCCCGACATCGTATCACCATCACTTTTGCCATTATCATCGATCTTAGCTCGATCCTTAGTTATTTCATGATTTAGAGGAATAAAAATGTAGTATTGCTTTTCTTAGAGTGTTTGCTTTGTGATCTACCTATCATTGTAATCGAGTTTGAGAATTATATAATAAATATCAGTTGAGTTTGTTCGCTTTACTCTCATGCATCAATCATCATAGCAATAAAATAAAAGAAATAGAAAAATCACATTGTAATCCCATGGGAATTCGAAGTAATGACTTCACATAGAAAAAAGTATGATTGATAAAAGTTCTTGGGAGTTAACAAACATTGTGTTAGTCATTGATTTAATCCATGCAAAATTACGATAGAGCAGAGGAGATTCACATACAAATACACTATATTGGACATCTTTTATGATTGTGATCCCCCATCAAATATTATATAATGATTGAACTGTTGATGTTGGACAAGGAAGACAGCTTAATGAGTTATGTTTGTTTACATTCACATAGAAGTTATATTGTCATAGATCCTGTAACATGTGGTGCTTGCTTAGGAACTTTTGCTAGCCCAAAATTCCGCACTAAGTAGAGATACTACCTGTGCATCCATAACCCTTAAACACAGTTTCTTGCCATGAGAGTCCACCATATCTACCTATGGATTGAATAAGATTCTTCAAGTAAGTTGTCATCAGTGCATAAAGTAATAAAAATTGCTCCTAAATATGTACGATATTTTATTATAAGGGAGAATAGGCTTTGTACGATCTTGTGATGGAAAAGAAATAAGAGCAAGAGACTGCATAATAAAGGTTGCTGTCATAAGGGGCAATATAAAATGATGTTCCTTTACATTAAGAGCTTGCACATCGAAAAATAAAAAGCGCATGACAACCTCTTCTTCCCTCTGTGAAGGGCCTATATTTTACTTTTATGAATTTAATTTTCTGTATTTACTTTTATGCAAGAGTTAATAAATGTTTATCCCTATTGCAACCTATTAATTATTTAGTTAGCAAGCATCATGTGTTGGGAAAGATCCAAATATATATATCCAGTTGGACGTAGGTGATCATGAGTCATTATTGTTGACATTATCCTTTAGTTAAATAAGTTGGGTGGCGAAAACAATAAATCCCCTATCTTCCTACGTGTCCGATGGAAACATTAGCTCCAAAAATATGCAATGAGTGTCAGCAATCATAGAAGACTAAATGATAGTTGAGTATGTGAACTTGCTAAAAGGAAAGCTCTTACATAAACCCTTCTCTGAAATATGATGAATTGTGATTGTCTCAATGACTAAGAACATAGTTTGTTGATTGTCAATTTAGTTTATGCTTCATACTTCAATGTTGTGGATAGATTCACTACTACAGAATGGTCCAAACACGACACATCAATCAGAGACCCTTCGACGAAACTGTTTGCGATCCATCAATCGCAAACGGTATAGTTCAAGCTCCGCCGCCAATGAAGAAAACCGTGCGCGATGAAGAACGAACAAATACGGTCCAAAAAATAGTTGCGTGTATCATAGAAATGCATACAGTTTGTTCTTATGAACTGTTTGTGATTATGGAAGATAACGGAAAGGGTTAACAAACTATATACGTGTGCATAGTGTGGCATACAGTTCACTCGGACAAACTATTTGTGCTGATCCAACAGAAGACAAACGAGTTAGCCTAAGAAGGCGTGTGTGATACCCGGCAAACAGTTCATTCATCAGAATTGTGCGGGATGACCAATAATAACCCAAACGATTCATCCTGACAAACGTGTGTGTTGTGGGTACCCGACAAACAGTTCATCCATCAGACCTGTGTGGGAAGACCAACAATAACCCAAACGATTCATCCTGACAACCTGTGTGTGTTGTGGACACACGGTTGCTGCTAATAATTGAATGAGATGTGATTTACTCTGTTTGCACAACATCTAGATGCTTTGTCTACAGAACACCAACATTATTGTTGCATAACCAACTTGAACATGCAGTTACATAAGTGACTACACAACACATGTACATTCCTCAATATAAATTTACAAGAAGTAGATGATCACCAAATCATACTGTTCTTCTGATGACGGTTGCCGACACAGCTCTGCTTGTGGCTATCCCACGCCGTCTGTAGGAAGGAGGCACTTCCTCATGTCAATGATCCTCCTGTACATCTCGTAGCTGGTGTACGCGTCCTTGGCCGCGTACTTGATGTGTTCTTCATCCAGTTTGTTCACCCAGGCCGTGTGCCAGGCAGTCTTGTCCTTGTGACACTCAGCCTTCATGTCTCTGTAGTAGGGGTCGATGATGGCCGCGGCGAGGTCAACCAGGGAGTCCTTCTGCTTCTTCTTCTTGTCGCCCCAGACCCTGTACTGACCTTGGATGTTGACAAGCTTCTGGCAGGACAAGCCCGAAGTCTTGAGCACCTTTAGATCGTTGGATCCGTACCGCACGTTCCCGCCATCGTTTCTCCCTTGTCTCCTTCAAGGTCGCCGCCGGAATCGACTGGATCGGCTGCAACATCTCCGGGAAAGCCTGGTAGATGTGTGGGAGCGGCATCCGGAAGCCCCCCCGCTCTCTGACTCCGGTGGGGTGCTGCGTAGTGGGTGGCGGCGGCGGTGGTGTAGGTGGTGGCGGCGGCGGTGGTGGTGGCGGTGGTGGCGGCGGGGGTGGTAGGTGGGAAACGCGAGTCACAGGAGCGGGCATCTATCCGGATGGGTTGGAGGGCGATGGCGGCTACGGATAGATCTCGCCGGGCGAAATATTTGGATAAATCCCCAATCGTCGGGTGCGGGTGGGTTGGGTGGGTGTGTTATGGTAGTGGTGGGTTGGGGTGGGGGTGGAGTTTGGGGCAGCCTACTATTTAACTTTGCTGCATATTTTGAGAAAAAAACCACTCTTCGTTGTTGATAAAACGAAATCCACCCTAGAAAACTACTTAATGCAATATGAAAGTATTTAAGGGATTTTTCAACGTGAAAACCATAGGAAGTCCATACAACGTCGAAAAGCTATGAAACTTGGCATGGATGCTTGTTTTGTTGGTACAAGGCTGTACAATTTTCTTTTTGTTCAATTCAAGGATGTCAAAAAAACACGTCCTTTGAGACAGACCCTTCCCTCCTACCCGAACGCCCTCCGGCGAAGCGGTTTAATTTTTGGTCATCTTCAGAATCACATCAGATTTGGCCAGTAGGTGTGCATGGCTAGTCCAGTAGTACACGCAAAATTCGAACAATTTCCGACAATGAGCGGACGTTGCTCCACCTACGGTAAGTTATCTAGGGTTTTAACGTCGATAAAACCCTAGAAAACCCATCCAAAGTCGAAAAGCTATGAACCTTGGCTTGGATGCTTCTCTTGTTGGTACAAGGCTGTAGAAAAAAATTAGGTTCAATTCAAGGATGTCGAAAAAAACACGTCCTTTGAGACGGACCCTTCCCTCCTACCCGAACGGCCTCCGGCGAAGCGGTTTAATTTTTGGTCATCTTCAGAATCACATCAAATTTGGCCAATAGGTGTGCATGCCTAGTCCAGTAGTACACGCAAAATTCCAACGATTTCCGACAATGAGCGGACGTTTCTCCACCTACGGTAAGTTATCTAGGGTTTTAACGTCGATAAAACCCTAGAAAACCCATCCAACTTCGAAAAGCTATGAAACTTGGCATGGATGCTTCTCTTGTTGGTACAAGGCTGTAGAAAAAAATTAGGTTCAATTCAAGGATGTCGAAAAAACACGTCCTTTGAGACGGACCCTTCCCTCCTACCCGAACGGCCTCCGGCGAAGGGGTTCAATTTTTGGTCATCTTCAGAATCACATCAAATTTGGCTAGTAGGTGTGCATGCCTAGTCCAGTAGTACACGCAAAATTCGAATGATTTCCGACAATGAGCGGACATTGCTCCACCTACGGTAAGTTTTCTAGGGTTTTAACGTTGATAAAACCGTAGAAAACCCATCCAACGTCGAAAAGCTATGAAACTTGGCATGGATGCTTCTCTTGTTGGTACAAAGCTGTAGAAAAAAATTAGGTTCCATTCAAGGATGTAGAAAAAAACACGTCCTTTGAGACGGACTTCCCTCCTACCCGAACGGCCTCCGATGAACAAGGTCAAATTTTGGTCATCTTCACAACGACACCAAATTTGGCCAGGAGATGTGCATGATCACCCCAGTAGTACACGCAAAATTTGGACGATTTCCGACAACGAGCGCACGTTGCTTTGGGGATCCGTGCATTCTATGTGACCTGCACAACGTGAAAATCCTGCTGCAGGATCGTCTTGGGGATCCGCGCAGTCCGACAAGGTCTGTTCCGGGATCGGTGTGGCGTGAGGAGCGCCGCGCACAACAGCCGGATTCCACACGCGCGCGCGTCAAGCCCTCCTCCCACGCGCGCGCGTAGTCGTATCCCAAGCAAGCAGGTCTTGCCGCCCCGCGCGCGAGCGTCGTCACGTGGGTCAAAGACTTCCGACAAAATCGTCTTTACGCGTGCGATCCAATGCAGATCCGCCTCCAGGTGTGGGCCTGTTCCCTTTTCTGGGACAACATGCAATATGGGCCTTTTATTCATTGAGCGAAATCTTCCCCCACTAAATCCAAATATTCCGTTATGTGGGACAACATGCAATATGGGCCTATCTATCTTTCATTGTGAGAAATTTTCCTCCACTAAATCCAAAAATTCCCTTTTCTGGGACAACATGCATAATCGGCCTATTTTTTTCATTGAGCAAAATCGTCCCCCACTATATCGAAATATTCTACCCGATAAGAAAACAAGCTCCATGATGGCCCTTATTCGTGTTGGACAAACGCCATGATTCTTAATGTTTGACATCAAATGATCACATAGAAAATGGAAACGAAATATCTCGAACTCATACAGTGAAATGGCAGTACAACCCCAATTCACCAATTCAAAAAGTATCTGACAAGATAAAAACAGAACGTAAAGACCATGTGACGCGAAGCTGAATGGCAAACGACTATGTCTGGTTCATTGTTGATTCATACTGTATCCACAAAGTTGTAGCTATCAGAGTTCTCCTTCGAGGTCCTACACGGAAGAATATAATTAATCACATGCACATTTATATTGAGAGGAAACACATGTAAAAATTATACGTGAACATATTTGGTACCTCTAATAATTTCCAGCAAGTCCGTCGATTGTGACCTGACCCATTGCAATAGCCACACTTACCTGTTGATCTTGTCTTCTTCACCTTTGCCTATAGCCTCTTCTTTGGTGCACCTCGGCCTGGCACGTGCACGGGATCCAGAACCTCATCCAAATCTTCACCATCAACGTTGTTCGATTGCGGCATTAACGGGCCAAACCTAATGCTGTTACTCTGAGCATTAGTTGATTCATTGCTATCAGCATGTTCAATAGTTGATTGCTTGCCATGATGGTGTGCATCCAAAATCATCTTTAGACAATGATAGTCCTCATCAGAGTGACATGCCTTGAAGCATGCGTCGTGGCTAGAATTCCGCAACTCACGATACCTCAGCAGGCTTGCCGAATAGTCATACATCTGGTTCTTTCTGGTCGGTGCGTATGCACATTTTGCATTCATTGTCCACCTAGCTGGAACACAACACCTGGGCAGTCTTTCTTGATGTAGAATTCCCAATATGTAAAAAATGTGGGAACATGGTGTGCTTGCGCATTCCACCTTACGGCAAGAACAACTAACGTTGTGCAAAATACCCTGAGGCTCCTCAATGCGCACTTCAAACTTTAAATCCATTCTTGCTTTCTTGGACACAACATAGGTGGAAACTTCTGATCCATCTAGTACCTCTCTGATATCACATTTGCTGACAGCATTTATGCTCCATAAGACCAACTTAAATATAGCAAGAGTGAAAACTGTTGCAGCGTGTTTCTCAAGCGGTGAAGCATTTTCCTCTGTAAATGGAACGGACTGCAAGGCCACGACATCTAGGAGTGCTTCGTTCAACCGTCGCGTCGCAAGGCAACGCTCATAGTGTTCTAGCATTTCAAACAACGACATCTTACCCTCAAGATGTGTATGTAGCACAGAGTTCAAGCTCTCACTCCGCTGATTGCTGCTCAATCCTAGGAAATAACGCCCCTCAATGTTGGGGAGCGTGACAGAAAACAAAAATTTTCGATACAGCGAGCACGCCCAGGATCACCATGGAGGTGCATACAAGGTTTGATCTGATCGTTACCGACTCGTAGCGCAGCGGAAGTAGAGTCGACGACGATCGGCGGTGCAGATCCCCGCAGCTAGGATTTACAACCTCCCAACCGTGAGGATGTTCTCCCTCGTCGGACAGCCCTTCGGGAGGCGGTCGGACAGTCCCTCGGATGATGTCACGGACAGCCCTTCGGGAAGACCCTCAAAGCTCGAACGGAAACTCGGACAGCCCTACGGGAGGACCCTCGAACAGCCCCTCGGGCAAAAGATCGAAACTACGACCTCTCTACAGGGTTGCACACATACGGTGTCACCTATCCGGCAGGGCTTCGCCGTCCAGAACTATTTCCTGCCGGAACCCAGACAACCTTTCGGCTCTACGAAACTATTTCGTGGGGAGGGAGAGAGAAGGCCAGATCATGCATGGCATTTGTATGTTGAGAAAGAGTGAATGTGGAGAGTGCATCTCCACCTCTATTTATAGGAAAAACCCAAGGGGTAGGGTGGCACTTGAAATACCCAAAAAACCCATCACATGGAGTTTCCAAAGGGGCAAAATGGGAAGGCTAGAGGACCTCCATGGAGGACATCCTCCCTTGGCCGGCCACCACAAGTGGGCCCCCCATGAGGGGCTCTCATCCATCCATGTCATCCCATGATATTTTGGGACAAAGCCCAAAAGGTGGCTTTCCATAAAGTAACCATAAAGTGCTTTTTACTATTCACGGAACCAATTTTTCGCTTCCGTTAAATCCGAAAATATTTCCGTGGGTCTTAGAATAATTCCAGTACCCACTAAAACAATTCTGGACGCGTTCCGAAACATTTTCAGATCAATGATTTTCATCTGCGAAAAGCAACCAAAGCGGTTCCGGCAGTCCGGAACATTTCCGGTTTTTGTCTCCGAAAAATCCCAGAAGTTACCGGAACAATTCTGGCACCCTCCAATAATTTCCAGGCATATGCCGAAACCAATTTGACTTATGGTATACTCCGAAACAACTTTTCGGTTTTACCGAAACTCTTCCGGTGTTCTCTCTCCGGAACTCTTCCGTTGTCCCCGAAACTTTTCCGGTGATTTTCTCTCAGACTCCCTGTCTAGTATTCAACAGATAGATGACCCTTAAGCATGTGACCCTATAGGTTCGGTGAAGTATAGACATGACCCGGAACACATTCCGATCAATGATCAACATCGGAGCCGTGGACACCCATATTGACCCCTATACCCACACGAATGAATATTCGAGTGAACCTCCAGTTGCTATGTGCTATTCCTTTTACTTCGCGATATGTTTCAAAACCCGAGGTGAGATTTATCGGCATCCCCGTGGATCAACACTTGTCCACAATGCCTGTTACCTCGTTGCCGGTTTTGTTCTCTTTTCTCGTTTCCGCGTTCCGACATCCCCGTGATCAAATCACACTGTGTCTGACCAGACGATGATGGATACCGTAACACCGAGAGGGCCCGAGAATATCTCTCCATCGTCGGAGGAGCAAATCCCAATCTTGAGCTATCAAGTTACTTGTCATACTTTTCCATGAACCCGTAAGCCGCCGTAATAGCCATCCAGTTACGGATGACGTTTAACAAACCCCAAAGTTCATG
Organism: Elymus sibiricus; assembly: GCA_039707655.1. Lineage (NCBI taxonomy): Eukaryota > Viridiplantae > Streptophyta > Magnoliopsida > Poales > Poaceae > Elymus > Elymus sibiricus. Next base: position 416,122,386 of record CM077675.1, read on the forward strand.
AAGCAAGCATTAAGAAACTCGATACTCTCATGGTCTAAGGAATCATGCAAACGTTAACTTCCTCTGTGTTATTAACCATTAACTTGTGACGAATGTATCTCATAGCATAACATCAAATCGGGTCAATTCAACACAAATATTCTTCTAATATTGTGCCCTCAAAATTGCCGGCATAGGCATGCCTATGATCAGGAAAACAGAACCATCATGCAACACTTGAGCTAGTCTTAGAGGCCAGACTAGGAATACATTTTTCCGTTTATTATTCCACACGTGCATATGAGTCTTCCTCCGAGCCTCGTGGTTATTGTAGACTCGAGAACCATAGCAGTTATAGCATGGAATATAAACTTAATTAGGAACATGGGGATAAATAATAACATGTATTATTGCCTCTAGGGCATATCTCCTACAGACTCCCACTTGCACTAGAGTCAATAATCTAGTCAATGCTAATGCATTTTACACCTATGGCATACTGGTGTAAAATATGCTTCGCTTGTGGTATAGCCTGATGTCCAACGGATCTAGCAACTTCAGCTCCGTGTGTATCTTTGCATATCCTCGCGTTTTCACGCTTTCACAAAATTCATATTTTGTGTGGACTTGGCTTTGTATATATGTGAATCACTGGTCAAACCTTGATTCCTCAGACTGAGCAATGGAGCAACTATCTGCAATAGTGTCCCATTGACCAAAGCCATCTTGGAACCATACTAAGTTCATGAATAAACTATATGATTCAACATCTTCTTTGTTGCTTCCAAAACGTCAACATACTTAGCCTTTGTTATAGAATTCGCCACAGTAACCTGTTTAGAACAATTCCAACTTACCGTGCCACTGTATTGTGTATTACACAAAACCTTAACTTAAATCGAAATTCGCATGGAGCATTGATGAAGACTGTATCGATGTAATTACTTACAACGAGCACTTCATAATCTCTGCTTGCGAGAAAACATGTCATCAGTGCTACTTTAGTACTCAATGACATTTTTCACTGTTGTCCTATGATCAGTATTTTGATCACTTTGGTATCTATACTCGCAATAGTTTGGGAGTATCGGACATATCTGGTTGATTTACATACCATGGAATACATGATTAATCCAAACACAGAAGTGTGTGGAATATCCATCATGTATTTTGCTCATCAATGTTTTTAGGACACCGAGTCTTGTAAAAACTCTTTCCATGTGACTTCGGCAAGAATCACTCCTTGGCGGTTTTAGTGCTAAATTGTTTTAGCATCTTTTCAATATGTATTTTTGCTTAGCCCCATTAGGCAAATCTATCTCCATAGATCATTATGCCTAATAGCAAGGCTATTTAGCCCAAGCACTTCATCGAAAAACTATTTTCAAATGAAGTCCTAATTCGTGTCAAGAAATTTATTTCCAATTAACAATGTGTCAAGCACACAAGGTATTTAGAAATATTATTATGCTCCCACTTACTTTCTTGAAACCACAAGCATCTTCATTATCCATTGATGAAATCAAACTCTTTTGATCATTTCATCAAAACGAAGATTCGAACTCCATTTTGCTCTCTTCTGTCCATTGCTGGAACTCTGAAGTTTGCATACTCACTAGCATCCTTTGGATCGACAAAATACTTTGGACTGTATCACATACAAATCCTAGTTTGTATTCCCATTTCATGGAAATTCTTTCGCCATCCATGTTTCATATCTCATGATTGAAATATGTATTAATTGCTAGTTTAACCCGAACCGACTTTAAGCATCGCTACGGTAAAACAACCTCATCGTAGTCAACTCCTTGAACTTATTATTGCAACAAGTCGAGCTTTATTATCGCAGAAGGTGGCGACCGGCGTCGAGAGAACTAGAGCGCACGGGCAGGCCCTCACCAGAAGCACCAGGGCCAGCTGAAACCAGTGCCTGAGGTTGTGTGCTCTCACGATCACCGGGGTCACCGCCACTGCCGCTGTCATGACGATCACCGCTGCAGGTGCATGCAGTCAAGGACAACGTACGGTAAGAAAAGAAAACCCACGTGATGAACTATATTTGTACAAGCAGCAGAAATTCAGAATCTATTTAGCAGCTTATATACCAGGCGTGTAGTACTTGGCGCAGGTGTCGATGAGCCTCTGCGTCTCGGATCTACTGTTCTGGGCTTCTTCAACCAGCCTCGCCATCTTGGCCACCGCCGAGTTGTCGGCCATGGCCGTTGTCCTCACGGAAATGTAGCCTGACATTACAGTTATCGTTGCACAGACAGAAACCATTACAGTTCAGTTTTTTTTTTTTTTTGGACATAGCAGGACATAACCAGTGATATCTGTTATTGCGTACCGTCTATGTTGAGGGTGCCGGCCCAGACCTGCGAGCCGGTCTGTTTGGCCGCCGGGAAGGACTCTCCGGTGAGGGTCTGCTCGTCGACCTCGCTCCGCCCCTCGACGACGACGCCGTCTATCGGAACGACCTCCCCCGCCTTGACAGCGATCACCGTGTTGACCTTCACGTCCTGGGCCGCGACCACCTGCCCCGTCTCTGCGAGCACGGCCTTCTGTGGCGCCATGCTCATCAGCGACGACATCCCGGCGGTGGCCTGTGCACGTCAACGGAGAATCTAATTACTTGCTATTCTCTTACATGGAAAATGACAGCAACTAGCTAGCCAGTGCCTTTAAGCCCTGCCAACCTCCTTTCCAAGAAATATTTATGTTCCCTGATTATGCTTTCATATATGGCTCTGTGCTAACGTACGAGTGTGTGTGCAGTGCACGTCTAGGTCTAACTCCACTAGACATAAAGGCGGGCCTTTTTCATCCGACACCCAAGTTCACTCTCAAAGATCAACAAATGTCACACACAGAATGCAGAGAGAGAGAGAGAGAGAGAGAGAGAGAGAGAGAGAGAGAGAGAGAGAGAGAGAGAGAGAGAGGCTGGAGATGCGTAATACTTACTTACTCACCAATGGAAGAAAACGAAGCGCGGTCGGCTCGCTGAAAGAGGAAAGCAGAGAGAGAGAGGGGGAGGGAGAGAGAGTGGAGGAAGGAAAGGGAAAGAAACGGGGGAAGACGAGGATAAAAATTGAAGGTTGATTTTACCCGATTGATTGTGGGATTGGCTGGATTAACCCCGCAACCGGTGCGTCTGCAATAATTACCCTCATTCTCGTCATCTGGAACGCAACTCCGCCCTCCTCATTTTCAACTGCCCCGTTTCGTACGTGGCACGCTCCTTAGTCCTTATAATCTGCACTTCGAAAAAGTTTTTGTCTTTCCATACGCATCGTTTCTTGCTAACCTTTTCTTCTCCTACTACAAAGACTACCCACAGTGGGAGTAACATATGTACTAACATAGATGCCACCTAAACGAAAAATATGGTGTGATAGCTAATTAATGAGAAGATAAAGAAATTGAGTAACATAAGTAGTTACTCTTTCTATGAGTAATATAATACATATCAAGACAAGATGAGTCTATAAGCTAATAAATGAAACACTCAATGTTACTACCCCTATGTTACTATCCACTGTGAAGGTAGTAACTTATACTAGTAACATATGTATGCTACTACTCTGTTACTTTTTATTGTGGGTAGTCCGCATTCTTTTCAAAGGATAACCTACTAATGCAATTATCAACGACGCTACTACGGATTAAAATGATATATGTTACAGGTAATAACATTTCTTTGCCATTGATTCTAAAAAAAGCCCTTCTTTTTCATTAGTGCGAATGCACCATGGGTGGGGGAACGTAACTTTCTCTGTTTCCTTCTCAACTGCCTGGTACCGTTTAGGCCCCCCCTCATCAATCTGCACCTGCAAGGAACTAGTGTTTCTCTTTCATGAAAAGAAAGCTGTAGCGGCTACATTTATACTACTACTTTTTTCCCCAGAAATGAAACCAAAAGGTATTATGAAAAGAAAAACAATAGCTAGTTTAACTGAAAGACAGCAGTAGACAAAATGACTAGCAAAAACATTGTATCAAAAGTTATAATGCCGCCTTCTTCCTTTGATTGTACATTCCGTACACACATTTGGATACCACTCTTCTTTTCTTTTACTGGTGACAAGAAAGAAAACCAACTGCTTTTCTCCTCCCAATACAACATTTACCGACCAAGGAATTCATTCGACCATCAACGGATCTACTAAGAGCAAGTACAATAGCAAGCTTATAGCCTGTTTACATAGCAATTTTGCCCATGTGAAGGAAAGAGACATGAATAAATAAATAAAGTGAGCTCTCATGAAAGAGTCTAGCTATATACGTGTCTTAGACAGATGCAATAAATATGAAGAAAGAGCTAGAACGAAGATAAGAAAAAATACTAATCTTATAGCCAACCTTATCGAAAATGCTGTTTGGAGGCCGAGCTCCATGCAGGCCGAAATCTTGATCATCAGTCACCGTAAAGATCAGCTGCAGACTCGCATTAATCAAAGGTATTTCATCTCACAGGTATTTGTCTCACACTGTATTCTCCAGTTACATACAGTGTCATCCCATGTCGTCGGGGCCGCGTTGCCAGGCTGCTCAAGCGTGCTATCGATTTACCCAGCCTGTACAGACAGTACGAGGGGTTGCACATATTCACAAGAACATGGGCCGACGCACGCTCATGTACCAGAATCGAAGCTAGTCTCAATTTATGGATTAATAACATTTCCCGTCTTCTTGTCGACATAAGCACGAACCGGAGCCTCAAGAGCAGGCACTCTGCTTGAACTACGCTCCCTCTCATCCGCCTTGCGAAATCTGATCCTGTGAACGACGACACATCAACTAATCAACAAAAAAGCTGTTTTTTCGCAATGCAAAACACTACCAGCGTCGTGTCCTGTCGCTCACTGCTCACTGCCTATACATTTAACCAACAGGAAAATAATCAGTCACAGGAACAGCCTTATTCTGAATATCACACTACAGAGCTCCAAAAATATACTCCCTCCGTTTCAAAATAAGTGACCCAACTTTGTACTAATTTTATATTAAAGTTAGTATAAAGTTGAATCACTTATTTTGGAACGGAAGGAGTATCTAACAAACATCATGAATCATGTTTAAATTCAAAAACAGGGGAATCACCTTCTTGCCCAACAAGATCCCTTTGACTTCGCGACACGACCACGCCCTCCTCCTCTGCATCATCTGCTGTTATATCACCGCTAATTTTTCCAGCGCCGAACTCGTATGAATCGCCCACCTCTTCGCCAGCATGTATGAGCTGCAATTCCTCTCGGTGACGAATGTTCCCTCCGTCTACTCAACTGCTTCGTCTTCCAGATGGTACCCATCCCCGCGCACTTGCTCAGAAGAAATCAAGTCATCTTCAACACCAGCAGCTCCACTCATCTCATCATCAATCAACCGCTCGCTGGTAACTCCAGCTTTTTATACAAACCCGATGTCCAAGCGACGGACGAAAGACAAACTTGCCCAGAAAAATAACACAGAGCCAGATGTGATCTTCGATTAACAAACATGACAAAACGACAATCCAAGCTACTACCACCGCAAATACGGACGCCCCAAGAAGATAGGCAAAAATTCAGCTTTTAGCTGAACATTGCCCTACATCTGTTTCCTTGTGAAAGAACTCCATGCCATCTATGGCGAAACCCCTCTGCTCCGGTATGCTACAGCCTACAGCTAGGGGTCACCTTTATTGTCGATGGGTCACCAACGGGCCCACATAGATACATTTACTCCCAATCTGACCAGCCACCAGCCCGCACAGTGAGCCAAATTCAAATCCGCCCACGAAGAACATCATGTTCAGGTGATGCACCGGCTAAACGTCGGCCCACGTACAAATCACGAACATAATAGTATGGCACCGGTGTATTTCTCTTAGATAGCGATCGTATATAGCTGAAAAGGCTCACAACACGCATCCAGATGCTAAAACGCTCGGCACAGATTACGGCCTGCAGGGCGCTCGGCCTCCAAAACGTCCCTCTCCAACCTTATAGCTAACCTTATTGCATAAATGACTATATATGTTGGATATAAATGATATGACAATATCTTATAACCAGCCATTGGCTGTATTATTAATCAATGCTCTAATATTACTGGCTTTCTCATAACTCATACTAGTAATTTCCTTGTCATTAGTGGAGCGCCTCTTTCTAGCTTGGCCTCACTTTTCGCTTTTATTTTTGATGGATCCTTTTTTTCCCTTGTGATCAGGTGTTTTCCTTTGGAACGTGTAGCTTTTGCATTAAGCAATGTGCGGAACGATATAATTAGCAACGGAAAATGATACATAAGACCTCCTCAACGGAACAACATCCCGCCGGTACTACACTATTATCATAGAAAAGGTCGCACAAAAAAGGCTCATGTTACATAGGCACAGGACGAAATTCATTGATGCTATATTTTTGAACAAAATGACTAATCCTTCTCTGGCGACTCGGGGGAGATCCAATCGCACCGCCGCCAGACTCCTTCTCCCTCCTCCTCGTCTCGCCGCTGCCCGAGGCCCTGCAGGCGAAGCTCGGGCAAGTCCGGGGACGACGGCGGCGGTGCGCTCCCCAGAGTCATCCTCTCTTCCCCGGTCTAGATCTCACTGGAGGCAACCCATGGGATGCACCGGCAAATCCGCGTGGAGGTAACCCATGGGATGCACCGGCAAATCCGCGCGGCGGCTGCCCACGGGATGCCTTGGCTAGATCCGCGGGAGAGGGTGACGGGGCTGCGTCACTCACCGGCGGGCGGCGACATGGTGTCGATGCTGTGAGGCCTAGATGTGTGGCGGTGGCTGGGTGGCGTGCATAAGGCGGCGACGCTCCGGTGGTTTGGCGTGGCGTCTTCTTCGGGCGGCGCCGCCCCCTATTTGATTCATATCTCATCGGTCTGCCTCGGGACTTTCCGGCTTAGAAGGATCTAGTCCGCCGGCCGTGGTGGTCTTGTGGTGAAGAAGGTGGACGTGGTGGAGCCGCTAGGCTCATTTTTTCGGAGGAGATGAAGACTGCCAGTGAAAGGCAGACTTTGACTGCGGTCGAAACCATTGTCGATGGCACCTATGGGCGTCGCTACCTTGATGAAGGCGCCAACATGTAATCTTCGGCTTCCCTCCCAGAATACTTGAGGGGAAACCCTAGGTCCGGGTTTGCCCGAATCGGATGATGGCGGCACTTGGGGTCGTGTTCCCCACTTGTGGTATCATCTTGGAGTTGGGCCTAACTAGCAAGGCTAGTGGCTGATGGCAGTTTGCCGTTGCTTTTGTGTCGGGCAGAGATGACCCGTTGCTGCAGTGTGGCCTTGCGAACATGGTGCATCTTGGTAGTCCAGGGATGTGATTGCGGTGCAGATGGCCAGGTCGTGTTTGATGATATTGACGGCTTGTCGCAGCCCACGCAGTGCAATGTAGACTTGTGGTGTATTGTCTGGGCCAGTGGTCATGCCAAGATTTACCATCGACAAACACTTGCACAGGTGGCATGGGATCGCCGGAGCGTCTCCATGAGATTTTGGTGGTACCATCTCTTCTTGCCATTTGAGCTGTGACCGATGTCATTCGAACGTCGGCGGAGGTTCTGGTTCCGCGGACGGTCTTTGGCAGGCTGGTTGCATAGTGTGTGCGTGTTTAGTCTGCGTGGCTGTGTCACGTTTGGATCACGTGCGCTTGCATCATCTTCTTTTGGATCAACACCTGCTCGGCGTGGATTATCGTTGCTCTTTTTTCTTTCACTTTATTTTCGTTTTCTATCCGCCTTGGCATAGCTTCGGTCTTGTATTACTTTGCTAGTTATCAGTGTGATTTTTATGTGTGTGCGTTTGTGTTGGCTGTATGCATTTTAGCTATGCAAAATTCGGAAGTGTGCTCTTTGTGTTTGTATCCTTTGACGCTCCATATATAATGAGCTAACAAAATTCATCCTTTGTCAAAAATAAATAAATGAAGGAAAGCTTATGATTGATTTTTGTAAGTTCATTCGTACGCTAATCCGTTCTCTCTCTTTTTCCCTATCTCTCGTAAAGTGGGATGGGAATCGCTGCATGCTACCACGTACTTGGCCACCCATAAGCGAAGTTAGAGTTCGGTGCGAATATATCGATTGATGTCGGAATATTTTTCTTGCATGGCCGCTACTAACACCTGATCGCGTTTAGATCGATAAGCAACGTCCTGTCGATCGGATGCTTGGTGAAGTGAGTACAAGAGGGAAAGCGAGTGGAGCAACGGGATTGATGCCAAACCTATTCGATCTCCTTCTTTGGCGAAGGATTATATACCATATACTCGATCAACTAACCGTTGCCGCCTTGCCGGTGTCGATAGGTAATAGTCCTGCTAGACTCACGCAAATCGATCTCTTTCGCGGCCTGAATGCCTGATCAGCTTCTACACTGACTGGAGTGAGTCAGTGAGGTTGTGTTCGAAATTCTGGGCACGTATTAAAATTTGACCACACTAATATTTAAAATATCCATACCTACAATACGAAAGATATACAATATGAAAATTAATTTCATGATGCATCTAATAATACTGATTTCATATTGTACATATTGACATTTTTTCTTATAATCTTGGTCCAACTTTATGAAGTTTGACCGAAGACAAATCGTATATGCAGATTAAAAAGAAATATAGAGAGTACAGACGAAGGCGATCGAGGATCACGTCTTCAAGCTTGTTCCACGTAGGACCAGCCGGTTTGCTTATTGCTTGCGCCGTGTAGATGCCTTCGTGCTTGCCTTCGATTTTCGTGCCTGTCCACGCCGCCATGTGGGGTGTAACATTTGGTGTTTATTTATGTTTTCGCAGATCAAAATATTAAATCTTTTCATATAAAAATTTGCAGGCAGCACTCGAATGTGACCATGAATACATATATATTTTTCTGACTTTTTGGACATTTAAAAAGGGTATTTTTGAAGAGCGGGAGTATGTGAGACGAATTGGATTTCCAAAACTCCTGAAGCAAGCTTACTAAGGTATATGTACAATCACTGATACGGTGGAATTTTAAGTCGACATGCATGTATTTAGGAAGATAAGAAAGACCATCGCACTACTGGAATCTGAAACTTTGCCCAGTTCCAGGTTTGTTTGCCAAGTGCATTTCATTAAATTCTAGGCACACATGACCTTTGCCGAGTTTCACGAAGAATACTCTACTCCCTCCATCCCGGTGCACAATTCATCTTACGAAAACCAAATAATCCCAAAACACTTAGGCGCTGGGCATTAACTCCCACCTTGCTTGTTTCTTGTTTCTTGACATGAATAAAGGAATCAACCAATAAGAGACGTGCGGCGTGTATGTTTTTAATGACTTGAGACTACCTAGCACGACATGCAATGGTCAGTTTATTGCATGCCATGATATTAATTTCTCTCGTCTTCCTCTCCGCCTTGGTTGCGGTGCACAACGTAAGATGACTTATACACCGGTACGGAGGGAGTAGACAAAATGAAAACACTCGAAAAATTGCACGCTTGTCGAACTTGTGCCACATGGCACTTGACAAGCACATGCTTTGTCGAGCTCTCCTGCCACGTGGAACTGGGCAAACACCTATTATTTCCCTTTTTCTACTCCCTTCTTTTGTATTTTTTTGAATGCATGTTCTTTTTCTACACATTTTATTTTCTTCGGTTTTGCCTTTTATTTTCTTTTATAGTCATTTAGCGCATATAATTAAAATTTGAAGTATCAGTGCCTGACTATTTTTTTTTGATAAAATTGGTTTAAAAATTCTATTTGTGTTCATTAATCTTTGTTTAGGCCTTATACAATAAAATGAAAGAAATACCAAACATCAGGGTGCCATGACTCAGCCCGAACGTGGAGCTTATCGGGTTTAAATTTCAGAAAATGCAAACAAAGTCTGAAAAACAGGAACCTTGCATGAGGCCCTCATATGGCATGCATGTGTTGTGATAATAATTTTAGAGGGTTTTCAAAAATCATGATATTCACTGTTTTGAAATCGAGCCATTTTGAAGAAAGAATCGTAGTTTCAAAAGGGAACGGGTGAAGTCAAAATGACGTTGCTTTGTCGGTTCACCTTGAATTTTTTTTTGTACACTCAAGATGAATCGTTACACACTCCATGTAAAATTTGGCACTTTTTGGAGCTTGTTAATATTTAGGTCATTTAGTGTATTTCAAGTCATTTAATGAATATAATCAAGTTTTAATTGTAAATGCATGATTTTTTTTGTAAAATTGGAGGGCTACTTTTATTTCATTCTTTTGCATGGAAAGGTTGCTTTTATTAATATACGGCCTGGGATCTTTTCAAAAAAAGGAAAAAAAAAAGCTTGAGCATGGTTTAACCAAATTTTGTATAAATATATTTACATAATTTTCTTGATGTATGTTGGGGCCACAACATAGCTAGCAAGCTAAAGGGTTGTCTAGTTGGGGCACGTAATATTCTCTTGTAGCAGGACAACCCGCTTTTTTTTGAACCTAGCAGGACAACCCGCTGAAACCTAGGCCTTTTATGCCTTATGAAACAGGGGACCATGCAACGCCAAGTTTCACATAATGACGACATCTTGCATCACCGATTGCATCGGTGAGTCTATGGAATAACCCCCAGCTCAAGAGACACAATATCACACACACGCATCTCTCACGGTTTCCGTACTTGGCACAAGTACATAACATTTAATGTTAAGTTCCTAAACATTCTTTTACAGTGCGAATTTTAGCCATAGCCATTAAACAATACAGGACGTACTAGTTTTCCTACTGTGCATAAGGACATCTTCAATGCTAACCTGTAAATTTGCCCCCGCATATGTCCCTGAACAGGTGGGATCAGTCCGCGAGCCGGTCATCCAACGCTATCCATATACATATGAAACCACATTTGAATAGATAGGACGATATTCATGCAAATTCGACTAAATCGATCGAAGTCCGGATATAAAATAGCACAAATTATTCATACATGGCATGCAAAATAGTCTAGTACAACAAAAGGTTAAATTCAACGAGATTAACCGGATGTTGTCGACAAGTTTTTCATGAACGGATCATGTCGTCCCACACATACTGTCCCTTCAGTGTCATTGAACAGTGTATGCACATAACTGGCCATCTCTCTATACTATGGTACATCATGACAACACGTATGGGCTACAAAATGTGTACAACAACATTGAGTGAATAAATGATTCAATCGACAAGTTGAGCAAGAAGAAGCAAAACTTACAATCTACTCCACTGCCGTGCACAATGGCCACCTTACCTCCAGTTGAGCAACCGCGTCACAAAACTGATGACGGTATGGTTGGCGTACCATCAATACGATCTCACATTGTGTTGTTGGATTATGTGCATGTGAAATGGATCATCCACATACTGCCAGAAGGGCCCTCTTCTGTACCTGCCTATGAAATCACATTGTGTTGTTGGATACGGCCAACCACTCATCGCACAACAACTCATCCTCCATGGTCGAATACCCCACCATCCTTGTACTCTAAAAAAATGACGTGGCGTTCGAAAATTAGCTCAATGGTATTGGACCGAACAACTGCCGGGCGTGGTGTCCACCATGGACGCCGTCGACAGGGGTGGAGGAGTGGACCTGACCACGACCGTGTTCTAGGTGGACGATGCCATCGTAAAAAGCGAGCGAACGCGTCGGTGCTGGTTGCGGAGGTATGACAATGCCTATGTCATGACTGGAGAGGTACATCGGGTACGTTGGAGGAGAAGGGTGCGGATGCAAAGCATGAAGGAGAAGAGTCGGATTGTAAGAAAATGGGACCAAAAGGGTGGATTTTGTGGTCCGGGGGTGTCGAGGCCTATGTGGCTGTTGTCCAAACTCCCGCAAAGCCCTCTAACTTTGCTTCCAATTTGCGAAAAAAAGCACGTCCGAACCGCTTGGTTTATCGATACAACCTTGCGTTGGATGACAAAACACGTCCGAACAGCGTGATCCGAACGCATATAGACGGTTTAAGGATTGACATTGGAGATGTCCTAATAAATTTTACTCGCGCGCTCACAGGCAGAGAGATAGACATGACAACACTGTGTGCACCGGCTAGACGATCGATCTGCATATCGATCTTGTGTGTAGCACACAGCTTTTGGCACACCTACTATATTGTCCGATACCTGCACGGAGAACTAATTCCTAGCCACAGCTAGCTAGTGCGTGTTTACTCAGCACCTAGTTTCTCCTGTCGCCACCTTTTCTTAACTAAAGTCAGCTAGGGTGTTGTTAATGCAGGGATCTGATCAGCCTAATCAATTTTAGTGTGTGACCTTGATTCCCTCCCTTGTTTTATTCGGGACAGATTCCATAGACGCACGCAACCTGCTTGTGCCAGTGGCAGTAATCAGCAACCGCCAGCTCCAAGCCTCTAATTAGTTTATCTACGAGCGTGTGGCGAACTCGCGCACGTAAGCTAGATGTATATATGTTGGGTTAGGTGTCTCCAGATCGTTGGCAAGTACCGAAGAGGTCCAGTCACAGGTCGATGCGTGAGCGACTGGAGTTAAGTTACGTCTATGTATATGCGCGAGTTGTGGGTATGATATGGCGACCTAATCAATCTCTTCCGTTCTTCCTGCTCCTTCCTAGATGCATCTACTTTTTATCTTTCAGTTTTCCTTTATCGCACTCAGCTTCATTGCAAGTGAATGATTGTTGGCTTTAGCTACAAGCCAATCGTTTGAGTTCTCGTAGTAGTCTAGGTTTGACCTTAGAGTTTAATCTCTCCGTCTTGTCTAGACGATGTGGGTGTTCCATGCATGGAATTTACTGTTTGTATTTTTGTCATTAGGTTTTTAATTTTGTGAGAATAATCCAGATCTATTATTAAAGTTCACCGAAAGTACAAAGCATCTCAGACATAATAAAAGTTATATCGAGATTCCGAGACCGCCAGATGACCAATATCGCTATCATAATGAGCCGCTGCGCCGCTGTCGCTGCTCCTCTACTATAGCTGGCCTAACTTTGTCGATGACGGCCGGAAAGTCTTCGTTGGACCCTTAAGAATATCTGAAGCATCTGACTCCAAATCTCGCTACACGACGAGAAAACCTAAGCTCGCTGCTTGAAGGAGACGGCAGGAATTTATGTTGGAGCCCGTTGACTACATCCAGATAGATTATGGATGAACTCGAGGAGGATCAAAGCCCGGAAGACAAACTTGAAGAAGTAGCGCCGCCATCCGCCCGAGCATTGCACCAACAAGGACTAAAAAACCTTAACCTAAACTACTAACCGGAGCAGAGGCATTGGGATTCCGCCTCCCTGTCACTAGTCACCGGAGTGGCAGGCAGAGGGAATATAAATCCACGGGCTCGCCGGCAAAGTCTGAAGGGAAGAGTTTCCCTAGCCACCAACGTTTAGGGAAGGAAAAGTCAAAGTCGTTGCACACACGTTAGTTTGTAATGACAACGTTGTGGTGGAACGATTTCTATTAGTGTGATAGGCCGCATGTACGCGTCGAAAGAAAAAAAATGTAGTTTTTTTTCCCAAAATGGTGGATCAACCCGGCCTTTGCATCAACGTTAGAACGAATCACATATGCCAAAACATAGAAATAAAACTCCGGATCCTAGTCGATGAGGGGATAGTGGATTTACAGTTACAACCATATCCAACCGCTGGTGCGGCGGCATTGAGAATTTGCCGACCACATCCCTGGGACTGCCGCCCAGGCATGCACCACCTCAACCTCCGTCCATATTTACGCCCGTAGGCAAGTGAAGATTACGAGGGAGAAGGGATGGGGAAGTTGCATATATATAGCACCGTCACACGCTGCAACCCCTCTAGCTTCGACGAAACCACCAAATCTAAGCACCATACGCCGGATCCACATACATCTCGCCACAACACCACCATGCATGCACCACCAATGCACTCCAGGCCGCGTTGCTTAGCCTGCTACCAGCGGACTGCACGACTCAACGCTGATATGGGCAGGGTCGGCGCATTCTCCACTGAGACCACAACCATAATTTGTAGAGTCCTCCCAGTAAGGGGAGCAACAAGGGCCTCGCTGGAACCTTCATCGGTGGTACGCGGAGACCTCTGGAGCATCAAGGGGGCGGTGCGGGAAGAAAGGGGGGAGGGGGTGGCAGCGGGCTAGGATTTCAGGGAGAAGGGAATTTCAGGATCATTTCTTGGTATGGAGGAGTAGTAATAGTGAATAAATTGGACTCCCAGAAAATGTGTGGTCGTGATGCAAGTATTGTCTTTTTAAACCCTAAACCGTAGAACAATCATTGCACAGTAATTAATCATCATAAATAATAATAGTATGTTGCAATGGCAAGGAGAAAAGAAGCAGCGGAAAAAGACTATCAACAAGAAAGAACAGATAATGATTTATCCAATACCAGCTCTAGGGAACACATGTAGAAATTAGAAATTCAAAGTTATCCAATCCTCACAACACGATTGTCCCTGATTATGTGCCTGAGCAGAGCGAGATCCTCCTTGAGAGAATGTGCCTCCAAGCCTGAGTGGAATGATTGATATTTCTATACAAAAATCCATTTCTTTGTAAACCAGCGAAAAGAATAACGAAAAACCTTATTCTATTTTTGGGTTTTTGAAAGCTAACTTTCCATGTTGTTTTTTGCAAGGACGATAATTTCCATGTTAATGGCTTGGAGGAGCATACTGACAGCCAGGAAGGTGTCCTCATAAACAGAAGTTCCTAGAAGTTACTCTCTTTCTGTTTGAAAATAGGGTGTCCCAGCAAGGCATCAGCTTAATGCGAACATGCATTTTGTCTTCTAAAACATATTGTTCTGTTTTGGATTGTACAAAATATGCGTAAGGCCGTAATATCTGCTCTAGATGTATAACCTAACGATGATAGCCATTAAGTTCATTAACCTGAGTCCCTCGCAAAAAAAAAGTTCATTAATCTGAGTAATTGGATGATTATACGGAGAAGGGAATAACTGATTAATTTATTGACCACCACATCTAAAGTAATAACTGGAAGATCAAAAGTTTGATAGTGACTCTACCCACAACTACTTTTAATTAATATATGTGAAGTTGTTGATTTAATCTTGCTATACATCTGCCCTAAAATGCCCTGCCAACAACCACAAACTAATCACGGGGCTACCTCTACCTTTCATTTCCCTCTTTAGAAAGACGCATTGTATTGGTCGAAGTTGCTTTCCTATGCTCAATTTGCATTGCTTTACGAGATCAAGGGAATTAAAGCTCTAGTATTAAACTTTGGAGCCATGAAAGGTCCGGTACGGTGGCCATATATCTTGATAACTTTGTAAAGGATCTAACAGAGATCAGGGATAACAAGAAAAGCCCGCCGCGGTCGAAGCCTTGCCCGACTCCGTGCTCCCCGGCGACCGCGCCACCCTGGAACGGGACGGCCTCGTCGCGCTGAATCCGTAGGTAGGCCGGGCGCCGCCGGAGACGGCCGGTAGCTCCGGCTATCGCCGTCGAGTGTGACTGCGTGGAGCGACAAATAGGAGACATGCCCAGTCATTGACCGTGCGCATCCGCGGGCGTTTAGAGGGTCATATTTGCTAAGTCCGGCAGTAGATGCTCTTAAATACTTTATGACCTGAGTTTAAAGTTGTATCTGTATTTTTCTTGATTTTGCACAATCTGTAGACATTTTTTATTTTTATTTTTTAATAATAGGAATTTCAGGGGTCACATCTTTGCCAAGTTGCGGCTAACAAGACTTGGTAAATATTTCCTCCTTTTCATTTTTTGAAATCGGAAAGGGGTGACGGCTTTGCCACGTTCCCAATAGAGTAAACTTGACAAAGATAGCTAGTGGTTTAGTCCCACCTTGCCACGCGAGGAGTGAGGGCGACCAGTTTAAATAGCCACGTCGTCCACAAGTTGTAAGCTACGGTCATCATTGTGAATCTTCTTTGCTTGTACGCAGAGAAGATTCATAGTTTGTGTCCATATCCTGTTTGATGGCTGCTTAGCTCTTTTTTAATCATTTCATCAAGCTACGTCGATCCATACTGTATGTCTGGGTCGCTTTTTTTAACCGACCGTTCGCACGGTCGTTTGAGACGCACGACTGTAGATGCTCTAAGAGGATGTGTGAAAACAAACAATGATTGTGAGTGTGAGAAAAAAAAAGATGAAACGATGAGACAATATAGAAGATAGCATTCTAATTTTGTATATATATAGTATATGTCTGTAAACTTTATATAAAACGGAAAAACAAATTGACAGCTTCATTAGTGTAAAAACACAGAGACTTCACAAACTTTGTCTTAATTAGACAAATACAGATGCATACATGTGCTTGTATGATTATAACCAAACAAATTACAATATAATTAAATGCATAAGCAAACATGATGGACATGATATGGCATGTTAGAAACACTCATCTATGGTATATGCCCAAAACACACATGCATATCTTTGCCGAGTCTCGACCGACGGGGGACGTAGCACATGCCCATCGACACAGGAACCGCGTAAAGCGCGTATCCTGGATCCTTCGAGAGGAGAAGGCTCTTGTCTGTCGACAACACATGGTCATGCAGTCTTCTGATATCCCCTAATATGGCCTCGAGCCCTTTCGGCGGTAGCATCGGGTTGCGTGTGATATGGAGTAACGACTAGTTTTTGATCGGTACATGGGTCGCTGGAGGCAGCTGGCTGCTAGAAGCAGCTTTGCGGCAGCAGAGCCTTTGTTTCGTGATCTCTACCTTCGCTTGTTCTTGGGTCCAGGTAGTGAGTCTGTTAGACCCAGCTTGACCTCCGCCTCCAATGTGGTTGTGCTCAACACTGCACGACGGTCGACAAGTTAACCCTGGGTTGAGGCGGCATGTGGAGGCGTGTCCTGGGAGGATTGCATGAACGGAGACTTCTTGCACTAGAAGTAGTAGTAGTAGTAGTAGTAGTAGAAGAAGAAGAAGAAGAAGAAGAAGAAGAAGAAGAAGAAGAAGAAGAAGAAGAAGACACTGGACCCCCTACCCCGAGGTCTACCGGTTTTTACACCGACACTGCTGCTTTCATTGAGAGTTTCGTTGTGGGATCGACAGAAGGATCGATGCCTCATCTGCAGGTCAACTGCGATAATGGCAATGAGAACGTTTACGTCCCCGGGCAACTTTTCATGTTTGGCAGCATGATCTTCTGCGCCGATCCAACCGGCCATCTGGCCTTCGTCGAGAACTACGCTCCCGATCAGATCGTGCCCTTTGGATGCCTGGAATACACCGTGGATTCCCGCGGAGAACTCATCATGTCAGGCTGGACGCCTGGTGGAAGGGTTATACGGCACCAGAGGATTGACTCTGGAACTGATCTCCTTCAGGGACGTCGGGCCAGAAACCTTGGTATCGTCGAAGAGCCCCGATGTAGCGGCTCCGGGCAATCTCCCCTCGAACACCGGCCCGAACCCAGCCCCGACCCTGATCTCTGAAGCTACGTTGGATCACGAGTCAAACCCGACACATGATCTAGAATCACCCTTGGATCCTCTCCACGCCGGAAACACGCCAAGCTATACACCGTGCGTGCTTCGAGTCAGCCCCGCTTATAGTCAGTCAATGAACTCCGAAGAACTATCTCACCTAAACGAGATGCTCGATCGTATCTAGAGCAGTCTATCTTGGATGACAAGACTTTGGTTTACGACAAGGTCGGACTTAGAGTCGACGATCGGGAAATTTACGTCCCACCCACCACCCACCTAGTCGCCACGGTCAATGACTTAACTGATGTGCTAGACTACGATGAGGCCACGAACATGGATGAAGATGCCGATGGCCTCACAGAACACACTTCGCCCCAGGTAAACACTGGCAAGTGGACTGCAACATCAACCTATGATGTCTATATGGTGGATACCCCCAAATCCCCTACAAAACATCGGTGCAAACGCCGAAGGGGCAACAATGGGGAACCCAACATCAATAATGCCACCGCCGATGATGACAGGGCAATGGTCGGTGACGCCGATAACACTGGAGAGGACACTCAAGCCTCGCCAGTACGGAACAGCAATCCCGAAGAGAATCATGAGGACTCAGATCCCGACGACCTCTTTGAAGGGGCCGACGACAATTCCATGCCGGAGTCCGAGGAAGACGAGAGCCTCGGTACCAAGTACTATATCATTCCCGAAGACCCCTTCGAACAAGAGCGCTTTCGGCGACGCCTCGTCGCCACCGCTCGGAGCATAAAACGCAAGCAGCTGCTGCTGCAAATGAATACGGATGCACTAAATGAAAAGTGGGTCAAAGTACTCTCGGTCGAGGAAGACCTCGAAGACCGATGCCGTAGCGCGCCTAAATCATAGCCACGTAGGCGTGTGCTACCAAAATTTGTTGAAGAACTAGCCGCCGACGTGCCTGACTGACCCCCTAGAGGTCGGGACAGGCCAGCGTCGGAAAACCTCAATACTCGACCGGCTCCACGCCATTATGGCAAGGACCCCATGGATTACCTAGACCCTTACGATGTTCGACGTCACATTGAGGCAAACGAGCGCCTCCTTGGTCCATCTATGGCTCAAGAGGACGCGCACCAGCTAGGCCGGACGGCTATGGCACCTGGTTAGACAGGAATGGCCATGCCCGAGATCAAGCCTACTCACGACTCTCCCCGACCACCGACGGGACACTACCCAGTTCCGAGGACCAGCCCACTCGATCTGCTTTACATGCAGGGTAACGGAACATCAATTTCTAGAAGGGTTTAAACCCATCAATATAGAGTCATACGATGGCACCACATACCCAGTAGTGTGGATCGAAGATTTCCTCCTCCACACACATGGCTAACGGAGATGACCTCCACGCCATCAAATATTTGCCGCTCAAGCTAAAGTGGCCGGCTAGGCATTGGCTTAACAGCCTGCCTCCGCATTCTATTGGCAGCTGGGAAGACCTTGAAGATGCCTTTAGGGCAAATTTCGAGGGCAGTTACGTCCTCAGTCATGTCACCCAGCAGCCAGGCGAATCTGCTCGAAAGTTCTGGAACAGGTTCCTCACTAAAAAGAACCAGATCATAGACTACTCCAATGCCGAAGCCATCACTGCATTCAAAAATAACATCCGAGATGAATGGCTTGCCCGCCAGCTCAGTGAAGACAAGCCAAGGACCATGACAACCCTCACTTATGACCCGCTTTTGTGCGGGAGAAGACAGCTAGCTCGCACGAACCACTCACAATGGTGAGACATGCACTTTGGAGACACAACACCGATGGAAAGCCTCGACGCAGTAAAAGCAAGCGCATGCATAAAAATGGCTGGAGCGACACAGAGGACACTGACAATTCCATTTTGCATCATGATTTCTTATTAATATTCATATTATTCTTGGTCATTATTCCACTTTATGATACAATTCTTATGCCTTTTCTCTCTGGATTTCCAAGGTACATCACAAAGAGGGAAATGGTCGGGAACTGGAATTCTGGACCTAAAAACCAAGAAAAAGGGTTGAAAATTCACTAGACTCCAAATGACCTGAAACTTCACGAGGAATTTTTTGTGGAATATATGTGAATTTATGGAGCAAAATTATACCAGAGGGGCCACCTATTGATGCCAAGCCAACAGGGCACGACCTGATGGCTTGGGGCCAACTCCCAGGTCCTCCGGCCTCCCTGCTATAAGATGGGTTTTGACCTAGAAAAAAAAGAAGAAGATACTTTCGGGATGAAGCACCGCCATCTCGAGGTGGAAACCTGGGCAGAGGCCCTTTTGCTCTCCGACAGAGTAATTCTGCCAGGGAAATTTCTCTCCGGGAGGGGGAAATCGAAGCCATCGTCATCACCAACGCTTCCTCCTTCGTGGGACGACCAATCTTCATCGACATCTTCACCAGCACCATCTCATGTCAAACCCTACTTCATCTCTTGTATTCAATCTTTGTCCCAAAACCTCAGATTGGTACCTGTGGGTTACTAGTCGTGTTGATTACATCTTGTATTTGATGCTTGTTGGTTTACTTGGTGGAAAATAATATGTTCAGATCCTTATTCTTAATTATTAGGCCTCTGATCTTGAACATGGTGATGATTTGTGAGTAGTTACTTTTATTTCCGAGGACATGTGAGAAGTCTTGTTATAAGTAATCATGTGATCAAGTTGGTATTCGTTCGATATTTTGATGATATGTCTGTTGTTGCTTCCTTTAGTGGTGTCGTGTGAACGTCGACTACATGACACATCACCATATAATGGGCCTAAGGGAAGGCATTGTGGAGTAATAAGTAGATGATGGGTTGCTAGAGTGATAGAAGCTTAAACCCCAGTTTATGCGTTATTTCATAAGGGGCTGATTTGGATCCACATGTTTAATGCTATGGTTAGACTTATCTTAATTCTTCTTTCGTAGTTGTAGATGTTTGCGAGAGGGGGTAATCATAAGTGGGTTGCTTGTTCAATTAAGAACAACACCTTAGCACCGGTCCACCCACATATCAAATTATCAAAGTAACGAACGTGAATCAACTCAACATGATGAACATGACTAGACGGAAATTCCCATGTGTCCTCGGGAGCTCTTTGCTTTAAATAAGAGTACTTTCAGTCCTGTCCTTTGCTACAGAAAGGATTAAGCTATCTTGTTGCACATTTGCTACTTTTGGTACTTGTCACTTGTTACGAATTATCTTGTTGCAAAACTATCTATCACCGTTACTTACATCACTTGCAGAGAATACCTTGCTGCAAAATGCTTACCATTTCCTTCTGCTCCTCATTGGGTTCGACACTCTTACTTATCAAAAGGACTACGACTGATCCCCTATACTGGTGGGTCATCAAGACTCTTTTCTGGCGCCGTTGCCGGGGAGTGAAGCGCCTTTGGTGCGTGGAATTTGGTAAGGTAACATTTTCAGTACGTGATGATATTTACCGTTGCTTGTCACTATGGATAGTAATCCTTTGAGTGGTTTTTTCAGGGCATCTTCGCCTTGAACAGAAGTGGCAAAAGCCGCTCCCCAACCTAATAAACTTTTTGAAAATATTTATTGTGTGTTTCCTTCGGGTATGTTAGAGAAACTGCTAGCTAATCTTATGCAGGAGACGGTACAACTTATACTGATTACCACTTGATATATGTAGACGAGATTTGTGGATTATTTAAGCTTGCAGGTTTATCCGTGGACAGAGTCAAGAAGAAGGTTTTCCCTTTATCTTTGGAGGGAAAGGCATTGATTTGGTATAGTCTATTGGATGGTATTGGATCATGTGACTAGAATCGTTTGAAGCTGGAATTTCATCAGAAGTTTTATCCTATGCATCTAGCTCATCGTGATCGGAATTATATATATAATTTTTGGCCTCGTGAAGGAGAAAGCATCGCTCAAGCTTGGGGGAGGCTTAAATCTATGATGCACACTTTCCCCAACCATGAGCTCTCGAGATAAATGATTATACAAAACTTTATGCTCGGCTTTCTCATGATGATCAATTAATACTCGATTCATCTTCCAGTGGGTCCTACATGAAAAGAACTATTCAATTCAAATGGGATCTTCTGGAAAGAATTAAATGCAACTCTGAAGATTGGGAACTCGACAAAGGTAAAGAGTAAGGTATAAAACTTGAGTTTGATTGTGTTAAATCTTTTAAGGAAACTGATACTTCTCATAAGTTTGGCAATAAATATGGGCTTGACTCTAAGATAGTAGCTTCTTTATGTGAATCATTTGTTACTCATGTTGACCTCCCTAAGGAGAAGCAGTTTAAATTTCATCCACCTATTAAAGAATTTCTAGAGGAACCCATTAAGGTTAAGGAAGAGATAATTGTTTGCCATGTTGATCTAGTTGTGCCCACTGCTTAAATTGTGAAACCACCTTTTCCTGTTAGGATTAAGGAACATGTTAAGGCTACAATCGTGGTTAATAGAAGTTATATTGGGACACCTAAACCTTCTAAACAAATAAATTTAGAACCTAATATTTCTATGGTTAAAGATCTCCTAGTTGATAATATTGATGGACACGTTATTTACTTCGGTGATGAAGCTGCTAGAATTGCAAAACCCATTAGAAACAAGAAGGATGAGTTAGATAAAAATAAACCAATTGTTGGCATGCCTGTTGTTTCTGTTAAGATTGGAAATCATTGTTATCATGGCTTTTGTGACATGGGTGTTAGTGTTAGTGCTATATCTTTTACCTTATATCAAGAAATTATGAATGACATAGCACCCTCTTAGATTGAAGATATTGATGTCACTATTAAACTTGCAAACAGAGACACTATTTCACCACTTGGGATTGTAGAGATGTTGAAGTCTTGCGTGAAAAAATTAAGTACCCCACTGATTTCTTAGTACTGGTTCACAACATGATAATTTTTGCCCCATTATATTTCGTAGACCTTTCTTTAATACTGTTAATGCTGTAATTAATTGTGGCACAAAGAAGGTTAAAGTAAGCTTTCGTGATGTGTATCATCAATTTAATTTCTCTAACTTTGGTAGAAAACCACACGAGAAAGAATTATCTAGTAAAGATGAAATTATTGGTCTTGCTTCTA
Source organism: Elymus sibiricus (assembly GCA_039707655.1). Classification (NCBI taxonomy): domain Eukaryota; kingdom Viridiplantae; phylum Streptophyta; class Magnoliopsida; order Poales; family Poaceae; genus Elymus; species Elymus sibiricus. The sequence continues at coordinate 416,144,855 of CM077675.1, forward strand.
TTGCTATGCCTCCTACCGATCCATTAGAACAATACTTGTTAGACCATGAGAATGATATGCATATGAATGAGATAAATGAAATAGATGAGATATTATTTATACAAACACCTATTCTTAAAAACAACTTGCATGTTGACATTTTAGGGGATCCTCCCCCACCTAAGGGAGATCCTGTGTTTGAGCTAAAGAAATTACCCGATACTTTGAAATATGCTTACTTGATGAAAAGAAGATATATCATGTTATTATTAGTGCTAACCTTTCAGAGCATGAAGAAAAGAGGTTACTCAAAACTCTGAAGAAGCACCGAGCTGCTATTGGATATACTCTTGATGATCTTCAGGGCATTAGTCCCACTCTACGTCAGCACAAGATTAATATGGAACCGGATGCCAAACCTGTCGTTGATCACCAACGCCGCTTGAATCCTAAAATGAAGGAAGTGGTAAGAACTGGAATATTAAAGATTCTGGAGGCAGGTATAATCTCTATCACATAGCTGATAGTAGATGGGTAAGTCCTATTCACTGCGTTCCTAAGAAAGGAGGTATAACTGTTGTTCCTGATGATAAAAATGACCTTATACCAAAAAGGATAGTAACTGGCTATAGGATTGTAATTGATTTCAGGAAATTAAACAAAGCTACTAGAAAAGATCATCACCCCTTGCCTTTTATTGATCAAATGTTAGAAACATTATCTAAGAACACACATTTTTTGCTTTCTTGATGGATGTTGTGGCTTTTCTCAAATACCTGTGTCAAAATAGGACCAAGAGAAAACTACTTTTACATTCCCATTTGGAACTTATGCTTATAGACGTATGCCTTTTGATTTATACAATGCACCCGCTACCTTTCAAAGATGTATGACCTCTATATTCTCGGACTTTTGTGAAAAGATTGTTGAGGTATTCATGGATGATTTTTCTGTTTACGAGACTTCTATTGATGATTGCTTGGGCAACTTTGATCGAGTTTTGCAGAGATGTGAAGAAACTAATCTTGTCTTGAATTGGGAGATGTGCCACATTATGGTGAATGATGGTATAGTACTTGGGCATAAATTTTTTGAGCGAGATATCGAAGTAGACAAACCTAAAGTTGATGCAATAGAGAAAATGCCATGTCCTAAAGATGTTCAAGGTATAAGAAGTTTCCTTGGTCATGCTGGTTTCTATAGGCATTTCATTAAAGATTTCTGAAGATTTCTAGGCCATTAAATAATCTTCTTGAAAAATATATTCCATTTGTTTTTGATTATGATTGTGTAGAAGCATTTGAAATACTTAAGAAAGCCTTAATTTCTGCTCCCATTGTTCAACCACCCGATTGGAATTTACCATTTGAAATTATGTGTGATGTTAGTGATTATGGTGTTGGTGATGTTCTAGGGCAAAGAGTAGACAATGAATTGAATGCTATCCATTATGCTAGTAAGACTCAAGGTAGTTCCCAAAGAAATTATGCTACTAGTGAGAAGGAATTTTTAGCAGCTGTGTTTGCATGTGATAAGTTTAGACCTTATATTGTTGATTCCAAAGTTACTATTCACACTGATCATGCTACTATTGAATACCTTATGGAAAATAAAGATGCTAAGCCTAGACTGATTAGGTGAATGCTTTTACTTTAAGAGTTTGATTTGCATATTGTTGATAGAAAGGGAGCTGAAAACCCGGTAGAAGATAGTTTGTCTAGAATGGAAAATGTTCTTGATGACCCAATGCCTATTGATGATAATTTTCGTGATGAGCAACTAGCTGTTATAAATGCTTCCTGTAGTACTCCTTGTTATGCAGATTATGCTAATTATGTTGTTGCTAAATATATACCACCTAGTTTCACCTACCAACAAAAGAAAAAGTTCTTCTATGATTTACGACATTACTTTTGGGATGACCCACATCTTTATAAAGAAGGAGTAGATGGTGTTATTAGAAGTTGTGTACCTGATCATGAACATGCATAGATCCTACGGAAGTGCCATTTTGAGGCCTACGGAGGGCACCACGGTGGTGACAGAACTGCATAGAAGGTATTACAATCTGGATTTTATTGGTCTACTCTTTTCAAAGATGCTCGTTAGTATGTCATCTCTTGTGATGAATGTCAAAGAATTGCTAACATTGGTAGACGTCACGAAATGCCTATGAATTATTCACTTGCTATTGAACCATTTGATGTTTGGGGTTTTGATTATATGGGACCTTTTCCTTCGTCCAATGGGTATACTCATATTTCAGTTGCTTTTGATTACGTTACTAAGTGGGTAGAAGCTATTCCAACTAGTACTGCTAATCATAACACTTCTATTAAAATGTTTAAAGACATTATTTTCCCGAGGTTTGAAGTCCCTAGATATTTAACGACTGATGGTGGTTCACATTTTATTCATGGTGTGTTCCGTAAACTTCTATATAAATATGATGTGAACCATAGAATTGCATCACCTTATCATCCTCAATCTAGAGGTCAAGTTGAAATGAGTAACCAAGAAATAAATTTGATCTTGCAAAAGACTCTTAATAGATCTAGAAAGAATTGGTCTAAGAAACTTGATGATGTTGTATGGGCATATAGAACTTCTTATTAAAAATCCAATGGGAATGTCCCCATATAAAATGGTCTATGGAAAAGCTTGTCATTTACCTCTTCAGTTAGAACATAAAGCTTATTGGGCAATTAAATAACTTAACTATGATTTCAAACTTTTCGGTGAAAAGAGGTTATTTGATATTAGATCATTAGATGAATGGAGGACACAAGCCTATGAAAATGCCAAGTTGTTTAAACAAAAAGTTAAAAGTTGGCATGACAAGAGAATCCAGAAACGGTAATTCAATGTAGGGGACCTAGTTCTTTTGTACAATTCTCGTTTCAAGTTCTTTGCAGGTAAGCTTCTCTCCGAATGGAAAGGACCTTATATCGTCGAAGTGGTTTATCGCTCCCGAGCTATCAAGATCAATAGTGCCTAAGGCACAAATCCGAGAGTGGTTAATGGGGAAAGAATTAAGCATTATATCTTAGGTACGCCCATTAATGTTGAAACTAATAATATTCAAGTGATGACACCGAAAGAGCACATAAGAGAGACCTCCCGGAACACTCCAAAAACCCGAAAACGGGTTGGTATGTGATATGGTAAGTAAACCAACTCCAAAAATTCCATTTTTTTGCATTTTGGTATTTTAGAAAAACTACCAAAATAAAAATCAGCCAGGGGACCCATGAGAGAGTCCCAAGCCAACAGGGCACGACCACCCCCCTGGGAGCGCCCTAATGGCTTGGGAGCACCTCGTGTGCCTCCCGGACTCTGTTTTCTTCCCAAACACGTGTTCTGACCTAGAAAAATTCATTATATATACTCCCATATGTTTTGACCACCCATCGCAAGTTTCTCCTCTGTTCTTGTTTCGGGCTATTTTTCTGACAGATCTAGATCGCCATGACGCCGTCAAGCTCGTCCAAGGGCAAGTTCTACGAGAAGGTCATCAATCCTTACCTTCCGGAGGTGATGAAACACCCTCAAACCATTGAGATGCATGAGGGGGTTCTTCACATCCGGGACGTACAAGGACCAAAGAAGGAAGGAAGCGAGAAGGCTAGGCTTGCGGCAGTAGAACAAGAGATCTTCAAGTGCCAAGGGATGGTGGAGCATGGACTCAGCGCCAATCACTCCATGATCACGGATTTTATTCGTGAAAATAAGAAGGAGAACAAGGAAATTGTGGAGATGAGCTTCAGGCTCCATGACAAGCTTCATGATCTACGAGCTGAAATATTTGATCTGCAAAACCAAAACTGCGAGTATGAATCTCATTTCAAGAGAATGGGTATAGCTGCAAGTTTTAGTATCCCAGAGACAAGCTCTTCCTTCTTCAACAGGGAACCTATGCCATGGAAGACGGAGGACAAGCCTTCTAAATCATCACCACCGTCACCCAAGAAGGACACTTGAGTACATGAGTATGGGCACCACCCTTAGCTTGTTCCAAGCTTGGGCGAGGTGCCCCGACATCGTATCACCATCACTTTTGCCATTATCATCGATCTTAGCTCGATCCTTAGTTATTTCATGATTTAGAGGAATAAAAATGTAGTATTGCTTTTCTTAGAGTGTTTGCTTTGTGATCTACCTATCATTGTAATCGAGTTTGAGAATTATATAATAAATATCAGTTGAGTTTGTTCGCTTTACTCTCATGCATCAATCATCATAGCAATAAAATAAAAGAAATAGAAAAATCACATTGTAATCCCATGGGAATTCGAAGTAATGACTTCACATAGAAAAAAGTATGATTGATAAAAGTTCTTGGGAGTTAACAAACATTGTGTTAGTCATTGATTTAATCCATGCAAAATTACGATAGAGCAGAGGAGATTCACATACAAATACACTATATTGGACATCTTTTATGATTGTGATCCCCCATCAAATATTATATAATGATTGAACTGTTGATGTTGGACAAGGAAGACAGCTTAATGAGTTATGTTTGTTTACATTCACATAGAAGTTATATTGTCATAGATCCTGTAACATGTGGTGCTTGCTTAGGAACTTTTGCTAGCCCAAAATTCCGCACTAAGTAGAGATACTACCTGTGCATCCATAACCCTTAAACACAGTTTCTTGCCATGAGAGTCCACCATATCTACCTATGGATTGAATAAGATTCTTCAAGTAAGTTGTCATCAGTGCATAAAGTAATAAAAATTGCTCCTAAATATGTACGATATTTTATTATAAGGGAGAATAGGCTTTGTACGATCTTGTGATGGAAAAGAAATAAGAGCAAGAGACTGCATAATAAAGGTTGCTGTCATAAGGGGCAATATAAAATGATGTTCCTTTACATTAAGAGCTTGCACATCGAAAAATAAAAAGCGCATGACAACCTCTTCTTCCCTCTGTGAAGGGCCTATATTTTACTTTTATGAATTTAATTTTCTGTATTTACTTTTATGCAAGAGTTAATAAATGTTTATCCCTATTGCAACCTATTAATTATTTAGTTAGCAAGCATCATGTGTTGGGAAAGATCCAAATATATATATCCAGTTGGACGTAGGTGATCATGAGTCATTATTGTTGACATTATCCTTTAGTTAAATAAGTTGGGTGGCGAAAACAATAAATCCCCTATCTTCCTACGTGTCCGATGGAAACATTAGCTCCAAAAATATGCAATGAGTGTCAGCAATCATAGAAGACTAAATGATAGTTGAGTATGTGAACTTGCTAAAAGGAAAGCTCTTACATAAACCCTTCTCTGAAATATGATGAATTGTGATTGTCTCAATGACTAAGAACATAGTTTGTTGATTGTCAATTTAGTTTATGCTTCATACTTCAATGTTGTGGATAGATTCACTACTACAGAATGGTCCAAACACGACACATCAATCAGAGACCCTTCGACGAAACTGTTTGCGATCCATCAATCGCAAACGGTATAGTTCAAGCTCCGCCGCCAATGAAGAAAACCGTGCGCGATGAAGAACGAACAAATACGGTCCAAAAAATAGTTGCGTGTATCATAGAAATGCATACAGTTTGTTCTTATGAACTGTTTGTGATTATGGAAGATAACGGAAAGGGTTAACAAACTATATACGTGTGCATAGTGTGGCATACAGTTCACTCGGACAAACTATTTGTGCTGATCCAACAGAAGACAAACGAGTTAGCCTAAGAAGGCGTGTGTGATACCCGGCAAACAGTTCATTCATCAGAATTGTGTGGGATGACCAATAATAACCCAAACGATTCATCCTGACAAACGTGTGTGTTGTGGGTACCCGACAAACAGTTCATCCATCAGACCTGTGTGGGAAGACCAACAATAACCCAAACGATTCATCCTGACAACCTGTGTGTGTTGTGGACACACGGTTGCTGCTAATAATTGAATGAGATGTGATTTACTCTGTTTGCACAACATCTAGATGCTTTGTCTACAGAACACCAACATTATTGTTGCATAACCAACTTGAACATGCAGTTACATAAGTGACTACACAACACATGTACATTCCTCAATATAAATTTACAAGAAGTAGATGATCACCAAATCATACTGTTCTTCTGATGACGGTTGCCGACACAGCTCTGCTTGTGGCTATCCCACGCCGTCTGTAGGAAGGAGGCACTTCCTCATGTCAATGATCCTCCTGTACATCTCGTAGCTGGTGTACGCGTCCTTGGCCGCGTACTTGATGTGTTCTTCATCCAGTTTGTTCACCCAGGCCGTGTGCCAGGCAGTCTTGTCCTTGTGACACTCAGCCTTCATGTCTCTGTAGTAGGGGTCGATGATGGCCGCGGCGAGGTCAACCAGGGAGTCCTTCTGCTTCTTCTTCTTGTCGCCCCAGACCCTGTACTGACCTTGGATGTTGACAAGCTTCTGGCAGGACAAGCCCGAAGTCTTGAGCACCTTTAGATCGTTGGATCTGTACCGCACGTTCCCGCCATCGTTTCTCCCTTGTCTCCTTCAAGGTCGCCGCCGGAATCGACTGGATCGGCTGCAACATCTCCGGGAAAGCCTGGTAGATGTGTGGGAGCGGCATCCGGAAGCCCCCCCGCTCTCTGACTCCGGTGGGGTGCTGCGTAGTGGGTGGCGGCGGCGGTGGTGTAGGTGGTGGCGGCGGCGGTGGTGGTGGCGGTGGTGGCGGCGGGGGTGGTAGGTGGGAAACGCGAGTCACAGGAGCGGGCATCTATCCGGATGGGTTGGAGGGCGATGGCGGCTACGGATAGATCTCGCCGGGCGAAATATTTGGATAAATCCCCAATCGTCGGGTGCGGGTGGGTTGGGTGGGTGTGTTATGGTAGTGGTGGGTTGGGGTGGGGGTGGAGTTTGGGGCAGCCTACTATTTAACTTTGCTGCATATTTTGAGAAAAAAACCACTCTTCGTTGTTGATAAAACGAAATCCACCCTAGAAAACTACTTAATGCAATATGAAAGTATTTAAGGGATTTTTCAACGTGAAAACCATAGGAAGTCCATACAACGTCGAAAAGCTATGAAACTTGGCATGGATGCTTGTTTTGTTGGTACAAGGCTGTACAATTTTCTTTTTGTTCAATTCAAGGATGTCAAAAAAACACGTCCTTTGAGACAGACCCTTCCCTCCTACCCGAACGCCCTCCGGCGAAGCGGTTTAATTTTTGGTCATCTTCAGAATCACATCAGATTTGGCCAGTAGGTGTGCATGGCTAGTCCAGTAGTACACGCAAAATTCGAACAATTTCCGACAATGAGCGGACGTTGCTCCACCTACGGTAAGTTATCTAGGGTTTTAACGTCGATAAAACCCTAGAAAACCCATCCAAAGTCGAAAAGCTATGAACCTTGGCTTGGATGCTTCTCTTGTTGGTACAAGGCTGTAGAAAAAAATTAGGTTCAATTCAAGGATGTCGAAAAAAACACGTCCTTTGAGACGGACCCTTCCCTCCTACCCGAACGGCCTCCGGCGAAGCGGTTTAATTTTTGGTCATCTTCAGAATCACATCAAATTTGGCCAATAGGTGTGCATGCCTAGTCCAGTAGTACACGCAAAATTCCAACGATTTCCGACAATGAGCGGACGTTTCTCCACCTACGGTAAGTTATCTAGGGTTTTAACGTCGATAAAACCCTAGAAAACCCATCCAACTTCGAAAAGCTATGAAACTTGGCATGGATGCTTCTCTTGTTGGTACAAGGCTGTAGAAAAAAATTAGGTTCAATTCAAGGATGTCGAAAAAACACGTCCTTTGAGACGGACCCTTCCCTCCTACCCGAACGGCCTCCGGCGAAGGGGTTCAATTTTTGGTCATCTTCAGAATCACATCAAATTTGGCTAGTAGGTGTGCATGCCTAGTCCAGTAGTACACGCAAAATTCGAATGATTTCCGACAATGAGCGGACATTGCTCCACCTACGGTAAGTTTTCTAGGGTTTTAACGTTGATAAAACCGTAGAAAACCCATCCAACGTCGAAAAGCTATGAAACTTGGCATGGATGCTTCTCTTGTTGGTACAAAGCTGTAGAAAAAAATTAGGTTCCATTCAAGGATGTAGAAAAAAACACGTCCTTTGAGACGGACTTCCCTCCTACCCGAACGGCCTCCGATGAACAAGGTCAAATTTTGGTCATCTTCACAACGACACCAAATTTGGCCAGGAGATGTGCATGATCACCCCAGTAGTACACGCAAAATTTGGACGATTTCCGACAACGAGCGCACGTTGCTTTGGGGATCCGTGCATTCTATGTGACCTGCACAACGTGAAAATCCTGCTGCAGGATCGTCTTGGGGATCCGTGCAGTCCGACAAGGTCTGTTCCGGGATCGGTGTGGCGTGAGGAGCGCCGCGCACAACAGCCGGATTCCACACGCGCGCGCGTCAAGCCCTCCTCCCACGCGCGCGCGTAGTCGTATCCCAACCAAGCAGGTCTTGCCGCCCCGCGCGCGAGCGTCGTCACGTGGGTCAAAGACTTCCGACAAAATCGTCTTTACGCGTGCGATCCAATGCAGATCCGCCTCCAGGTGTGGGCCTGTTCCCTTTTCTGGGACAACATGCAATATGGGCCTTTTATTCATTGAGCGAAATCTTCCCCCACTAAATCCAAATATTCCGTTATGTGGGACAACATGCAATATGGGCCTATCTATCTTTCATTGTGAGAAATTTTCCTCCACTAAATCCAAAAATTCCCTTTTCTGGGACAACATGCATAATCGGCCTATTTTTTTCATTGAGCAAAATCGTCCCCCACTATATCGAAATATTCTACCCGATAAGAAAACAAGCTCCATGATGGCCCTTATTCGTGTTGGACAAACGCCATGATTCTTAATGTTTGACATCAAATGATCACATAGAAAATGGAAACGAAATATCTCGAACTCATACAGTGAAATGGCAGTACAACCCCAATTCACCAATTCAAAAAGTATCTGACAAGATAAAAACAGAACGTAAAGACCATGTGACGCGAAGCTGAATGGCAAACGACTATGTCTGGTTCATTGTTGATTCATACTGTATCCACAAAGTTGTAGCTATCAGAGTTCTCCTTCGAGGTCCTACACGGAAGAATATAATTAATCACATGCACATTTATATTGAGAGGAAACACATGTAAAAATTATACGTGAACATATTTGGTACCTCTAATAATTTCCAGCAAGTCCGTCGATTGTGACCTGACCCATTGCAATAGCCACACTTACCTGTTGATCTTGTCTTCTTCACCTTTGCCTGTAGCCTCTTCTTTGGTGCACCTCGGCCTGGCACGTGCACGGGATCCAGAACCTCATCCAAATCTTCACCATCAACGTTGTTCGATTGCGGCATTAACGGGCCAAACCTAATGCTGTTACTCTGAGCATTAGTTGATTCATTGCTATCAGCATGTTCAATAGTTGATTGCTTGCCATGATGGTGTGCATCCAAAATCATCTTTAGACAATGATAGTCCTCATCAGAGTGACATGCCTTGAAGCATGCGTCGTGGCTAGAATTCCGCAACTCACGATACCTCAGCAGGCTTGCCGAATAGTCATACATCTGGTTCTTTCTGGTCGGTGCGTATGCACATTTTGCATTCATTGTCCACCTAGCTGGAACACAACACCTGGGCAGTCTTTCTTGATGTAGAATTCCCAATATGTAAAAAATGTGGGAACATGGTGTGCTTGCGCATTCCACCTTACGGCAAGAACAACTAACGTTGTGCAAAATACCCTGAGGCTCCTCAATGCGCACTTCAAACTTTAAATCCATTCTTGCTTTCTTGGACACAACATAGGTGGAAACTTCTGATCCATCTAGTACCTCTCTGATATCACATTTGCTGACAGCATTTATGCTCCATAAGACCAACTTAAATATAGCAAGAGTGAAAACTGTTGCAGCGTGTTTCTCAAGCGGTGAAGCATTTTCCTCTGTAAATGGAACGGACTGCAAGGCCACGACATCTAGGAGTGCTTCGTTCAACCGTCGCGTCGCAAGGCAACGCTCATAGTGTTCTAGCATTTCAAACAACGACATCTTACCCTCAAGATGTGTATGTAGCACAGAGTTCAAGCTCTCACTCCGCTGATTGCTGCTCAATCCTAGGAAATAACGCCCCTCAATGTTGGGGAGCGTGACAGAAAACAAAAATTTTCGATACAGCGAGCACGCCCAGGATCACCATGGAGGTGCATACAAGGTTTGATCTGATCGTTACCGACTCGTAGCGCAGCGGAAGTAGAGTCGACGACGATCGGCGGTGCAGATCCCCGCAGCTAGGATTTACAACCTCCCAACCGTGAGGATGTTCTCCCTCGTCGGACAGCCCTTCGGGAGGCGGTCGGACAGTCCCTCGGATGATGTCACGGACAGCCCTTCGGGAAGACCCTCAAAGCTCGAACGGAAACTCGGACAGCCCTACGGGAGGACCCTCGAACAGCCCCTCGGGCAAAAGATCGAAACTACGACCTCTCTACAGGGTTGCACACATACGGTGTCACCTATCCGGCAGGGCTTCGCCGTCCAGAACTATTTCCTGCCGGAACCCAGACAACCTTTCGGCTCTACGAAACTATTTCGTGGGGAGGGAGAGAGAAGGCCAGATCATGCATGGCATTTGTATGTTGAGAAAGAGTGAATGTGGAGAGTGCATCTCCACCTCTATTTATAGGAAAAACCCAAGGGGTAGGGTGGCACTTGAAATACCCAAAAAACCCATCACATGGAGTTTCCAAAGGGGCAAAATGGGAAGGCTAGAGGACCTCCATGGAGGACATCCTCCCTTGGCCGGCCACCACAAGTGGGCCCCCCATGAGGGGCTCTCATCCATCCATGTCATCCCATGATATTTTGGGACAAAGCCCAAAAGGTGGCTTTCCATAAAGTAACCATAAAGTGCTTTTTACTATTCACGGAACCAATTTTTCGCTTCCGTTAAATCCGAAAATATTTCCGTGGGTCTTAGAATAATTCCAGTACCCACTAAAACAATTCTGGACGCGTTCCGAAACATTTTCAGATCAATGATTTTCATCTGCGAAAAGCAACCAAAGCGGTTCCGGCAGTCCGGAACATTTCCGGTTTTTGTCTCCGAAAAATCCCAGAAGTTACCGGAACAATTCTGGCACCCTCCAATAATTTCCAGGCATATGCCGAAACCAATTTGACTTATGGTATACTCCGAAACAACTTTTCGGTTTTACCGAAACTCTTCCGGTGTTCTCTCTCCGGAACTCTTCCGTTGTCCCCGAAACTTTTCCGGTGATTTTCTCTCAGACTCCCTGTCTAGTATTCAACAGATAGATGACCCTTAAGCATGTGACCCTATAGGTTCGGTGAAGTATAGACATGACCCGGAACACATTCCGATCAATGATCAACATCGGAGCCGTGGACACCCATATTGACCCCTATACCCACACGAATGAATATTCGAGTGAACCTCCAGTTGCTATGTGCTATTCCTTTTACTTCGCGATATGTTTCAAAACCCGAGGTGAGATTTATCGGCATCCCCGTGGATCAACACTTGTCCACAATGCCTGTTACCTCGTTGCCGGTTTTGTTCTCTTTTCTCGTTTCCGCGTTCCGACATCCCCGTGATCAAATCACACTGTGTCTGACCAGACGATGATGGATACCGTAACACCGAGAGGGCCCGAGAATATCTCTCCATCGTCGGAGGAGCAAATCCCAATCTTGAGCTATCAAGTTACTTGTCATACTTTTCCATGAACCCGTAAGCCGCCGTAATAGCCATCCAGTTACGGATGACGTTTAACAAACCCCAAAGTTCATGAAGCAAGCATTAAGAAACTCGATACTCTCATGGTCTAAGGAATCATGCAAACGTTAACTTCCTCTGTGTTATTAACCATTAACTTGTGACGAATGTATCTCATAGCATAACATCAAATCGGGTCAATTCAACACAAATATTCTTCTAATATTGTGCCCTCAAAATTGCCGGCATAGGCATGCCTATGATCAGGAAAACAGAACCATCATGCAACACTTGAGCTAGTCTTAGAGGCCAGACTAGGAATACATTTTTCCGTTTATTATTCCACACGTGCATATGAGTCTTCCTCCGAGCCTCGTGGTTATTGTAGACTCGAGAACCATAGCAGTTATAGCATGGAATATAAACTTAATTAGGAACATGGGGATAAATAATAACATGTATTATTGCCTCTAGGGCATATCTCCTACAGACTCCCACTTGCACTAGAGTCAATAATCTAGTCAATGCTAATGCATTTTACACCTATGGCATACTGGTGTAAAATATGCTTCGCTTGTGGTATAGCCTGATGTCCAACGGATCTAGCAACTTCAGCTCCGTGTGTATCTTTGCATATCCTCGCGTTTTCACGCTTTCACAAAATTCATATTTTGTGTGGACTTGGCTTTGTATATATGTGAATCACTGGTCAAACCTTGATTCCTCAGACTGAGCAATGGAGCAACTATCTGCAATAGTGTCCCATTGACCAAAGCCATCTTGGAACCATACTAAGTTCATGAATAAACTATATGATTCAACATCTTCTTTGTTGCTTCCAAAACGTCAACATACTTAGCCTTTGTTATAGAATTCGCCACAGTAACCTGTTTAGAACAATTCCAACTTACCGTGCCACTGTATTGTGTATTACACAAAACCTTAACTTAAATCGAAATTCGCATGGAGCATTGATGAAGACTGTATCGATGTAATTACTTACAACGAGCACTTCATAATCTCTGCTTGCGAGAAAACATGTCATCAGTGCTACTTTAGTACTCAATGACATTTTTCACTGTTGTCCTATGATCAGTATTTTGATCACTTTGGTATCTATACTCGCAATAGTTTGGGAGTATCGGACATATCTGGTTGATTTACATACCATGGAATACATGATTAATCCAAACACAGAAGTGTGTGGAATATCCATCATGTATTTTGCTCATCAATGTTTTTAGGACACCGAGTCTTGTAAAAACTCTTTCCATGTGACTTCGGCAAGAATCACTCCTTGGCGGTTTTAGTGCTAAATTGTTTTAGCATCTTTTCAATATGTATTTTTGCTTAGCCCCATTAGGCAAATCTATCTCCATAGATCATTATGCCTAATAGCAAGGCTATTTAGCCCAAGCACTTCATCGAAAAACTATTTTCAAATGAAGTCCTAATTCGTGTCAAGAAATTTATTTCCAATTAACAATGTGTCAAGCACACAAGGTATTTAGAAATATTATTATGCTCCCACTTACTTTCTTGAAACCACAAGCATCTTCATTATCCATTGATGAAATCAAACTCTTTTGATCATTTCATCAAAACGAAGATTCGAACTCCATTTTGCTCTCTTCTGTCCATTGCTGGAACTCTGAAGTTTGCATACTCACTAGCATCCTTTGGATCGACAAAATACTTTGGACTGTATCACATACAAATCCTAGTTTGTATTCCCATTTCATGGAAATTCTTTCGCCATCCATGTTTCATATCTCATGATTGAAATATGTATTAATTGCTAGTTTAACCCGAACCGACTTTAAGCATCGCTACGGTAAAACAACCTCATCGTAGTCAACTCCTTAAACTTATTATTGCAACAAGTCGAGCTTTATTATCGCAGAAGGTGGCGACCGGCGTCGAGAGAACTAGAGCGCACGGGCAGGCCCTCACCAGAAGCACCAGGGCCAGCTGAAACCAGTGCCTGAGGTTGTGTGCTCTCACGATCACCGGGGTCACCGCCACTGCCGCTGTCATGACGATCACCGCTGCAGGTGCATGCAGTCAAGGACAACGTACGGTAAGAAAAGAAAACCCACGTGATGAACTATATTTGTACAAGCAGCAGAAATTCAGAATCTATTTAGCAGCTTATATACCAGGCGTGTAGTACTTGGCGCAGGTGTCGATGAGCCTCTGCGTCTCGGATCTACTGTTCTGGGCTTCTTCAACCAGCCTCGCCATCTTGGCCACCGCCGAGTTGTCGGCCATGGCCGTTGTCCTCACGGAAATGTAGCCTGACATTACAGTTATCGTTGCACAGACAGAAACCATTACAGTTCAGTTTTTTTTTTTTTTGGACATAGCAGGACATAACCAGTGATATCTGTTATTGCGTACCGTCTATGTTGAGGGTGCCGGCCCAGACCTGCGAGCCGGTCTGTTTGGCCGCCGGGAAGGACTCTCCGGTGAGGGTCTGCTCGTCGACCTCGCTCCGCCCCTCGACGACGACGCCGTCTATCGGAACGACCTCCCCCGCCTTGACAGCGATCACCGTGTTGACCTTCACGTCCTGGGCCGCGACCACCTGCCCCGTCTCTGCGAGCACGGCCTTCTGTGGCGCCATGCTCATCAGCGACGACATCCCGGCGGTGGCCTGTGCACGTCAACGGAGAATCTAATTACTTGCTATTCTCTTACATGGAAAATGACAGCAACTAGCTAGCCAGTGCCTTTAAGCCCTGCCAACCTCCTTTCCAAGAAATATTTATGTTCCCTGATTATGCTTTCATATATGGCTCTGTGCTAACGTACGAGTGTGTGTGCAGTGCACGTCTAGGTCTAACTCCACTAGACATAAAGGCGGGCCTTTTTCATCCGACACCCAAGTTCACTCTCAAAGATCAACAAATGTCACACACAGAATGCAGAGAGAGAGAGAGAGAGAGAGAGAGAGAGAGAGAGAGAGAGAGAGAGAGGCTGGAGATGCGTAATACTTACTTACTCACCAATGGAAGAAAACGAAGCGCGGTCGGCTCGCTGAAAGAGGAAAGCAGAGAGAGAGAGGGGGAGGGAGAGAGAGTGGAGGAAGGAAAGGGAAAGAAACGGGGGAAGACGAGGATAAAAATTGAAGGTTGATTTTACCCGATTGATTGTGGGATTGGCTGGATTAACCCCGCAACCGGTGCGTCTGCAATAATTACCCTCATTCTCGTCATCTGGAACGCAACTCCGCCCTCCTCATTTTCAACTGCCCCGTTTCGTACGTGGCACGCTCCTTAGTCCTTATAATCTGCACTTCGAAAAAGTTTTTGTCTTTCCATACGCATCGTTTCTTGCTAACCTTTTCTTCTCCTACTACAAAGACTACCCACAGTGGGAGTAACATATGTACTAACATAGATGCCACCTAAACGAAAAATATGGTGTGATAGCTAATTAATGAGAAGATAAAGAAATTGAGTAACATAAGTAGTTACTCTTTCTATGAGTAATATAATACATATCAAGACAAGATGAGTCTATAAGCTAATAAATGAAACACTCAATGTTACTACCCCTATGTTACTATCCACTGTGAAGGTAGTAACTTATACTAGTAACATATGTATGCTACTACTCTGTTACTTTTTATTGTGGGTAGTCCGCATTCTTTTCAAAGGATAACCTACTAATGCAATTATCAACGACGCTACTACGGATTAAAATGATATATGTTACAGGTAATAACATTTCTTTGCCATTGATTCTAAAAAAAGCCCTTCTTTTTCATTAGTGCGAATGCACCATGGGTGGGGGAACGTAACTTTCTCTGTTTCCTTCTCAACTGCCTGGTACCGTTTAGGCCCCCCCTCATCAATCTGCACCTGCAAGGAACTAGTGTTTCTCTTTCATGAAAAGAAAGCTGTAGCGGCTACATTTATACTACTACTTTTTTCCCCAGAAATGAAACCAAAAGGTATTATGAAAAGAAAAACAATAGCTAGTTTAACTGAAAGACAGCAGTAGACAAAATGACTAGCAAAAACATTGTATCAAAAGTTATAATGCCGCCTTCTTCCTTTGATTGTACATTCCGTACACACATTTGGATACCACTCTTCTTTTCTTTTACTGGTGACAAGAAAGAAAACCAACTGCTTTTCTCCTCCCAATACAACATTTACCGACCAAGGAATTCATTCGACCATCAACGGATCTACTAAGAGCAAGTACAATAGCAAGCTTATAGCCTGTTTACATAGCAATTTTGCCCATGTGAAGGAAAGAGACATGAATAAATAAATAAAGTGAGCTCTCATGAAAGAGTCTAGCTATATACGTGTCTTAGACAGATGCAATAAATATGAAGAAAGAGCTAGAACGAAGATAAGAAAAAATACTAATCTTATAGCCAACCTTATCGAAAATGCTGTTTGGAGGCCGAGCTCCATGCAGGCCGAAATCTTGATCATCAGTCACCGTAAAGATCAGCTGCAGACTCGCATTAATCAAAGGTATTTCATCTCACAGGTATTTGTCTCACACTGTATTCTCCAGTTACATACAGTGTCATCCCATGTCGTCGGGGCCGCGTTGCCAGGCTGCTCAAGCGTGCTATCGATTTACCCAGCCTGTACAGACAGTACGAGGGGTTGCACATATTCACAAGAACATGGGCCGACGCACGCTCATGTACCAGAATCGAAGCTAGTCTCAATTTATGGATTAATAACATTTCCCGTCTTCTTGTCGACATAAGCACGAACCGGAGCCTCAAGAGCAGGCACTCTGCTTGAACTACGCTCCCTCTCATCCGCCTTGCGAAATCTGATCCTGTGAACGACGACACATCAACTAATCAACAAAAAAGCTGTTTTTTCGCAATGCAAAACACTACCAGCGTCGTGTCCTGTCGCTCACTGCTCACTGCCTATACATTTAACCAACAGGAAAATAATCAGTCACAGGAACAGCCTTATTCTGAATATCACACTACAGAGCTCCAAAAATATACTCCCTCCGTTTCAAAATAAGTGACCCAACTTTGTACTAATTTTATATTAAAGTTAGTATAAAGTTGAATCACTTATTTTGGAACGGAAGGAGTATCTAACAAACATCATGAATCATGTTTAAATTCAAAAACAGGGGAATCACCTTCTTGCCCAACAAGATCCCTTTGACTTCGCGACACGACCACGCCCTCCTCCTCTGCATCATCTGCTGTTATATCACCGCTAATTTTTCCAGCGCCGAACTCGTATGAATCGCCCACCTCTTCGCCAGCATGTATGAGCTGCAATTCCTCTCGGTGACGAATGTTCCCTCCGTCTACTCAACTGCTTCGTCTTCCAGATGGTACCCATCCCCGCGCACTTGCTCAGAAGAAATCAAGTCATCTTCAACACCAGCAGCTCCACTCATCTCATCATCAATCAACCGCTCGCTGGTAACTCCAGCTTTTTATACAAACCCGATGTCCAAGCGACGGACGAAAGACAAACTTGCCCAGAAAAATAACACAGAGCCAGATGTGATCTTGGATTAACAAACATGACAAAACGACAATCCAAGCTACTACCACCGCAAATACGGACGCCCCAAGAAGATAGGCAAAAATTCAGCTTTTAGCTGAACATTGCCCTACATCTGTTTCCTTGTGAAAGAACTCCATGCCATCTATGGCGAAACCCCTCTGCTCCGGTATGCTACAGCCTACAGCTAGGGGTCACCTTTATTGTCGATGGGTCACCAACGGGCCCACATAGATACATTTACTCCCAATCTGACCAGCCACCAGCCCGCACAGTGAGCCAAATTCAAATCCGCCCACGAAGAACATCATGTTCAGGTGATGCACCGGCTAAACGTCGGCCCACGTACAAATCACGAACATAATAGTATGGCACCGGTGTATTTCTCTTAGATAGCGATCGTATATAGCTGAAAAGGCTCACAACACGCATCCAGATGCTAAAACGCTCGGCACAGATTACGGCCTGCAGGGCGCTCGGCCTCCAAAACGTCCCTCTCCAACCTTATAGCTAACCTTATTGCATAAATGACTATATATGTTGGATATAAATGATATGACAATATCTTATAACCAGCCATTGGCTGTATTATTAATCAATGCTCTAATATTACTGGCTTTCTCATAACTCATACTAGTAATTTCCTTGTCATTAGTGGAGCGCCTCTTTCTAGCTTGGCCTCACTTTTCGCTTTTATTTTTGATGGATCCTTTTTTTCCCTTGTGATCAGGTGTTTTCCTTTGGAACGTGTAGCTTTTGCATTAAGCAATGTGCGGAACGATATAATTAGCAACGGAAAATGATACATAAGACCTCCTCAACGGAACAACATCCCGCCGGTACTACACTATTATCATAGAAAAGGTCGCACAAAAAAGGCTCATGTTACATAGGCACAGGACGAAATTCATTGATGCTATATTTTTGAACAAAATGACTAATCCTTCTCTGGCGACTCGGGGGAGATCCAATCGCACCGCCGCCAGACTCCTTCTCCCTCCTCCTCGTCTCGCCGCTGCCCGAGGCCCTGCAGGCGAAGCTCGGGCAAGTCCGGGGACGACGGCGGCGGTGCGCTCCCCAGAGTCATCCTCTCTTCCCCGGTCTAGATCTCACTGGAGGCAACCCATGGGATGCACCGGCAAATCCGCGTGGAGGTAACCCATGGGATGCACCGGCAAATCCGCGCGGCGGCTGCCCACGGGATGCCTTGGCTAGATCCGCGGGAGAGGGTGACGGGGCTGCGTCACTCACCGGCGGGCGGCGACATGGTGTCGATGCTGTGAGGCCTAGATGTGTGGCGGTGGCTGGGTGGCGTGCATAAGGCGGCGACGCTCCGGTGGTTTGGCGTGGCGTCTTCTTCGGGCGGCGCCGCCCCCTATTTGATTCATATCTCATCGGTCTGCCTCGGGACTTTCCGGCTTAGAAGGATCTAGTCCGCCGGCCGTGGTGGTCTTGTGGTGAAGAAGGTGGACGTGGTGGAGCCGCTAGGCTCATTTTTTCGGAGGAGATGAAGACTGCCAGTGAAAGGCAGACTTTGACTGCGGTCGAAACCATTGTCGATGGCACCTATGGGCGTCGCTACCTTGATGAAGGCGCCAACATGTAATCTTCGGCTTCCCTCCCAGAATACTTGAGGGGAAACCCTAGGTCCGGGTTTGCCCGAATCGGATGATGGCGGCACTTGGGGTCGTGTTCCCCACTTGTGGTATCATCTTGGAGTTGGGCCTAACTAGCAAGGCTAGTGGCTGATGGCAGTTTGCCGTTGCTTTTGTGTCGGGCAGAGATGACCCGTTGCTGCAGTGTGGCCTTGCGAACATGGTGCATCTTGGTAGTCCAGGGATGTGATTGCGGTGCAGATGGCCAGGTCGTGTTTGATGATATTGACGGCTTGTCGCAGCCCACGCAGTGCAATGTAGACTTGTGGTGTATTGTCTGGGCCAGTGGTCATGCCAAGATTTACCATCGACAAACACTTGCACAGGTGGCATGGGATCGCCGGAGCGTCTCCATGAGATTTTGGTGGTACCATCTCTTCTTGCCATTTGAGCTGTGACCGATGTCATTCGAACGTCGGCGGAGGTTCTGGTTCCGCGGACGGTCTTTGGCAGGCTGGTTGCATAGTGTGTGCGTGTTTAGTCTGCGTGGCTGTGTCACGTTTGGATCACGTGCGCTTGCATCATCTTCTTTTGGATCAACACCTGCTCGGCGTGGATTATCGTTGCTCTTTTTTCTTTCACTTTATTTTCGTTTTCTATCCGCCTTGGCATAGCTTCGGTCTTGTATTACTTTGCTAGTTATCAGTGTGATTTTTATGTGTGTGCGTTTGTGTTGGCTGTATGCATTTTAGCTATGCAAAATTCGGAAGTGTGCTCTTTGTGTTTGTATCCTTTGACGCTCCATATATAATGAGCTAACAAAATTCATCCTTTGTCAAAAATAAATAAATGAAGGAAAGCTTATGATTGATTTTTGTAAGTTCATTCGTACGCTAATCCGTTCTCTCTCTTTTTCCCTATCTCTCGTAAAGTGGGATGGGAATCGCTGCATGCTACCACGTACTTGGCCACCCATAAGCGAAGTTAGAGTTCGGTGCGAATATATCGATTGATGTCGGAATATTTTTCTTGCATGGCCGCTACTAACACCTGATCGCGTTTAGATCGATAAGCAACGTCCTGTCGATCGGATGCTTGGTGAAGTGAGTACAAGAGGGAAAGCGAGTGGAGCAACGGGATTGATGCCAAACCTATTCGATCTCCTTCTTTGGCGAAGGATTATATACCATATACTCGATCAACTAACCGTTGCCGCCTTGCCGGTGTCGATAGGTAATAGTCCTGCTAGACTCACGCAAATCGATCTCTTTCGCGGCCTGAATGCCTGATCAGCTTCTACACTGACTGGAGTGAGTCAGTGAGGTTGTGTTCGAAATTCTGGGCACGTATTAAAATTTGACCACACTAATATTTAAAATATCCATACCTACAATACGAAAGATATACAATATGAAAATTAATTTCATGATGCATCTAATAATACTGATTTCATATTGTACATATTGACATTTTTTCTTATAATCTTGGTCCAACTTTATGAAGTTTGACCGAAGACAAATCGTATATGCAGATTAAAAAGAAATATAGAGAGTACAGACGAAGGCGATCGAGGATCACGTCTTCAAGCTTGTTCCACGTAGGACCAGCCGGTTTGCTTATTGCTTGCGCCGTGTAGATGCCTTCGTGCTTGCCTTCGATTTTCGTGCCTGTCCACGCCGCCATGTGGGGTGTAACATTTGGTGTTTATTTATGTTTTCGCAGATCAAAATATTAAATCTTTTCATATAAAAATTTGCAGGCAGCACTCGAATGTGACCATGAATACATATATATTTTTCTGACTTTTTGGACATTTAAAAAGGGTATTTTTGAAGAGCGGGAGTATGTGAGACGAATTGGATTTCCAAAACTCCTGAAGCAAGCTTACTAAGGTATATGTACAATCACTGATACGGTGGAATTTTAAGTCGACATGCATGTATTTAGGAAGATAAGAAAGACCATCGCACTACTGGAATCTGAAACTTTGCCCAGTTCCAGGTTTGTTTGCCAAGTGCATTTCATTAAATTCTAGGCACACATGACCTTTGCCGAGTTTCACGAAGAATACTCTACTCCCTCCATCCCGGTGCACAATTCATCTTACGAAAACCAAATAATCCCAAAACACTTAGGCGCTGGGCATTAACTCCCACCTTGCTTGTTTCTTGTTTCTTGACATGAATAAAGGAATCAACCAATAAGAGACGTGCGGCGTGTATGTTTTTAATGACTTGAGACTACCTAGCACGACATGCAATGGTCAGTTTATTGCATGCCATGATATTAATTTCTCTCGTCTTCCTCTCCGCCTTGGTTGCGGTGCACAACGTAAGATGACTTATACACCGGTACGGAGGGAGTAGACAAAATGAAAACACTCGAAAAATTGCACGCTTGTCGAACTTGTGCCACATGGCACTTGACAAGCACATGCTTTGTCGAGCTCTCCTGCCACGTGGAACTGGGCAAACACCTATTATTTCCCTTTTTCTACTCCCTTCTTTTGTATTTTTTTGAATGCATGTTCTTTTTCTACACATTTTATTTTCTTCGGTTTTGCCTTTTATTTTCTTTTATAGTCATTTAGCGCATATAATTAAAATTTGAAGTATCAGTGCCTGACTATTTTTTTTTGATAAAATTGGTTTAAAAATTCTATTTGTGTTCATTAATCTTTGTTTAGGCCTTATACAATAAAATGAAAGAAATACCAAACATCAGGGTGCCATGACTCAGCCCGAACGTGGAGCTTATCGGGTTTAAATTTCAGAAAATGCAAACAAAGTCTGAAAAACAGGAACCTTGCATGAGGCCCTCATATGGCATGCATGTGTTGTGATAATAATTTTAGAGGGTTTTCAAAAATCATGATATTCACTGTTTTGAAATCGAGCCATTTTGAAGAAAGAATCGTAGTTTCAAAAGGGAACGGGTGAAGTCAAAATGACGTTGCTTTGTCGGTTCACCTTGAATTTTTTTTTGTACACTCAAGATGAATCGTTACACACTCCATGTAAAATTTGGCACTTTTTGGAGCTTGTTAATATTTAGGTCATTTAGTGTATTTCAAGTCATTTAATGAATATAATCAAGTTTTAATTGTAAATGCATGATTTTTTTTGTAAAATTGGAGGGCTACTTTTATTTCATTCTTTTGCATGGAAAGGTTGCTTTTATTAATATACGGCCTGGGATCTTTTCAAAAAAAGGAAAAAAAAAAGCTTGAGCATGGTTTAACCAAATTTTGTATAAATATATTTACATAATTTTCTTGATGTATGTTGGGGCCACAACATAGCTAGCAAGCTAAAGGGTTGTCTAGTTGGGGCACGTAATATTCTCTTGTAGCAGGACAACCCGCTTTTTTTTGAACCTAGCAGGACAACCCGCTGAAACCTAGGCCTTTTATGCCTTATGAAACAGGGGACCATGCAACGCCAAGTTTCACATAATGACGACATCTTGCATCACCGATTGCATCGGTGAGTCTATGGAATAACCCCCAGCTCAAGAGACACAATATCACACACACGCATCTCTCACGGTTTCCGTACTTGGCACAAGTACATAACATTTAATGTTAAGTTCCTAAACATTCTTTTACAGTGCGAATTTTAGCCATAGCCATTAAACAATACAGGACGTACTAGTTTTCCTACTGTGCATAAGGACATCTTCAATGCTAACCTGTAAATTTGCCCCCGCATATGTCCCTGAACAGGTGGGATCAGTCCGCGAGCCGGTCATCCAACGCTATCCATATACATATGAAACCACATTTGAATAGATAGGACGATATTCATGCAAATTCGACTAAATCGATCGAAGTCCGGATATAAAATAGCACAAATTATTCATACATGGCATGCAAAATAGTCTAGTACAACAAAAGGTTAAATTCAACGAGATTAACCGGATGTTGTCGACAAGTTTTTCATGAACGGATCATGTCGTCCCACACATACTGTCCCTTCAGTGTCATTGAACAGTGTATGCACATAACTGGCCATCTCTCTATACTATGGTACATCATGACAACACGTATGGGCTACAAAATGTGTACAACAACATTGAGTGAATAAATGATTCAATCGACAAGTTGAGCAAGAAGAAGCAAAACTTACAATCTACTCCACTGCCGTGCACAATGGCCACCTTACCTCCAGTTGAGCAACCGCGTCACAAAACTGATGACGGTATGGTTGGCGTACCATCAATACGATCTCACATTGTGTTGTTGGATTATGTGCATGTGAAATGGATCATCCACATACTGCCAGAAGGGCCCTCTTCTGTACCTGCCTATGAAATCACATTGTGTTGTTGGATACGGCCAACCACTCATCGCACAACAACTCATCCTCCATGGTCGAATACCCCACCATCCTTGTACTCTAAAAAAATGACGTGGCGTTCGAAAATTAGCTCAATGGTATTGGACCGAACAACTGCCGGGCGTGGTGTCCACCATGGACGCCGTCGACAGGGGTGGAGGAGTGGACCTGACCACGACCGTGTTCTAGGTGGACGATGCCATCGTAAAAAGCGAGCGAACGCGTCGGTGCTGGTTGCGGAGGTATGACAATGCCTATGTCATGACTGGAGAGGTACATCGGGTACGTTGGAGGAGAAGGGTGCGGATGCAAAGCATGAAGGAGAAGAGTCGGATTGTAAGAAAATGGGACCAAAAGGGTGGATTTTGTGGTCCGGGGGTGTCGAGGCCTATGTGGCTGTTGTCCAAACTCCCGCAAAGCCCTCTAACTTTGCTTCCAATTTGCGAAAAAAAGCACGTCCGAACCGCTTGGTTTATCGATACAACCTTGCGTTGGATGACAAAACACGTCCGAACAGCGTGATCCGAACGCATATAGACGGTTTAAGGATTGACATTGGAGATGTCCTAATAAATTTTACTCGCGCGCTCACAGGCAGAGAGATAGACATGACAACACTGTGTGCACCGGCTAGACGATCGATCTGCATATCGATCTTGTGTGTAGCACACAGCTTTTGGCACACCTACTATATTGTCCGATACCTGCACGGAGAACTAATTCCTAGCCACAGCTAGCTAGTGCGTGTTTACTCAGCACCTAGTTTCTCCTGTCGCCACCTTTTCTTAACTAAAGTCAGCTAGGGTGTTGTTAATGCAGGGATCTGATCAGCCTAATCAATTTTAGTGTGTGACCTTGATTCCCTCCCTTGTTTTATTCGGGACAGATTCCATAGACGCACGCAACCTGCTTGTGCCAGTGGCAGTAATCAGCAACCGCCAGCTCCAAGCCTCTAATTAGTTTATCTACGAGCGTGTGGCGAACTCGCGCACGTAAGCTAGATGTATATATGTTGGGTTAGGTGTCTCCAGATCGTTGGCAAGTACCGAAGAGGTCCAGTCACAGGTCGATGCGTGAGCGACTGGAGTTAAGTTACGTCTATGTATATGCGCGAGTTGTGGGTATGATATGGCGACCTAATCAATCTCTTCCGTTCTTCCTGCTCCTTCCTAGATGCATCTACTTTTTATCTTTCAGTTTTCCTTTATCGCACTCAGCTTCATTGCAAGTGAATGATTGTTGGCTTTAGCTACAAGCCAATCGTTTGAGTTCTCGTAGTAGTCTAGGTTTGACCTTAGAGTTTAATCTCTCCGTCTTGTCTAGACGATGTGGGTGTTCCATGCATGGAATTTACTGTTTGTATTTTTGTCATTAGGTTTTTAATTTTGTGAGAATAATCCAGATCTATTATTAAAGTTCACCGAAAGTACAAAGCATCTCAGACATAATAAAAGTTATATCGAGATTCCGAGACCGCCAGATGACCAATATCGCTATCATAATGAGCCGCTGCGCCGCTGTCGCTGCTCCTCTACTATAGCTGGCCTAACTTTGTCGATGACGGCCGGAAAGTCTTCGTTGGACCCTTAAGAATATCTGAAGCATCTGACTCCAAATCTCGCTACACGACGAGAAAACCTAAGCTCGCTGCTTGAAGGAGACGGCAGGAATTTATGTTGGAGCCCGTTGACTACATCCAGATAGATTATGGATGAACTCGAGGAGGATCAAAGCCCGGAAGACAAACTTGAAGAAGTAGCGCCGCCATCCGCCCGAGCATTGCACCAACAAGGACTAAAAAACCTTAACCTAAACTACTAACCGGAGCAGAGGCATTGGGATTCCGCCTCCCTGTCACTAGTCACCGGAGTGGCAGGCAGAGGGAATATAAATCCACGGGCTCGCCGGCAAAGTCTGAAGGGAAGAGTTTCCCTAGCCACCAACGTTTAGGGAAGGAAAAGTCAAAGTCGTTGCACACACGTTAGTTTGTAATGACAACGTTGTGGTGGAACGATTTCTATTAGTGTGATAGGCCGCATGTACGCGTCGAAAGAAAAAAAATGTAGTTTTTTTTCCCAAAATGGTGGATCAACCCGGCCTTTGCATCAACGTTAGAACGAATCACATATGCCAAAACATAGAAATAAAACTCCGGATCCTAGTCGATGAGGGGATAGTGGATTTACAGTTACAACCATATCCAACCGCTGGTGCGGCGGCATTGAGAATTTGCCGACCACATCCCTGGGACTGCCGCCCAGGCATGCACCACCTCAACCTCCGTCCATATTTACGCCCGTAGGCAAGTGAAGATTACGAGGGAGAAGGGATGGGGAAGTTGCATATATATAGCACCGTCACACGCTGCAACCCCTCTAGCTTCGACGAAACCACCAAATCTAAGCACCATACGCCGGATCCACATACATCTCGCCACAACACCACCATGCATGCACCACCAATGCACTCCAGGCCGCGTTGCTTAGCCTGCTACCAGCGGACTGCACGACTCAACGCTGATATGGGCAGGGTCGGCGCATTCTCCACTGAGACCACAACCATAATTTGTAGAGTCCTCCCAGTAAGGGGAGCAACAAGGGCCTCGCTGGAACCTTCATCGGTGGTACGCGGAGACCTCTGGAGCATCAAGGGGGCGGTGCGGGAAGAAAGGGGGGAGGGGGTGGCAGCGGGCTAGGATTTCAGGGAGAAGGGAATTTCAGGATCATTTCTTGGTATGGAGGAGTAGTAATAGTGAATAAATTGGACTCCCAGAAAATGTGTGGTCGTGATGCAAGTATTGTCTTTTTAAACCCTAAACCGTAGAACAATCATTGCACAGTAATTAATCATCATAAATAATAATAGTATGTTGCAATGGCAAGGAGAAAAGAAGCAGCGGAAAAAGACTATCAACAAGAAAGAACAGATAATGATTTATCCAATACCAGCTCTAGGGAACACATGTAGAAATTAGAAATTCAAAGTTATCCAATCCTCACAACACGATTGTCCCTGATTATGTGCCTGAGCAGAGCGAGATCCTCCTTGAGAGAATGTGCCTCCAAGCCTGAGTGGAATGATTGATATTTCTATACAAAAATCCATTTCTTTGTAAACCAGCGAAAAGAATAACGAAAAACCTTATTCTATTTTTGGGTTTTTGAAAGCTAACTTTCCATGTTGTTTTTTGCAAGGACGATAATTTCCATGTTAATGGCTTGGAGGAGCATACTGACAGCCAGGAAGGTGTCCTCATAAACAGAAGTTCCTAGAAGTTACTCTCTTTCTGTTTGAAAATAGGGTGTCCCAGCAAGGCATCAGCTTAATGCGAACATGCATTTTGTCTTCTAAAACATATTGTTCTGTTTTGGATTGTACAAAATATGCGTAAGGCCGTAATATCTGCTCTAGATGTATAACCTAACGATGATAGCCATTAAGTTCATTAACCTGAGTCCCTCGCAAAAAAAAAGTTCATTAATCTGAGTAATTGGATGATTATACGGAGAAGGGAATAACTGATTAATTTATTGACCACCACATCTAAAGTAATAACTGGAAGATCAAAAGTTTGATAGTGACTCTACCCACAACTACTTTTAATTAATATATGTGAAGTTGTTGATTTAATCTTGCTATACATCTGCCCTAAAATGCCCTGCCAACAACCACAAACTAATCACGGGGCTACCTCTACCTTTCATTTCCCTCTTTAGAAAGACGCATTGTATTGGTCGAAGTTGCTTTCCTATGCTCAATTTGCATTGCTTTACGAGATCAAGGGAATTAAAGCTCTAGTATTAAACTTTGGAGCCATGAAAGGTCCGGTACGGTGGCCATATATCTTGATAACTTTGTAAAGGATCTAACAGAGATCAGGGATAACAAGAAAAGCCCGCCGCGGTCGAAGCCTTGCCCGACTCCGTGCTCCCCGGCGACCGCGCCACCCTGGAACGGGACGGCCTCGTCGCGCTGAATCCGTAGGTAGGCCGGGCGCCGCCGGAGACGGCCGGTAGCTCCGGCTATCGCCGTCGAGTGTGACTGCGTGGAGCGACAAATAGGAGACATGCCCAGTCATTGACCGTGCGCATCCGCGGGCGTTTAGAGGGTCATATTTGCTAAGTCCGGCAGTAGATGCTCTTAAATACTTTATGACCTGAGTTTAAAGTTGTATCTGTATTTTTCTTGATTTTGCACAATCTGTAGACATTTTTTATTTTTATTTTTTAATAATAGAAATTTCAGGGGTCACATCTTTGCCAAGTTGCGGCTAACAAGACTTGGTAAATATTTCCTCCTTTTCATTTTTTGAAATCGGAAAGGGGTGACGGCTTTGCCACGTTCCCAATAGAGTAAACTTGACAAAGATAGCTAGTGGTTTAGTCCCACCTTGCCACGCGAGGAGTGAGGGCGACCAGTTTAAATAGCCACGTCGTCCACAAGTTGTAAGCTACGGTCATCATTGTGAATCTTCTTTGCTTGTACGTAGAGAAGATTCATAGTTTGTGTCCATATCCTGTTTGATGGCTGCTTAGCTCTTTTTTAATCATTTCATCAAGCTACGTCGATCCATACTGTATGTCTGGGTCGCTTTTTTTAACCGACCGTTCGCACGGTCGTTTGAGACGCACGACTGTAGATGCTCTAAGAGGATGTGTGAAAACAAACAATGATTGTGAGTGTGAGAAAAAAAAAGATGAAACGATGAGACAATATAGAAGATAGCATTCTAATTTTGTATATATATAGTATATGTCTGTAAACTTTATATAAAACGGAAAAACAAATTGACAGCTTCATTAGTGTAAAAACACAGAGACTTCACAAACTTTGTCTTAATTAGACAAATACAGATGCATACATGTGCTTGTATGATTATAACCAAACAAATTACAATATAATTAAATGCATAAGCAAACATGATGGACATGATATGGCATGTTAGAAACACTCATCTATGGTATATGCCCAAAACACACATGCATATCTTTGCCGAGTCTCGACCGACGGGGGACGTAGCACATGCCCATCGACACAGGAACCGCGTAAAGCGCGTATCCTGGATCCTTCGAGAGGAGAAGGCTCTTGTCTGTCGACAACACATGGTCATGCAGTCTTCTGATATCCCCTAATATGGCCTCGAGCCCTTTCGGCGGTAGCATCGGGTTGCGTGTGATATGGAGTAACGACTAGTTTTTGATCGGTACATGGGTCGCTGGAGGCAGCTGGCTGCTAGAAGCAGCTTTGCGGCAGCAGAGCCTTTGTTTCGTGATCTCTACCTTCGCTTGTTCTTGGGTCCAGGTAGTGAGTCTGTTAGACCCAGCTTGACCTCCGCCTCCAATGTGGTTGTGCTCAACACTGCACGACGGTCGACAAGTTAACCCTGGGTTGAGGCGGCATGTGGAGGCGTGTCCTGGGAGGATTGCATGAACGGAGACTTCTTGCACTAGAAGTAGTAGTAGTAGTAGTAGTAGAAGAAGAAGAAGAAGAAGAAGAAGAAGAAGAAGAAGAAGAAGACACTGGACCCCCTACCCCGAGGTCTACCGGTTTTTACACCGACACTGCTGCTTTCATTGAGAGTTTCGTTGTGGGATCGACAGAAGGATCGATGCCTCATCTGCAGGTCAACTGCGATAATGGCAATGAGAACGTTTACGTCCCCGGGCAACTTTTCATGTTTGGCAGCATGATCTTCTGCGCCGATCCAACCGGCCATCTGGCCTTCGTCGAGAACTACGCTCCCGATCAGATCGTGCCCTTTGGATGCCTGGAATACACCGTGGATTCCCGCGGAGAACTCATCATGTCAGGCTGGACGCCTGGTGGAAGGGTTATACGGCACCAGAGGATTGACTCTGGAACTGATCTCCTTCAGGGACGTCGGGCCAGAAACCTTGGTGTCGTCGAAGAGCCCCGATGTAGCGGCTCCGGGCAATCTCCCCTCGAACACCGGCCCGAACCCAGCCCCGACCCTGATCTCTGAAGCTACGTTGGATCACGAGTCAAACCCGACACATGATCTAGAATCACCCTTGGATCCTCTCCACGCCGGAAACACGCCAAGCTATACACCGTGCGTGCTTCGAGTCAGCCCCGCTTATAGTCAGTCAATGAACTCCGAAGAACTATCTCACCTAAACGAGATGCTCGATCGTATCTAGAGCAGTCTATCTTGGATGACAAGACTTTGGTTTACGACAAGGTCGGACTTAGAGTCGACGATCGGGAAATTTACGTCCCACCCACCACCCACCTAGTCGCCACGGTCAATGACTTAACTGATGTGCTAGACTACGATGAGGCCACGAACATGGATGAAGATGCCGATGGCCTCACAGAACACACTTCGCCCCAGGTAAACACTGGCAAGTGGACTGCAACATCAACCTATGATGTCTATATGGTGGATACCCCCAAATCCCCTACAAAACATCGGTGCAAACGCCGAAGGGGCAACAATGGGGAACCCAACATCAATAATGCCACCGCCGATGATGACAGGGCAATGGTCGGTGACGCCGATAACACTGGAGAGGACACTCAAGCCTCGCCAGTACGGAACAGCAATCCCGAAGAGAATCATGAGGACTCAGATCCCGACGACCTCTTTGAAGGGGCCGACGACAATTCCATGCCGGAGTCCGAGGAAGACGAGAGCCTCGGTACCAAGTACTATATCATTCCCGAAGACCCCTTCGAACAAGAGCGCTTTCGGCGACGCCTCGTCGCCACCGCTCGGAGCATAAAACGCAAGCAGCAGCTGCTGCAAATGAATACGGATGCACTAAATGAAAAGTGGGTCAAAGTACTCTCGGTCGAGGAAGACCTCGAAGACCGATGCCGTAGCGCGCCTAAATCATAGCCACGTAGGCGTGTGCTACCAAAATTTGTTGAAGAACTAGCCGTCGACGTGCCTGACTGACCCCCTAGAGGTCGGGACAGGCCAGCGTCGGAAAACCTCAATACTCGACCGGCTCCACGCCATTATGGCAAGGACCCCATGGATTACCTAGACCCTTACGATGTTCGACGTCACATTGAGGCAAACGAGCGCCTCCTTGGTCCATCTATGGCTCAAGAGGACGCGCACCAGCTAGGCCGGACGGCTATGGCACCTGGTTAGACAGGAATGGCCATGCCCGAGATCAAGCCTACTCACGACTCTCCCCGACCACCGACGGGACACTACCCAGTTCCGAGGACCAGCCCACTCGATCTGCTTTACATGCAGGGTAACGGAACATCAATTTCTAGAAGGGTTTAAACCCATCAATATAGAGTCATACGATGGCACCACATACCCAGTAGTGTGGATCGAAGATTTCCTCCTCCACACACATGGCTAACGGAGATGACCTCCACGCCATCAAATATTTGCCGCTCAAGCTAAAGTGGCCGGCTAGGCATTGGCTTAACAGCCTGCCTCCGCATTCTATTGGCAGCTGGGAAGACCTTGAAGATGCCTTTAGGGCAAATTTCGAGGGCAGTTACGTCCTCAGTCATGTCACCCAGCAGCCAGGCGAATCTGCTCGAAAGTTCTGGAACAGGTTCCTCACTAAAAAGAACCAGATCATAGACTACTCCAATGCCGAAGCCATCACTGCATTCAAAAATAACATCCGAGATGAATGGCTTGCCCGCCAGCTCAGTGAAGACAAGCCAAGGACCATGACAACCCTCACTTATGACCCGCTTTTGTGCGGGAGAAGACAGCTAGCTCGCACGAACCACTCACAATGGTGAGACATGCACTTTGGAGACACAACACCGATGGAAAGCCTCGACGCAGTAAAAGCAAGCGCATGCATAAAAATGGCTGGAGCGACACAGAGGACACTGACAATTCCATTTTGCATCATGATTTCTTATTAATATTCATATTATTCTTGGTCATTATTCCACTTTATGATACAATTCTTATGCCTTTTCTCTCTGGATTTCCAAGGTACATCACAAAGAGGGAAATGGTCGGGAACTGGAATTCTGGACCTAAAAACCAAGAAAAAGGGTTGAAAATTCACTAGACTCCAAATGACCTGAAACTTCACGAGGAATTTTTTGTGGAATATATGTGAATTTATGGAGCAAAATTATACCAGAGGGGCCACCTGTTGATGCCAAGCCAACAGGGCACGACCTGATGGCTTGGGGCCAACTCCCAGGTCCTCCGGCCTCCCTGCTATAAGATGGGTTTTGACCTAGAAAAAAAAGAAGAAGATACTTTCGGGATGAAGCACCGCCATCTCGAGGTGGAAACCTGGGCAGAGGCCCTTTTGCTCTCCGACAGAGTAATTCTGCCAGGGAAATTTCTCTCCGGGAGGGGGAAATCGAAGTCATCGTCATCACCAACGCTTCCTCCTTCGTGGGACGACCAATCTTCATCGACATCTTCACCAGCACCATCTCATGTCAAACCCTACTTCATCTCTTGTATTCAATCTTTGTCCCAAAACCTCAGATTGGTACCTGTGGGTTACTAGTCGTGTTGATTACATCTTGTATTTGATGCTTGTTGGTTTACTTGGTGGAAAATAATATGTTCAGATCCTTATTCTTAATTATTAGGCCTCTGATCTTGAACATGGTGATGATTTGTGAGTAGTTACTTTTATTTCCGAGGACATGTGAGAAGTCTTGTTATAAGTAATCATGTGATCAAGTTGGTATTCGTTCGATATTTTGATGATATGTCTGTTGTTGCTTCCTTTAGTGGTGTCGTGTGAACGTCGACTACATGACACATCACCATATAATGGGCCTAAGGGAAGGCATTGTGGAGTAATAAGTAGATGATGGGTTGCTAGAGTGATAGAAGCTTAAACCCCAGTTTATGCGTTATTTCATAAGGGGCTGATTTGGATCCACATGTTTAATGCTATGGTTAGACTTATCTTAATTCTTCTTTCGTAGTTGTAGATGTTTGCGAGAGGGGGTAATCATAAGTGGGTTGCTTGTTCAATTAAGAACAACACCTTAGCACCGGTCCACCCACATATCAAATTATCAAAGTAACGAACGTGAATCAACTCAACATGATGAACATGACTAGACGGAAATTCCCATGTGTCCTCGGGAGCTCTTTGCTTTAAATAAGAGTACTTTCAGTCCTGTCCTTTGCTACAGAAAGGATTAAGCTATCTTGTTGCACATTTGCTACTTTTGGTACTTGTCACTTGTTACGAATTATCTTGCTGCAAAACTATCTATCACCGTTACTTACATCACTTGCAGAGAATACCTTGCTGCAAAATGCTTACCATTTCCTTCTGCTCCTCATTGGGTTCGACACTCTTACTTATCAAAAGGACTACGACTGATCCCCTATACTGGTGGGTCATCAAGACTCTTTTCTGGCGCCGTTGCCGGGGAGTGAAGCGCCTTTGGTGCGTGGAATTTGGTAAGGTAACATTTTCAGTACGTGATGATATTTACCGTTGCTTGTCACTATGGATAGTAATCCTTTGAGTGGTTTTTTCAGGGCATCTTCGCCTTGAACAGAAGTGGCAAAAGCCGCTCCCCAACCTAATAAACTTTTTGAAAATATTTATTGTGTGTTTCCTTCGGGTATGTTAGAGAAACTGCTAGCTAATCTTATGCAGGAGACGGTACAACTTATACTGATTACCACTTGATATATGTAGACGAGATTTGTGGATTATTTAAGCTTGCAGGTTTATCCGTGGACAGAGTCAAGAAGAAGGTTTTCCCTTTATCTTTGGAGGGAAAGGCATTGATTTGGTATAGTCTATTGGATGGTATTGGATCATGTGACTAGAATCGTTTGAAGCTGGAATTTCATCAGAAGTTTTATCCTATGCATCTAGCTCATCGTGATCGGAATTATATATATAATTTTTGGCCTCGTGAAGGAGAAAGCATCGCTCAAGCTTGGGGGAGGCTTAAATCTATGATGCACACTTTCCCCAACCATGAGCTCTCGAGATAAATGATTAAACAAAACTTTATGCTCGGCTTTCTCATGATGATCAATTAATACTCGATTCATCTTCCAGTGGGTCCTACATGAAAAGAACTATTCAATTCAAATGGGATCTTCTGGAAAGAATTAAATGCAACTCTGAAGATTGGGAACTCGACAAAGGTAAAGAGTAAGGTATAAAACTTGAGTTTGATTGTGTTAAATCTTTTAAGGAAACTGATACTTCTCATAAGTTTGGCAATAAATATGGGCTTGACTCTAAGATAGTAGCTTCTTTATGTGAATCATTTGTTACTCATGTTGACCTCCCTAAGGAGAAGCAGTTTAAATTTCATCCACCTATTAAAGAATTTCTAGAGGAACCCATTAAGGTTAAGGAAGAGATAATTGTTTGCCATGTTGATCTAGTTGTGCCCACTGCTTAAATTGTGAAACCACCTTTTCCTGTTAGGATTAAGGAACATGTTAAGGCTACAATCGTGGTTAATAGAAGTTATATTGGGACACCTAAACCTTCTAAACAAATAAATTTAGAACCTAATATTTCTATGGTTAAAGATCTCCTAGTTGATAATATTGATGGACACGTTATTTACTTCGGTGATGAAGCTGCTAGAATTGCAAAACCCATTAGAAACAAGAAGGATGAGTTAGATAAAAATAAACCAATTGTTGGCATGCCTGTTGTTTCTGTTAAGATTGGAAATCATTGTTATCATGGCTTTTGTGACATGGGTGTTAGTGTTAGTGCTATATCTTTTACCTTATATCAAGAAATTATGAATGACATAGCACCCTCTTAGATTGAAGATATTGATGTCACTATTAAACTTGCAAACAGAGACACTATTTCACCACTTGGGATTGTAGAGATGTTGAAGTCTTGCGTGAAAAAATTAAGTACCCCACTGATTTCTTAGTACTGGTTCACAACATGATAATTTTTGCCCCATTATATTTCGTAGACCTTTCTTTAATACTGTTAATGCTGTAATTAATTGTGTCACAAAGAAGGTTAAAGTAAGCTTTCGTGATGTGTATCATCAATTTAATTTCTCTAACTTTGGTAGAAAACCACACGAGAAAGAATTATCTAGTAAAGATGAAATTATTGGTCTTGCTTCTATTGCTATGCCTCCTACCGATCCATTAGAACAATACTTGTTAGACCATGAGAATGATATGCATATGAATGAGATAAATGAAATAGATGAGATATTCTTTATACAAACACCTATTCTTAAAAACAACTTGCATGTTGACATTTTAGGGGATCCTCCCCCACCTAAGGGAGATCCTGTGTTTGAGCTAAAGAAATTACCCGATACTTTGAAATATGCTTACTTGATGAAAAGAAGATATATCATGTTATTATTAGTGCTAACCTTTCAGAGCATGAAGAAAAGAGGTTACTCAAAACTCTGAAGAAGCACCGAGCTGCTATTGGATATACTCTTGATGATCTTCAGGGCATTAGTCCCACTCTACGTCAGCACAAGATTAATATGGAACCGGATGCCAAACCTGTCGTTGATCACCAACGCCGCTTGAATCCTAAAATGAAGGAAGTGGTAAGAACTGGAATATTAAAGATTCTGGAGGCAGGTATAATCTCTATCACATAGCTGATAGTAGATGGGTAAGTCCTATTCACTGCGTTCCTAAGAAAGGAGGTATAACTGTTGTTCCTGATGATAAAAATGACCTTATACCAAAAAGGATAGTAACTGGCTATAGGATTGTAATTGATTTCAGGAAATTAAACAAAGCTACTAGAAAAGATCATCACCCCTTGCCTTTTATTGATCAAATGTTAGAAACATTATCTAAGAACACACATTTTTTGCTTTCTTGATGGATGTTGTGGCTTTTCTCAAATACCTGTGTCAAAATAGGACCAAGAGAAAACTACTTTTACATTCCCATTTGGAACTTATGCTTATAGACGTATGCCTTTTGATTTATACAATGCACCCGCTACCTTTCAAAGATGTATGACCTCTATATTCTCGGACTTTTGTGAAAAGATTGTTGAGGTATTCATGGATGATTTTTCTGTTTACGAGACTTCTATTGATGATTGCTTGGGCAACTTTGATCGAGTTTTGCAGAGATGTGAAGAAACTAATCTTGTCTTGAATTGGGAGATGTGCCACATTATGGTGAATGATGGTATAGTACTTGGGCATAAATTTTTTGAGCGAGATATCGAAGTAGACAAACCTAAAGTTGATGCAATAGAGAAAATGCCATGTCCTAAAGATGTTCAAGGTATAAGAAGTTTCCTTGGTCATGCTGGTTTCTATAGGCATTTCATTAAAGATTTCTGAAGATTTCTAGGCCATTAAATAATCTTCTTGAAAAATATATTCCATTTGTTTTTGATTATGATTGTGTAGAAGCATTTGAAATACTTAAGAAAGCCTTAATTTCTGCTCCCATTGTTCAACCACCCGATTGGAATTTACCATTTGAAATTATGTGTGATGTTAGTGATTATGGTGTTGGTGATGTTCTAGGGCAAAGAGTAGACAATGAATTGAATGCTATCCATTATGCTAGTAAGACTCAAGGTAGTTCCCAAAGAAATTATGCTACTAGTGAGAAGGAATTTTTAGCAGCTGTGTTTGCATGTGATAAGTTTAGACCTTATATTGTTGATTCCAAAGTTACTATTCACACTGATCATGCTACTATTGAATACCTTATGGAAAATAAAGATGCTAAGCCTAGACTGATTAGGTGAATGCTTTTACTTTAAGAGTTTGATTTGCATATTGTTGATAGAAAGGGAGCTGAAAACCCGGTAGCAGATAGTTTGTCTAGAATGGAAAATGTTCTTGATGACCCAATGCCTATTGATGATAATTTTCGTGATGAGCAACTAGCTGTTATAAATGCTTCCTGTAGTACTCCTTGTTATGCAGATTATGCTAATTATGTTGTTGCTAAATATATACCACCTAGTTTCACCTACCAACAAAAGAAAAAGTTCTTCTATGATTTACGACATTACTTTTGGGATGACCCACATCTTTATAAAGAAGGAGTAGATGGTGTTATTAGAAGTTGTGTACCTGATCATGAACATGCATAGATCCTACGGAAGTGCCATTTTGAGGCCTACGGAGGGCACCACGGTGGTGACAGAACTGCATAGAAGGTATTACAATCTGGATTTTATTGGTCTACTCTTTTCAAAGATGCTCGTTAGTATGTCATCTCTTGTGATGAATGTCAAAGAATTGCTAACATTGGTAGACGTCACGAAATGCCTATGAATTATTCACTTGCTATTGAACCATTTGATGTTTGGGGTTTTGATTATATGGGACCTTTTCCTTCGTCCAATGGGTATACTCATATTTCAGTTGCTTTTGATTACGTTACTAAGTGGGTAGAAGCTATTCCAACTAGTACTGCTAATCATAACACTTCTATTAAAATGTTTAAAGACATTATTTTCCCGAGGTTTGAAGTCCCTAGATATTTAACGACTGATGGTGGTTCACATTTTATTCATGGTGTGTTCCGTAAACTTCTATATAAATATGATGTGAACCATAGAATTACATCACCTTATCATCCTCAATCTAGAGGTCAAGTTGAAATGAGTAACCAAGAAATAAATTTGATCTTGCAAAAGACTCTTAATAGATCTAGAAAGAATTGGTCTAAGAAACTTGATGATGTTGTATGGGCATATAGAACTTCTTATTAAAAATCCAATGGGAATGTCCCCATATAAAATGGTCTATGGAAAAGCTTGTCATTTACCTCTTCAGTTAGAACATAAAGCTTATTGGGCAATTAAATAACTTAACTATGATTTCAAACTTTTCGGTGAAAAGAGGTTATTTGATATTAGATCATTAGATGAATGGAGGACACAAGCCTATGAAAATGCCAAGTTGTTTAAACAAAAAGTTAAAAGTTGGCATGACAAGAGAATCCAGAAACGGTAATTCAATGTAGGGGACCTAGTTCTTTTGTACAATTCTCGTTTCAAGTTCTTTGCAGGTAAGCTTCTCTCCGAATGGAAAGGACCTTATATCGTCGAAGTGGTTTATCGCTCCCGAGCTATCAAGATCAATAGTGCCTAAGGCACAAATCCGAGAGTGGTTAATGGGGAAAGAATTAAGCATTATATCTTAGGTACGCCCATTAATGTTGAAACTAATAATATTCAAGTGATGACACCGAAAGAGCACATAAGAGAGACCTCCCGGAACACTCCAAAAACCCGAAAACGGGTTGGTATGTGATATGGTAAGTAAACCAACTCCAAAAATTCCATTTTTTTGCATTTTGGTATTTTAGAAAAACTACCAAAATAAAAATCAGCCAGGGGACCCATGAGAGAGTCCCAAGCCAACAGGGCACGACCACCCCCCTGGGAGCGCCCTAATGGCTTGGGAGCACCTCGTGTGCCTCCCGGACTCTGTTTTCTTCCCAAACACGTGTTCTGACCTAGAAAAATTCATTATATATACTCCCATATGTTTTGACCACCCATCGCAAGTTTCTCCTCTGTTCTTGTTTCGGGCTATTTTTCTGACAGATCTAGATCGCCATGACGCCGTCAAGCTCGTCCAAGGGCAAGTTCTACGAGAAGGTCATCAATCCTTACCTTCCGGAGGTGATGAAACACCCTCAAACCATTGAGATGCATGAGGGGGTTCTTCACATCCGGGACGTACAAGGACCAAAGAAGGAAGGAAGCGAGAAGGCTAGGCTTGCGGCAGTAGAACAAGAGATCTTCAAGTGCCAAGGGATGGTGGAGCATGGACTCAGCGCCAATCACTCCATGATCACGGATTTTATTCGTGAAAATAAGAAGGAGAACAAGGAAATTGTGGAGATGAGCTTCAGGCTCCATGACAAGCTTCATGATCTACGAGCTGAAATATTTGATCTGCAAAACCAAAACTGCGAGTATGAATCTCATTTCAAGAGAATGGGTATAGCTGCAAGTTTTAGTATCCCAGAGACAAGCTCTTCCTTCTTCAACAGGGAACCTATGCCATGGAAGACGGAGGACAAGCCTTCTAAATCATCACCACCGTCACCCAAGAAGGACACTTGAGTACATGAGTATGGGCACCACCCTTAGCTTGTTCCAAGCTTGGGCGAGGTGCCCCGACATCGTATCACCATCACTTTTGCCATTATCATCGATCTTAGCTCGATCCTTAGTTATTTCATGATTTAGAGGAATAAAAATGTAGTATTGCTTTTCTTAGAGTGTTTGCTTTGTGATCTACCTATCATTGTAATCGAGTTTGAGAATTATATAATAAATATCAGTTGAGTTTGTTCGCTTTACTCTCATGCATCAATCATCATAGCAATAAAATAAAAGAAATAGAAAAATCACATTGTAATCCCATGGGAATTCGAAGTAATGACTTCACATAGAAAAAAGTATGATTGATAAAAGTTCTTGGGAGTTAACAAACATTGTGTTAGTCATTGATTTAATCCATGCAAAATTACGATAGAGCAGAGGAGATTCACATACAAATACACTATATTGGACATCTTTTATGATTGTGATCCCCCATCAAATATTATATAATGATTGAACTGTTGATGTTGGACAAGGAAGACAGCTTAATGAGTTATGTTTGTTTACATTCACATAGAAGTTATATTGTCATAGATCCTGTAACATGTGGTGCTTGCTTAGGAACTTTTGCTAGCCCAAAATTCCGCACTAAGTAGAGATACTACCTGTGCATCCATAACCCTTAAACACAGTTTCTTGCCATGAGAGTCCACCATATCTACCTATGGATTGAATAAGATTCTTCAAGTAAGTTGTCATCAGTGCATAAAGTAATAAAAATTGCTCCTAAATATGTACGATATTTTATTATAAGGGAGAATAGGCTTTGTACGATCTTGTGATGGAAAAGAAATAAGAGCAAGAGACTGCATAATAAAGGTTGCTGTCATAAGGGGCAATATAAAATGATGTTCCTTTACATTAAGAGCTTGCACATCGAAAAATAAAAAGCGCATGACAACCTCTTCTTCCCTCTGTGAAGGGCCTATATTTTACTTTTATGAATTTAATTTTCTGTATTTACTTTTATGCAAGAGTTAATAAATGTTTATCCCTATTGCAACCTATTAATTATTTAGTTAGCAAGCATCATGTGTTGGGAAAGATCCAAATATATATATCCAGTTGGACGTAGGTGATCATGAGTCATTATTGTTGACATTATCCTTTAGTTAAATAAGTTGGGTGGCGAAAACAATAAATCCCCTATCTTCCTACGTGTCCGATGGAAACATTAGCTCCAAAAATATGCAATGAGTGTCAGCAATCATAGAAGACTAAATGATAGTTGAGTATGTGAACTTGCTAAAAGGAAAGCTCTTACATAAACCCTTCTCTGAAATATGATGAATTGTGATTGTCTCAATGACTAAGAACATAGTTTGTTGATTGTCAATTTAGTTTATGCTTCATACTTCAATGTTGTGGATAGATTCACTACTACAGAATGGTCCAAACACGACACATCAATCAGAGACCCTTCGACGAAACTGTTTGCGATCCATCAATCGCAAACGGTATAGTTCAAGCTCCGCCGCCAATGAAGAAAACCGTGCGCGATGAAGAACGAACAAATACGGTCCAAAAAATAGTTGCGTGTATCATAGAAATGCATACAGTTTGTTCTTATGAACTGTTTGTGATTATGGAAGATAACGGAAAGGGTTAACAAACTATATACGTGTGCGTAGTGTGGCATACAGTTCACTCGGACAAACTATTTGTGCTGATCCAACAGAAGACAAACGAGTTAGCCTAAGAAGGCGTGTGTGATACCCGGCAAACAGTTCATTCATCAGAATTGTGTGGGATGACCAATAATAACCCAAACGATTCATCCTGACAAACGTGTGTGTTGTGGGTACCCGACAAACAGTTCATCCATCAGACCTGTGTGGGAAGACCAACAATAACCCAAACGATTCATCCTGACAACCTGTGTGTGTTGTGGACACACGGTTGCTGCTAATAATTGAATGAGATGTGATTTACTCTGTTTGCACAACATCTAGATGCTTTGTCTACAGAACACCAACATTATTGTTGCATAACCAACTTGAACATGCAGTTACATAAGTGACTACACAACACATGTACATTCCTCAATATAAATTTACAAGAAGTAGATGATCACCAAATCATACTGTTCTTCTGATGACGGTTGCCGACACAGCTCTGCTTGTGGCTATCCCACGCCGTCTGTAGGAAGGAGGCACTTCCTCATGTCAATGATCCTCCTGTACATCTCGTAGCTGGTGTACGCGTCCTTGGCCGCGTACTTGATGTGTTCTTCATCCAGTTTGTTCACCCAGGCCGTGTGCCAGGCAGTCTTGTCCTTGTGACACTCAGCCTTCATGTCTCTGTAGTAGGGGTCGATGATGGCCGCGGCGAGGTCAACCAGGGAGTCCTTCTGCTTCTTCTTCTTGTCGCCCCAGACCCTGTACTGACCTTGGATGTTGACAAGCTTCTGGCAGGACAAGCCCGAAGTCTTGAGCACCTTTAGATCGTTGGTGGTGTCCACCATTGCGAACCTGTAGTCGGAGCTGTTGACAAACCTGGCGAAATGCTCGCAAGGCCTTGTGGCCAGGCAGTAGTGGTAGACGAGCACGTGATGGCGCACGCACAACTGGGCGATGACAACCTTCTGATCATGCCCGGCACGACCGCCGGTGTACTCGAGGTTGAAGCCGACCACTTTGTACTTGTCATCCTCAGCAAGCAGCTGCTCCAACGTGTTAATGGAGTTCACCACCACGACCGGGTCGTTCGTGTAAACCACCGAGAGGTTCGTCTTCCTGATGTGTGTGTCCACTTTGACAATTTTGGCGAACTGCCGCTCGGCGCTGGCAGCCGTCATTGGATCCGCACGGGAAGGTTGAAGCGATGAAGAGATGTGCATCCTCTCTGTATTATTTGTCGTCGTGGGTGTGCTCCTTGGGTTGTGTGGCGCGATCGGAACATGGAAGAGACGAAGGTAAATGGCCGCATCAACCGCATGGCAGTTTTTGCAGCGCTTAACTGCATGGTGGGGCCGGAAGCGGCGCAACCGCTTGCATATGGCTCCCCGAATGTGCCTGATCGTTCGCGCGTGGACACCGGCAGAGCGGGCACGCACGGACGTGAGCACAGCGTGCCGAGGCCGCATCAACCGCCTCCTGCGTACATTCATTCGTGACGGTGCGTACAGAACGACCGTTTGCTTTGTAATAAAATGCAAACAGTTTTTTATTATTAACCGTCTGCGTACTTGTCATTTCTCCCACCTCCGTCTCGTCTTGTCACCGCGTTGCCGCACGAGGATTCCAGTGCGCGCTTCGGGAGCGCACAACGTTTCTTTTCGGCTTCCCGTTCCTGCGCAACCGAGCTGGAACGCGCGCAAGCTTCCAGTTCCCACGCAACCGCACTGGAACGCGCGCAAGCTTCCAGTTCCCGCGTAGTAATGCGTGCAAGCTTCCCGCCCGGCTCGCCTGCTTTATAAACCCCCACGGCCGGCCTCTCCACATCGCATTCATCCCCTCCCTGCCCGTAGCTTCCCAAGTTTGCTTCTCCCCCAATCGCCAATGCCACCTATCCGTCGTCGTCGCTCCGCCACTCCGCCAGAGGGCAGCTCCAGCTGGGAGGCTGCACCACGTCGGCGGCGTAGTACCCGTAAGCGTGAAGTGCATGTGGCATCCTTGTTGGCTGTGCGCACGGCACCCACCACACGCTCCTCCACATTTGCTCGAAGGCAGCTGCTGCCGGCGACCGCCGTCGCCCCCACCCCATCGCCGGCCGCCATTTTCGCCACCCCACCAGCTGCCTCCTTAGCTGCCACCACACCAGTGTCCGCCTTGGCAGCCACCCCACGGTCAGCCGCCGGGGCCATCACCCGCTCCGCCACCGTGGCCCGAAGGCGGGAGGAGGAGGCCGCCGCCGAAGCACAGCCGCTCGGCTTTTGCGTCAGTGGCCTAGCGCGCTACATCAACTTCCTACATGAGGAGGAGGAGCGCCAGGTCGAGCACGCACTGAGGCTCACCGCCGCCGTGGCCGCAGCAGACGCCGTAGCTATGGCGCGGAATGAGGAGATCGATGCCGAGTTCCGCCGATTCGAGGAGGCGCGTCAGGAGCGGCGGAGGGCAGCGGCGGCAGCCGACGAAGTTGACTCCTCCAGCTCCTCGGTAGGCTTCTCCTCCTCTGCCTCTTACTGAACGCGCTCGACAGAGGAGAAGGCTGCTGGCAATAGCACAAAGCCCCTCCGGAGTAGTATTTAGGGGCTATTTTGTTCAGTTCATCTTACTATAGATATGGTTGAACTGTACCATGTACTTTAAATTAGCTAGTATATATAGTTGAACTAGCTATTTCAGTACATGGTTGGCAACAAATGGGGAAAAGTTTGTTCGATTCAGCTGTCGAGTTGAACTATTTTGTACAAAGACCAATGCTTGATCAATGAATGAAATCCATATTTACTGAATTTCAGTTGCAAAATTGCACCGTAATAATGATTTTGTTCTTGCAAAATTGGACAAATCTCACTG
The DNA here is from genome assembly GCA_039707655.1 of Elymus sibiricus. NCBI lineage: Eukaryota > Viridiplantae > Streptophyta > Magnoliopsida > Poales > Poaceae > Elymus > Elymus sibiricus. The sequence continues at coordinate 416,187,560 of CM077675.1, forward strand.
ATTCCAATTTGACAAATGAAAATTTACCCAATATGACAGATTTGAATCTTACCTGACTCCTGCTGCCAATGCATCGATCAGTGCTTACATGGGGTGCTTAGTGTATTAAATGTCTTAGCAACTCAAGTCCATAATGCATTGTTGCTAAGGTCCCTTCATTCAATGATTTAGCAACTAAACTCTTGCATGTATTGGTGAGTTCCTTCACTTAAGTGTTTTGCCAAGGTTCACGCGTTGGGCATGTTTCTTCTTGTGGTCACAAAACTCATATCTCTCCTTAATTACCTTCCCACATAAGATTTTTTTGCATACATGGCAACCTCAGCAGTTAGCAACGGTAGAAGTTGTAGCATCGGGAAGGGCACACGGGTCATCATTCACAACCGTTTGCGATGACGCAATGGCAAAATTCCTTCGCGCCAGATTTTCCCTTGGCTTAGTAGGGAAGGAACAATTGCCCTCGGTTTGCATACGGGTATTCAGTCTGAAACGTCTTTGATGACTGCCAAAGGACACGCCACCCCGATGAGCGTGCGCAGGACACTGCTCGCACGCCACCCGTCTACTCAAACACCTGTCCGCACGCTATCTCCTTGCCAATACACATAGCGACACGTGGCCCGCACATAAATGGTCTGTAGAACGTCCACGAATTATAAATAATACGCCCGTTTGCGATGGTAACGTGACATATTTTTGTTCCAAAATGCCTTTGTTGGCTATTAATAATGCTTACTCTTTCTCTCAAAGTGGACACTAAAAATAGCACAACATATTTATGCTTTATATGATGAGGCCCTGCCCAACATAGACCTTGTGACTGTAGTTCATGTTTGAATTATGTACATTAAATGCACACAAAACTCAATTAATGTATAAAAAAGTCATACAAACCGTTAATAATTTAATATGTTTGCAGTACACACCTATTGCTTTATGTTGTTTCTAGGAAAAAATCAAGGAGAGAAGAGGCATCGGATGTCGTTTTTCACCCGCAGATGTGGCATGCATATATATGTTCCCTAACGGAACCACTGGACGTAGCTTATTGTGTGAGAACCTCATGTTTGTAAGAGGCTTGTGACAAAACATGGCCAACTTGGTATTTTTTTACCACGACATATGTGTGCCTTTACATGACACCATTCCAAGTTTCATGAATTTCTGATAGAGTTTTGGATTTACGAGAATTTGGAAACAAAGTTTCTCGATATTTGTGGCCGAGCCAACATGCTTAGATGTTTGAAATTCGTTCTCATTTCTTGCATGTGACCTAACACATGCATCCAAGGATGCATATATGATTTTTCAACCCATTTTGCCGCCCCGGACCTTGTGACTGTAGATCAAATTTGAATTATGCAGATTAAATAATGCATCAAAACTCAATTAATGTATTAAAAGCCAGACGATCCCTTAATTTAATCATATTTTTGCACTTCGCACGTACATGTCTATGTTGTTTATATAAAGAAAATCAAGGAGAGAAGAGGCATCAGATGTCTTTTCGCCCGCATATGTGACATGCATATATAATGTTCCCTATCGAAACCACAAAGCTTCTTGTGAGGAGCTCCGATTTGTAAGGGGATTGTGCAAGAACATGTCCAAATTGGACAATTTTTTTACCACGGCATGTGTGTGCCGTTGTCACGACACCATGCCAAGTTTCATGAATTTCTGACGTGTTTTGGATTTATGGGAATTTGAAAACCAAGCATCTCAATGTTTGCGGCCGAGCAAACAGTCAATGAGATGTTAGAAATCCATTCCCATTTCTTGCATGGGACCTAAACATGCATCCAGGGAAAGGCATATATTTTTCCAACCTATTTTTCATGTGTTGGACCTTGTGATTGTAGGTCAAAGTTGAATTATGCACATTAAACGACTACAAAACTCAATTAATATGTTAAACAGGTCTCACGAACCCTGGAAAAAATCCACAGTTTAGCATGACTGTCAGAAAGTTGCTCTATGGTGACTCCAGAAATACATACAACGCCAAAAGAGACAACGGATGTTGTTTCACACATAAAATGTGAACTTTCCCTATCAGAACACACGACTTTCTTGTGAGAACCTTCGGTTTGTAAGAGGCTTTTTGCCAAAACTTGTCCAAAATTGGGTATTTTTTACCACAACAAACACACACAAAGCAATTGATGGCACCATGCCCAAATTTCATGAATTTCTGTCGAGGTTTGCATTTACATGAATTTAAAAACTAAGTTTCCCGATTTTGTGGTCGAGCCAAGACGATGATGATATGTTTGAAATTCATTCCCATTTATTGTGTGGGACCTAATTAAACATGCAGCCATGGAAACATATATGGTTTTTTTGACATATATTCATGAGCTGGACCGTGCAGTGATTGTAGTTCAAATTTGAATTATATATGCACATTGAATGCCTAGAAAACTCAATTAATGTACTTAAAAGGCCAAACGAACTCTGTAAGATTCCATTGTTTCGCACGACACATTCACACTACTCTATGGAGACTCTAGAAATAAATTCAAGGCGATAAGAGACATCAGATGTTGTTTCGCACATAAAATGTGAACTGTCCCTACCGGAACCACATGATTTCTTGTGAGAATCTTCGGTTTGTAAGAGGTTTGTGCCAAAACTTGTCCGGAACTAGGCATTGTTTTTACCACAACACACATGGGCCATGACATCACACCATGCCATGTTTCATGAATTTCTCACGATATTTGGATTTACTAGAATTTGAAAACACGACTTCTCAAAGTCTACGGCCGAGCCAAAATACCATGAGGTTTGGAATTCGTTTAATTTCCATGTCTTGCATGGGATCAAAACATGTATCCAGTGACAAATAGTTGATTTTCAACCCATTCAGGTGCACTCTAGCTAGTATGTGCTTAATTAACTGAAGTTCAAATTTGAACTATGCACATGAAATGTCTAAAAAACTCTTTAAATGTTTTAAAGGGCCTAAACAATTCTGAATTATTCCATATTTAACACACAGTCCTACAGTTGCAAGTTCACTACAGATAAATGTTATTGCCATCCAAACACCTTCAATTGCCAATGTAACTTCATTTTTCCTCTCAAAGCAGTTTGAAAATCAAATACATCGCAAACAGTTCTTGATCATGAAACATGTGTGATGTGGTTTCAAAATATCTTGGGCCAATCCTCATATATGGCTTATGCCGGAAGCTTCAGTCCACCGCCGGCGCTTCAACCACACAGTCACACTTGTTCCCCAAGACCACTATACTGTTCAAGCGTCGCCGGTGAAAGATGGGGACGTGGATCCGCGTCATGAGGGCAACTTCGGCGACCCACTCTGGCCCGAGCGCGGCTGCATCAGCCATGAACGCGCTCACAACATCCTTGAGAATGGCTGCAGTCTCCGACAGGGCGGCTGCGGCCGTCGAAAGGGCAGCTGCTGCATCTGAGATGGCGGCAGCAACATCCGCGACCGGGATAGCAAATGGCGAGAACGGCACAGCAGCTATCCGTTCCTCGGCGGCCGCCGTAGCCCTGATGGCGGCTACCCATGCCTATGCCGATGCCGCCCACGCCCAGCTCATGTCGGTCACCGCACAAATAGCAGCTGTCTTCTCTGAGAACGGTCGGCAACCTACGTCCGAAGAGCTGGCAATCACCGAGAGCGCTCGGGCAGCCTTCCATTGGTCGGCAACCTCCCTTGCCAAGATGGAGGCCGTCAATGCCCGGACCGCGGTCGCCCACGCCAAACTCGTGGCGGCCTTTTCCAAAGAGATGGCGGACGCGGACGGCGAGATGCTTGTAGAGTATGTGGTGATGGATGCCATGGAGCCCCTTCCCCTGGAGGTCGTCGTGCGCGAGCTGGTCATGGAGGATGCGGTGGAGATCGGCGAGTGTCAGGCGGAACATTAGTCGTTGTTTAGAGCGCTGGTCTTTTGGTAGAGTAACGTTTAGGTCAACCAGCTCTGTTTAATTGCTCGATTAAGTACGTGCGGGCTGTGGTGTAGGCTCTTTTGTGCAGTACCAAAATTAGCAATTGATGTTAAATTATGCGACAACGTGGATGACCACTGTATCCAGGGAAATTCGGACCAAAAATTTGCCGCCATATCCCCATTCCATCTTCCAATGTAAAATGAAATTGAAGTTCATCACACACACTTTTTTGGAATGAACCATGTGCAATGTAGTACCCAATCTTACGTCCGAAGATTGGAGACAAACATTTGTACGTCCAAGTTCATCACACACGGGGTATATCATAGGCTTCGTTTGTGATGTGTTGATATCGAGAACTATTTTGAAAAATTTGCATGTTCAAGTTCATCACACACGGTGTATAACACAGGCTTTGTTTGTGATGTTTTGATATCGCACATGGTTCCGAATAAGGTATTGTTTCCGATGGTGCTTTCCGCGCCAGTTTTTCGCTGCACCGAATGAAAATTTTGGGCTGCCGCGGAAATATCTACCTCCCTCGCCCCCAGTACCAATCAAAAGCCACATTTCCCCCTTTTCCTCTACCTTTCCTAGTTCAAACCTTCATTGCTTGCTTGCAGCGCCGCCTCCTCGCCGGCGACGCTCCTTCCTGCTGCTCGGCCTCGTTCATCTAGTCAGGTAATCGACACCTCCCCAATACCCCCTCACCCCCTCTTCCTCCATCCCACATGGCCCGACCGCCGGCGCGACACCTTCCACCCAAATCACCACCCCATCCTCCAAATAATCGCCGCCGAAAGCCATGGTGCACGCAGTATAGCCAGGATCTCAAAGACCATTTGGCTGCAGAGAAGCAAATCGCGGCTGCACGCGCAGATGAGGCAGCTATGGCTTCCATGCATGATGACTCCCAGATCTTGGAGGAGCACCTCGCCGTCGAGGCCATCGTCGATGCCTCGCGCGCTGACGCCGCCACATGGTTGGCTGCTATAAACGACAGCTCGTGGTCTTTTCTCGAGGGCACCGCCGGTGTGTTCGACGAAGACTTCGATGTGTTTTCTCAGCGTGCACATGCTTACCTCAACTCCAGAGCCGGCATGTTGGTGCCGGGACAGGATTAGGCCACTCACCACTACGAGGGGTGCACCCACGGTGTGGAGGCCTCGCCCTCTTCCAAGTTGACGGAGCCCATCATCATCGATATCTCCGACGATGAGGAATAGCATGTTTTTCTTAGCTTTATCACTAAGGACCTATGTTCACCTAGCTACGCCAGTTAAGCACGTTTCGTTTAGCTGTTGCATGTGCCGCTACTGCCTTTCTTTTAGAAATTCTAGTGAAATGTCCAATGTAATGCTACTGCAACCTGAACTTCTCGTATGTTCTATTGTGCAATGTGGTGCTTAGTTAACTCTTTCGTTCATTTGTTGTGGTGATCATTTAACTATTTAATTCAATTCTGAAATATGATGTATGATTGTTGTTGGTACAATTTTGTATTGTTATGCATGTGACAAATAAATCGAATTTATATGTACTAAATACATGTGCAACATATAGAATTGCTACATTTCCTAGTTCTTAGCACGCTTGGTTTAGATAACTGGATTTTCAATGTGGCTCGATCTAATCTGTTGGATCCGCAATGTGTTTATTTTCCATTAACATATTTCAGTGATAGTATGACAAATATCACTTGTAACCTGATCAATATTTGTCTTAAATATGTTGCAGGGGGAAACAATGGGGGACACTAAAGTTTACCATCGAGGTTTGCACATCCATAGTCGTTTGGCTAATAGCACATTATTGTGCAATTGCAGAAACCATTGTAATATGAATGTTTTTATTAATAATTTGTTCTTGCACATGTAGGTCCTGCTGTAAGAGGTTTAGACCCACTGTTCGACCCTTTTTGCATGTGGGAAAATGAGGTGTCCTTGAATATCAATCAAATCAAGAAACTCAGAAAGATTGTTAAGATAAAGAAACTAGCTACATAAAACAACAAGTTGTTTGTCTGCACAATGAAAAAGACATCAGTCAACTATAGGATGGTACCATCTCTTTCACCTTGTCCTTTTCCATTTGCGCCATTTCAAATTTTAGAAAAGATATTTATGCGTATGTTTGTTTTCAGTCCTTCTCAAGGCGGTTCATCGATGATTACGTCTCAAACCACCTGTATGATCAAGAGGCTATGAAGGTATTCATACAGCACCCACGGTATAATCTTGAAGTCTTCCTTAAGAAGACGAAGGATGGGCGGGCAATCATCCACAGGCACTGGCCTAAAGTTGCCAGGACCTTCAACATCATTGAAGGCTTAGTATTCGCCTTCCGCTTTAACAGTTTTCTAGATGAGATTCATCTGTCTATTTACCGTCTATGATGATACTTAATTTCCAAAGGTTTTAGATGTTGCATTTGAAACTTTGTCTTGTTGTGCAATTGGGTAGCTAGGTAGTATATGCCTATATGTTGTTGTACCCTAATGTAATTCAGTTATGAAATCCTAGTTGCCATACTACGAATAAGAAATATATTTTGTGGTTGATATGAAATGTTAATTTTGATTACTAAATGGATTATAAATAATTGATCAATCAGGCTGATTATTGGGGATCCCATTGCAGACGGTTTCTAAGACAACATCGTGGGCGATGACCTGAACAAACCCACACGGTTTCTAGAAAGTTGGCATGTTGGATCATTGAGCAATCACACACAAATTCTGGTCGATAACTGTGTGCAATAGGATAACCAATCACAAACGTTTTCACATAGCTAGTGTGTGTGATGGGCAGCTCAATGCCAAACAGTTTCTTCTAGACACCGTGAGTGATGTTTTGCGTAACGCAAACGACAGAATTATAACTATCGTGTGTGATGACCACACCTATCACAAACGATGTGATGCAGAAAATTGTGTGTGATCTGCAATACGAACGGAAACATACCCTTGGGATTCCTTGTGTGGGATGCTAAGCTCATCTCACACGTCTTCCCCAATATGTATGTTTGTGATGGTCCTTCCAATCGCAAACGATATGTTTTTGTCCATCGTGTGCGACCAGGTGCAGGCATCGCCGACGGGTTTTGCCTGTCATGTGGGATAGGCCCGCCCTATCGCCCACACATGCAAGGCGACGGTTTAAGACTACGTCACGGAAAGGGGTTAAAAACCGTTTGTATAGCACGCGGCTGCATTAGTGATTGTAACTTGTTTATGAGAAGTCATATGATGAAAAACTTGCTGCTATGTTAATATTCATGATGCTCTCATGTCCGTATTCTGTTTTTATCGACACCTCTCGCTCAAATTATGTGGTCATTATTTTCGAGTTTGGCTTTCGCTTGAGGACAAACGAGGTCTAAGCTCGGGGTAGTTGATACATATATTTTGCATCATGACTTCTTATAAATATTGATATTATTCTTTGCCATTATTCCACTTTATGATACAATTCTTATGCCTCTTCTCTCTGAATTTACAAGGTACATCACAATGAGGGAAATTGTCGGGAACTGGAACTCTAGACCTAAAAACCAAGAAAAAGGGCTGAAAATTCACTCGACTCCAAATGACCTGAAAGTTCACGATGAACTTTTCTGGAATATATGTTAATTTATGGAGCAAAAATATACCAGAGGGGGGCACCTGTTGGTGCCAAGCCAGTTGGGCGCGCCCACTCCCCTAGGCACGCCCTGATGGCCTGGGGCCACCTCCCAGGTCCTCCAGCCTCCCTCTTCTTCTATAATGGTCGGCAATTCGAAGACCGCGTTAAGCAACGTGTCGTTAGAGATCAACCGTGTTAAATGAAGGGCCTATTCATAGTATAAGCCGATGTGGGTAACGACGTAGGCCTCGGATGCCTGAAGCCGACCACTTCACACACCGGGGGCTCATCATTAGCCCCCACAGTCAAACTCCTACGCCTAAGTGAAAGTTATAAAGCCATTACATTCTGATTTTCTAGTTCCTACAAGCACATACCGCCTTCGGGTACCAAGACATTGGCTAAGGGTCAGAGCTGACTCAACGAACACCCTGTGTGTATTCTACATTGGGGTAGAAGCCGACGACTGGCCACTTTCAGTTCAACACGGTCGAACAAGAGGGAAATCAATTAAAATAACACACATATACGAGGAAATTTAATGACATACTCATATGGTTTTTTACATCCCATGTACTTCGGCATTCCGAAATACTAAAGGTGATACAATAAAGTGTCATTTGGACACATGACCTCAATAGCCCGTGCGCCTTCTTCCACCTCGGCAAATAATTGATCTGCGGTGCACTGCTTCCCTTCGAGGGGCCCCGCAGCAATGATCGTCGCATCAACCTTCCGGAAGTGCGTCTTCATGAAAGCGTACGCCCGCCGGGCTCCCTTGAAGCATGCAGATCGCTTCCAGCGATACACCTGCGGGCCATCAACCTGCAACTGGGCTAGGAGGCCAAAGAGGCTTGCCGACAGAACTTGATGCAGAGGTCCTGGAGCGCTGGCCTCGCCACGTGCAATAGCTCTGTCAGCTGCTTCATTTGATGGTTTAGCTGCAGTGACAATCGAGAGTCCGGGAACTGCCGCCAGAAGGCCTTCTCCTCCTCATGGCCCTGCAATTGCCCGAAGTGTTTGACGGCGTCCGATACACTCTTCGGAAGATCCGCAAAGACCTCAGCAGAATGCCGCGTGTGGGTGAGCTCAACGCACCCTTTGCTGTCAAACACACACTGCAATAAGTATGGCTTACCCATGGCTATTTTCTCTACTTGTTGGAGCACCTCGCAGTTAGAACGGGCCGTGATCTGGAGCTCGGAGTGCGCAAGATGGAGCTTCTTGAGCTCTTCTTTCGCTTGCTTCTCCTCGGCGTGAAGTTTATCACGTGCTTCGAACATGCCCTTCAGGATCTCCTCGACCTCTACGACCCGTTCCTAGTCCTTCTCCCTGGCCTCCTTCTTGGCAGCTCGGGCCTTCTCCGTCTTCGCGGCTGTAGCCTTCTGCCGCTCCGCCTCCAGCCGAGCCTTCTTGAGCTCGACCTTGATCCCCTCAAGCTTGGCCAAGGCCAATATCATTCAAACCGTTTGGCATCAACTCTACCTCAAGAACAAACACAGTATGCTTCTCATGTTCAAAGTAACATTCAAAAAACAAGAAGTACTGATCATTTACCTTGAGACTGCTTGAATTGTTGTTTCATCAGGTCGAGGTCCTTCTCGGACCTCTCGAGCTTCCGGTTTACCTCCGCTATCTCGGAGCTGATGAGGTAGAAACCTGCAAACAAAGACCCCGGACATAGGCCCGACGGACAATTTATTAACCTCCGATGAGCGCCTCATATCACTTGGCGGCGTCTCGGGAGCTAAGCACCAAGCTCCTAGTTCTATTCGACCCCAACACCAGTTCCTCGAAAACGCCCTTGGGCTCGGGGGCTACTCACTGACCATGCCATTTCGAAGGTCATGAGAACATGTCATTAGACAGATACATGGATTTGCAAATTAAACGCAAAACATAAATTAGTTTTGAACAAGGATAAAGGAATACCTCGAAGCTCGTAACGAGGCTCTTGAAGACCTCGTGCAATCTGCCCCCGCGGACCGGAAGCCTTGCAGCGCTGCACCTATCAAGGCTCGGTGCTGGTCTTTGAGGGAGGAGCCCTTCAAGGTCTCCTCCATCTCCTCAGCCCACCCCGTGCTAGCCCGCCCTTGTGTAGGAAATGGGGTGGCACGACCTCAGACCCAAACACCTGGGTGCTGGGCGGAGGGGTCTTCGACCGCAACACTGGAGCCGGGGCGGACTTCGGCTGGACCAACGATTGGGCCAGCGTTCCCTTAGCGACCTCGGGGATCTTATCCCCTTGATCCTGCGGGACCGAAGTGTCGACCTCGGTCATGGTGATCGACCCTCCGACCCTTGCTATGTCAACCTGGGGGCCGTAGTAGAAGTCACCTCCCCTAGCCCATCATGAGCTGGCGGAGGAGTGGAGCGGTCCGGGGTCCCGCTGACGGATGGCAACCTGCTTGAAGAGTCGCTTGGGCGCACCTTCAACGGTCTGCGGGAAGATGCTCGTATGAGCCTACTTCTACTAAAACATAGATCTGATAAAACATAGAACATGGAAAACAGTGACGTACCCTCGGCGTGCTGGTTTTTCCTCCCTAGAACAAGGAGATCATCTTCAGACTCGTTGGAGATCACGATCTTCCCCCAACGACTTGCCGGCGGCCCCGGCTAAGGTTTTCTTCAGCCTCTTTGCGCCCTTAGTCGGTGCTCCGGCCTTGGCGTCCTCTGACACCATCCTCTTCCCTTTAGGGGGACACTACTAGGGAAAAGCTTATAGGTAGAATATTACCAGTAGCGTTGGGTAAACTACATGCGCTACTATTAATTTAGTAGTAGCGCTGGCCTAAAAACACGCTAGTGGTAATCGGTAGCAGTAGCGCGCACAAAAGTAAGGGGTGCTATTAATAGGCGCGGCACACAGTTCGCACACGGGCTAGCCACAGAAGCAACGCTGACCCACTGCCCGCGCTACTACTAATGGGGTTAGCAGTAGCGCCATTCATGCGCCGGCGCTACTATTGTGGCTAGCCCTGGCCCACCTCTCCCTTGCCCAGCATAGCAGTAGCACCTTTCCCCTAGACACACTACTTCTAAGTCGTACCTTATCCGCTTTCATTCTTCCCCGTGCCCCTCACTCCTCACTCTCTAGATCTCCCTCTCCACTATCTCCCTCGCGCCGGCGCTCCCGAATCTCGGCCGTCGGTCCCACGCGGCGGCCCTCCCCGTCCCAGCCCTCCTCACGCGGCGGCCCTCCCCTGTCTCGGCCATTCACGCAGTGGTAGCTCTCCCTCCCTCCTCTCTCCCACTCTCCCCCCTTCTTCCTCCTCCCTCTGTTTTTGCATTTCTAGATAAGATGAATGGATGGATGAATTGATGCATTTAGATGGTTATGAATGGATGCATTTAGATGGTTAGATGGATGGATGGATGCATTTAGATGAATGGATGCATTTGGATGAATGGATGCATTTAGATGGTTAGATGGATGGATTGATGCATTTAGATGCATATTCAAATTCATCCACATGCTGTAAACTGTGTTACAAAGGTGCTTCACGTCGTAACCATAAAAAATGTTTAAACTTGCAAACTTTCCTGGATGATTGCATCTAAACCGTTGCTCCTATGGATGTGATTTCTTCATGAGATTTGTTCTATGTGATGTCTACTTTGATGCCATGCCTTCGGTTGCCATGTAAATCATCATTAGAATGTTCATTTGTTTCTCCAAATGCGCTATCATGTTAAATCCGCTAATATGTTAATGATAAGTTCCGTTTTGATTAAAAAAATCGCCAAATTTCTCGCACTTAATATGTCCATTGTTAAGCAAATGTCATGCTAAATTTACAGGCGATTCCATGTCTCCTCGACGTTCTCGTGAATAGAAGTTGGAGTGGCGGAGGAAGTTGGTGGCGCGGGGAAAAAGCATTGACGATGCAGTGTTCGGATGGAGAGATTGTATACGGGAGATAAAAGAGGCGGAGAATATGTTCCGGGAGACTCCGAAACACAACTAAAATTTGTAGCATACGTCATCTTCTCGGAGGCCAACACTGCAGAGCATGCTCGGATGCCACCTCAGAATAGTCCCCACTTGGTTATCGAATGGGCGCTACAACAAGTGACATCTTTGTGCCTGACTCAAAGAGCCCAATGGGGAAGATTTGTCGGGATACTTCCGCCGAGAATGCCCCCACCATCATCAGATTCTGCTCATTAATAATACTGAAGTAAGACTAAGCTCTAGTTTAAGGTTTAATAGTTTTATCATTATTGGTCTCGATCTAGTAGTTCGGTCTGGACTTGTAAGATTTTGAAATCTAGTTATCTGTTTGAACTCAAGTTGTCATCAATAATGATATATACAAACCCATCCACTTCTGCTTACTAATGACACTGCTGCTACATGGGGTCCACCAGCGATACTGCTAATTACACTAGTGATGTCATTAGTAAACCCAAAAAAAGCATAAAATTATTAGTAGTAGCGCTGGGCCTAGAATTACCAGCAGCGTGTGTATGACAGTATCGCCCTTTCAATACACGCTAATGATATAGGATTTTACCAGTAGCGCTGGCTGAAAAGCACGCTACAACTAAAAAATAGTTGTAGCGTCGTAGCTGTAATGCGCCTACCAGCGCTACTGGTAGCTAAAAATCCAGCGCTACTGGTAGGATTTTTCCTAGTAGTGGGAAGATCATCCTTCTCCTCATCCTCCTCCGCATCTTCGTGGATGGTGGAGGTGTGGGTCTTCTCGGACCGGGTAACCAAGATCTCCCGCTTCCGAAGACCCGCCCTCCCCCTCTGGGACTTCGGCCCCTTGGGGACCACCACGTGCAGCTCCTTGACTAGGAGCGTTGTGAGCTAAGGGGTCCTCTCCCCTCTGGCAATGGGGCCGGGCACTGCACGATCTTTATCTTGTCTGACCATTTTTTGTAAATATCAAGGAAAACAATCCATCGAAATATGTCTCGCCATGCAAAGAAAGAAGAATATAAACGCTTGAGGTAGAACACTTTCTGGTGGGGCTCTATAGACGACCTCGAAGCCGAGGTATTGCCCCTCCTCGAGGATCTTGCCCTTGGCCAGCTCGAATAGCCACATCCACATGCTAGCCAGGTTGGTGTGGAAAAAGCGGAGGACTTGTCCCGCATCCTTGGGTTTATACTCCCACATCGGTTTGGCCCGAAGTTGGAGTGGGAGGACCCGACGTTTTAGCATGACGTTGATTACGTCGGGAAGCTGGAGGTGTTTCTCAATGGACCACCACTTGATCTTCTCGATCAGTGCATCTACCTCGTTGAGGTTCCCCCAGGCGACACGTTTCTCCATCCATGACTTGAGCTTTCTTGGGGGCCCGACCAAAAAGGCCGGGACTTCGGTTTGGCCTGGGGCGAGCGACTCAGTGATGCAAAACCACTCTTGCTACCATTCTTTCACTGTCTTGATAAAGGTGCCCTGGAACTAGTCAGCATGTTGGTTCTTACTGACCATGGCCCATCCACACTCCGCTAGATCAGAACCGCTAGACTTTGGTTTGACCCCGAAGGTCTTCAGCCAAAGGTCAAAGTGCGGTTCGCAACGGAGGAAGGCCTGGCAGACCGTGATGAAGGAGGAGAGGTGAAGAATGGAGTTCGGAGCCATGTGGTGGAAGTCGAGCCCATAATAGAACATTACCCCGCACACGAATGGGTGCAGCGGGAACCTCATGCCTCAGATGAGGTAGCGAACAAAGACTACCCGCTTCCCTTCTTTGGGAACCGGCACATGCTGGTTGGCGTCGGGGGCGCATGCGCCGATGGTGGGGGAGAGGTATCCCGCAGCACGCAGCTCCAGGATGGTGTCCTCCGTCACGGAGGAACCACCCAGTGCCCTTTAAGGGTATCGGCCATGGCTGGATGGGGGAGCTTGCGTTAGCTGGAAATGAGGCGTGCAAGATTGAATCTGGGTGCTGGAGTTAGACGAAACAGCAGGCGGGGCGTACGTATGAGAGCATGGTTACTTGCGTTGTTCTCTTTTTTACTCTTATAGGTTGTTGAAAGGCCAAGAGTCACCCTTACCGCGCCGATAAAAATGCCACTTCTACAAAGGATGCCGTTGTGCATATGGGGCGAACAAAATCTTGATGATATCCCTAATAAAGCAGGCACTATCTCCACCTTGATGGGACGCGCCTGTAAAAAAACTGCCTCGAGCCGCGATTCATGGTAGGTAGTAACTACAAGACCCATCGTGTGGTGCACCGCTTCGATAAAGTTGTCAGGATAGGTGGCACTATTCACACCTGCGTGGTCGGCCTTCGAGGCTAAGTTACCCCGCCTCTTCGGGTAAAGTATGAGCTCAGCTAGGTCTTGTTAATAAGACACCGCTTCTTTTGAGAACGCATTGGAAGTTTGGAAATCATGAAGGGGAACTCGTCTCCCAAGCCAAGGACTTCGGACCCGAGGTTATCTTCACCAAGGGAATCGTCCTCGGCATAGAAGACCAGTTCGGGGGCTACTGACGGTGTCCTAGATTAGGGGGTACTAGCCTAGTCTACCCATGCTCCTCGGATTGGACCAACGGGCCCTCATTCTTCCCAAGATGGACTTCAGAAGTTGTACAAGACTGCATCTGCCGAAGGCTTGACATATACTCCAAGACTTCTCCTGCCGCCTCTATGCCAAGATACCGACCTTGTAACCCTAGATACCCTACCTCGTGTGTATATAAGCCATAGGGTTTAGCCAGCAGAGGGGACATCAACACAATATCATTCACCTAGCCCTAGAGTTACAACACATCTGAAGATCTCGATGTAAATAAACTCTGTACTTGATACTTCTCCATCAATATAAACTAGAGCAGGACGTAGGGTTTTACTTCCATCAAGAGGGCCCGAACCTGGGTAAAACATCGTCCCTTTTTTCCTATTACCATCCGTCCGAGATACACAGCTTGGGACCCCCTACCCCGAGGTCTACCGGTTTTTACACCAACAAAATACAAACAATTGCACTCTTCTATTCATCACAAGATACCATTGATCAATCCTTTCATTCAACATATATAGAAGATTCGTTACTTTTCTTAACTAAAGTTTAGCTACAACCATTAAGGAAATACATAAGTCAAAATCAAGGCCATGATCTGTTAAAAAATATGATGACCAAGTTCTTAAGGGACCAAATGTTCGATCACTTGACTAGTACAAAATATTATAAAAAATACCAAGTCTTATATCCCCAAGCTGACATCAACTTCCATATGAACCAAATGTGTCAATGTTATGAACAAAAGCAATCACCAGAACATTTTGGATCAACTTGTGGACTTTCTACCTTCTTCCATTTGTCCCTGCAAAAGAACTCATGCTTGAGCAATCTTTGAAAATGAGAATTTGTTCAAATTTGTGAGTGGCCTATGATCCCAAAGATCTAAAAAGTATAAGATGTACTGCAAACAGGTTACAAAAGATATCCTTATCAAAACATCGACCGTAGTGAGGCTAGCACTAGCATATCATATGGCTTATTATAAAAATTTGTGCACTCATTGATAAGCAATGAAATATGTTCTAAGGTATAAGGAATAAGGTTCTTATTGTAATTTTAGACATTTGCATTTGATGTTCCTCAACCAGCAAACAATCAGATATGCACTTGTAACAATTCATGTACTAGCAGTCATATATGCATAAGCTGGAAGTGCACTTTCTAAAAAGCCATTTCAAATACCATATGCTACCGCAGTACTGCTACAAAATTTCATACTGGAAATTGGAACTGAGCTCAAGACACAATTCATGTGAATATCTTTTAGTGATTGAGTTATCATATCTATTGTGCTGTTACTATTGTAAGTAGGACATGAGTTTCTTCCTCAATAAAAGATGCAGTCAACAGTGTCTTTGTGTTCTTTAACTAATGCATGGCTTCTTTATTTTCTGAGAAGTACAAGGAAAAGGGAATCCAAAAACTAGAACAAATAAGAGACCACTACTATTGTTAGGTTCGACTTTCAGTAACAAATTAGATCAGACTGTAGACATGTTTATTTATCACCACAAATTTTCACATATGATGGGTATTGAATTTTCTTTGACTGATCTTGAGAGATAAGAAAGACCTTCCAAGTGATTACTGATTACTACTCAACTTTACAGTAAATGGTACACTCTGCTATGGTTAAAAATCAAAACGTCAACATATGCGTCTACTGTCTGTCGTATACATTTGAGTGAAATAACCAATAGTATCACTCCTTCTCCTTACCATTTTATCATATGAAATTAGCTTTACATGTAAATATCTCTTTTAAGAAAGTACTACATATACTAGATAGTCGACTGGAAGTTTAATTCAACAGATATTGTCCTGACTGACCGCTAGTAAGTTTTCTAATCTATCGGCATGTAATGTCTCCTGTTTTTCTGTTTGCAACTCTTGTAAGTTTAGCACCATTGGATGATGACTGGAGTTATAGATGCAAAAAACTACTTAAAATGTCTAAACTAGTCGCTCTGCATGTTATGGAGATGATTTTTCTATCATTTTCAAATTTCTTATGTCACATATTTCCTAATTCTTCACTTACTTAGTACTACAAAATATTTGGAAGCAGAGGTAAACATTCATATATATGCTACGCTAGTTACTTTGAGCCACAAATAAATGTAAAATCTCTATTTACTTTTCTAGTACAACTATGTGCCTAATAGCATGTTGTTTACATATACTATGATGACAGCGACATGTGACTTCAAATATTCATGATAATAACTACTGAATGTGTCAATAGTTGCATTATTTTTTAGTAACTCTAGTGGAAGTTGCAGGATATAGCATGATTGTCGTCGAGAATAAGACAAGCAATACACATAATGGGACATTATTGCCTGATACGACCAAAAATCGTCACCTCGTGGCAGCTAGGTGAATTAAACAAGTATAGATGGTTGCCCTCAATAGAAAATTAGAGGGGTTGATCACACTTGCATACGATATATGAATGTGCCCTTCTTTTGCTAATATCCTAGGAACAAAGCAGCCAAACACCTCCCATGAAACCCATGGCCTTATCAAGGGGTACATACGAATTCTAGGTTAGTTCCTGTCATGGTTGTTCAAATTCTACAAGCAACAAAGAATGAATCAACCAATGTGTCTTTTCAGTCCAGATGTCTATAATATAGTTATTCTAAATTTATAACTTGTATAAAGATTGAAGTACAAAAATTGTCCAATGCTAAAAACACCTTAAAAATTGGTTAGTTTATAATATTACAATACAAATGCATGATAGATGCAATGTAACGTCATTAAGAAACACATGGTATTAAGACAACCAGGTATAACAATTTTATCTAAGAAGTAAATTTTATAGCTTACATTTGTTTTTCTTGTATCTAGTATAAATGTAAATGGTACACATTGCTAACAGTAAAACAAAGTAACATATACGCATAGTGCATGATGCCTCAACTGTAACAAGAGGCACAACCATAAACAATAGGACCTCCTAACAAAAATAAACACCTCAACTTAGCATAGTGATATGTAGACCAGAATCTAGATCCATCACAAATTCTCACTGGCCAGTACACCTTATTTGCCTGAGAAGAGCAAAAATTTATTGCCTTCATGGTGAATGGGCAAATTAAACAAGTATAACGGGTTTCCTTAAATAGAAAATTAGAGAGGTTGATCAAAATCAGCCAAGAACCTCCCATGAAAGACATGGACTTATCCACGGGCACACAAGAGCTATCAGTTGGTTCCTGACATGGTAGTTCAAAATCAGGAAATAACAAAGAATGAGCCAAACTGTTGTAGGAAAATATATCTACAACACAAACAGTAAAGGACACATATGCAGATGTGAGCTTAAAGCAATGGATATTGAAATTTATTAATGTCCCTTATGTGACAACAACATTTAACAAACCACCTAAACTATGTTGTTTTGCTGGTATTAGCACAGCTCCAACAGAAGAAACCTGTTAGGTTACAAGGAGTGAAGGAGATGCTGCTTGTTTATGAATACATCAAGAACGCCAGCCATCACAACTTTCTTTTTGATATTTCCCTTCCTCATTATCACTCACATCTCCATGAACTACAAACTCTTTCTCTTATTGTCACTTTCTAGTATTTGTTTCAGAAGATGGTGAGATTTAGACCATGGAATTATATTAGGCAGCAGTCCAGGTCTCGTCAGAAAGTTAGCCACTTGAATGATAAAAATGTATCCATCAAAATGTGCCAAGAACAGATAAAATCATGGAGTGGGCACTGTTGTTTGGAATTAGAGAATCATTAAAGTTGCTATAGGTATGTATCTTAAACAGTTATACTAGCACTATTTGTCAATGAGAGGCGATGTAGAAGTTGCAATAAATTTGAACTCAGTAATAGATATATATGTGACCAGATATAACAACAAATTACATCTATATTTAAATACTATAGCCAGAAGGGGAGAAGGAAGTTCATACCTTCAGATAAATAAATCAAGTAACAAATGAAGACGAGGGAGATGAGCAGAAAAACTCAGAAGGGTCCAATCGCCACCATCTATGAAGATATAAAATGAGAGAGGGGAGAGGAATCTACGCAATAATAAGGAGGACTACCAGCTAGCTTAAAAGGCAAAAAAGGTTCATTCATGCAGCTTAACTTCCGTGACCGGATTTGGAGGTGGGATAGGAAAGGGACAACGGGGAGGCATCACCGGTGGCTGAAGAAGGGATGTGGGGCAACTCCGTGGCTGCGGACGTAGGGATCCGCGGATGTTTGGCGAAGCGGATCCTCGGCTATGGGAGGCGGAGGGGATCGTCTGATGTGGGCGACGAGGTGGCACCTCAGGGTTGGACCATGGGACGGCACCACATGCTAGAGGGTAGGGTCGAGAGGTGCCGCCGGTGATGGGAGAGGGCGCAACGCGAGAAAAATTGACCTGCGGGTCGGCGGTGCACCTTCTTGTGACCTAGGTTTAGGTAGGAGTGTGTGGCACACGAGAGATAGAATTTGTGGGGGTTCTCTTGGGGGAGTGGGAGGGCTGGGAGCTTGGGCCAAATTTTTTAGTTTTCGTGTCTCGCGCCCGGCTTACCCTGCGTGGCTCCAAACAGGTGGGCCAGATCTAAACTACGCCAACACCTTTTCTATCACAAAGCAGCACCGACACACAATCAAATAGTAAAGCAATAAATACCAACATATTGTATGTCCCCAAACCATTGTGCATTGCCGACAGATAGACCATCGGAAGTCTCAAGCAACCCTCACAATTGATGTGTCGGCTTTGTCGTGGACAAATAATGTGTCGGTAGTGTACATTTCTGCCGACAGATGCATGTCGCTATTGTGGTGTCATGGTGTAGTGTATAATCCAATAGCCAATATCAAATCAATGCCTTTGCCACCAAACATAAAGGGAAAACCTTCTTCTTAACATCATCCTCGGATAAACCTGCAAGCTTAAACAATCCACAAGTTTCATCTCCTGCATAAGGTAGCCCAATCCTTTTATAGCAAAGGACATGCCTGAATGTTCTCTTATATAAAGCAAAGTGCTCCCGAGGACACATAGGAATTTTTGTCTAGTCAAGTTCATCATGTTTAATTAGTTGATTCACGTTTGCTACTTTGATAATTTGATATGTGGGTGGACTCGCGCTAAGGTGCTTTAATTACTTGAACAAACAACCCACTTATAATTACCCCCTCTCGCATGCGTCCGCAACTACGAAAAAAGAATTAAGATAAATATAACCATAGCATGAAACATATGAATTCAAATCATCCCCTTACTCAATAACTCATAAACTAGGATTCACTAGTAGAAAACAGGGCTTTGGTCCTGGCCAGATCAGAGCATTAGTCCCGGTCGTGTTACGAACAAAGACTAATGGGAGCATCTGTCCTGGTTCGAGCGGCTAGGACGCCGGCCGGGCCTCGGCAGGCATCCGTCCCGGTTCGGCTGGGACCTTTAGTCCCTATTCCAGCCACCAACCGGGACTAAAGGGGTTGCTGCACTTTAGTCCCGGTTTGTGTCTGGACCCGGGACTAAAGGGTAGGACTTTAGTCCCAGTTTTAGGCACAAACCAGGACTAAAGCTTTTGCCTATATATATCCACGCCCCCCATCTCCTCTATTTTTTGGCCGTGGAAGGGTGGGAGGTGTGTGCTAATCTGTTCTCACCTCCTATGCACATGAGGTGTTTGATGAAATACCCGAGCAACACTTAAGCTTTCTCCTCTCCAAGCTCGACCTCCAAGCTACATTTTCCCCAAGATTTTTTTAGGTTTGGCGGTGCACCAACTACACAAGTGTTCTAAATGGTTAGCAACTTCATCCTTTCATCTCTCACTGCTAGTTTAGCTCATTTCAAATGCTCTAGAAGTAGTGTGGTTTGTGGGTTTTAGTGGAGGAGTGTATGTGTGAGTTTATTTGATTTTGATGCACAATTTAAGCTCAAATTAACTTCTTACTGATGACCCACAAGTATAGGGGATCTATCATAGTCCTTTCGATAAGTAAGAGTGTCGAACCCAACGAGGAGCAGAAGGAAATGACAAGCGGTTTCAGTAAGGTATTCTCTGCAAGCACTGAAATTATCGGTAGCAGATAGTTTTGTGATAAGATAATTCGTAATGGATAGCAAGTAACAAATGTAGCAAAGGTGCAGCAAGGTGGCCCAATCCTTTTTTTCGCAAAGGACAAGCCTGGACAAACTCTTATATAAAGCAAAGCGCTCCCGAGGACACATGGGAATTTGTGTCAAGCTAGTTTTCATCATGTTCATATGATTCACGTTCGTTACTTTGATAATTTGATATGTGGGTGGACCGGCGCTTGGGTGCTGCCCTTAATTGGACGAGCCTCCCACTTATGATTAACCTCTCTCGCAAGCATCCGCAACTACGAAAGAAGAATTAAGATAAATCTAACCATAGCATGAAATATATGGATCCAAATCAGCCCCTTACGAAGCAACACATAAACTAGGGTTTAAGCTTCTGTCACTCTAGCAACCCATCATCTACTTATTACTTCCCAATGCCTTCCCCTAGGCCCAAATAATGGTGAAGTGTCATGTAGTCGACGTTCACATAACACCACTAGAGGAGAGACAACATACATCTCATCAAAATATCGAACGAATACCAAATTCACATGATTACTTATAACAAGACTTATACCATGTCCTTAGGAACAAACGTAACTACTCACAAAGCATATTCATGTTCATAATCAGAGGAGTATTAATTATAATTAAGGATCTGAACATATGATCTTCCACCAAGTAAACCAACTAGCATCAACTACAAGGAGTAATCAACACTACTAGCAACCCACAGGTACCAATCTGAGGTTTTGAGACACAGATCGGATACAAGAGATGAACTAGGGTTTGGAGAGGAGATGGTGCTGGTGAAGATGTTGATGGAGATTGACCCCCTCTCGATGAGAGGATCGTTGGTGATGAAGATGGCTTCGATTTCCCCCTCCGGGAGGGAAGTTTCCCCGGCAGAACAGCTCCGCCGGAGCCCTAGATTGCTTCTGCCCAGGTTCTGCCTCGAGACGGCGGTGCTTCATCCTGAAAGCTCTCTTATGATTTTTTCCAGGTCAAAACCCTCCATATAGCAGAAGATGGGCACCGGAGGGCTGCCAGGGGGCCCACAAGCCACAGAGGCGCGCCCTGGGGGGTAGGGCGCGCCCCCCAGGCTTGTGGCCTCCTGGTGGGCCCCCTCTGGTATTTCTTTCGCCCAATATTTTTTATATATTCCAAAATAATTCTCCGTAACTTTTCAGGACTTTTGGAGTGGTGCAGAATAGGTCTCTCATATTTGCTCCTTTTCCAGTCCAGAATTCCAGCTGTCGGCATTCTCCCTCTTCATGTAAACCTTGTAAAATAAGAGAGAAAAGGCATAAGTATTTTACCATAATGTGTAATAACAGCCCATAATGCAATAAATATCAATATAAAAGCATGATGCAAAATGGACGTATCAACTCCCCCAAGCTTAGACCTCGCTTGTCCTCAAGCGAAAGCCGAAATCGATAAATATGTCCACATGTTTAGAGATAGAGGTGTCGATAAAATAAAATACGGACATGAAGGCATCATGATCATCTTTAGAACAGCAACATATATTGACATATAATTTCTTATGCTAAAGTAACAATTCATTCACAAGGTAAAGTATGAATCAAGAACTCTATTGAGAACCAACAAACTATGATCTCAGTCATTGAAGCAATTGCAATTTATCATAACATCGGAAAGAGTCAATATAAGAGCTTGTAAAGCAAATCCACATACTCAATCATCTTTTAGTCTTTCATAATTGCTAACACTCACGCGGTACCTATGAGGTCAAAGCTTCAATTGGACACAGAGAAAGATAGGGGCTTATAGTTTTGCCTCCCAACTATTTACCTCAAGGGTAATGTCAACAGAAATAACTCATGATCACCCACATCCGAGTGGATATATGTGTCTAGATCATTCCCCAACACATTACGCTTGCCAAGAGAGAAAGGCGAAATAAAGGATGTGGTGAGGATCACCACGACTCTTGCTTAAAGGTAAGTACTAGAAAGTAAAAGTAACAGATAGGCCCTTCGCAGAGGGAAGCAGAGGTTGTCATGCGCTTTTATAGTTGGATGCGCAATCCCTTAATGCAAAAGAACGTCACTTTATATTGCCGCTTGTGATAAAGAACTTTATTATGCAGTCTGTCGCTTTTATTTCTTCCATATCACAAGTTTGTATAAAGTTTATTTTCCTCACACTAATAGATCATACATATTTAGAGAGCAATTTTTATTGCTTGCACCGATGACAACTTACTTGAAGGATTGTACTCAATCCATAGGTAGGTATGGTGGACTCTCATGGCAAAACTGGGTTAAGGGTGTTTGGATGCACAAGTAGTATCTCTACTTGGTGCGGAAGTTTTGGCTGATATGAGGTGGAAGCAAGCGTCACATGTTAAAGGATCTATAACCATATAACTTCTATTCGGAAATAAGCAAACATAACCCATTATGTTGTCTTTCTTGTCCAACATCAACTTCTTAGCATATAATATTTTAATGAGTGCTCACAATCATAAAAGATGTCCAAGATAATATATTTATATGTGAACCTCTCTTTCTTTATTACTTCCTTTTAATTGCAACAATGACCAATCGCTATGTTTGTCAACTCACAACAAATTTCAATCGACATACTTCTTATATGTGAAGTCATCACTCCCCATAAGATCATCATATATACTCTTTCCTTTTATTCTATACTTCTTTCTATTTCTTTTTCTCAAGATCATAGCAAGCAAGCAAAGCCCTCAACTCAAAACTACTTTTTATTATATAACTCTCGGACTCGCTTACATAGGGGGAACATAAAGCAAAACTCAAAACTAGATCACACTAAAAACTTTATTCTACGAGATCAAGATATAACCAAAAGGATCGAACTGAGAAAAACGATGAAAGTAAAAGATGTGATGGTGATACGATACCGGGGCACCTCCCCCAAGCTTGGCACAAGCCAAGGGGAGTGCCCATACCCATGTGTTTAGTTGTCTTTCTTCGGAGGTGGTGATGTTATATTCTTGGCGATGATGCCCCTCAGAATGCGATTCTCTTCCTCAAACTTGTTATTTTGCTGTCTAAGATCCATTATTTCCTTGCGAAGTTTTCCAGTGACGGTTAGAGCTCCCATCACCCATGGATGTTTCATTGCTGCGGGGGAAGAAGCAACACTCTTTTTCATATTTTCATAAGTAAGAAATTTAGCATTGGGAGGGATGACCGAATTCGGAATTGCTGAACTCTGAAGTTCTTCCAACATGGCTCCAGGTTGTAGACGAGAGGTAACTTCTTGGTCTTCCTCCATGGCATCCACCCTTTTCAAGTCATCCTCCATCTCTTCCTCCGTGGCCTGCCCGAAGTGGTTGGCTTCGCTGTATACTCCGGGCCCCGATGTCAGGTGAGAGGCACGGCTCTCCCCGACCGACTCTTGCGAAGACATCTTGCTCTAAATCTGCTGCAGAAACAGCTCAAAACGAAAACATGAAGTATTGTCGTGATACGAAGGTCCAAACCTTTGGGAGATTATATAATGAATTTTTACCGACCTAAAGGAGTATACCACAAGAAAACGGAGTCCGGATGGTACACGGGGTAGCCACAAGCCACAGGGGCACGCCCAGGGGGGGTAGGGCGCGCCCCCCTAGCTTGTCACCTCCTCGTGCACTTTTCGGACTATTTTAAATTTTCCTAATTTATTAAATATTCCAAAACGGAGAAAAATTGCTATTGGAAAAGTTTTGGAGTCGGTTTGCTTACCGTACCACGTACCTATTCCTTTTCGGAGTCTGAAACGTTCTGGTAGGTCTCCCTAATGTACTCCTCCGGAGTTATGGTATTGATAATATTGGTTTTAACATTTATGGGAGTACCTGAGATATAATGTTTGATTCTTTGCCCGTTTACCACCTTCGGATTTGTGCCTTCGGCGTTGTTGATCTTGATGGCACCGGAACGATATACTTCCTCGATAATGTAAGGCCCTTCCCATTTAGAGAGAAGTTTTCCTGCAAAAAATCTTAAACGAGAATTGTATAGCAAGACATGGTCACCTACATTGAATTCACGCTTTTGTATCCTTTTATCATGCCATCTCTTAACCTTTTCTTTAAACAACTTGGCATTCTGATAGGCCTGGGTTCTCCATTCATCAAGTGAGCTAATGTCAAATAACCTCTTCTCACCAGCAAGTTTGAAATCATAGTTGAGCTCTTTGATTGCCCAATAAGCTTTATGTTCTAGTTCTAGAGGTAAGTGACATGCTTTACCATAAACCATTTTATATGGAGACATACCCATAGGGTTTTTGTAAGCAGTTCTATAAGCCCATAATGCATCATCAAGTTTCTTAGACCAATTCTTTCTAGATCTATTAACAGTCTTTTGCAAGATCAATTTAATTTCTCTATTGCTTAATTCTACTTGACCACTAGACTGAGGATGATAAGGAGGTGCAATTCTATGATTAACATCATACTTAGCAAGCAATTTACGGAAAGCACCATGAATAAAGTGTGAACCACCATCAGTCATTAAATATCTAGGGACTCCAAATCAAGGGAAAATAACTTCTTTAAGCATTTTAATAGAAGTGTTATGATCAGCACTACTAGTTGGAATAGCTTCTACCCACTTAGTAACATAATCAACAGCAACTAGAATATGAGTATACCCGTTGGACTTTGGAAAAGGTCCCATATAATCAAAACCCCAAACATCAAATGGTTCAATAACAAGAGAGTAATTCATAGGCATTTCCTGTCGTCTAATAATATTACCAATTCTTTGACATTCATCACAAGACAAGACAAAATTACAAGCATCCTTGAAGAGAGTAGGCCAATAAAAACCAGATTGTAATACCTTGTGTGCAGTTCTATCTCCAGCGTGGTGTCCTCCGTAGGCCTCGGAGTGACACTTGTGTAGGATCTGTTCCTGTTCATGCTCAGGTACACAACGTCTAATAACACCATCTACTCCTTCTTTATAAAGGTGTGGATCATCCCAAAAGTAATGTCTTAAATCATAGAAGAACTTTTTCTTTTGTTGGTATGTGAAACTAGGCGGTATAAATTTAGCAACAATGTAATTAGCATAATCAGCATACCATGGAGCATTACGTGAAGCATTTATGACAGCTAATTGTTCATCAGGAAAGCTATCATCAATAGGTAGTGGGTCATCAAGAACATTTTCTAACCTAGACAGGTTGTCTGCTACGGGGTTCTCAACTCCCTTTCTATCAATAATATGCAAATCAAATTTTTGTAGCAAAAGAACCCATCTAATAAGTCTAGGTTTAGCATCTTTCTTTTCCATAAGATATTTAATAGCAGCATGATCAGTGTGAACAGTTACTTTGGAATCAACAATATATGGTCTGAACTTATCACAAGCAAACACAACTGCTAAAAATTCCTTTTCAGCGGTAGCATAGTTTCTTTGAGCACTGTCTAGAGTTTTACTAGCATAATGGATAAAATTTAATTTCTTATCAACTCTTTTTCCTAGAACAGCACCAACGGCATAATCACTAGCATCACACATAATTTCAAAGGGTAGGTTCCAATCAGGTGGTTGAACAACAAGTGCAGTGATCAAGGCTTTCTTAAGAATTTCAAATGCTTCTACACAATCATCATCAAAAACGAATGGAACATATTTTTGCAAGAGATTAGTGAGAGGCCTAGAAATTTTGGAGAAGTCTTTAATAAATCTCCTATAGAAACAAGCATGACCAAGGAAACTTCTTATACCTTTGATATCCGTGGGACACGGCATTTTTTCAATAGCATCAACTTTAGCTTTATCAACTTCAATACCTCTTTCGGATATTTTGTGCCCCAAGACAATATCTTCATTAACCATAAAGTGGCACTTTTCCCAATTCAAGACAAGATTAGTTTCTTCGCATCTCTGCAAAACTCGATCAAGGTTGCTCAAGCAATCATCAAAAGAAGTTCCGTAAACGGAGAAATCATCCATGAAAACCTCAACAATCTTTTCACAAAAGTCAGAGAATATAGAAGTCATACATCTTTGAAAGGTAACAGGTGCATTGCATAAACCAGAAGGCATACGTCTATAAGCAAAGGTACCGAAAGGACAAGTAAAAGTGGTCTTCTCTTGGTCCTCTTTTGACACAGGTATTTGAGAGAAGCCAGAATAACCATCTAGAAAGCAAAAGTGTGTGTGTTTGGATAGTCTTTCTAGCATTTGATCAATAAAAGGTAGAGGGTAATGATCTTTCCTAGTAGCTTTATTTAATTTCCTAAAATCAATTACCATTCTATATCCTGTAACAATTCTTTGCGGGATCAATTCATTTTTATCATTAGGAACAACGGTAATACCTCCCTTCTTAGGGACACAATGAACGGGACTAACCCATCTACTATCAGCAATAGGATAAATTATACCTGCCTCCAGAAGCTTTAATATTTCATTTCTTACCACTTCTTTCATTTTAGGATTTAACCGTCGTTGGTGATCAACAACTGGTTTAGCATCAGGCTCCATATTAATTTTATGCTGACATAGAGTGGGACTAATGCCCTTAAGATCATAAAGAGTATATCCAATAGCAGCACGGTGCTTCTTCAGAGTTTTCAATAATCTCTTTTCTTCATGCTCTGAAAGGTTAGCACTAATAATAACAGGATATATCTTCTTTTCATCAAGATAGGCATATTTCAGAGTATCCGGTAATTGTTTAAGCTCAAACACGGGATCACCCTTGGGTGGAGGAGGATCCCCAAGTATTTCAACAGGCAAGTTGTGTTTCAAAATAGGATGCTGATCAAAGAAAATCTTATCTATTTCATTCCTTTCATTCATATGCATATCGTTTTCATGGTTAAGCAAATAGTGTTCTAAGGGATCAGTGGGAGGTACAGCAATAGAAGCAAGACCAATAATTTCATCCTTACTAGGCAATTCTTTATCATGGGGTTGTCTACGAAATTTAGAGAAATTAAACTCATGGGACACATCCCCAAAACTTACAGTAACAGTTTCTTTCTCACAATCTATCTTAGCATTAACAGTATTCAAGAAAGGTCTACCAAATATAGTGGGACAAAAATCATCTCGTGGGGAACCAAGAACAAGAAAATCAGTAGGAAATTTTATTTTCCCACACAAGACTTCAACATCTCTAACAATCCCAACTGGTGCTATAGTATCTCTATTAGCAAGCTTAATGGTAACATCAATATCTTCTATTTCAGCAGGTGCAATATCATTCATAATTTCTTGGTATAAGGTAAAGGGAATTGCACTCACACTCTCACCCACATCACATAAGCCATGATAACAATGATCTCCTATTTTAACAGAAACAACAGGCATGCCAACAATAGGTCTATGTTTATCTTTAGTATCAGGTCTAGCAATTCTAGCAGCTTCATCACAGAAATGAATAACATGCCCATCACTATTATCAACCAAGAGATCTTTGACCATAGCAATATTAGGTTCAACTTTGATTTGTTCAGGGGGTGTAGGTGTTCTAGTATAACTTTTATGAACCACAGTTGAGGCTTTAGCATGTTCCTTTATTCTAACAGGGAAAGGTGGTTTCTCAATATAAGCAGCAGGAATAACAGGATCAACATTATAAATAATAGTTTCTTCTTCAACTTTAATAGGCGCAACTACTTTCACTTCAATGGGAGGATGATATTTAAACCACTTCTCCTTAGGGAGATCAACATGAGCAGCAAATGATTCACAAAAAGAAGCTACTATCTCAGAGTCAAGTCCATATTTAGTGCTAAATTCACGAAAAGCATCGGTGTCTATAAAGGATTTAACACAATCAAACTTAAGGTTTATACCTGACTCCTTACCTTCGTCGAGTTTCCAATCTTCAGAGTTGCGTTTAATTCTTTCCAATAAGTCCCATTTGAATTCAATATCTTTCTTCATAAAGGAACCAGTACAAGAAGTATCGAGCATGGATTGATCATTACGAGAAAGCCGAGCATAAAAATTCTAAATAATAATTTCTCTTGAGAGCTCATGATTGGGGCATGAATATAACATTGAATTAAGCCTCCCCCAAGCTGGAGCGATACTTTCTCCTTCACGAGGCCAAAAATTATAAATATAATTCCGATCACGATGAACCAGATGCATAGGATAAAACTTCTGATGAAATTCCAATTTCAATCGGTTGTAGTTCCATGATCCAATATCATCACATAGCCTATACCATTTCAATGCCTTCTCCTTCAAAGATAAAGGAAAGACCTTCTTCTTGACATCATCCTCGGGCAAACCTGCAAGCTTAAATAATCCACAAACTTCATCCACATAGATTAGATGCAAATCAGGATGTAGTGTTCCATCTCCTGCATAAGGATTAGCTAGCAGTTTCTCTATCATACCTGAAGGAATTTCATAATAAATATTTTCAGTAGGTTCAGTAGGTTGAGGAGCAACTCTTTGTGCTTCCGGTCGAGGTGAAGATACCCCAAACAAGCCCCTCAAAGGATTATTTTCCATAGTAACAAGTGACAGTAAATTTCAGCACACTATATAAATTTTTCCTTACCAAATTCCACTCACCAAAGGCGCTTCACTACCCGGCAACGGCGCCAGAAAAGAGTCTTGATGACCCACAAGTATAGGGGATCTATCGTAGTCCTTTCAATAAGTAAGAGTGTCGAACCCAACGAGGAGCAGAAGGAAATGACAAGCGGTTTCAGTAAGGTATTCTCTGCAAGCACTGAAATTATCGGTAGCAGATAGTTTTGTGATAAGATAATTCATAACGGATAGCAAGTAACAAATGTAGCAAAGGTGTAGCAAGGTGGCCCAATCCTTTTTGTAGAAAAGGACAAGCCTGGACAAACTATTATATAAAGCAAAGCCCTCCCGAGGACACATGGAAATTTCTGTCAAGCTAGTTTTCATCATGCTCATATGATTCGTGTTCGTTACTTTGATAATTTAATATGTGGGTGGACCGGCGCTTCGGTGCTGCCCTTACTTGGACGAGCCTCCCACTTCTGATTAACCTCTCTCGCAAGCATCTGCAACTACGAAAGAAGAATTAAGATAAATCTAACCATAGCATGAAACATATGGATCCAAATCAGCCACTTACGAAGCAACGCATAAACTAGGGTTTAAGCTTCTGTCACTCTAGCAACCCATCATCTACTTATTACTTCCCAATGCCTTCCCCTAGGCCCAAATAATTGTGAAGTGTCATGTAGTCGACGTTCACATAACACCACTAGAGGAGAGACAACATACATCTCATCAAAATATCGAACGAATACCAAATTCACATGATTACTTATAACAAGACTTATCCCATGTCCTCAGGAACAAACATAACTACTCACAAAGCATATTCATGTTCATAATCAGAGGAGTATTAATTATCATTAAGGATCTAAACATATGATCTTCCACCAAGTAAACCAACTAGCATCAACTACTAGCAACCCACAGGCACCAATCTGAGGTTTTGAGACAAAGATCGGATACAAGATATGAACTAGGGTTTGGAGAGGAGATGGTGCTGGTGAAGATGTTGATGGAGATTGACCCCTCTCGATGAGAGGATCGTTGGTGATGACAATGGCTTCGATTTCCCCCTCCGGGAGGGAAGTTTCCCCGGCAGAACAGCTCCGCCGGAGCCCAAGATTGCTTCTGCCCAGGTTCCGCCTCGAGACGGCGGTGCTTCGTCCCGAAATCTCTCTTATGATTTTTTCCAGGTCAAAACCCTCCATATAGCAGAAGATGGGCACCGGAGGGCTGCCAGGGGGACCACAAGCCACAGGGGCGCGCCCTGGGGGGTAGGGCGCGCCCCCCAGGCTTGTGGCCTCCTGGTGGGTCCCCTCTGGTATTTCTTTCACCCAATATTTTTTATATATTCCAAAATAATTCTCCGTAACTTTTCAGGACTTTTGGAGTTGTGCAGAATAGGTCTGTCATATTTGCTCCTTTTCCAGTCCAGAATTCCAGCTGCCGGCATTCTCCCTCTTCATGTAAACCTTGTAAAATAAGAGGGAAAAGGCATAAGTATTGTACTATAATGTGTAATAACAGCCCATAATGCAATAAATATCAATATAAAAGCATGATGCA
The DNA here is from genome assembly GCA_039707655.1 of Elymus sibiricus. Classification (NCBI taxonomy): domain Eukaryota; kingdom Viridiplantae; phylum Streptophyta; class Magnoliopsida; order Poales; family Poaceae; genus Elymus; species Elymus sibiricus. The sequence goes on from CM077675.1 coordinate 416,217,748, forward strand.
AAATGGACGTATCACTTACTTGTATTATTGTTTGTTATTATATAGTGCCATGGTTTTGGTAGACGCCCCCATCGGCTCTCGTCCGGTCTATGATTCGGATGTGGTATATATTATCTTTTAGTACTATTTGTTTCATTCAATGTTTATGACAATTATGCCGACCAACTTGACATAGATATCTTTATCTAGGAGGTATGTGAACCGGAAATTCCAACCGACCCTATTGTCGAGAGGTTAAATTTAGTTGAAAAATAAAACAATTATGTGAAAGAAAAATTGAAAAGAGTTGAAGAAGAGAAGATGAAATTGGAGTTGCATGTTGTTGATGTCGTCGATGTACACAAGATCCAGATGGATGCAATGCGCTTGAAGATTAGAAATATTAGAAAATATGCCCTTGATAATGAGGCTTGGTATCATTATGCCGTTGGATCAATTGTTACATTAGTTGCGATTTTGATCGCATTTGTTGTTGCATTTAAATGTTTTACATAGTTGTATGTTAGTTTCAATGTATGTTTTAATTAGATGCTCTAGAGAGCTGTATGTTGTTCTATGAGAACTATATGTATGAAATTTATGTATTTATTTTTTCAGTAATAACATTTGATGATATAGTTGATATGGTCAAGGATTTTCAGTGAACCTTTTCATAGTTCATTTGCAGTGCTTTTCAAATTCAAGGTCATTTAGCTCAAAATAAATCATTAAATGCATGAAAAATAGCAAATGAAGTCAGAAAAGGGTTGAAAATTGATGATGTGGCTTTAAATGGTGCATATTAAACGCACAAAAAGTCTGGAGTTAAAATATGTTTAAAACATGAAATCCCTTTGTAATAGATGAGTTTTCGTTTGAAACCCTGATACTTCGAAAGAGATTGTCCAGTTTTGTACACGAAGTGCATCCAGTTTTTGTTGTAACCCTCTAAACTTTCTAGCACATGCTATGTGGGTGAAATTATCATACCATGCCAAGTTTCAACCTTTTCAGAGTTCATTTACAGTTCTTTTCAAATTCATGGTCATTTAGCTCAAAATAAATCATTAAATGCATGAAAAATAGCAAATGAAGTCAAAAAAGGGTTGAAAATTAATGATGTGGCTTTGAATGGTGCATATTGAACGCACAAAAAGTCTGGAGTTAAAATATGTTAAAAAAATGAAATCCCTTTGTAATAGATGAGTTTTCGTCCGAAACCCTGATACTTCGAAAGAGATTGTCCAGTTTTGTACACGAAGTGCATTCAGTTTTTGCCGTAACCCTCTAAATTTTTAGCACATGCTATGTGGGTGAAATTATGATACCATGCCAAGTTTCAACCTTTTCAAAGTTCATGTGCAGTGCTTTTCAAATTCATAGTCATTTAGCTCTAAGCAAATATTAAATGCATAAAAAAAAAAGCAAATGAAGTCAGAAAAGGGTTGAAAATTGATGATGTGGCTTTGAATGGTGCATATTGAACGCACGAAAAGTCTGGAGTTAAAATATGTTAAAAAAATGAAACCCCTTTGTAATAGATTAGTTTTCGTCCGAAACCCTCATACTTCGAAAGAGATTGTCCAGTTTTGTACACGAAGTGCATCCAGTTTTTGCCGTAACCCTCTAAACTTTTTAGCACATGCTATGTGGGTGAAATTATGATACCATGACAAGTTTCAACCTTTTCATAGTTCATTTGCAGTGCTTTTCAAATTCAGGGTCATTTAGCTCAAAATAAATCATTAAATGCATGAAAAATAGCAAATGAAGTCAGAAAAGGGTTGAAAATTGATGATGTGGCTTTGAATGGTGCATATTGAACGCACGAAAAGTCTGGAGTTAAAATATGTTAAAAAAATGAAATCCCTTTGTAATAGATTAGTTTTCGTCCGAAACCCTGATACTTCGAAAGAGATTTTCCAGTTTTGTACACGTAGTGCTTCCAGTTTTTGCCGTAACCCTCTAAACTTTTTAGCACATGCTATGTGGGTGAAATTATGATACCATGCCAAGTTTCAACCTTTTAAGAGTTCAATTGAAGTGCTTTTCAAATTCATGGTCATTTAGCTCAAAATAAATAATTAAATGCATGAAAAATAGCAAATGAAGTCAGAAAAAGGTTGAAAATAGATGATGTGGCTTTGAATGGTGCATATTGAACGCACAAAAAGTCTGGAGTTAAAATATGTTAAAAAATTAAATCCCTTTGTAATAGATGAGTTTTCCTTCGAAACCCTGGTACTTCGAAAGGAATCAACTAAACTTTTTATGCAACTAAAATTATCAAAGTATTTTTTGCTAAAAACTTTAATAGCAAAAGCAATTTTCATAAAGTATTTTTTGTTAAAAAACTTTAATGGAAAACTAAAAAGCTTTTATAAAACTCTAATAGCAAAAGGAATCAACTAAAAAGAATCAATTATAATATTTTGTTATGATCAACTAAAACAAAACTATAATATTCTTCAATAGCAAAAAGAATCAACTAAAAAGCTTTATGAACCTCTAGTTATGATCAAAATATAATTTTGCAAAAAATAAAAAAAATGCCCGCCTACTAGGCCACCACGGCCTGCATACGACTACAAACCCAACTATACATGGGCCAGGATGCAGGCCCACGGGGCAAGTAGGCCCAACATCGCAGACAGATTGTTAGGCATGTACTGCTTGCAATAGAGAGTAGCTCGAGACGGAGGCCGCAGTAGGGCTTATAAACCACTGCGAGCGCGCTTCGCTTGGCGTGGTGGGACTAAATTTCCACCGCCTGGCCATGCCAGGAACAAGCCTTTAGTCCCGGTTGGTGGCTCCAACCGGGACTAAAGTCCACCCTTTAGTCCCGGTCCGATCCACCAACCGGGACTAAAGGCCTGGGCTTCCCGCCCTTTCGCCTAGTGAAATTCACCTTTAGTCCCGGTTGGTGACTCCAACCGGGACTAAAGGGGGGCCTTTAGTCCGGGTTGGAGCCACTAACCGGGACTAAAGGTGGGGCTATATAAAGGGGACTTGGAAAAATTTCCAAATCCATCTGCTTTCTTCGATCTCCTCCTCTCCCCCGACGGCGCCGACGACCAGCTCGACGCCGCTAGGCTGCCGGACCTCGTCGTCGCCTCCCAGAGCCCGCTCCTTGTCGCTGCCCCCCGTCGCCGTCCTTGTGCCCTGCCCCGACGCCGCCCCCGACGCCGTCCCTGTGCCTTGCCCCGACGCCGTCCCCGAGCCCGCCCTCGTCGCCGGTCGGACCTCCCCGAGCATCACCGTACCCCCGAGAGCCCGTCGTCGTCGCCAGCCGGACCTCCTCGCAGGCCCCCTCCCCGAGCCGTGCCCCGACGCCATCCCCAAGCCCGCTAGCTCCTCGTCGCCGGCCGGACCTCCCCGAGCATTGCCGCACCCCCGAGAGCCCGTTCTCGTCGTCAGCCGGACCTCCTCACCGGCCCTCCTCCCCGAGCCCTCGCCGCCCCCGCTGTGAGCCGCCGCCGCCCAGGCCCGATGCATCTAGACAGAAAAAAATCAAGAAAAATAGAAAAATTTACATATACATACATCTTTTGTGATTGCTTAGTATATGAATTTGGGGTAGAAAAATCGTAAATATGTTATGTGAAGTTTGTTATGTGACACTTAGTTAATTTGTAACATGCATGAAGTTTGTTATGTGTGACACTTAGTTTGTAACATGAAGTTTGTAACAATATCTTGTATTCATTTTGTGTATAAATCGTGTATTCATCTTGTCGTTAAAACATAACCCCGATAACTTTGATTTTGAGGCATATGAAAACATGAGAGAGGGGGTCGTTAAAACATAACCCCGATAACTTCGACATGAGGGGGGTCGTTAAAACATAACCCCGATAACTTTGATTTTGAGGCATATGAAAACATGATTTGCACGTCAGACGATAGGCAAAAGATCAAGATAGGCAAAAGAGCGTCCGCATAGTATCCTCTCCCGAAAGATAGGACAACTCATTAGACATGAGGGGGGAGGAGTCCTGGACGATCGTCTAAAACTGACTGTTATAAAACTTGTCAAATTTGCATGATGTGAAAAGCATATGATTACTTGTTCTGATTAGGTCTTTCTTTGCCACTAAACCATCTCTCGTGGTTGTATATTGCCATGTTGTGATATTTGCAGAAACTATGGACAGAGACTTAGAAAAAGAACAGTTGTTGGGGGATATAATCCGCGACGGAGGTGATGATGATATCACCTTGTCGTTTCTCAATGACACCGATGGTGATGGAAGAGAGGATGATGGCCCCGATGATCGAATGGAGGAGGGAGGAGATGACGGCTCCGGTGATCGAATGGAAGAGGAAGGAGATGACGGCTCCGCCGATGTTGGAGCCTTAACTGTTGCAAAGTCCAGCGAGGTATATATATATATATATTAATTAAGCCTGTGCTGACTAGATGCATTAATTGTTTTGTATGTACATATATTAACGCTTCTTTCTTCTTTTAGTCCTCCGTATCGAGACAAACTTCTGTAATGAGACGAGGCCCGAAGAAAAGGTTGGATAAGGATGAAAGGTTCACGATCGAAGAAGTCGCTCCAGATGGCCAACCGATTGCTCCCAAGCGGACCAAAGACTAATTTATACATCATTGCGGAGTAATTGTTAGGGACAGCACCCCGATTAGCATCCAAGAATGGAATAAGAAGAAGGACGGTGAAGTTTATTATGTAGATGATAGACAGACAGATGACCTTTGGACCTCGCTGATGACAAATTTCAGCCTACCTCCAGAGAAGGATATAAATAAACCCAGTTATACAACGAAAAGTCAAGGCGTTTGCTCTTAAAAATATGGCAGAACTATTCAAGAACTAGATGAAACTATTGAACAAAAAGTTTGTCAAGAAAGACGACACTCCAGAATTAACTGGTCAATATGCGAAGATAAAAGATCACTAACCCACATTTGTGGCGTACAAGAAATCAGAGAAAGCTAAGAAAAGGTCACAGACAAATAAGATAAATGCTGCAAAGAAGAAGTATCACCATGTTACGGGGCCAGGTGGCTACAATGTTACCCGGCCAACATGGGACAAAGTTGAGAACGACCTGCTTGCTAAAGAGGTCCAACCAGCGACATTGAACTGGCTCGATCGGTGTAGGACTTGGTTCTTCGGGCATGGGGGAACTTTGAACCCAGAAACAAGGAAGTGTGTTTTCACAAAAGCTCAACTTGAGACACCCGTCAAAATGATTCAGGCAGCAATCAAGGAAGTGCAGGAAGGGAGGTTCCATCCCGACAGAGAGAAGGACGAGCTGTCAAAGGCCCTCGGGAATCTTGAACACCCTGGACGAACTAGAGGCACATCAGGCTCCGTTGCGTGGAAGTATGGGTTTCCGGACAACACTGATTATAGAAGCTGAGGGAGAAAGAAGAAAGAGGAAGCAAACTCGATGCAGAAGATGGAAGAAAGATTAGCATTGCTAGAGGCAAGTCAGCGAGCTATTACCACCCCACCATCTCAGCAGCACGAAGATTCTTTATTCAATACTGCCCATGAAGCTACCCCACCATCTCAGCGGAAAAGCAGCGTTGCTTCCACGGAGCTTGTTCAGCCTGATATCACGGCTCCTCGCTACCCCGTGGATTTTATCACGGAGAGGGAACATTGTGAGCTAATTGCGAAATGCCATAACCTAACCTTGAAGGTGGCGGTCGGCTATGTCTTACCTCCTGCACCTCATGGAACTTTCCATTGCAACCTGATTCTAGATGGCTATGCTGTTGTCGGGGTGGATGAAGTTTCCAAAGGATTTGAGGATCTGGACCTTGAGTACCCTACATGTGAAGGGGAGACTCATCTGATAAATGCCATAAGGACTACAATTCTATGGTGAAAGGAAAACATCGTGCTTCCAAACTGGACGCCGCCTCAGCAGACTCAGCCGGAGGAGGCCCCACAGCAGACTCAGCCTGAGGAGGCCCCTCAGCAGACTCAGTCGGAGGAGGCCCCTCGGCAGAATCCTCCTCCGCCTTAGCTCATGTCTCCGCCGCGTCAGCGGACTCCTCCTCCTCCGCCGTGTTAGCGGATTCCGACTCCTCCACCGCATCAGCTAACTCCGCCACCTCAGCAACGGCGGAAGAGAGCCGCCGCCGCTCCGGCGGCTAGCAGCAGTACAACAATGAAGAAATCCAGAGAAGGCCCAAGCGTTAAGAAGGCTCCTCCCAAGTTAACCTATGACATGATTGAGGAGGAAACCAACAAGATCGTGGCTGCTGATGTGAATCGCCAGCTTGCACCAAAACGTCCACCTCCAAAGGAGAAAGTAGATCAGGTAAAAGCGAAGCGATGTCTGGATGCCCTTATGCGACCACCACCGCCTCCGCCGCAATCAAACTATGACTGATGTATTGAAAAGACATTTCATCAAGCGAAGCGGTCGGAAAGCTTAAGTAGCAGTGGTGCAAGAAGTGGGAAAACAATTCCCCAGCTCGGCGAACAAGAAAAGCAATCGTGCCCCCCGCTCAAGGTGTTTACCGATATCGCTAATGACCTGGAGATAGCGGCCGGTGGTCTTAATATCACTCTTGGTGATTACATAGGCGATGAGGTACAGTTCGAAAAGGCTGAGGTAGTAGCAAGATATGAGCACGGGAAGCCTCTTGTCAGATGTGAGCAGCTCCCGCGTCTACCAACGATGATGCGAAAATTGCATGAATGGTACTTGAAAGCCTGCAAGGATGGGACCGACGGTATCTTCGTGGGAATTAAAGATGAACACTACTTCAATGGAGTTCAGGTGTTGTACATTGAATTTGAAGAATTTTTTCAGTTATACAATCAATCCGCCCTCGACAGAACTATTGTCTGTAAGTATTTTTTCTGTAATTAAGTCTCTAGCTCAGCTCGTTCATTGCATGTATAATTATCCTCACACAATATTATGCAGATTGAAGATCCTCGAATGCAAAAAACAACAAATCTATGACATTGGGTTCATTAACCCAGACAACGTAAATGAATATACGTTAAAAAATACCCCGATGAAATAGAGAAAAACTTGCTAAAGGCGTTACTTGGACAACAAAACAGAAGGGAAATACTATTTCCTTACAACTTCCAGTTAGTGTTACTGTCTTGGGCACATTCTGTTTCGCTTACTCGAGGTTAAGTGTAATTGATGAGTTATGCGTGCGCAGGTTCCACTTTATTCTACTAGACATTCAGCTTGACGAGGGACAAGTAAATGTCTTGGACTTGAGACGTAAAGAGCCTAAGGAGTGGGCGGGCATGAGTCAAATGCTTCAGAAGTAAGTTCAATCATTATCGCACCATATCAGCAACTTTCGTTCATTTCTTGATATCAAGTAATCATTTTCTTTGCCGGGCTGGGTTCGGAAAAAGTTCACCAACCAGGTCAGGGGTGACTGGAAAAAGGACGGAGAATACCATTGGGATATGAAATGCGATTTTGGTAATTAGATATTAGGGATCGTAAGAGATGTTACATTGTATATATGCATGATCGTGTACTATATGTAGTAGCGTCGAATAGATAAACGAAAACTTGTTGTTAGACCAAGCACGGAGAAAGAGAGGTCACACTTCTCTATATATGGTCATGATGATGTTGTGTAATTAATGGTTCCTTCACTGCTATATGTAGTAGCTAGCGTCGAGTTGAATGGAAAACATAAAATAAAAATGAAACCCTAAATGTAAAAGAATTGAAGAGTAAACACAAAAGAAAAGGGGGAAACACAATATGAAACCCCTATAAACCCTCCAAAACCCATAACCCATCCTTCCAAAAAAAAAAAACCCCAGAGCCTGGCTGGTGCTGACGTGTGGCTACCTTTTTGTCCCGATTCGTGTCACGAACCGGGACTAAAGGTCCTCCTGCCTTGGTGCCCCGCAGCGGCCACGTGGAGCATGTTTAGGCCCGGTTCGTAACACGACCGAGACTAAAAGTGGAGGGCATTAGTCCCAATTGTTTAGTCCCGGTTGCAGAACTGGGACTAAAGGGCCTCTGGAACCGGGACTGATGGCCTGTTTTCTACCAGTGATTTAAGCTTTTGTCACTCTCGCAACCCATCATCTACTTATTACTCCACAGTTTCTTCCCTTAGGCCCAAGTGTGGTGAAGTGTCATGTAGTCGACGTTTACATGGCACCACTAAAGGAAGAGCAACATACATATCATCAAAATATCGAACGAATACCAACATCACATGATTACTTATAACAAGATTTCACCCATGTCCTCGAGAACAAAAGTAACCAGCATCAACTATAAATCATCACCATGTTCAAGATCAGAGGTGTAATGAATATGATAAAGGATCTGAACATAATATCATCCACCAAATAAACCAACAAGCATCAACTACAAGATGTAATCAACACTACTAGTAACCCACAGGTACCAATCTAAGGTTTTGAGACAAAGATTGAATACAAGAGATGAACTAGGGTTTGAGATGAGATGGTGCTGGTGAAGATGTTGATGAAGTTTGGTCCTCCCACGATGGAGGAAAGGTTGGTGATGACGATGGCTTCGATTTCCTCCTCCTGGAGGGAAGTTTCCCCGGCAGAATCGCTCCGTCAGAGATCAAAAGTGCTCCTATCCAAGTCCTACCTCGAGACGGTGGCGCTTCGTCCCGAAAGCCTCTCCTTGTTTTTTTCTTGGTCAAAACCCTTCATAGAGCAGAAGAGGGGGGGGGAGGAGACCGCCTGTGGGGCCCACAAGGCAGCTGGGCGCGCCCAGGGAGGGGGGGGGGATGGGCGCGCCCACCTGCCTTGTGAGCGACGTGTGGCCCCCTCTGCATAGGTATCTCTGATCTAGCCTTTTCATGTCCAGAATTCCAGCTGCCGGTAATGTTCCTCTCCATGCAATCCTTGTAAGTTCAGAGAGAAAATGCATTAAAATTGTATAATAAAGTGGAATAATGACCAAAAACAATAATAATAATAGTAGGAAATCGTTATGCAAAGTAGACATATCACGATCCGATGCATCATGTGCGTCCACTTCCGATGGCCAATCTTGGATGTTGGCTAGGTCACTTGTGGAAACGGACGCAGCCGATAGGGAACCCTAACCACACTCGATCGTTTGCGGCCGTTGTTCGGGCTCTAGATATGTCTCAATGTGACCCATGTGCTCCAGAGACGAACAGAGAATTCTTGCACTGAACCTAAGGATGTTCCATCTCAACATCCTAATCTTCATGCTCATCAAGGTGCTCATAGCCCGAGTCATATGGTTGACTCATCGATCCTCCTCATCATAGCTAGTATTGATGTGGGGGCGACGTGATCAACCAACGGAATGGTTGGACCCCCTTCTTCCCTTGACCGCTCTCACCCGACAAGACAGACGATGGTAACATTTCGGTAGGTGGGTGGGCCATACCTTGCATCGGTGTTGCCGTTGGTGTGCTCCCGGCCGACTCCACACGAAGAAGATTCTTCGACCGCAACATCATCCAATTCTTGCATTGGCGCAGCTACACCAGACATTCATCGTCCTCTCCCCCGGTTCGTAATGGAGGAGCCAAACCCTCATAGCCCGCTTTCACAATTGCCACGGAAACCCTAAAGGTTTCATCAGGTATCTGCCGGCCATGGAACAAGTGATCCTTCGGCTTCATTATCATACCACTTCTCACATCCACCAATTGGCCATCGGTGTGGTAGAGTAGGGTGCACGGATTGGAGTCGGCCTAAAAAGACGTGTGTGCGGCATCGGAGGTCCTAAGGCAAAGGAACCAGAAGATTATATACGTTGATGAGGGTGCAACATGTAATTACCATGAGGGCGTTGAGCTCAGCTAATGTAGAAGCCCCAACTAGCATGCCAGAGACGGAGGACAAGCTGCTATGAGAAGGTGCGGGTGTGGTTGCGGTTGCGAGAGCAGGTGCGGCTGCTATGTTCACTGAATTGCTCCCAAAGAAGTTGGAAGGGGAAACTCATCTACCTTTGCGGTTGGATTTTTTTGAGCCCACTCAACAACATCTGGAAGGAAGGAAGACAACGAAACTACAAAATAAATTCTGCAGGCAGCTAACGCTGCCACGACTGCCTCAAGTTTGGACTTTTCTTTGGTTGCAACTATGGCTTTCTCGACCACATGCGCCACCTTCTCATGGATAGACACTTCGCACATCTTCCTTATCTTCACATGCTCCTCCTTGTCCTCCTTGTAGTAGTACTTCCTGATAACCCACAAGTATAGGGCATCGCGACAGTCTTCACGGGTAGTATTTCACCCTAATTTATTGATTCGACATAAGGGGACCCAAAGAATATTTATTGGCCTTGACAGCTGAGTTGTCAATTCAACCACACTTGGGATATCTATCTGCAGCAAAAGTTTAGTAGCGCGACAAATAATAGTAACAGTAGTAACAGTAGCAATTGAGTAGCAAATGTGACAGTAATAGCAGCAGTAGTAACTTAGCAAGATTTAGTAGATGTAAAGCTTAGGCCATGGTGCAGCGATGGAAAGATATGGATGAAATCAATCATGTAACAGTTACACGCTAGAGTGACACATTACTAGCTCCAATTCATCAATATAATGTAGGCATGTATTCCGTATATAGTCATACATGCCTGTGATAAGAATTTGCACGACATCTTTTGTCCTACCCTCTCGTGGCAGCGGGATATTAAAGCCTCCTTTTAACAGAGAACCAGAATAAAGCATTAACACATAGTGAATACATGAACTCCTCAAACTACGACAATCACCGAAAAGAATCCCAATTATTGTCACCTTGGGGTATGCGGATCAAGACACGTAGTAGGTGCATAAAACTTGCAAGATAGGATCCAAATCACTCTTATATTCATTAAAACATAATAGGTTCAGATCTGAAATCATGGCACTCGGTCCCTAGTGACAAGCATTAAGCATAGCAAAGTCATAGCAACATCAATCTCAGAACATAGTGGATACTAGGGATCAAGCCCTATCAAAATTACTCAATTACATGATCAATTCCATCCACACCCATCACCGACCAGCTAGCCTACAGAGGAATTACTCACGCCCGGTGGTGAGCGTCATTGAATAGTTGATGGAGAAGGGTTGGTGATGACGACGGCGACTATCTCCGCTCTCCGGAGCCCCAAACCTACTCCAGATCAGCCCTCCCGAGGAAGAACAGGAGGTGGCGGCGGCTCCGTCTCATAGATTGCAATGAAAACTTCTCTCTGATTTTTTCCTCTGGGAATAGAAATTTATAGGAGTGGAATTAGGGTCGAGGGAGCCTCGTGGGCCCCACATGCCATCCGGGTGCGGCCAAGGGGGTGGTTGCGTCCTCTTGGCTTGTGGCCCACAGGCAGGCTCCCTCTGGTGGATCTTCGCTCCATAATTCTTCATATATTCCACAAATAATTCACAAAAAGTTTTGTCCAATTCTGGGAACTTTTATTTCTGCAGAAAAATAACACAAAAGAAGTTCTGCTGAAAACAACGTCAGTACGGGTTAGTTTCATTCAAATCATGCAAATTAGAGTCCAAAAGAAGATCAAAAGTGTTTGGAAAAGTAGCTACGTTTGAGACGTATCAATTCCCCAAGCTTAACTAATTGCTTGTCCTCAAGAAATTAAGTTGATAAACAGAAAGTGATAAACAAAACTTTTACAAACTCTTTGTTCTTTTTGATGTATATATGCTTAGCTAGTGTTCAAGTTTTCAGCATAAATCATAAGTAACTATATCCATCATAATAATTAATAAATCATAATAACTCATGGCAATACGTAACTAGCTAGCAAGCAATAATAAAGTATCTCACATGTCAACAATTTGTCAAAACAATCACAATATAATATGATGACATGGTATTTTGCTAGCCCTTTCCGAGACCGCAAAACATAAATGCAGAGCACCTCTCAGGTTCAAGCAACGACTAAAGATTATAATTCAGGGTAGAAAAGATCCAGTGATGCTCACATCCAACAATAACTAGACTCAATGCATAAGAATGACAATAGTGCTCTCCAGTCTAGTGCTTTTAATAAGAGAATGATGACTCGATAATAAATAACATGAATGGCCCTTGGCAGAGGGAAGCATTGATTTGCAGAGGTGCCAGAGCTCAAGGTTTTAAAACAGAGTCAAGTGTATTATTTTGAGTGGTGTGCTTTTACTGTCAATGTCACGATAGAGTTTTTGATATCTTCCATGCTAAACCAATTATTGGCGGTTCCCAAACGGAAATAAAAAGTTTACTCCTTTCCACCATCCTTACACAAACCAAGGCTAACCGAATCCACGGGTGCCTGCCAACATATCATTTGTCCTAGGAGTTTTTCTATTTAGTTTTGATTATGCAGGACTGGGCATCCTTGTTTTACTAGCCTCTCTTGACGGGGGGATAACCCCGGGTTAGCCTCAGAAGGACCGAAGATTTCATGTTCTTAAAACGACCACGGGGCATCCTACGCCCCCACCGTGGGCCGGCTCCTCTAGGTCGGCTGTGCAGCGCGATCCGGCTCGATACGGAGCCGCTAGCCGTCCTGCTCCTGGGCTCCCTGGCGACCCGCCAGCCGGCGGGTCAGCGCCTCTCAGATCAACCCGACGAGGCTACAGCAACTCTGGCATCACTGACCGGGATCCGTGCGACTGTCGTGCGCCCGCCATGCCGCTGGTCAGCACAAGCATGGCTATAGTGGAGGCGGCCGTACCGCTGATCGCAGCCGACTGCGACTGGGCAAGGCCGCACAGTGACGACACGCCTCCAACCACTCCATTACCTACCCCCGCGTGGCTACAGTGTGGCCGGCCATACCGCTAACCACGGCCGGCTACCACAAGACGACGCCGCGTAGGACAGCCCGTACTGCGACGTGACGGGCAAGCACCAACAGTGACGACCGGCCAACGGGCCCCCTCCAGCTCCCGACGCGACCCTGCAGCCGGCGGGCCCTACAAGCGACAAGACCTCTCAGCCGGTGGGCCCCTGGCCGGTTAGAGCCGCAGCCAGTTGGGGCCCACCAGCCCCATACACGCATATTGTAATCCAGGGGGTTGGCCTATAAAACCCCCTGGAGCCACCCCATGCAAGGGGTCGGCCGTTTTTCCCTCAGACACACACATCCACGCAGAGAGGCAAGGGGGCCTACGAGCCCATTCTCCCTCCTCTAGCCAACAGCTCAAGGAGCACCATTGTCGCCTCCTCGGTTCATCAACTAGACCAGTAGGACTAGGGGTTTTAACTCCCATGGAGGGCCCCGTACCTGGGTACATCGCGTGTCGCGCACCGCTTGTCCCCGATCCCGTTTCCAGAGCCCACCGGCGTCCTTTCGGCCCCAACCACTCTCGATAAGACACCCCATGGCATCTGTCATGAGAAAACGATGACAGTTGGCGCCCGCCGTGGGGCCGTCCGCGGCGCCGGCCGGAGTCACGCTCCGGGCGGGACATTTCGCCGACTCCACCGGGCGCCTCACGTCCGGACCAATCTGCATGCCCGTGGAGCCCCCCCCCCCCCGGAAGCCTCTGCGGCGCAAAACCGCGGCTCCGCCTGCCCCGCAGGCGTCGCCACTGACTCTTCCGCCGAGCCGTGCCACGACGACGTCTCGCTCGACGTCGACGGCCTCTGCACCCTCCTCGGCAGGCAACGCCTCGGCAACTCGCCCGCCTCCGACGAGTACCCCAGCGAGGTGCTCGACTGCAGCGACCCACCACAGTCTGCGGGCATGGCCGCCTCGAGCGGCGCTGACAGCCTCCGCGTCCTCGTTGAGGTGATGGCCACCGGCTCCTCGACGAGCTCCGGTTGCGCCAGAGCCGAGGCGAGCACAAACGCCTCTATGGCTCACGCTAGGACGGAGGCAGACACGGCTGCCGCCGCTGCCCATCCGAGCACCTCTGACCTCCTCCTCTCCACCCTCTAGGGGTTGAGCACCCCCATCGTGCCAACGGCCAATCCGACCACCGCCACGGTCGAGCTAGAGGCGGCCCGCAAACAGCTGTTTGCGGAGGCCAGCTGCCTCACGTCCGCTCGACGCCAGATGGAGGCCGCACAGCCGGAATACAACTCCGATTACGGCCTCACCCAGGCGGGCGTCGAGCCCAGCCAGTGTGGGGACGTCCGTAGCGGTGGCCGCGTGGTTGCGGAAATCCTTGGCGGCAAGCTGCCCACCTACGACACTCCCGCGGCTAACATGAGAGCCGCCCAGGTGGCCTACAATGATATGGCCACCCTGGAGGGCGAGGAGCGCGCGCAGGAGAAGCGGCACATCCAGGACCTCATCGCCGCAGCCAACTCGCAGCAGGCCCGCCTCGACACGGCCGGTGCCGGCTCCAAGCTCCCCCACCTCGAAGGTGAGGGCTAGCGGGCCGCTAGCAGCCGCCTACATGCCCAACACTCTTCCACCACCCATGGCTCCGGCCGGCGAGCCCAGGGAAGCCGCAGCCGGCGTTCTCAACACGGGAACGAGCAACCGGCAGTCACCAGCCAGCGTAACGACACCTCGGAGGGCGAACGCCGACGTGATCGGGCCCACACCCCACCTCCGCGACAAGAGCGTGCGCGCTCGCCCGCCCCGGCCGTCCGCGCCGAGCTCGTGGCCCGGCTCGGGCCGCACGTCCCGCACAGTGAAAACGACGCCAGTCTTCGTATCGACCGGCTGGCGCAGTCGGGCCCCCAGGAGGAGGAGGGCCCGATCGGGCCGGCATGTTTCGGCCCCTGGATCCGCAACGAGCCGTTCCCCGTCGGTTTCGCGCTCCCCCGCGACACTCCGAAGTACAACGGCACCGCCAAGCCAGAGGACTGGCTGATCGACTACACCACCGCAATCGGCATCGCCATGGGAAACAAACGCGTGGTTGTGCGCTACGTCCCCCTCATGTTGGTTGGCTCAGCCCGGACATGGCTGAACAGCCTGCCGGTCGGCAGCATCAACGCCTGGGTGGACTTCGAGGAGGCGTTCGTTCGCAACTTCACCGGCACCTACAAGCGCCCCGGCCGCCCCGCGAGCTCGCCATGTGCATCCAGGGGCTAGAGGAGTCCCTCCGCGACTACCTCACGCGCTGGACCGAGCTGCGCAACTGCTGCGAAGGAGTGCACGAGGTGCAGGCCATCCAGTACTTCTCCAAGGGCTGTAGAGATGGCACCCTGCTCAAGCACAAGATCATGTGCTCTGAGCCGGCCACCCTGGCGGAACTCATGGCGAAGGCAGATAAGTATGCTATGGCCGACTCCGTGATGAGGATCAAGGTCAACGCGACCGGCAAAGCCGTTCAGCCGCCTGCCGCCTCGCGGCCGGCCGGCGACAACAGGCAGCAACAGAACAACAAGCGGAATGCCGACCAGCTGGAACCCCATTACGGGAGCAAGGAAGTTGCCACCATCGAGGAGGAGCAGCCAGCTGCCCAGGCCTCTAGCCAGCGTCAGCGGACCGGCAAGGTCACTTGGAAGCCTAAGCTCACCTTTGAGCAGATGCTCGACGCTCCCTGCAAAATGCATTCCGGGGCGAAGCCGGCCATGCACACGCTCCGGCAGTGCAACTTCTCCCAGCGGCTAGCCCGAGGCGAGGGTCTTCCGGCTCCTCCGCCTCCTGCTCCCCGTGCTCCAGCACCCGCGCCAGCTCCGGCCCAACCACCGTCTCCGACTCCCAACGACGGCCATCTCCACGACCAGTTCCCCGACCAGGACGGGGCCTACGTCGTCTTCACCAGCGAGGGCACCGACAAGCATAGCCAGCGTGTTGGGGATATAAACCCACAATGAGACCCGCCCTTGTAGGACCGGGTCATGAAGTTGGCGGCTTAGCAGTGAGGCCTTAAACGGGAAAGAAGAATAAGACAAGGCCTGGAAGTGACTTGCCAGACGGGCCTGGCGGAGGACCAGAGCTGGAAGGCAACGTGTGACCCGGAGCTGTAAGCCGTCGGGAGACGGCTTGCCAGACAAGGCAAGTTGATTTAGAGATAAGGTCGGTTACTAGATGTAACCCGGCCCGGACTCTTGTAAGCCTAGGGCCTCGACCTATATATATAAAGGCGGGTTCCCTGGGCGGCTTAAGGTACGAAACCTTTGATCGAGTGCTAGGTCAAGCGAATTCCACTCCCTTGTAATCGATACCCAATCAATACATATCAAAGCAGGACGTAGGCTATTACCTCCTTCGAGAGGGGCCGAACCTGGGTAAATCTGTGTCTTTCATCCCGACCAACCCCTTCGAGTTAACCGCCGTAGCGATGGCTTCACCCTTAAGTCCTTGCACTCGGACATCTGCCGTGATAAAACCACGACAGTTGGCACCCACCGTGGGGCTGATGCACGGTGGTTTGGAATACTAGAAGGGCTCTCTCCCAGGGATCGAGGGATACGCTATTGGCAGGATGACTAAGAGTCGCCACGGCAAGCTCTACATCGACGATGCTGGCTGGGGCCCCGAGGCCGACTCAATCGAGTACGGGTACCGGGTCCCCTTCGGTGGAATTCAGGTTTTCATTGGCAAGATCGGCGGATCTAAGCCCGGGCCGGACATCTGCACCAACCTCATCGAGTCGGCCCGGCATGCGCAACCCGCCCGGATCCAGCCGGGCCGGAAGCACGTCTTCGTCGGCTTCACCCAAGGCGCGGAACTTGAGGAAGGTTCTGTGTCACGGGAAGAAACCCTCATCTGCTCAGAGGATGGATCCTCGAGCGGAGAGGCGGAATCAATCTACCAGCTTCATAACGGTGGACTTGGGGGCTACTTCGATGGTGACAGTATTCCAGAGCCCTATGAGCCGCCGAGCCAAGCCGCCATCTTCCTGGTGGGCACGGTGCCGGTTTCCAGCAGAACAGCGGCTGGGGCAACGGCTGCAGGCGTGGCAGGATCCGGGTCAGCCATGCCACCGGCTAAAGTTTTGCTGGATCTGATGAACGAGCTGACAACTCTCATGGGAGTCGAGGTCACAACAGAAAACCAAGCAAACCGTAACGCAGAGATCGCGAGGCTGAAGGACCAAATGACCAGGGCCCAGGAGGAGATCAATGCGTTGCAGGCTCAGATGGATGCTGAGCTGGAGCACCTCAGGGCTGAAGCTTTTCGCCTTAGTCTGGATCAACAAGCCTTAGAGGCAGTTTTTCGGATGAGGCCAGAAATCTTTTTAACACACCGGGAGCAGGACCGAACGCGCCTCTGACCATGACCCGAATGGCGGAAGTGCCTGGGAATAGGGCGGCGACTTAGCATCGGCAGCCAGACCCGCCCCGCAGGAATCAGAGCCCGCCGCAGCGTTTTCTGACACCACCTGGTCATTACTCTAACCCGGTGGAGAACATGATAGCAGCGGCTGCCAGGCTCAATGCGCTCCCCCTTGCTAAGGGGACACATTTCGCCGAAGAGGCAAGGAATGCCATTGGGTACTTGCAGACTGTAGTGGCTCAACAGGAGAAGTATACTTACAGCCGGAGTCGTGTGCACTCAACCCCCATCCCAAGCCGCAGTTATAGCTGGCATTTGGAGTCACCGGCGGTCTCTAGCAGTGAGCGACGTCGAAACCCGCCCCGTGATGACCCACCCGTTATCAACGCTTAGGAAATTGTGGATCATGCCAGAGCTCAGCGCGAGGCGGCGGCTGCGGTGGCTTACCAAGACCCGCCCCCAGTAACACCTTCAACTTCGGTGGGAGCCAGAGTCACCTCCAAAGTTGTGGGAGTGCCGTGTTTAGCACCGGCTCTGCGGAACGAGCGCCTGCCAAAGGATTTTAAGGGTCTGCGCAAAGTGCCTAATTATACAGTTGATCTACCTCCAGAAGCCTGGATCGAGAGTTATGAGCTAGCCATGGAGATGTTAGATGCCAGTGATGCAGTCTGTGCTAAGTACTTCATCATGATGTTGGAAGGACCGACTCGTACATGGTTAAAGGGTTTGCCACCCAATACCATTAATTCCTGGGCCAAGTTGAAAGCAAGGTTCATCAAGAATTTTCAAGGGACGTGCAAGCAGCCTATGACGATCGTTGATTTGGATCATTGCGTGCAAAGGGAGGATGAGTCGGCCCATCATTGGGTCCGGCGGGTCTCAACCATCATCCACTCGTCTGATAATATCACGGCGGCTCAGGCGGTTCTGATTCTGGAGAAAAACTGTCACTTTTTGCCCCTTAAGCAGAAGCTTGGAAAGCTCAAGCGCTCTTGCCAGGACATGGGTGAGCTCATGGCGGCTCTTACTAAATATGCAGATTCGGACAACACGAAGGATCCTGGGTCTGATGATGAGAAATCGGCTAAGGGTAAGAAGAATGGCAACGGCAAGGGTCAGCAGCAGAACGGGGCAGGAAATAACAATCCAGGCAATGGCGGTAAACGGAAGCATCCAGATGGCGGGTCAGATCTGGTGGCCAATACCAACACTGGGAACAACCGTGGCAAGGGTAACGGCAAACCACCTTTCGGCAAAGGCAAGCCTTTCAACATGGAAGCAATGCTTAACGACCCCTACCTGAAGCACAGTCTTCCCAACAAACCATCCACTCATGCTTGGAAGGATTGTTATATCATGCGGGAGTTCCAGAATTACAGCCTTAACCAGCATCACGGTAACGACAATGGACCGCCCGGTGGGTCAGGGTCCGGCTCTCATGGGTTCGGTTTTGGTGTAGGCGGCTCAAACTCTCGTTATCAGGGTCAAGGTAACCACGGAGGTCATAATCTACAGCCTGGCAATGGTGGTCAGCAGCAAAATAATCAATCAGGGTATCAAAGCAAACCAAAGCAGCTTAATGGAGGCCAGTATCACATCTTTACAACAAGTCTTGATAAGCGTGATCAGAAGGTGCGCAAGAGGGCGGTTAACGCAGCCATGCCGGCTCTTCCGCAATATTTAAAGTGGTCTGAGCACACGATATCATGGAGCAGGGAGGATCACCCGCCGCGAGTTGATAACCCGGGGCACTTGGCCCTTGTGGTAGCCCCTCAAGTAGGAGGCTACATGTTCAGCAAGGTGCTGATGGATGGTGGCAGCAGCATCAACATCCTTTACTATGATACTTTCCGTCGGATGAACCTGGTTGACAAGGATCTCAAGCCGTCATCCACAGTTTTTCACGGCGTGGTACCCGGCAAATCAGCTTATCCAATGGGAAAAATTGCCCTTGAGGTAGCTTTTGGTGATGAATTCAACTACAGGGTGGAGACCTTATGGTTTGAGGTGGTTAAAATCAAGAGGCCATATCATGCTCTGTTTGGACGGCTGGCTTATGCCAAGTTCATGGCTCGGCCCTGCTATGTTTACTTGCAGCTCAAGATGCCTGGTCTGAAGTGGACGATTACGGTGCATGGTGATCGGAAGATTGCTCTTGAGTGCAAAGAAGGTGATGCTGCGTATGCGGAGTCAAGTTGTGCTGAGGCAGAGCTCAAGGTTTATAAAGACAATGTTGACCCGGCGGATATGACCCCGTTGAAGAAGCCTAGCACAGAATCTGACCCGCCCCTGAAATTTGTGGCAGAGGATACCAAGTTGGTGGACTTTGTTCCTGGCGACTCAACGCAGCAGTTCACTATCGGGGCCAATATGGACCCCAAATAGGAAAGCGCGCTCATCGAATTCATCCGTGAGAATGGGGACATCTTTGCATGGAAGCCTTCTGACATGCCGGGTGTACCGAGAGAATTCGCTGAGCACCACCTTAATGTGGATTCTAAGTTTAAGCCAGTCAAACAATTCCTCCGTCGTTTTAACGAAGAGCGGCGTAAAGCTATTGGGAAGAGGTAGCCCGGCTCTTAGCAGCAGGGTTTATCGTGGAGGTTTTTCACCCGGAGTGGTTGGCCAACCCCGTGCTCGTACTTAAGAAGAACGGCATGTGGCGCATGTGTGTAGATTACACAGATCTCAACAAGACGTGTTCGGTTGATCCGTTTGCTCTCCCCCGTATCGATCAGATCATTGATGCAATGGCGGGTTGTGAGAGTTTATGTTTCCTGGACGCTTATTCGGGTTATCATCAGATCAAGATGGCAGTCAAAGACCAAGAGAAAACGTCTTTCATCACGCCTTTTGGAGCTTTCTGCTACGTGTCTATGCCTTTTGGACTCAAAAGTGTGCAGGCGACTTATCAACGTTGTGTGCAGAACTGTCTTCATAGTCAAATTGGACGCAATGTTCATGCTTATGTGGATGATAGTGTGGTCAAGTCAAGGAAGAAGGAGACTCTGCTGGACGACTTGAAGGAAACTTTTGATAACCTGCGGGTTTACAAGATGATGCTTAATCCGGCTAAGTGTGTTTTTGGTGTACCTGCAGGCAAGCTCCTGGTATTTTTGGTTTCAAAACGGGGCATTGAAGCTAACTCGGATAAAATAAAGGCCATCACCTCATTATCTAAACCGGCGTGCGTTAATGATGTCCAGCGCTTGGCGGGTCGTATTGCCGCTTTAAGCCGGTTCATAAGCCGCCTGGGCGAGAAGGCTATTCCTTTGTATCAGATGATGAAGAAGACAGATGATTTTGCCTCGAGTGATGTTGCCAATGATGCGTTTGAGGCGCTCAAAAAACAGTTGGTTGAGCCGCCCATCTTGGCTGCTCCCGTGGAAAAAGAGCCTTTGCTCTTGTACGTGGCGGCTAATAATAAAGCCGTCAGTGCTGCAGTCGTTGTGGAGCGCAAGGAGGCAGGCAAAGAGTATCCAGTCCAGCAGCCAGTTTATTATGTCAGTGAGGTTTTGACAGAGTCCATGCAAAGGTATCCGCATTGGCAAAAGTTGGTGTTTGGAGTGTTCATGGCAAATCCCAAATTGAAGCATTATTTCCTTGGACATCCAATCATGGTGGTCAGCTCTGCTCCTTTGGGAGATATTATTCAGAATAGAGAAGCCACTGGCAGGATTGCCAAGTGGACGATTGAGCTTGGGCCTCTTAATTTGAAGTATGTGCCTCGAACAGCTCTCAAGCCTCAAGCCCTGGTGGATTTTATCAATGACTGGACGGAGTGTCAAGCACCTGAAGAGAAGCCGGACAATACTTATTGGACAATTCACTTTGATGGATCCAGGCAGTTGGAAGGCTCAGTGGCTGGAGTTGTTTTGACTTCCCCTAGAGGTGACAAGTTCTGTTACGTATTAAGGCTAATGTTTCCTTGTACTAACAATGCAGCTGAGTATGAAGCCTTGCTTCATGGGCTCCGTGTGGCCAAGGAGATGAAATGGAGCCGGGTCAGATGTCTCGGCGACTCAGACCTTGTGGCCTAGCAAGTCTCGGGCACGTGGGATTCTAAGGACCCTCGTATGGCGGCTTATCACTGGTCACTTTAAGGTCTATCAGGTGGACAATATTGATCGTTGGAAGAATGAGGCGGCTGATGCATTATCACGTTTGGGGTCTCAACGTAAGCCGGTGCCGCCTAATGTGTTTCTGGATGTCCTGCATCACCCGTCCGTCAAATTGCCTTCTGAGGAGGATCTTGCTATACCTGACCCGAAAGGACACTTGGTGGCGGCTCTTCGTGCTATTCCTGATTGGACGTTGTCTTATCTGGCGTATCTGACTCGCGGCGAGTTACCCGAGGATGAGACTTTGGCACGGAAAATCATAAGGCGGTCTAAGTCCATGACTATTGTCAATGGCGAGTTGCACAGATGCAGCGTGACTGGTGTTTTTCAACGATGCGTTTCTCCTTAGGAGGGCCGTGAAATCTTGCAAGAGATACATGCCGGCGATTGTGGTCATCACGCCGGGTCAAAATCCTTGGTGGCCAAAGCCTTTCGGCACGGTTTTTACTGGTTGACAGCTCATGCAGATGCTGAGGATTTGGTCAGTAAATGTGACGGGTGTCAGATATTTGGACGACGTGCCCATGTGCCGGCTCAAGAATTGCGGATGATTCCAATCACCTGGCCTTTCGCGGTCTGGGGGCTTGATATGGTTGGACCATTTAAGAGGTCTAAAGATAAGAAGAACCACCTCTTGGTGGCGGTTGATAAATTTACTAAGTGGGTTGAGGCAGAGCCGGTCAGTAAGTGCGACGCAGCAACATCAGTTCAGTTCGTCAAAAAGCTAATCTTTCATTTTGGTTACCCTCACAGTATAATTACTGACAATGGTACAAATCTGTCCAAGGGGGCTATGAAAGAGTTCTGCGAAATCGAACACATCCACCTCGATGTGTCCTCCGTGGCTCATCCATAGTCTAATGGTCAAGCAGAGCGTGCTAACCAGGAAATTCTGAGAGGGATAAAACCCCGGCTTATGGTTCCTTTAGAACGAACACCGGGTTGTTGGGTGGAGGAATTACCTTCAGTTCTTTGGAGCATCAGAACCACCCCCAACAGATCAACACGCTATACGCCTTTCTTCATGGTTTATGGCGCAGAGGCTGTTCTCCCCAGTGATATCCGTCATGACTCGCCCAGGGTGGCGGCTTACGTTGAAACTGATAATGAGACGGCGCGTCAGGATGCATTGGATGCCTTGGATGAAGAACGGGATCTTGCAGGAGCACGGTCGGCGATTTAGCAGCAAGATCTGCGATTTACCAGCAAGATCTGCGCCGCTATCATAGCCGCAGAGTCAAGACCCAAACGTTCCAAGAAGGCGACTTAGTGCTTCATCTAATTCAAGACCAGACAGATATGCATAAGTTATCACCCCCCTGGGAAGGACCTTTTGTGATCAGCAGAAATCTCAACAATGGTTCCTATTATCTCATTGATGTGCGGGAGAGTTACAAGTCACGCACTTCTGGGGAGGAGACTGCCAGGCCGTGGAACATTGCTCATCTTCGGCCTTACTACACTTGAGCCATCGGCTCTCATCAATGTACATACTTCTAACATTGTATATACCACTTTTTATAATATAATAAAGCCGGCATCCCCATAATTCGGGGCCTCTGCCATTTTCATGCAACAGTTGATGGTGCAAAGAGTTGATTATTCATAAGGTCACTTGGGGGCTTCCAACCCACTGGGTTTAGCTTTCATACCCTCTTGACTAGCTTAAAAGCCATATTTGAGTTAAACCTGCCTGTTTGCAACTTGCTACTCCGCCAGGTGACCCGCCCAACGTTTGACAGTCAATCTTTTTCAAGACCCTGAACTTGTCAAAGTTAAAACGGTGGCTTATGTCACGAGAGAGCCGGCTTACAGAGAGCTAGGATAAACTCACCTATCTGTTGTAGTCTCTCCGCTATGTGGCCCGTTCGTACTCTTAACAATCAATCATTTTAAGACCCTGAAGTGGTTAATGCTAAAACGACGGATTTATGTCACGTGAGAGCCGGCTTATGGGATTTTGGGAACTCATGCCTAGCTTCTTTGAAGCAAAAATAAACTAGAGTTTTTCTCAAAAGTATAAACAAGAGTTGATCTCTTTGGGTTGTGCCTTCGAAGCCGCCTAAACAGTAACAAAAGATATACATATATTTTCTGCTTGTTATTTTGTAAGAGTTTTTCATGATAAGATTCTAAGTCTTTGGGTAATAGCTTATCCCGGCTTAGTATTGCTCATGGATTATAACCCACCAGTGGGTGTTGATGAATTGATACTGAGGCATATGATCATATCAAACCATTCATACTGTGGAAATTTTTTTGAAGCGCCAAAGTTGCCAGAATATGAGCTGATAAAGTTCAAAACGTGCGGAAAGGCACGACACAGGCAATCCCGTTTTTACTACGGCTATTACAAGGCTCCAGAGAGCCCAAAATTTGTGGACTCAAGTTTTTCGCAAAAGTTATAACCCGACAGCTCAGCATGCCCGGGTTAACTTCATCCGAGGCCAGCTCCTCGCTTAACTCATTGACGGGTCATCCTGCGCCGGGTCTTCGGTCTCCTGGATCTGAAGGTTGTCCACATCCCAGTTGCAATTAATTAAAGCTTCAAATTCGGCTTCGTCATGCAAGATTGGAGACGGGTCAACATCAGGGGCAAAGATGTGCTTATGGCGTTGGGGAGTCGTGTTTTTTGGCTCAAAAGTGGGCGCCCGGACTCGCACATTGTTGTCATCATAAGCCGCCTAATATGCTGTCAGATCAGCTTCGGCGGCCAGCCGGCTAGCTAATGCTCGCGATGCTTTCATGCAATGGACATAGTCTTCTTGAGTGAATTCTGACCCATCATCCTTCAGCTGTGGAAAGCCGCCACTCATCTCTTCTGGGTTAAGCTCGGGTGCGTAAGCCAACGCCCGGCTCAAAGCAGCTACTGCGCCTTTCCGGGCGGCTGATTTCTTCAGTTCTTCAATTGCTTGGGGATGGTGGAGAGGCACTTCAACACATCTTTGATAAGCTTTGGCGTCCCCTTCTTGCCCATGAAGGCCCTGATGGTGAAAAGGCTTCCAGCATACAACTGCTCAGTAAAGGCATATAAAGCCTTTAGCTTCAGTAAGCCGTCATCCGGAAGTTGGCGAGTTCGTTGGCCTACAAGCAGATCTATTTTGTAAGTCGCCGGGCGACTCTTTATAAGACTATTTAAAAAGAATGCCTATAGCATAATCAACAACACTTACCAAAGACAGCCTCAGTCATCCGAGCTACATGGCGTTTCAAGCTGGACAACTCTTCGGTAACGGGCTTAAGTCGGCCCTCGGCGTCTTCTGCACATTTGGTCAAGGCGGCTTGGTTAGCTTCAGCAGATTGTTTGTACGCCTCAAAATCCGTTTTGACCTTTTCCAGTTCTGTTGACGAGAGCCGCCACGTTGTATCAGCTTCAGTTCGGGCGTCTTGTTGCAACGCCAGGTTCTTCCTAAGGTCGGCCACACTAGACTCGGCCACTTGTAAAGCTTCCTGCACAATATAATTGTCAAAGTATAAATTTATCAAATTTAAGCCGCCAGCACGGTTTATAATGGAATTTGGGGGCGCTGAAGAAGGTTGTTACAAGTCTCAAGCAGATTCCAAGCAATATACTTGACACTTGGGGGCTAATGTGTATCAGTTCTTTCAAAGTCTACAATACAAACAAGACCCGAATCATCTTCACGAGGATAACCCGACTCTTGGGGGCTACACATTGCTCCTCAAGTTTATATGATCAGATCTACAACAAGTTCCGGCCCATTATTCGCATAATGACCCGACCCTTGGGGGCTACACTTGGTATTTTCTTTACCATACAGTAAGTGCCGGCTCATTATTCGTATAATGACCCGACCCTTTGGGGCTACACACTGATCTATTGAAATCTACATATTACTGAAGACCCCGACTTATCTTCAAGAAAATAGGCCGGCTCTTGGGGGCTATGTAAGGATATATGGAAGGCAAGGAAGTTTGAGTACCTCATATTTTTTCTTGATCATGCCAACTAAGTTGGCCTCCATGAACCCGGCTTGCGGCGAGGCGGCTTAGATAGCCAGAGTGCGGCTCATCGGCAGTAAGCTTCTCCAGATTGGGCAGATCAAGCTTAACCTTCTCCTTCTCAGGCGAAGGCGCCTCATCCTTACTAATGTGCTTGGTCAGCACGTTGGAAGAGGCAGGAGCTGTGTAAGATGTTCCGGTGATGGTAACCTCTTCTTCACGAGGAGTCACATCTTCAACTGTTGGTAGAGGACTGGGCGGCTTAGGATCAGCCTCCGAATTAGCTTCAGGAATCACAATGTCAACATCCGCCGGCTCAGTAGGCTGGGGAGTTTCATCATGGGCGCCTTGGTCAGCTTCGGAGGGCTCGACTTGAACTTCAGGAGTGCTAAGTTTCGGGTTCTCTGGCTCTGGGATGTCAGGATTGGCAGTTGACCCGCTTAGTTTCCTCTTCTTGGCTTGTGCCCTGTGAACAAAAGGTTTCAGGATAAGATTATATGAGGATAAAAAGTTAGCAATCAATATTGGATGCAGAGACGAAAGTTACCCTGGGTTGATAACAAGAGGTGGCAGCTTGGAAGCGGTTTAGTCGCCAGAGGAAGGAGGAGTATCCTGAAGACATTAAAGTTGAGCAGTATGATCAGTTTTATTGCATAAGGCTAGCAGGCAAAAGAAATACAGACAAAGTTATGAGTTACCTCGTTACGGCGTTTCCGCAGAGCCGGAGCGTCAGGTAAGCCGGCCACTAGATCTTCAGAGCCGCCGCTCCGGGTCTGACGCCTGGAGTCGTGTTGCTACTTCTTCAAAAGAAAATTGGGATCCAAGTGAGCAAGGGTTGTGAAAACTTTACTTTCCGGATGACCCGCCGTATTTTCTCTCTTGGCAAGGGTTCTGAGTCGGAGGAGATGGTAGTTACCTCTGCTGCGCCGGCTTGGCTTGTCTCCACGTCACCCTGAGAGGAGTCAGCATCAATAAGCTGCATAAAAAGAAGACTAAGGGAGTCAAGTTCTACCTCTGAGTCATCCAGCTCCAGCAACTCTTTGCTGGATTGTTTCTTTTTACGAGCCGGAGCCCGGGCCTTAGTTGCTTTGCTTTTCTTCTTCTTGGAGGTGGAGGCTGTGGTTATTCTCCTTTTCCAGAAGGGAGAGTCGGCCTATATATGTTTACAGAAAGATTAAATGAGGCATATGAAATGCAGTATTTAAAGGAAGAAGAGCGAAGGTTGAAGTAAAAAGGTTCACCTCAGGAGACGGGTTAAGAGCGTAAAAGGGATTTAACCCCGTCTTGTTGCAGACTTCTTGATGTTCTCACAACAATGATTTGACGATCAGGTCGAGGTCCTTGTCTGTTAGGGGCATCTGATTAAAGCACTGAGGATCATTCACCTCCCCAGTATATTCACACATTAAGCCGCATCGCCGGCTCAATGGTAAGATTCTCGAAGAAACAACGCCAGTCAGCCCATTAGCCAATAAGGCTCTAATCTTTGAAAATGTTGGAGCGTATTGGGCGCGCTCTATGGCAGACAGTCGGTCTGGGAGCTCGGTGGTGGTGCAGAGTCGGTAGGGACAATAACTCGGCAGTGGATTCTCTCCGGTCAGAGAAGTGTCTTTCCAATAAAACCAGGTATGATTCCAGTCCTTGGGTGACTAGGTAGGGTCGCCGAGGGAAAGGAAACATCTCTCCGTCTCTGAATGGAAACACCACCAAGTTCAAGGCTTGGCCCATCAGCAATCTCTGTCTGGCGGTTGATGTAGAAGAAATCTCTGAAGAGGTCGACGGACGGCTCTTCTTGCAGATATGCTTCACAGAAAATTTGGAACTGGCACAAATTGGTAACAGAGTTGCGGCCAATGTCTTGAGGACGCAGCTTGTAGAAATGCAGGGCGTCCCGGAAAAACTTTGATCTGGGCGGTGAGAAGCCGCGGAAAAGATGGTCTGTGAAGACGATAACTTCCCCATCCTTGGGTTCGGGAGTGATTTCAGCACCTGGAACCTACCAATGAATGACGTCTTGAGCCAGCAAAACTCCCATGACCACGAAATCATTGAGAATCTCCTCAGTAACCCTGGAGCCTACCCAGTCGCAAGAGGCGGGGGCTTTAGCCATGACGACGGGTTGAACACTGTGGAAGGACATGGATACGCGGCGGGTTAAGAAAGGCTGCATGACCAAAACAGCTACGGCTAAGACGGCAACGCCACTTGGCGGGTCATTATTTAGTTGTGAGCCGCCGTCAACTACAAGTAGGAAGCGAGTTATATTTGTCGGGGAGAGCCGGCAGCATGATGGCGGGTCAGACAGACAAGTGAATGTCAAAAACGTTGCTAAGTGTGGACAAACAAGTTCCACCAACTACGGCTGTAGTACAAGATCTACGGACGAGGATAAAAGGGAAAATATTTCCTAAACCTAAAAACGTACCGATGAGGAACAACCGTTCATATACAAATTCCAATGAAGGAACGATCTACACTGGATATGGAATACAGGTTAAGAGAAGCGCCGCGCGATTTAACCGTCGTTCCAGGGCCTAAAGGTACTTTCTTTCCAGTCAATGATGAACAATCCGAAGAACAGCGGTGAACTCGGAAGGAAAACCGGACGAACTAATGCGGATCTAAAGAGGGAAGAAGATGGAACCTGGAGGATGCAGAAGGTGCGGGCGCGCGCCGGCGAGTTCTGGTCACAGTCAGGCTGATGCAGCGGCCTGGCTGAAGAAGACGGCGTAGTCCGGTCGGTGCGGCGGAGCTCCGGTCGTGCGGGCGTCTAGAGGAAGAAGAAGAGAGGTGGCAGCGGGGGAAAATGAAAAGGATGGGACCCCCTCCCCCCGCCCGCGCCTATTTATAAGGGGGATGGAACAACAACAGTCCAGCACAGGAATCGAGGATACAAAATGATGATTGACCAAGAAAACGCCACGATTCTCGGGTTGACTAGTTAATGCAAAGATCCGTTGTGATGTCATTAAGATCTTTTTGATTTACCAGAGGTGACGTCATCCATTTCTACATGGCGGGTCATGAAGGTTTCTTTCAGGACAGGTGATTATGAGGAATGCAAGACTCGCCAACCAGAAGACTTGAAGATTGACATGAACAGGTTCAAATCAATCTGGGGCCTAATGTTGGGGATATAACCCCACAATGAGAGCCGCCCTTGTTGGGCCGGGTCATGAAGTTGGCGGCTTAGCAGTGAGGCCTTAAACGGGCAAGAAGAATAAGACATGGCCTGGAAGTGACTTGCCAGACGGGCCTGGCGGAGGCCCAGAGCCGGAAGGCAACGTGTGACGAGCTGCGTCAAGCGAATTCCGCTCCCTTGTAATCGATACCCAATCAATACAACTCAGAGTAGGACATAGGCTATTACCTCCTTCGAGAGGGGCCAAACCTGGGTAAACCTGTGTCTTTCGTCCCGACCAACCCCTTCGAGTTAACCGCTGTAGCGATGGCTTCACCCCTAAGTCCTTGCACTAGGACATCTGCCGTGATAAAACCATGACACAGCGTCAGCGCCGGCATGAGGTGAACGCCACTATGCCCTCGGTCCCCCAGTTCATGCACTGGTCCGAGAAGCCGATCACCTGGAGCCGGGCGGACCACCTGGCCGTGATGCCGAACCCGGGTAGCCACGCCCTCATTTTTTACCCCACCATTGCCTCAGAGATGCTCACCTGCCAGTTTTCGTGGGTGCTGATCGACGGGGGCAGCAGCATCAACATCCTCTACGGCGACACGCTGCTCAAGCTCGGGCTCAAGGAGAAAGACCTGCAGCCGAGCCGGACAACTTTCCACGGCATCGTGCCGGGGCAATCCTGCTCCCCCATCGGCAAGATCTGGTTTGACGTCCTCTTCGGCAACAAGAGCCACTTCCGCCGCGAGCCGGTGTGGTTCGAGGTGGTGAACCTCAGCAGTCCCTACCACGCGTTGCTGGGCAGGCCCGCGCTCGTCAAATTCATGGCGGTCCCCCACTACGCCTACCTCAAGCTGAAGATGTCGGGTTCCAAGGGCATCATCACCATCGACGGCGACTATAAGAAGTCAATCGAGTGCGCGCGCGATAGCAGCCGACTGGCCGAGGCATTGGTGATCGCGGAGGAGAAATGGTAGCTTGACCGGCTCATGGCCCTCGCCACCGAGCAGCCGGCCGTGCCGACTGCCCCATCCCAGCCGGCCAGCGAGGCGACGTTCCAGCCGTCCAAGGACACCAAGCAAGTGCTACTCGACCCGGCCAACCCCAGGAAGTGCGTCACCATCGGCGCCGACCTTAGCAACAAATAGGAAGGTGAGCTCGTCGACTTCCTCTGTGAGAATCGGGACATCTTTGCATGGTCTCCCAAAGACATGCCGGGTGTTCCGAGGAAGTACGCCGAGCACAAACTTCACGTGCGGCCGGATGCGAAACCGGTCAAGCAACCGCTACGCCGCTTCTCCGAGGAGAAGCGGCACCGTATAGGAGAAGAGATCGCCCAGCTGCTCGGAGACGGTTTCATCATGGAAGTTTTCCACTCAGACTGGTTGGCTAACACGGTCCTGGTGCTGAAGAAAAACAAGACTTGGCACATGTGCATCGACTTCACCAGCCTGAACAAGGCGTGTCCCAAGGACCCTTTCGCCCTGCCCCGGATAGATCAAGTGATCGACTCCACGGCCGGCTGCAATCTGCTATCCTTCCTGGACGCCTACTCCGGCTACCACCAGATCAAGCTGGATCCGGCCGACCGGCTGAAGACCTCCTTCATCACCCCCTTCGGAGCCTACTGTTACATCACCATGTCATTCGGCCTGAAGAACGCAGGCGCCACCTTCCAGCGCTGCATGCAGAAATGCCTCCAGCCCCAAATCGGCAGAAACGTCCACGTCTATATGGAGGACATTGTTGTCAAGACCAAGAAGCACTTCAGCCTCCTCGACGACCTCCGAGAAACCTTCTCCAACCTGCGCGAGTACAAGATCCGGCTCAACCCGGAGAAGTGTGTCTTCGGCGTGCCAGCCGGCCAACTTCTGGGCTTCTTCGTGTCTGCGCGTGGCATCGAGGCCAACCCAGAGAAGATCAAGGCCATCGAGTGCATGCACAAGCCGGCTCGGCTCCGCGACGTCCAGAAATTCGCCGGCTGCCTTGCCTAGCTCAGCCGGTTCATCAGCCGGCTCGGCGAGAACGCGTTGCCCCTCTACCAGCTCATGAAGAAGGCGACCAAGCTTGAGCCGGGCCATGACTCTATGAAGAAGCCAGCCAAATTCAAGTGGACCGACCGAGTGGACGAAGCATTCCGCGACCTCAAATGCGCCCTCTCCAGCGCGCCCCTATTGGCCGCGCTGACTGAGAAGGAGCCCATGCTCGCATACATAGCGGCAACCACGCGCGTGGTCAGCGTCGTCCTAGTGGTGGAGCGGCCCAAGGAAGGCAAGGCGCTACTGGTACAGCGCCCTGTCTACTACCTGAGCGAGGTCCTCTCCGCCTCCAAGCAGAACTACCCCCACTACCAGAAGATGTGCTACGGCGTGTACTTCGCTGCGAAGAAGGTGAAGCAGTATTTCCAGGAGCACACCATCACCGTGGTGAGCACAGCCCCGCTCGGGGAGATCATGAGCGGCCGAGACACCACCGGCCGGATTGCCAAGTGGGCCATCGCGCTGGCCGACCATGACATCCGGTACGAGCTACGCACGACCATCAAATCACAGGCGGTGGCCGATTTCCTCGTCGACTGGGCCGAGACCCAGTTTGTGCCGTCGCCTCCAGATTCCACGCACTGGTGCATGCACATTGACGGCTCGAAGATGCGGTCCGGCTTGGGTGCCGGAATCGTCCTGTCGTCCCTTAAAGGAGACCAACTCAAGTACGCGCTCCAGATCCACTTCGCCGCCTCCAACAACGTGGCCGAGTTTGAGGCGCTCGTCCACGGCCTCTGGCTCTCCAGAGAAATAGGCATCCGGCGTATCCCTTGCTTCGGCGACTCGGACCTCGTGGTGCAGCAAGTCTCTGGCGAGTGGGATGCCAGGGACACCAACATGGCCAGTTATCGACTCCTCGTCCAGCAGCTCACCGGCTCCTTCGAGGGCTGCGAGTTCCATCACGTCCCCAGAGCGGACAACGAGGCGGCGGACGCTCTGGCAAAAATCGGCTCCACCCGCCAGGCCATCCCAGCCGGCGTCTCCCTCGAGCAACTGCGCAAGCCGTCGATCAGGCCATCCGCCGAGTCGGAATCCATCTTCGTGCCCACGGACCCCGCCGGCTCCTCCCCAGGCCCGGGGGCTCCGCCAGCTCCGTTGGCTCCGTCCGTCCCGCCGGCCTGCCCGGTTGCGACCGTTTCCGCCTCCGTGACGGCCGGTTCCGACCCTGTAGCCATCATGATGGCGGTGGACGCGCCCTCCACAGGCCTAGTCCCAGGGCCTAGCGAGCCGGATCCGGGGGCTGCAGCGATGTGCCTGGGGGCTCCGGCTGCCCCCGGCCCCCAGCCCAAGCCGGAACCGGCTCCCGTCTCGACACCGTCATGGGCCCAACCCATCCTAGCCTTCCTCCTGCGCGGCGAGCTCCCTCCGGACGAGGACGTGGCCTGGCAAATCCAGCGCCGGTCCCCCGCCTACGCCATCATCAACGGCAAGATGGTGCGGTGTAGCGCAACCGGCGTCTTCCAGCGCTGCGTCGAGTTGGAGAAAGGGCAAGAGATCCTCCGAGACATTCACCAAGGCAAGTGCGGTCACCATGCCGCCTCAAGGGCCCTGGTGGCCAAGGCGTTCCGCCACGATTTCTACTGGCCGACTGCCTTGGAAGAGGCGACGCAGCTCGTCGACAAGTGTGAGGGCAGCCAGCGCTTCAGCACGTAGAGCCAACTGCCGGCTACAGCCCTCAGAACCATTCCCCTCTCATGGCCTTTCGTCGTCTAGGGGCTCGACATGGTGGGGCCATTCAAGACCGCGCGAGGCGGCATGACGCACCTGCTAGTAGCCGTCGACAAGTTCACCAAGTGGATCGAGGCCAGGCCCATCAAGAAGCTGGACAGCCCCACGGCCGTCCGATTCGTCAAAGATATCACGGTCCGCTACGGAGTCCCCCACAACATCATCACCGACAACGGTACCAACTTCGCCAAGGGCGCGATGGCGATATTCTGCTCCAAGGAAGGCATCCGGCTCGACCTCGCATCAGTTTCCCACCCGCAGTCGAACGTCCAGGCGGAAAGGGCAAACGGCCTGATCCTGGACGGCATCAAGCCCCAGCTCGTGGCGCCGCTCGTACGATCAGCCGGCTGCAAGATCGAAGAGCTGCCGGCCGTCCTGTGGAGCCTCAGAACTACGCCCAACCGGTCAACCGGCTTCACCCCTTTCTTCCTCGTGTGCGGGTTCGAGGCGAACATCCCCACGACATCGAGTTCGACTCGCCTCGTGTCACCTTGTACACGGAGGCGGACGCAAAAGAAGCAAGAGAAGACGGCGTCGACATACTCGAGGAGGCACACGAATTGGCCCTGAGTCAGACGGCCATCTACCAGCAGAAGCTCTGGCACTACAACAACAAGCGTATCCGCCCCCTTTCCTTCCGCGAAGGAGACATGGTGCTCAAACGGATCCAGCGAACCGCCGGCCAGCACAAGCTGTCCTCCCCATGGGAGGGCCCGTTCATCGTCAGCAAGGCACTGCACAACAGCGCGTACTATCTGATAGACGCCCAGAAGTCACAGAAGCGCAAGAGGGACGCCTCCGGCGAGGAGACGGAGTGCCCATGCAACGCGGCGCTCCTCTGCCCATTTTACTGCTAAAAACAACCAGTGTATGTATGTATCCCCCACCCTTTTGGGCCTAATGAATGTTGCGGGTGTCCCAAGCCAGCGCTTGGGGCATGCCTTTTCAATTCCGTCAAGTCATATCGCTCCTCGAGCAAGCTCCCGGGTCCGGATCCCCGGACCCGGGGGCTCGCCGGCTAGCCTAGCCTCCCCTCCCCAAAGCCGGTCAAGTAATGTGGGGTAAGCCAGCCCCTCCCTCCCCATCCAGCCACAGACCGGCTCCCAGCTGTCCGGCTATCGGGATCCTGGGACCAGAAACTTACCTCACACGAACGCCGCCTGCAAGGAGGTGACCGGCTCGGTCTAGCCACATCATTTACCGTTTCTAGACGGCCTCTACCGTTCTCGCCCTAGCTAAGCATCCCCTCAACCCTAAACCCCACGACCAACTCCCCTAAGGCAGACGCCTCGTTCCAGCCACAGACCGGCTCCTGGCTGTCCGGCTGGCAGGGCCGAAGCCAAAGGGGACGAAGTTTTGGCAATACAAGGGCCAAAGGGACAAAGAGTCACGGACGAGTCGGCACGCACAACCTTGTCATTCAGCAAGATTCAAAGCATAAATTTATACACAATAACATAAAGGCCCACGGCCACAGGTTCATTACATTAAACCCCAGTGGGTGGAACTGTAGACTAATCAAAATAAGTAGGAAAACAGGAAGATCCTAGCTAAGCGGAGGCACAATCTTTGGCTCCCGCACGCTCCGCGGTGGCCGAAGCGAAAGCCCCATCCTTGGCCGCGGCGCACTCCGCGTCAGCCTTCGCGCCCTAGTCCTGAGCCAGCTCGGGGTCGGCGTAGTCATCGGTGTTGGAGGCGGCATCCTCATCGTCCGTCTCGCCGGCACTGCCGTCCGGGTCACCAAAGGCCAGTGAGTACTGGTCCTCCGGGAACACCGCGCCGTCTACCGCTCGCTCCGGAACGTACTCGTCCCAGGAAGCAAAGGACGTGAGGTCACTGGCTCGCACGGCTAGCGCGTCGGCAACCGCTTCCAGCTCCGCTTCAGAGCCGGCACGCTGGGTCGCGAGCAGCTCTAGGTCCAGCCCGGAGTACCAGGACTTCGCGACGCAGAGCGCCATGGCCGTGCCGGCCCGTGCCGCGAAGGCCCTCCAAGCGTTCACCCGCATGGTCCCCGCCTCCAGTCGCCGAGACAACCGGCTCACGGTGGCCGGCTACACCGTGTCCAGCCAGAGGTTGCGAACCAGCGCCAAGCCGGCCTTCTGGAGCCGCTCCATGGCCCGGAACACCTCGTTCAGGCGCACTTTGGCGGCAATCCCCACCTCGTCCACGGTCCAGGTAACAAGCCACCCGACGTGGACTCCCAGCGCATGTTGTTCCTTGCGGTGGGCCTCCATAGCCGCTTTCGCGGCCTCCTGTGTATCTGGGAAGAGCCTTGAGGAGGAGGAGAGAGGCGTGCGGCGTAAGACAAAAGAGAGGCCGGTCCAAGCCGACGCGCGAAGAAAAACAAAACAACGGAAACTTACCGGATAGAAGACGGTCCACCGCGTGTGCCTCCTCCTGCAGCGCGGCCTCCCTAGCCGGCCAGTCCTGGACCCGACGATCATGCTCGGCCTGCGCCGCTTGCGCCTCCTTGGCCGCTTTTGCCAGCAAGGCGTACTTGGCCTCTAGCGCTTCACGATGAGCCGCCTCCCGCTCCTCCAACTCACGGCTACGAGCCGCCTCCCGCTCCTCTACCTCCCAGCGATGAGCCGACTCGCACTCATCCTTCTCCGCCTACGCGCAGTCCGCCGCCTGGCGAAGCCGGCCGCATTCCGTGGCCAGGAGGTCCCGCTGCTCCTCGACCTGTACCACTCGGCTGCGAGCGTCGACCGCCTCGGCAACGGTGGCTGTGCAACACAAAGGAGGCTCCGTCAGCAGGAGGTGAACAAAGGAAAGAGCAAGAAAAAGGACTCAACCCGCCTGCGTCTGCAGTCGGCTCGAGTCCCAGGGGCTACACCCAGTGGGTGCGCTCGAGCGCCCCCACTAAAAAATTCATAAGATCGACATACCTCGCAGGTCTGCAGACATGGTGGCCAGCCGGCTCTCAGCCTCCCGATGCAGGCCCAGCAGCGTGTTGAACGCGGTCACCCGACGATCGTGGACGGCCTGCAAAGATAAAGAGTAGAAAAGCCTTGCGATTAGACTCGACCCGGCTGCCCTCCAACCGGCCCGAGTCTCGGGGGCTACACCCAGTGGGTGCGCTAGCGTGCCCCCACTGGAAAAGACTAAAGCAAGGACTACATCGTAAGGCGGAAAGAAACAAAAAGAGAAGAGAAACAAGATACCAAATGCTTACCGCGACAGACCGCTCGAGATGCACCGGCCGGCTCCTAGGTACCTGGTCCTCCTGCGCCGCCTGGGTGCGGAAGTCGGTGAATTCGGCGATGAGCGCAGGCACCGCGGCCCCAAGGGCGCTCGGCGCACCGCCCCCGGGCGCGCCACCAGCCGCGGCCCAAGACTCCTGCGGCTGGTCCTCGCCGCCAAGGCCGGACGGACACCGCACCGCGACGATCAAGGGGCCAGCTGCTCCAGGCCTCCCGGCGGGCGGGCCTGCCGCCCCTGTCGACGAGTCGGCGACGGCTGCTCCCCCCGGCACCGTGGCCTCAATCCCCGGCACGCCGCCTCCGGCTGCGCCGCCCCGTCCACCTCCGGGGCCGGGGCCTCCGGCTCCATGGCGTCAACCTCCGGCGGCACGTCGTCAGCCCCCGGGGGCACGTCGACGGCCCCTGGTGGCATGCCGCTGTGATCTGGTGCCGCCTCCTTGGCGGCTCCCGCTGCGCTCGCAGCCGCGCGCACCGTCACCTCAGCCTGCGCATCCACCTCCGCCCGCCGCACGGGGTCATGCGTGCTTTTGGACCTTCTCTCCTTGCTCGGGGGAAACGACTCCCAGGATTGGCCCGCTGCCTCCACGCGGGCTCTCCCCGACGCCTGCCTCCGCGCCGCCTCCTCCCACGGCCGGCGATACTCCTCGAGCCGCTCCTGCTCGGCCGCCTCCTGGTTTCGCCATGCCGCACGCTCCCTCTCCTCGGCGGCGGCCCTGCGGGCCGCCTCCGCCGCTTCATCGCCCGCGGCACCTCCCGAAGGGGCCGTCTTCCCCAGGCCACGCAGTTCCCTGCACAGCGGGATGAGAGGAGAAGGCTAGAAGAAACCATGAGAAATTCCAAGAAAGCTTACCCAACATTGGTAGGAACCGCGCGCCTGGCAGGACCTGCCGGGGCGACCCGCGGTTTCTTTCCGCCGCCTCCGCAGCTGCCTCCCGGCTGCCCGCCGGCCGCTTTCTTGGGGGCCGGCTGGGAGCCTGCTGGCTGCTTCCCCCGACTGATCGCGCCCGTGTCGTCCTGTCCCTGGCCGCGGCCGGCTCGGCGAATGCGTTTCCTCGGTGCTGTGGTGTCGTCGCCCGAGGCTTCGAGGTCCTCCAGGACTACTGCATCGCGAGTCTCTCCCGGCTCAGCGTCGTCGTCAGACCAGTCCCGCAAAAGCGATTGGGGGAGAAACTCACCGGCCGACTCAGACCACTCCGACTCCACTTCGCCGGCCTTTGGCGCGCCGGCTCGCACCGACTCGACCGGCTCCACGTCGTCGTCGTCCTCAACCTCTTTGGGGTCCGACTCCGCCACGTCGGTGGCAGGCTTGCCGAACTCCTATAGCAAAGGGAAGACCTGCGTCCGGAGGGGGCCTTGCGCTGTTATGTTTGGGGGAGGACACCAGCATGAAAAAAGAAAAAGGAAGGGGGGTGCGCGTCTCGTCACGTACCCGCGGAGCCGGACGTTACCGGCAGTATGGGGCCTTGCCCCACTGCCACCCGTCTTTGCTCATCTTGCTCAGCCTTCAGCTCCTTGGTGGAGAGCCGGCATGGGTCATGCTGGCTGCCCATCTGGCAGATGAGGTGTGGCCGGCGTTGCAGTGGCTGCACCCGGCGTGCCACCGTGGTGGCGATCAGATCCACGGCCGAGAGGCCTTCCGAGCAGGTCATCGCCGCCAGCCAGGCACAGAGCCGGTCCGCCGTTTCAGCCGACTGCGGCGGAGGAACCCTCCAGTTCAGCATGGCGTTCGGCGGTTGATTGACGAAGGCGGACAGATTGATGAAGTCCTGGTCCGGCCTCACGTTCTTCACGTAGAAGAACCCCTTCTGCCAGCTCTTCACCGAGTCTTGTAGCGGAAGCCGGCTCCAAGGCGGTGGTGGACGAGAGCGTCTCCATAGGCGCGGGGTCAGTCATAATTTTTTAATGGGTTCACATCAGGTAAACATGCACGTACATGCACGTATGGAGCAAAATCCGTTGGGTTCAATTGAACCCAGCGCTTGTACGTTGGCTCCGCCGCTGGGCGTGCAAACTGTCCCAGCTTTGCAGAGACAATTCGGAGGACAAAACAAATCGATCTAGTAAACAAACCGATCCAATCTTGTTTTTTTTTTCTTTTCAGATTACAAACGAACTTGCGGCGCAAAATATGGTGGACAAAAATAAAGTACGATCTAGTAGATAATTTTCACTCGAACTAATCTAAACCAGCACTAGTACTAGGATGAATGCAATCAAAAATTCAACAAAGCAAATACTAGATGCAAACTGCTTAAGGCTAAAAAGATAGGTGCAGCGGATGAACTAATCTAATTTTTGTTGGCTTTTTTTTGTGGATTATAGGACGGAAAACAATCTAATCTAATAAAACTGTAAATGTCTCACCGATGAACCTGAAAACTGATACCACTTGATGTGAACTGGGGCCCGATCTTTCGATGAGAGTGGGAATAACTACGATTTTGTGGGACTTGACCCTCACGATCCGGCTACCAACCGTACAGGGAGAACCGTACACTACTGATATCCACGGCAATCGCTGAACCAACTCCACGGTGTTATCGACCAAGCTAACGGCGCGATCGACCTATCCACGAAGGAGTTTTCCTGCAAGCAAATCGAAGAACATGCAAGAAAATAATAGCCAAGCAATCTAAAATTGCGAATATGCTAGATGAATAGATCTCACAATATGGGGTTCCGATAGGATGTCTTGACGGTCGCACTAGTCGCTACGAGCGAAGACAAAACCCGAGTCTAACCCTAGATGTGGCTAGCTATTTATTAAAAGGTGTATGACGGTTACTGGGACACACGCGTAGATCCCTTGCGGACGTAGATGCGTAACATGTCCGATGTCTTGTTGGTGTTCGCCGGCTCCTACGTGTATGGGCCGTACACGCACGGTACAGGGATGGCCCATAGCTTCTCGTCCACGTCGCGTGTGTGTTGGCTGCAACCAAAATCCTTCAGAAGGGAGCAACTAGTTAGCGAGCACTCCCTCGCAAGCGTTTCAGCGATCACTCCCACGCGCCGCCACTTGGCGCGTTTCCAGTCGCCGCCACGTGTCACGCTCTGAGCGTTCCCTTCGGATTTTGTTTTTTCGCACGCGTTTTCGCTTTTTTGGAGTGATTTTTTTCCGGATTTTTTTGGTGTTCCGATTTTTCACCGGTCTTTCGTAGCTTTTGGACGAAAAAAAAAAATTCAATTTTTTTTATGCGCGAAAAACCGCGTTTTCTGTTTTTTTTACGCGAAAAAACGCATTTTCTGTTTTTTTTTTGCGAGAGGCACGGTTTTGCTTCCGCGAGAGGCACGGTTTTGCCTTCGCGAGAGGCACGGCCGTGCCTCTCGAAAAGGGAAAAAAAACGCGTTTTTTTTTTTGCGAGAGGCACGGTTTTGCTTCCGCGAAAGGCACGGTTTTGCCTTCGCGAGAGGCACGGCCGTGCCTCTCGGAAAGGAAAAAAAAACGCGTTTTCTGCTCTCTCTTTTTTTTTTCCGCGAGAGGCACGGTTTTTCTTTCACGAGAGGCATGGTTTTGCTATCGCGAGAGGCACGGCCGTGCCTCTCGGAAAGAAAAAAAAACGCGTTTTCTGCTCTCTTTTTTTTTCCCGCGAGAGGCACGGTTTTGCTTCCATGAGAGGCACGGTTTTGCCTCTCCCGAAACGGAAAAAAACGTGTTTTCTGCTCTCTATTTTTTTTCCGCGAGAGGCACGGTTTTGCTTCCGCGAGAGACACGGTTTTGCCTTCGCGAGAGGCACGACCCGTGCCTCTCGGAAAGGGAAAAAACGCGTTTTCTGTTTTTTTTTTCTATCCCGTGAGGCACGGTTTTTTCGTCCGGTTTTTTACGTCCGGTTTTTTTGTGAAAAAAAAAATTCGTCAAAACCTATCAACATGGGATCTAGTTTTGAAGATCTCGACGCGAGAAAGCCAAGGGTGAAAACGGTTCGAGATTTGGACGCACGGTTTAGGAGATAAAACGTTTTGAAAATACGGATCTACGAAAAAAGGAAAAACTCCCAGGTTGCGACAAGTGGCACGCATGCAGTGCGCCACTTGTCGCAACCTGTGGAGGTGGGAGTAATCGTTGGAAGGTGTACTCGCTAACTAGTGATTTCGCCTTCCGAAGCACGTATGTGTGAGCACGTAGGCCTTGATTGCATGCACATGTGGGCTCTGACTTGATTGCATGCATCTTCTAAGTTGTAGTACGTGTATGCATAGAATGGCCATGACACCCATAAAGGCACGTATGCATTTATTTGGTTCATGTAAGCTTCAACTTGTTCAGTATGATCTCGCCTTTCAATAAGCAGTTGGTATACGTCTTCGATAATTCTGTATAAGACCAGGGCCGGGCCGGCAAAATCCGGGGCCTTGTGCGAAACTAAGAAATTGGATCCTATCTCATAAAAAATGAACTAACGAGTTGTTATAATTATAATTAGAAAATTAGGAATTAGGAGTAGGAACTAAAGTTAATCGAAAAGAATGACTGCGATAAGCACCTGGAGGATCGAGGAGTCGGTCACCGATCAATCCGACGAGACGACGTTGACGAGTCTGAAATTTAAGAGAGGAGATGGGGAAGGCAATGGCGGCAGCGGCCTGTCGCCTTGTCGGCGTGAATCCGAATACCGATGATCCGATCGATCTAATGAGTAATGACGAGGGACGAGGTGACGAGACGAGGCGACGAGCAGCCAACCCTGGCGAGTGGCGACGAGACGAGGCGACGGGCGACGAGGCGACAATTCCTTTCCTATAGATCGATTCGAGAGTTGCCCGATCCCGTCGTCTCGATCCATGTAGCTTTTTCTTTCGAAATCCCAATCCCGTAGCGATAGGACGAGGCAGGGCCTGGCGTATCGAGTGTCGTCGCCTTCACTCTAGGAGGTCTCCACGCTCCAGCCCAACTCCAACTCCATCAGGCCCAGTAGCTTTTAGTTTTTCTTTTCTTTTTAATACTAGGCCTATAGAAATTTTTGGGCCCCCAGAATTGTGGGCCCTGTGCGGGCCGCACTTTTTGCATCACTTTGGGCCCGGCCCTGTATAAGACACATAAATGTGTAGTATTTTTGTTTCTAATAGTAAAACAAATAATTGAATACTTATTATTAAAAGTCACCTGAAAAATATGTCGTGTAGTATTTTTAGATGTATCGATGGTAGTTATGTCCATATCACCTTCTCACATCCACCAGCTGGCCGTTGGTGTGGTAGAGTAGGGTGCACGGATTGGAGTCGGCCTACGAAGACATGTGTGCGGCATCAGAGGTCCGAAGGCAAAGGAACCGGATGATTATATACGTTGATGAGGGTGCAACATGTAATTACCGTGAGGGCGTCGAGCTCAGCTAATGTAGAAGCCCCACCTAGCATGCCAGAGATGGAGGACAGGCTGCTATGAGCAGGTGCGGGTGCGGTTCCGAGAGCAAGTGCGGCTGCTATGTTCACTGAATTGCTCCCAAAGAAGTTGGAAGGGCAAACTCATCTACCTTTGCGGTTGGATTTTTTGAGCCCACTCAACAACATCTGGAAGCAAGGAAGACAATGAAGCTACAAAATAATTTCTGCAGGTAGCTAACGCTGCCTGCAGAAATTATTTTGTAGCTGCCTCGACTGCCTCAACTTTGGCCTCTTCTTTGGTAGCAACTATGGCTTTCTCGACAACATGCGCCACCTTCTCATGGATAGACACTTCGCACAACTTCCTTATCTTCACATGCTCCTCCTTGTCCTCCTTGTAGTAGTAATTCCTGATAACCCACAAGTATAGGGGATCGTGACAGTCTTCACGGGTAGTATTTCACCCTAATTTATTGGTTCGACACAAGGGGAGCCAAAGAATATTTATTGGCCTTGACAGCTGAGTTGTCAATTCAACCGCACTTGGGATATCTATCTGCAGCAAAAGTTTAGTATCATGGCAAATAATAGTAGTAGCAGTAATAGTGATAGTAACAATTTTGTTAACAGTAGTAACAGTAGCAATTGAGTAGGCATGTATTCGTATATAGTCATACGTGCTTGCGATAAGAATTTACATGACATCTTTTGTCCTACCCTCCCGTGGCAGCGGGGTCCTATTGGAAACAAAGGGATATTAAAGCCTCCTTTTAAAAGAGAACCGGAACAAAGCATTAACACATAGTGAATACATGAACTCCTCAAACTACTGCAATCACCGGAAGTCTCAATTATTGTCACCTTGGGGTATGCGGATCAAGACACATAGTAGGTGCATACAACTTGCAAGATAGGATCCAAATCACTCTTATATTCATTAAAACATAATAGGTTCAGATCTGAAATCATGGCACTCGGGCCCTAGTGACAAGCATTAAGCATAGCAAAGTCATAGCAACATCAATCTCAAAACATAGTGGATACTAGGGATCAAGCCCTATCAAAATAACTCAATTACATGATCAATTCCATCCACATCCATCACCGACCAGCTAGCCTACAGAGGAATTACTCACGCCCGGTGGTGAGCGTCATTGAATAGTTGATGGAGAAGGGTTGGTGATGACGACGGCGACGATCTCCACTCTCCGGAGCCCCAAACGGACTCCAGATCAGCCCTCCTGAGGAAGAACAGGAGGTGCCGGCGGCTCCGTCTCATAGACTGCGATGAAAACTTCTCTCTGATTTTTTTTTCTCCGGTAATAGGAATTTATAGGAGTGGAATTAGGGTCGGGGGAGTCTCGTGGGCCCCACAAGCCATCTGGGCACGGCGAGAGGGGGTGGTCGCGCCATCTTGTCTTGTGGCCCATAGGCAGCCCCCCTCCGGTAGATCTTCGCTCCATAATTCTTCATATATTCCACAAATAATGCACAAAAAGTTCTGTCCAATTCTGGTAACTTTTATTTCTGCAAAAAAAATAACACCAAAGTAGTTCTGCTAAAAACAGCGTCAGTCCAAGTTAGTTTCATTCAAATCATGCAAATTAGATTCCACAAGAAGATCAAAAGTGTTTTGAAATGTAGATACGTTTGAGATGTATCAAATCCCCAAGCTTAACTCATTGCTTGTCCTCAAGAAATTAAGTTGATAAACATAAAGTGATAAAGAAAACTTTTACAAACTCTTTGTTCTTTTTGCTGTATGTATGCTTAGCTAGTGTTCAAGTTTTCAGCATAAATCATAAGTAACCATATCCATGATAATAATTAAGCAATCATAATAACTCGTGGCAATACGTAACCATCTAGCAAGCAATAATAAAGTATTTCACATGTCAACAATTTGTCAAAACAATCACAATATAATATGATGACATGGTATTTCGCTAGCCCTTTCTGAGACCGCAAAATATAAATGCAGAGCACCTCTTAGGTTCAAGCAGCGACTAAACATTCTAATTGAGGGTAGAAAAGATCCAGTCATGCTCACATCCAACATTAACTAGACTAAATGCATAAGAATGACAATAGTGCTCTCCAGTCTGGTGCTTTTAATAAGAGAATGATGACTCGATAATAAATAACATGAAAGGCCCTTCGCAGAGGGAAGCATTGATTTGCAAAGGTGCCAGAGCTCAAGGTTTTAGAACAGAGTCAAGAGTATTATTTTGAATGGTGTGCTTTTACTGTCAACGTCAAGATAGAGTTTTCGATATCTTCCATGCTAAACCAATTATTGGCGGTTCCCAAACGAAAATATAAAGTTTACTCCTTTTCACCATCCTTACACAAACCATGGCTGACCGAATCCACGGGTGCCTGCCAACATATCAATTGTCCTAGGAGTTTTTCTATTTAGTTTTGATTATGCAGGACTGGGCATCCTTGTTTTACCAGCCTCTCTCGTGCAATGATAGGTGAATAAATGCCCATCATGAGAATAACCCACTTAACATGGAAGATATCGACCGCTCTATCGCTCCATGAGCAGTACGAGCACACAAAACGGATGTTTATTTGAATATTTAGAGGTGGCACATGCAAATTTACTTGGAACAACAGCGTAGTATTGCATATAGGTAGGTATGGTGGACTCATGTGGAACAACTTGGATTTTAGGAGTTTGGATGCACAAGCAATATTCCCGCTTAGTACAGGTGAAGGCTAGCAATAGGTTGGGAAGCGACCAGCTAGAGAGCGAAAACGATCATAATCATGCATTGCGAATAATTAACATTGGTCATTAGCATGAGTAGGATATGAACACTCTGAATTTAAACATCATGAAGGCTGCATTGGGTTTGAATCAACTACATGTTTTCACATGGGTCAAGTCAAGCCGCTCAAATTACTCAGAGGGAAAATACCATATCAACATACTACATCATAACAATTTTAATGCATGTGGACACATAAGATAAATCATTATCCACTCCTAGCTATTTAAGCATGGCATGAGAAACTATAATCTCTAATTTTCATCATATACATGTTCACTCATGATATACTGAATCAAGATCGAACGAGCTAAACATATTTACAAAAACAAAAAACAAGGAGAGTTCATACCAGCTTCCTTTACCACAATCACTTCATCAAATATTGTCATTATTGCCTTTCACTTGCACGACCGAATGATGTGATAATAATAATAGTGCAAGTGTGTCGTGGACTAAACTGGAATCTAAGAACATTTAAACAAAGTAGAAGACAAGGTAATATGGGCTCTTGGTTAGATAACCATCAATAAATATGAGAGCCAGTCAACATTTTCATCGTGGTCTTCTCCTTTCGACAACTCAAAGAAAAGAAAAGAAATTCAGAGAAACATATTGAAATATTTTTGGAGCTTTTTGTTTTTTCTAGAAGAAGGCAAAATAAGAAAAGGAAAACAAAAACGAGAAAAATTATTTACACGGGAAAGCTCCCAACAAGCAAGGAAATATTTTTGGGTTTTCTTTTAATACTACTAACTAATTAAACGAGAAAGGAAAACCGAAAAGAAGTGCGAAATATTTTTGGATTTTTCAAAGTTTTTCA
The DNA here is from genome assembly GCA_039707655.1 of Elymus sibiricus. Taxonomy (NCBI): domain Eukaryota; kingdom Viridiplantae; phylum Streptophyta; class Magnoliopsida; order Poales; family Poaceae; genus Elymus; species Elymus sibiricus. The sequence continues at coordinate 416,261,963 of CM077675.1, forward strand.
AACACACAAGAAGAAAGCGAGAAAAATAAAACTAACATGGATATACACTGAAATAGGATGAACACGGACAACTGATATGAAGTGTGTGAACATGAATATAATGTCGGTGAGAAAGACGTACTCCCCCAAGCTTAAGCTTTTGCCTAGCTTGGTGATCACCACTGATAATAGCCATCGGGTCCAGGATATACTGTTGCTGAGGCACCTGAGTGTCCCATGCTTGGGCCTCGGCTTCTGCTGCAGCCAACTTGTTCCGATAGGCAGTTATATCTTCTGGCCTAATGATGCACCCGTTCCTAGCATGATAATTAAACAGAGAGGGTGCATGCAACACAATAACATCGCGAGTAATATCGATGTATACTAAGTTATAACGAATGTGCTGTGGGGGCTTAGGTTCACGTTCATCAATGAATTGGTGATCTAGCATGGACTGATGATCGAGATAAACTTTCGGCAACAAGTAATGAGTGGGGCGTATGGCGATATTACAACGTTTTGCTAAGCTAGTGGCATAAATATCACCATGAATCTTGTCCTTGATTCGATTAAGATGCAAGCGGCGCGCGACAATAGCTCCTAAGTTATAAGTGTTATCACCATAAAGCGCGCATCGCAATATGGCAAGGGTGGGGGCACTGAGACCACCACCCTGCACCATAGGAGTTATACATTTTCCTCTAAATAAAGAGAAGTAATTCCCAAATGGAAAATGTAAACTGGTGGCCCTAGCTCCTGATATGCCCCTAGTTTCTCCCATGGTTAAGGTATGAATGAAATCCTCGAACTCGTCAGGCTTTGGTTCACGCATTCCCCCGTCAGAGGGAAGCATGCATATCTCACAAAACTCAGCAAGTGGTAGTTCAAAAGGTGTTGCATATAAATCAAAGCGTACCATGGGAGCACTAGGCATACTCGTGAAATAAAAAATGTCCACAAAGGAATTTGTAAGGAGATAGTATTGATCACACTCATCTGCGAGGAAGTTGGTCAGCCCGACATTTGCCACAAATTTCATGAACTCTTGGTGAAAACCTGCTTCACTCATAAAAGGGACGTGTGGCCATGCGCACGTCCTAACTTCCGCATTGCGATGGATATTGACGTCCTTGTCCTAATTCCTCACTAAAACTCCTTTGGGGATTCGTCTTGAAGAACCTCTCCTACGGAAACTCATTTTTCCAATGAACAAATTTCTGAAATTTTTGGGTCACAAAATTGTGTCAATGAAACTTTGCAAGATTGATTGCAACTACTCATATGGGTACCTAAATTTCATATCAAGCATTCATACTACTTGGAACTCGAAGGATTCAACATGCAAGCTCATTTTCAGTAGCACGAAGTGCAGCAAAATATGCAAAATATAAACCACTGAAGCAAAAACTAATTGGAGGAATGGGAGAGTCACATACCAAGGAGCAATTCCTCAAAACAGTTTCGGAATCGGAGTTCCGAGCAAAGAGATCGAAAATTTCAGTTTTCTGAGGAAGAACACGGGAGAGAGAGAGCTAGAGAATTTTTGCTGGAGGTGAGGGATGGAGTGAGCCGAAGGGATAAGGCAGGGGGGCCTGTGGGCCCCACAAGCCATCTGGGCGCGGCTAGGGGGGTGGCCGCGCCCTGTTGGCTTGTGTCCCACAGGTGCACCCCCCTGATGTATTTGCAGCACCAAAAATTGTTAAATATTCCAGAAAAACTCATGTTAAGATTTTGTGGAGTTCTGAGACTTTTTATTTTTGGGTCATTTTCTATTGCACGGTAATTTCAGAAAACAGGATAATCATGGCATTTTTATTCTATTCTACTAAAAATACTAGAGAGCAAACAAATAATACAAAGAGTTGTGCATACTAAATTCATCAATTACATGTCTTTCAAAAATGATCCATTAATAAGGTTGATCAAGTCTGATTAATAACCATTTCCAATTGACATGAAATCGAAGAATTTTCGTATAACACTAAGTTACCTCAAAGGGGATTTGGATATCCCCCACAATAAGAGTATAATAGTATTTCTTCTTGACAGTAGGGAGAGGGAATTTAAATCCACCAATAGTGAGTTTGGCACTTGGCTCAATGGCATTAATATTATTGACCAAAGTTTGCTTCTTCAAAAATGCATTGTATGTTGTTTGCCATTGACATGAAAAGTAACCTTGCTTTTGTTGCAATCATTAACAGCCCCTGCAGTATTTAAAAAGGGTCTACCAAGGATAATCGACATGTTGTTGTCCTCGGGCATCTCAAGAATAACAAAGTCTGTCAAGTTTGGAAGAACAACAGGAACATCCTCACAAATTTCAATAGGTACAACAGTGGATTTATCAACCATTTGCAAAGATATCTCAGTAGGTGTAAGCTTATTCATATCAAGTCTTTTATATAAAGAGAAAGGCATAACACTAACACGGCTCCTAGATCACATAATGCAGTTTTAACATAACTTCGTTTAATAGAGCAAGGTATTATGGGTATACCTGGATCTCCCAACTTCTTAGGCACTCCACCATCAAAAGAATAATTAGCAAGCATAGTAGCAATTTCAGTTTTAGGTATTTTTCTTTTGTTGGTAATAATATCCTTCATATACTTAGCATATGGAGGCATTTTCAAAATAGCAGTCAAGCGAGTGCGCAAAAAGACAGGTCTAATCATTTCAGCAAAGCGTTCAAATTCTTCCTCGTCTTTACCTTTAGAAGGCTTACAAGGGAATGACATGGGTTTCTAAACCCATGGCTCTCTTTCTTTTCTATGTTTTCTAGCAACAAAGTCTCCTTTATCATAACGTTTATTTTTAGGATGTGGGTTATCAAGATTTTTAGCAGGTTCTATTTCCACATCATTATCAGGTTCCTTATTATTATCTGTGGGGCATCTACCTGAAATCATTATTATCATTATCATTTTCATTCTCACTAGGTGAATGTTCACTACCAGATTTTGCCTCAGCATCAGAAATAGAAACATCATTATGATTCTCAGAATATTTTTCTATAACATGTTCACTAGAAGCATGCACGGTCCTATCACTTTTTCTTTTTCTTTCTAGATTGACTAGGTGCATCATCATTAATTCTCTGAGAATCTTGTTCAATTCTCTTAGGGTGACCTTCAGGATAAAGAGGTTCCTAAGTCATTCTACCTCCTCTAGTCATTACTCTAACAACATGATCATTCATATTATATTCATTTCAGCAAGCAAATCATTTTGTGACTTAGCAACTCGATCTAGTTGGGTGTGAACCATAGAAGCATGTTTGCCTAAACCTTTAACATCATTTGCAGTTCTAAACATCAAGTCACCCAAGCGATCTATCATCATAGCATTACGTCTTAATTGATCTTTAACATAGTTGTTGAAGTGTTCTTGCTTAACAATATAATTATCAAATTCATCCATGCATTGACTAGGAGTCTTAGTATAAGGTATATCACTTTCATTAAAGGTACGGAGAGATTTTACCTCTACTACCTATGTCGGGGCGTCAAGTCCATGTATTTCTTCGATAGGTGGTAATTTCTTGAAATCTTCAGCTTTAATACCTTTTTCCTTCATATATTTCTTGGCTTCTCGCATATCTTCAGCACTAAGGAATAAAATACCTCTCTTATTTTGAATAGGTTCCGGCGGTGGTTCAGGAAGTGTCCAATCATCGGCATTTTGTAATATGTTATTCAATAATTCTTCAGCTTGCTCAACAGTTCTTTCCCTGAACACACAACCATCACAACTATCTAGGAAGTCCCTATAAGCATCGGTTAGTCCATTATAAAACATATCAAGTATTTCATTTTTCTTAAGAGGATGATCAGGCAAAGCTCTAAGTAACTGGAGAAGCCTCCCCCAAGCTTGAGGGAGATTCTCTTCTTCAATTTGCACAAAGTTAAATAATTCTTGTAAGGCATCTTATTTTTTATGAGCAGGAAAATATTTTTCAGAGAAGTAATAAAGCATATCCAGGGAACAACACATACAACCAGGAGTAAGTGAAAGAAACCATTCTTTAGCCTCGCCTTTTACCGAGAAAGGAAAAAGATTGAGGATATAATAGTAGCGGATCTTTTCCTCATTAGTAAATAAAGCAACAATATCATTCCATTTCATGAGATGTCCGACAACAGTTTTAGTTTCATAACCATGGAAAGGATCGGACTCTACTATAGTAATCAATTTAGGGTCTACAGAGAATTCATAATCCTTATCAGTAACAAATATAGGAGAAGTGGCAAATTTAGGATCATGTTTCATTTTCTCCATCATAGACTTTTCTTTCAGTTTGCATAGTACACTAGTAGAAAACAGGCCATTAGTCCCGGCCGGGAAGGGCCTTTAGTCCCGGTTCCCCAACCGGGACTAATGTATAGGGACTAAAGGGTCCAAGCCTTAAGTCCCTAGCTACTTCCCCATCCATAACATAACCCTGAGGTATATCAGGCAATTCGTATCTATTGGGAGAGCGAGGTGTAACATGTGATTCAAAGTTTTCATCAGTTTCAGCATTTTCAAGTTCTCTAGATCTAGAAATATGAGCATCAAGAAAATCACCAAGTGGCATAGTTTCAATTTCATAATGTGTAGCAGTAGTATTATCATTAATTTCAGAGATAGCCTCATCAAGTTCATGTGACATATGAGGACGATCAACAGGTGGTGGTGTTATAAGTTGATTCAAAGTAGAAGGTGAATCAAAAGCAGAGCTAGATGTCGGTTCCTTAGCTTCTCTTGTGCGAGGGGGGACGATCTTAGTTTGAGTATCTTTCAGATTCTTCATAGTAGCAGTTGGACATCCTCAAGTTAACACAATAAATAGAGCTATGCTCCCTGGCAACGACGCCAGAAAAAGGTCTTGATAACCCACAAGTATAGGGGATCGCGACAGTCTTCACGGGTAGTGTTTCACCCTAATTTATTGATTCGACACAAAGGGAGCAAAAGAATATTTCTTGGCCTTGACAGTTGAGTTGTCAATTCAACCGCACCTGGGATATCTCTCTGCAGCTAACGTTTAGTTGCACGACAAATAATAGTAGTAGTAGTAGTAACAGTGATAGGAGTAATTTTGGTAACAGTAGTAACAATAGCAATTGAGTAGCAAGTGTGAGAGTAACAGGAGCAGTACTAACTTAGCAAGATTCAGTAGATGTAAAGCGTAGGCCATGGTGCAGCGATGGAAAGATATGGATGACATCAATCATGTAACAGTTACACACTAGAGCGACACAGAACTAGCTCCAATTCATCAATATAATGTAGGCATGTTTTCCGTATATAGTCATACGTGCTTGCGATAAGAACTTGCATGACATCTTTTGTCCTACCCTCCCGTGGCAGCGGGGTCCTATTGGAAACTAAGGGATATTAAGGCCTCCTTTTAATAGAGAACCGGAACAAAGCATTAACACATAGTGAATACATGAACTCCTCAAACTACGACAATCACCGGAAAGAATCCAAATTATTTTCACCTTGGGGTATGCGGATCAAGACACATAGTAGGTGCATACAACTTGCAAGATAGGATACAAATCACTCTTATATTCATGAAAACATATTAGGTTCAGATCTGAAATCATGGCACTCAGGCCCCAGTGACAAGCATTAGCATAGCAAAGTCATAGCAACATCAATCTCAGAACATAGTGGATACTAGGGACCAAGCCCTATCAAAATAACTCGATTACATGATCAATTGCATCCACACCAATCACCGACCAGCAAGCCTACAAAGGAATTACTCACGCCCGGTGGTGAGCATCATGGAATAGTTGACGGAGAAGGATTGGTGATGACGATGGCGACGATCTCCACCCTCCAGAGACCCAAACGGACTCCAGATCAGCCCTCCCAAGGAAGAACAGGAGGTGGCGGCGGCTCCGTCTCATAGATCGCGATAAAAACTTCTCTCTGATTTTTTTCTCCGGGAATAGGAATTTATAGGAGTGGAATTAGGGTCGGGGGAGCCTTGTGGGCCCCACAAGCCATCTGGGCATGGCAAAGGGGGTGGCCGCGCCCTGTTGGCTTGTGGCCCACAGGCAGCCCCCCTCCGGTGGATCTTCACTCCATAATTCTTCATTTATTCCACAAATAATTCACAAAAAGTTTCGTCCAATTCCGAGAACTTTTATTTCTGCACAAAAATAACACCAAAGTAGTTCTGCTGAAAACAGCATCAGTCCGGGTTAGTTTCATTCAAATCATGAAAATTCGAGTCCAAAACAAGAGCGGAAGTGTTTGGAAAAGTAGATACGCTTGATACGTATAACTTCCACATGGAGAAGTGGATGGAATCACAACTAGCAGGATGGCGTGGTGCTGGGTTGACAGTCGGCAGGGCTTCGTCAAGCACCGTCACAACAAAACCGAGGAAGATACGGGAGAGACGGGAGAGGGGCTGCGGCCATGGGAAAGGGTGCTTCCCCCTTGCGCCTCCCCACCTTTATATAGGTGTGGGAGGGGCTGGTGGCTTTCCCTCCTTTCCTTACCTATCGATCGCTATCCCCCTTTTTATGGATCTTGATCTTATCCCTTCGGGATATGATCTTATGACTTTACGGGGGGTGGGGGTCTTGGTGCGACTAGACCATGTGTGTGGGGCCTTTCCCCACTACCCACGTCCATGTGGGTCCCTGATGAGTGATATTTTTACACTCATTTCAACGTTGTTTAAACCGAAATATTTCATTAAAAGAGAGATATTCGCTCTGATATTGCCACTTAGTGACTAATGAATGAAAAGGGTTCCACAAATCCTCTCTTTAATATCTTTCCACAAGAAACGGGCTAAAAAGGGAAGAACTCACGTGGGAGAACAGAAAGGAAGGAAAATGGAGAAGGAATAAGTCACCAGGAGCAGACCAGAGGCAAAGACGACGTTTCATGCGACCGCGCGCGCCCGTTTAAGAGGTTGTTTTGCGTGGAAACCGAGGCAGGTCATCCACCCGAACAACTTTTATAAAGTGGACCACGTCGAAATGTCAATAGAACATCATCGAGCATGGCCGGAACCTCTCCATCGTCATCTTCATCCACAAACCCTAGCTGCCACCATTTTCATCTCCATAGGCATATCCACCACCATAGTGCTCTCTCGTCGAGTTCATACTCGTAATCATGCATCGCACAAGGTATCCATTGTAAGACATATTGCAATCAATCAAGATGTGTTCTTTAGTGCTTTGTTCTCGTGATCTGATATCCATGTGTGAGTAGTCTGGTAAGGTATGGGGTGAGGCATGAGCCTTGCAACCCTAGGTATTTGTTGAAGGGATCAATGGAAGTCTTTGACACAACGTCTCGTATGTGTGAAATAAAAATCTTTCATGATGTGTCTCTTGTCTTCTTCGCGATCTTCATCCCTGCAGGTACCCAGAATTACGGAGATCAACCACTGGTGAGGCTAGGAGCAAGGGGACCATGAAGTGTTATACCGAACACCAGTGACAGTAAGGTTTAGAAGGGTAACATGATCATATCCTTGGGGATTCACGAGGTGTAGTCATTAAACACTCAATGCTTTTGTCTGATATTATTATCTTAATTATCGGGGCAACCATGCAAGACAGATAGGGCCGTCGAAAGGACAACTGATTATTGATGCAGGACTCGTGCCGGTCAAGATGTTCTTTGGACACATCCCCCACTCCGATATGAAGCAAGCACCTCTTGATGGGTCACTTCCCGAGCAGAAAATAATATATTTTTTGATCCCAAAGCAAATGCATGGTTGTAAGCATTAAGACCTCATCCCCGTACCTTATTTTTATTATAAGGTTTTGAATCACTATTTGCTTGCTGATCCGGTCAAAAGCTGGATTTGACACTTTGGCAAAACCTTGCTAGAGTCCACTGCCTAAGGGGTTCGATACCCAGGGTAACCTTTGGGGAAATAGGTGTGGGATACCCTTTCTTGTTCCAACACCGAATCAATAAAAAGGAGATAAAAGTCCCCCCATGCAGGTGGGACCCACTCCGAAACCTTATAGAACCTTCCCGATACAATAGCGAAAAATACATACCATTTTCTGGAACCCTGAATATGACTTCCCATATATAAATCTTTACCTCCAGACCATTCCGGGGCTCCTCGTCACGTCCAGGATCTCATCTGAGACTCTGATCAATATTTTGTAACCAATGCAATTATCCCAATACTACTCTAGTACCATCGAACGTTAAGCGTGCGGACCGTACGTGTTTGGGAATCATGTAGACATGACCGAGACACCTCTCCGATCAGTAACGATTAGCGGGACCTGGATGCCCATATTGGTTCCTACATATTCCACGAAGATCTTTATCAGTTGAACCACGATGTCGAGGATTCAACTAATCCCGTATGCAATTCCCTTCGTCCAGCGATATGTTACTTGCCCGATATTCGATCGTCGGTATCTACATACCTAGTTCAACCTCGTTACCGACAAGTCTCTTTACTCGTTCTATAAAAAAAGATTCCGTGACCAAATTGATTAGTCACATGCTTGTAAGCTTCTTGTGATGTTGTATTATATCTCTTTGTCATACGGAGTGACAAAATCCTAATCTCAATCCATGCCGACCCAACAGACTCCTTCGGAGCTACCTTAATAGCACCTTTATGATCACCATGTTACGAATTGACGTTTGATAGCTCACAAGGTATTCCTCCGGTGTCATGGAGTTGCATGATCTCATGGTCTAAGGAAAAAATACTTGACATGAAGAAAGATATAGCAATTAAACTATAATGACACGATCATATGCTAAGCTTATAGTTGGGTCTCGTCCATCACATCATTCTCCTAATGATGTGATCCAATTATCAAATGACAACTCATGTCTATGGTTAGGAAAACTTAACCATCTTTGATCAACGACCTAGTCTGGTCGGGGCTAACTAGGGACACGGTGTTGTTTATATATCCACACATGTATTTAAGTTTCCGATTAATACAATTCTAGCATGAATAATAAACACTTATCATGAACAAGCAAATATGATAATAACCATTTATTATTGCCTCTAGGGCATATATTTCCAAGAGTCTCCCACTTGCACTAGAGTTAATAATCAAGTTTACAATGTAATGAATGTAACACCCATAGAGTTCTAGTGTTGATCATGTTTTTCTTCGTCCTCAAGAACGCGTTCCCACTTCTCATTGAGCATGGCTTCATGAGAGTGTAGCTCCTGCTATTTTCTCTTCATGCCCCGCGCGGTTGCGGCTAGCTAGTGTTGAAAGCATATCTATGCGGATGGGCTCTCAGGCACCTCGAAGTCATAGGGTCTGAAGCTATTATCATCCTCGGATTCTGGCATGTAGTCCTCATCTATCCCGCTTTAGGAGTTCTCTTTCTCCTCGGGATCCTCTTCGGGAGGTGTACTCATAGTCCCGTTTTGCTGTGCGGGCTCGGCCTGTCCGTTTTTTATCGCGACGGGGCTAGCCGTGTTGTTTGCGAGGGTAGCTTCATTTCTGTTTCTGCTGTTGCCCCTTGGTCTTCTTTTGGTACGATGCCGCTTGGAACTCCCGTTAGGTTTCTCCTAAGGATCTTCCTTAGGGTTATCTACCATGTAAACATCATAAGTTGACGTTGCGGCCCATTTTCTAGTTCGGGGAAGTGCCGCGGGTGAGTTTGATCCGGAATTGCCGTGGTCATCGTCCATGACGATGGCCTCATCAGATTCGTAGTTCAGCACATTGGTCAAATCTTTGACCGTGACGACTAGGTGGGTGGTGGGTGGGATGAAAATTTCCCGATCATCAGCTTTACATTCGATCCGGTCGTAAACTGGAGATGAGATTGCTATTTTGTTGATCCGTTCTAGCACCTCGTTTATCTGCAAGAGCTCCTTTACGTCAAGGGCCTAACGATAAGCCGGGCTGATATGAAAGGGGTTGCTTGGACCGCCCGAGGCAGTTATGTTTTTTGGGCCCTTATGTGCCGGCTCCAGTTCGAGGACCGGAGCGGCTTCCTCTGGGACCGCCGTTAGATCTGAAGAAGAATTCAGCTTCGGGCTGTCACCCAAGGTGGCATGAGTTAGGTCGGACGTGGCCGCTCCCAGATCCATCTTTGGGGTCAGCTCTGTCGGGGGGTCCGATCCAAAGACTAGATCGGGAACCTGATCTGGATTGTCCGTGCCTGAAGGATCTTCAGATTGGGTTCCGATATGTTCCGATAGAACCAGATCGCCTCTGGCAATGGCGACATACTCCAAACTTCCGAACATGATGACCTGGTTCGGAGCAAAGGTCTCGATGCGGCCTAGATGGCTAGAGGGATCGGCGAGCAGTACCACACTGCCGAAAGCGAAGAGTTGGCCAGGGAAAAAATGTCCGCGCAGCTAATGCTTCTATCAAACTGCAGACGAGCCATCAATCCTGATGATCACACAACGAGCTCTTAGTGAAAGCACCAATGTCGGTGTGAAAACCGGCAGACCTTGGGTAGGGGGGCCCGAGTTGTAAGATCGTATCGATGGTAATAGGAGACAAGGAACACCAGGCTTTTACCCAGGTTCAGGCCGTCTCGATGGAGGTAAAACTCTACGTCCTTCTCTTCTTATATTGATGGTGTAACGAGTATAGAGTTAATCTACCTCGAGATCGTATGTTTGTGGTCTAAACCCTAGGGGTGATGATGATGTGTATGGGTATCCTCTACGGGCTAAACCCTACGGTTTATATAGGCACCGAGGGTATCTAGGGTTACATGAATGTCGGTTACCATCTATGGATTACATGCCGAACGAATCATCCTCTTCCTAAAGTGCACGCCAAGTCTTCGGTAGAGTCCGATATGCTCATGATTCATCATAGGACCTCTGAAGTCTTTCTTCCAGGATGGGCCTCCAGCTCGGCCCATGAACTAGGCCAGCTCGGCTGGGACCCCCTAGTCCAGGACTCCCTCACCACATACGACGAATCCCGAGAAGATTCTCTGTAGGAGGCCAATGTGAAAGCTTGTGAATTGCCATCTGAGACCTTCATGGTCAATGATGGCATTAAGGAAGAGTTCGACATATATTTATACAAAATGCCGAGTTAAACGATTTTCTCGTAGATAAGTGTACTCAATACCATTATCTCACTAGCACTTTTGTGCGACATTTCAAGTATGTCTCTCGTCGCACCACACCTAGTGTTGTTTTTTATCTATATGCTAGATCATTTCGCATGACACTTCATGATTTCTGCTTGGTCTACAAAATTCATTTTTTGGGAACTTGTGAGGAACCCCATAACGCTAATTGTGAGGAATTTCTTAGGAGCATTTGTCATGGAGAAACTAGGGGAATAACTCGGGGTAGATTTGAAGCATACATTTTCCCGCTATTCATTACTTTGCATTATTCATACGAAGATGTCTAATTGGTAAACATGACCTTAGCACCACTTGTGCCCCTGATTTCAGCATCCTTAAATGAGTTGTGTTTTGTAATATAAAATTTAATCTAGGCGCAATAATGTCATGATGCCTGAGTATAAATGCTTTTGATGGTGATTTTTAAGAAGGAATTTATGCCACCCTTGTAGCTTCTCATCTTCGTGTACCTATTAGGGATAATGATCCTAAATTGCCTTCTAGTTTTCCAGATTATGAAACTATGTTGCGTCATAAATTTATTGCACGAGGGGCCCACGAATTACAGTACAAGATTGTCTTTGATAAGCTTACCTCTATTACCACCTTCATTATTCAACTTTCAGGAGAAACAAAGTTATTATTTATATTTGGAGGAAGCCCAGGCACACAGAGCCACAGAGGAAGCTACTGGTCGAATTGAAGCCGCTAACCGGGCAGTAGGCGTCAACCCGAGCTATCGTGATGAGTTTCATCCAGCCTAGCAGTGGCCATAGACCAAGTTAGGCAAAAAGCCTAAGCTTGATATTTCATTCACGTCGTCACACATTTATTACACTTGTCGGGCTTCATCGTTTTCTTTGTTTATTTGTTTCGTTTGTGTGTTTAAAAACCTTTGAAAATCCAAAAATATTTCTCTCTTATTTTCGATTTTTGTTTTCCTTTTAGCTAGTTTGTAGTATTAAAAAGAAAACACAAAAATATTTTTCGTTTGTTTTTTGTGTTTGTTGGGAGTTCTTTGGTGTGAATAGTTTTTCTCACCGTTTCATTTTTCTTCTTTCTTTCACTTTCTTCAGAAAGATAAAAACTTCAAGAATATTTCAGCGTGTTTCTATGAACTTCTTTTTGTTTCTTGGGTCATCGTAAGGAGAACAATTCGTAAGAATTTTCGAGTGACTCTTATGTGCTTTATTGTTGAATTAATGGAAGGCCAAATATTACGTTGTCTTCTCCTTTGTATAAAGTGTTTCATATTTCAGGCTAGTCCAATCACACTTGTACTATTATATATTTTCACACCATTCGGTTAGGGAACTGAAAGGCAATAATGATGATAATTTAGTGAAGTGATCGTGATGAAGAAAAGCTGGTATGAATTCTACTTTTTTTGTAAAATATTTAACTCAGTAATCCTGATTAAGCCTATTATGAGTAAACATGTGTATGATGACAATTAGAGATTGTAGTTGCTCATGTCATGCTTAAGTAGTTAGGAGTGGATAATATGTTATCTTGTGTGTCAATATGCATTAAAATGATGATGATGCGGTATGTTAGGATGATATTCGCCTCTAAAAAATGAAGGTGACTTGACTTGACACATGTTCACACATGTAATTGACTCAAACACAATATCGCATTTATATTCACTGAGTTCGTGATAGAAATAACTCGACAGTATTAATGATTGCAAGCCCCGTCCAGCCGAGTGTTGTACATTGAGTTTGGCAATCGATGAAGATTCCACCTACTTTATTATGGACTTTGCCGAGTTTCTTTGGAACTTGGCAGAAAAGTCAATTCTAATAGTGTATATGTTTGCCCATATTTTTTTTAGGGGTATGTTAGCCCGTAATTAGTTGCGTATTCCCACCGAAGCTAAATCAAATATATAGTCTAAAGCTTGGTCTCTTAAAATTTCTTTTTATGTTATATGTATTTTGGGGTTTTTTCTTTATCTCGGTTTGGTTTATCTTCTTCCCTGTTTGCAGACTTCGGTTTCACAATAACACAAAAAGGTTGGTCCGCTGGTTCAAACTAATAAAAAAGTTGATGCAATCTATATTGACTAATAAAGTACGGACCGTTTCTGCCCGTCCGTCATACATTTTGCAAAAAAGCCCCTGAGTTTTTCTTTAAATAACCCGTAGTCCAACATTAGGTGTCTTTGAGCTTCGAACTGCAGTCATCTGCAGTTCAGTAGGCCCAATTCACCCTATTTTCACCCCGTTTAGGTCTGTGACTTTTATTATTTACAAAGAATATGTTAAACATGATCACGCTATAACTTTGCAAATGTAACTCGAATTAAAATAATTTGTGTATGTAATTTAATCAAAAGAATGCGTAGTTTCCAATCGTGCTATTACTTGCTCTTGTGAACCACTTTAAAATTGTGTTTTGGGCATAACCTGAACTACCATAATTAATTGCTATGGTATGTTTTGGAAAATGCTAACACACAATATATCATTTATATATAGACTATAAGACTAATCCTCCTAGAATTGGAGAGCCCACATTCAATTGAGGTCTCCAGTTGACATTGGGCCACCCGATTTTAACCGAGTCAACAATTTCTCAAAGCTCTCTTATTCAATTTTTATACTATATCTATAAATACACTATGCCCATTATTTTTAAGGTCTCACAATCAATTAAAGTCTTCAATTTATACTTGGGTCATCCAATTTTGACCAGGTCAACAATTTCTCAAGGAGCTATCTTATTTAATTCTTTTATTCGTCTCTCTTAGCAAATTCTTTTAATTCACCTCTGTTATTATATTCTTTTATTCCATATGCTCTAATTTTGAAGCTCTTTCATTGAATCGAGGTATTCAATTTTGGATTTGGTTCACGATTTGGCCAGTCCAACGATTTTCCAAATCAATCGACAGTAATCGATCTATAAAAACATATCAATCACGCACATCCTCTCACCACCTAAAAAAAAGTGCCAATATGTGATATTGTAGCACAAATATAGACATGCAGCCACCGACAAAATTTTCAAACAAAAGTATTGATTGATTAGCAAATAACACTAAATCACACTGTTGAAGGCCCACCAAACACGCTGCATTATAAATGAAAAAAAACACTTCATCGTCTTCCCCTCTCGCCAAACCAAATACTCACTCAGTTTCAACATACAAGGTGTATTAAATTTTTGAAAAGTATAATATATTTAACTTTAACCCAGTTCAGAGCCAAAATTATTGGCATCCACAATACTAACTAAATAAAAATAAAATTTATTTCATGATGAATCTAATGATATCGATTTGATATTATGTATATTGATATATTTCTCTACAAATTTGACGAAACTTAAAAGATTTGACTTTTCAAAAAATTACACCTTATATTTTGATTATATTTTGAAACAGATGTAGTAATCTCCTTTATGAAAACCCAGCAACACCGCCTGCGCAGCAAAGCGCGCCCAACCCTTCTAGTATGGATTATGTTAGAAGGGTCTATATATATGGATTGGAGGGAGTATCAAGGATAAGTTTTATTGGACATATATGAGTAATAAAAAAAGAAGAGAATAAAGAGCGTGTGACAATTTTTTATTAATCTTGAAGCGTATGCAGAGATGGCTTAAAACACATTTAATAGAATCCTTTTGCTAAGATTTTTCTCATGACTTGGTGCAAATTTCAAACATTGTTTCAACTTACAAGTAATGCTTTCGTACAAAAAATTGAAAATTATGCTCTTTAAGATCAGATTCGTCGTACAAAAACCGTACCAAAAGTATTGTATGCATGCTTCTTAATGTACTACTGATATGAATTTCTACTAGAACTTAGTGTGCGTCTCTCTATCGTGGCCGGGCACAATTCGAATATTATTGGGTCGTGCTGACGGGAAGTGGTCACGTCAATTGTCTCTTCCGTTGCAACACACGGGCATATTTGCTAGTAATAACATAAAAAAGTTGTCTGCCATGGACTCATGGTAGTTTCCCCTTCCCAGATGGCCTAACTCGTCATCCTTTTATAGTTTTGTAGCAACACACGGACATTGGGCTAGTATTGGAAATGATTCAGTCCGATCAGCTGGTAAGGTGCCCTAATGATTTCGGAAATACTAACGCCCACACGTGTGGCACGAAGCAACATGGCCCAAATGCCTCCATTACCATCCATTTTGCCACGTCAAAACGGATGACATCAGCGGGAATCTTTTTGGTTTTCGGCTTAAAATGTTTTATCTCCTAATTAAAAAATCCAATTAAAAATCCGTTTTCACCATTAAATCCGTCTCGACGAGATCTTCAAAACTAGATCCCATGTTGATATGTTTCGGTGAAAAAAAAATTGGGCAAAAGTTGACATGATGTTTACACTGTAGTTGCCATAGTGTTTACACTAAAGTTGCCATGACATGTTCTATCTATTTTTTTTTCTAGATTTAAAGCTACCGTTATATTTTTAACTACTTTTTACGGCAATTTTTATTAATTGACCATGGCAATTTTTAGTAAAAGTAATTCACCATGACAATTTTAGTTTATGGTTCATGGCAAGTCTAGAAAAAAAAAATTGGGCAAAAGTTGCGATGATGTTTACACTGTAGTTGCCATAGTGTTTACAGTACAGTTGCCATGACATGTTCTATCTATTTTTTCTTCTAGATTTAAAGCTACCGTTATATTTTTAACAACTTTTTACGGCAATTTTTTTTAATTGACCATGGCAATTTTTAGTAAAAGTAATTCACCATGGCAATTTTAGTTTATGGTTCATGACAAGTCTAGTTTCTTAATTCCCCATTTTATAATATGTCAAAATTTACATTTAAAGTAGAAGAAAAAATAGCTGAAACATATCATGGCAACTTCAGTGTAAACACCATGGCAATTCATGTGCAATAGACATGGCAACTTTTAACCGTGGTCGAAACATATTGATATGAGATCTAGTTTCGAAGATCTCGTCGCGATGGATTTAATGGTGAAAACGGATCTTCAATCGGATTTTTCATTTAAGAGATAAAACATGTTAAAAACTGGAAATTCAAAAAGATTCCCACATGCATGCATGCGATGATGTGAACGCAGTCTGTGTGTTATAGACGTGTGGGCGGATGTTGCTCCCACCACACGTGTGGGCGTTATCGTGACCCAATGATTTTGCGAACGCGCCGATTAATACCTGGCGGACTGTCCATGCCAGCTCTTGTTGTATATATTTGATCGTGGCAGAGAACATGCTGAAACATGTGTCGAGGGTGTGCACACAATGACACATAAACAGGACATGTATCCTGGTAAAGAAGGTAGGAGAATATATGGTATGGCATGCACGAACAAACGAACGAAATGTCAACTGGTTAATTAATTATTGGCCAATCAAGCTGTTGATCTCGAAATAACAACATGCTCCCATCACAAAAATACGAGCCGCATTTCGACATGTCGAGGGTGTGCACACAATGACACACAAATTTGACTTGCTAGGACTCTAGAAGCTCCTCTATATAAGAATGGTTCAGGGAGCGTGTGCAGAACACAACCCGTCACCTACCAGAAAACCATGGAACGAAGAAAGTGCCTGTAGAGCCAGTCCCTCCGTATATCTCTCCAACAGTCTAGTATCTGCTTGCTGGGCGTTGTGACGATGGACGGCGCCGGCGAGGGAGAAGGCTAATCACCAGCCACAAGGAGGACAGGTGGACGTCATCATTGGCGTGTCTAACTGCCTCATCGTGTCCTCCTTACTCTCGTCCTCACTGCACGGGGCTATCATGTGTGAGTGCGCGCTATCCTCACTCGTCCTCACCGCCGTCGTAGCCCGCTGAGGTTGCATCAGGCGACATCTGCATTGGAGGGTAATCACTGGTTCTCTTACATCATAAAGTATCATCCGTATCCACTGCAGTCTGCTCTTCTAGTTAATTATGTCTTACTGACGATGCAAAAAATTCATATCGTATTCTTTCCAAGAGAAAAACAGGCACAAGCAATAACTTAATACGGTTCCCACAACTAGAACTTAATACGGTAACACATCATGCATTAGTGAGACGCTTCATTTAATTGTAGCTATACGCCCTAACCTAAATAGTTGCACCGAAACTAATATGTGAGCCGCTTGACAAGCTGGATGCTCCTTCCAGATGGGCCACTGAACAAAGGAACGACCAAATCTTCACCCAAACCAGTACTATCAGAATATTTGTGTGATCTAACGGCTCACATAAGGAGATAAACAGGATGACACAGTTGAATTTGTACATCACCCTCCATCTTGGTAAGCAGAGTAATGATATAAGATTAAAAAAGTTCCCCTAAAATAAGTCGCCAAACATTCGTATCAACTACCCATTTCGCCCCTCGTAGAACTTTTGATAGAACTCTACCAGGAACCGTCTAGGGCTTTGTTACGTTCCATCTGAGATCTGGCTTCCCACATATAATTTCTTACCGAAGGATCAGTAAGATGGCGTTCTCTTCTGGGAAATTTGATGTATATCATCGGTGACACCCTCGTCCAACCGGGAAAATTTTGGTCTCCGGAACAATTTCTGAAAAACAATGTGAGGTATATTTTATGTGCAGCCTCTCCAACTATCGTACCTTATCTTGTTCAAGTTGGAAAATTATTTTTCTCTTAGTGTTTCCCATTATAGATACTCGATGAAAGAATCATTTATTGTTATCTAGCTCCTGCATGTTTCTAACTTCAGAGTGTTGGGACGAAATGATCTCTACTTCCTTCACCAGGCTCCCTCGTTTAGCCTTACTAAGAGG
The DNA here is from genome assembly GCA_039707655.1 of Elymus sibiricus. NCBI lineage: Eukaryota > Viridiplantae > Streptophyta > Magnoliopsida > Poales > Poaceae > Elymus > Elymus sibiricus. The sequence goes on from CM077675.1 coordinate 416,279,792, forward strand.
ACAGTTGTCTGTCTTTATATCCAAGGCGTCAATGAGTAATAGCAATTGTTCATTATCCTTATTATAATTCCCAGTCCAGCTTTTGGCCCACCCCCATAAGAACTGTCTAAGATGTCATGTTTTGACAACTGAATCACAAATACGTTGGCAATAAAGGTAAGGACAAAGGACAACCACTACTAGAATCGCGTTTACTGCCGAGTTCCAAAGAAACTCGGCAGAGCACACATTAAACTCGGCGAACTATTCGCCGAGTTCCAAACTCGGCGCTAGGCACTCGGCTCGACGGCCCGAGCAATAATGTTTCAGACATTCCGATTAAAAAAATGAAAAATAGAAAATGTTCACTCAGTTGCCCTTAGAGTTTCGGCAAAGGGAGGCCGCCGTCACGGCTCCGTTGCTTGCTGCAAGGCGCGGCCTACATGTCTGTATTCCCGAGTTGTTTCCGTCGGAAACTCTGCGAACTTGAGAGTCTGCCGAGTTTTTTTTTGTTTGCCAAGTCGTTTTCATCAGAACCTGGCAAAGCCACTGCTCTGCCGAGTTGCTTATGACCGTCGAGTCCAATTTTGGATCAAACTTGGCGGACAGTAAGTTTGCCGAGTGCCCGATAAAATGCACTCGGCGATGAATTTGAACTCGGGACAAAACGCGATTCTAGTAGTCAACATAAAATCCGGTGCCTTTTTGAAATCCATCACTCAAGCAGTAAAGTTTCTAATGTCAAGCTAATGAATTGCAGGGATGAATTTCGACAATATAGTCCTACTTGAGGAGTTACAATGCGCGTGGTCTTTAAGAGGAGCCATCTCGCCTCTTGAATGGCATGCACCGCTTATGCCTTCTTCAGTTTCATTGCCGTGATTACCCTACAAATAGTCTAGCAGGAGATGTCACATCACTCAAGTATGGAATGTAAGTGCCGCTACCTATGGCAATGACAGTTCCATTCACTGTAGATGGGAGCTTTATTATTAATATGTGTATCAGGGAGTTTAACAGTTCTTGCTTGAAACAACATAACAAACTGAAGGTTGGGTTAATGGTGCTCCTGTATTTGCATGCATTTGATATGTGGGGATGGCAAAGGGACATTCCCTCCCTCCCTTATTGCTCTTTGTATAATTCTCACCAATATGCATGAATTTCACAACTATATGGTAGAGAATTCTCTGATCCACTTGAAAGGAATGACACACTACAAAGTTACCATAGCAAGGTGTATATTCATTTTGTCTTGAGTCACCTATAATTTTCTGGTGTTTCCGGATCAAGGATTTTTTTTCCACTTCAACAAGGTGTATCTTCACTTTAATTATCTTCAAATCACCTGCAATTTTCGGATTGTATTTGGTCCGAGAATACATTTTTCACAAGAGAAATGGATTCTCTCATCTAAAAATAATCGACAATTATGGTAAGTGAAGACAAAGTTAACATATGCCTTTTCTGGTGTATATTTGTAGCGTGACTATTTGGATTGGAAAGTAGTGGCTACTCTCGGGTCTACTACACCTGAGTTTGCCAAAATTTTGAAAACGCGTTATCAAACAACATCCAAAGAATCTGAAATATTTCCACATCAAACTCTATCAAATGCTTGAGGTTCTCGCAAAATTTCAGCCAAAAATAACATCCGAGGATCTCTCACCGAAAAAAAATCGTTGCTGAAAGTTTTGAGTACTTCTTGAACAGAGATTTTGTTATTTTTGGTGAGAGCTCCTAGATGTTATTTTTGGATGAAATTCCCCAAGAGCATCAAGCATTTGATAGAGTTTCATGTTGCAAAATTTCAGAATTTTTGGAAGTTGTTTGATAAAGTTTTTTCAACTTTTTGACAACTCGGGTGCAGTACACCCAAGAGTAGAAAATCCACTCCCAATTAGGATCCAAACACAACCTAAAAATTACAGACAAAAGATAAAGTTAGTACATGCTTTATCGGTGTAGCTTTGTGGTGTGTCATCGTTTTCATGTGGATGGGAGATTCTCTATCTTGCAAGTCTGGTTCAAGCAGATTGGCGAGAATTGGAAAGATCAAAAAAGGATGAAGGTAATATTGATGTCCCATCACCACATATCAAACTGGATGCAACTGTGGGCACACCATTGGCCCAACTTCCTATTTTTTATGTTGTTCCAACAAAAATAATGTTAAACTTCGCTACACACAAATTAATAGCAAAGCTCGCATGTGCAATGAACGGAACACCAATTGCCATCGTTAGTGGAACATATACTCCCTATACTTGTGTGGTATGACATCTCTTTCTAGACTATTTTCTTTTGCAAAAGCAGAAGATCCACCGGAGATGGAAAATCAGTACTTCGCCAACAACGTGAGCCCCTCTACACCAAGTACATCCATATCATGTTTTCCATAGTATTTTTGCATCGTAGATGCAGGATTGCTGCATTTTACTGTAATCACTTGCCAATTTTTGTTCGACTTCTGCCAAGAATCTGGAGATTTGGTGTATTCATTGGAAACACTTATTCTTTTGTAAAATGTGTAGATTAGACATCACAAAAACCTTCAATCCGAAGAGATGAACTGGTTAGAAGAAATCCCGTGGTGTTTGGAACTCCACAAGAGACGAGGCTACGTTGTACTAGCGTGACCGCGCGTACTTGGCGCCGCCGCTTTCTCCTGGTCAAGTATTTCCACTTCGTGCAATCGAATCTTAGAGACAACGATCACAGAGACTCCACCGTACGAAACAGTACCAGAACTCACGGCGAGACGGTTCCCTTGGGGGAATCAGTGTAAGGTATCCATCTCGCATTATTTCAATCAGGGATGCCATGTCATCGAGCTCCATCCTCTCGATCCCCATCCATGTCGTCATCGACTCTCCCATTCATCTTGTTTTAATCCCAAACCCTATTGTGGATTCGTACGTGTATCATTTTAATCATTCATCTGCTGCTTGGCACCCACCACTACTATATATTCAGTCGGCAAAGCTTTTAGTACAAAATCTGTCATTAAACAACAACTGATGTATTCATATGCATTACAATAGATGTATGACAGATTAGCAGCATCACATTTTACCGTAACAATAATCCAAATGTGCAATACACTATATGTACACATTAGAGTATAATTCACATAACAACACCATAAGTAAGTACACATAGCCTTCTTAGCGAAGCATCCAACATGTTGCATGTTACATACATATACAATCTCATGATAGTAAAAATACCATAATGACAATGAACCGGATAAGGATGATCAAATTATTTTACTTTCCACACGGTTTTGCATACTTCATGGTTGATTTTCTCGATGAGGTCAAGGTTTGAGTAACGATTCTCTGCGTTTTTTAGTCTTACTAGATGACTCGTTGCGCCAATGGCGCAAAGGGCGAGAGGGAGCCAAGTATTGTGAGAATATTCAGACACTCAAGTCTTTACTGCTGGTACATAGATGCTTAGTTACAATGTGATACACAAGGAAAGTAGATAGGAGAGGATACATTATATAGGTGGTATGAAGCAATGAACATCAGACAGACCCATTGTTGGATGTTAATAACACCAAGATACCTTGTTAAAGGAGGTAGGCCCACAATGTAACTTTAAATGCAGTACAAGGCGAGAAATTAAGCATGCATGAACTAAGATGTACTGCCAGTCAAAATCTCTATATATAGTCTACAGTAACATAAAACATGTTAAGAAAGGGGTGTTTATCAATTCTAAAAGAGACTCGTCAATAGAACAGCAACCATGTGAGATAGAACACATGGTGAACAGGTTAGCAACCTTAATAAAGCTCCTACAAATAGGAAAATTCTGATTTCAGGAGGGGAAATGACACCAACAACTATCAGGCATAGCTCGCTGTAAAGTGGTACCATTTGTACATTTAATTGTATTCCTCTGTTTGACAAATAGCTTATTATTCAAGCAAACCACCAAATATCTAGCACAACAGTGATATCTCACAAACAAAATGTATATATCTCAACAAACAACATATATACACGCGGAATGTTGAAAGCACCCAATAAAAATGTAAAGAGTGGGCACATGATACTTTCCCTAAAAACATGTTGTTAAACATTGACACCAACTCTTTATCTGAAATAGCAACCTCTAGTATTACATTACGCACTTCTCATTTCTAACAATTAATGGCTGTCCATCTGAAACTGGAAGGAGGTTGAACTCTAGGAAATACCTAATCAACTTTGAAGTCTGTTTGCTAGTACAGTAAGCACATCAAGCAACTGATACACAAATACCTGCCTATCTGCTAGTACCATGATGAACTGAAAGGGGGCGTCAAAAGGCAAATATATCACTTCTAAATTTCACCAGTAAGTCATGACAACGGTTTGGCATTAACAATATTGTAAAAAAAATAGCAGAAAGCATACTTAGGTGACATCCAATCACCTGAAAGGGAGCTTTCCACATATGTTTTTGAGAATATCCAAGAAAATACAACTAAAGCTAGCAGTAATCTGAAAAACGGACCGACATCCATACTCGATTGTAGATAAATATTACATCAGCACATAATTTTTATAGTATACTGAATTTCCTAACCTGGGTAGGTAGCTACAAATTTGGATCCTGACCTCCCTCGAATTACCATCTCTTATTGTATCGTATCAAGGCTTCCTCACATGGCATCACATATGAAGTGCCCATTACTAACTTGTAAACTTTGTCATGTTTATACATCTCCAGTACCTAAAAATGAGGAAGCCACATATTACAATCTTCTATTGCACCAAGCCTTCCTCATACAGCATCAAGAATACCAAACCCCAAAAAGTCAAGATAAATGTGCATGTATTCCGGTTTTCACTTTTCATATTTAAGATCATGTGGCATGTCTCACCGTTAAGCACAGAAGCTTGAGACACGATGAAGTACATTATATAGTAAGACATGATCCATCCAAGCTATGTGATGAGAATAACCACTTAAAAATATAGGAATCTGTTTGAAAAACTTCTAATCTGATTTGGTGGCAACTCTTGCTGCAGCGACAAGTGCCCATGCATTTGATAAAATATAAACCTTCTAATTAGTTTACACGAAAATATGAAAGGAAGCAAAGAGAAATTAAGAAGTATACTAAGGGCTGCAACAAAACATCACACATCTCACAGTTAGATATGAACATAGTGACAAGACAACTAAGTTTTCAGTCTGGTGAAGTAAAATTCTTGCTAACTAAAATTTTTGCAATGCACAAGCTGCATGGAAGATGCAAACACAATTAAGCATAGCTGATATATAGTTGTGTATGGAAAGCATTGCAGCACAAAACCTACATATCCAGTAGTAAAAAATAAACCTCAAGTGATGAATTAATTAGTGACCAAACTACATGATGTATCATATCCTCTGCTCTCAAAATATATGGGTACAACAAGCACTGAAGAGTTGTAACCTGTTCCACGCCTATAATAAAATTAGTAGCTCTCCTTTGCAATTTCTAATTGATGCCCACCATGACATGCAAATTATCCAACAATAGCTCATCTTTGACAAAGAACCAAATTGTCTTCTAAAATATCAATTGAACCACATGATCTAATATCAGCAGGCGAAAAATCTATGTAAAACAAAAATTTATGATACATGGTCTGTAGATAACAATATATATACGACCACGCGCTGGGGCTTCAAGGGGAGGAGGAGAGAAGTGGAGGACAGGAGGAGGCGGAGCAGCGCGGCCGGCGGCGTGCGGGGCTAGGGTTTGGAGGGAGGAGAAAGGTGAGGCGGGGGGAGAGGGCCAAGGCGGCAAGAAGAGGAGAGTGGCGGCTAGGTCTTCTCCATAGGAGCGGCTGGCTTTTATACGCCTATGCGTGAAATGACAAAAATGCCCCCGGCGGGGCACCGAATTAACAGGCGGTGGCACGAGCACTATTCATAGTGATTATAGAGCGTCGTGGATGGCTTGGTTCTGCGTAGCAGTCCAGCCACATTTATATGTTCAATGCATGAACAAGCAGGTTATCTTTCAGGCACTTCTTTTTGTTGGGGCTAACCCTAGACTACTCTGGCTCTCTCTCTCGGTGTTGGACGGAGGTAGAAGAAGGAGCCAAACACACTGGTGTTTCCGGCAACGAATGCCCGGCTGCGCGTACAGCCTCTTCTCTTCAGCTCAAACTGCTAGCCCACATCACAATAGGCAGCTTACAGAGGTATTTAAGCCCCCCGGCGCACTAACACACGGGTGCTGCCCACCCCTACTACTCAGGCGCTGCACGATCTGCATGCTCCGCCAGCCGCGTTCACGACGCAATCAACGCGCACACCGCGGCCGCTCTAACAGATCACCAACGACCTAGCCTACCGTGGCTACCACGCACGCGAGCCTGCCTCGCGCTACACTACACACATGCACACACACGCTACGCACATACGTATACACACAACCGTGACCCAGCCCGCGGACCCGACCTGGCGCACCGACGCCGGTCGCACCGCCACGGACCCGACCTTGCGCACCAACGCCGGTCGCACCGTGCTCCGTCACGACTTATTCCCAACACTTTTTTCTCGCACAAAAAGGAACTTACTTTTGGCAAAGAAAAGTAGCAGAAGTTATTCATCGTCTTGTAAAGTGGCATGAGATTTTAATCTTCAAACAGAATGAAGACAAAAAGAATCACCGTACATGACCACAGATCCACCATGGCACCATCATAACCTTTGTTATTTTTAACTTGTACATGGAAGAAATTATTGAAAAAATGAACAAAATAATCACTTGAAGGAAAAGAAGCACATAGCAAATTCAAGGCATGGATGTAAATTAAGAACCTCGGAAGCAACATAATTGGGAGTTCCACAAATCGTATGTAGTAGCCCATCCTCCTGATAGATAGCAGAAAGGACAGACCCAGTGCATAGAAGCTCCCACACAAGGTGGGGTCTGGGGAGGGCTTATAGGAACCTAGTCTTACCCCTGCGAAGAGCAATGCAGAGAGGCTGTTTCGAACCCAGGACCTCTTGGCACAAGTGGGGAGGACTTCACCACTGCGCCAGGCCTGCCCTCAAAGATAGCAGAAAGATATACAAAAATAATCAGCAGATTATATTGCCTGATTTGAGATAGGCATCGCTGTTAGATAAACAGAAAAACGTAAAATAAAGCCAAAAGCGCTGGAAAAATCACTGAATTTTGCATCATGATCGTTTCCATCAAGCTAGAAAAAGAGAAAGCAGACAATATACGTATTCTGACTTGCTGTGATAGGGAGCTCAGTCTTAAATCACCTTGAGAGTGTCGTTAGTATCAAGCAGAGGATTTTTAGGATGATATAAGGAAGAAGATAAATCCTATCAACCCACTTTTCTTCCCATAGAGCACATCAGTAAGCAGCACCCCAAAATACCTTCAGATCGTGGTGACAGACGCCTCTGCTATGGCAGTAGTCGACAGTGTTGATCAGCTGCTAGAAATATTTCCTCGCATCATCATCCTCTTTCAGCCTCTTGTGTGAAGCCTAGGCACGTATCACGACAAAATTAAGCATATTGGCACAGTGGGAAGTATAATCCACAATGTTGACCAAGGTATGAACAACTCACGGTTTTGTCGGAAATTTTGTCACCTGTGACAAGCTCCATCACTATGTATATCTTTGTCCTGGCCATATCCTCTATAACACATGCCAATTAAAACTGGACATGGTCATTTACATGGTCAAAGTCCAAAGCGTAATTTTGACAAAGCAAAAACTTGCTTCTTGAACAATAAAAGCTCATTTATACCAGATTTCACGTGTAGCGCATATAATCACCACAGAACACATCAACTACTATTAATGCAATTAGCAAGCACCAACCACATCAAGTTAATTGTATGTCAGAATAGCACATCAGTTCTGAAAGTAGGATCTTCTATGTAAAGAAATAACACTAAATGAAGTAAGGATTCATAAATTGATTCAAGAGAAATAACATGAAAGAAGCAAGAACCTGTCAATTGATTTAAGGAAAGACAACATACGAATGAAATCCATTCTGTAGCCTAAATTACAGATATTAATATGCCGTTCTCCCCAAAAACTATCTGAAGAGGGACAAATAAGAACACCCCTGCTAACATATATATATGCAGGCTAATGTTTTTCCAAAGATAATCCGGTCAGCTCGGTTTAACTGCACACATCACATATAGAAGCGGTAAGTGTTATGAAATAATTAATTCCAGTAGGCTTTCATAAACCTCTCCCCACCAAACCGTCCTTCTGTGTGTACGGAGTAACTGCTACTTAATACGTGTGCCAACCATGGTTGTAGGCACAATATTCATAATGAGCAGCTACAACTACTACTTGCTGCAGACATTTCCCCCAAAGCACTAACCCGAACATGTACTACGGGGTACCGAAAACAGGGGACAGACTCCAATCATTCAAGAGGAACAAGAGGAACGTAAATCGACCAATCATTCAAGAACGTAAACCGACCAAGCAGCAAACAGAAAGCAAATCGCCAGGGTAAACAAAAGAAAACAAGAACATGCAGCAAGAAGCAATCAAGCGGGACAATTAGAAGCTTAGAGCACATATAAAATTGCTAGCTAATGACGCAGACCTCAAACAACCTGGACAGGAAGGGAAACAAGCAAACAAGAACCTTTCTGCTCACAAGCATTTGATCAAACAGGAGAGGAGCAAGAAAGACCATACCTCCTCAACTAGCAAGCCGAACGATGAATAACGAGCTGGACGACCCTGCATCAAGAACAGAAAGAGAATGAGAACAGGAGGGGTGGATGGAATCAGGCACAGCCAGAATTAAGCCCACCCCGGCGACGAGCGCAGCTACGTGGCCACCGGGATGCCAGATGTACTCCCAAGTCTTGACCTGGGACACGGTGGTCGTCACGCCAACGCTCCTGCTGCCAGGCTCCTGCACTCACCGGCGATTGCCGCTACCTGCATCGCTCGAGCCACCAGCAGGACGGCTTCGCTCGAGATGCAGGAGAGAGAGTACCTGAGAGAGAGAGAGAGAGAGAGCATGGGGCGGCCGCAGCTCGGCGAGAGGAGGCGCAGAGGCGGTCGTGCCCCTACCTCCCTTCCTCCTCTCCACCACGCATGGCTCTCCACCACCAGGCGCAGTCTCCTCGTAGCTCCCGATCCAGGAGCGGATCGAGCCGCAACCAACCGTCAGGTCGCGCCCGACCTCGCCGGCACAGGCCGACAGCAGCCGTCGGCAGGGGCGGCGGCGGCGGCAAGAGGAACGAGGGCCGCGAAGGAGACGCGGGCTAGGTCTCGCTCTCGCAGTCCGCTCGCTTCGCCGCTTCTTATCTCGCTGCTGGCTCGCGCGACACTATTCATAGCGCGACACTATTCATAGCGGAAGTGGAGCCATTGGTTGCGGCTAGCACCCCAGCATCCTTTATAGGTTTGATATCCTTTATAGGAGTTGTCCTCGTAAGGATCCACTTGTTGGTTGCATTTCTCCCATGAATCATAGACTTCAAGATTCTTCCTAGTTTCCATAGTACACCACATAACCACTTCATCTACGAAGATAAATAAACAAGCTTACAAGTCAACTTCATATGTATCCAATTGCATATAGAAAAGTTATATTGAAATCTTCATAGCAACATAGAAATTATGTTCACAAACATCAATCATACAAATCACATAAAGGAGTGCACTACTAGTTCAGAAGCAGAAGTTCAGCTATGTCATAGCAACATATAAATTAAGTTCACACACATCAATCATATAGATCACACAAAGGCAGTGCACTAGTAATTCAGAAACAAAAGTTTAGCCTCGTCATGAGGTCTCCTTGCCTCCAACATCTTCATGATTTCGGGTTGGGCGGTCCTCGCACCTTCGATGGCTATTCGCGCACTCTCGACGGCTGCTCTTTCAGTTTTGACCGCTACTCTAGTGCTCTCAACGGCTGCTCTCATGCTCTCGGTAGATGCTGCGGCGCTCTCCGCGTAAGCTCGAGCACTCTAGGTGGCTTACCGAGCCCCCTCGGCATAGACAAGCACGATCTCCGTGTACTCTACCGCGACTATGGCTGAAGGAGTCCTAATGAGGCGTCTTGGCTTCTCCATCTAAACCACTTTTAAAAACATGACATCTTGACAAAACACAATTTTCTTGAAACAAGATTTATGAGAATAAAAAATATTAGCATTCCTGGCAGTGTAGTTTTTTCTACCATAGAACAAGATAAAACTATTTACGACAACAGTCGATATCTTTCCTTCAAGCGGACACTTGTCACTCGTAAGTGGTTCTACGTATGTTGGACACTCCTTGACTGGTACGCCGACCGTCGGTGATGGTCGTTCTTCACCCTCTCCTGCTTTACTAAGATGATCTCATAGGAGGAGAAGCGGAAAAACGACCTCCTACGACAACAGTCGGTTTATCTGTCAAGTGGTTTTATACATGGTGTACACTCAGTCACTATTATTTCGATAGTCGGTGATGGTCGTCCTTCACCTTCTCCTCCTGATTTACCAATGTTTGAAATGAAGATAAGAAGAAGGACGGCCCTCTACAACAACAGTCGGTGAGTAAGTATTGTCTACCCGAAGAAAAAATAATAATAAAGTAGCTCATACCTAAAAAGTAAAAAAATTATGGAAAAGATCGACATGACATTTGCTAAAAGATGGACATATTGAGTGTCGGAAATTAAGTGAAATGGAACTTAATCAATGTTTCACCAAAACATTGATAGTCATTATGAATATCTGCATCAAGAATAAAATATGATATTATATGTTGGGTCATATGTGCTATGTAGTCCTGTAGTACAATCCATGAAATTTAAGCCACACTGGTGCAGCGACGTGCTATACAAACGGTTTTTAACCCCTTTCCGCGACGTAGTTCCAAGCCGTCGCCTTGCATGTGTGGGCGATAGGGGGAGGTCCATCCCACACGACACCGCAAACCCGTCGGCGATGGTGACCAACGAACGCAAACAATCTGCAAATATAATCGTATGCGGTGCAGGAACAGATCGCACACATAATCTTTTCGGCCAACGTGTGGGATTTGCGATCAATCACACACGTCCAAGACGAGTGAAACGCGTCTAATTGCTCATAGAAAACAAACGGAATTTGACCTTTGACCGTTTACGAAACGTTACCTAATCCACACGGGCCATTATAGACACTGTGTGTGATATCTTCATCGTCGCACACGAGATTTATCTGGGAACCGTGTACCATATATAACATCATCCGACACGTTTTCCGAAAAATGTACGCGTGGGATCGTCTTTGCATCAGGCACGGTTTCCTGTTGGCTCACGTGTGAAATACGATGCTATCGCAAACGATTGAGTAGCTCCTACGTACACGTACAAGTGTTGGCTCAATGGAATCCGTGCGTGAGTCATTATCTTGTAACAAAACGCCGTTTGCTAAATTAGAATATATGAAATACGCATGCAACCTTGTTGTTCTCCGTGTCGTCAATCCCCTGAGAGAAATACAGTACAGTTAGCTTTTTTTGTCATTTACAACCTTGTATGGAGAAGTTGATCAGAGTTTGTGAAGTACTTACAACATCAAGCATTTGACAAGAGTGACAGCAAGCTCATCGAAGTTGAAGAAGAGATGAAAGTCCTCGAATTCCACACTGATGGTACCTGAAATGCTAGTTGTCGTACTGCAATTCCACAATGTTATGATCTTCTCCTTTTGACATTATGTTCGTGCAATATTTATGTAACTTGCGACAACTGAAACTGCACTCATCAAAGTATTCGCCAAAAAGAAATGGCTGGCGATGCTTGTACTTGCGTGCTTCAAATGGGTCTTCATGAGAACCGGGATTACATGGGTCTTCATCGGCCATGCCATGGTTCTGCTCGAAGAGTCTTTTCTGCTCGAAGAGTCTTCGTAATAGGATGCTCGGGTACTCGACCCTCCTCTGTTTTTGTCATGTGTAATAACAAATTGCCAATTTTACCAGGAAGCTAAACATAAATGCAACAGTCTTTGTAGTACAGGACGCACATCGGCAGTGTTTGAATGAAAACAAATTAATAGTGACAGCTATGTACATTCTGCTGTCAAACATTCCAATCTGTTAAAAACTAATGTCTTGCACCATGTTTTTTTTTCACTTAGTCTGAGAATATGTTTATTTCAGATTGCCATGTGGTGTTGATGCTAGCCATGTTTTTGTGCATAATTGGACCTTGCTCGTGCTGAATGAAATGAAGTGCTTCATGTGTACTATCTTGCAGTAAATTTCCATGCAATGACAACTCATGTCGCATATAGTTTTCTTGCTGTCAATATGCCTTCAGGTTAAAACTATGATAGTGTCTTAATCACATCCAGAATCAAATAGCACACGGGAAGTCTGAATCACACCTAATATAACAAATGATTTCTAACAACGAGAGTTAGGCTTACCTTCTTTGCACGTCGCAGAAACTTCCTCCCATTGTACCCAGATTCAAAAGCTCGCAACTTTACGGATTGAAATTGATGTTGACCATGAACAGGCATGTCTTCAGCTATCCCTCTCCATTCGCTGGAAGTGATTGTCCTAGGGAGCTACAAGAGAAAGAAATGGCACAAATGGACCTGCCGCTTTAAAATCTCCAATTCCAAAACAATACCCTAAGCCTAGTTAAGCCAGAGAGAAGAGAGACGAATACCTGGCTGGTGAGAGATTCGTCATCGTCAAAGATATCGCTTGAGGGGTCACTCGAGGAGACCATGGCGTGTCCGCGGCGGTCGGATGCTAGAGGGAGAAATGTGGGCAGCGGCGCGGGGGGGAGGGGGTGGAGGGGTTCCAGGGGAAATGTGGCCCTTTGGCGGGGGGAGGGGGGAGGCAGATATTTTGGCGGTCGGCGAAATTTTTCGCTCGTTGCAGGGAATCTTGGCGCGCAAAGATTCATCAGACACGGTCTTTCAGCTTTTATCGTGTGCGATGATACAGAACATACAAAAATTCGCCCCTCCCCACGTATTCCCTGGTTATAGTGCACATCCACGTCATTGCATAATGTAACATCAACTGCTAACTTGGGTATAGAAAATAGCGGACACACATAGCTCACAGTTACTAAACCGAGCAAGTTCACTAAATAATCAAGCTGCTTGAACTAGACATAGCTCTTACAAAAGACCGTCTCTCTGAACAAAGGCTATTAGTACTACGCATAATTTTTACAAAGACGCCGACGAGCAACCGCCCTATGCCTCGCCGTTGTTCGATGAGATGTCGACGACTTGTCCGGGCGACATTCCGCAGGTGCTGGACTCCGCGTCCCCAAGGCTGACTTCGACCGCGGTGAAGTGCTCATCCTCGGCGTTGTCCTCGTCATCGGCGTCGCCCTCATCTTCGTAGTACTCGTAGTAGTGGCGCCGCCATAGCCCGCGTTGGTACTCCATCACCGATTCCTCGATGGACAGACGCTTCTCTACCTCCTCCTGAGCCACGCGCAACTCCTCCTAGCAGTCGGCGCTCTCGGACGGCTCCCGCATCTCCAGCTCTCGCTCGGAGATCTCGTGCGGAAGGGGCTCCATGGCCTCCGCCGCCGCATCGTCGGCATTCATCTCGACATCCGCAGCAGCCGCCTCTTCGGACGTGTGGTGCATGCTGGATTCCGGCGAAGCTTGGAGTATCTTAGCGTGGGCGTTCTTGATGATATAGGCCTGGATGGCCTCGACCCGGGCCAGGGCGGCCTCCGCGGCACGACACGCTGCTCGAGCGCTCTTGGCGTTCGCAGCCGCCGTCGTAGCAGCTGCAGCTGCCGTCTCCGCGGCTACAGACGCCCTTTCGGCCGCCGCAGAAGCCCTGTCGGCCGCCGCAGAGGCCCTTTCGGCGGATGCAGCCGTGCTTAAGGCGGATGCGGTTGCGCTCTCGGCCGAGGTGGCCGCGTTCTTGGCAGAAGAGGGAGCGCTCGGGGCCGAGGGGGCGGTCGTACGCACCCTTACGAAGCGTTCCCACGCCGTCATTCTTTGCACAGAGGGTTTGTTGGGGAATGGGGATCGAGGGTGAACGGAATCCGAGCTAGACGAAGCCGACGAACCTCCCTCGTAAGACATAAATAGATCCGTGAATTTTCATCGGAAACGGTTTCCGTATGGAACCGTGTCTACGCGGTTAACTTTTTGTATCGAATTGTAAAACTATTTTCGGGTACAGCGATAACGGATATTGTTTTATTTGTAAGAAAAAGATCCCTACCGTCAAAATCCACTAACGACATCCTAAAATTAGGAAATATTCGGGATACAATTGGTATTTTTATACATTAAGTTAGTTTGTACAAATTTTACGGCCATAATTCAAAATTGTAACACACGAACATGCCAGATGAAGCAAAAACTGCTGGAAAAATCATATTTAGGTACTACATGCTTCCGAATATATGCTGCTTGCAACAAATTTTAAGGAGTTCCAAACATCTTGGGTAACGGTTCGGACACACGTGCACGCATTGGGATTCTATGTTTTAAAATTCAAAAAATGAAAAAATGCTCGGAAGTACATGATAATAATCTGCATGATTTCCCGACATGGGGCCAAGATGTCGTAGTCAAAGTAACGGCTTGTTCGAGATAAGCTTTGAGACATGCCTCTCACAAAACGTAGCTTCACATGAAGGGTTGCGGTTTCGAGAGGGGACATGACCTTGTTTGATGACGAGCCGCTAGTCGTTGTCTCATTGGCCTACCTTTTATGAATTCGTTACAATGCACGAATACGTTCGGCAACCTGAAATTTGGAGATTTTCGGTGTTCAATGAGCATTTTTGTACATGAAGTTAGTTTCTACATATCTAGTGGCCATAATTCAAAACTAAAACACATGGACATGTTCAAGATGAAGCAAAAACTGCAGGAAAAAAAATCATTTTTATATATGTACTAGTGCTTCCGTCTATATGCCACGTGCAATAAATTTGAAGGAGTTCCAGACATCTTGAGTAACGGTTTGGACACAAGCATTGAGAATAATCTAGGTTTTTAAATTAAAAAAATAAATAAAAATGCTATGAAGTACATGAAAATCAACATGATTTCCCGACATGGGGCCAAGATGTCGTGGTCAAAGTGACGGCTTGTTCAAGATAAGCTTTGACACATGCCTCTCACAAACCGGAGCACCACGCGCAGGCTCGTATATATAGTTCCGAGAGGGGACGTGGGGTGTTGTGTGATGACGAAACAGATCGCTGCCTCATTCGGTCTAGTTTTTTTTTCATCGATGTAATGTACGAATACGACCGTCATCCTAAAATCTAAAAAAATACGGTATTCAATTGGCATTTTTATACATGAAGTTAGTTTCCAGAAATTTAATGGCCATATTTCAAAACTGAAACAAATGAACAAGCAAGATAAAGCAAGAACGGCTGGAAAATCATATTTATGTAGTACTTGCTTCCGTATATATAACACATGCAATAAATTTGACACAAAAGCATTGGGAATCTAGGTTTTTAAAGTCAAAAGTTGAAAAATGTGCCGAAGTACATGAAAATATGCATGATTTCCCGACATGGGGCCAAGATGTCGTGATCAAAGTAACGGTTTGTTCGAGATAAGCGTTGACACATGTCAAAGCTGGTAATGCATGCATGTTTACTGTTACCCGCGTCCCCATGGGTAATTACTCTATTATGGCACGGGTGCGAGCTTGAATGTCCATCTGGAAGTTGGTGGGTCAAATACCTTATGTACCGAGCATGCAGGACGGGGATGAGGATGGAATAGCATTACCAGTCTTACACATGAATTGAAGTACTTACATGTGGGCTCTGAAATTAGTAGACCCCACGTAATTTGGGGCCTCGGTCACCCAAATTTACACACATCCCACCCCTTTGGCCCAAAATTCCCTAAGAAATCCTAAACCTAGGCACAACATATTGTTTATTGCGTTGAAATACTATTTTTGTACTGAAATACGCGAAGGTTGTTCTTAAATGAATGTGTGAGTTTCCCCACGGTGATAAAGAACTCGGTGGGGGGCATGGACGGGAAACTTTTTATCCCCGCGCACGGGTACGTAGACGGGGACGGGGATGGAAGGGTTTTGATTGGGATGGAGATGGGACTCCAATACTCGCCTAAGAAATCCCCAGCTTTACACACAAGCCTCTCACAAAACGGAGCATCACATGAAGGCGCGTGGTTCCGAGGGGGAACGTGGGGGCATGTGTGATGACAAACCGCCAGTCACTGTCTCATTCGACCTAGTTTTTTTTCATCGATACAATGCACGAATACGACCGGCATCCTATTTTTTTTTAAAAAAAATGGCGTTCTATTGGCAATTTTATACATTAAGTTAGTTTATAGAAATTTAATGGCCATATTTCAAAAATGAAACACATGAACAAGCTAGATGAAGCAAAAACCGCTCGAAAATCAAATTTATGTATTACTTGCTTACATATATATGCCACGTGCAATAAATTTGAAGGAGTTCCAAACATGTTGAGTGACGGTTTGGACACAAAAGCATTAAGAATCTAGGTTCTAAATTCAAAAATAATGATAAAAAATTCTCTGAATTCTGAAGTACATGAAAATATGCATGATTTCCCGCCATGGGGCCAAGATGTCGTGGTTACTGCTCTCGGACTTGCTTCCGTAACACAAATGGCAGGCATGCATTACATTTGGATAGAAAATGTAAATATTTGGCAAAACAAACGGGTCCCACATGATTGGCGCCCTGTTTCGCGTTTCGAGTTTTGGAAACTAATTTTCGCGGTCTATTAATCACACGCGGTCATGCATTGGGAACCGTCGGTGATGTTAATTCACACACGGTTGTTGAGTAGGAAATCGTGTGCAATCACTGCTGGCGTCGATTAAGATTCCAGCCGCCTATAAATGCTGCCCCTCGAGACGTCATCCCGCCTGCATTCTCTCGTCTCTCTATCCCACCCCTCGCACAAAACTCTGCCATGGCGCGGCCGGTCTGTGCACAAGCAAAGGAGGAGGCGCCACCTAGCGAGGACATGGCGAAATGCAGCGACGAGGAGGACCCCTTCGCGCCCCCAGACAAGGTCGCGCCAGACCCCCCAACTGAAGATTGGTTTTGGGGCCAGTACGATCTGGCTTCGTGGAAGGCGCTGCCGCCGGCTGAGCGAGCCAGGCAGGTGGCATTCAAGAAGGAGCGGGCTGAGGAGCGCGCCAGGAACATCGCGGCCTGGAATGCCCTTAGTGCCGCAAGGGAAAAGGAGGAGCTGGAGCTTTGGCGGCGGGCGAGTCGACGAGCGGTGGAGGTGTACGAAGACGGCCGGTACCACGCAAGGAAAGCCAGAGGCGCTAGGCGCCTCACCGCTGCGTGGGCGTGGGCCGATAAACTCGAGCGTGCCACCGCCAAAGAGCTCCAGTGGGCGCCCACTGAACTGTCATGCATGGTCGCGCGCCTTCGCCAGCAAGAGGCTGATCGGCACGTCGAGCGCTGCGAGGCGGAGGAGGCGGCGAACTCCCTCCGCGTTGGGAAGCAACTGCGCACCAGGGAGCTGCTGGCGAGAGGCTGCCATTTTACTGCTCCCCGCTCCAGGAAGGGTTATTATTAGTTTAGTTTTTATTCATTGTACGTATTAGTTAAGTACTATTATCACGTATATGTGATGATATATGTTGTATAAGTATCATGTCTTCAATGAGCTATTCAACAATTAATATATATTATTAGTTTCACATTTCTATCTATTTTCATACTGATTTTCTGACTCTAACTGTTAGCCTTTTACACATATTGAAACATAACAATAGAACATAAATCATTCATACATCGAAACATATCAATATTGTGATTGTTGTCCAGACATTGGGATCGACATCTAAAGGATTCAACAAATAAAACACGTCGATGACTACACCCTAACCTACGGAAGCTCTTGGTTGTGCCTGAACTCGGTCAGGCGTTCGTCCATGCGGGTTACACACTCGCGGTACAGCTGTAGCGCGATCTCGAGCTCCAAGCTGGCTATTTCGTTGGAGATTACCATCTCGAGGATGCGACAGCCATTTTCTTCTACTGCTCCCCGCTGGACATCTGGGCCAAGGAGGCGCTCGAGCTTACCGACGAGCCCGTTAGCATCGAGGGGGGCTGCGGACAAGGCTAATGGCGCGACCCATGCGAACGGCGCGGCCGGCGTCCGGTGCAAGGACGGTGCGGCCGGGCTCTGGTGCAAGTACGGCGCAGACGGCCGCTGCCCATTCCTGGCGAGAAAGAGGGCTACTCACGTGCCTTGGACACCGCTGCATCGTCATGTCGGGTGGGATAGCAGGCAAGCGGGGATGGAACCGCTCTTGCTCTGCCGCGTGCCGCACCTCTCGCTCTGCGGCCCACCATCGGTCTTGCTGTGCGGCGCGCCTTGCCCTCTCGACGTGGACGCGCATGTTTTGCTCTATGGAGCACCACCGATGATCTTCTTGTGCGGCGTGCTGCAGCCTCTCGGCGGTGAGGCGGCTATGTTGCTCGGCGGCGCTGCCGCGCCCTGCGCCAATGGTCTGCTCAACCCTTGCGATGACGCGCAGCACAGTGTTGTCCGGCGCGTCGCCGGACACGCCATCGGCCTCGACAGGCCGTTGCGCCTGCACCGGATCGTTTTCGTCGTCGAGGAGGTTGATGGCAGAGGCGGCGCTTGGTCGGGTTGGCATGCTTCGTAGATGGGCTAGGCTGCACTAGGTGTGCATCCGCGTGTGACGCGCGCAGGCTCTTATGCTCATTCGCTTCTAGCGAGAAACCGATAGGAAAGCTTGCACGGGAACATGCGCGGTTCCTCGCGGGAACGTGGCCAAAAGAAACGCCGATGCGGTGCCGAAGCGTGCATTGGAATCCTCGGGCGAAAACGCGGTGACAAGACGTGAGAGGGGAAGAAGAGGTGATGCGTAGTCAGACTGGTAATAATAATAAAACGTCTGCGATATTAATACGGGCAAACGACACTTCCATACGTACCGTCGGTAATGTTTTCATCAATTGCTGACAATTTTTTGGCAACAACCGTCTGTCCACAACACACACAACTTGTCCGGTTGAATCGTTTGGGTTATTATTGGTCTTCCCACACAATTCTGATGAATGAACCGATTGCTGCGTATCACACACACCTTCTTACGCTAACCCGTTTGTGTTCTGCTGGATCATCGCAAACAGTTTCTCTGAGTGAACTATGTGCCGTACTTCACACACGTACGAAGTTTTGTTAACTATTTCTGTTATCTTAGCTAATCCCAAACAGTTTATAAGAATAAACTGTCTGCCGTTGATCACACACGTAACTATTTTCCGAATCGTATTTGATGGATTCACCATCGCACACAGTTCGTACTATTTGCGACGGAGCTTGAACAATACCGTTTGCGATTGGTGAATCACACACAGTTTTGTCGAAGGGTCTCTGATTGATGTGTCGTCTTTGAACCATTCTGTAGTAGTGCCATCTAATGTACTCATGTACACCTATACCATACTTTTACTACAGGACATCCTAGTATAACAAACTTTTAGGGAGTGCCTAACAAACAGACGTCTGAATTCTATTTGGGCTCAGGTCGTTTTTTCTGTCCATTGTCCTGCTGCCATCTGTCTTGATTTCAGTTAGTCTAAAATCATCAGTTCCCCGCCCACTGCTAATAGAACATGTGCTTACAAGCATCAGCTGATGCGCCCGCTGCTATAATAGAAGCCTTGCTTACTATATTTTGGGATCTCTGATAGATGCAAGGAATAGACCAACTAAAGCGCTGTGTAGGGGAGAAAAATGAAATACTCAATAATACATACAATGAAAAGCAAACTTTAAAAAATATTAGAATCAATGACTGATGATACTAGTGCAGATTGAGAAAATACAGATGCTATTGAGCATAGCTGTGCGATTGATTGACAATACATACATGAAAGCTGACTGAAGAAAAAGATACTGAAAATAGATGGCTCATAAAAAGATTCCAGTAGCTTGAAGCAAACACAACAACTATAACAAAGTAGAAATTGCGCACGGCGAATGACTTATACTTCAGAAAAAGCACATCATCGCCCTCCTGACTAAACTCGAGCAACTCTCTTGGTGATGATCATTATCATTTTGAACTCCATGAATGCGCTGCGCCTGAAAGTGATTAGTACGGCATTGGCTTTCCCCATCAGAAACTCCTTCCACCCCTCCTTATATTTGATTCAACCACCCTTAAAAGTCTTGTACACAACACTGATAATGCTTCCTGTTCCCGAGTGTATTCCAGCCGGACCGTCCCCCGTGATCTTAAATGGTAATTTCTGTGATGCCCCATGGGTTGCATACATCAGAAAAAAAAAAAGAACAATGAAAAAGAAGGTGTCAGCCGATGAGCAACAAAACTAGGACTGCTGTTAAAAAGTGAAACTAGTTATGACTAGGCGTAGCAGATACAAAAAACTGAGAACTGATAGTCACATAAGCTACACAAATGCTGATCCTTAGGGTTAATGAAGACTAATAACTGAAAAGTATTGATCCTTAGAGGGGTACTGAGAACTAACTCTGAATACTAAGAAGACTAAGAAATGAAGAAACAAATGAAGAATGAAACTAACCGACGGAACTGAAGAAAATGACACATAACTCTGAAAGTACTTACAGAAATAACTACACGATTGAAAACTAAAACATGAAAGAAAACCTATGAACACTCAACAAACGATGTCAGTCTCGTTTAAAGACTAAAATCTAACTGTTGACTTATACTAAAATGGTAATTCTTAGTCTTCAAATTTTCACTGTCTTAAATGGTAATTTCTGTGATGCCCCATGGGTTGCATACATCAGAAAAAAAGAAGAACAAAGAAAACGAAGGTGTCACCCGATGAGCAACAAAACTAGGACTGCTGTTACAAAATGAAACTAGTTATGAATAGGCGTAGCTTCTATAATATCAAGCCGTTCTTTTTTTCCAGAGAAATATCGAACGACTCTGGTTGTTCCTAGGTAACATCTTCAAACTCTGAATCGTTCAATTAAATAATTAAGTAACACCCTGCAAGAAAAAATCAGGAACTGAGAATGACCCCGCTGTCACAATTGACAAGGCGAACCAAAACTCAAAATTACATCACCCAAACTTACTATAGTAGTATAAGAAAAGAATGGCTAAATGACAAGACTGGCAAAAATTAAATGACAAGGGCGAAAGACTGAAAGAGTGGTAAGTCATAGAAAAAGAAATGGTTGAAGAATAAGAATGAGGAAATGAGAATAACTACGAGTACAAAAAAGCAAATGAAGTAATAGACTGAAGTGAGAGATAATGCTTCATGTTCCCAAGTGTATTCCAGCCAGACCGTCCCCTGTCATCTTAAATGGTAATTTCTGTGATGCGCCATGGGTTGTATACATCAGAAAAAAAAAGAAGAACAAAGAAAAAGGTGTCAGCCGATGAGCAACAAAACTAGGACTGCTGTTAAAAAATGAAACTAGTTATGACTAGGCGTAGCAGATACAAAAAAATGAAACTAGTTATGACTAGACTAAGAAATGAAGAAACCAATGAAGAATGAAACTAACCGACGGAACTGAAGAAAATGACGCCTAACTCTAAAAGTGCTTAGAGAAATAACTACACGGTTGAAAACTAAAACATGACAGAAAACCTATGAACACTTAACAAATGATGTCACTCCCGTTTAAAGACTAAAACCTAACTGATGACTTATACTAAACTGAAAATCTAGAAACTCATGCTAAGAACTAAACCAAAATATCAAAACTGATGATTGATGAGAGATTGATATTACTGAAACTAACCATGTAAGACTAAAAACTAGAGACTGAACACAAAATGAATATATAACACTGAAAATCATACACTTAACCCTGAAAAAACTGAAAACAATTAACTAAACCCTGAAAAAACTAAGAACTATTGACTAAAAAATGAACTCCTAAACCATAACCACATATAACTGATGACTGGTACACAGTGACAATAATGAAATACTAAGAACTACTAATGCTGAAAAAGGAAAATAAAGAGAACTATGTAATAATTAAATAATTTAGTAGGACACACATGATTAAAGACTGAAACTGAAAAAGGCTGAAATACAAACTGATAAAAATAAGCTATATTGATACACACTCATACGCGCCAGGGTGACGAGGCAACGTGGATAAAGTATTCGAAACTGCTCTCCGGACGATGCACAACCTGTATGATAGTTGGACGATAGCCATTCCAATACTTTAAGAAACAAACTGGGAACTATAAGAAACTAAATGAAAATTCTTATATAAATATAAACGATTGCTTCGAGTGAAGACTGATAACATATATAAACTGAAGAATGCAGAAGTAAAAGATCAAATGAAGCTGCAAATAGAAAAAAATAATCATAGCAACACTAGACTCTGTTTGGAGACACTACATTGCAAAAATAAAATCGCCTGATTGAGCCTGATTACAACACTACAGGAAAAACCAGATACACCAATCAAGCATTGTTTGTGCAAAAACAGTCTGAACCTAAAAAAAGCATTTTGAAGAAGCACAATAACGAAAAATAGCCTGAATTTTTTTATGCCCATCCATTTAGCCTGAATCGCACCAAATAATCACCACAAAACCTGCTCCTGAGAAGCAACCGTGCACAACAAAAAACAGAGTACCAAATCAGGGGCAGAAAAACATGCACATAGAGAGGATATCGCACTCCCCCAACCATCTCCAGAATGAAGAGGTACTCAACGAACAAATTCAGGGTTCAGGGGCATTTCGACGAAGTAAACAAAACCGCATGAATTTGTGACCCACCCACCACCAACCCCCCCCCCCCCCGGCGACTGCTACCCCGCTGCAGATAAACAACATGCCTGCACCCCGCCTGCACTTGCGAACTGAACCACTCCTGTCGTGGATTTGAGACAGGCGACCATGACCATGACTAATCGAGCGCATGGAGCCGGAACGCGTGGGACCAAAAATTGAACAGAGGGAGGGCAGCGGAGAGGCGAAATACCTCTCGTCCGACCGGCGGCAGCTACTACTACCTCCCTCCCGAAGGGCACTTGCTGATGGCGAGCCCAAAGAGAGAGCTCCGCCGAGCTCCTCTCCAGATAAGCATCTCCCCTACCTACAGCCATCTCAGTGAAGCACGACTCCCGCCTACAAGCGCGCTTGCGGGCGGCTCTCCGCACGCCATCTCCGCCCGTCCGCCTCTGCCGCTAATCACCGGCGAGGAAGGCCCCATTCCCTCCGCCCGTCTCGGTCAACCCCCTGCAATCCACATCCCGCTCCGACCGTCTGAATAGAGAATAGAGAATAAAAAAAACAGAAAAGCCCCAAACAGAAAACGACCCGGTACCAGGAGACTGAGTACCCCATGACACGCAGAGATCCGTGCAGGATCGGACGGATAGAAAAATGACCTGAGACAAATTCGAAATCAGACGTCTGAAAAATAGTAAAAGTGAACTTTTAATATACTAACAAAATGTTGCAAATGTACGAGTACAGTAACAACGGTGAAAATCAAGAGGGACGGTGACGGCGTGGATGTTGGAGGCGGCTGCGGACGGCGAGGGCGAGGACGTTTGAGAAAACGACGTACGGCATGGGCAACAGGAAAGATGGGTTTGCTGACAACGTTGGAAGCGTCGCACGGCGACCGACACGGTGGTTCTTAGTATTAAACTTCAGAGCCTTGAAAGGGCCGGTACGCAGAGATGGGGGATAACAACAAAAGGGCAGGGGTGGGACGATTCATGCTTGCATACAGAAAATAGCACTGTTGGCGCAGCAGCCTTGCCCTCTCTCTGTCTCTCTCACACTCGCGAAAGGAAGAAGAAGTGGACTCAGGTGGTTTCCGACGACAAACGCCCGGCTGCACACACAGCCTTTTTCCATTCCAGAGCACAAACTCTCACGCTACATGCACGCCTCGCCCGGTCCACTCGGTCGACGCGCTCCATACGCGCATGACGCGAACCTCTCCCACAACAGAACGACGCGGCCTCTTCCACAGCTATCGCCAACGGCCATCGACTCGAGCTGGGCAACCTGGTGGACTCGGACGCGAGCACAAGCTCATGCACCACCACGACACAGGCACACGCACACACGCGGACACATACGTATACACACGGCCATGATCCAGCTCGCGGACCCGACCTGACACACCGACACCGGTCGCACCTCCACGGACCCGACCTGACGCACTGATGCCGGTCGGACCGTGCTCCGTCACGACTTATTCCCAACAAGCACTAGCACATTTCACTTTCAAAATATGCTCGGAGTCGATACTGGCCGCGAGAACACAAGTAATCTTATTAAATTAATAATGCAAGTTGCAACAAATTGTGTTCATGTCCTGCTAGATCCTGTAAATTGATGAAGGTTATAGAGGCGCATGGCTTTTTTGGAGCCTAACTGTCTAGACGTTTTTTTTTTTTGAGAAACTGGCTAGAAGAATATGCATAGAATAATTTGTACAGGTTATATCGAATGAAGGCCTTTATTTCGATGTAAGTTGAATACCTCTGGTGTCTCCTCGATCGATGAAGCCCATGTATGAAAATCTCATCAACACAAAATCCGTCTTCTGTAGACAACACATCCAAAAGACAAGAGGTCCACTAAACATTAAGTTTTTTTATGTGACTCCTTAATCATGGGGTAATTCTTACAATATGGCAAAATACAGCTGACAGGGATGCAAGAAATATTTTTATTGCGACTAAGAGGAAACGAATAGAAATCTATTTCTTTCTTGCCAGATCTCCTGTTTTCTTTACTTAGCTAATATAACAAAAAAATTGGAAACTGGCTTGCTGAGGTTCATAATATTTTCAATGGGTATATTGGTGTGGGATTGCATGCTTCATTTTGAAAAATTTGAATTATTTTTAATGATTGTGTTTTTAACAAACAACACTTCCAATTCTTTTAAAGGTTGTTGTTTGCGCTATAGGATGGATACATATATTGTGCTCTTTGCAGCCTGAGGAGGAGCAGGCACCTATAACACCTTTGGGTGCAGCCATTCAGAGATCACATCACGAGATACATTGAACCGGTTTGGATGGTGAGTGAGCAATCATTATGTGTTTAGTGATATATATAGTCATATCAACCGATTATGGTTGGGCCTCCTTTTTTTGATTTGGTCTTCATACTGGATACATTGAACTGTTTAATAAAGTTTGTTGTGTGCGTCATATACTGGAGATGCCAAGGATATCCCAATTTTTGGGGAGAAAATATCGAGTGTCATAGGGTACGAGTTCTCATTCATTATACCTGAAAAACAATAACACCACACGCATGCGCGCGCACACATACATATCGACTAGCTTAATGGGAGAGAACACGTCCTACTCCCGATGCTCTTTCTTTTTTCGCGGGGATGGGATTCCAATCATCAAAGGGAAAACTCCCTTGGGTAGTTAATCAACTAGCAAGTTAGTTTTTATGAAACATGCTTTTGGCTTTCTTTATACATAAAGCACCACATGGTCCACAAGGGCAGACAAAGGTTCAACGACCAAGCAAAAGAAAGAAAAAACTACTATAAAGTGAGCTATAAGCATAAAATACAAAAACAACCAGAATGAGCACTTCGCCTAAGTGCATGGGTGGCAAAGAGCGAGATAGCTGTCATGCAAGAGATTGCAGCTCCAAGTCAAGGTGGTGATCGCCCCACTATTGCTCGTCCTACTCGACGACCACCACTGCTACAAAAAAGATTGCATGATGTAAATAGCAAAAACAGCTGAACGAATGAAGGACTTCTCGATAACCATCTTACCGTGAATTGTCTACAAAGTTCAGGCATGATCACCAAAGGCTACCCATTGTAGCTGACGGCCGGTCTTGTCAAACAGCACATACAAGTAATTCAAGCAACTCTGGTCACACACGCTGGACAAAATAAGCTCGCGTGCGATTGGGTGGCCCATCACAAACAGACATATTGTAGCAGTCGTGTGAGATACACTTAACATCACACACAATGAATCCCAAAGATACGTTTCAGTTCTTTTGGTACATCACACTCAATTTTCTGCAGAACACAGTTTGTGATACGTGCGCCCATCACACAAGATTGTTATAATTCTCTCGATTGCGTTACTCAATACATCACGCACGGTTCCTAGAAGAAACGTTTGTGATGTGTCGCCTAATGCACACTGTTCGTGGCCCGGAAGTCGTGTGTGATTTGCACTGATCCAACACGACAACTTTCTACAAACTGTGTGGGTTTGTTGAGGTCATCGTCCACGGTGTTGTTTGAGAAACCGTCTACAATAGAAAAATGCATTAAGCACCCTAATTGCTTTATTATTTAGTAATCAAATTGACATTTCATCAAGCACACAATATATTTCATATTCGTATTATGGCAGCCAGGATTTCATAATTGAAATCACATCATAGTACAACATCATATAGCTTCAGCACTGAGTTACACAATATGGGCATATACCTAGCTACCCAATAAGAACAACATGACCAAAGTTTCACATGCAACATCTAAAACCTTTGGAAAGTGACATCATGGACGGTAAATAGACAGATGAATCTCGTCTAGAAAATTGTTGAAGTGAAAGGCGAATATTGAGCCTTCACTGGTGTCGAAGGTCCTTGCAACTTTAGGGCAGTGCATGTGGATGGTTGCCCGTCCATCCTTCATCCTCTTCAGGAAGACTTCAATATTATATCGTGGGTGTTGTATGAATACCTTCCTCGCCTCTACACCATACAGATGGTTTGAGACGTAATCATCGATGAACTGCTTTGAAAAGTACTGGAAACAAAGATATGCATAAATATTATTTCTAAAATTTGAAATGGCACAAAGGAAAAAAAAAGACAAGGTAAAAGAGATAGTACCATCATATAGTTGAGTGATGTCTTCTTCATTGTGCAGACAAACATCTTTTTATTTTTCGTCGCTAGTTTCTTTATCTTAACAATCTTTGTGAGTTTCTTGATTTGACTAATATTCACGGACACCTCATTTTTCCACATGCAAAATGGGTCGAACAGTGGGTCTAAACCTCTTACAGCAGGGCCTACATGTGCAAGACCAAATTATTAAAAAAACCTAAATATTAGAATGGTTTCTGCAATTGCACAATAATGTGCTATTAGCCAAAGGATCATGAATGTGCAAACCTCTATGGTAAACTTCAGTGTCTCCCGTTGTTTCCCCCTGCAACGTATTTAAGATATATATTGATCATATTATAAGTTATATTTGGCGTGCTATCAGTAAAATATGTTAATGAAAAATGAACGCATTGCAGATCCAACATATTAATTCGAGCCACATGGAAAGGCTAAGCGTGCTAAGAACTATGAAATATAGCAATTATATGTGTCTCGTGTATTTAGTACATCCAAATTCGATTTACTTCTCACATGCATAGCAATACAAAATTGTACTAACAACAATCAAACATCACATTGCAGAATTGAACCAAATGATTAAATGACCACCACAGCAAATAAACCAAATAGTTAAGTGAGCATCACATTGCACAATAGTACATATTAGAAGGTCATATTGCATAACAGCATTACATTGTATATTTCACTAGAATTTCTTAAGTAAAGGTAGGAGCAGCACATGCAATAGGTAAACCAAACATCCTTAACCGACATTGCTAGCTGAACATAGTTTATTAGTAATTAAGCTAAAAACAAGCTATTCCTCATCGTCAGAGATGTCGATAATGATGGGCTTGGAAGAGGGCGAGGCCTGCACATCATGGGTGACCTCCTTGTAGTGGTGAGTGGCATGAGCCTGTCCGGACACCGACCTGCCAGTTCTATAGCTGAGGAAAGCATGGGCACGCTGATAAAACAACTCGTATTCTTCCTCGAAGGCACCCGCAGAGCCCTCGAGAAAGCCCCACGAGCTATTGTTTAAAGCACCCAACCGCGTGGCGGCGTCCGCGTGGGAGGCTTCGACGGTGGCTTCAACGTCCAGGTGCTACTCCAAGATCAGGGGGTCGACACGCATGGAAGCCGTCGCGGCCTCATCCGCGCGTGTGGCCGCGATATGCTTCTCCGCTGCCAGATGCTCCTTGAGATCCTGGCTATATTGCGTGCACTATGTCTTTCAGTGGCGATTATTTTGGGGATGAGGCGGTGGTTTTGGTGGAAGGTGTCGGGCCGGCGGTTGGAGCATGTGGGATGGAGGAGGAGGGGTGGAGGAGGAGGGGGTATGGGGAAGGTATGGATTACCTGACTAGATGGAGGAGGCCGAGCAGCAGGAAGGAGCGTCGCTGGCGAGGATGCAGCGCTGCAAGCAAGTAGTGAAGGTTTGAACTTAGAAAAGGATGGGGGAAGGACAGGAAATGTGGCTTTTGGTTGGTACGAGGTGTGGGGGAGGTATATATTTGCGCGGTAGCCATAAATTTTCATTTGGTGCAGCGAAAAATGGGCGCGCACAGTCACATCGGACACAATCGCTTTATCAGAACTGTCTGCACGATATCTAACATCACAAACGAATCATATAGTTTACCCCGTGTGTGATGAGACTGAACGTGGAAATTTTGGTCTTCAAGCTTCCGGCGTAAGATATTAGATACTACATTATACACGGCACTTGCATTTAATTATCATTTGGAACACACAATGGCAATATGGCGGCAAATTTTGGTCCGAGTTTTCCTTGTTACAGTGGTCATCCATATCATTGCTTAATTTAACATCATTTGCAAATTTGAGTACTACACAAAAGAGCCTACAACAATGACCGCACTTACCTTATCGAGCAATTAAACAGAATTAGTGGACCTAAATATTACTCTAACAAAAGACAAACGCTCTAACCAAAGACTAATATTCCGCCTGACGCTCGCCGATCTCCGCTGCCTCCTCCATGACCAGCTCCCGCCTGACGACCTCCGGGGGAAGGGGCTCCATGGCATCTATCGCCACATACTCCACGAGCATCTCGCAGTCCTCGTCCGCCATCTCTTTTGATAAGGCCGCCACGAGCCGGGCGTGGGCGGCGTTGGTCCGGGCATGGACGGTCACCACCTTCCCGAGCACACTCCGCGATTACCAAGTCATCAGACGTGGGCTTCCGACCGGTGTCAGAGAAGGATGTTGTGATTTATGAAGTGAACGACACGAGCTGGGCGTGGGCGGCCTCGAGATGGGCATGGGCGGCCGCCATCAGGGCTACGACGACCACCAAGAAACTGACAGCTCCTGTGTTGTTCTCGCCATTTGGTATCACCGTCGCGGTTGTTGTTGTCGCCCTCTCAGCTGCAGCAGCTGCACTTCGGCTGCTCGAGTCGCCCTTTCGGAGATAGCGAACGCGCTCATGCATGTTCTGAGCGCGCTCATGGCTGATGCGGGCAGGCTCTGGCCGGAGTGGCTTGCCGAAGTTGCCCTCACGACGGGGATCCACGTCCCTATCTTTCACCGGCGACGATTGAACAGTAAAATGGTCTTGGGGAGCCAGCGCGGTTAACTCACCGACGGTGGACTGTAGCCAACGAAGCTTCCAGCCTAAGCTATATATGAGGATTGGACCAACATATTTTGTACTGCATCACACATGATTCATGATCGTGAACTGTTTGTGATATACTTGATTTTCATATTGTTTTTAAAACGAAAAATGAGGTTACTACGATAAAGGACGGTGTTTGGCTTGCAATAAAATTTATTTGCAGTGAACACAGACCAATAGTAGTGTCCTGCTAAAATATGGAATTATTCCGGGTTCGTTTGTCATTTTGTATACATAAATTGAGTTTACTAGGCATTTAATGTGTATAATCAACTTTGAACTACAATCACAAGGTCCGGTGGATGAAAATGGGTTGAAAAATGATATAAGTGTCCATGGCTGCATCTTTAGGTCCCATGCGAGAAATGGAAATGAATTTCAAACATCTCGGCATCTTCGCTCGGCCACAAACATTGAGAAACTTGATTTTTAAATTACTGTAAATCCAAAACTCGTCCGAAATTCATGAAACTTGGGATGTTGTCATGACATGGCACATATGTGTCGTGATAAGAAGATTGTCCAATTTGGGACAAGTTTGGACACAAGCCCTTTCAAACTGGAGCTTCTCACGGGAAACTTTTCTGGTTTCGATAGGGAACGTGTCACCTTATGTGTGCAAAACGACATCCGCTTCCTCTTCTCACCTAGAACTTTTTATAGAGGCATCATAGATCAACAGTAGTGTTGTCCTAAATTTTGGAATTATTCAGGGTTCGTTTGGCATTTTTATACATTAATTGAGTTTCTAAGCATTTAATGTCTATACTTCGAATTTGAACTATAATCACAAGGTACGGTGCATAAAAATGGGTTGAAAATTATATATGTGTCCATGGCTGCATCTTTAGGTCACATGCAAGAAATGAGAATGGAATTCAAACATATCGGGGTCTTGGCTTGGCCAGAAACAATGAGAAACTTGGTTTTAAATTACTGTAAATCCAAAACTCATTAGAAATTCATGAAACTTGACATGTTGTGATGAAATGGCACATATGTGTCGTGGTAAAAAAAATTCCATTTTGTGTCAAGTTTTGGCACAAGCCCCTTACAAACCGGAGCTTCTTACAGGAAGCTTTTTGGTTCCGATAAGGAATGTGTCATCTTATGTGGGCGAAACGACATAGTCCAAAAGGAGTGTCGTCGTTCTAAAATATAAAATTATTCAAGGTTCGTTTGGCATTTTTATACATTAATTGAGTTTTATAGGCATTTAATGAGCATAATTCAAATTTGAATTACAATCACCAGGTCTGGTGCATCAAAATGGGTTGAAAGTTCATACAAGTTGGATGCATCTTTAAGTCACATGCAAGAAAATAGAAAGGAAATTTAAACATCTCAGGGTCTTGGGTCAGCCACAAATATTGAGAAACTTGTTTTTTAAATTACTGTAAATCCAAATCTCGTCAGAAATTCATGAAATTTTTCATGTTGTCATGACATGGCACATAAAGACATCGTAGGATTTTGTTTTCCTATTTCAGACACGTTTTTCCAAGTTATTGGTTATAACCTTATTACACTTTGGAATTTGGCAAAAACAATTGTCAAGTAAAAGCGCTCGCACATGCATAGTGACATTAGTATCACATGTACGAATGAAAATCATGGCAGAAAAACAACCAATGAATAAATCTATGTATGAAAAAGTTACAAAGCTAACTTCACATGTCGTGACTTTTATTTCCTCGTATACCGTCATGCAAGCTTCACTGACAAGTATTAATGTTATGAGCTCTTTATTTATTCTTTTGTTTGTGAAAAAAGCATGTAACTCTTACTTCCTGCTAGAAAGGCAAGGGCAATTAATATGTACCGTATTTAAATTTGAATATCACACATGAAACTAGCAATTAGCAGTAATATATTAGATGTTATTTTCTAGACCACGTTAATCCTACCAAAAACAAGGAAATTTGCATATTGTCCCTATGCAGCCGCTTGATGAAAATAGCATATGGCATCCTCACCGGCCCTCTCCCAAGCTCACAACTCTTCTGAAGTCTTCCGTAAAGAACAAGTACCCCATCGATGCCTATGACGTCAAGAGCTGATTTAGCTGGTGTTTGATAGCTGTTACTTCACTGGCATGATCCTCTTTTGCCACATTTTATGTACTCGTTTAATTTTATATCTGTGCTGGTAGAGAATATCGACTGAGATCTACCGGTTGTTCCGTACATATGCTTCATTAATATTGTTTGAGTACAAGTTTTAGTTTCCAATCCACTGGATTTGTTATTTTATGAGTTAACTAGGAACCTTTTAGGCTTTTTGTATATGTTCAGTTATACTCTTAGCAGCACACATGAATTTACAGGAAAAAGCATATGAAGTATTAACATTTTTTATATGCGTGAAGCTTGTAATTTGTGTGTATTGTGTTCATTTCGCAGGTTTGTTGTTTTAGAAGACATACTGTCAAAAGTGTTCTGTCCTGATTATAATTATTTTCACTGTAGTTAAAGGTTGTGTTCGCTTTGTACCTCTTCTACAACAGATGCTCTTCCATGAGGCTTAGCGATGACACCGAAAAAGATGCTTTTAGAGAAGTAGATCCGCACACTCTCCATAATATCACTCTGTGGAGCTATATGGGTTACCGGCAGCTTCATAAACAGCACATTTTTTTAGCATGCAATTATAGCTTAGAAAGAGTTTCCTCCCCTGAGCTTATATACTAAATTGTTGGGTCCTCACAAGATTTCTTTGATGTGTATGAGTGTAATTACTTTTATCAAGAATCCATGTTCCTTCACCCATTCGTATATATGACACAAATATATATCATGAAGAATATATCCAATGATAAGCTGGAGTTATCAACTTAGCTTACCTGATACATTAATACTTTTGTTCCAGATGTCGTTCTATGTGGAAAATGAGTTCTTCAGCTTTGGAACAACCAACAAATATATGATAGTTGGACCAATATACCAATGCACTTATGTATATTGTGCTGCTTATATGTGCTCCTACAAAAACAAGGTAGGCCAGGGAAACATGGTTTACCGGTGTAGAAGTACCTCACTTTTTCCAATAGTAGACATATAAAGATCTCATTTGCATGTTTCTTTCTACACCCTGCGTGGATGCCTGATAACCTTATCCTATAGGAAAAAATTGCAAGAGATACAGAACACTCTTCCTGCAGACCTATAGCAATATGGCATCCATGCAACCTGTGTACCAATTAAGCAACCCATGTCCGTGGTGGGCGAGCACGGTGGCGAATGTGGAAACCAATGACTTAAATAAAGCTTCATAGCATACCTGAGATTTAGTTGACATCACATTTTTTAAATGCATTTCCATGTGTGACTTTCAATGCAGCTCATATGCCTTGAATTTTCAAATACGTACAGAGCCTCTTTGGAGCTCGGGGATTAGATAACTTACGAATAGAAAAAAAGGACATGATTGGTATGTCATATGATATGGATCAATATCTCAAAACACGGTAAGATTTGAACTATCAAATTTTGATGGTGTACATCAATTGATGGGAGGGAAGGATTGAGAAAGGGAAGTGGGGCAATGCATTAGAGTTAAAATACTGCATTAAGGTTAATTATTTGTGAGGTGCTAGATTTTCCTAAGTCTACTGTTTTGATTATTCTTCAAACATTTACAACACAAGTTACTGTGATCGTATGAACGCAGTGATGAAAGTAAACAGAAATGGAACTGACTTAATGTGCAAGCTCCATCCAGTGGGTTCGCAATATTTATTTCCTAAAATAGCTAGCGCATGTATGCACATGGGTTCATGACTAGTGTTTTTAAATTGGTATCACCAAAATTAGCTACACGTCCTTAAAACATATATAACACTTTTGATATACAAAAATTATTTGAGTAAATGACAATAAAGTCAATATTCGCCACCTGCATGAGACAAGCAAAGAAAGTGTGGTCTATAAATAATTGGCACACTGAACCGAAAGTAGCATATTTTGCTTGTGAAGATCACTGCCACAAACCAAACACCTCCGACAGTGTGTGGCTGTCCAAGAAATGAAAATTATGGAACGACTTTATTTGGCCCCATAGAATTACACATTTCACTAAATTTTATTATTTGATCAACTTGGGGGGGGGGGGGGGGGGTGTCAGATTATAGCGGTACATGCAGTAAGCAAAAACTCAAAGTTTTAAATAGCAAGCTATGCCATTTAGCGGTGGCGGCGGATGCTCGACCAAAAGCTATGAAAAGCTATAGTAGAGCTATATGGAAGCTTTAGCGGGGGAAGTATCACTAAAATCTCTAGCGGGCTATTTAAAATTTGGCCAAAATAGGTTACAACTCTATCTTTAGATAATTTTGGTAGTAATTAAAATTATACACAAAACAAGGGCATGCCAACCATAGTATTTTCTAACAGTTCATCACATGAAGCGACGAATAAGGTCAGAAATTATAGCTTGTGAATAAGAAATGATGGATATGCTGTGCAATTTTCTTTATAATTCAAAACGAGGAGTTGTTAAGGATAACTAACATAGTTTAGTTAAGAAATAAACTTGCAAACAAGGGACATAATTTCTAGATATTCAACTTATTTCAAGCTATTAGATTACTTGGGTAGCTAAGATATTTATATCAAGGACTAACTCATACTTTTATTTATATTGCTATATAATAAATTTAATATTAGAAATTTAATATCAAACACAATCATCGGTAAATCTAGGCATCCAGGTGCCACTACTAGGAGAAACATTATAGGCAGGACACTATCAGTAGCGCTGGAAAGTAACAGGCGCTGCTGGTAATTACCAGTAGCGCTGGATTTCGGCAGCGCTACAAGTAAAGACTTAGCAGTAGCGCTGGAAACAAAAAGAGCTCTACTGCTAAGCGGGACCCGACGAGCCCACCGACACTGTTGGTAGTAGCAGCGCTGTCCAGAATACAGCGCTACTACTAAGATTTTAGTAGTAGCGGTTTTTTTCGTGGAACCGCTACTGCTAATGGGCCCCACCTAATAGTAGCACTCTTTCTGCAAAGCGCTACTGCTATTCGTGGGTGGTGCCACCTTTTCACCCCCCTTCCCCCTCCTCCCCCCCTTTGCCCTCTCTCCCCCTCCTTTCCCCTCTCCCCTCACCATTGTTGCCCTTCTTCTCTCTTCCTCCTACCTCTCTTCTCTCCCCATTAATGCCCCCCTCCACCATAACTCTCCTCCATAAATGGCCTTCTCATCTCTAGCTAGCTTCATAAATGCCCCCTACCTCATTTATTTGGCTCTCCCTCCATTCCATTAGATATAGATCTAGCTAGCTCATCTCTCTCCCTCTCCATTAGTTACCTAGAGTCATCTCTCCTCCCCAACAACTAGATCTAGCTAGCTATTTAGCCATCCACACTTTCGATCCCTATAGGTAGCGAAAGGCCTCATCCGGTCGATCGGTCTCTCTCGGGAGATAGGTGAGTAAAAAGTTGTTCATTTCAAGAATGGGAATATGTGTGTTTGGGATATGGAGAGATTTGTGCGAGTGACATGCCCCCGAG
The DNA here is from genome assembly GCA_039707655.1 of Elymus sibiricus. Classification (NCBI taxonomy): domain Eukaryota; kingdom Viridiplantae; phylum Streptophyta; class Magnoliopsida; order Poales; family Poaceae; genus Elymus; species Elymus sibiricus. The sequence goes on from CM077675.1 coordinate 416,314,793, forward strand.
TTGCTTATGTTTTGCCGAAATGTCGATTTATTTCCGTTTCGGTGAATTTCGAGCAAACTCGATATGTCCTATTTTTAGGCAAGGTCATGCCAAATTTTTATATGACTTTGATGCATGCATGCATTTTGTTTATAACCCTTTTGCTTGTTATACCGTGCATGCAGTCGGTCATGAAGGTGAGTGGATGGAAGGTGGAGCGATACATGCAATCCGCGGTGATGGACATGCGTGCAAATAATCGGACTAGGATTAGATGTCCGTGTACAAGATGCAAAGAAGGAGTCCTTTTGGACCCTTTTGATCGTGGCAGGTTGAAGGCGCACCTGCTGATGAATGGTTTCATAGATGGCTATACTCGGTGGATAAGTGAAGATGATGATGATGAGGACGTCCACATGGCAGGGAATAACGACATGGGGCTAGACGAAGAGATGACCGATCGACACGAAGACGATGACGCCGGACATGGCGGCGGGGAAGAGTTAAATGACGGCGGCGAAGAAGATTTCGGACACGGCGAAGAAGAGTCCGGACATGGCGGAGAAGAGGCGGCGGTCACGCCGCAGTCTTCGACGCTACTAAGTGCAGTCGTGCAGGACCCTCATGTTCGAGACCTCCTTCGCAAGAGTACGACTAGCGAGAGAGCTGCTTCTAGATAGGAGGCCAAGCTGGCGCAACTTGAAGTAGACTCGAAGACTCCATTGTATGACAGTTGCGATCCCGAGGTGACCCGCTTGAGTTTCACGCTCGAACTTCTAAAGACGAAGGCCAAAAACAAATGGATAGACAAAAGCCTCGATGAGCATTTGAAGTATCTACATAATAAAGTTCTTCACGCGTGTCCTACTAGTGTCAATGAGGCCAAGAAAATCGTTTGCCCTTTTGATTTGCCGCACATTAGGTACCACGCATGCATCAACGATTGCATCATTTATCGGGGGGAGCACGCGGAAAAAACCAGCTGTCCAGTGTGCAATGCTTCTCGATACAAGAAGGCAGGAAAGAAAGCTCCTCAGAAAGTTGTATGGTACTTTTCGATCACTCCCCGTCTGCAGCGGTATTTCGTAGATCCTAAGGAAGCAAAGCTCATGCGCTGGCACGCGGAGAGGAAGAAGCCCGACGATGGAGATGATCCGAAGCTGAGACACCTCGTAGATGGTAGCCAGTGGAGAGCATTCAACACCGTATATGGATTTGCTGCAGAAGATCCAAGGAACATCGTGCTTGGTGCGAGTACCGATGGCATGAATCCGTTTGGAAACCAAAACACCAACCACAACACATGGCCCGTCTTTGTATGGATGTACAACCTCCCCCCATGGAAGTGCATGAAGACAAAGTACATACACATGAGCATGCTGATTCAAGGGCCGAAACAACCGGGAAATAATATTAACTTGTATATGGGGCTTCTGAAAGAGGAGCTAGACACGTTATGGAAAACACCGTCATGGACATGGGACGCCAGCAAAGGAGAGTATTTCTATATGAGAGCCGCGCTGATGACGACGGTGCACGACTATCTCGGTTACGGGTACACCTCAGGCCAGGTGTGCCACGGATACTGCGGATGCACGAGGTGCATGGATGATACAACGTCTCAGCAGCTTACGTCAACGAAAGATGGCGGGTCCGGGAAAATCGTGTACATGGGGCATCGTAGATGACTCGAGAAGGATGACCCGTGGAGAAAGCGTGGAGATCTATTCAATGGGTTGGCTGAGCATCGAGGACCTCCACGTAAGAGGAGCGGCGCCGAAATCAACGAGCTGTTGAAAAACTGGGAACAGTGCCCCGCGCCGGGAACGATGAAAAAGGCGCTGGAGCCGCTACTGAAGGTATGGAAAACGAGGTCTGTTTTCTGGGACTTGGAGTACTGGCCCAATCACGACACGCCTCATTGCCTTGATCAAATGCATATCACGAAGAATGTCCTCGAGAGCTTGCTTGGCACACTGATGAACATGCCGGAGAAGACCAAGGACGGGCCGAAGGCAAGGAAAGACTTGGAAGATTTGAAGATCAGGAAAGATCTCCACCGTAAAAAGTCGACGGAGGAGACGGAGACGGAGACGGAGGAGGGGGAAAGGGGCAGAAAAGTCAACAAGAAGGAGGAGAATTATTGCCCCCCTTCTTGCTTCACCTTAAGTGCGAAGGAGATCGATCAATTCATCAGGTGCCTTATGGGAATCAAAGTCAGTTCCGGTTACTGTGGGAAGATAAGCAGATTTCTAGACCCCAAGAAGAAAAGGTTTAGCGGGATGAAGTCTCATGACTGTCACGTGATGATGACGCAGATACTCCCGGTTGCCATTAGAGGGATAATGGAAAAGCACGTCCGTGACACGCTTACTGGTCTCTGCAACTTCTTCGACGTTATCTCTCGAAAGTCCATAAGTGTGAAGCAGCCCCAAAGGCTACAGGAAGAGATCGTTGTCATACTATGTAAGCTTGAGATGTACTTCCCGCCCGCGTTCTTTGACGTCAAGGTGCATCTGTGTGTCCACATCGTGGACGACATCATCGACCTCGGGCCGACATTCCTTCACAGCATGATGCCGTTCGAGAGGATGAATGGGGTCATCAAAGGATTCGTTCGTAACATGTCCCGTCCCGATGGGATCATCGTCCAGGGGTATCTGACGCATGAGTGCATCTCCTTTTGAGAGAATTATATAGGTGTCGGAGACCCTGTTGTTGGTTTGCCCGTCAAGAAGCACGATGGGAGGCTCGGAGGAGAAAGTCACAACAACGGCCGGAGGGAATTGCACGTGGACTACTCGGATCGACGGAACAACTTTGACAGGGCTAACTTAGTAGTGCTACAACACCTAGATGTGGTAGATGATTATGTGGCACGGCACAAAGAAACCATCGCAAATAAGTACCGTGATAAGGGGATGCTCAAGACGGACGACGAAGTTACTGTAGAGCACAACGTCACTTTCTTGCGTTGGTTCAAAGAGCAAGTTCTTGAAAATCCCCCGGAAGAGGGCAGTTCGGACGGATTGCTCATACACGCCTTAGCACATGGCCCCGCGCCCAAACTCGCGACCTATCAGTCATACGTTATCAACGGGTACACGTTCTACACGGAGGCCAAAGACATGGACAGTGATTACCAGAACTCCGGGGTGACGATTGAATGCGTGACCGACGCCAATGACACAACTGAAAGATTCTACGGAAGGGTCGAAGAGACCTGGGAGCTTGACTATGCTGGAATGCACGATGCGACGATGTTCCGTGTCAGATGGGCTAAGGACGTCGTAAGAGAAAACAAGTATTTCACTACCATGTCTATACCCGATGCGAAGAGCGCAATCGTGAACGTTAACGTCATCGCCAAAACTGAGCCATGGGTACACGCTAAGCACGTGACACAATGCTTCTTCATAACCAACCCGACCAATCCCAGCCATGTTGTCGTGAGGAGAGGCAAAAGGAGCATCGTCGGAATGGATGGAGTCGCCAACGAGGAAGACTACGACCAATACGGCAACCCGATGAGGGAAGATGACGATGACGATGAAGCATACGTGAAAAGAAGAATCAATACTACATTACGTAAGAAAGATCGTACTCCATGGTTTCGGAAAAGTCACAAGGAGGGGCTCAATTATTCGGCAACGAACAAGAAAGGGAAGAAGCTCAATGTGAAACGTCGTCGACGCAGCTGAGAAACCATCATTTATATATATGTATCTATTTTGTGTACGCACTTAAGTAACCATTATCGGTCAACTGATGTATACATCGTATCCCCTTCAATTACCACCACATGATTCCGGTGATATTCGCGCTCTCGTCGACTGCGTGCGAGAGGCCGTCGGGAGAAAAACAAAAAACAAAAACAAAAGGGAGAAAGCAATACAAAAGAAAAAGAAAAGGAAACAGAAAAGGAAAGGAAAATAATAAAAAGAAAAGAAAACTAAAAACTAGAAAAGGAAAATAATAAAAAGAAAAGAAACATAGCAGTAGCGCAGCGCTATAGCTAACTTAGCTATAGCGCTGGATCCTAATCCAGCGCTACTACTATGTGTATTTTAGAATTAAAAAACCTAAAAATTGGAATATCTAGCAGTAGCGTTGGATTAGCACCCAGCGCTAAATTTTGCCAAGTCCTTTTCCCCCCCTCTCCACCTCTGTCGCCGCCGTTGCCCTGCCCGCCCTCGACCTCGACGCCGGCCGCCGCCCTCTCCCCTCGCTCCCCCGAGCACGTCGTCGACCTCACCGCCGCCGCCCTCGACCTCACCGCCGCCGCCGCCCTCTCCCCTCTCTCCCCCCTCTCCTCTGTTGCCGCTGTCTGAGGCCGCCCTCGAACTCACGCCGCCGCCGCCCTCTCCACTCTCTCCCACCTCTCCCCCTCTCCTCTGTCGCCGCCGCCCGAGGCCTCCCTCGACCTCACGCCACACACCGCCGCCGCCCTCTTTCCTGCCCGCCCTCGACCTCGCCGCCGGCTGCCCGAGCCCGCCCTCGACCTCACCGCCGCTGCCTCCCTTTTCCCTGCCTGCCCTAGACCTCGCCGCCGTAAGCCTCTCGCTCTCCTCTCCCCTGCCCTCCTCTCTCTTTTGCTAAGGCAAAAAAAAATTAGGACATTAGCTAGGGCAATTTTTTTTAGGAAATTTTCTTGGGCAAAAAACTGTAGCATTTAGTTTTCATTGATGTTCATTGTTGCTTGGTTAGCTAGGACAAAAAATTTGCTAGTACAAAAAATTAGTTAGGACAAAAAACAGAATTGATGTTCATTGTTATATGATATATGTTATTGATGTTCATTGTTGCTATATGTTCATTTGCATATTCAACTTTTTAGGAATGTAGTATGATATATGTTCATTGTTCTTCATTGTTGCTATATGATATATGATATATGTTCATTTGTTATATGATATATGTCATTGATGTTTTGCCGGAATGTCCGAGTGGCCTATGTTTTGCCGGAATGTTGATTCATTTCCATTCCAGCAAATTTCAGGCGCTCCATATGTCCACTTTTTAGCAAAGGTCATGCCGAAAATTTCCGTGATTTTCGGCATGACTTGTGCTAGAAACTAGGACATATGGAGTGCCCGGGATTTGCTGGAAGGGGAATGAATCAACATTCCGATCAAATATAGGCCCCCTTTTTCTCTTCATTATATCTTTTATTTACAATAGTTGAATAGGAAACATGTCTAGCCACGCCTCAGCCGGGGGTTCTGCTCGCCTCGAAGAAGACCCCATCGAGGCAGCAAATCACTATTTCGATTACCTGGACGAACACCAGATGGGGGTGCATGGTGGCGGCAGTGGCACCAACCCCGACACCGGCACCAGCACTGGCACCGGCACCGACACCGACACCACCCCCGAGACCGGCAACGATGCTGTCGTAGCCGGTAAAGCACCGAAGCAGAAGAGGTCACGAAGACCAAACGAGCTCGGCATCGGACAAATTGTGGTCATGGAGATGCACCCCAAGAAATTAGAGCCAACGGCGCCGGATGAAGCGCGCTCGTGCTGGGGCAATCAACTAGGATGCATCCTCAGGGAAACCGCCAACATCAACGACGAGAAGTTGAAGAAGATACCACATATGGAGCACATGCTCCTAAAGAAGTTGCACAATAGGTTCCTGTTCCCTGGCCGCACAGAAAGCAAAGAACCGTGGGACGACGACGCCATGACAAAGATAAACAACAAGGCGATGGTGACGTTCACCAACGACTTGTCCGCCTGGAAAGTTCGGGTGAAAAAAGCGATTGATAAGAATGAACCGTGGTCCAAGATTCATGCTGACAATCCGACACTTACGGAAGAGGACTTTGAAAAATTCAAGGAGACTTGCGCTAAAGATGAAACCAAGAAAAAGTCAGAGAAAATGAAGGCGCTCCAGGCCAGGAACACGCCTCCCAACCGCCTCGGAAGCCGTGGTTACGAGGGGAAGAGGCACGTATGGGCCAAGGAGGACACCGAACGTGAAAGTCATGGAATCCCAGACCCCTTGGCGGAGTTCACCGACCCGCTGGAGCGTGACTGGATCAGGGCCCGGTACAAGTGGGACCGCGTCAAGAAGACCTTTTACACGGACCCGAACATGAGGGAGTTCATGAGACTTCTGGTAATTGTTATATTACCACATTATCATATTAGCTTCCAATCAATTCGACTACAAGTTTTGTCACATTATTAGTAAACCATCCACGTTCCTTTTGCAGAAAGAGCAGCACCAAAAGTTAGCCGAAAGCAACGAGTCGTCACAGTCGTCGGCGAGGCCCAAGTGGGACACCCATTTTAACCGAGCCCTGAACATACTGAAAAAGGTCCCGGAGGACACACCGCCGTCCTATGGACGTGTGCATGGCGTCGGAGATGGCGCCTCGTGGAAGAGGTGCTACCGCGAGGAGCTAGAGGAAAGAAGGAAGAGAAAGTTGCTTACTCAACAGACCATCGACCAGAAGGTCGCGCTTGCGATCAATAAGTCCAAAGCTGAGACCAAAGTAGAGTTGGAACAGATAGTCGATGCGAGGGTCAGTCCAGCGGTAGCTGGCGTCACGGCTGGCTTCACATCTTCCATTTCCAGCTTGCTTCCGGCATTTTTTGAATGGACGAAGAAAAATCCAGATAAAGGGCCAGCGGACTTTCCCCTTCCCAGCTACGTTGGGAGCAATTCGGAGAACATCGCACCACCAGCACCTTCTCACGCCACCGCACATGCTCCCGCTCCTGTTCATAGCAGCCCGTCCTCCGTCTCTAGCCTACTTGGCGGGCCTTCGTCTATGGCTGAGCTCGACGTCCTCACGGTAATTACGCGGCATACCCTTTTCACCAACATGTCTATATAGTCTTTCGTTTCAGTTGCCTTTCGGATGTTTGACGTCGTAGACATGTCTTCGTAGGCCAACGATACCCCGTGCACCCTACTGTACGACATCAAGGGCCAGAAGGTGGCCGTGGGAAAGGCAACGATCGTGAAGCCGAAGGACCGCATGTTCCACAACCGAGAGATGCCCGATGGCATCTTCAAGGTTAACGTGGCCAGTGTCTTAGCGGGCTTCGAGGATTTGCCTCCTCTGGTACCAGTCGATGACGAGGAGACCCCTCAATAGATTGGCGCATGCAAGAGCTGGTTCTTGCCTTGGCCGAAGACTCTTCTTCGTGTCGAGGCGCCCAGTATCACACCAACGACAGCTTCTCAAGAAGGTATGAACACCACCCCACCTACCAAATTACCTGCACCTGTCGTGGCGGGTGATAGCGGACGACGCGAGGGAGAGCCTCCATTAGTGCCAGATGACGTCGCCCCCGTTGTCGAAGAAGCAAATGCTGATGATGACATGGAGAAGGATGATGATGACCCAGACAAGTATTTCAATACCGCCTATGATGATGGAGGATTGATGGCTCAGGACGACGAAGACTCAGGCTATGAGCGTGGAGATGATGACTTGATGCTGCCTGGTTTGCCGGAGCCAGAACATCCTAAGGCGGAATGCAAAAAGTCTCTCTTCAAGAGAGCCTCGCAGGAGACGCCTCCAGATGCCGCCTCTACCCAGCAACAACCCGAGGGCCGTCCACTGATTAGCCCAACGACACTGGGGGTGGTGGTTAGGGAAGGTATGGTGGGCTCACTACCGCCACCCGCCAAGAAGCAAAGGAGGAGACCGGAGAGGAAAGGCCCTAAAGGCGCCAGAGCTGCTTCAAGCAGCCAGCCGCCTCTGAAGCCCCGGGAGGTAGACAGAATACCTGTCGTAGGTGTGGAGCGTTTCCATGTCGCCGGCCACCCGATCCTACCTCAGAAAGCGCTAGAGGACATACTAAACAATGATCTAAGGAGACTTCATGATGATGTGCTGGCCAGAGAGAAAAGCCTTCTCATCTCGGAAAAACCAGGTTACCCGCTTTACGCGGCTCAGGTGCCGGGTGGGAAGTTGTACGTCGAGGGATGGCCCGCGGATAAGTTCATCCTGCGATTTGACTGCATCTACGACATGTTCCACATGACCAAGATGGATTTCCAGTTCATCCGCATGTATGCGTTGTATCTCAACTACATCATCAGGATCGAGAACATAAAATATATCTGCGTCGCGGACCCATACCATATGCACGAGAGCATCTTGGATGTCTGCAAAGAGCACCGTGACTATGCGAGCAAGTACATCGGCGGCTTCATGATCGCTAATAAGGACAAGGAAGCGATTCTCCTGCCTTATCATCCCACGTAAGTCATTCGCGCATATCCTTTCGTAAGTGTTAATCATTCCTTTGCAAGCATGGAGGCTAATTTGAGGTGTACTTAATTTGCGCAGCGGGGGGGGGGGCGTCCTCATCGTTCTGTACCCAGAATACTCCCATGCTATATACTTGGACTCATCGAAGAACATCAAGAAAAAGGATTACAAGCACATAAAGAGTGTTCTCGATAGTGCCCTGTTAACCTTCAGCCTGTCTGGTGGATATATCAAGGTGAAAAAGGACAGGAAGAACGGGCTGGTTTTCAGCCATAAGACCGACTTCTGCTGCATCCAGCAACTGCACATCAGTAAGGCTGATGGATTCTACCTCATGCATCACCTGCTCGAGTTCAGAAGGGATAATCAACGCCTTCGCATGTCAGCTACTACCAACGATGGCGAGATTGTCAAGTGGGCCACAAGCATAGGAAAGACACCGGATCATCGAATCCGAGCTGAGTTTTATCACGTATAGTGTGAACTTGCCGAAGTGATCATGAAGCAGGTCCTCGAATCAACATGGATGTTCTACCATGGGCCAATCACGCGGGATGATGTCCGAGCACTGCTAATCGCTCAGCGTCTGGACCTGAAGCCTTTCAAGAAGCTCGGGTGCTTCCTCCCTGACTATGAAGATTGGACCGCCGACATGGAGGACTGATTGTCGTTGACAATATATGTATCACTAGCGTCCAGACGAAACTATGTGATGTAATTAAACCGTGGTCCTGAACTAGCGTAGATCGCTCTAGTTAATTAGTTTGGGTATGAAGAACTTCGTCATTTATGTTTACTATAGGTTGCTTGTATTTTGCTAATTATGCCTCTTTGTTTTCTTAAGTACATTATGTTGCATATTATCGTTCAGTTCATCAACTGACGATGCAGGTACATAGATCAGAGATGGCGAATGACTGCTACGCCGTGTTCGTTGGGAGGGTTCCAGGAGTCTACGACCACTGGCCAGACGCTCAGGCCCAGGTGGACAAGTACCCGGGTGCTAGCAACAGAGGGTTCGACAGCAGAGCCGAAGCGGAAAGTAGTTACTTGAGGTGGACGCTCCGGCAAGAACGGGGGCGGAACCGTCGGTGCCTCAAGTACTACATAGTCGCGGTCTTGCTCATGCTGATCGCTCTTCTCTTCTACATCATGGTTTCGATAGAGATGATGAAACTTGTGTGTGTGCCATGACCATGCAGTTGCACTTATTCGAGACATGACATGATTTGTGTATCGCTATTTTCGAGATGTGATGATATTTGTGTTGAATGATGATGATGATGGTATGACGAGACTACTGTATGTGTATGATATGATGAGAATAGTGTATGTTTATTGTGATATGATGAAACTACTGTATAGAGCCTGTATAAATACATCACAAATACGTAGAGGGGGTATGAATCTGTGAAAGCAGGAATTCTAGCAGCAGCGCTGGAAGGCATCTAGCAGCAGCGCTGGATTAGCAGCAGCGCTTGCCTTTCTGCAGCGCTACAGATAGTTAGCAGTAACGCTGAGTAGTAGCGCTGCACCAACCAGCGCTACTGCTACAACTTAGCTATAGCGCGTTAGCAGTAGCGCTGGACCAGCGCTACTACTATAGGTTTTTCAAGCGTTACTAGTAGGCTTTCTCCTAGTAGTGTGCGTTAGTTTAGAACTTCAGATATATCTTAACACAAGTGTTGTACCTAGAGCAGATGTCGCTTCTTTAATGGTACCGATATTTCTCTAAGTTCGTTCTTCTATACAAAGCATTTTTCTAAGTGTGTTCTTCTATAGAAATCGTACTTAAACAACCAAGGAAGTGATGGTACGCTAAAGACATGGTCGGTGACTACATTACGATTGGCGGCAGGACTGCAATTGACTGCTTCGAACAGTTCGTGCAAGGGATGATTGAAATATTTGGTGGAGATAATTTGTGAAGCCTTAACAATGAAGATTTCAAGTCCTATTTCACATCAAGACGCCATTGGTTTCCTGACATGTCAGGAAGTCTTGAATGTATGCATTGGCATTGGGAAAAAGGTCCCATTGCATGGTCATGTCAATCTCGTTGGGATAAATGGTGCTTACGGCTACGCTAGAGGTGGTTGCATCACAGCATCTTCGGATATGTCATTCACTATTTCGCTGTTGTCTAGACAAAATTGTTCATTAAGCTCTTATGATGCGTGTATTAGTTCTCAAATATTGCAAATACTAGCAATATACAGTGCAACAAATGCTTTATCCAGTATATAAAGTGCATCTCTCGGAAATGGAATGCTAGTATATCTGGAACACTCAGCCTTTTGGTTTAGTTTGCGCAATTTTAATAAGAAAATGCATGATAGTCATAATTTATATCTGAAGTTGCACCAAGAGTATATGCATCGCTGGCGGCTCCCGCGATAAGGATGGCCGCGATGGCGATCATCCTGAGCCTCAGTGCGGCCTCCTCATCGCGGCAGACATCGCCGCCCACCTCCCCCGCGTCACAGCTCGCCGCGGACACCGAAGCTGCCACCAATCATCAGGTACTTCAGAAGATACATCAAAGCGAGGCCAGCCCCAAATAAATCAGTCAGATGGAGTATCATTCTACCTGCGAATCGGTGTAGGTAGGCGCGAAGATAGGGGCGACGACCTACGGCTCCATTTCCTGAGATCGATTAATAACTACCGCAACGGAATTACTGTCACAGTAGAGCCTCCGATTAACTGAAACAATACGGATTTTCGCCGGCGAGTAGCCGGCCGCTCGGGCAAACGAGAGAAAGAACACAAGGAAAGAAAGCAACAGGAGGATAAACGCGAGCTGATCGTGCCGGCGAGCAGTAACAGGAAGATGATTTCTCACCTCGAGGAGCGCCGACCGGCGCTGCGCTCAATGCAGTCGTCTTCATCTTTTTCCATGGCGGATGACCAGAGGCGCGCGGAGTTTACACTTTAGACGCACGCGAGGAGAGGGAGGGCACCACGCAAGGCACCTCGGCTAAGCTAGATTCAGTTATCATTAGGCGCACGCATGATTGTTGCCACTCTCTCTCTACCACATCGGCGCGCCGCATGTTGTCATCGCGCCCCGTCGGCCGTCGTGGGGGTGGGCCAGGGCGGACGCGCCGGGTGACGCCGTGAAACGAGAGACGTGGCGTGGGGGTTGGATTCTCCGTTTTTCTTACCGTTTGCGTGTGGATGTCCGAACGCGGAGGTGCGATGTCGACACAATGACGACGCCGTTGCACATCGACAGTTGCTCAGCCTGCCTTTTGACGATCCGTGCATAAACTACAACCCGACCGATGCATAAGCTGTGACCTGTGGGCATCTTTTGAGACAAGCTGCTGATTTAAAACTAAGATTGTTTTTCGAAAGGTCACCGGAAACAAATATTTGCAATTTTCAAAATTCATATTTCTGTGTTCCAAAAAATTATGAAAAAAATACAAATATACATGGAGGCACTGAGGCCTTCATTTGTAATTTTCAGGATGACATACGTTGAAATGAGGGTTGTGAAAAAAAAACCTAAGATATTTCAGCACATTATACTATTCATCCTCAAAGTCCATGAATTTGCTCATTTCGAGGAATTTCACCCTTATTTTACACAAATATACATTTTATCCTTGTACTTGCATTTTTTTCAGATATTATTTCAAACCAGAAAGTTTGAATTTTTCAGAATAAACCAGGCTCCATGAAGCCGGGTCACGAAAACGTCCTACTCGATAAAATTTCATTTTAACTATTGACTACGAGAAAATAATTCTCACCAACTTGTCTCCCAACTACCGTGTACAATCCCTTAATAATCATTGTAAATGTATGCCATGTAAAATGCAAGGTGCTTAAAGGGAAATGTGTTTTTAAGCAGCGGTGCTTATTTTTATAGCTCAAATGCTTACTGAGCGCATCTTCAATGCTAACTCTCGAATCGGAAACCTTATCCGTTCCTGACCAGCGGAGACCAGTCGGTGAACACTGATACGAGAGTCGGCCATCGAAGTATCTAGGCATACATTTCATAACAAATTAGAAGAAACTGCACGAATTACATGCAAACCCGATAATATTCATATAAACCGGATGAAAAAAATTACATCTCAGACATATTTCAACTAAACTATAGCCTAGTCTATCGCCGGGCGGACATATTCCCATGACATGGCTTCTCTATGTCCGGCAGCAAGTTCACCAGACTGCCGTGAGCCCCACAGGTAAGCCTCCGCCTTCGTGAAGTCGCCGACACAGATCAAGGTTGGTTTTCCGACGATGGAAAACGATGGCGGTGACACAAGCGCCAGTGGCCTCTCATATGCCACAGTTCCTTGCTATCGACAGCGGCCGTGAACGTGCCAGTCCTGTCGTCATAGCGGCGGGGTGCGACCGAAGCAGAGCTAGCAAATCGCCAATGCTGTCGTCAAACTCCGGCGCCTCCTCATACATGGCTTCTTTCTCCTTTTGCAGGAGGCAGAGCCGCCATCACCTGCGGCGAATGTCACGAGCGTCATGGTAGGAAATGAGCAGCGCCTTGTGCTTTTCCTCGATGCCCGTGTGGGCTATTTGCTCCTCCGCGAGCCGGTGCTCCTTGAGTAGGTCAGAGGTTGTACCTTTGGTCAACATGCACCCGCTAAAAGGTGGCCTCCCACTCTTCCAAAAATATGTCGGCGTAGTGTGTGCGTGCCTCGCCCATGTTGATGCCGGCATGGACGAGCGAGGGCGTTGGCGCCGGCTCGTCGTTGGCTGCCTCCTTCATTGGCTCATCTCTAGCCTCTGGAGGGTTTGCCGACAAGCCAGCATGTATGTGGCTGGCTCGGCGGCCTGCTAACAGGCAGTAATGCAAGAGACCTCCTGTTTGTCCGACGATCACTCCCACAGAGCTTTGGAGCCAAAGGTCATGGTGGGTGTCACAAGTAGGAAAACCCTTATAAAAATAGTTAATTAGAGGACCCATAATGTTTTGGAACGCTGGAAAACCCTTATAAAAATAGTTAATTAGAGGGCCCACAATGTTTTGGAACGCCGGTGCTATTTTCGCTGAATAGCACCAGCGTTCCAAAAAGAAAACCCTTATAAAAATAGTTAATTAGAGAGCCCACAATGTTTTGGAACGCCGGTGCTATTTTCGCTGAATAGCACCAGCGTTCCAAAAAAAAAAAAGAATGCGCCGAAGGTAAAACTTAATAGCCGCGTTGATTTTCGGAAAAACACCCATGAAGTTTTGCTAAATATCACAGGGCGTTTGACACTTAACCCCGCGCGTCTAGTTCTTGATGCACCAGCAACGTGGGTTATATCTTCCCACGCCACGCTATAGGAGGAAAATATTTATGGCGTTGGGTCACTGGATGAACACCTCAGCAAACTTACCCACAAAATATCTCAATATAACATTGTATACTGAACTTTTGCCACATGCACAGGTACGTAATGAAGTTAAACTTAGTTTTATATACATATATAACTTATAGTTGGTTACATCCATCGGCGACCAAAATATACCACGTGCGCCTATTTTGATCATGGATCGATCAACTTTCTCATACGTACGTCATCGTAGCTCCAAAATGTGCGTCAACTAGCAAAACTACACTACACTACTACTCCCTCTATTTCCAAATATAAATCTTTTTAGAGATTTCACGACGGACTACATACGAAGCAAAATAAGTAAATCTATACTCTAAAGTACGTCTATATACAACAGTATGTTGTCCCGAGTGAAGTCTCTAAAAAGACTTATATTTAGGAACGGAGGGAGTACTAAGCTAGTTACACGCTCTAGAGCTGTGAAGGAGATCGCAACAGCAGCACGCACGCATGCGCCGTGCCCTAGGCACCGCTCCTCGTAGTCGATCCTTCACCCCTCGTTGGTCGGACGGTCACACGCAAGGCCGTTGCAGAGCAGGGCTGAAGTGGTCGCGTCCTTGGTGGCATGTGCGGCGTCGTCCACGGCCGCATCGAGCTCACACTGGGCAATGCCCGCCATGAGCATGGCCGTGTCCTCTGTGTCGGTGGTAGCGTAGACGAAGCATGCGGTTCCCGGCGACGGCAGTGGCATGGGGAGGGGGGGGGGCTCCAGTTCGCAGTTCGGAGCGCGCGCTCGCCGCCGCCGCGACCATCGCCTCATCCTCTTATTTGGCCTGTGGCACCAGGAATGGAGGTGGTGGAGGTGGGATCACCACCTGGGCCGTGAGGAAGGCCGACGCCTCCTGCGTGGCCCGTCCGGTCAGCTGACGGACGTTGGATCCTGCCAACGAGATCTCGTTGGCCGCCCGAGGGGGGGTGGCGGCTGGGGCGCCCAACAGACACAGCGTGAACTCGTGGTCCAGGGGGTGTGGTAAGCCTAGACCTAGCACGTGTCCCGGATGGCAGCGGCAGGAAGGCCCGGCCCGCTGACGACCGAGCCAACCCTACGGGGTGCGCGGCGACGATGGTCGGCAGCGGAGGCACCGCCGCCGAATCGGCGTCGTGTAGGAGGGGGCCGTAGGAGGGGGGACGTCGACCATGCGGAGAGGCATGCCGCTCACGTCCGAGCAAGACGACGACAACGGGCGACGTCTTCTCTTCCGGCCACAGCAACACCGACGACGAGAGGGGGGCGGATTGCGGGTTTTGCTTCCTGGGAAGCGGCATAAACGAGAGAGAGACATACACACAACCAACGTGAGTGAGAAAGGCAGCGGGTTTCGTCTGTAGTAACGGCCGTGGCCCACGCGGCAGTGAGAGGCATGGGATACAAGTTGTCGACCAGTTTAACTTAGTGGCGTTGAACTCAAACAGCCTTCCAACGCCGCTAGTATGCTACAGTTCTTAAAAGGAACCGCAAAAAAAAAAAGAACCTCATATTGAAATAATATAGCAATATATATAGATAAATCCAAGTCGTGTACAAATCTATCATGCATACAAAATTCTGCAGGGGATATCTACCATGTACAACAACATTCTTTGGGTGGAGCGATGTAGACACATTCTCATCCACAATGTACGACGGTCTCTTTGGCGGCGGCGTCAATCTAAAAATGATGTGTGTTTTGATGGCCGCAGATGAGTTTATGTGCGTATGTATAAGCATTTATGTTTGTATGCGCTACAAAAATATGTACAGTGTAGCATTCCAGACATTTTTACGATATGTGTTTATTGGGTTCAAGACTTTGAGTGGCCCACTTTTGTGTCCTAGCTTTCTACGCGGCTTCCGGCGATATGCATTCAATGGGAGAAGATATTCTCATCAACTACGTACTTCGGTCTCTGGGGTGGCGTCAACAATCTAAAGATGAGTGTTCATAACGGCAGCTGAGTGTGTGAGTGTATATATGTGTCTATAATGTGTAGTAAAATATGTACAACGTAGCATTCTAGGCCTTCCGGCGATATGCGTTCAGTGGGAGGAGACGTTCCCGTCGACTATAATCGTGTCTTTGGCGGAGTTGTCAATCTCAGGGTGTGCGTGCGTCGTGTAGGCGGTGAGTGTATGAGCATATGTATGAGTAGCATGGAAAGTGTTAAAGAAAAATAAATTTGGGAGACATATATTCTTTCTCCCACAAGCTCCCCCCCCCCCCCCCCCCCCAAGCTTTCTTCGTTCAAGTTCAAATTTTGAGTACGAGATAAGTCAATCCAACCCAACCCAAGGTTTCTCCACCGAATCTCCCGCTCCGCTCCGCTGATCGACGGCAACATCTCCCCCATTGACGGCGCAATGACGTACTGCGACCGCTCATCTCCCCACACTCTCTACGACATCACCGTACCCGTATCCGAGCAACCGCCGGCAGTGGACCGCTCCTCCTTATCGTCCACCACCGACCGCGCGCCCGTGGCTGATCGAACGCCGGATCAACACAGTGGCCGACACCCGTGCTATTTTTCACCGCAGTTGGTTCAGCCCATCTGCCGACGACCTTGCTTTATGGCCTTGTCGTCCACCAACCCCTCCTTGACGCCGCCACCGTCGGAGTCGTCCTCTTTATCCAGCCGTGACTGCTCTACGCCTCCCTTTGTTATTTCGTGCGCCGCCACACGCTCGCTCCCAGTATGCCCCTCCCCTGTTATGTGCATGCCAAGTGGTTTATGCAATGCACCCTCCACTGCTCGTGCTTTTTTTAAACTCTAATTATGTTAGATAGTTCTGTGTTGTAGAAGTGTGACAACAATGACGATCGAGCCCTACTATAGTCACATATGTACTCAAAGTCGTGATTCTAAGTCTAGATTTACTAAACTTCAATATTTTGAATACCGACAACAATTTTATATGGTTTCCATATATATATATATATATATATATAAAGTTTGTAATATCAAATTTAGAGCAAATCAAATAAAAATACTTGGTACACAGACGAAGTTTTGTTACATATATATTTAAATAAGTTTGTCATGTTTTTGTTTACTTTTATCAACACGAATGCATGTAGCAAATGGATGGCGCGTGCCCCAACAGAGGCGATAATGCATTAGGTGTGTGCAGCAAGTTGGAGGTCACTCTAGAGAAATCTTCATAGATATTTCGGAGAACCTCCTATCGAGGGCGGTATGTTCTTTCCTCTTGACTGAACATGTTCTGGTTCATGAGTATATACACACAGTTGCGACAAAAATTTAATTAACTTGTTGTTTCTTTTAATTGTGCTTAGTGCATCCCTTGTTGGGCAAGGAATGACTTTCTTCAAAAGGTGAACATGTGCACCGATGAGGTGATAACATTAGGGGTAGAGATGGTCATGTAAAAAAATGGCATACCCTTGACATTTCGTGTCAGCAACGAGGCGGACCAAAACTTTATTATTGGCCCTTGTTGGAGAAAGCTTGCGGAAGAATGGTTGGTGGAAGCTGGGAAGACGCTCTTGATGGGAAGATGCCCTTGACGCTATGAACCAGGGTTTCAGCTCAAAATTTTGCTATTGGGTTGGTTAACGCCTGTAATAGAAATGTTATAACGATTAATATTTTGGCTTTCTCACACTAGTAGAAAACAGATCTTTCATCCGGAGCTCTAGTCCCGGCCGGGTTTGAGCCCGGGACTAATGTGAACATTAGTCCCGGTTCCAACGGCTAGGAGCGGATGGGGGTACGGCCAGGATTAGTCCTGGTTCAAATGGGACCTCTAGTCCCGGTTGGTGACCGGGACTAAAGGGCTTGCGGCAGGCTAGGGCCCCTGCGAGCCCCTTTAGTCCCGGTTGGTATCACCCACCGGGAATAAAGATAGACCTTTAGTCCCGGTTGGTATATCCAACCGTGACTAAAGTCTTCCCTATATAAAGCTGCTTCGTCCAGCCCGAGTCCAAGCTTTCTCTCCTCCCTGTTTCCTTCCCCAAGCTCGAGTTCATCCTCCATTTTCGCCAAGATTTGTCAAGATTGACGGCACCCCCATCTATCCAAGGGTTCTAAGAGGTTAGCAACTTCATCATTTCATCTCTCATTGCTAGTTTAGTTCGTTTCATGCTCTATAAGTATAGTGATTTGTGGGTTTTAGTTTGGGAGTAATTATATGGGAGTTTATTTTATTTATATGCAATTTAAACTCAAATTAACTTCTTAGTTTGCATATGTGTAGGTGTGGTTTACTTAGTGCCTTCCTGTCCCCGTCCTCACCGCCGTCGATCGCCCGCGCCGTCCCATCGCTGGCACCACTGTCGGTGTCAAAACCGGCAGATCTCGGGTAGGGGGTCCCGAGCTGTGAGTCTAGGATCGATGGTAACACGGGGGCGGAGGAGACGATGTTTACCCAGGTTCGGGCCCTCCTATGGAGGTAAAACCCTACGTCCTGCTTGATTATATTGATGGTATGAAGGTTACAGAGTTGATCTACCTCGAGATCGACTAG
This sequence comes from Elymus sibiricus, assembly GCA_039707655.1. Lineage (NCBI taxonomy): Eukaryota > Viridiplantae > Streptophyta > Magnoliopsida > Poales > Poaceae > Elymus > Elymus sibiricus. Next base: position 416,332,832 of record CM077675.1, read on the forward strand.
CTAAAACCCTAGATGAGTTTCTCTATCCTACAATCTAAAACCCTTCGGCTTATACAGGCGCCAAGGGTCATTAGGGTTACACATAGTTGGTTGCCCACCGGAGGGAAAAAACATGCCAAATCTACTATCTCAAACTTGAAAGACACGCCACGACTCCTGAGGTCTCCTCCATAGCGACGAGGCCTTCGATCAATCCCATCCTCAGCGAGCGGCCCATGAGCCCGGCCTATGAGAAATAGGCCGGCAGTCCGAGGACCCCTTAATCCCGGACTCCCTCAGTAGCCCCCGGACTAGCCTCCAATGCCGAGGTATATCCGGACAATCTTGCGCGTTGAAGTCTTCGGCTTGCGAGGCGAGTCCCTCTATCCCTTCTTGCTCGGCAACCATCCCGTCATCGGAGAATTCTCAAACGTTGAGAATTTGCGGGACCCACTGTAGTAACTTTCAGCGCTTCTCGATCCTTGTGCGCCGAGGGGAGACGAGCGGCCCGGCAGCTTTTTACAAGACTGCCCCTCCCGCAAGGGAGGCACCACCTATTTAAACAAGTCGAATCGTGGTCTGGGGCACATCTTCCTCTTCTTCCCCATCAGAAAAAACTTCAAGCGAGAGATCACCACAAAAACATGGCGAGCGCCCCCAGCTCTTCCTTGCGTCCTTATGGCTCTCATCCCGGGGATTGGGCAAGTTGCTCTGTATCCCTCCTTCGGCTGCGTGACCTCGAGACCCAAGGGTATCTTCCTTCCTCGGATCTGGCGGCTACCCGCACCGGTTTGACTTCTTTTGACAACGAAGCTAGCCTTCGCGGAGAACTTCCCTAATCCTCACAAGGGAGAGCGGTATGCTTCGTGCCTTTCCTCCTGCGGGGCCTAGGGTTCCCCATTCATCCTTTCCTGAGGGGATTACTGGAGTTCTATGGGATCCAGCTACATCATCTTACCCCTGGATCTATTCTGCATATCTCGGGCTTTGTTGCCCTTTGCGAAATGTTCCTGGGCTACGAGGCACACTTTGAATTATGGAGGAAGTACTTCTGCCAAGTCCCCCGAACTCGGGGTGAGATAATTCGGGAAGTCGGAGGAGCCGAAGTATGCCGTATAGCCGGGACAGGGTATCCAGTGGGGACACCGAAGAAGAAGTCCAAAGAATGGTCTTCGGAATGGTTCTATATTGAGGATGTTCCCCTATTCGATCCAGCTCGGAGGGGTTTGCCCGAATACTCCGACGCCCCTTTGAAAAAAGGTACAATTGGCGACCGAAGAGTTCATCCCCAGAGGACGGTGCTGAAGTTCAATGCTTGGCCGCCCACGTAAAGATACTGGCTCGTAGCTAACGATGATTGACGTGATGGCTGCCGCCATCACCCGATGTGTTCAACCTCTTCAGCAAAGGATACATCCTTTGTGGCGTTACAACGGAACAAGTGACACCACTCGCTCCCGACGGCTGGGCCCTGCCAACCAAGCGGCATTGGTAGCCGCACTTGCTGACCTGTACAAAGGAGAAAAAGAAGACTTCGTTCGGCTACCGGTTAAGGAGGGCTACTCGAGTTACAACCCCATCGAATGGGTAAACCTTTCGACTTTGCGACCTGAGTTCGGGTTTTTTATTTGCCCTTTTTGACCAAAGCTTTCAATCTACGCAAACAGGAATGGAGGAGCTTTGTCGAGACAGTCAACTGTCCGGCCCCCCAACCAGAGAACTACTCTCGTGATGACGATCCAGGATTCCATGACGATCCGGAGCTGTCAATTGAGTACGAAGACGGGGTCTTTTACCAAGAGGGCCTTGATCGATCCAAGGTGGCTATCATAGCCGATCACCCTGGATCACTCCCTTCCTCCACTACAGGCAAGAAGAAAAATTCTTCCCGTAAAAGACAAACGTCATTCGTCGACCCAAATGTGCCGGTTTCCGCCCCCAAGCGTCGTCGGTCCTCGCGACGAACGTCGGCTACAGCAACAATGCCCGGACCTGGCATCAACAGGAGTCCTTCATGTGAGCTGGTCGTGGAGACGGCGCCAGCCACTTGTTCAACCAAAAGGTACTTCGTTCGGCCGCTTAGTCTATTGTTATTATGATCGACAGGATCTCACAGAAGATCTTATGTCGAAATACTCAGGAAACAAGTACAACCATCTTCTGCCGAGGACGTTGCCGGGATGCCTAGCAATACTCATGAATCAAGATCTTCTGCTCATGCTGAACCTGCCGCGGAGACCCCTGTGGTCAATCCGGCCCCTGAAGACTCCGGGGACGCGGTATCTGTCACTAAATCCGAAGTAGAGAGCGTGATGAACCACCGGCGGCGATGAGAAACCCCGCGCCACCCGGCGTTTTCCGAACAAGAGTTCAATGCTCTATGCTCGGCAGACGCATACATCGGAGCTGCCCGAGCTGGGCTTGGGGAAGCCGTGAAACTGATATCATCCAGCCTGAAGGTGAGTGATTGATTTTGAGAATCCGGACACATATGTAAACCCAGTAGCCCCTGAGCCTTGAGTTGGTCGGGACGACCGAATTAAGGATCCGCATATTGTTTTATGGATGATGCAGGCCTCAAGGCAGCAGAACGAGCAATTGGCCAATGAATTGGAGGCGAGCCGAACACAGGTAGAAGCCGTGAAGGCCGAACTTGAACAAGTGAAGAATTTTACCCGGGAGGCGCATGGTGAGTATATCTATTCTGCTGATCTTAGTATATAATCCCATGCTGACGCGAGGGTACTTTTTAGCAGCTGAATCTATAGGGAAGTTGCAAAAAGATTTAGATGCAGCCCGAGAATCTCAGAGGTACGCCGAGTCCCAGTATGAGGCCGGCTGCCTTTCGTTGCAATGAAACCTGGAGGAGAAGAAACGCCTCCAGGCGGAAAACAAGCAGCAGGCCGAAGAAATTGAGAGTTTAAAGACTCAATTGGCCCAGACCCAAGAAGAGAACCTGAAATTACAGAGGGGCATGTTCGGTAAGTGTGATTATAACGTCGAAGGGTATCTCTCCTACATGAAGTGTAATGGACATGCCTTGTCTCATGTATAGGTCTCCTAACCGGGCGGCCTGAAGAAGAGATTGGCTCCTACCGGGGGAGCCTTCTGAAGGAACTATCCGCCGTGCATGAGCGGGCTCGGAAGGCTATGAGGAGCATGATAAAAGCGCTATGGCCTGCCGAGAAGCCTTCGGAAGGGATGACTGAACTAGCCGATCGGTTCAAGGAAGCCCGGAGTCGGTTCAAGCTATGGAAGACATCGGCCTGCCGGGAGGGAGCACGAGAGGCGTGGGCGATGATCAAGACTCGTTATACCGGTCTTAACCCCGAGCATATGGCTCGGGTTGGGCCAGCAGGGCCTGATGGGCAAGAAGTGCCACTTCACTTGGTGTACGACCAAGTGATGCCTGCCGCTCGTCTCTCGCAGGAAGATTGTGCCCTGGATGCCTTAATAGACAATCTTGACCGGCAGCCAGATGTGTGATTTTATGTAACTATGTACTTTAAATCAAAAAATTGCTCTGTCTGTGTTGTAAACTTTGTCTTAACCGGCCATCGGCTTCAACCTCCTGCGCTAAGAGCTTGGGAGTGTTCCGTATAAAATATCCCTTGATAAGAGGGAATTCTTTCAAGGAACTAGGCAATCCGGCCATTTGGTGCGAACAGACAGAAGATGCACAGGGAGATATGTTATATTACTGCTGAGCGTAAGAAACATCTTCCAAAGAAAATAGTACCTCTATCGGTGCCTTCCTTTAGGTTGCTACGTAAATCGTGGATAGTAAGGCCGTATACTGCTAGTATGCGACTAATGGCCTTTTTGAGAAAAGAAGCCCGAGTAATGGTAATAACAACCATAATTTTATTTGTTGCTTCCGTCGTAGCCGACCAATTTTCTACTAAGGATAGCTAGCTTTTGGCTTCACCCGTCTGAGGTACGTATCCGGATAACCCGGTCATAGCAATCGCAGAGGTGCTCCCTTTACCCTCTAGCCGAACAATCGGGAATGTAGAGGGTAAACACAGGAGCGAGGCAACCCAGCTTGGCAAAAATCTTAGTTCGAATTGATGCATATAATGGCTTAAAAATTGACAAGGGAAACATGCATACACAAGAAATGTGAATAGGTGCTTAAAATATATAATCATCCGCTTCGGGAAGAAGCCCCCAGGTGTTTTATTCGGGTCTAACATTTGAGGATGTATGCCGAAAGACTTAACACAAGCTCGGTTTAGCCGAACATAGAATTGGGGAGAGAAAAAATCTGAACCTGCCAAACATCAAGGTGGAAGGGAAGGAAAATGAAAAGAAAGAAAGGAAAAAGGAGGGTAAAAAGTATGACGACACCGGTCTAGCCATAAAAACGCCGAAGACGAGCTGTGTTCCATGGGTGTGGTTCGAGGTGGTTATCTGGCGAGCTTCGAAGACGATAAGCCCCTCCTGCGAGTACTTCGTCGATTATGAAGGGGCCCTCCCATTTGGGATGGAGTTTATGCTTTTGCTTCTCAGGGAACCGTAAGACGAGTTCACCCACATTATACGCTTTTGCCCTGACCTCCCTGCTTTGGTAACGCCGGGCCTGCTGTTGATAAAAAGTAGAGCGAGCCCGAGCTATGTCGCGCTCTCCTTCTAAGGCGTCCAAATCATCCTGCCGATCTAACTCGGCCTCCTTTTCTTCGTACATGCGCACCCTTGGTGCATCGTGAATAATATCACAAGGAAGGACTGCTTCTGCCCCGTAGACCATGAAAAACGGTGTGTATCCTGTTGATCGATTCGGGGTGGTACGCAGGCCCCACAGAACGGAGTCAAGCTCCTCCACCCAATGGCAGTCGGACTCATGAAGAGATCGGACCAGACGTGGTTTAATACCACTCATGATGAGGCTGTTGGCCCGTTCGACTTGTCCATTAGTCTGCGGGTGATACACCGATGCGTAATCGAGCTTGATGCCCATCTTTGTACACCAGTCTTTTACCTCTTGGGCGGTGAAGTTGGATCCGTTGTCCGTTATTATACTGTGGGGGACGTCGTAACGGTGTACCACGCTGGATATAAAGTCGACCACTGGTCCAGACTTGGCTGATTTGACAGGTTTTGCTTCGATCCATTTGGTGAACTTGTCAACCATGACCAGCAGATATTTATTCTTTTTGGTCCCCCCTTTAAGTGGTCCGACCATATCCAGCCCCCAGACCGCGAAAGGCCAGGTAATCGGAATAGTCTGGAGAGTTGTTGAGGGCATGTGACTTTGATTTGCAAAAAGTTGACAGCCCACGCAATGCTGGACAAGTGACTGGGCGTCTGTTCGAGCGGTGGGCCAGAAAAAACCAGCCCGAAAGGCCTTGCTTACTAAGGCCCTTGCCGCGGTGTGATGGCCGCCCATTCCTGCGTGGACTTCGGCCAAAAGCCGCCTTCCTTCTTCCTCGGATATGCACCGCTGGAGTACTCCGGAGGTGCTTTTCTTGTATAACTCACCCTCGTGGACTTTATAGGCCTTGGATCGCCGAATTATGCGTCTCACATCTGTCTGATCGTCGGGGAGTTCTTGTTGAAGAAGGTAAGCGAGGAAGGGCTCGGTCCATGGTGCAATTACTGCGATGACCTCATGAGCCGAAGGCGTTTCGTCCATTACGGAGCCGCCGATGATTTGGTCGTCTGGTTCATTTATAGGGGGAACAACCTCTTCCGTGCTGATGGATCCGGCGCCCTTATTTTCGTCCTGCCAAACCACCGATGGCTTGAAGAGCCGTTCAAGGAAAGTATTTTTTGGGACAGGGTCGCGTTTGGCCCCCATGCGGGCCAGTAAGTCAGCGGCCTGGTTGTTGTCTCTAGCGACATGATGGAATTCTAGCCCCTCGAACCATGCGGATATTTTAAGGACGGCGTTTCTATATGCCGCCATCTTCGGGTTTTTGCCATCGAATTCGCCGTTGATTTGAGAGATGGCCAAGTTGGAGTCTCCCCGTACCTCCAGCCATTGTATACCCATGGAAGCTGCCATCCGAAGACCGTGCAAAAGTGCTTCGTACTCGGCTGCATTGTTGGAATCGGCATACATGATTTGCAACACGTATCGGACGTTGTCGCATGTGGGAGATGTGAGAATAACTCCAGTCCCTAGTCCGGCCAGTGTTTTGGATCCGTCGAAGTACATCGTCCAATGGGAGTATGTACTATATTCCCTGGGGAGCTCGGCCTCCGTCCATTCAGCGAGGAAATCTGCCAACACCTGAGATTTGATAGCTCGTCGTGGCTTATAGGCGATTTTGAAAGGAAGGAGTTCAATGGCCCATTTGGCTATGCGGCCGGTGGCGTCCCTGTTATTGATTATGTCGTTCAGGGGTACTTCGGATGCCACCGTGACCGAACACTCTTGAAAGTAGTGTCTTAGTTTCCGTGATGCCATAAATACTGTATAGGCTATCTTCTGGTAATGCGGGTATCTGGACTTGCATTGCGTTAGTACTTCTGACACATAGTAGGCCGGCTTCTGTATCCGGAATTTGTGACCCTCCTCTCGTTCGACGACGAGCACTGCGCTAACCACTTGGTTGGTGGCCGATATGTACAATAACATTGGTTCACCGGCGCCTGGTGCTGTGAGTATGGGGTTGCTTGCCAGCAGTGTTTTAATTTCCTCTAACGCAGCAGCTGCTTCATCGGTCCATTCGAAACTGTTGGTCTGTTTCAGCAACCTGTAGAGTGGTAAAGCCTTTTCACCGAGACGGGAAATAAAGTGGCTTAACGCCGCCACGCAACCCGCCAACTTTTGGACATGCTTTAGCTCTGTGGGAATTGCAAGTTCCGATAGGGCGCGGATCTTAGCTGGATTCGCTTCTATTCCTCTATGGGAAACAATGCATCTGAGCAGTTTACCAGCGGGAACTCCGAAGACACATTTCTCCGGATTGAGTCGTATATCATACTCGCGTAAGCTGGCAAAGGTTTGCCTTAGGTCGTTGATCAGCTGGCTGACGTGTTTGGTTTTAATGACCACGTCGTCCACGTATGCTTCGACTATTTTACCAACCTATTTTTCGAGACAAGTCTGGATCATGCGCTGGTATGTAGCCCCCGCGTTTTGTAGCCCGAAAGGCATTGTGTTGAAGCAGAATGGCCCGTAGGGGGTGATGAATGCGGTTGCAGCTTGATCGGATTCCTTCATTTTGATCTGATGGTATCCGGAGTAAGCGTTGAGGAAGCACAGTGAGTCGTGTCCGGCTGTGGCGTCAATAATCTGGTCTATGTGTGGTAGGGGGAAAGGGTCCTTAGGGCAAGCCTTGTTAAGGTCTTTGAAGTCGACGCACAGCCGCCAGGATTTGTCTTTCTTCGGTACCATCACCAGGTTTGCCAACCATTCGAGGTGTTTTATCTCCCGTACGAATCCGGCCTCTAGCAATTTGGCTAGTTCTTCACCCATGGCTTGTCGTTTAGGCTCTGAAAAACGGCGTAGAGTCTGTTTGACGGGTTTGAAGCCTGGGATTATATTCAGACTATGTTCTGCCAGCTGCCGTGGGACTCCTGGCATATCGGAAGGATGCCCGGCGAAGATGTCCCGGTTTTCTCATAAGAATGCTCGCAGCGCTTCATCCACCATGTGTCCAGCTGAGCTCCGATGGACGCTGTCTTATTAGGGTCCGTTGGGTGCACCTGAAATTTAACAATTTCTTTTGCAGGTTTAAAGGACGTGGGTTTGGGCCTTTTGCTAAGGATCACATCGTCCTTGTCCACTGTTGACCGGAGTGCGGTCAATTCCTCTGCAGCAAAGGTCTCAGCTAGTGCCTCGAGGGCAAGCGCTGCTGTTTTGTTCTCAGCTCGAAGGGCTATATTCGGATTACTGGCGACTGTGATTACCCCGTTTGGGCCTGGCATCTTGAGCTTCATATACCCGTAGTGGGGTATAGCCTGGAATTTTGTGAAGGCGTCACGCCCCAACAGGGCGTGGTAGCCACTGGGGAAGGGCACGATATGGAAGAGAAGTTCTTCAGATCTGTAGTTTTTGGGCATGCCGAACACTACGTCCAGGGTGATACATCCTGAACAACGTGCCTCTTTCCCAGGGATGATCCCCCGGAAGGTTGTGTTGCTGTGCTCGATGCGAGATCGGTCGAACAGCATTTTTTCCAGGGTGTCTTCGTAGATGAGGTTTAAACCACTGCCGCCATCCATTAGCACCTTCTGTAGCCTGAAACCATTGACGATGGGGTTTAGGACCAGTGCGGCCGGTGTTTGACCGGGACGGATGGTTGGTTGGTCAGTGTCTCCGAAGGTGATTGGTATGTCTGCCCATGAACTTGTTGCCGCCACAAGGTAGACCTGTTCGAGTTATCTAAGAGCTCTTTTCCTCCTGTTCCTGTAGGGGAACGTTTTGTAGATCGTCAGGACTTCAGCATTGTATTCTGGCGGCGTTGTGGAGCGCCTGTTCGGCGGTAGTGCCTCGAGGATGGCCTCTCCGCTTTTTGCGACCCGCCTGACGACCCAGCAAGCTCTGAGGCTATGCGTCGGGCTTGCGTTCAGCAATACAGAATGTATAGGGCATGGCTTGTCCAATAGTCCGTCAAGGACAGTTCTGGCCCCCGTAGGGGGTCTATTTATCTTTTCGGCGGGTTCGCGTTCGGCTAGCCTCTTCGGAGGTATCCGCTTTTTCCGATCTCCTCTAGGGTGTTCGGTAAAGTCTGGTTCCGAAAGTAGCCGTTCGGCTTGCCAGGTGCTCTCCATGGCACAGTATTTTTGTACCAGGTCCGATAGCTCGGTGAAGCCGCGGATGTGTCGACGGGATAGGCCATTAAGGATCCCTTCATCGTGACAATTGCCCTTATCTCCTGGTCACTAGAGCCTGGTACTCTGTCTCTAATGAGGAGGAGTCTAGCCCAAAAATGATGAACCGACTCCCCTGGTAATTGTTTGACATCCCGTAAGTCCGAAGACTTGGACTCTCCTGCGGTGCTTGAGTCTCCCGTAGTTCCGCTCCACGATGTCAGTCCGGAATCTCGGGGTTCAAGTTGCGTGCTAAATCGGGGACCGATCCCGAACTATTTCCGGAACGAACTCCAGAATCCGGGTTACAGACGGGGTCATGATGATCGGAAATTGGGATATAAACCATCCTTAATTCCAGTCATTGGGGGGACGAACCTCCAGCCGGACACTCAACGGTGGCGACTAGGTGAGTGATCGAGGGTGTGCAAATCTCCCTATTGCCGGGTTTAAGCCCGATCCGGCCATAGACCGGCGTCTGATCGTCGGTCATGCCCATGGTTTGAATCCGATCGAATAGCTCGTTTAAGGACGAGGCGTCGGTGGGGCGTGTGTCGGCGAAGCGCGCGGGGTCAATCCGCAGCGTCGTGGTTCCAGAGTTGCTCGACAGCGAGTCCAGGTTACGTTCGGTCACGGCGGGTCCGGGCACAACGACTGGGTTGGGCGTTCTAGACAGCCCGGGGGTAAAGGCCGCCCCAGAGGTGGGGCCCGACGCTCCCGGTGTCGAGGCGTCGGGATCTGCGGGCTCCTCCATGAGAGCTTAGGGCTCCAGCCAAACAAGCTCTCCCCGTGAATCGACGACGAACTCTAAGGTTCCGAATCTGATTTCTTGATCGGGGAAGAAGCTTCCGATCTGGCCAAGATGGTCAGTCGGGTCGGCGTGCGACAAGATGTCGCCGCCTGCGAAGATCTGACCAGGGATGGGGACATCCTGGCTACTGATCTCGTTGCTTATGACAAGGTGAGCCATCGATTCTTTTGGTGATCATAGCGGAACTCTCAATGAAAGCACCAATGTCGGTGTCCAAACCGGCGGATCTCGGGTAGGGGGTCCCGAGCTGTGAGTCTAGGATCGATGGTAACACGGGGACGGAGGAGACGATGTTTACCCAGGTTCGGGCCCTTCTATGGAGGTAAAAACCCGACGTCCTGCTCGATTATATTGATGGTATGAAGGTTACAGAGTTGATCTACCTCGAGATCGACTAGCTAAAACCCTAGATGAGTTTCTCTGTCCTAGAATCTAAAACCCTTCGGCTTATATAGGCGCCAAGGGTCATTAGGGTTACACATAGTCGGTTGCCCACCGGAGGAAAAAAATGCCTAATCTACTATCTCAAACTTGAAAGACACGCCACGACTCCTGAGGTCTCCTCCATAGCGACGAGGCCTTCGATCAATCCCATCCTCAGCGAGCGGCCCATGAGCCCGACCTATGAGAAATAGGCCGGCAGTCCGAGGACCCCTTAATCCCGGACTCCCTCAACCACCTTGGTGAGCCTCTTGTTCTTATCCTGTTTGTAAAAACAAATCTTATTTGTATGATTTAGATAGTTGTATAATTTTCTTACTTGTATGATTATTTGTTATATATAGTGCCATGGTTTTGATATCTCTTCCTGTCGGCCCTCGTCCGGTTTATGATTCGGATGTGGTATATTATATTTTATAACTATTTATTTCATTTCGTGCTTATGACAATTAAGCCCATCAAGTTGACATAGATATTTTTATCTAGGAGGTATGTGTACTGAAAATTGCAACCGACCCTCTTGTCGAGAAATTAAATTTAGTTGAAAAAGAAAACGATTAGTTGAAAGAAAAATTGAAAAGAATTGAAGAAGAGAAGATGAAATTGGAGTTGTATGTTTGCCGATGTCATCGATGATCACAAGATCAAGATGGATCCAATGCGCTTGAAGATTAGAAAGATTAGAAAATATGCCATTAATAAAGAGGCTTCGTATGATTATGCTGTTGGATCAATTATTACCTTAGTTGCGATTTTGATCGCATTTGTTGTTGCATTTAAATGCTTTAGATAGTTGTATGTTTTTTATGAGAAGTATGTATGAACTTTCTGTATATATTTTTGCAGTAATAACATTTGGTCACTACTATACTTTGGTTTTAATGTGATGAACTTGTATTAATTTGGTCACTTCGATGTTGTGTAATGAAGATGAGCCGGCAACGGATGTACGATGACCGACGCTCACCCGAGTTCATTAATGGCCTCCATAATTTTATGCGTGTGGGTGAGGCAAACAAGCAGAATGGTTTTATGTGTTGTCCATGTGGTTTCTGTAAGAATAATAAGGATTACTCTACCTCAAAAATCCTTCACAACCACCTGCTTCGGTCTAGTTTCATGTCCGGCTATAACTGTTGGGCCAAGCACGGAGAAAGAGGCGTTATAATGGAAGAAAATGAAGAAGAGGATGATGACAACTATCCTAGGTTCCCTGAATACGATGGTACTACAATGGGGGAAGCTGACGAAGAGGCATCAGATGAGCCCGATGATGATCTTGGTTGGGCCATTGTTGATGCACAAAGAAACTGCGAAAGTGAAAAGGAGAGGTTCAAGTTGGAGCGCATGTTAGAGGATCACAAAAAATTGTTGTACCCAAATTGCGAAGATGACAAGAAAAAGATGGGTACCACACTGGAATTGTTGCAATGAAAGGCAGAGAATGGTGTATCTGACAAGGGATGTGAAAAGTTGCTTATAATGATAAAGAAGATGCTTCCAAAGCATAACGAATTTCCTGCCAGTACGTACGAAGCAAAGAAGGTTGCCTGCCCTCTAGGATTAGAGGTGCAGAAGATACATGCATTCCCTAATGACTGCATCCTCGACCGCGGTGAGGAGTACGAGAATTTGAATGCATGCCCGGTATGCGGTGCATTGCGCTATAAGATCAGCCGCGATGACCCTGGTCATGTTGAGGGCGAGCGCTGATACGTCTCCAACGTATCTATAATTTTTGCTTATTCCATGCTATTATATTATCATTCTTGGATGTTTTACAATCATTTTACTACAACTTTATATTATTTTTGGGACTAACCTATTAACCTAGAGCCAAGTGCCAGTTCCTGTTTTTTCCGTGTTTTTGAGTTTTACAGAAAAGGAATATCAAACGGAGCCCAAACGGAATAAAAATCTACGGTGATTTTTTATGGACCAGAAGAAGCCCAGGGAGAGTTGGAGTTGGGCCAGAAGAGCCACAAGGCCACCACAAGCCTGGGGGGCGCCCCCCCTAGGGTGCGCCCCCCTGGCTTGTCGTCACCTCGTGGCCCCCCTGGACTTGTTTCCGCCGCCAAAAATTCCTATAAATATAGAAACCCCCAGAAACAAACCTAGATCGGGAGTTCCGCCGCCGCAAGCCTCCAGAGCCACGAAAAACCAATCGGGAGCCCGTTCCGGCACCCTGCCGGAGGGGGAAACCATCACCGGAGGCCATCTTCAGCATCCCGGCGGTCTCCATGACGAGGAGGGAGTTGTTCACCCTCGGGGCTGAGGGTATGTACCGGTAGCTATGTGTTTGATCTCTCTCTCTCTCGTGTTCTTGAGATGGCACGATCTTGATGTACCGCGAGCTTTATTAATATAGATGAATCATATGGAGTTTTCCCCTCTCTATCTTCTTGTGATGAATTGAGTTTTCCCTTTGAAGTTTTCTTATCGGATTGAGTCTTTAAGGATTTGAGAACACTTGATGTATGTCTTGCGATGGGATATCTGTGGTGACAATGGGATGTTCTATTGATCTACTTGATGTATGTTTTGGTGATCAGCTTGCGGGTTCCGTGACCTTGGGAATCTATGCATAGGGGTTGGCACATTTTTCGTCTTGATTCTCCGGTAGAAACTTTTGGGCACTTTTTGAAGTTCTTTGTGTTGGATTGAACATGATGAATCTGAAATTATGTGATGCATATCGTATGATCAAGCCCATGGGTACTTGTGGTGACATTGGAGTATCTAGGTGACATTAGGGTTTTGGTTGATGTGTATCTTAAGGTGTTATTTTAGTACGAACTCTAGGGCTGTTCGTGACACTTATAGGGATAGCTCATAAGATTGATCAGAAAAGATAACTTTGAGGTGGTTACGTACCCTACAATAATTTCTTCGTTTGTTCTCCGCTATTTGTGACTTTGGAGTGAACTCTTTGTCGCACGTGAGGGAATTACATATGATTCAACTATGTTAGTATTGTTGAGAGAACTTGCACTAGTGAAAGTATGAACCCTAGGCCTTGTTTTCAAGCATTGCAATACCGTTTTTGCTCACTTTTGTTACTTGCTACCTTGCTGTTTTTATATTTTCAGATTACAAAAACCTATATCTACCATCCATATTACACTTGTATCACCATCTCTTCGCCGAACTAGTGCACCTATACAATTTACCATTGTATTGGGTGTGTTGGGGACACAAGAGACTCTTTGTTATTTGGTTGTAGGGTTGTTTGAGGGAGACCATCTTCATCCTACGCCTCCCACGGATTGATAAACCTTAGGTCATCCACTTGAGAGAAATTTGCTACTGTCCTACAAAACTCTGCGCTTGGAGGCCCAACACGAGTCTACAAGAGGAAGGTTGCGTAGTAGACATCAAGCGCCCCAGGAAGAGGGTTCCTGCCAAGGTGATGTGGTAGGCTCCTATAATACCTTGGTTGAAACATTTGTTCTAAAACAAAGAGCATGCCAAGTTGTTGTGATGGCACAATGAAGACCGTAAGAAAGACGCAATGTTGAGAGTACCCGCTGATGGGTCGCAGTGGAGAAAAATCAAGAGAGAGTTCCCGGACTTTGCAGATGACGCAAGGAACTTATGGTTTGCTCTAAGTACAGATGGCATGAATCCTTTTGGGGAGCAGAGCTGCAGTCATAGCACCTGACCTTTGACTCTATGTATCTACAACCTTCCTCCTTGGTTGTGCATGAAGTGGAAGTTCATTATGATGTCAGTGCTCATCCAAGGCCCTAAGCAACCCGGCAACGACATTGATGTGTACCTAAGGCCATTAGTTGAAGAACTTTTATAGTTGTGGGATAAAAATGGTGTACGTGTGTGGGATGAGCACAAACAAGAGGAATTTGACCTACGAGCGTTGCTGTTTGTAACCATCAATGATTGTCCTGCTCTTAGTAACCTTTCAGGACAGACAAACAAGGGATACAATGCATGCACGCTCTGTTTAGATGAGACTGAAAGTAAATATTTGGATAAATGTAAGAATAAGGTGTACCCGAGACATCGTCGATTTAATCCGATCAGGCATCTCTTAAGAAAGAAAGCCAAGCATTTCAAAGGTAAGGCAGATCACCGGAAGAAGCCTAGCCACCGTACTAGTGATGATATATTTGATATGGTAAAGGATTTAAAAGTAATCTTTGGAAAGGGTCCTGGTGGACAATCTGTTCCGAATGACGCTAACGGACATACACCCATGTGGAATAAGAAATCTATATTTTGGGAGCTACCCTATTGGAAAGTCCTAGAGGTCCACTCTGCAATCGACGTGATGCATGTATGGGAAGACAAAAGATACACCGGAGGCACGGCATGACTAGCAACGTATGAACGAAAAGATGGCATGCATCCAAAGTAGTATCAAGGTCCTGCCAGCTATGCTCTTACCAAAGAAGAGAAGGAAATCTTTTTTGAATGCCTGAGAAGTATGAAGGTCCCGTTTGGCTTCTCGTCGAATATAAAGGGAATAATAAATATGGCATAGAAAAAATTCCAAAACCTAAAGTCTCATGACTACCACGTGATTATGACGCAATTACTTTCGGTTGCATTGAGGGGGCTTCTACAGGAAAATGTTCGAGTACCCATTGTGAAGCTCTGTGCATTCGTCAATGCAATTTCTCAGAAGGTAATCGATCCAGAAATCCTACCAAGGTTACAGTATGATTTGGTCCAATGTCTTGTTAGTTTTGAGTTGGTGTTCCCACCATCCATCTTCAATATTATGATGCACGTCCCAGTTCACGTAGTCAAAGAGATTACCATTCTGGGTCCTGTATTTCTACACAATATGTTCCCCTTTGAGAGGTTCATGGGAGTATTAAAGAAATATGTTCATAACCGTGCTAGGCCAGAAGGAAGCATCTTCACGGGCTATGGAACAGAGGAGGTTATTGAGTTTTGTGTTGACTTTATTGAGTTTTGTGTTGACTTTATTCCTGACCTTAAGCCGATTGGTGTTCCTCAATCGCGGCATGAGGGGAGACTGAGTAGAAAAGTCACGCTAGGAAAGAAAGCAGTAATAAGTATGGACGGGCATTCTTTCACTCAAGCACACTACACAGTTCTACAAAATTCCACTTTGGTGGCTCCGTAAATCGAGGAACACATGGATATTGTACGCTCCAAGAACCTGGAGCAGTCTGACTCCTGGATTAAATGTACACACATGGCGACTTTCGGCGGTTGGTTGCAAACACATCTCATGAATAACACCACTGTTGGAGATCAGTTGTACTTGTTGGCCAAGTCACCATCTTCGACTATATTGACTTTCAAAGGGTACAAGATAAATGGGAATACATTTTACATGATCTCCCAAGATAAAAAGAGCACCAACTAAAACAGTGGTGTCCGCTTTGATGCAACAAACAACAATAGGAAAAAGGACACATATTATGGTTACGTAGAGGAGATATGGGAACTTGACTATGGACCTTCTTTTAAGGTCCCTTTGTTTCGGTGCAAATGGGTCAATCTGACAGGAGGCGGGGTAAAGGTAGACCCCCATTACGGAATGACAACAGTGGATCTCAACAATCTTGGGTACACAGACGAACCATTCGTCCTAGCCAATGATGTGGCTCATCTTTTCCATGTGAAGGACATGTCTACCAAACCGAGAAAAAGAAAAGATAAGCAAGCGAATAACTCCTACGATGAGCCAAAGCGCCACATAGTTCTTTCAGGGAAAAGAAACATCGTGGGAGTGGAGGACAAGACAGACATGTCAGAAGATTATAATAAGTTTGATGAAATTCCTCCCTTCACAGTGAACACTGACCCAAGCATCATGTTAAATGATGAAGATTCTCCATGGTTACGGCGCAATCATAAGCAAGGGACATACGCGAAGAAAAAGTTTTATACCCCAAGATCCCACTCTGGGATGTGACCGGCTTCACCGTCATCAATTTCTCTCTAGTGAGTTTCCGGACTTATAGCTGGAAAGTCCCACATCGGACAAATCGGAGGGAATCTTTGTAAGAGTTAGGGTATATATGTGTTTTGGGTGTAACACCGTCATCACTTTCTCTCTAGTGAGTTTCCGAAATCTTTGTAACAATTTGACATCTTATTTGCTGGAAAGTCCCACTCTGGAATCTTTGTAACAATTTGATATCTTATTTGCTCCATTTGGCTGAACAGAACTGAAGATATGAATTTTTAAAGTTTAAAATAATGTCTTCAATTACTGTATTTAATTTATAAGTACAAAATTAATTATGCAACTTTCTGTCAAAATGATACTAGTTGATAGAAATCTTCACATAGAGAATTAATGGCAAAGCTTTTATAAAACTCCACTTATGACCTAAACAAGTTTTGCTTCAAAACTAGAGAAACAAAATAGTAAAAATTATTTTAATAACAAATAAAAGTGGCTGCTCTTGACTAACAGAAACATAAAACAATTTTCAAAAAATTACAAAACAAAATACTTAGAAATAAAAGTAATACTTTCTTATTTAATAAAACTACCTAAACAAGTCAGATTTTTAAATCTGATCTAAACAGAAATAAAATATAAACTAAAATAAATTTTCTTGCTCCTCTGGATAAAAAAAATCAATAAGAAAACAATAGCAAAAAGAATTAACTAAAATCTAGTTTTGAAATAAAAGTTATGAGCAAAATAGAGTTTAAATCAAATCTGTTTGCATTTAAATTTAAACTACGCAAAATTTAAAACTACTGGAACTAATGGAAAGTTTATAAAATTTGTGACCTAATGCAAAAAGAATCACCTAAAACCAATAAATATTCTAAAAGATATTAAATTTCTAAAAACAAAACTAAATCTGTAATGTCTTCAATTAATTGAAAGACACCTTTAGTCCCGGTTGCAACCATCAGCCGGGACTAAAGGTCAGCTCCCGTGCGGCATTTTGGCCGCCGAAAAGGTTGGCATTTAGTCCCGGTTCATGGCTGGAGCCGGGACTAAAGGACCATTAGTCCCGGTTCGTGGCTGGATCCGGGACTAAATGTCAGCTCCCACGCGGACTTTTGGCCGCTGAAAAGACACCTTTAGTCCCGGTTTGTGAGTGGAGCCGACACTAAAGGTCAGCACCTGCGCGGAATTTTGGCCGCCGAAAAGACACCTTTAGTCCCGGTTCGTGCTGGAGCCGGGACTAAAGGACCTTCAGTCCCTGTTCGTGGCTGGAGCCGGGACTAAAGGACCTTTAGTCCCTGTTCATGGCTGGAGCCGTGACTAAAGGTCGCGGGTATATAACTTCCGCGCCTTGGTGTCCCGGTGCCAGCCACCACCCAGGAGACACAGACACTACTGCTATGACGCTACAGCTAAATTTTAGCAGTAGCGCGCTTTTTACCCCGCGCTACAGCTAAAAAGTTAGTAGTAGTGCGTGCCACCCACACTACTACTAATGGTCACGGCTCTACAAAAACCTCTACAAAAACAAAGATGACAATACTTGAATCTATGCATTATGCCTAGCTAGGGGCTTAAAACGATAGCGCTTGTCGGGAGGCAACCCAATGAATTAATTTATTTTATTCTTTTTCTTTCTGTTTTTGAGTGTTGACACAATTATGCCTCTGTTATAATTGTGTTTTTATATTTTATTTAGTGTTTCTTCCAAGTAAAGCCTTTAGGATGATACATAAGATGAGTAGAAACAATGCTGAATCTAAAACAGAAAATTTGCCTCCAGTGCGCGAATTTTCATTTTTTACTAGAGCTTGATAATGAGCTGAAACTTTAACACATTATTTATATACAAATTCTTTACGTTCTCCTAATTGTTCAGAATTTTTAGAGTTACAGAAGTATGGCTAGAGTACAAATTACTACAGACTGTTCTGTTTAAGACGGATTCTGTTTTCGTTGCATTGTGTGCTTGTTTTGATGAATCTATGGTTTGTATTGAAGGGTATAAGCCATGGTAAAGTTAAAATACAGTAGGTATAATGCAATAATAAAATTTGAATGAGTTTTCAACAGTACTTAAAGTGGTGATTTGCTTTATTATACTAACGGATCTCACGAAGATTTTGTGGAGTTTTGTGTGATTGAAGTTTTCAAGTTTTGGGTGAGATCACGATGGATGAAGGAATAAGGAGTGAAAAGAGCCTAACTTGGGGATGCTACAGAACCCCCAAGATATATCCAAAGAGAAACAAGCAACTAAGATTGGGGATGCCCCGAGTGGCATCCCCTCTTTCTTCTAACGACCATCGGTATTTTACTTGGAGCTATATTTTTATTCGTCACATATCATGAGTTTTGCTTGGAGCGTCTTGTATCATTTGAGTCTTTGCTTCCTTTGCTTTTTAGTTTGTCACAAGTATCCTTGCTGGACACACCTATTTGAGAGAGCCAAAATTATACTATGATTTGCTAGAATTTCTCTATATGCTTCACTTAATTTTTTTTGAGCTATGGAATTGCTCTAGTGCTTCACTTATATCTTATTGAGCACGGTGTGCTTTGAAATTTTGAAGAAATACTCTCATTCTTCACTTAGATTAATTTGAGAGTTAGTAAATTTTGAAGAAATCCTCTCATGCTTCACTTATATTATTTTGAGAGATGAAATTTTTATGCTCATGTTCTTCACAAAAATTTGTTTGAGCTTGTCAAAAGCAATGGCAATATATGCAACTAGTCCCAAAGTGATAGATATTCAAGGAGGATATAATAAAAACTTTCATGATGATCATTGGACAAATTAAACTTGATTCATTGTAATAGTTTTGAGACATGATGATAGTAATATGTGAGTCATGTTGGTGAGTAATTATGCTTTAGTAAGAATATTGGTGTTAAGGTTTGTGATTCCCTATGCAAGGATGAAAGTCAATAGTTATGCAATGAAATTACATCCTACTTATGGTGCATTACACGGTGTTAGTTATGCTCAATGCCCGTTTATGTGAATTTTCGTTTCTTGGTTGGTTGCTTCTCAATCTATTTGCTAGCCTCCACTTGTACTAAGTAGAAATACTACTTGTGCATCCAAAATCCTTAAACCCAGTTTTGCCTTATGAGTCCACCATACCTACCTATATGCGGTATTTCCATGCCATTCTAAGGAAATTTGTATGTGCCATCTCTAATTTTCAAAATGAATTTCCTTTTTGTGTGCTCGTACCGCTCATGAAACGGTAGGGGGTATCCAATATTTTTCCATGCTAGATGTGTTATTCTCAAGATGAGTGTTTATTCACTTGTCATTGCACGAGATTACGGCGGTAATAGGTATGCTCAATCCCGAAATGAAAAAGAAATTTACTTTATGTTGTCAAATAATAAATTCCTTGGAAAGTGTTGGTATGGAAGGCAATCGTAGATACAACCAGCCATGGATTGTGAAAGAATGGTGGAAAAAGGAATAAACTTTAATTTATGTTTGGGAACTACTTTGTCGTTTTCGTTGACAGGAAAGGCATGCCACTCAAAATATTTTTCTCTCTCAATTTAAACCTTGAGCTCTGGCACCTCTACAAATCCCTACCTCCCTCTGCGAAGGGCCTATCCATTTACTTTATGCAATTTTTGTTTTTAATTTGAGTCTCCATCTTCTCTTATAAAGCACCAACTAGGGGGCGCTATGATCATGCTTGAGCATTGGGTGTAGCTAATATTTGAGTGTGTTTCTTGAATGGATCAATGATTGAGCATGATGGGCTAGGGATAACTTTCTTTAGTGTTGATATTTTGAAAGACATGGTTGCTTGTTGGCATGCTTGAGTATTAAAGTCTTTATGTCAAAACTAGACTATTGCTTTGAACCATCTAAAAGTCCAAATGTCCATGCTACAAAAGAAAAGAATATGTGATGAACATGTTAGGTAGCATTCCACATCAAAAGTTCTATTTTTATCATTTACCTACTTGAGGACGGGTAGGAATTAAGTTTGGGGATGCTGATACGTCTCCAACGTATCTATAATTTTTGCATGTTCCATGTTGTTATATTATCATTCTTGGATGTTTTACAATCATTTTATAGCAACTTTATATCATTTTCTGGGACTAACCTATTGACATAGTGCCAAGTGCCAGTAGCTGTTTTTTCCTTGTTTTTTACTTCGCAGAATATCAGTACCAAACGGAGTCCAATCGTGACGAAACTTTTTGGCGAATTTTTTTGGACCAGAAGAAGGCCAGTGGGCCAAAGAAGTAACCAGGAGAGAGCCCAGGCCGCCCACAACCCACCAGGGCGCGCCAGGGGCCCTAGGTGCGCTCTGATGGGTTGTGGCCACCTCGGGAACCCCCTCCACCTCCTCTGAGCTCTATAAATACCCAAATATTCCAGAAACCCTAAAGGAGTAGACGAAAAATACATTCAGCCGCCGCAAGTTCCAGAACCGCGAGATCCAATCTAACACCATCACGGAGGGGTTCATCATCCTCATTGGTGCCTCTCCGATGATGCGTGAGTAGTCCACCATAGACCTACAGGTCCGTAGGCAGTAGCCAGATGGCTTCCTCTCTCTCTTTTGATTCTCAATACAATGGTCTCTTGGAGATCTATTTGATGTAAACTTTTTGCGGTGTGTTTGTTGGGATCCGATGAATTTTGAGTTCATAATCAGTTTCTATCATTGAATATTATTTGAGTCTTCTTTGATCTCTTATATGCATGATTCCTTATAGCCTCGTATTTCTTCTTCGAATCTTTGGTTTAGTTAGGCCAACTAGATCGATTTTTCTTGCCATGGGAAGAGTGCTTTATGATGGGTTCGATCTTGCGGTGTCCTCTCCCAGTGACAGAAGGTGCAGCGAGGCACGCATGTATCGTTGCTATTAACGATAACAAGATGGGGTCTATTCCTACATGAATAGATCTTGCCTACATCATGTCACCGTTCTTATTGCATTACTCCATTTTTCCATGAACTTAATACACTAGATGCATGCTGGATAGCGATCGATGTGTGGAGTAATAGTAGTAAATGCAGAATCGTTTCGGTCTACTAATCTTGGACGTGATGCCTATATAATGATCATTGCCTTGGATATCGTCATGATTATTTGATCTTCTATCAATTGCCCAACAGTAATTTGTTCACCCACCGTGTGCTATACTCATGAGAGAAGCCACTAGTGAATCCTACGGCCCCCGGGTCTACTTTTCCAACATATTGCTTTCCGATCTATCTTTTTGCCGCTTTTGTTTTCAGATCTATTATTCCAAAAAAACAAAAATACATTGCTGCACTTATTATTTGCCTCTTTTATTTTGTGTTCTTGTGAGATCTATTTATCCAATCTATCACTACCTAATCTATCTTTTTACCGTAGAGAGATTGACAACCTCTCTTTCGCGTCGGGTTGCAAGTATTTGTTCTTTGTGTGCAGGTGCTGTTTACATAGTGTTGGTGATCCTCCTACTGGTTCGATACCTTGGTTTCATAACTGAAGGAAATACTTACAGTCGTTGTGCTGCATCATCCCTTCCTCTTTGGGGAAATACCGACACGGTCTCAAGCCACGTCAGACGTTGTTCAAGCCCCAAAAGGACTGGCCGGCCGAAGAGGAAGACACCGGCCTGGACGCCGAAAACCCTCTCACCAAGGTATAAAAAAGCTTCTATTTTTATTCTCGGGCTCTACCCTTTAGTATGGAGTTTGACCCCTTCTTCCTCGTTTTCACAGAACTGGCTGGACAAGGCTGTGCGGATTAGTAGTCCGGCCCCGTTGCCCGAAGACCCAAGGTCAGCCTTATTGATGGCGATGCTGGTCGTGGTGTCATACTCGGCGCCGGAGAAGAAGGAGAAGAAGAAGAACGGCGAGAAGAAGGAGGTCCGAGAGGGCCTTCGCCCAAGAGGTCCCCCGGACACCAGGTCCGGAGAGACCCAGGCCTCCTCTGCTCACGAGGAGGAGCACATAGAGGAAGGGGGGAGGTTGACTCCCCCCAAACAAGGAAGAGGGATGCGTCTGCCGACGCTGAGGAGGATCTAGCTCCCCCCACCCCAAAAAGACCCTGCAGGGCCATGGTGGTCCTGTCCGATATTAGCCCGGATTCCGATGAGGAATCCGAGGCTTTCGAAAAGATCCCCCGGAGGAACCCCAGGGTCAATCCCCCACCCTAGAGGTACTTAATCCGAACATCTTATGGTATCTTCGTGTAGAGTTTTGCCGCTAACCGGATGAGTGTCTTTGATGTTTTAGCCCACCCTGTGACCCCCCACCGATCAGGTATCAGAGGGGGAATCTTTGCCCGTCGAGCTGGCAGAGAGCGGGACAGCGTAACGTCCCTCTCCTCCTCAGGCCGCCGAGGAGACCGTGCAGGTGCTTTCCCGCCAGACCCCACCTAGGTCGAACATCGGGGGCAGGGGCGACGACGAAATGGCAGAGGTTAATACCTCAGCCACCAAAGTCCAGGGGGAGGAATCCCTCCTGGCAAACAAAGAGGGGGGACATGGTCCATCCGAGCCCCCTCCGCAGACAGTTCCGGAGCACTCTATGTATCCGTAATTATCGACCCTGCCCTCCCAAGAAGGGAGGGCGGAGGTGCTTGTTGGAAATATGCCCTAGAGGCAATAATAAATTGGTTATTATCATATTTCCTTGTTCATGATAATCATTTATTGTCCATGCTATAATTGTATTTATTGGAAACTCAAATACATGTGTGGATACATAGACAACACCGTGTCCCTAGTGAGCCTCCACAGGACTAGCTCGTTGATCAAGGATGGTCAAGGTTTCCTGGCCATAGACATGAGTTGTCATTTGATAACAAGATCACATCATTAGGAGAATGATGTGATAGACAAGACCCAAACTATGAACGTAGCATGTGATCGTGTCAAGATTTATTGCTATTGTTTTCTGCATGTCAAGTATATGTTCCTATGACCATGAGGTCATGCAACTCACTGACACCAGAGGAGTACCTTGTGTGTATCAAACGTCGCAACATAACTGGGTGACTATAAAGATGCTTTACAGGTATGTCCGAGGGTGTATGTTGAGTTGGCATGGATCAAGACTGGGATTTGTTAGTCTGTTTGACGGAGAGGTATCTCAGGGCCCACTCAGTAATACAACATCATAATGAGCTTGCAAGCAAAGTAACTAAAGAGTTAGCCACATGATCTTGTATTACAGAACGAGTAAAGAGACTTGCCGGTAACGAGATGGAACTAGGTATGGAGATACCGACGGTCGAATCTCGGGCAAGTAACATACCGATGAACAAAGGGAACTGCATACGGGATTGACTGGATCCTTGACATTGAGGTTCGACCGATAAAGAACTTCGTAGAATATGTAGGAACCAATATGGGCATCCAGGTCCCGCTATTGGTTATTGACCGTAGAGGTGTCTCGGTCATGTCTACATAGTTCTCGAGCCCGCGGGGTCTACACACTTAACGTTTGGTGACGATATAAGTATAGTCGAGTTAATATGTTGGTGACCGAAGGTTGTTCGGAGTCCCGGATGAGATCCCGGACGTGATGAGGAACTCCGGAATGGTCTGGAGGTGAAGATTGATATATAGGATGAAGGGTATTGGAGTCCGGAAGTGTTCCGGAGTGTACCGAGGTTCCGACGGAATACCGAAAGGAGTTTCGGGGGCCCTGGCAAGTGTTGGGGGGCCTCATGGGCCAAGGAGAGGGGGCGCACCAGCCCACTAGGGGGCTGGGCGCCACCCAATCCCCAGCCCGTGTCGGCCAAGGGGTGGCCGCACCCCCCTCGGCCGCTGGCCCCTAGGGGAAACCCTAGGGCGCCCTCTCCTCCACCCTCCCCCGCTATATATAGAGAGGGAGAGATAGGGCAGTCGCATCACAACTTGCCACGGCGCTGCCCCTTCTCTCCCTCGTAGTTCTTCCCCTCTCATAACGCACGGCGAAGCCCTGCTGAGATTCTTCGACCACCACCTCACCACACCGTCGTGCTGCCGGAGGACTCGGGCTACTACTTCACCATCGCTCGCTGGATCGAGGAGGTAAAGCCGTCATCAAGCTGTACGTGTGTTGAACGCAGAGGTGCCGTCCGTTCGGCACTTGATCGGGAGTTCGCGGGACGGATCGTGAGTGGATCGTGAAGACGTTCGACTACATCAGCCGCGTTTCTTAACGCTTCCGCTTAGCGATCTAAGAGGGTATGTAGATGCAATCTCTCCTCTCGTAGATGGTTGTCTCCTAGGTTGATCTTGGTGAAGCGTAGGAATTTTTTTGTTTCCCATGCAACGTTCCCCAACAGTGGCATTATGAGCTAGGTCTATGCGTAAATGACATCACGAGTTTGTGGGCATTGGTATTCAGATTGCTTCCTTCCTTGGTCTTTTCTTGATTCAGCGGTATTGTGGGATGAAGCGGCCCGGACCAACTTTACGTGTCCATGTACATGAGACCGGTTCCATCGACTGACATGTAATTGTGTTGCATAAGATGGCTGGCGGGTGTCTGTCTCTCCCACCTTAGTTGAATCGGACTCGACAAAGGCAGTCCTTGTAGAAGGTTAAATAGCAACTTGTATATCACCGTTGTAGTTTTGCGTAGGTAAGAATCGTTCTTGCTAGATACCCATAGCAGCCACGTAAAACATGCAACAACAAATTACAGGACGTCTAACTTGTTTTTGCAGGGTATGTTGTGATATGATATAGCAAAAGACATGATGATATATATTTGATGTATGAGATGATCATGTTTTGTAATAGTTTATATCAACTTGCATGTTGATGCATACGGCAACCAGCAGGAGCCATAGGGTTGTCTTTAATGATAATGTGGCCTGCGTGTCACTCATTAGGCGCTATGTAATGCTTTACTTTATCGCTAAGAGGTAGCAATAGTAGTAGAAGCATGGTTGGCGTGACAACCCCGATGGCAACACGATGATGGAGATCATGGTGTCATGCCGGTGACGATGGAGATCATGCCGGTGATTTGGAGATAGAGATCAAAAGCACAAGTTCATGGCCATATCATGTCACTTATGATTTGCATGTGATGTTAATCCTTTTATGCATATTATTTCGCTTAGGACGACGGTAGCATTATAAGGTGATCCCTCACTAAAATTTCAAGATAAAATTGTGTTCTCCCCGAGTGTGCACCGTTGCGAAAATTCGTCGTTTCGAAGCACCACGTGATGATCGGGTGTGATAGACTCTACGTTCGCATACAACGGGTGCAAGCCAGTTTTGCACATGCGGAACACTCAGGTTAAACTTGATGAGACTAGCATGTACAGACATGGCCTCGGAACACAAGAGACCGAAAGGTCAAACATGAGTCATATAGTAGATATGATCAACATGGAGATGTTCACCATTGAAACCACCTCATCTCACGTGATGATCGGACTTGGGTTGGTGAACTTGGATCATGTAACACTCGGATGACCGGAGGGATGTCAATTTGAGTGGGAGTTTTAAGTGATATGATTAACTAAACTCATTATCTAGAACAATAGTCTAAGTAATCTTTGCAAATTTATGTTGTAGATCAATGGCTCGTGCAGTAGCTCCCCTGAATTTCAATGCGTTCCGAGAGAAAGCCAAGCTGAAAGATGATGGAAGTAACTTTGTAGACTGGGCCCGTAATCTGAGGATTATCCTCACGGCTTCCCAGAAGGCTTATGTCCTTGATGCACCGCTCGGTGCGCCACCCGCTCCAGTGTCGTCTGCAGACGTTGCGAACGCCTGGGAGGCGCGTTCTGACGACTACTCAATAGTTCAGTGTGCTATGTTGTATGGCTTAGAACCGGGACTTCGAAGACGTTTTGAACGTCATGGGGCATATGATATGTTCCAGGAGTTGAAGTTTAATCTTGAGAAAAATGCCCGGATCGACAGGTATGAGACCTCCGATAAGTTCTATGCTTGCAAAATGGAGGAGAACGGGTCTATCAGTGAGCAAATACTCAGAATGTCTGGGTATTCCAACCGTCTGACTGAGTTGGGAATTACACTCCCGCCAGAGGCGATCACTAACAGAGTTCTTCAATCACTGCCACCTAGCTACAAAAGCTTTGTGTTGAACTATAACATGCAAGGGATGAAAAAATCAATCGCCGAGCTGTTTGCGATGCTGAAAGTCGCTGAGTCAGAAATCAAGAAGGAGCATCAAGTGTTGATGGTCAATAAAACCACTAGTTTCAAGAAAAATGGGAAGGGCAAGAAGTGTAACTCCAAGAAGAGTGGCAAAGCAGTTGTCCCTCCTGACGGTGTCCTAGACTAGGGGGTACTCACCACGTCGTCTCCCGACCAGTGGGTCAGGCCGAGGACCCCCAGGGGCGATTCACTAATGGGCCACTTCGGGCAGCCCATGCCGAATACAAGGAGGATTCCACAAGACTTGGCGCACAAGACAAGGACTTCTCTAAACCCTAGGCCTACGGTGCATATATAAACCAAGGCCAGGCTAATCAATAGATCATCCTATGACATCTCATAATCTCGTGGTAGATACATGTACTCTGTACTATCCCCCATATCAATACAATCAAAAGCAGGACGTAGGGTATTATCTCTTCAAAAGATCCCGAACCTGGGTAAAATCCTGTGTCCATGTTACCATCGCTCCAAGACGCCTAGCTTAGGACCCCTACTACGAGATATGCCGGATTTGACACCGACATTGGTGCTTTCATTGAGAGCCTGCTGGCAGTCGCCGCGGTGCGATGGGAATTCTGATCGTTTCCGGCGCGATCTACGCGTTGGAACCGAGCTTTGTTGTCGATGACGGCATCTTCGTCGCCGGCTTGACTGGTCACCTCGGCTGGACCAAGGACTACGCTCCGTACCGGATCGTCAAGATCGGATGGATACTTTCATTATCATCATCTCCGATCTCTATCAAGATCACGAGAAATCATACATGGAGCTCGGGGGCTCGATGTTGACATCGTCCTCGAGCAACCGTGCAGTTTTTCTGGACAGCGACTCGTGTTCGTCGTCCCCGCTTCCTCGAGCGTCGCCTTGACGATTGCTTCAGTAGAATTGTGCGGAATTGAGCCTACAACAACCCTGTAAAATTTCGTCGCGTTCCGATGGAGGAATCTCCGGCAATCTCGGATCTACCAGAGCCGTGTCGAATCTGGATGAGAATCTGGACGAGTTTAGGGCGAGGAGTCCAGCGTGTAGCTCGGACATCCGTTGGAAAATCCCACCGTTCATAGGCTGCGGAATTCCTATACCGATCACCCCTCAAAATTTCAGCTCGATCCGACCGTCCAAACTCCGGGAAACATCCGATTAGTACAACGAATTTTGGATCTATTATCTGCGCGAAAACGAATCTGACCCGAGTTCATCTTTTTCATGAACGGGTTGTCGGACGTCCTTTTTGAAGGAAATTTTCTCATCATCTCGGTCATCCGACCAAGAGTTCGGCATCGCAAGGGCTGAATAATCATCAAGCGAACCTCGTCATCCGCGGGTTGTACGAGTCGGGCGCTCCGTTGTTTCATCAAGCCAGCGTTGACCTCGTCACAAATTCCGACTTGCGTCAGCATCGTCGCGCGTTACTTTTTCAAGCTGACGTCCACCACGCCAACCTGCTTTGACACGTCGGCTGGCATGGGGCTCTAGCGTCACCTTACCGATCTGCTCCGTCACCTCGGCTAGACTGGGGGCTTCGTCATCTCCTCATCAACCCGCTCCGGAGAATTCGGCGTCACCAGCCGACCAGCTTCGACACCTCGGCTGGCATGAGAATTCGGCGTCACCAGCCGACCAACTTAGACACCTCGGCTGGCGTGAGACTTCGGCGTCACCAGTCAACCTGCTTCGACACCTCGGCTGGCCCAAGACTTCGGCGTCGCCAGCCGACCTGCTCCGTCACCTCGGCTAGACCGGGGCTTTGGCATCCCTTCATCAACCTACTCTAGGGACTTCGGCGTCACCAGCCGACCTGCTTCAACACCTCGGTTGGCATGGGACTTCGGCATCACCAGCCGACCTGCTTGAACACCTCGGCTGGCATGAGACTTCGGCGTCACCAGCCGACCTGCTTCAACACCTCGGCTGGCATGAGACCTCGGCGTCACCAGCCGACCTGCATGAGACTTCGGCGTCCGCCGATCACAGCTTCGCCATGTTAACTGGACCGAGGACTTCATCTCGCCACACCGACCGTGCAGCGTCGCCACTTCGTCAAGCCGAACTCTTCGTTCAGGCACCTCGGCGCCCAGGCCATATTCCTATACTTATTTTCTTCACTTAAATTAATTAAGTAGAAGAATTTTTTTATATATATATATTATTATCTTTCTTTGTTATTACTTTTGGCTCGCACTATTTTATGAGTGCAGGAAATCGACTTCAACTGCCGTCACACGGTCACCCCGTCGTCACCTTGCCGACCTACTCCACCACCTCGGCTGGACCAGGGGCTTCGCCTCGCTACATCGGCCGAGCTGTGACACTACTTCGGAGTGCCGAACTCCTCGTTCGGTCACCTCGGGACGGGCTTGGAGGCTGGGACCTCGGTCATGTCGAAGACTACACACCGGATCTGTCAAAGTTCGATGGGCGTCCTCGTCCCGCCACAAGCCCGGATCGCGTCATCGACACCGAGCACATTCACCAGCTAAGTAGCTTTCATGCTCAAAAACTTTCAGTTTTAAATTTTGTTCGGTTCGACCAAGCATTATACTTTTTTTTGACAAAAAGTTGTTTGCGAAAACTTTCTTTGTCAAAACTTTGTTTGTTACAAACAAATTCAAATACCCCGTTTACTTGGGGGCTTTCTTTATGAAGCCATTCCTCTTGCATATGATTATTAATGTATCGCACCCTTCCTTGTTCATGTTTACGCCAATATATGCATCATGTTGACTTAAGTGTTCCGCAAAGCTGGGTTGCCTTGCTCCTGTGCTTACCCCTACATTCCCGATTGTTCGGCTAGGGAGTAAAGGGAGCACCTCTGCGATTGTTACGATCGGGTCATCGGAACTCGTACCTCAGACGGGTGAAGCCGAAAGCTAGCGCTCTTACTGTTTTCAACTATGGTCAGCCACGACGGAAGACAAGCATACATAAATCTATTGCACACCCCTCATGGTAATCATGAGAACCCAAAGAAAGGAACCGTTGGCGGAACTATTTTCTTTGAAGATGCTTCTTACATTAAAAAGTAATATAGCATAAGTTCCCTGGGCGCGCTTTGTCTATTATAGCCTAATGGCCTGATTGCCTGGTTATTCGAAACACCTCCGATATCCTCGGATGGCATAGTAGATAACTCTTTTCGGCCCTTGGCCGAAGAGGGAGAAGCCGACGGTCGGTTAAGACGCGTTTAAAGTTCGAGCGAACACATATATGATATAAGTACTTCGGTACATACAATCATTATACATAAAATTCTTTTACCCAAGTCACTTGGGGGCTCTTAAATTTATATGAGCCGTTCTTTTTTTTTAATAAATGTGTTTTCTTCTTCGTCATTGCAAAGCCTTTATCTACTACTCCTTTTTCCAATGCGAGTGTGTGGTCAATAGCCGGATAGCCTGGTTTCTTTCTAAAGCCGCAAGAGTTTAGTTCGCTAAACAGGCCTCGGAGAAACACTCCGCCTTCGGGATATGGAGGTTGAAGAGAAAGGTTGACCCGCTTGGAGTCCGGAGATCGGATATATCATGTTAAAACACAACCGAAGCACACATTACATTTTAGACCAATTTCGGATTGGCACTGTTTTATTTTATCTAAACATAAAGTTTTTTGCATAAATTTTTGTTTTTTCCGAGCATAACTCTCGCAGTACACTTTTAAAGCATCGGCAATATCAACGGGGGGCCGCGACTAGAGCCGAACCCACCAAAAGCCAAGGCACTCCGAGGAGTCCTCGGCAAAACGTTCTCGGATATTGCTTTATATGCAGCAGTTTCGAATTGTGTCTTCGGTCAATAGTTGGGTTGCCCGGCTCCTGTGCTTGCCTCCTATGTTCCGCTTTGTTCGGCTAGGAGTGCAAAGGGAGAACCACTGCGATTGTACTTCCAGTTTAACTGGTCAAGTACCTCAGTGGAGAAAGCCGAAGACTATCTGTCACAATAAGCATAAACTGGTCGGCGATCCGATGACCGTATTAGATAATGAGCCTTTCATACAATTGGCCGGAGTATTAACGGCTTGACCTCGGCTGACGCCGAACACTAACCGGGGGCTAGTAACTGGCTTCCCAAACTTTAAGCTCCCATGACCAAGTGAAAGTTATAAAGCCTAGATAACTGATTGCTTCGTTTCCGCTAACACAACCGCCTCCGGGCACCGAGACGTCCGCTAAGGGTTGTCTTGTTACTGCGGAAACACCCTGCGTAGCATCTACAAAGGGGTAGAAGCTGACGATGGGCCACTCTCAAATGATAAACGGTCACAAAGGAGTCAAAATAGCATATAGCATAAAAGCATTTGTATTCAATATACGAGTGCTGCCTTCCGTAATCATCGTTATAAAGCCATAAATATGCATCAATTTGACTTAAGATTTTGGCCAAGCTGGGTTGCCTGGCTCCTGAGCTTACCCCTATGTTCCCAATTGTTCGGCTAGGCGGTAAAGGGAGCACCTCTGTGATTGTTACTACCGGGTCATCCGGGTTAGTACCTCAGACTGGGTGAAGCCGAAAGCTAGCCATCTTAAAGGATATAATTGGTCGGCAACGATGGAAGTGAAAATTTCGGTTCATTATGGACCACAGAGTTCGGGAACTTTCCCCCAACTAAATCCTCAATATTTTCCTCCCACATTGATCGGAGATGAGGTTTCATGATCATGGTCAGCATGACAACCCAAAGAAAGGAACCGATAGCGGGACTATTTTCTTTGGAAGATGTTTCTTACGTTAAATAGTAATATAACATATCTCTCCGCGTACCTTTGTTTATAAAACCGTATGGCCGGATTGCCTTGTTTGCCATAAATCTTTGCCCTCATACATGCTTTATAAAGTAGGACAAACACTCCTCTGCTATTGGCCGAGGAGGTTGAAGCCGATGGTCGGTCGACAAAGTTTTGTATAATGCGGATCCGAGCATTAATGATGTAAAGTACTTGGATACATAGAATCATTACACATAAATTGTGATTAAAGTCAATTTACTCCGGATATCGATCCTTAATTCGGCCACCCGTGCCCACATTAAGTCTCGGGGGCTACTGGGCTCTGCGCTTATCATTTACAAATATTAAAGGGGCACATCGATCCCCTGATCTGGTGTTGCCACCCGACCAGTGGCTTGGGGGCTACTGCATTGCCTATTCAATGCAGCAAATTCAAAATGCTCAGTGTTCGGCTTGACCGAGCTATGGGCAAACGTGTCTTCAGACAACAATAGGTACCATCTGGACCTATCCGGCATCAAGCTAATATATTATGGCAAGTTCTCAAGACCCTCTCTCAAGGGCCCGCTTGCCGATCACTATTTCCTCTAATATATTACACCGCGTTTCTATTCCTAAGTATGTTGTAGAGCTAGGAGTTGATCCTCGGGCCGATTTTGTGAATCGACCTGAGTCTCAGGGGCTACTGGGATCAGCGGTTTTATGTTTTCCTTCGGGCACATCTCGGGTTATAGACCGACACACACCTTGAGGGCTACTGGCTATATATCTCGGCAGAGAATAAATTGCACCAATCAAGAATATCCACAAAAAATCAGCCCGCGGTCGGGGTGGTGCACCACCTCGGAAGCAGTCCGGCATAAAGCTCGGGCGCAAGTGGCTGGCTCCATAGAGGGCATTTCCGGCATTAAGCTCGGCTGAATTCGTTCAATCTTTTAAAGACCGAGGTAGTTTATGACACCTCGGACGCTGATCATCGTTGGAGCTCGGAAGCAGTCCGGCATAAAGCTCAAGATTGGAGACGCCTCAGAAGCAGTCCGGCATAAGGCTCGGATGTGAATGGCTGGCTCCATAAAAGACTATTCCGGCATTTAAGCTCGGATGAAGTCCTTCAAATTTTCAGAGACCGAGGTAATCTATGACACGTCGGATACAGTTCGGCGTTGGAGCTCGAACACAGTCCGGCATTGGAGCTCGGACACAGTCCGGCGTTGGGGCTCGGCTGCAAAAAGATACCTCGGATACAGTCCGGCGTTGGAGCTCGGCTGTAAAAAGACACCTCGGATGCAATTCGGCGTTGGAGCTCGGACGCAAGGGAACACCGCCACACGGGAAACACTTCGACCCCGAAGTATGGCGTAAACATTACAAGGCATTGATAAAGGCCGATAACTTAAAGGTGCTCCTCGGATGCCCGATTTGTGAACTCTTCGGATTCACCTCGGCGATCCTCAAGATCAGTGATGGGAAGATTTATTGAACCAGTTTTCAAGACCGACGGCCGAAGACGAAGAACTATTCGGAAGAACCGAGGAGCGTCCCTAACTTGAAGATCGGTTCAGGGGGCTACTGACGGTGTCCTGGACTAGCGGGTACTCACCACGTCGTCTCCCGACCAGTGGGTCGGGCCGAGGACCCCCAGGGGCGATTCACTAATGGGCCACTTCGGGCAGCCCATGCCGAATACAAGGAGGATTCCACAAGACTTGGCGCACAAGACAAGGACTTCTCTAAACCCTAGGCCTACGGTGCATATATAAACCGAGGCCAGGCTAATCAATAGATCATCCTATGACATCTCATAATCTCGTGGTAGATACATGTACTCTGTAGTATCCCCCATATCAATACAATCAAAAGCAGGACGTAGTGTATTATCTCTTCAAGAGAGCCCGAACCTGGGTAAAATCCTGTGTCCATGTTACCATTGCTCCAAGACGCCTAGCTTAGGACCCCTACTACGAGATATGCCGGATTTGACACCGACACCTCCCGTGAAGAAACCCAAGGCTGGACCCAAGCCGGAAACTGAGTGCTTTCATTGCAAGGGAACTGGCCACTGGAAGCGGAATTGCCCCAAGTATCTGGCCGACAAGAAGGCGGCCAACACCAAACAAGGTATTTATGATATACATGTTATTGATGTGTACCTTACCAACTCTCGTTGTAGTGCTTGGGTATTTGATACCGGTTCGGTTGCTCACATTTGCAACTCAAAGCAGGAACTACGGAATAGACGGAGGCTGGCAAAGGACGAAGTGACGATTCGCGTGGGAAATGGTTCCAAGGTTGATGTGATCGCCGTCGGCACGCTCGCTCTTCGATTACCACCGGGATTAGTGATGAACCTGAATAATTGTTATTTAGTGCCTGCGTTGAGCATGAACATTATATCTAGATCTTGTTTAATGCGAGACGGATACTCATTTAAATCAAAGAATAATGGTTGTTCTTATATGGGTAATATCTTTTATGGTCATGCACCCAATGTGAGGGGTTTATTCTTATTGAATCACGATAGTGATGATACACATGTTCATAACATTGATGCCAAAAGATGTAGAGTTGATAATGATAGTACCACTTTCTTGTGGCACTGCCGCTTAGGTCATATTGGTGTAAAACGCATGAAGAAGCTCCATGCTGATGGACTTTTAGAGTCACTTGATTTTGAATCACTTGAAACATGTGAACCATGCATCATGGGCAAGATGACTAAGACCACGTTCTCTGGAACAATGGAATGGGCAAGTGACTTTGGAAATCATACATACTGATGTGTGCGGTCGGATGAGCATTGAGGTGCGCGGTGGATATCGTTACTTTCTCACCTTCACCGATGACTTAAGTAGAAATGGGTATATTTAATTAATGAAACACAAGTCTGAAACATTTGAAAAGTTCAAGCAATTTCAGAGTGAAGCTGAGAATCATCATAACAAGAAGATTAAATTCCTACAATCTGATCGAGGAGGAGAATATCTGATTTATGAGTTTGGCAATCACTTAAGACAATGTGGAATTGTTTCGCAGTTAACGCCACCTGGAACACCACAGCGTAATGGTGTGTCCGAACATCGTAATCGAACCTTATTGGATATGGTGCGTTCTATGATGTCTCTTGCCGATTTGGGGTTATGCGTTAGAGACAGCTGCATTCACTTTAAATAGGGCACCATCTAAATCCGTTGAGACGACGTCGTATGAAGTGTGGTTTGGCAAGAAACCAAAGTTGCCATTTCTTAAAGTTTGGGGATGCGATGCTTATGTCAAAAGGCTTCAGCCATAAAAGCTCGAACCCAAAGCGGACCAATGCGTCTTCATAGGATACCCAAAAGAGACGGTTGGGTACACCTTCTATCTAAGATCCGAAGGCAAAGTGTTTGTCGCTAAGAACGGGTCATTTCTTGAGAAAGAGTTTCTCTCGAAAGAATTGAGTGGGAGGAAGATAAAACTTGATGAGGTTGTTGAACCTTTGCTTCAACCAGAGAGCAACGCAACGCAAAAAGATATTTCTGTGGAGCCTACGTCAGTTGAAGAGGAAGCTAATGATGGTGATCATGAAGCTTCGGATCAATTT
The DNA here is from genome assembly GCA_039707655.1 of Elymus sibiricus. Lineage (NCBI taxonomy): Eukaryota > Viridiplantae > Streptophyta > Magnoliopsida > Poales > Poaceae > Elymus > Elymus sibiricus. Next base: position 416,367,187 of record CM077675.1, read on the forward strand.
ACTATCGAACCTCGTAGGTCGATAAGGACACATACTGCTCCTGAATGGTATGGTAACCCTGTCTTAGAGGTCATGTTGTTGGACAACGATGAACCTACAAGCTATGAAGAATCGATGATGGGCCCGGATTCCGACAAATGGTTAGAGGCCATGAAATCCAAGATAGGATCCATGTATGAAAACAAAGTGTGGACTTTGGAAGTATTACCTGAAGGGCGAAAGGCCATTCAGAATAAATGGATCTTTAAGAAGAAGACGGACGCGGACGGTAATGTCACCGTCTATAAATCTCGACTTGTGGCAAAGGGTTTTTCACAAGTTCAAGGAGTTGACTACGAAGGAACTTTCTCACCCGTAGCGATGCTTAAGTCCGTCAGAATCATGTTAGCAATAGCTGCATTTTTCGATTATGAAATTTGCAGATGGATGTCAAAACAGCGTTCCTTAACGGTTTCCTTAAGGAAGAGTTGTATATGATGCAACCAGAAGGTTTTGTCGATCCAGAGAATGCTGATAAAGTTTGCAAACTCCAGCGATCCATTTATGGGCAGGTGCAAACGTCTCGGAGTTGGAATCTTCGCTTTGATGAGGTGATCAAAGCGTTTGGGTTTATACAAGTTTACGGAGAAGCTTGTATTTACAAGAAAGTGAGTGGGAGCTCTATAGCGTTTCTAATATTATATGTGGATGACATATTGTTGATTGGAAACAATATAGAATTTTTGGAAAGCGTGAAGGAATATTTGAACAAGAGTTTTTCAATGAAGGACCTAGGAGAAGCTGCTTTCATATTAGGCATCAAGATCTATAGAGATAGATCAAGACGCTTAATAGGACTTCCACAGAGCACATACCTTGATAAAGTTTTGAAGAAGTTCAAAATGGATCAGTCCAAGAAGGGGTTCTTGCCTGTATTACAAGGTGTGAAGTTGAGTAAGACTCAATGCCCAGTTACTATAGAGGATAGAGAAAAGATGAGTGTCATCCCCTATGCTTCTACCATAGGCTCTATCATGTATGCAATGTTGTGCACAAGACCAGATGTCAGCCTTGCCATAAGTATGGCCGAAAAGTTTCAAAGTGAGCAAGGAGTGGAACACTGGACGGCGGTCAAGAATATCCTTAAGTACCTGAAAAGGACTAAGGAAATGTTTCTCATTTATGGAGGTGATCAAGAGCTCGTCGTAAAGAGTTACGTCGATGCAAGCTTTGACACTGATACGGATGGCTCTAAGTCTCAAACCGGATACGTATTTATTCTCAATGGGGGAGCGGTAAGCTGGTGCAGTTCCAAGCAAAGTGTGGTAGTTGATTCTACATGCGAAGCAGAGTACATAGCTGCCTCGGAGGCGGCAAAGGAAGGTGTCTGGATGAAGCACTTCATGACATATCTTGGAGTTCTGCCGAGTGCACTGAACCCAATGACTCTGTTCTGTGACAACACTGGTGCCATTGCTCTAGCCAAGGAACCATGGTTTCACAAGAGGACCAGACACATAAAGCGACACTTCAATTCCATCCGCGATTACATCAAGGAAGAGGACATAAATATTTGCAAAGCACACATGGATCTGAATGTCGCAGACCCATTGACTAAGCCTCTTCCACAAGCAAAACATGATAAACACCAGAACTGTATGGGTGTTAGATTCATTACAATGTAAATCACATAGCGATGTGAGCTTGATTATTGACTCTAGTGCAAGTGGGAGACTATTGGAAATATGCCCTAGAGGCAATAATAGATTTTTTATTATCATATTTCCTTGTTCATGATAATCGTTTATTGTCCATGCTATAATTGTATTTATTGGAAACTCAAATACATGTGTGGATACATAGACAACACCGTGTCCCTAGTGAGCCTCTACAGGACTAGCTCGTTAATCAAGGATGGTCAAGGTTTCCTGGCCATAGACATGAGTTGTCATTTGATAACGGGATCACATTATTAGGAGAATGAAGTGATGGACAAGACCCAAACTATGAACGTAGCATATGATCGTGTCAAGTTTTATTGCTATTGTTTTCTGCATGTCAAGTATCTTTTCCTATGACCATGAGGTCATGCAACTCACTGACACCGGAGGAGTACCTTGTGTGTGTCAAACGTCGCAACGTAACTGGGTGACTATAAATATGCTCTATAGGTATCTTCGAGGGTGTCTGTTGAGTTGGCATGGATCAAGACTGGGATTTGTTACTCCGTGTGACGGAGAGGTATCTCAAGGCCCACTCAGTAATACAACATCATAATGAGCTTGCAAGCAAAGTGACTAAAGAGTTAGCCACATGATCTTGTATTACAGAACAAGTAAAGAGACTTGCCGGTAACGAGATGGAACTAGGTATGGAGATACCGACGATCGAATCTCAGGCAAGTAACATATCGATAAACAAAGGGAACTGCATACGGGATTGACTGAATCCTTGACATCGAGGTTCGACCGACAAAGATCTTCGTAGAATATGTAGGAACCAATATGGGCATCCAGGTCCCGCTTTTGGTTATTGACCGTAGAGGTGTCTCGGTCATGTCTACATAGTTCTCGAACCCACAGGGTCTACACACTTAACGTTTGGTGACTATATAAGTATAGTTGAGTTAATATGTTGGTGACCGAAGGTTGTTTGGAGTCCCGGATGAGATCCTGGACACGACGAGGAACTGCAGGATGGTCCGTAGGTGAAGATTGATATATAGGATGAAGGGTATTGGACGCCGGAAGTGTTCCGGAGTGTACCGAGGTTCCGACGGAATACCGAAAGGAGTTTCGGGGGCCCCAGCAAGTGTTGGGGGGCTCATGGGCCAAGGAGAGGGGCGCACCAGCCCACTAGGGGGCTGGGCGCCACCCAATCCCTAGCCCGAGTCGGCCAAGGGGTGGCTGCACCCCCCTCGACCGCCGGCCCCTAGGGGAAACCCTAGGGCGCCCTCCCCTCCTCCCTTCCCCCTATACATAGAGAGGGAGAGAGAGGGCAGCCGCATCACAACTTGCCACGGCGCTGCCCCTCCTCTCCCTCGTAGTTCTTCTCCTCTCATAACGCACGATGAAGCCCTGCTGAGATTCTTCCAACACCACCTCACCACGTCGTCATGCTGCCGGAGGACTCGGGCTATTACTTCACCATCACTTGCTGGATCGAGGAGGTGAAGGTGTCATCAAGCTGTACGTGTGTTGAATACGGAGGTGCCGTCCGTTCGGCACTTGATCGGGAGTTCGCGGGACGGATCGTGATTGGATCGCGAAGACGTTCGACTACATCAACCGTGTTTCTTAACGCTTCCGCTTAGCGATCTACAAGGGTATGTAGATGCAATGTCTTCTCTCATAGATGGTCATCTCCTAGATTGATCTTGGTGAAGCGTAGGAAATTTTTTGTTTCCCATGCAACGTTCCCCAATAGTGCCACCACCAGTGTCGCCCGTACTAGAACGGGCCGCAACTGGGTGGCCGGCTGCGATGGATGAGGCTTTAACTAGCTCCTCCCTCGCCGAAGATCACTACGCCCTTATGGGTGCGGTTTTACGAGGCATTCAGTCTATTGACAGCGGACTGAAGGAGGCCTTCAACGGCCTCTTGATGGGCTTCAAGGTAAGCCATGTAATATTCTTTTTCTGAAAAAGTTAAATTATAAGGTGATGCAACCCTTGTAAATATAGTAGCCCCTGAGCCGTGGGTGAGTTTGAAAAACTCACACGGGGGTCAAACTAGTTAAAAAGCTTGAATGATAAAAAATAGGAGAATTGCGGCCTCTGAGACTCTGGCAGGTTTGGAGAAAACCTGACAGAGGGTCTACAACCGATAACTCGGGAGTCTAACATCATTAAGGTGTTTTGTAGGCCTAGTCTTCGGCAGCGGCCACCACTGCCCTGGAGCTGGCCGAGTTGAATCGGAAGCTCAAGAGCTCCGATGAGGAACTCGGCCGTCTCAACAGGCGGTTTGACGAAGCACAGGGTAAGTGCGAATTGTACTACTTTGGCCATTGTTACCCTCAATAATTGAAGTTATTCGGGGTTTTGTCCCTAAGTGTTGGTTATCCATTATGACCACAGTTGTCGCCACGAAGGTCGAGAACCTCAAGGCCGAATTAAAGAAGGCGAGGCAGGAGGCCGCGGATCAGAAGGCGCTAGCCGAACAGGCGTCTGACGAGCTGTCGTCGGTGAAGACCGTTAGCGACAAGCATGAAGCTCGGTTATCCAAGGTGCAGCAGGAGCTCAAGGATGCCAGCACTAAGTGTGAGGCCCTTGAGCAAAAGAACAAGGACCAAGCCGCCGAGCTATCCTCGCTGTCCGCAAAGCTTAAAGCGGAGTGGGTAGATAGGCGGTTATATGAAGAAGAACTCCACTAAGTCAAGCTGATCGCGGATGGTAAGCCGTACATACTGCAATGTGCCTTTGGTGGTAACAGGTTCGTGATACGTCTCCAACGTATCGATAATTTATGAAGTATTCATGCCATGATTGCCTATGTTTACAATACTTTTATATGGTTTTGATGCACTTTACAAGATTTATTTAGAACTAACCCGGACTCATGCTGTTTTCAGCAGAACTACCGTGGTGTTGTTTTTTGTGCAAAAATCAAAGTTCTCCAAATGAACGAAACTTTTTGACAAATTTTTCTGTAACAAAAGAGGCACTAGAAGCTTCGTTGGAGGGCCAGGAGAGCCACGAGGTGGGCGCAAACCACCAGGGCGCGCCAGGCCTCTCTGGCGCGCCCTGGTGTCTTGTAGTCCACTCGTGGCCCATCTTCGCGTGAAACCGACGCCCAAAAATCCTATATATTCAGAAACCCCTAGAAATAACTCTAGACGAGATGTTCTGCCGCCGCAAGTCCCTGTATCGACAAAAAACCAATCTGGAGGCGTTCCAGTACCCCGCCGTAGAGGGTAGATCATCTCCGGTGGCCACCTTCATCATCCCGGCGGAGGCCATGATGAGGAGGGAGTAGTCCACCCTCGGGGCTGAGGGTATGTACCAGTAGGTATGTGTTCAATCTCTCTCTCTCTCGTGTTCTTCAGATGTCACGATCTTGATGTATCACGGGCTTTGTTAATATAGTTCAATCATATGATGTTATTCCCTTGCTATCATGTTGTGATGAATTGAATCTTTCCCTTTGAGATATCGTTATGTTGGATTGAATATTGGATTTGAGAACACTTGATATATGTCTTGCATATGGATACCCGTGGTGACAATGGGGTGTTCTATTGATTCACTTGATGTATGTTTTGGTACTCAACTTGCGGATTCCCGAGGTGACATTGGGGTAATCTATGCATAGGGGTTGATGCACGTTCTTGTCCTACGTTCTCCGATAGAAATCTTGGGGCACTCTTTGAGGTTCTTCGTGTTGGATTGAGTATTATGAATCTGAAATTGTTTGATGCGTATCGTATAATTAACTCATGGATACTTGTGGTGACATTGGAGTATCTAGGTGACATTAGAGTTGGTTGATGCGTATCATATGATGTTATTTTAGTACGAACTCTAGATAGATTGATCGGAAAGGATAACTTGGTGTTATTTTAGTATGAACTCTTGGATAGATCGATCGGAAAGGATAACTTTAAGGTGGTTTCGTACCCTACAAAGAATTTCTTCTTATGTTCTCCGCTAGATAAGAACTTTGGAGTGATTCTTTGTTGCACGTTGAGGGATGGTTATGTGATCCAACTATATTAGCCCTGTTGAGAGATTGCACTAGCGAAAGTATGGACCTTAGGCCTTGTTTTCAAGCATTGCAATACCGTTTGTGCTCACTTTTGTTACTTGCTACCTTGCTGTTTTTATATTTTCAGATTACAAAAACCTATATCTACCATCCATATTGCACTTGTATCACCATCTCTTCGCCGAACTAGTGCACCTATACAATTTTCCATTGTATTGGGTGTGTTGGGGACACAAGAGACTTTTTGTTATTTGATTGCAGGGTTGTTTGAGAGAGACCATCTTCATCCTACACCTCCCACGGATTGATAAACCTTAGGTCATCCACTTGAGGGAAAATTGCTACTGTCCTACAAAACTCTGCGCTTGGAGGCCCAACAAAGTCTACAAGAATAAAGTTGCGTAGTAGACATCAGTTTGCGTTGCTCACATAGGTGTGGCGTTCCTCAGGCGCCTTTACGGATCTCCCGAGGAGTGCGGCGGACGCGGCTCGATACTATGCTACGCGGGATGGGGATGTTGAGCCTAGACTGTTGAGCACAATTTCAAACCCGCGAGCACCCTCCTCTCCTCGGCAAGCAGATGAAGCAGTTGATGAAACTGCACGGGATGGCGGAGCCGGCCATGAAAGACCTTTGCATCCGGCTGTGTCCTGCAGAGCCATTGCCGAACAGCTACTTCGGTTTAGTGCAGAAGTTGTGCGACGTCGCGGCTCGGATTGAAGTCCTGAAGCGTTCCGCCTGCATCGAGGGGGCTCGGATGGCCTTTGCAAAGACCATGGTGCACTGGCCGAAGATCAAGCCGGCCGAGATGGCCACCCCACCTCCACCTCCTGGGAAGGGGCACATGCGTCCCGAGCTGTACTTCCCCATCGTGATGGATGGCGCTCGGGCGATAGAGGCTCAATGCTCTAAGGATGTAATTTATGAATGAGCGTATTAGCCGGCGCCTAATGAATATTTCGCTTTATAATGCGGATGCACGATGTATCATGCTTTTAAGCTTTGTATTATTTTGACTCCTGTGTGGCCGTTTGAACTGAAAGTTGCCAGTCGTCGGCTTCAGCCCCCATGTAGATACTACAAGAGGTATTTCGACCTCCACAATGTGACCCTTAGCCTAAATATCGGCGCCCGGAGGCGGTGGTGCGTGAGGGGAACAAGGCAATCGAACTATGTGGCTTTAGTGCTTTCACTTAGCCGTAGGAGCTTGACTGCGGGGGCTGGTGACTAGCCCCCAGTATTTTGTGATATCCGGATATACCGAGGTTGAGACCATTATCACATGGTTTGTGAAGGTGCAAACGCCTCGTATGACACGGAATGACCTCCATCGATTTTTAGTTTGCCACTTGTGCTCGGATCGCAGACCGGTTCTCGCTTATTATGACAGTCGGTTTTCGGCTTTCTCCACTGAGGTACTTGACCAGGCGAGTTGGAAATACAATCGCAGTGGTTCTCCCTTTACCCTTTTAGCCTAACGAGCGGAACATAAGAGGGTAAACACAGGAGCCGGGCAACCCAACCTTTGACCCAAGACATAATTCGGAACCGATTCATATAACGCAATATCCGAGGCGCCGAACTCGTAGAAAATAGTGCCGGGATGATGCTTTGGGTGAGTTTTATAGTCAAGCCCCCGGTCTATTAACCGGTCACATCTAACATGTACCGAACAATTTTTGCTTTCGGAGCCGCGGAATGGAGAACAGTTTATGTTACATAAAATACTGTAAGAAGGCCGTAAAGGATAATCTTTATAACTGGTGAATTTTTACAATTCAAACTGCCGAAGCGACTGTTACAAGTGTTCTTCTTTAAAAACAAACCTTAAAAAGGAAAGGTTTTACCCAGGGTCTTCGATGGGTGGCTTGATGTCCTCAATGTGCCCTGCTACACCTTTGCTCTTTTGCTCTTGAGGGGGGTTGTGCTCCTTTAAAGGTGATTGTACCGGCGAACGGACCTTTGAGAGAGGTTCTCGGGAAATCGCCGTAACATGTGTGAGCTTGACGCTTGCGAGGTCCTAGATGGTGCCTGCTGGTTGTCCGAAGATGCTGTTTTGACAGTAGTTCGGTCGAGCCGTCCACTTGGTTTTTTCATAGTGGGTCCCCACAGCTGCCCATGGTATTTTGAGCGCAAAATTGTGCCTTCTAGGTACGTACCTTACGGGTAGCTGGGCCGTGCTGTGGGGGGCGTATCCCTATTTGTGTTTCGCAGGGAATGGTTTCGGGAGATCGGGTTGAGCTCAGACTCGTTTGTTCGCCTGTCGCGCCTTGACGGCTGATTGGGGCCTCGGCATCTCGATGCCGGACTAGAATTCGGCTGCTAAGGCCGCTGTGTTTTCCTCAGTCCGGAGGGAGCGCCCTGTGTTGCCGTTGACAGTGATGACCCCCTTGGGTCCGGGCATCTTGAGCTTCAGATATGCGTAATGGGGGACGATGTTAAAGCGAGCGAGCATTGTACGGCCGAGCAGTGAGTGAAGCCGCTACGGAAAGGGACAATGTCGAAGATCAAGTCCTCGCTACGGAAGTTGTCGGGCGAGCCGAACACCACTTCCATAGTCACGGTACCCGAGCAGCGGGCTTCGACACCTGGAATGACTCCTTTGAAGGTAGTGTTGCTGTGTTTGATCCTTGACGGATCGATACCCATCTTTTTCACCGTGTCAGAGTAAATCAGGTTAAGGCTACTTCCTCCGTCCATCAGGACTCTAGTGAGGTGGTACCCATCGATAATGGGGTCTAAGACAAGGGCTGTCGAGCCTCCATGACGTATACTGGTCGGATGGTCCCTATGGTTGAAGGTGATCGGGCAAGCTGACCATGGGTTAAACTTTGGGGCTACGGGCTCTATGGCATAGACCTCTCGAAGAGTGCGCTTCCTCTCCTTTTTTTGTATATGTGTGACGTATATCATGTTCACAGTTTTTACCGCAGGAGGGAATTGCTTCTATCCGTCATTGTTCGGACCGCGAGGCTCTTCATCATCCTTGCTGCGCGGGCCCTTGCCTTGCTCCTCTGCTGCAAGCTTGCCGGCTTGTTTGAATACCCAACAATTACGGTTGGTGTGAGTGGTGGGTTTGTCTTGGGTGCCGTGGATCTAGCAGGGCCTATCCATGATTTTGTTCAACGCGGTAGGTCCGTCTCTATTTCCTTTAGAGGGCCTCTTCCGCTTTCCGGATTTTGGGTTGCGGAAACGGGCATTTACGGCCATGTCCTCCACATCACCGTTGTTGTGGTGGCATTTGTTTTTGTTGCGCCGTGGCTTCCCGTTTCCATCCCGAACTTCTGAGGTGCCGGGGTCCTCGAGGTTATGGCTTCGACGGGCTAGCCAATTGTCCTCGCCCGCGCAAAAGAGGGTCATGAGTGAGGTGAGGGCAGACATTGTTCTCGGCTTATCCTGGCCGAGCTGACGAGCTATTCATTCGGCCCGGATATTGTGTCTGAACGAGGCTATTGCCTTGGCGTCCGGACAATCAATGATCTGGTTCTTCTTAGTCAGGAACCGATTCCAAAATTGCCTAGCTGATTCGCCGGCTTTTTGGACGACGTTAGTCAGATCGGAGGAGTCCGGGGGCCGGACATAAGTGCCCTGAAAGTTAGATCGGAAGGCATCCTCGAGCTCTTCCTAGCTCCCAATGGAGTTTTCGAGGAGACTGTTTAACCAGTGTCGAGCTGGTCCTTTAAGTTTTAGTGGCAAGTACTTGATGGTGTGGAGATCATCGCCCCTGGCCATATGAATGTGGAGAAGGAAGTCTTCAATCCACACAGCCGGGTCTGTTGTCGTCCCGTCATATGGTTCTATGTTTACGGGTTTAAACCCTTCGGGGAACTGATGCTGCATAACCTCGTCTGTGAAATACAGTGGGTGGGCAGCGCCTCTGACCCAGGCTACGTCACGCCGAAAATTGGCTGCTGTTTGGGCCCGGTATTGTTCCCGGTCTTAATGGTTGCGGTCGAGCCAAGATTGGTACCCGTCCCGTCTAGCGGGGGAGTACCCTCCAGATCCGTAGATGGATCTGGTGTGACCTGCTCTATAGTCCAGGTCCTGTCGTAGGTCAAATCGATCCTCAGGCTGTGCCGGCCCCTTTCCTCTCCTGCGAGGTAGCGCGGGTCTATACTCGGCATCTCCAGCCGCCCTGTCCCGTCCTCGAGGGGGGTGGTCCGGCTGGTCGTACTGAGTGCGCCTGGGAGATTCGGGCTCGAAGGCCTCGTCATCGAACTGCGGCATCAGACGCCGGCGTGGGTAGTTGTTGTGTTGGTCCGGCCGCTCAGTGTTGAACCCTTCTTCGGCTGCCAGGATCTTCGTTCATCTATCGTTGATGGTATCTTGTTCGGCTCTGAGCTGCTGCTTCTTTGCTTTTAGGCTTCGGGCGGTGGCTATGAGCTGCCGCCTGAATCGTTCCTGATCCTCAGGGTTTTTGGGGACGGTGAAGTCTTCGGCTTCGAGGCTATCCTCCTCCTCGGCAGGGGGGAGGTAGTTGTCGTCCTCGGAATCGTTGAGGCCCTCGGGGTCATGTTGATCCTCGAGCCTCTCCGGGTCCTCCAGTGGCTGCTCGGGGGCTTCAAGGTCGCCGAGGTCTTCCGGGGTGTCACTTTCCCCAGTGCCCACGATGGCTTCCCTTCCATTGTTCGCCTTGGATCATTTGCGCTGTTTCCGTCACTTTGACGACGCTTCGCCGGATTTGTTTCCATTCTTCTTGGGGTGTGGTTGTCCCTATCATCGAGGGTGTCCACCATATAGATGTCGTAGGAGGAGGTAGCTGTCCAACGCCCAGCAGTGATAGGGGCGGAAGCGCCGATATCTTCATCCAGGTATTCTGCCTCCTCAGAGGCGTAATCCAACATATCGGTTAAATCTTTGACAGTGGCTACTAAGTGGGTGGTGGGTGGGTAGTAAAATTCCTCATGACGTGCCTCCAGACCGATCTGAACATGGGTCGAGGTTAGGTTGTCCGCGATTTTCATTGACTGGATCCGGTCCAGGGCCTCGTTCAAAAGCGAGAGGTCGACCGGATCGATCTTCCTAGGACTTCCAAAGCCAAAATCTGGGGCGCCCTCGTGAGGAACATATTCGGCAAGAACCAAGCCCTGTTCCTTAGGTGCTATCACTGGGTCCGAGCTAAAGGCCGAACCTCCAGCGGGGATGGACCCGAGGGCAGGGTCTAGTAGGGGACCCGAAGTTTAAGCCTCGGGATTTCTGGGCTCATCGGACGAGACCAAGAGCTCAGTAAGAAAATGATCGCCACTGGAGTCGGCGGCAAACTCTAGGTTCCCGAACCTAATCTCTTGACCGTGAGCGAAACTTCCGATCTGGCCAAGATGGCCGATCGGGTCGGCATGGAGCACAATGCTGCCGAACGCGAAAGTCTGTCCAGGGACAAAGGCGTTCCCGTTACGGACCTGATCGCTGATGATTAGGCGAGCCATCTATCCTCTGGTGATCTCACAGTGGAACTCTCAATGAAAGCACCAATGTCGGTGTCAAAACTTTCGGATCTCGGGTAGGTGTTCACGAGCTGCGGATCAGGGATCGATGGTTAACAGGGGACGAAGGAGACGATGTTTACCCAGGTTCAAGCCCTCTTGAGGAGGTAGAACCCTACGTCCTGCTTGATTATATTGATGAGTATGATGATTACAGAGTTGATCTACCTCGAGATCAGATGAGCTAAACTCTAGATGAGTTGACTTGTCCTCTACGAACTAAGCCCCCTGGTTTATATAGACACCAGGGCTACCTAGGGTTAGACGTGATAGGATTCCATCCGGGCATATATACGCCCATTCTTTCTTCTAAACTTGGAGGACACACCAACTCTCCGGAGCCTTCCTTCCTGAGCACGGGGTCGTCCTGTAGTTCGGCCTTCCTGCAATAGCCATAGAGCAGCCCACCAAGCCGGCCCACAGGAGATAAGCCGACGGCCCGAGGACCCCTTAGTCCCGGACTCCCTCACCAATCCTTAATCAATGGATCTGGTGCAAACAAATTGAAGTGGTTTACTGGAGAATTTGATGTAACTTTTTTTGTAGGGAGTGAGTTATATGGTTAACTTATTTAATCGTTTCCTATATATTGGCCTATAGCGTGATTTTTCTTGACAATGATGTACTTTTTACAATGAAATAATAGATGGTCATTTGCATCTATTAATTCACCACACGTGTGGCATATTAGACATCCGCCCACACACCGTGTGTGACGTACGTAGGAGGCAGCCCACACGGATCATGTGTGGGGTGACGCTTTAGTTATCCGGAAATAGTTGCCATGTTGTGTTTACCTAGTTGCCACGTGTGATCCCATCATAGTTGCCATGTATAATTAATCGTAGTTGTCATGTATATTTACCTGGTTGCCACGTATAAACAATTGCATTTGTCATCTAGCAACGAATCATAGTTGTCATGTCTGTTTACTTAGTTGCCACATACGCGTAATTGCAGTTGTCATCTAGCAACGTACGAGCGTCGTGTGGGCGAAGAGCAGTTCGCCCACACACGCATGGACTAGGTGGTGACTGTGTGGGCAGAAACTGGTTCGCCCACACAGCGTAGCTGGCAACCGCGCGCTGCGGGTCCTGTGGGCGAACTCTCCAACGCCCACACACACGATGATGCCTACGTGGCACTGAAATTCCAACAGATTCCTTTAGGATTCGTGCAAAACAGAATCAACGTGGATCGACGCGTGTGGACGAAGTGCAAACATGCCACACGTATGGACGTTATCATTTGGGTTTATTTTTTATTAAGGGGTGGATATGTCTGAATAGATTGATTTTTTTCAATTGACATGATGTAAGAAAGAAACTAAAAAGAAAATTTGGACGGATCTCAACGTAAAATCACATGCATATAGCAGCATAGACTGAGACAACCAAGTTTCAGCCGACTGAGATTTAGCAAGACTCTTTTATTATTAATTACATGTATATATGATGCAAAAAGTTAGACCACTAAAATAACAATTGGACAATGTACATGCATAACGGCAAGAAAAGTGCCGCCACTGCTGTATTACTCTCTCTAGGTTCATCTCTACGTTTCCTTGATCAAGTCTCCCAGATTGAATTGTTCCTAGCTAGTTCATCAGTTGACCTGCAAAAATGTGAATTTGATATCTAGCTAACTGCACAGTCGACCAACTATTTTGCGTGTTCATCTGCAACTTTGCTTACACCGACTATAGAAAAATAAATAAGATACTTGGACAGAAAAGAGTAGTGATACCCAACTAGCTGCTAGGGCATTCCAGTTTATAATTTATAGACTGTTTTTATTGTTCGCAAAAAAAAAAATGCAGCACGGGGAGTTGACATTTCTCCGTGAACCCCTATATAATTCCATGGCATTGCCTGATCATTATTATCACTAATCACCATCTCTCTCGCCCCACCAGCTAGGAGCTGATAGTCGAGGAGAGGGAGATCGATCAACCATGGACGTCACAGCCGACCGCATACGGGTGGCACCGGAGATCGAGAAGGACGTTGACGACGTCGCCATGGAGGGCGACATGGAGTCGGACCCCGCGCTGGCGCGCGAGCGGCAGCTGGAGCCCGTGCAGCCGTGGCAGGAGCAGCTGACGGTGAGGGTAATGGTGGCGGCGCTGTTGATCGGGTTCATGTACACCGTCATCGTGATGAAGATCGCCCTCACCACCGGGCTGGTGCCCACGCTCAACGTCTCCACCGCGCTGGTCGCCTTCCTCGCGCTCCGCGGCTGGACCCGTGGGCTCGCCCGCCTCGGCATCTCATCCCGCCCCTTCACCCGGCAGGAGAACACCATCATCCAGGCCTGCGCCGATTCCTGCTACACCATCGCAAGTGCCGGTACGTCACGTCAGCCAGTAGTACACAACTACACTACACATAGCACCATCCATAAGTTCTTGTGCTGGTTCTTGATGAGTAGCTAGCAATGATTTTGTGCGTGCCGCTGCTGCTGATGCAGGTGGGTTCGGGTCGACCTTGCTGGGCCTCAACAAGAAGACGTACGAGCTTGCCGGGGACTCGCCGGGCAACGTCCCGGGGAGCTACAAGGAGCCAGGCATTGGGTGGATGACGGGATTCCTCCTGGCTATCTGTTTTGGGGGGCTTCTCAGCCTCATTCCCCTTAGAAAGGTATTAGAAATTCATCCTCCTTTTCTCTTTGGTTCATCATCTACGTACTCCATTCGTTTCTTTTTACTCCGCGTGTTAAATTTGCCTGATGAAGTTTGACCAAATAAATATTAAAACTATCAACATCTACAATGCCAAATTATATAATATACAAATATATTTCGTGATCTAATGATATTGATTTGTATTGTGGATGTTCTAACAGTTTTGTGTATAAACATGTTCAAACTTGAAAAAATATGACTTAACCTAATATGAATAATAGAAAGAAGTCGATCGATGGAGTACAAGTAGACAGCCTGGGTGAACCTTAATTGGTTAATTATAGAGTGTTTAATTTGTCGGAGCCGTATGCTGGTGCAGTACAATCAGTCAATCAAGAGTAACATGATAAATGAGATATTTTGGTCTTCGTGATGGATGAAGAACCATTTTTTTTTAATGTCCGTGTCCACATATAGTCTTTCCCTACGACTTGAAACTTCCATGAAGGCGATGCCTAGCATTTGATCCAAAGTGTGTGAACCAAATTCAGTCACCAACTCACCATCACAGCACGGCCGCACGGGTTCCCACTATGTTTTCAAATAAAAATAATTATCATTGCGTTTCGTACTTTGCCACACCATATGTATCAAGCTAATTGTTATGGACTTTGGACCCATGTTATGATTCAAGGTGTACGAGCTCCGTCCTGGTTTACTAGTCCCTATCATATTTTATGTCATATTTTGACCATGATTTTAACAAACACAATTTAAGTTATACGTATCAAAAATAATGTCATCGAAAAGTAGATCCAAATAAGAATCCTGCAATATAATTATTGGTGACATGCATTGATATTTTGCTAGTCAAATATATGGTCAAATTTTAACCTAAAATACGATGAAGACTAATAAATTAGGATGGAGGTAGTATTTATTTGACAACAAGTTCAAAGAAAAATATATACATTGTGCAATAGAAAATCATGTCTTTTTTTCGAAAAGAGAGGATACCCGTTGTCCTTTTCATCAGTTGAAAATCATGTCTGATTAAATTTTATAATCTGTCTTATTTTACCACTGAATGTTTTTGCAAAATGTATTCAGGTTTTGGTGGTCGACTACAAACTAACTTACCCAAGTGGGACTGCAACCGCTGTTCTTATAAACGGGTTTCATACCCCGAAGGGAGACAAAACTGCAAGGTATGGATTGGTGTGATTACCTCTGTTATGCCCATTACATTGAAAAACTTTTTTCGTTTCTGAATGGTCACATTTACACTGTTTCAATAAACCATTGAACCAAACAGGATGTAATTGTTTTTCACCTTCCACTGCAGGAAGCAAGTCCATGGGTTTCTAAAATACTTCGGGATCAGCTTTATGTGGAGCTTCTTTCAGTGGTTCTACACTGGAGGCCCTGTTTGCGGTTTTGTCCAGTTCCCTACTTTTGGTCTCAAGGCATGGAAACAAACGTATGTTTTTTCTTTTTGTTGCTTTCTATAGCTTCACAATACAATATATCAGCAATTATTGGTACACAACAAACTCTGCAAATTAATGTTTTTTCGTGTGACAGGTTCTTCTTTGACTTTAGCCTCACGTATGTGGGTGCAGGGATGATTTGCTCACACCTAGTGAACCTCTCCACTCTCTTGGGTGCAGTTCTTTCATGGGGGATAATGTGGCCACTCATTAGCAAACAGAAGGGGGTTTGGTACCCTGCAGATGTACCAGCAAGCAGCATGAAAAGCTTGTACGGTTACAAGGTATCTACCCTTTTTTTGTCAAGTAATTCAATAAATAATTGACATCACTTAAAGAGTTGATGTCACTAGTCTAGTAATAATTCCTCTTGTTACAGGCCTTCTTCTGCGTGGCTCTGATAGTTGGAGATGGTCTTTACCAATTCTTGAAGGTCACATATGTTACTAGTAAAAGTCTACATCAACGATTAAACCACAAAGTTGTTACCAAAAATGGTGAGGAAAGCATATGTTTTCAGTATATCAATTTGCTCATTTTAACCTCAGGTTTTGTTCTAACGTGTTAAGCATATGAAAAAAAATCCAGTGACAGATAAGGACGGTATGGCTTCGCTAGAGGAACTCCAGCGCGACGAGATCTTCAAGAGTGACAACATACCCTCATGGATGGCATACGCAGGATACGCGGTGCTTAGCATCATCTCATCAATCAGCATACCCCTGATGTTCCGTCAGATAAAGTGGTACTATGTGATAGTAGCCTATCTGCTTGCACCTGTGCTCGGGTTCTCCAATTCCTACGGAGCAGGTCTTACTGATATCAACATGGCCTACAACTACGGGAAGATCGCCCTCTTCATCTTCGCAGCCTGGGCTGGCAAAAAAAATGGTGTAATTGCCGGCCTGGTTGGTGGTGCGCTGGTAAAGCAGTTGGTCCTCATGTCTGCCGACTTGATGCATGACTTGAAGACGAGTTATCTCACATCGACATCACCAAGATCCATGCTTGTGGCACAGGCCATTGGGACAGGCATGGGCTGCATAGTCTCACCCCTTACGTTCATGCTCTTCTACAAGGCATTTGATGTTGGTAACCCAGATGGCTATTGGAAGGCACCGTATGCACTCATATACCGTAGTATGGCGATTCTCGGTGTGGAAGGCTTCTCAGCTTTGCCGAAGCACTGCCTCTCTATCTCTGCAGGAATTTTTGCATTTGCGATGCTTCTAAGTATCGCAAGGGATATCCTACCACGCAAGTATGGGAAGTATGTGCCCCTGCCGATGGCAATGGCAGTGCCTTTCCTTGTAGGTGGGAGCTTTGCCATTGACATGTGCATCGGGAGTTTGGTGGTATTTGTGTGGGAGAAGATGAACAAGAAGGATGCCGCCATCCAAGTGCCTGCCGTTGCGTCCGGCTTGATCTGTGGGGATGGCATATGGGTATTCCCGTCTTCCTTGCTTGCTCTTGCCAGGATTAACCCTCCAATCTGCATGAAGTTCACTCCTGCCAGCTAGAGAGTTTACTAAGTCACACCTTCTTCAAATACCTTTGGGTTTTACGTGTTGTGGTGCAAGTGTTCCACGGTTCGAGCTTTCCGGAACACATGTTATGGTGTGTGTGATTTAATGACATTAGATTTATTGTGGCGAGCATTATTTCTTATGATTTTATATTGGTCGTGTGTGCTTATATATTCAATCAAGTGTATCTACTAAGTTCGGTCTAACATGTAATGGACTCTATGAATGTAAATTTCCCGGGTACCTTATATTAATATTTTTTAGATGAAAGGTAACCTTTATTCACGAAGACAAAAATGTGCACCTGAACTTCTTGGTGCAGTTGGATGCATGCACACGGATAGATGGAAATTGTCCAACCACATCCCATGCATGGAAACGTTATGGTTCACTTATTTTCTAGGCTACCCAATTTATTTTTGGCAAACTTCCCTGCATTATATTTCGAGACATGTGGGGATAAACCTCACAAAACGGTACACCAATTTATTAACAACTAGCAATAGGAAAAAGTAAGGATTACAACCATGCTAGAGAACACATGTATGGATACGGGATATCAACCAACATATATTTAACTAGAAACTTCCCCAGGCCACACGTGGACGTTGGGATGATTAACGTGTCCCAACACTAACACCATTATTGAGCAGAGCCAATCGCCACACCACTTCGGTTGCCGCCAGATCGGCGGATGGGACACCCTCCATATATCCTCGAGTCAAACCACCATAGAAGATGGGACACCCTCCATATATCCTCGAGTTACGATATTTTTTTTTTTTTTTTTGCGAAAAACTTCCAATCTATTCATCTTCAATCATGGCAGTACAACGAACACCAGAAATAATAAAAATTACATCCAGATCCGTAGACCACCTAGCGACGACTACAAGCACTAAAGCGAGCCGAAGGCGCGCCGCCATCATCGCCCCTCCACCGCCGGAGTCGGGCACAACTTGTTGTAGTTGACAGTCGGGAAGTCGTCGTGCTAAGGCCCCATAGGACCAGCGCACCAGAACAGCAACCGCCGCCGATGAAGAATAACGTAGATCGAAAGGATCCAACCCGAAAACACACGAACGTAGACGAACAACGACTAGATCCGAGCAAATCCACCAAAGATAGATCCGCCGGAGACACACCTTCACACGCCCACCAACGATGCTAGACGCACCACCGGAACGGGGGCTAGGCGGGGAGACCTTTATTCCATCTTCAGGGAGCCGCCGCCGTCTCGCCTTCCTGAGCAGGACACAAACCCTAACAAAACTCAAAGGAACGACTAAAAACGGAGCCCTCTCGCCGGCCCTTACCAGGATCCACCACGTCCCCATGGCCCTAGGGCCACCGGAGACGAGGCGCACCGGCGGCGGCGCCGGCGAGAGGCAAAAACCCTAGCTTTTTTTTGGAGGAGAGGAGACGCCTCCTGTCTTCTTGGTAACTTCTTTTTTTCGAGTTACGATATATGAACGTGAGACTTACCTTCGAAGGATGAGTTAGAGAATCGTCGCATGGATATGAAGATTCTCTATAGTGATTACCTAAAATGTCTTCAGATCCACAAACATGTGTTCAATATTATATTGGAAGATCTAGATGCCAAGAGATTACTTTTTTCATGCTGAACCAAACCTTCATACATCAACTTTGAAGACATTTTAAATATGTAAAAGCTATATAGTCTTGACACAAGGATGATTAGGCTATGGTAGATCTACCAAGGCCAAGAGTGCAATCATCTATTTGAGTAGTTAGTCCAATCGCTGTCGGCCCGTTGCGCTTGGTGAGGAGGCAAATGCGAGGGACCACATGGTCGGCCGACCGCCGCAAGTCACCAGAGGACACACTAGTGCAGAAATGGCTAGCCACAACTCTTGTTCGTGGCACGCCATTTCTCACCAACGCCAACACTAATATTTTCAAATAGTGTTGACGTTGGCTAAATTGAAACGTCATAGTTATTCGATTAGTGCTGGCGTTGCACATTAGCCCCGGCGTTGCACATTAGGCCCATTAGGCCCACACTAGCACTACTTTGTCTAATCCCTGCCCCGCGCCCTACTCCCCACTCTCTCGAGCCCCAACTCCCTCGTCCTCCTCTCGATCCCCGCCGCCGCCCCCGACGCTGCCCGTCGCCGCCCCGTTCGACGCCGCCCATCGCCGCCCCGCCCGACCCCGCGCCCGATGCAGCCCGTCGCCGCCCCGCCCGACGCCGCCCGACCCAACGCCGCCCGCAGAACCTCCTCGCCGCCGAGCACCTCCGCGTCTCCGTCGCTGGTATTTTGCTATCTCCGCTTTTTTTATGCAAAGAAAAAACTAGAATGCTACAATGCTAGATAGAACTGGTATTGGGTATTGCTATCTCTGGATGTTGAGTATTGGGTATTGGGTATTTTGTTGTTTGAATCTTAGTACATGCTATAGATTTCATGTTGTACATGCTGTAGATTTCATGTTGTTTGAATCTTAGTAAAAACCATTGTTCTAAACCAGAACACCGTCTTCTTAAACATCAGCCGTAGGTCACTCCTCTGTGTTGGTCCTAATGGGAACGCAATTGCTACAGTTTTTATAAGAGCACTAACCCATTACGCTGCATATCTCATTCATTTTTTTATGTGGTTCATGCATTGTTAAATTTGGTGCTTGGAGCCTTATTATTATTGTTCTAATGCATAGATAGCTTACGTTTAACATATATGCCATACCATTTTATAAGTTTATAACTACATATTCTTTACAATAGTCGAGTGGCATATAAGGCTACATTCAGCATAAGTGCTTAAACTTTTGGTCTCTATTAGTCATTGCCAAAAGGCGTAAGCTTTCAATTTTTCCATTTATTAAACACAGCCTAATTATTTATTATGTATGCAACCTGTTTCTATCAAACATAGCCTAAGTAATTTATTATGTATGACACAAACTGTTTCCATTTTGTTAGGCTCCTTCATTTCTTTCTTTATGCATTAAACACTCTTTTCATTCTTTAGCCAAACAGCATGGCTGACTCTAGCCTTTGGGCAGGATCCTCTGATCATGAACCAACCAGGTAATTAAGGTTACAAAAACATGCATTAGCATTGCAAACATCCATATATACGTATCTAACCACTAATTAATTGTTTATGATTTGAAACCCTTGGCAGGCATACGTAGGAGGTCCGTCTTCGCCAGTTGTCGTTGTGCAGTCTTCAGGTGAGGTGGACGTGCTCAGTCACGAGCTGATCGCGTCATGCGAGAGTACCCTCAAGGCCTTGCGGGAGTTGAATGACTCCCCGATGAAGGAGAAGAACAAAATTATCGATGACAATGCTATTGTCTACGATAAGATTTTCAGTCTCGAAGGTCAGATCACGGCACTGAACCTCGAGATAACTGAGATAAATAAGGACATAGAAATCCTGAAGGCCCAGAAGACTCAACTGAAGACGGAGAAAGAGCATTACATCAAGGAGGGGCAAACGAATAGGAATAAGCTTCGTAAGCTTAAAATAGTCCTTAGGAAAAACTAGCTAGGTAGTATCGATCAAGAGAGGGAAAGATTGATATATACATTGTGAGAAGTAATTGGTACTTTCCTTTTGTAAATTTGGTATCTTTTGTGAATGAAATGTTTAGTATCTTTTGTGAAGCTAGTATTTTTTATTAGCTAAATATGACAGTGCCGGCGTGCAACTCTATCCAACGCCAGAAGGTATTCAAAATACTGCTGGGGTCGTCTCCAACGCCACCACTAAATTTTAACAGTGGAGCCATATTGGTGGCGTCGGGTGTCTACGCCAGTAGGGCCATTTTTGCCATGCCATAACTAGGCTTTTCTGCACTAGTGACCCCTTTCCACGCTGGCCGCGCACCGAACAAGAGGACCTCATCGCTAGGAACCGTTGCTATGTTGCTCGCGACCTCATCGATGGCGCATGGCCGACTGTAGCCATGGCACCGACGCTGGTGGCTGCTCCGCATGTCTCCCGGTGCTCTTGGTCCTCCGCGTGGTTGGTGCTAACCATGGAGCCACTTGCGCCAGCCCCCGCTGTGTCGTCTGCTCCGACGGATAGCAGGTAGGCAAGCACCTCCTGTTCCTCGGCCATGAGGGCTACGAAGAGCGCCAGCAGGGTGCACCTGCTGCCCCTTCCCCTGGTACAACATCTTCATCCCCATACCCGGTTAAGTGGCCCCCAAACTGGTCGATGCTGGCAGGGCTGGGGGTTGGTGGGGTGGTTGGGCTAGCTCCACGGTGAGATCACACCCTTCGGCCCTGCACCTCCTACTCCTTCTGGTAAGCACATATGGGTGCGGTCGCGGCCACACGAACGTCCATTCTCGAGGTGGCCTCCTTGGCGATGTTCACCTAAGTTGTTTGATGAAATGCCTAAGAGAGAGAAGTGATGATGCTGACAAGTGGGTCCCTCATGCCATCGCCTAACATAAACCGAGTAATGATTCAATGCTAGTGTTTTTCGAAATCGAAAACAATATTTTTGATAGGTTTTACAATTTTTTCAAAAAGTGGTAGTTTTTTTAAATCCTAGCCCAAAATGCAATAGTTTTAGGCTGTAAGAGCACATTTACCCATGTGTGGTTTTGGTAATTGATGACAATCCCTATGGACTAATGGTTGCCTTGAGTTATATTTGAAGGATTTGTCAATAGGCACTTCTTGAAGTCCATGTGTTGGTTTCAAAGAGTTTATATGATGACCAAGGTGGTATTCAAGATTTTATCCAAAGATGGGTCATGTGAGAGTTGAGCTTATTGCAAGCATGTCTTGAAGAAGAAGATTGTGTGAGCATTCATGTTTACCTTCAAGACATCATCTTTATGAAGAGAGAAGATAAGATACAAGGTTGATCAATACTAAGTCAAAGAGTGAATCAACTTGATCAACATACAAAGCGTACAAGATGTACCGAGAGGGATCAAGTGATCCCATGGTATGGTAAGCCTTGTCCATTACGCTTCATGCACTAACCCATGGTCTACGTGAGAGTTTTATGTGGGGTTAGGTATGTGTCCATGGGATTGCGTCAAGAGGAAGATCTCATAAAATCCATGGAGGATGACAT
Source organism: Elymus sibiricus (assembly GCA_039707655.1). Taxonomy (NCBI): domain Eukaryota; kingdom Viridiplantae; phylum Streptophyta; class Magnoliopsida; order Poales; family Poaceae; genus Elymus; species Elymus sibiricus. The sequence continues at coordinate 416,389,060 of CM077675.1, forward strand.
CAAGTGAAGATCGTCATCAAGTTTGCGGTTCGCAAGTTCAAGTGGAGCATCACAAAGAGATCATGCTTGAAGCTTGCCGTTCATTGTGGTGACAATGGACTTGTGAAGATGTGCCGAAGAGTGGCTCACCCATAGTGGAGTATATGGGGGAGCAATCTACTAGTCTTCATTGAGCCGGCGCAATCAAGAAAGGTGGTCCATCTTGAGGAGGACAAGATCGTCATCATCTAGCTGAAGTGGACTATGTTCAAGGCAAAGGTTTGACCTTTATAGGGTTTTCTATTTTACTGGACTCATGGTGGTAGTTGGGAGACCGGGTTATAGGATCGATAGCCGTACTATCAAGGGGGGCTCTCAAGTGAGTAGCTTGATCGTATCGTTCGTTGAGAGCTCAAACCATTGCATTCTTAGCATCATCATCTTTGTTGGTTCTTGGTTGGCTTTTCTCTATGTGGGTTCTTGAGCTTATGGTCAGCTTCATGACAAGCTCAAGTTCATCGAAAACGGAGTCCATATGCATCTTCTATAATGTTTTCGATGTTGGAGTTTTTGCCAGTTCTTCATTCATAGAGGTTTCACATCTCTATATCATTGGCATTTTCATACTGGCTCTTCTTCATTCATAAAGGTTTGGATAGTACTTGTCTTCTGCTATCCAACAAACTTGAGTTTGCTCAATTCGGAGCTCGTATGCGAAAGTTATGGCAGTTTTAGTGCCAGAGCTGTTTTTGTCTGATCAGGCGGTAGTACCGCTAGGTACCACGGTAGTACCGCTTGAGCGGTACTTCCGCTATGTACTACCACTACTACTTCCGCTTATATTTTGCTCTCTGGATAGGTTGGTTTTTTGCACGGTACCGCTCAGTAGTAGAGTGCGGTAGTACCGCTCCGGGCGGAAGTACTGCTGGAGGAAGCGACACTACCGCTGGAGGAAGCGGCGGTACTGCTTCAGCGGCTCTACCGCCTCCTTTGAGCTCCTCTGTTGCACGCTATGGTTTGATAATTCCGTACAAGTGGAAGTACCGCTCACCTGAGCGGTACTAACGCTTATGCATGGGCTGAGCGCATAACGGTTGGATTTGGGGGAGCCTATTTAAGGGGGTCTTCTTCCCCAATGGTTCCTGTCCTTTTGAGCTCGAGTTTGCCCCCCATTGTTGACCTTCTTCGAGCTTGCTAACTCTCAATCCCTCCAATTATTCTTGCTAGTTCTTGAGGGAAAAGATAGAGGAGATCTAGATCCACATTTCCACCAATCACTTTCTCCTCTATGTGAGGGGAACCCCTTGGATCGAGATCTTGGAGTTCTTCGTGTTCTTCTTTGTTCTTCCCCTCATTTTCTTCCATAACATTAGTTTTTGTGGTGGGATTTGGGAGAGAAAGACTTGGGCACTCCGTGTGCCCTTGCCATTGCATTTGGTGCATAGGTTTGAGTTCTCCACGGTGATACGTGGAAGTTAAGTTTGAGAAGCTTATTACTCTTGGGTGTTTGAGCACCCTAGAGCTTGTTCCTCTTGGGTGCCTTGGCGTCCTAGACGGTTGGTGGTGCCTCGAAGCTCAATCATTGTGGTGTAAAGCTCCGGGCAAGCGTCGGGGTCTCCAATTAGGTTGTGGAGATTACCCCGAGCAATTTGTACGGGTACCGGTGACCGCCCCCCAAGGGTTGCCAAAGTGTATGGGTCCGGTGACCTCCCCCAAGGGTTGCCATTTGTACGGGTTCGGTGACCGCCCTCAAGGGTCCCTTGGTGGAATCACGGCATCTTGCATTGTGCGAGGGCGTGAGAAGATTACGGTGGCCTTAGTGTCATCTTGGGGAGCATTGTTCCTCCACACCGCTCCAAACGGAGATTAGCATCCGCAAGGGTGTGAACATCGGGATACATCGTCGTCTCCACGTGCCTCAGTTATCTCTTACCCAAGCCATTTACTTATGCACTTTACTTTGTGATAGCCATATTGTTTCATGCTATATATCTTGCTATCATTCGGTTGTTTATCTTGCTTAGCATAAGTTGTTGGTGCACATAGGTGAGCCTAGTTGATTTAGGTTTTGTGCTTGACATATTAAACGCTAGTTTTATTCCGCATTTGTTCAAGCCTAAACCGTAATTATTTTAAAGCGCCTATTAAGCCCCCTCTAGGCGACATCCACGTCCTTTCATAGGCTATTTACTCCCTCCTAAATACCCGCGAACTCCTCCTCTTCCGAGAGGTCCGTACGGAGGGCGCGGGCGCGATGACCGCGACTTTAGTCGGACCCCCCCTCCGAGGGGCGGCCCGCGTGGCCAACGTCCGTATGATGGAGGCTACCCACTTGGGAGGAACCGGGAGTGGAGCCCTGTCCGGCACAGAGGCTACGATGTCCGGCACAGAGGATACAAGTGCAATATGGATGGTAGATATAAGTTTTTGTAATCTGAAAATATAAAAACAGCAAGGTAGCAAGTAACAAAAGTGAGCAAAAACGGTATTGCAATGTTTGAAAACAAGGCCTAGGGTTCATACTTTCACTAGTGCAAGTTCTCTCAACAATACTGACATAGTTGAATCATATGTAAATCCCTCACGTGCGACAAAGAGTTCACTCCAAAGTCACAAATAACGGAGAACAAGCGAAGAAATTATTGTAGGGTACGAAACCACCTCAAAGTTATCTTTTCCGATCAATCGTATGAGCTATCCCTATAAGTGTCACGAACAGCCCTAGAGTTCGTACTAAAATAACACCTTAAGATACACATCAACCAAAACCCTAATGTCACCTAGATACTCCAATGTCACCACGAGTACCTATGGGCTTGATTATACGATATGCATCACACAATTTCAGATTCATCAGGTTCAATCCAACACAAAGAACTTCAAAGAGTGCCCCAAAGTTTCTACCGGAGAGTCAAGACGAAAACATGTGCCAACCCCTATGCATAGATTTCCAAGGTCACGGAACCCGCAAGTTGATCACCAAAACATACATCAAGTGGATCAATAGAATATCCCATTGTCACCACGGATATCCCATCGCAAGACATACATCAAGTGTTCTCAAATCCTTTAAAGACTCAATCCGATAAGAAAACTTCAAAGGGAAAACTCAATTCATCACAAGAAGATAGAGAGGGGAAAACTCCATATGATTCATCTATATTAATAAAGCTCGCAGTACATCAAGATTGTGTCATCTCAAGAACACGGGAGAGAGAGATCAAACACATAGCTACTGGTACATACCCTCAGCCTCGAGGGTGAACTACTCCCTCCTCGTCATGGAGACCGCCGAGATGTTGAAGATGGCCTCCGGTGATGGTTTCCCCCTCCGGCCGGGTGCCGGAACAGGCTCCCGATTGATTTTTCGTGGCTATAGAGGCTTGCGGCGGCGGAACTCCTGATCTTCGTTTCTTTCTGGGGGTTACTGGATATATAGGGGTACTTGGCGTTGGAATCACGTCAGGGGGATCCACGAGGCGACGACAAGCCAGGGGGCGCGCCCTAGGGGGGGCGCCCCTAGGCTTGTGATCGCCTCGTGGCTCTTCTGGCCCACCTCCAATGCTCCTTGGGCTTCTTCTGGTCCATAAATGATCACCGTAAATTTTTATTCCGTTTGGACTCCGTTTGATATTCCTTTTCTGTAAAACTCAAAAATAAGGAAAAAAACAGAAACTGGCACTGGGCTCTAGGTTAATAGGTTAGTCCCAAAAATAATATAAAATAGCATATAAATGCATATAAAACATCCAAAACAGATAATATAATAGCATGGAACAATCAAAAATTATAGATACGTTGGAGACGTATCAGCATCCCCAAGCTTAATTCCTGCTCGTCCTCGAGTAGGTAAATGATAAAAACAGAATTTTTGATGTGGAATGCTACCTAACATATTTATCCATGTAATATTTCTTTAGTGTGGCATGAATGTTCAGATCCATAAGATTCAAAACAAAAGTTTAATGTTGACATAAAAACAATAATACTTCAAGCATAGTAACAAAGCAATCGTGTCTTTTCAAAATAACATGGCCAAAGAAAGTTATCCCTACAAAATCATAAGGTCTGGCTATGCTCCATCTTCCCCACACAAAGTATTAAATCATGCACAATCCCGGTTTGAGACAAGCAATTGTTTCATACTTTAGTGTTCTCAAACTTTTTCAACTCTCACGCAATACATGAGCGTGAGCCATGGACATAGCACTATAGGTGGAATAGAATATGGTGGTTGTGGAGAAGACAAAAAGAAGGAGATAGTCTCACACCAACTAGGCGTATCAATGGGCTATGGAGATGCCCATCAATAGATATCAATGTGAGTGAGTAGGGATTGCCATGCAACAGATGCACTAGAGCTATAAGTGTATGAAAGCTCAAAAAAGAAACTAAGTGGGTGTGCATCCAACTCGCTTGCTCACGAAGACCTAGGGCAATTTGAGGAAGCCCATCATTGGAATATACAAGCCAAGTTCTATAATGAAAAATTCCCACTAGTATATGAAAGTGACAAAATAGGAGACTCTCTATCATGAAGATCATGGTGCTACTTTGAAGCACAAGTGTGGAAAAAAGATAGTAGCATTGTCCCTTCTCTCTTTTCTCTCTTTTTTTTGGTGGGCATTTTTTGCCTCTTTTTTTATTTTTAAAGTACGGATTCTCATCCCAACTTGTGAGGGAATCATAGTTTCCATCATCCTTTCCTCACATGGGACAATGCTCTAATAATGATGATCATCACACTTTTATTTACTTACAACTCAAGAATTACAACTCGATACTTAGAACAAAATATGACTCTATATGAATGCCTCCAGCGGTGTACCGGGATGTGCAATGACTCAAGAGTGACATGTATAAAAAAAATATGAATGGTGGCTTTGCCACAAATACGATGTCAACTACATGATCATGCAAAGCAATATGACAATGATGATGCGTGCCATAAACGGAACGGTGGAAGTTGCATGGCAATATATCTCGGAATGGCTATGGAAATGCCATAATAGGTAGGTATGGTGGATCTTTTGAGGAAGGTATATGGTGGGTTTAATGCACCGGCGAAAGTTGTGCGGTACTAGAGAGGCTAGCAAGGGTGGAAGGGTGAGAGTGCGTATAATCCATGGACTCAACATTAGTCATAAAGAACTCACATACTTATTGCAAAAGTCTATTAGTTATCAAAACAAAGTACTACACGCATGCTCCTAGGGGAAGGGTTGGTAGGAGTTAACCATCGCGCGATCCCGACCTCCACACAAAGGAGGGCAATCAATAAATAAATCATGCTCCGACTTCGTGACATAATGGTTCACCATACGTGCATGCTACGGGAATCACAAACTTTAACACATGTATTTCTACCAATCCACAATTACTCACTAGCATGTCTCTAATATCACCATCTTTATATCTCAAAACAATCATAAGGAATCAAACTTCTCATAGTATTCAATGCACTTTATATGAAAGTTTTTATTATATCTCTCTTGGATACCCATCATATTAGGACTAAATTCATAACCTAAGCAAGATACCATGCTGTTTAGAGACTCTCAAAATAATATAAGTGAAGCATGAGAGTTCAACAATTTCTATAAAATAAAACCACCGCCGTGCTCTAAAAAGATATAAGTGAAGTACTAGAGCAAATTGACAAACTACTCCAAAAGATATAAGTGAAGATTAATGAGTAGGTAAACAATCAAGTAGCTATGTGAGGGCTCTCTCTCAATAAATATTTTTAGATCTGAGTTTTGTTTATTCAAACCGCAAACTAAATAAAAATAGCACTCCAAGAATAGCACGCATCATGTGAATGAATAAAAATTTAAGCTCAACATAGGGTAACCGATAATTGTTGATGAAGAGAGATGGGATGCGTAGCATCCCCAAGCTTAGATGCTTGAGACTTCTTGAAATATTTACTTGGGGTGCCTTGGGCATCCCCAAGCTTGAGATTTTGTATCTTATTCAGTCATCTCATATCATGGTTTCACCTATTCTCAAAAACTTCATCCACACAAAACTCGAAATGAACTCGTGAGATAGGTTAGTACACATAAGAATAAATCAACACTTCATGTACTACCAAGACAAGTTGCACAATAATTTTCTAACATCATCTACTGTTTGCTATCGTTTCCACAATTTATATCTACCAATATAGGCTATGGAAACTATAGGATAAGTAGACAACAAAACTATGACAACAATCTGTCCAAACAGAACAGTCTGTAGCAATCTATTAAACCAGTGTACTTCTGTAACTTTTAGAAACTTTCCACGTTCCAGTAAAATATGAAAATTCAAACACTACAGCAAAAGTTTCTGTTTTTACACAGCACACATCAAACATGCAATGCAAGCATCCTAAGGCAATTCTTGGAACTTTTTATTGAAAAACAAGATTATAAATAACACCTAATAGAGAACAACAAAATAAAATGATGCTCCAAGCAAAACTCATATTATGTGACGAATAAAAATATAGCTCCAAGTAAGATATACCGATAGTGTTGAAGACGAAAGAGGGGATGCCTTCCGGGGCATACCCAAGCTTAGGCGCTTGTGTATTTCTTGTATATTACCTTGGGGGTGCCTTGGGCATCCCCAAGCTTAGGTTCTTGTCACTCCTTATTCTCCTCATATCAGTGTCTCACCCAAAACTTGGAAACTTCAATCACACAAAACTTAACGGAACTTCGTGAGATGGGTTAGTATGATAAAGAGAAAATCATTCACTTGGGTACTCTCAAGACAAGATTCAGAATTGTTCCCACATGATACCTACTTTATTATACCATTCCCATAATTTATACCATTAAATATAAGCTATGGAAACACTAAAACAAGCAAACTATGCGTGCCAAACAGAATCTGTCAAAAACAGAACAGTATGTGAAGATCTGTAGTGTAACCATACTTCCCTATCTCTAAAAATTCTGAAAAATTAGTACAACCTGAATAGTTTGTATATAAAGACTGTGTAAAAATTTCAGATCATTATCACTCTCCAGTAAAAAATGAATATTCCTGTAGTCAAAAGTTTCTGTTTTGGTTCAGCATCAATTCTACTCATCTTGTGAGTCATCCCAAAGGATTTACTTGGCACTTTATTGAAATAAAAGGCACAAAACATGATTACTACAGTAGCTTAATCATGTGAACACACAAAAACATAAAGTAAATGTGTTGGGTTGTCTCCCAACAAACGCTTTTCTTGAATGCCTTTTAGCTAGGCATGATGATTTCAATGATGCTCACATAGGAATAATAATTGAAACATGCAAAAGAGCATCATGAATCTCATGACAAGCACATTTAAGTCTAACCCACTTCCTATGCATAGGGATTTTGTGAGCAAACAATTTATGGGAGCAAGAATCAACTAGCATAGGAAGGCAAAACAAGCATAACTTCAAAACTTTGAACACATAGAGAGGAAACTTGATATTATTGCAATTCCTACAAGCATATGTTTCTCCCTCATAATAATTTTCAGTAGCATCATGAAGGAATTTCACAACATAACTATCACATAAAGCATTATCTTCATGATCCACAAGCATAGAAAATTTGTCACTCTCCACATAAGCAATTTTCTTCTCATTCATAATAATGGGAGCAAACTCAACAAAATAACTATCATGAGATACTTGATTGACATAACCACTTTGAATATTAAAATCATGATGACAAGTTTCATGGTTACTATCACTCTTTATAGCATACATGTCAACATCATAATCATCATAGATAGTAGGCATGTCATTATCATAACAAATTTGCTCATCAAAACTTGGGGGACTAAAAATATCATATTCATCAAACATAGCATCCCCAAGCTTGTGGCTTTGCATATCATTAGCATCATGGATATTCAGAGAATTCATACTAACAATATTTCTATCATGCTCATCATTCAAGGAATTCTCATCAAGTATTTTCATAAATTCTTCCTCTACCAATTGAGCACAATTTTCCGAACCATCATTTTCACGAAAGACATTAAAGAGACGAAACAATTGATGCAACCTAAACTCCATTTTTTTTGTAGTTTTCTTTTATAAAACCAAACTAGTGAAAAACAAGAAACTAAAAGATTTGATTGCAAGATCTAAATATATACCTTCAAGCACTCATGTCCCCGGCAACGGCGCGAGAAAAGAGCTTGATGTCTACTACGCAACTTTATTCTTGTAGACTTTGTTGGGCCTCCAAGCGCAGAGTTTTGTAGGACAGTAGCAATTTTCCCTCAAGTGGATGACCTAAGGTTTATCAATCCGTGGGAGGTGTAGGATGAAGATGGTCTCTCTCAAACAACCCTGCAATCAAATACAAGAAATCTCTTGTGTCCCCAACATACCCAATACAATGGCAAATTGTATAGGTGCACTAGTTCGGCGAAGAGATGGTGATACAAGTGCAATATGGATGGTAGATATAAGTTTTTGTAATCTGAAAATATAAAAACAGCAAGGTAGCAAGTAACAAAAGTGAGCAAAAACGGTATTGCAATGCTTGAAAACAAGGCCTAGGGTTCATACTTTCACTAGTGCAAGTTCTCTTAACAATACTGACATAGTTGAATCATATGTAAATCCCTCACGTGCGACAAAGAGTTCACTCCAAAGTCACAAATAGCGGAGAACAAACGAAGAAATGATTGTAGGGTATGAAACCACCTCAAAGTTATCTTTTCCGATCAATCCTATGAGCTATCCCTATAAGTGTCACGAACAACCCTAGAGTTCGTACTAAAATAACACCTTAAGATACACATCAACCAAAACCCTAATGTCACCTAGATACTCCAATGTCACCACGAGTACCCATGGGCTTGATTATACGATATGCATCACACAATTTCAGATTCATCAGGTTCAATCCAACACAAAGAACTTCAAAGAGTGCCCCAAAGTTTCTACCGGAGAGTCAAGACGAAAACATGTGCCAACCCCTATGCATAGATTCCCAAGGTCACGGAACCCGCAAGTTGATCACCAAAACATACATCAAGTGGATCAATAGAACATCCCATTGTCACCACAGATATCCCATTGCAAGGCATACATCAAGTGTTCTCAAATACTTTAAAGACTCAATCCGATAAGAAAACTTCAAAGGGAAAACTCAATTCATCACAAGAAGATAGAGAGGGGAAAACTCCATATGATTCATCTATATTAATAAAGCTCGCGGTACATCAAGATTGTGTCATCTCAAGAACACGAGAGAGAGAGAGATCAAACACATAGCTACTGGTACATACCCTCAGCCCCGAGGGTGAACTACTCCCTCCTCGTCATGGAGACCGCCGGGATGATGAAGATGGCCTCCGGTGATGGTTTCCCCCTCCGGCAGGGTGCCGGAACGGGCTCCCGATTGATTTTTCGTGGCTACAGAGGCTTGCGGCGGCAGAACTCCCGATCTTCGTTTCTTTCTGGGGGTTACTAGATATATAGGGGTAATTGGCGTTGGAATCACGTCAGGGGGATCCACGAGGCGGCGACAAGCCAGGGGGGCGCGCCCCCTAGGCTTGTGATCGCCTCGTGGCTCTTCCGGTTGACCCTCGTCGACTGGAATGTCCTGGCAGTAAAACCAGTTTTCCTGCCACCCCTTTACTGAATCAGGGAACGTCATTTGCGGGAAACAGACTTTTCCCCGCAGTTGGATTCCTAGACCTCCACACAACTGAGCTACATTAGTCTTATCTTTCGACCGAGTGGGCTTTTTTACAGTCATCACTCGGCAAGTAAAGAGATGTTTGAACAAGCTCCAGTGAGGATGACAACCCAAGAAGTTTTCACAAAGAGATATGAATGCAGCTAGATGAACGACAGCGTTGGGAGGGATATGATGGAGTTGAGCACCAAAAAATCCCAGAAATCTTCGGAAGAAGGGATGGGGCGGCAGAGAGAAACCTCGCTCGAGGTGGGTCATCAAGAGCACGCGCTCGTCTCCCTTCGGCGAAGGCTCATCCTCGCCCGCCCCCGGCAGCCGCCAGCTCCCCTCGGGCACGAACCCTTGGCCCTCCAGCTCAAGCATCCAGGCCTTGGTGACCCGCGACGGCAACCACTCGCCCTGTGTCCATCCAGCCGGCGCTCTGGCACTGGAGGAGGAGGCGCGCGAGCTCCTCTTCGACCGCTTGGCCTTCGCGGTCGCAACCGCCGCGCGCATCTTCACCGGCGAGCTCGGAACGGCCTTCGACTAGGGAAAGGTGGAAGGGGCACGGTCAGGCGTCGGAGAAGACGAGGGAGAGGGTGGAAGTGAGATCTGTTTTCACCCCCTACAGTGCTTCCTTTTTTATACCAAAAATCCGGCGAAATCTCTAGCCGTCAATGCGCAAACGGAGCGAGATCCGCGGATCTACTGTTCAGAGCTTCGAGGAGATGTGGCGAAAATCCCGGCGCAGTTATCGAGGCGTCGTGCCCACTACCCCAAATTACTACGACGTGACCGTTCCGCCGCGCGCCCGCGCGCATCCTTGGCGATTTCGAACGCGCGGAAATTTCTCCGTGTCACAAATGGGACAAGCTCCGCACTTTGAAGGCTTCGACGACTCCCTCCTGCGAACCGAGTGAATGATTCATGCCACCTAAACACTCGGATTAAGTGACCGGATATTCGGATCTTTTTTTCCGAAAAACACTTCAACTTCATATGATAGTACTGCTTCATCAAACAAAACAGCGCAATCAAGAGACGTCAATCCTGAATCCATCATGGTTTGAAGCCGAGTGAGGAACGGCAAGACCGTTTCTCGGACTCTTCTGAGAGACCATCGACACTTCCGAGTGTCAGTTACTCGACCACTAAAACCTCGCGGATTCGGGAGCTACTGATGAGGATGCCTACCATGGGTAGGGTCATAGGCCTGACATCTAAGGCCCACCTGTGGTCCTTCAGTATCATTAAAGCCTCTGGGCAAAGACTCATTCGGATGAATATGGCTGTTCACTCGGATTATTCAAGTCACTCGGACTCAACGGCGCCATTCGGTCAGACAGGAGCTCATGCGACCCGGAAGACAAAGCGTCCGTGGAATTCGAGTAGTCATTCGTTATGAGATTAATTCCCATTTACCAGTAACGTCTAGTAATCAACCGTTCATGTAACATAGCCTTCATTGTCATTTATTACCCTAATCATGGCGCTCGGCCGGAGGTGGCGCACTCTATATAAGCCACCCCCGGGCGCCAGAGCAAGGGTTCTGACCCTGTGTAATCTTCTACCATCCATAAGCAAACACCAAAGCACCCGGGCTCGAGACGTAGGGCTTTTATCACTTCCGAGTGAGGCTTGAGCTCATACACATCCGAGTGCACACTTGCGCCGTAGTTAGACTTCGCCCCTCCTTTCGTACCCCTAGTACTATTGTCAGGTTCATTCCCACGACAGCAAGAAAAGAAATATGATTGGAGTCATCTTCTGTATCGCAAGCGCTCTGACGAAAGAAGTCGAATTATTAGTCGTAGGTGTTAAATTTCATATCTTGTATTGGTTCTATCGTTGTTTTCTATGCTTTGTACTCCAGTTGTTGATCACTTTGTCCTTGTTGCATTGCAGCAATTTAACAAAAATGATTGTGTGCATCACAATTGAGCTGAGGCCTGGGAAAAAAATGTTGACACATCTCTTGCTGAAACCTTATATGCACAAGATGTTGACCTCCAAAATGAACGAGTTCCCGGAATGAAGAGTTCACAGAATGCATGGAAGTTATCGATAAGATGTTCGATCAAGATGGGAGCACCCAATATTATTCCTCCGTACCATAGTACAAGACGTTTTATGGTGCAGAGGTTTTTTTTTTTTTGAACAAAGGTAGGAGCCCGAAGGCCTCAGATGCTTCATAAAGTCAAAGCGGTGACATACAGCATCTTACAAGTAGACCCCTACTGAAACTGAAACTAACATACAAGTCCCTGCATCTTACAGATAGGACCCCACACTGAATATAGAAAACGCGATCGGGTCCAATCAGCTCCTCACTAGATGCAATCGTCGCCGGCGCCGCGGACGCACCACTTGGTCCGGCGAGACCTCTGCAGCTACCTGCAGACTCCAACAAGTCGCTGCACTGCCTTCCTTTTGGCATCGTCGCCGGGAGGAATAAAGTTGGCCACCCTTCGGCCTGAAGATTCGATGGGTAGTTGTAGGAGACCGGCAAGCCAGCGTGGGCGCCGTAGCTCCTCTGAATCCACCATCGACTGAGCACAGGATCCCCATCATCTGGTTCCCACACAGCAGGAGGAGGCCTCATGAAGAAACGGAGACTAGATGGCCACCGGGAGAGCAGCTCGAGGCAGGCCTTCCAGCACATCCTGCCGTCGCCACCATGACGGTAGAAGAAGAAGGGAAGAGTCACCTCAAAAGCTCCACCAGGCAAAACCACACGCTTATTGAAGCAGGAGAGGCCGGATCTGCCGCCTTCGCTTCGCCTCCACCACGGAGGAAGAACCGGAGACGAGTCCGACGAGCCTCGGGTGATGCGCGAGAGCATCCAAGCCCTGAGATCCAACGGCATCACGCCAGTCGCCATAAGGGCAAGTCTACTAGTACTATACCTATAATGTACATGGGCTCGGCCTCCTCTGCCATCCCCACTCCAGTCGGCAGAGCCGCCGGAGGAGAAGGGGAGAGGAGCCGAGGCAGAAGCAGCGACTCTCAAGCAGGCAGAGAGGAGAGAGAAAGAGAGGAGAGAGATAAGAGCCTCTTATGGTACGGAGTATGTACCATGCAACGACTACACGCCTACTGCCTCTGCACGAGCTCTTTTACGGTAAGCATAAATTCACGTGGGCCGTTCATTTCTGCTAATCTGACGGTCAGCTTTTGTCTACAAAACAACAGTCGGCTAGTACTGCTAACCAATGCCAGGGAGTACCATCGTCTAAGGGTTAAAAGCGTAAACTTCACGAGGAGCAGGGACTTATGGTAACTGATCGATGGTTTACCACGAGTTTCCCTGATGTTGGTCCTATGGTAAACTCGTAAGCCGACGTGTTTCCAAAAAGAACTTGTAAGGGCATTTTCAAGACTAACCCGTAAATCTTTCGCAACTATATGGACCGTGCAAACCATTCAACGCGGTTCTGTATTTGTCCGGGGTACGGTTCGGACGCGATTTCTTCCGTAAACCGGAGACAAATATGGAGAAGGTTTGCAGAAGTCCGGACCGCTACTTGGCTCGATTCTGACCGCCCTGACCCATAAAAAAAAAACACCCGTCCTTTCCGCGCCTACCATCCCACGCGCCTCGCTGCCTTTCGCGTCACATTCATGCCGGCCCAGAGCTTGCAAGAGACGTCATTGAAACCGTGATTTGATCGGACGGAAAGACGGCGCAGAGGACGCAACCTCTCGGACCTCGCCGCTTCAATGCGGACGCCGTGTCCCGAGGAACCAACTCCGGCAGCTGCGACGCATTGAAGTGGGTTGACCGCCACACCGCCTGGCCTGGCCGCGGCTATTTAAGCCCCGCTCCGTCACCGAGGAGCAAAACACCAGACCTTCCTTCTCTATCCCCCTCCCCGGCGCCGTTGACCAGAACCCTATCTTCCTCCTTTCTCTCCCTCCCTGTGTTCGCTCCGCCAGATGAAACCGGCGCCACCATCACCACCGCGAGTGAAGGACGTGCCACCTTCCCCGCCGCGGGTCCGCGTCAAGAATCAGCCGGCATCCCCCCTCTGGCGGGTCAAGGACGAGCCGTCCCTGCCGCGCAACCGCGGCCTCCTCATCGGCGGCCGCGTGAAGCAGGAGCCCACGCCCCCCCCCCCCCCCCCCCGCGCCGCTCCACGTTCGCCAAGAAGGACGTGGCACCGGAATGGACCAAGGACGATCCGGGCGTCGCCTCGGCGTGGGTACTCTCCATGGCCACCGCGGAGACGTCCGTCAGGCGTCGCCGCCGCCTTGACAGCGAGCTCACCAAGATCGGTAAGGAGTGGTCGCTCCGCACGGCGCAGCAGGAGCGGCTCCTCCGCGAGCGGCAAGCAGCTGCCGGACTAGGCTGCCACGGCCATGCGACGTCGTTTCGCCGCTGGAGGGACGACAACGACGAAGGAACGGACGAAGACTGCGGTCCGGCAGGGCAGCCACGTGTACTCGGAAGTCAACCTGTATATGGTTTAGATTTTTTTTTTCCTTGTTTTTTTAGTTAAACGGTCGAAATATCATCATTTTTATGTAAAATAATCTTCAAACTTAAATGAAATGCGCGGTGTTTGTATGAATTTCGTCCGGTTAGTTTGAATTATGATTAAAATGTATGCGGCTCTGGTTGGATGTCGTCTTTCCACGTCCGTGTCCGCGGACTAATCCCCATCTCCATAAAAGGTTACGGAAGGAAATTTACGGTTTTTCGTTGAAGATGCCCTAGTCCACACCGGACGCGTCGTGGCGGAGCTGGGCAGTCTACCGGAAAGATGCATGACGAGATCACACGCTGGCGCCGAACACCAATCGAGCGGCTACTAGCGAGCTGGCGGCGTCCAAATCGAACCAATCGATGTAATTATGGCCTCTTGGTTTGTCGTTAGGCTAAATAAAATGTCCACTAAAAGAATACAAAAGTCGATAATATAATGCCCTTTTACATCAGCGGTTAGATTTTATTGGTACTCCCATCTAGTACCTTGTAGGAGTACCAGGGTACAGTGAAAACACCCCTCTGTAGAGGCATTATATTTCGCATTTGCGTGTGCTGGGCACAAGCTAATGGTCATGGTGGGCCGTGACATGATTATGACTACAAGCGCGATCTGGACAGACTTCCCCTGGGAAATCCCCCGATCTAGGGACCGCAGAATAGACAAGGTGGTGGTGCTCGCGGGGTCTTTGACGACATGCCTCCTGCATATATAGCATTCGGTACACAAAAATATTTCAGTTTCTAAGTGTCAGAGCGTACGTACCATCACGGGATCAAACTGTTTCACGTTTTTCATTGGAATAGTATTCGTGAGCACAAGGACGCAGGGCTCAGGCATCCCACATATTCAAACAAATCTCCGGAGTGGACTATGATGGATTATCGATGTATGATAATACTCTCAGGGAGTATGAGACTATGAATGCTTTCGGTGAAACCTGGTAGGATACCATGGGTGGACGCATGCCCACCCGCAAAAAAACAAAAAGGATGGACGCATGCCTATATGCATACATGATTATGTATTGTTTTTTTTTTCTCAAAGGTCATGCCAATATTTTATGGGCGAGCCTTCAAGCCAGCTTGCGAGCTTCACAAGCTGGTCGGAGGGATCAGGCTCAGCTAGTTCGCCTTCTGAGCCTTGACCCGAGCCTCGAGCTTTCTGCCATTCCCTGGCACGGCATGACTCATGGTGTGCGTGAGGTGGTTCGCGAGTGGTAGGAATTTAATCAATCATCTATCACATGTGGCCACGTCTCACTTAACAATGTCATGATCATCTAATGGTTTCGCTAGCGATTTTGATGCTAAATCGAGATGAGAATGCCACGTAGGATCAAGTTTAACATTTTCACGCGTGTACCATTCTGGCTGTGGGTTACTTTGAATCTTTGATGAGTGACTCTGTAGACGGGGGTGTCGACATTCTTGGCTCCCTTGATCTTAACTGTCAATAGATAACAGAGAGATGGGATTATATGGTTTGACGAGATTGAATGTTATTGGTGAAAGAAAAACTTGTTAGGGTATTTCATGGATGAAGACATGCTTATATTGTGAATTGCTTTTTTTTTCTAAGGTCATGTCTAAAAAGAATTGTGTGTGCCTTCGAGCCAGCTTGCGAGCTTCACAAGCTGGTCAGAGGGTTGGTCTCGGCTAGTTTGCCACCCAAGCCTTGAGCCGAGCGTCGAGCTTCGAGGTTTCTGCCCATCCCTAGCACGTCATGACTCAGTGTTTGCGAAGTGGTTCGCAAGTGGTAGGAATTTAATCTATCATCTATCACGCGTGGGCCTGTCTCCCTCAACAATGTCATGATCATATACTATATGGTTTTGCTACAAATTTTGATGTGAGATGAAAATGAGAATGCCGCGTACGATCGAGTTTGTCATTTTCCCACTTGTGCCGTTCTGGTTTTGGAATCCGGGTGCAAAGGTTACTTTGATGAGTGACTATAGATTGGGGGTGTCGACATTGTTGGCTCACTTGATCTTAACTGTCAAATCAACTTTCATTTAGATAGTAGAGAAAAGCATCTTTTGCAGCCTGTCAGCCTATGCATAGGATGTACGAACATCTCAGAAAGTAGTTTTTTATATAAAATTAATAAGATGTCGAGACGCTAAAATTTTAGCTGCTAGACTATGGGAAACAATCAAAGCCGACCAGCTGATACAGCGCTGCAGTGATTGTGCGATCATGCCGACTAATACATGGCAGACTGTCAGTACCAACTCCGGTTGAATATATATAAACGTATGTGCACACAATGGCACATATACAGGACATGCATCCCGGCGCGGCGCAATGACCCATAAACAGGACATGCATCCCGGCGCGGCGTACAGTAGTACACATGGTATGGCATGCACGAACAACCAAACGAAATGTCAACTGGTTAATTAATCATTGAGCGATGATGCAGTTGATTTGAAAAATGTCACAAAAAAATCTGAAAATTTAAAAATACGGCCCGACCAGGAAAATATGAATTGAGCCCGACATTTCTTTCTGTATGGACTTATTGGTTCCACGCCTTGTTGCGTGGAATGAGCTGCTAACACTCTACTACCCATTCAGGCAAGAGCCACATGGCTTTAGATGGAATTTAAATCTGAATGGCAAGTTTTTCATTAACTCGTTTAATCTGAAAGGCGTTTATTTTCTTTTCCTCCTTGATCTATGCTCAAAACCCACATTTTGTATTTTCCATGTGCTTCCTGCTATAGCCAATGCAAGCCAGCCAGTAGCTGGATCTTTCAAAAAAAAAAAAAAATAGCGCTCGCCTACACGGATATCCCTGTATGGATAATGAAAAAGATATGGAAGCTGAAAATCTCTTTAAGAGTGAATATATTTTTTATTTTCAAATCGTGGAGTAGTCTTGACTGGAGAGAACCACGCGCACGGGAACTGGAATGGTAAGAGCATCTACAGCCGGATGCCTCAAACGACCCCTCATACGCCCGCGAACGCGCCCGGTCAGTGACCGGACAGGAGAGAGAAGGAAAAAAGTGAGCCAACCGGATCCCTCATATCATCCCTATACACCCGGGCTGTCCGCGAACCCTCATATCCATCTCAAATATAGGGAGGATATGAGGGCTCGCGGACGCGCCCGGGCATGCCCGGTCAGTCCGCCACGTAGACGCGACCCCACACCGGACCACCTTTTCTTTTTCTTTATTCATTCTTTCCTTTCTCTCTCTTCCTCTCCACTAATCACGTGCAAGTGACCGGACATATGAGGAAGAAAATGAGGAGTGTGGCTGCGCGGACGGACAAATAGAGGACACGCCCGGTCACTGACCGGGCGCGTCCGCGGGCATTTAGGGGGTCATATTTGCTATGTCCGGCTGTAGATGCTCTAATTAAACACCTATTGCCATTCCAGGAATGATGTAGTTTTGTAAAAGAAACTATGACATCGCCTTCGTAGTTTTGTGAGTATCCTGCAAAAGCTAGAGGAAAGGAACTTTTTGCAGCACCATCTACCCTAATTGGAATGTATGGTCAGGGAGGTTTTCTCCCTGCGTGGATAGTGGTGTAGTCTTTGGATAGGCACTCCAGTACCTAGGCCTTGTTTCTTTATTTGGTCAAATTGTGTCATAATTTTTTTGAGATAGTTAAACACGTTGCAATACAATCTCGAGAAGAACTCACGCTGTAGCCGCTGCCTTTCAAAAAAAGCTAGGGTTCCTACGCCTTCCGCCAGCGTCGCCGCCGGTCCGCCTCGTCTCCGGTGGCTTTAGGGCCATGGGGGCAGGGCGGATCCCGGTCCTTGCCGATGGGAGGGCTCCGTTTTTAGATCTTTCTTCGAGTTTTATTAGGTTTGTGGTCTGCTCAGGAAGGCAACATGGCGGCGGCCCTCTGAAGATGGAATAAAGGCCTCCCCGCCTAGCCCCCTTTTCGGTGGTGTGTCTAGTATAGTCGGTGGGCATGTAGAGGTGTGTCTCTGATGGATCTGTCTTTGGTGGATTTGCTCAGATCTGGTCGTCGTTCGTCTATGTTCATTTGTCCTTAGGTTGGATCCTTCTGATCTACAATACTCTTCATCGGTGGCGGTTGTTGTTCTGATGTGTTGGTTCTATGGAGCCTTAGCACGACGACTTCCCGACTGTCTAGTACAAGAAGTTTTGCCTGCATCCGGCGAGGGAGGGGCGATGACAGTGGCGTGCCTTCGCCTCGCTTTTGTGCTTGTAGTCGTTGCTAGGTGGTTTACGGATCTGGATGTAGTTTTTATTATTTTTATTGTTCGTTGTACTATCATGATTGGAGATGAATATATCGAAAGTTTTTCCCGCAAAAAAAAAAGATAGTTCAATGTGTTGGCTATGTGTATTTAGCTACTCAGGTAAAAAAAAAGAGTTGAATGTGTTGGCTATGTGTATTTAGCTACGCAGGTAGTTACTGTTCCCTAGTGTGGTTGTCTCCGGTGGGTATGACAATTGAGTGAAATTCCGTTTCTAAGAAAATAACGAAAATGCGAACCACTTTTGTACTGGTAACAGGACTTGCTAGGAGCTCATGTACTATATAAGAATGGTTCAGGTGTCCGTGTAGAGCACACGCCCGTCACGACAGCCGAACGTACGCCCAGAAGACCTGGAAAGAAGAACGTGCGCGTAGAGCTAGCCAACCCCTCCGCCTACCTCCAGCAGTCTAGCGTCGTCGGCTCGCTTTGCCTTGTGAAGATGGACGGCGCCGGCGAATGGCGGGAGCAGCCGACGATGCTAGAGAAGGAGCTGATCAGCAGCCACAAGGAGCATCACTTCACGGCGGGGGAGGTGGTGCGCGACGTCATCATGGGCGTGTCCGACGGCCTCACCGTGCCCTTCGCCCTTGCCGCTGGGCTCTCGGGAGCGAGCGCGCCATCCTCGCTCGTCCTCACCGCTGGCCTCGCCGAGGTAGCAGCAGGCGCCATCTCCATGGGACTCGGAGGGTAATCACTTGCTCCTTTATACACCATAAATATCAGCCACATCCACCGCTAGTTTGTTCTAGTCTAGCCTACACTAGTAGAAAACAGACCTTTTGTCCACCGCTAGTTTAATTACTTCTTACTGGCGAAGCAAAATGTTCATATAGTACTCTTTGGGGAAACGAAAATAAGTCACATCTACGTATAAGAGAAGTATTGAGACGCAGCCACTATAATATGACCCATTTATTCTGTGTGATCTGATGATTCATATAACACTATTATCTAAGAGTCCATCTATAACCGCATGTGATTATTATGGACATTTCACCTCATGCAAATAATTCTTAAATAAATGTTCAACGGCTATACATGCTCCTAGGATTGAAATACATACCGAATTAACCGTATTCATTATATATACTCTCTTTATTTCATTTTAAATTTCATACTACAAAAATTACTCATAACAAAACTGAGTTCAGAGGGGTTGTTTTGGCTACATGTGCATTGTTTCTAATATGCAAGATATAATTAGATAAAACTGCAAAAGATTAATATGCAATGTAAATTGATATGGAGAAAGTACTAATCTTGCTTTTTTTACTAGGTAACTCTGGTGCATAGTTGAGTTTAACCCATATGTGCTTGCATTGTCGACATTTTAGATAGATATGATATGTACACTGCCCCATACAAAATGCAAATATATGGTCCAGATGCTATACATGCATTTTCTCACTCTGAATGGTGTGCACGAATATCTTCCGCAAGAAACGGTGTTTGTGAAATCTATACAAGTGATGCTAGTAATTCGTTGGTGTAATTTGTTGGTGTGATGCTAGTATTTGCTGTGAAGACCATAAATATATAGGTGTTCTATATCTCCGTTTGTATATTCAGGGAGCTTTATGATTAGGAAAGTAAAATATGTTGTGCAATAAAACCTTCGTTTCTAACATACCCGAAATAACTTGCCATAAGTGAAACTTGGGCATAACCAACCTTTGGTGGATGGGTGGCTAGGATTAAATATTCATATTACCATGTAGGAGGTAAGTTGGAGAGTCTTAAAAGAATTTTAGATGTAAAGTCAAACAGAAATAAAACACAAACAAATGATTAGGACACAAGAGTTTTAGTCATTGATATCTAGGACGGGCTATGGACTTCGCCCGTTCGCCGTGCTCCTGATGTTTATTAGAATCACATGAAACAATATTGTAAAATTATAATGTATGTTCAATTTATAGTCACTGTTCGGGGCGGCTTATTGGCTCATAGACTTTTGGCACATGCTTTTATAGTGTTGGAATTATTAGTTCTAGGATATGATTTTGTTTATGCTAGATTTAATTTGATGCTTCCCTTATCGCATTTTAGCATGGTTTTTTTTTTCTTATCTTCTAATAATTTGGCTTTGTGTATCATTAGTGCATAAACTAGGGTTACCAAATTAAACTTATTTTCCAAAAAAAAAACTGTAACGTGAATGTACAATTTCTCTTTGTGTGTTACAGTTAGTTTAGGACAGCTATGCTTTTTTGTTTGAGAAATTTCATGGGAAAACGATCAAACATTTATGTTATGTTAGCTGCAACCATTTGTGATCCATGATTGGGAGTTGAGGTGGAAAGTAAAATTATTTACTTGACAATTTAGCTCAAACTCTAATATAGTGGTACATCATATATACTTTTTGGAGTACGAAAATACAATTTTAAGTTGAAATGCTGTTAAGTTTCGACATCCCGAAAGGACATAAATATAATTATTCCATGCAGATAGTACATATTAAGATAATAATAATCTTTCAACCTATAAGATGTATGTGTTGTGAGGTATACCACAGAAGAACTTCAAAAGCACACACATGAGAACGTACTCTACCGGTGTAAATTTCTCAAATGTCAAAAGTCTATTAAAAACATGAAAAATGCATATGTGTATGTCCTGTGATGTACATGTAAAATTTCGTCTCTCACATACACCTGGGCATGTTTTACTGTTCATCCTGGGAGCCATCACTAGTACAAAACAGGGCATCGGTCCACCCCTGAGAAGCCCATTAGTCCCGGTTCACTCACGAACCGGGACCCATGGGGCATCGGTCCCGGTTCGTGAGGCCAGGGCACCGGCCGGGCCTCGTGGGCCATTGGTCCCGGTTCGTCTGACCCCTTTTGTCCCGGTTCTAGACACGAACCGGGACCAATGCGCCTCGCTCCTGGCCCACAACCATTGGTCCCGGTTTGTGGCTGGAACCGGGACTAAAGATGACCCCTTTTGTCCCGGTTCCAGCCACGAACCGGGACCAATGCGCCTCGCTCCTGGCCCACAACCATTGGTCCCGGTTTGTGGCTGGAACCGGGACCAATGGTTGGCCTATATATAGCCCCCGCCCGCGAGCAGAGCAATGCATTGCTCTGTTTTTTTGCCCGGCCGTGGGAGAGCTTTTGTGGTGCTCTAGCTCACCTCCTATGCACATGAGGTGTTCGATGAAATGCCCGAGCCACACTTAAGCTTTCTCCTCTCGAAGCTCCTTGTCCAAGCTCCATTTTCCTCAAGATTTGTCTAGGTTTGGCGGTCCGTCCTGTCCCGTCCCCGTCCTCACCGCCGTCGATCGCCCGCGCCCATCTCGGCGCCGGCAACACCGTGGTTAGCCTCTTCTTCTTATCTTCTTTCTAAAAGAGAAAAGTTCTTACTTGTGTGTTTTAATTAGATGCTCTAGAGAGTTATATGTTGTTCAATAATAAGAACTATATAACGCACGCAGATGAACCGGCAATGGATGTACGGTGACCGACGCACCTCCGAGTATATTAAGGGCCTGCATAATTTTCTCGAAGCGGTTGAGGCAAACAAGCAGAATGGTTTTATGCATTGTCCATGTACTGTCTGTGAGAATACGAAGGCTTTCTCCAACTCTAAAACCCTTCACTTCCACCTGCTTGAGAAGGGTTTTATGCCACACTATAATGTTTGGACCAAGCACGGAGAAAGAGGGGTTATGATGGAAGACAACGAAGAAGAAGAGGATGATGACACTACCCGCCCCCTGAATACGGTGATGCTGCAATGGGGGAAGCTGAAGATCAAGAGGAACCAGACGATGTGCCCGATGATGATCTTCGCCGGGTCATTGTTGATGCACAGAGAGAATGCGAAAGTGAAAGGGAGAAGTTGAAGTTCGATCGCATGTTAGAGGATCACAAAAAAGGGTTGTACCCAAATTGCGAAGATGACAACAGAAAGCTCGGTACCACACTGGAATTGCTGCAATGGAAGGCAGACAATGGTGTATCTGACAAGGGATTTAGTTCGCTGCTGAAAATAATGAAGAAGAAGCTTCCAAAAGATAACGAATTGCCCGGCAGTACGTACGAAGCAAAGAAGGTTCTATGCCCTCTAGGATTGGAGGTGCAGAAGATACATGCATGCCCTAATGACTGCATCCTCTACCGCGGTGAGTACAAGGATTTGAACGCATGCCCGGTATGCGGTGCATTGCGGTATAAGATCAGACGAGATGACCCTGGTGATGTTGAGGGCGAGCGCCCCAGGAAGAGGGTTCCTGCCAAGGTGATGTGGTATGCTCCTATAATACCACGGCTGAAACGTCTGTTCAGAAACAAAGAGCATGCCAAGTTGATGCGATGGCACAAAGAAGACCGTAAGAAAGACGGGAAGTTGAGAGCACCCGCTGACGGGTCGCAGTGGAGAAAAATCGAGAGAAGGTGGGGGGACTTTGCAGGTGACGCAAGGAACGTATGGTTTGGTTTAAGTGCAGATGGCATTAATCCTTTTGGGGAGCAGAGCAACAATCATAGCACCTGGCCCGTGACTCTATGTATCTATAACCTTCCTCCTTGGTTGTGCATGAAGCGGAAGTTCATTATGATGCCAGTGCTCATCCAAGGCCCTAAGCAACCCGGCAATGACATTGATGTGTACCTAAGGCAATTAGTTGAAGAACTTTTACAGCTGTGGAATGGAGAAGGTGTACGTGTGTGGGATGAGCACAAACAGGAGGAATTTGACCTACATGCGTTGCTGTTTGTAACCATCAACGATTGGCCTGCTCTCAGTAACCTTTCAGGACAGACAAACAAGGGATACGACGCATGCACACACTGTTTAGATGACACCGACAGTATATATTTGGACAAATGGAGGAAGAATGTGTACCTGGGGCATCGTCGATTTCTTCCGACCAACCATCAATGTCGAAAGAAAGGAAAGGGTCGTGGCGGACTATCTGTTCCGACTGACGATGCGGGATGCGCACCCATGTGGAAGAAGAAATCTATATTTTGGGACCTACCCTATTGGAAAGACCTAGAGGTCCGCTCTGCAATCGACGTGATGCACGTGACGAAGAATCTTTGCGTGAACCTGCTAGGCTTCTTGGGAGTGTATGGGAAGACAAAAGATACACCGGAGGCACGGGAGGAACAGCAACGTGTGCATGAAAAAGACGGCATGCATCCAAAGCAGTATGAAGGTCCTGCCAGCTACGCTCTTACCAAAGAAGAGAAGGAAATCTTCTTTGAATGCCTGCTCAGTATGAAGGTCCCGTCTGGCTTCTCGTCGAATATAAAGGGAATAATAAATATGGCAGAGAAAAAGTTCCAGAACCTAAAGTCTCATGACTGCCACGTGATTATGACGCAACTGCTTCCGGTTGCATTGAGGGGGCTTCTACCGGAAAACGTTCGATTAGCCATTGTGAAGCTATGTGCATTCCTCAATGCAATCTCTCAGAAGGTGATCGATCCAGAAATCCTGTCAAGGTTATGGAGTGATTTGGTGCAATGTCTTGTTAGTTTCGAGCTGGTGTTCCCACCATCTTTCTTCAATATCATGACGCACGTCCTAGTTCATCTAGTCGACGAGATTGTCGTTCTGGGCCCTGTATTTCTACAAAATATGTTCCCCTTTGAGAGGTTCATGGGAGTCTTAAAGAAATATGTTCGTAACCGCGCTAGGCCAGAAGCAAGCATCTCCATGGGCCATCAAACAGAGGATGTCATTGGGTTTTGTGTTGACTTCATTCCTGACCTTAAGAAGATTGGTCTCCCTCAATCGCGGTATGAGGGGAGACTGACTGGAAAAGGCACGCTAGGAGCGGACTCAATAATATGTAGGGACGGGCATTCTTGGTCTAAAGCACACTACACAGTTCTACAGAATTCTACCTTGGTGACCCCGTATGTCGATGAACACAAGAATATTCTGCGCTCCAAACACCCGGAGCAGTGTGACGACTGGATTACATATGAATACATCAGGACTTTCGGCAGTTGGTTGCAAACACGTCTCATGGGTGACAACACCGTTTCTGATGAGCTGTACTCGTTGGCCAGGGGACCATCTTCGACTGTATTGACTTACAAAGGGTACGAGATAAATGGGAATACATTTTACACGATCGCCCAAGATCAAAAGAGCACCAACCAAAACAACGGTGTCTGCTTTGATGCAGCAACCAAGAGGGGAAAGGACACATATTATGGTTACATAGTGGACATATGGGAACTTGACTATGGACATGATTTCAAGGTCCCTTTGTTTCAGTGCAAATGGGTCAATCTGTCAGGAGGAGGGGTACAGGTAGACCCACAGTGCGGAATGACAACAGTGGATCTCAACAATCTTGGGTACACAGACGAACCATTCGTCCTAGTCAATGATGTGGCACAGGTTTTATATGTGAAGGACATGTCTACCAAACCGAGAAAAAGAAAAGATAAGGAAGCGAATACATCATACGATGAGCCAAAGCGCCACATAGTTCTTTCAGGAAAACGAGACATTGTGGGATTGGAGGGCAAGACAGACATGTCTGAAGATTATGAAAAGTTTCATGAAATTCCTCCCTTCAAAGTCAAGGCTGACCCAAGCACCTTGTTAAACGATGAAGATTATCCATGGTTACGGCGCAATAAGCAAAGGACACAAGCGAAGAAAAAGTGAAGACTTTCTCTCCACAACTATATCATTGCAGTTACATGTGAAGAAATTAAATGCCTTTTGTAACAGATGAGTTTTCGTCCGAAACCTTGATACTTCGAAAGAGATTGTCCGTTTTGTACATGAAGTGCATCCAGTTTTTGCCGTAACCCTCTCAACTTTTTAGCACATGCTATGTGGGTGAAATGATGATACCATGCCAACTTTCAACCTGTTCAGAGTTCATTTGTAGTGCTTTTCAATTTCAGGGTCATTTAGCTTAAAAAAATCAGTAAATGCATGAAAAATAGGAAATGAAGTCAGAAAGGGTTGAAAATTGATGATGTGGCTTTGAATGGTGCATTTTGAACACACAAAAAGTCTGGAGTTCAAATAAGTTCAAAAAAATGAAATCCCTTTGTAACAGATGAGTTTTCGTCCGAAACCCTGATACTTCGAAAGAGATTGTCCATTTTGTACATGAAGTGCATCCAGTTTTTGCCGTAACCCTCTCAACTTTTTAGAACATGCTATGTGGGTGTAATGATGATACCATGCCAACTTTCAACCTTTTCAGAGTTCATTTGAAGTGCTTTTCAATTTCAGGGTCATTTAGCTCAAAGAATGAACTAATAGCAAAAAGAATGAACTAGAAAACCTTTATGAAACTCTAATAGAAAAAATAATGAACTAAAAATAATTAATTAAAAAATTCTGTTATGATCAACTAAAATAAAACTATAATATTCTTCAATAGCAAAAAGAATCAACTAAAAAGCTTTTATAAAACTCTAATAGCAAAAGGAATCAACTAAAAATATTTTATAAACCTCTAGTATTTATGAAACTAAAATTATATAAAATTTATGCAACTAAAGTTATCAAAGTATTTTTTGTTCAAAACATTAATAGCAAAAAGAATTTTCATAAAGAATTTTTTTAGAAACTTTAATAGCAAACTAAAATAACAAAATCTATTTTTGGTTAAAACAGACATTTAAAATTACCTAAAAATTACCAAATTGAATATAATGATAAAACACAGTAATATTAAATAGCAGGAAAAAAAATCACTCAAAAATATATTTTTATAGTAAAGTTATTCACAAACTAGTGATTCACACCAATTTAAAAGAATTCAAATTTAAACTATTCAAATTTGGAAACTAATGGCACTAACAGAAAGTTTATAATTTTTGTGACCTAAAAGCAAAAAGAATCACTGAAAAACTGTAAGTAGAAACAAAAGAAAATAAATAAAGCAAAAAAGAAAACAAAAAAAGTAGAAAAAAATTAAAAAAAAATGCCGCCTAGTGGGCCACCACGGCCTGAATACGACTAGAAACCCAACCATCTAGTTGGGCCAGGATTCAGGCCCGCAGAAGGCCCAGAAGTTCCACAGGCAGAGGTGTGTGCGATTAGGCCCGTAAGCCTGCAGTTGAGAGGAGCTCGAGAGGGCTGGCGCAGCAGCGCTTATAAACCACTCTCGAGCCCTCTCAGCTAGCGAGGTGGGACTAAACTTTTGGCCCCGGGCAGCACCACCCTTTAGTCCCGGTTGGTGGCACTAACCGGGACCAATACCAACCTTTGGTCCCGGTTGGTACCACCAACCGGGACCAATGCCACCCTTTAGTCCCGGTTGGTGCCACCAACCGGGACCAAAGGTCTCTGCTTCCCGCCCTTTGGGCTGACGAAAAGAGACCTTTGGTCCCGGTTGGTGGCACCAACCGTGACTAAAGGGTGGCATTGGTCCCGGTTGGTGCCACCAACCGGGACCAAAGGTCTCCCTATATAAGCGGGAGTTGGGAAAATTTGCCAGTTTCCCCCGACGACGCCGAGCACATCGACGCCGCCAGGCTGCCCGAGCTCGCCGTCGACGCCCTCGCCGCCCTCTGCCCCGTCGACGCCGTCAGGCTGATCCTCGTCGCCATCGCCGCCGAGCCCCCGCTGCCCCGACGCCCTCGACGCCCTCTGCCCCTACGCCGGCGCCGCTCCCCGCGCCCCTGCTGCCCCGACGCCGCCCGCCGTGCCCCCCTGCCCCTGCCCCGACGCCGCCCCAGTGAGCCCCCCCCTTCCCCCGCACCGCCGCCACTGCTCTGCTTGCCGCGCCGTGCCCCTGCTCTGCTTGCCGCGCCGCCGCCGCCACCGCCGCCCCGGCCGGATCTGCCTTTTTTTAATGTATATGCAGTATGTATGTATGTATGGATGGATGCTGTATGTATGTATGTATATGCAGTATGTATGTATGGATGGATGATCCATAGAAAGTTTTTATATATGCATTGATACAATTTTATTTTTGTTCATAGATTTTTTTTTGTTCATAGATGTATGTTTTTTTTGTTTATAGAAAGTTTTATATATGAGCAATGATGATCCATAGAAAGTTTTTATATATGCATTGATATATGAGCAATGATGATCCATAGAAAGTTTTTATATATGCATTGATACAATTTTATTTTTGTTCATAGAATTTTTTTTGTTCATAGATGTATGCTTTTTTTTATAGAAAGTTTTTGTCATGAGGGGGGACGTCGGACATGCATGAGAGAGAGGCGGTCCGCTCGTCGGACATGTCATGTGGATTTTTTTTGTTCATATAGAAAACTCCGGTAACTTCGACATGAGGGGGGGAGACGTCGATCAACCCCCTCCCGCCCCTACCCGTAAAAGTTAAAATGTTCATATATTCAAAATGAGTTAAAATGAGTTAAAAGTTACTTACTCCCGGTCCGCTCGCCCGACCAACTCTCGAGGCCACCTGTACCCCTCCCCGATAACTTCGACATGAGGGGGGACGTCGGACATGAGGGGTGAGCGTCGTTGTCGTCTACCCCCTCCCCGATAACTTCGACATGAGGAGGGACGTCGGACATGACATGAGGGGTGAGCGTCGTTGTCGTCTACCCCCTCCGGTAACATAGATAACTCCGGTAACATAGATTTATCCAGAATACCCCCATTATGGATGTGCACAAGTTGATCCAATTTTTTTCTGATCTCATCTATATATATATTCTTCTATATTTGCAGAAATTATGGATCAAAGAGACTTGGAACAAGAACAGTTGTTGGGGGAGATAATCCTCGCCGGAGGTGATGCTGTCTTGTCGTTTCTCAACGACACCGATGGAACAATGGAGGAGGAAGGACATGATCATGATGGCTCTGGTGACATGATCATGATGGCTCCGGAGGTGCTGACTAGCTAATTGATGCATTAATTGTTTTGGTATGTACATATATTAACTCTTCTTTCTTCTTTTATAGCCCTCCGGATTGAGCCAAACTTCGGTAACGAGACGAGGCCCGAAGAAGAGGTTGCGCAAGGATGAAAGGTTCACGATCACAGCACTCGCGGACGATGGCCTACCGATTGAACCCAAGCGGACCAAGGACGCATTTTCTGCTCAGTGCGGAGCTATTGTTAGGGACAACATCCCGATCAGCATCAAGCAATGGAATAAGCCTAAGGACGACGCCCCTGAAGGTGATTATGTCACCGATAGACAGAAAGATGATCTTTGGACCATGCTGAAGGCAAATTTCACCCTACCGCCAGAGGAGGATCCGAATAAGCCCGTTATAGAGCCACTGGTCAAGGCGTGTGCTCTTAAGAAGATGGCAGATCTATTCAGGAGGTGGAAGAAGGAGTTGAAATCAAAGTTTGTCGACAAAGGTGAGACTCCAGAATTCATCGGCCGATTTGAGAAGATAAGAGATCACTGGCCCGCATTTGTGGCCTACAAGACATCAGACAAGAGTAAGAAAATGTCAGAGACAAACAAGAACAACGCTGCAAAGAAGCAGTATCACCATCACACGGGGTCAGGTGGCTACCTCAAAGCCCGGCCGTTGTGGGACACGGGGTCAGGTGGCTACCTCATAGTTAAGTCTCTAGCTCAGCTCGTTCATTGCATGTATATATAATTATCCTCACTATATTATGCAGATTGAAGATCTTCGAATGCAAGAAAGTAGGAATCTTCGACGTTGGGTTCATTAGCCCAGATGCCGTAAATGAATGGACGGTAAAAAACTCAATCAAAGAGACCGAGGAGAACTTGCTACAGTCGTTCCTTATACATCAAAACAAAAGGGAAATACTCTTTCCTTACAACTTCAAGTGAGTATTGCTGTCTTCTCTGTATACTCAGTTTCGCTTACTCGAGGTTAAGTAATGTAATTGATGAGTTATATATGCGTGCGCAGTTTCCACTTTATTTTGCTATCCATTAAGCTTGACGGGGCATTAGTAACTGTCTTAGACTCGAGACGTAAAGATCCCTAGAATTATGCGGACATGACTGCAATGCTCAAGAAGTAAGTTCAGTCAATACCGGGACCATATCGGCATGCAACTTTCGTTAATTTCCTGATATCAAGTAATCATTTTCTTTGCCTGGCAGGATTTGGAAGAAGTTCACCCGAAAGGTTCCCGGTCTAAACAAAGAGTTGCGATTTACGCACCCCAAAGTAAGTAGTACTAGCTAGTTCCGCGCATCTCTAATTGATTCAAATTTTCATCAATATATCATTACCATGCTTGCTTATCAGTTTGATTGAACTCTATTCTCGTAAAGTGCTTGTACCAGAAAGAAGGGACTGTTTTATGTGCATACTACGTATGCGAGTTCATTCGCCACTCGACCTCTGAGCGGGGCTTCTCTGACAAACAATTTGAAGTACGTAAATAATATTCATAATTTTATTTTATATATTACCATCAATTGTGTTGAGTTTTATTCATATATATGCATGTATTGACCCCCTTCTTTAAATTAGATCTGGCAGATGCGGGATGAACTCCTACCACATGATCGCATACGAGCAATTCAAGAGGAATTGGCGGGATTCTTTCTTGACCACGTCATACCTAAAGACGGGGAATACCATGCGGATTTGTGATTGGATCTTAGGTAGATGATGTTAGGGATTGTAAAAGATGTTATATTGTATATATGTAGTACCGTCGGATAGATATACGAAAACTTGTTGTTCGACCAAGCACGGAGAAAGAGATGTCACTTCTCTCTATATATGTTCAGCATGACGATCTTGTGTAATTAATGGTTTCCTTCATTTTCTTATTAGCTAGCATCGAGTTATCTCTATATGTATAGTAGCTACCGTCGACCGAGCACGGAAAAAGAGAGGACACTTCTCCCTATTAGCTAGCTAACACAATATGAAACCCCTAAATTAACCCTCCAAAACCCCCCAACCCCCCCCCTCCCTTCAAAAAAAAAAAAACCCCAGCTGCTGCCAGACGCTCACGCGTGGATGTCCCGGTTGGTGTGACCAACCGGGACTAAAGGTTCTCCTGCCTGGGCTCCCCGCAGCGGCCACGTGGATGCCTTTTGGTCCCGGTTGGTGTTACCAACCGGGACTAAAGGTCCTCCTGCCTGGGCTTCCCGCAGCGGCCACGTGGAGCCCCTTTGGTCCCGGTTCGTAAGCGAACCGGGACTAAAGGTTTTGGGCTTTAGTCCCGACCCTTTAGTCCTGGTTCCAGAACCGGGACTAAAGGCCCTCTGGAACCGGGACTAAAGGCCCTTTTTCTACTAGTGCATGCATGCGACCATTTCGCCTCTCACTTATAGAGAGCGTCTTTTTTCTTTATATGAAAGTGATCATTAAATCAGTTTGGAAAATCCTTCATCTAACTTGTGTCAAAACTTGCCCTTTATTATTCAGTAGTTAGAATCAAATATAGTAAGTATTACCTCTTATGAGGATTCAGGAGTAAGTTGGAATGTGTCTTCGAATTAGCCTAGTTGACTTGGTAGAGAAGTTGATGTATAATCGCATTGCTTGGCTTCACATCTTGAATGGTACGTCACGCATTTAGAAAGAAAGTTAGAAATGCATCTTAAAACAGATCCACTTAATTAGTGTTTTACACAGGTTCAAGATTATTGATTTTGCCTAACCTTCTTGCCCTTTATTCGCATCTCTGCAATACGATGTTGTATAGGTACTTGGCGGCTAAGAGCGAGGCAGATCATTATGAGCAGGAGTTAAAAAGGGAGCAAGAGGAGATCATTGCGGTCCCTGACATTGGTAATTTGAATGTTTTCTTTTACCAAAAATATAGAACATGTTTTTTTTTCTCGGTTAGTTAGTTAATCAGAAAGAAGATACTCATACATATGTATATATTACATGCACGTTGCAGAGTTCTAACTCTTGGCATTCCGATTTTCCACATTATCATTATGAACATCCAGAGGCTGCTGAGATCGGAGAGATCATGTCACATTATGGACTCGAACCCCATGAGTATGGCCCTGTGGTGACAGGCCTGCGTAGGAAGCCACAAGCTTGGCTCGAGTTCATGATGAGGTATGTTGTCCTTTTTTACATGACATTTGTGATGAGTTAAGTCTTTTACTATGAAGTATTGATCTTAAGTT
This sequence comes from Elymus sibiricus, assembly GCA_039707655.1. Lineage (NCBI taxonomy): Eukaryota > Viridiplantae > Streptophyta > Magnoliopsida > Poales > Poaceae > Elymus > Elymus sibiricus. The sequence continues at coordinate 416,420,483 of CM077675.1, forward strand.
GGTCTTAATATTTTAAATCAGGTTTGAGCTGGGACTAGAGAAGCCAGACCCTAGAAGAGCCCTGCACAGAGTGCTCTCACGATAGCGTTTTCCTATGTTGTTGGCGGGTTGGTCCCACTCATGCCCTATATGCTCATTTCCACAGCTCATGATGCAATGCTCACATCGGTCTTGGTCACGCTTGTCGCGCTCTTCTTTTTTGGCTACATCAAGGGCCGCTTCACTGGAAGCCGCCCACTCTTCAGTGCTCTCCAGACTACTTTTATCGGTGCTGCTGCTTCCGCTGCAGCATATGGAATCGCCAAAACTGTGCAAGCTTGACGGTGTATGAATTCTCTCTCATCCAAAGTTTCAATAGCATGGAGTGATTGAATTCACAAAGAAACATGGGATAGGGAGTATTTCGTTTATTTTCAATTCCCGTTTTTCTTTCTTTTTGTGTGGATGTCCTTGTGTTTTCTTTTGAACTATCATGAGTACGGGTGTCATATTCGTCCAGCAGTGAATAAATTAAGGTGCCGGAAGAGGAAGAATGTTATATGGTGGCTTGCGTAAATTAATCTACCGCTCACCTCCGTCTTGAGAATTTGTGCTAGCGTTTCCTTCTAATGGAAGGATTTATGTTGTGTTTATCTGAGATGAATTTGAGATATATTTCATTTATCATATAAGTATACAGTACATATCGTTTTGTGAGTACAAAAGCGAATGATACAGGGTCACTGGGACGTGGGTAAATTTAATATTTAAATAAAATATTTTCTGTAGCATTGTACTTCAAGACATATTTATGAGGCCATTGTTGATATATTCTCTTCTATTGAGCTAGTTGGTCAAAACCACTAATATTACCTACATGATACCACGCACGTTGCTGTGGAATATTAGTATGTAATATATTGTGAAGATTCATGAGGTTTATTCACAGAGAGAAGATATATAGGATAAATAGTTAAATGAATTTTAGGTCATGCAAACCACAGTTGTAAAATGTATAAGAAATAACTATCGTATTAAAAAATCATTTTATACTTTTTCAGTCATGTAAACTAAAGGAAGCTTGTCAGACCAAGGAAACAATTGTAGCACAATAATTCTGGAAAGTCTCGTTACAATATTTCCACATTAAACAGATGTCTTTAGTAAGCACACATACAACGCGGCATGTGGAAAATTCTGGCTAACTTTAAAAATACAAATATGAATAATGTAATTAGTTTAAGCATGATTGGTGTATTAGGAATCCATAGATGGAGACCCACAAGAGAAAAAATCCCTTATCTTGAAATGATCCGAAGTTTTTTCTACTACAAACTAACCAAATTTCATACATAGGAATCAATTTACTATGCTAAGTTGTGGCAGAGACACTGCTCCAAATCTTATAATATAATTATATCTACCACAAACTACCGAACCACACAAAAAATATTACTGGCCAAAAATACTACCTGAACCTACCAAACAATTAACATCATGTTTGGCAAATCCGTATGCACCCTTCAATCTTTGTTTGCAACGGTTCGACACATATATGTTACTCTTGAAATTTTACTGCAGTATATAGTTTTGTTTGGCAAATCTTTATGCACCCTTCAGTCTTTGTTTGCAACGGTTTGACACCCTTCAATCTGTAGTAGGAGATATAGGCACTAGTGCAGAATCGGCCTATAGTGCCGGTTCGTAAGGGCCTTTAGTGCCGGTTCTCCAACCGGCACTAAAGGGTGGGGACTAAAGCCCCCCGCCCCACCCCCTTTAGTCCCGGTTCATCACGGCCCGGCACTAAAGGCCCACCACGTGGCACCTGCCGGCGCCGTGAGCTGGGGGACACCAACCGGGACTAAAAGTATTTAATTTTTTTAATTTTGGTTTATTTTTCCTTTTAATCCTTTAGGGGTTTATGAATTAATTATGGTTTATTTTTCCTTTTAATTTTGTGTTTTCCATTTAATTATTTTTCATTTCAAACATATATTACGCTACTACATACTGTACACGTTGTGTATATATATATAAATAGAATTTCTCGTAGAACCGATCATATATATATATCATCGAATTTCTCGTACGACGACCATTCACATACATATATATATATATATATACAATTTGGTATATACAATTTCTCCTACAATTTGCGGATCATTACATATGCAGGCATTACTGCTTGATCTTGTAATGGTATTCTCCTTTGGGATCTATGACCTGGTCGACCAGAAATCCAGCTATTTCCTCTTGAATTGCTCGTACGCGAGCCGTTGGTAGGAGCTGGCCCCGCATCTCCGTCAGCTATAAGAAGGAGATCAAGACGAATATATTAGTTGTGTGTATATATATTAGCTAGATCATGATAAAAAAATTATGGATAGTGTTCTGGCAACCGTACCCAAACATTTTTTTCGTTTCTGCTCCTTTCAGACGTGATCATGCGAATGTTCTCGCAAACGTAGTATGCGCATAAACTATTCCCCTGCTCCTGCCTCATGCACTTTACGAGAATAAAATTCAATCAGGTAATAATTAATCAAGCATGATAATGGTATTGAAACTAGAATTAAAGAGATGCACGAACGTAGCTAGCTAGTACTACTTAATTACCTTGGGTCGCACCCATGTCAGCTTTTGTTCCCAGTCGCCTGGGACCAGTTTGACAAACTTGGCCCAAGCCCTGCCCGCCGGCAAAGAAAATGAATAAAGGAGTTATTAACTAGTTGATATCAGAAAATGAAGTAAAGAGGCCGACATAGTGCGATAATGATTGAAATTACTTGTCGACCATCCCCTCACGGTTGCGTATTCGGATGGATTCTTATATAGTGAGTCCAGTACTTCAACTTTTCCCTTGTCAACTTCAATGATTAACAAGATCCGGTGGTAACTACATGCACACACGTTTTGTATAATTAAGCGGGCATGTGCATAACTCATCAACTACACTTATTAACATCTAGTAAGTAAAAAATAGAATTTGTAGTACAAGATATAGTAACACTCACCCGAAGTTGTAAGGAAGTAGTATTTCTGGTTGGGTATTTAGTTGCTTCAAAAACTCTAGCAGGAATCTCTCTGTGTCTTTTCTCGAATATTCAGTTTCCCATATCGCCTGATTAACCGTATTTGGGTCAATGAACCCAATGCCATAGCGTCCAACTTTTTTCATTTCATACATCTTCATTCTGCATAATACCACAGAAAAGAATATAGTGAGGATAATTACAGGTAATGAACGAGAGCACAGCTAGCTAGCTAGAGACTTAAATTACAGAAAGAAATCACTTACAGACAATAGCAACTGACGATAGATTTGTCGAGTGCGTCTTGATTGAATAACTGAAACAACTCTGAATAATGAATCCATAAATCTTTTTATGGAAGTAATGCTTTTTCTTGACTTTCACCATGAGGGACTCTTGATTGGTATTTGATGTTTCTTGCATGTACCACGTATGCAAATTGTACAATCTCGTTGGTAGAAGCCTGACATCGTCAGGCTTGACCATAGGTTTGCCGCGGACATATTGCCATTTTACTTCCTCCTCTTTAAGCCCGGGCATTTCCTCAAGGCCTAGGAGTTGTTCAACAGTGACACCGGCCTCATTAGCCTGCCTTTTATGATCGTCGGTTACTACCAGCCGATCGGCGGTACTCACAGGTGTTTGTACAATGAGCGGGGGATCGATTACACTGCCTGTTCTCCCAGCTGGGGAACAATTTTCTCGCTTTTTTTGCCAACTGCTTGGCTCGAGGTCGAGCTCGACTCCTTTTGTCCTGCAAAATATGACTTCTTGATAGACCGCACATAGTCGCAGCCCTTCTGATTGACAGCCGGTCGAGCCATATCAATAAAGTGTTGTGAGACATGCTCAGGAACTTTCTCCTTTGGCGGCGGGGGCGGTTTCAGTCCAAAATGGGCCTTCACTTTGGCATCCACTATGGTGTCGAGTTCCTCCTCAGTCAGGTGGTAAGGCAACTTCGGAAGAGGCTTGAGGCTTGGACCATATTTGAATTTCTTGCCTGTTGTACCTCTAGCCATCGTAGCTGCGGCCTCTCTCTTCCGTTGTTGCTTAGGCGATGGAGCACGTTGAGTCGGCGGAGATGGCAGACGCGGTGCCGGACTTGGAGGAGGAGGAGTCGGCTGACGCCGTGCCGGACTTGGAGGAGGAGTCGGCTGACGCGGTGCCGGACTTGGAGGAGGAGGAGTTGGCTGACGCCGTGCCGGACTTGGAGGAGGAGTCGGCTGACGCGGTGCCAGACTTGGAGGAGGAGGAGTCGACTCACGCGGCGGCGGACTTGGAGGAGGAGGTGTCGGTGGCCTTGGAAAGACGATGCAATCCTTTTTCCATAGAATGATACGATGTATGGCCTCTCCCAGTGTTCTCTCCTCGTCACCTCCAAGAATGTCAAGTTGTAGCTCTTGTTATCCTGACATCACTTCATCAACCCCGACACGAGCATAGCCAGCTGGAATGGGATTGCAATGGAAGGTTGCTTCAGGGGGATTTGCTAAAGCATAGCCGTCCGCCACCTTCATGGATAAGTTCTTCACTTTCATGTGTAGCTCACAGTTAGTCCTGTCTTTGATATCATCCACAGGGTAGCTAGCTAGTAGTGCATCATCGATATCGGCCGGGGCGGAACCCACGCTGCTTCTCGGCATAGATGGGACGGTGCTATCCAATGCTGGATCGATCTGCTCATGCTGCCGCTGAGACGCCCTTTCCTGGCTGAGTGAGTCGATCTGCTCCTGCTGCCGCCTGAAAGCGCGTTCCAACTCCAGGTGCTTTGATTCTAGGCCTTCAAGGCGGAGTGCTTCCTCCTTCTTCTTCTGCTCCTTCTGCTTCTTCTTTCTCGCACGGCTTCTGTAGTCGTCGTTCCAATCCGCAAACCCCTCAAACCATGGAACAACACCTTTGCCTCGTGTTCTTCCTGGGTGTTCAGGATTCTTTAGGGCGCGCGTAAGCTCGTCGTTCTCTCTGTTGGGCGTGAACACCCCCGTTCGAGCTTCTTCTATTGCAAGAAGTATTTCGTCTGTCGCTTCTTTAAGACTTGCCTTCACCTTAACCAGCCCTGTCTCTGGGTCCAACTTCCCCCCATGCGCATAAAACCATGTCCTGCACCTGGGGGGCCATGTCAATGTAACTGGAGTGACCCCTGCACTAATCATCTCTTGCTCAGATTGGATCTTAGGTAGATGATGTTAGGGATTGTAAAAGATGTTATATTGTATATATGTAGTACCGTCGGATAGATATACGAAAACTTGTTGTTCGACCAAGCACGGAGAAAGAGATGTCACTTCTCTCTATATATGTTCAGCATGACGATCTTGTGTAATTAATGGTTTCCTTCATTTTCTTATTAGCTAGCATCGAGTTATCTCTATATGTATAGTAGCTACCGTCGACCGAGCACGGAAAAAGAGAGGACACTTCTCCCTATTAGCTAGCTAACACAATATGAAACCCCTAAATTAACCCTCCAAAACCCCCCAACCCCCCCCCCCCCCCCCCTTCAAAAAAAAAAAAAACCCCAGCTGCTGCCAGACGCTCACGCGTGGATGTCCCGGTTGGTGTGACCAACCGGGACTAAAGGTTCTCCTGCCTGGGCTCCCCGCAGCGGCCACGTGGATGCCTTTTGGTCCCGGTTGGTGTTACCAACCGGGACTAAAGGTCCTCCTGCCTGGGCTTCCCGCAGCGGCCACGTGGAGCCCCTTTGGTCCCGGTTCGTAAGCGAACCGGGACTAAAGGTTTTGGGCTTTAGTCCCGACCCTTTAGTCCTGGTTCCAGAACCGGGACTAAAGGCCCTCTGGAACCGGGACTAAAGGCCCTTTTTCTACTAGTGCATGCATGCGACCATTTCGCCTCTCACTTATAGAGAGCGTCTTTTTTCTTTATATGAAAGTGATCATTAAATCAGTTTGGAAAATCCTTCATCTAACTTGTGTCAAAACTTGCCCTTTATTATTCAGTAGTTAGAATCAAATATAGTAAGTATTACCTCTTATGAGGATTCAGGAGTAAGTTGGAATGTGTCTTCGAATTAGCCTAGTTGACTTGGTAGAGAAGTTGATGTATAATCGCATTGCTTGGCTTCACATCTTGAATGGTACGTCACGCATTTAGAAAGAAAGTTAGAAATGCATCTTAAAACAGATCCACTTAATTAGTGTTTTACACAGGTTCAAGATTATTGATTTTGCCTAACCTTCTTGCCCTTTATTCGCATCTCTGCAATACGATGTTGTATAGGTACTTGGCGGCTAAGAGCGAGGCAGATCATTATGAGCAGGAGTTAAAAAGGGAGCAAGAGGAGATCATTGCGGTCCCTGACATTGGTAATTTGATGAATGTTTTCTTTTACCAAAAATATAGAACATGTTTTTTTTTCTCGGTTAGTTAGTTAATCAGAAAGAAGATACTCATACATATGTATATATTACATGCACGTTGCAGAGTTCTAACTCTTGGCATTCCGATTTTCCACATTATCATTATGAACATCCAGAGGCTGCTGAGATCGGAGAGATCATGTCACATTATGGACTCGAACCCCATGAGTATGGCCCTGTGGTGACAGGCCTGCGTAGGAAGCCACAAGCTTGGCTCGAGTTCATGATGAGGTATGTTGTCCTTTTTTACATGACATTTGTGATGAGTTAAGTCTTTTACTATGAAGTATTGATCTTAAGTTGGTCTTAATATTTTAAATCAGGTTTGAGCTGGGACTAGAGAAGCCAGACCCTAGAAGAGCCCTGCACAGAGTGCTCTCACGATAGCGTTTTCCTATGTTGTTGGCGGGTTGGTCCCACTCATGCCCTATATGCTCATTTCCACAGCTCATGATGCAATGCTCACATCGGTCTTGGTCACGCTTGTCGCGCTCTTCTTTTTTGGCTACATCAAGGGCCGCTTCACTGGAAGCCGCCCACTCTTCAGTGCTCTCCAGACTACTTTTATCGGTGCTGCTGCTTCCGCTGCAGCATATGGAATCGCCAAAACTGTGCAAGCTTGACGGTGTATGAATTCTCTCTCATCCAAAGTTTCAATAGCATGGAGTGATTGAATTCACAAAGAAACATGGGATAGGGAGTATTTCGTTTATTTTCAATTCCCGTTTTTCTTTCTTTTTGTGTGGATGTCCTTGTGTTTTCTTTTGAACTATCATGAGTACGGGTGTCATATTCGTCCAGCAGTGAATAAATTAAGGTGCCGGAAGAGGAAGAATGTTATATGGTGGCTTGCGTAAATTAATCTACCGCTCACCTCCGTCTTGAGAATTTGTGCTAGCGTTTCCTTCTAATGGAAGGATTTATGTTGTGTTTATCTGAGATGAATTTGAGATATATTTCATTTATCATATAAGTATACAGTACATATCGTTTTGTGAGTACAAAAGCGAATGATACAGGGTCACTGGGACGTGGGTAAATTTAATATTTAAATAAAATATTTTCTGTAGCATTGTACTTCAAGACATATTTATGAGGCCATTGTTGATATATTCTCTTCTATTGAGCTAGTTGGTCAAAACCACTAATATTACCTACATGATACCACGCACGTTGCTGTGGAATATTAGTATGTAATATATTGTGAAGATTCATGAGGTTTATTCACAGAGAGAAGATATATAGGATAAATAGTTAAATGAATTTTAGGTCATGCAAACCACAGTTGTAAAATGTATAAGAAATAACTATCGTATTAAAAAATCATTTTATACTTTTTCAGTCATGTAAACTAAAGGAAGCTTGTCAGACCAAGGAAACAATTGTAGCACAATAATTCTGGAAAGTCTCGTTACAATATTTCCACATTAAACAGATGTCTTTAGTAAGCACACATACAACGCGGCATGTGGAAAATTCTGGCTAACTTTAAAAATACAAATATGAATAATGTAATTAGTTTAAGCATGATTGGTGTATTAGGAATCCATAGATGGAGACCCACAAGAGAAAAAATCCCTTATCTTGAAATGATCCGAAGTTTTTTCTACTACAAACTAACCAAATTTCATACATAGGAATCAATTTACTATGCTAAGTTGTGGCAGAGACACTGCTCCAAATCTTATAATATAATTATATCTACCACAAACTACCGAACCACACAAAAAATATTACTGGCCAAAAATACTACCTGAACCTACCAAACAATTAACATCATGTTTGGCAAATCCGTATGCACCCTTCAATCTTTGTTTGCAACGGTTCGACACATATATGTTACTCTTGAAATTTTACTGCAGTATATAGTTTTGTTTGGCAAATCTTTATGCACCCTTCAGTCTTTGTTTGCAACGGTTTGACACCCTTCAATCTGTAGTAGGAGATATAGGCACTAGTGCAGAATCGGCCTATAGTGCCGGTTCGTAAGGGCCTTTAGTGCCGGTTCTCCAACCGGCACTAAAGGGTGGGGACTAAAGCCCCCCGCCCCACCCCCTTTAGTCCCGGTTCATCACGGCCCGGCACTAAAGGCCCACCACGTGGCACCTGCCGGCGCCGTGAGCTGGGGGACACCAACCGGGACTAAAAGTATTTAATTTTTTTAATTTTGGTTTATTTTTCCTTTTAATCCTTTAGGGGTTTATGAATTAATTATGGTTTATTTTTCCTTTTAATTTTGTGTTTTCCATTTAATTATTTTTCATTTCAAACATATATTACGCTACTACATACTGTACACGTTGTGTATATATATATAAATAGAATTTCTCGTAGAACCGATCATATATATATATCATCGAATTTCTCGTACGACGACCATTCACATACATATATATATATATATATACAATTTGGTATATACAATTTCTCCTACAATTTGCGGATCATTACATATGCAGGCATTACTGCTTGATCTTGTAATGGTATTCTCCTTTGGGATCTATGACCTGGTCGACCAGAAATCCAGCTATTTCCTCTTGAATTGCTCGTACGCGAGCCGTTGGTAGGAGCTGGCCCCGCATCTCCGTCAGCTATAAGAAGGAGATCAAGACGAATATATTAGTTGTGTGTATATATATTAGCTAGATCATGATAAAAAAATTATGGATAGTGTTCTGGCAACCGTACCCAAACATTTTTTTCGTTTCTGCTCCTTTCAGACGTGATCATGCGAATGTTCTCGCAAACGTAGTATGCGCATAAACTATTCCCCTGCTCCTGCCTCATGCACTTTACGAGAATAAAATTCAATCAGGTAATAATTAATCAAGCATGATAATGGTATTGAAACTAGAATTAAAGAGATGCACGAACGTAGCTAGCTAGTACTACTTAATTACCTTGGGTCGCACCCATGTCAGCTTTTGTTCCCAGTCGCCTGGGACCAGTTTGACAAACTTGGCCCAAGCCCTGCCCGCCGGCAAAGAAAATGAATAAAGGAGTTATTAACTAGTTGATATCAGAAAATGAAGTAAAGAGGCCGACATAGTGCGATAATGATTGAAATTACTTGTCGACCATCCCCTCACGGTTGCGTATTCGGATGGATTCTTATATAGTGAGTCCAGTACTTCAACTTTTCCCTTGTCAACTTCAATGATTAACAAGATCCGGTGGTAACTACATGCACACACGTTTTGTATAATTAAGCGGGCATGTGCATAACTCATCAACTACACTTATTAACATCTAGTAAGTAAAAAATAGAATTTGTAGTACAAGATATAGTAACACTCACCCGAAGTTGTAAGGAAGTAGTATTTCTGGTTGGGTATTTAGTTGCTTCAAAAACTCTAGCAGGAATCTCTCTGTGTCTTTTCTCGAATATTCAGTTTCCCATATCGCCTGATTAACCGTATTTGGGTCAATGAACCCAATGCCATAGCGTCCAACTTTTTTCATTTCATACATCTTCATTCTGCATAATACCACAGAAAAGAATATAGTGAGGATAATTACAGGTAATGAACGAGAGCACAGCTAGCTAGCTAGAGACTTAAATTATAGAAAGAAATCACTTACAGACAATAGCAACTGACGATAGATTTGTCGAGTGCGTCTTGATTGAATAACTGAAACAACTCTGAATAATGAATCCATAAATCTTTTTATGGAAGTAATGCTTTTTCTTGACTTTCACCATGAGGGACTCTTGATTGGTATTTGATGTTTCTTGCATGTACCACGTATGCAAATTGTACAATCTCGTTGGTAGAAGCCTGACATCGTCAGGCTTGACCATAGGTTTGCCGCGGACATATTGCCATTTTACTTCCTCCTCTTTAAGCCCGGGCATTTCCTCAAGGCCTAGGAGTTGTTCAACAGTGACACCGGCCTCATTAGCCTGCCTTTTATGATCGTCGGTTACTACCAGCCGATCGGCGGTACTCACAGGTGTTTGTACAATGAGCGGGGGATCGATTACACTGCCTGTTCTCCCAGCTGGGGAACAATTTTCTCGCTTTTTTTGCCAACTGCTTGGCTCGAGGTCGAGCTCGACTCCTTTTGTCCTGCAAAATATGACTTCTTGATAGACCGCACATAGTCGCAGCCCTTCTGATTGACAGCCGGTCGAGCCATATCAATAAAGTGTTGTGAGACATGCTCAGGAACTTTCTCCTTTGGCGGCGGGGGCGGTTTCAGTCCAAAATGGGCCTTCACTTTGGCATCCACTATGGTGTCGAGTTCCTCCTCAGTCAGGTGGTAAGGCAACTTCGGAAGAGGCTTGAGGCTTGGACCATATTTGAATTTCTTGCCTGTTGTACCTCTAGCCGTCGTAGCTGCGGCCTCTCTCTTCCGTTGTTGCTTAGGCGATGGAGCACGTTGAGTCGGCGGAGATGGCAGACGCGGTGCCGGACTTGGAGGAGGAGGAGTCGGCTGACGCCGTGCCGGACTTGGAGGAGGAGTCGGCTGACGCGGTGCCGGACTTGGAGGAGGAGGAGTTGGCTGACGCCGTGCCGGACTTGGAGGAGGAGTCGGCTGACGCGGTGCCAGACTTGGAGGAGGAGGAGTCGACTTACGCGGCGGCGGACTTGGAGGAGGAGGTGTCGGTGGCCTTGGAAAGACGATGCAATCCTTTTTCCATAGAATGATACGATGTATGGCCTCTCCCAGTGTTCTCTCCTCGTCACCTCCAAGAATGTCAAGTTGTAGCTCTTGTTATCCTGACATCACTTCATCAACCCCGACACGAGCATAGCCAGCTGGAATGGGATTGCAATGGAAGGTTGCTTCAGGGGGATTTGCTAAAGCATAGCCGTCCGCCACCTTCATGGATAAGTTCTTCACTTTCATGTGTAGCTCACAGTTAGTCCTGTCTTTGATATCATCCACAGGGTAGCTAGCTAGTAGTGCATCATCGATATCGGCCGGGGCGGAACCCACGCTGCTTCTCGGCATAGATGGGACGGTGCTATCCAATGCTGGATCGATCTGCTCATGCTGCCGCTGAGACGCCCTTTCCTGGCTGAGTGAGTCGATCTGCTCCTGCTGCCGCCTGAAAGCGCGTTCCAACTCCAGGTGCTTTGATTCTAGGCCTTCAAGGCGGAGTGCTTCCTCCTTCTTCTTCTGCTCCTTCTGCTTCTTCTTTCTCGCACGGCTTCTGTAGTCGTCGTTCCAATCCGCAAACCCCTCAAACCATGGAACAACACCTTTGCCTCGTGTTCTTCCTGGGTGTTCAGGATTCTTTAGGGCGCGCGTAAGCTCGTCGTTCTCTCTGTTGGGCGTGAACACCCCCGTTCGAGCTTCTTCTATTGCAAGAAGTATTTCGTCTGTCGCTTCTTTAAGACTTGCCTTCACCTTAACCAGCCCTGTCTCTGGGTCCAACTTCCCCCCATGCGCATAAAACCATGTCCTGCACCTGGGGGGCCATGTCAATGTAACTGGAGTGACCCCTGCACTAATAATCTCTTGCTCAGATTGATCCCACTTAGGCAGGGCCACCTGGTAGCCACCTGGCCCCAGAGTATGGTGCCACTTCTTTTTTGCAGCGTTAATCTTGTTTTTTCTCGACCGTTCCTTAGCGTGTTCCGATTCCTTGAACTTCATGAAAGCGTCCCAGTGATCTTTTGCCTGCACCAGTGCTCCCTTGAATTCTGGAGTCTTCTTTATTGCTTTGACGTACGAAGTCCATGTATTTTTCTTGAAGGTGTTGAATGCGATCGCCATCTTTTTAAGAGCATAGTTTCTGACTTTCTTCAGATCTGCATCTGTCAAATTATCTGGTAGGGTGAAATGCCGCATGAGCGAATCCAAAAGCACATCTTTTGCTTTTTCCATTCTTGAACGGAGATCGGGATTTGGTCCCTGACAATAACTCCGCATTGATTCTTGAACTTGGTTGCATTTTTCCTAGGTTCAAGCGGTTCGCCATTTGATGTTTTGATGGAATCGAGGTTGAACTTTACGCCAGGGTCCAACTTTCTGGCCGGGCCTCGAACTACCCTGTCGCTTGTAGAAGATTTGCTCGATCCGGAGGCCTAAAAGAAGAAAGATCGATTTGTTAATACATACAAATCAATTAAGACATGTAATGATCACCGGATGGCTTATATAATAAATATACCTCGCCGGTCTTTGTTATTTGAAGAACATTTTCTTCGTCAACATCGTTGTCGTCGCCTTCATCTATTCGTTCGTCTTCATCAAATATCATACAACCCTCACCGGAATTGTTCAGATATTGCGAGCCGTCATCATCTTCAGGTTCATGCTCTGGGCTCGGGAAGCGTATGATGTCGAACAGAGCCTCTTCTCCTTCTCTGCCGGTATTGTCCATAGCTTTTATTTAACTAATCCAGAAGAAAGATAAAACAATTTAGTATTCAAATTAGAATGCATGCAATCAATAAGGAAAAACTGAATCATAGTACATAATATGCATCTCGAATAATTCATATAATATGCATCATCGAATATAATCTCGAATAAATCGTCTCGAATATTATCGAATATAATCTCGAATACATCTCAAGTATTATCACTAGCTAATACAGATCGAATATTATCGAAGAATCTAGTTCACTCGCGGTTCCTGAGGCGCGGGCGGTGGACACCCAAAGAGAAGGAACCATCACAGGATCATAGCTCGGGTGAGATCCCTGAAGAACCTGCTAGGTATTGGAGAACCTGACGTCCAACGCATCCATGTAGCAACGGACGTGCTCGTCCTCCTCCCTGACACAGCGACGTACCACCTCCGACGGGGCCGGCTACCTCCGCACCGAAAGTGGCCCACGCGAACGCCACCAAAGAAGCTCCGGGTCGACGACGGGACCCGGGACCGGGTTCTTCACCAAGCTGCGCGCCCCTGAAGGTAGCACCTCCCCGTGCCAACCCGGCGGAGCCTAGTCCTGAATGTTGCCCCTCTGAAGCAGGACGTCGTCGCGAACGAGTCAACGACGAGGATGCGGGCCGGGCATCGTTGACTCCGAGAAGAAATTCTATGCAAATTTAATATTTTTTAAATGCTTGATTGTGATTTCTTATATACGAGGAACCTTCAGAATCATAACGGATTCTCTTAACCTTTAAGGGATTTAACAAAATGGCGCCATTGTGGATGTGCAGAAAATGGTCCATATTTTTCCTGATATCATCTACCCTTCTATATGTCACGTTGTCTAGCTAGTGTCAAAGGAAAAAAATCATGGCTTCATCATTAGCCGGAAGTAACAGGCGCATGATGGTACGAAGCTGTCCAAAGTTGTTTTGGAACGGAGTCCCGGATAGGATAATTAGCTTTTTGGTACGAAGTTTAGCAAGAACCTTCCGAATATCGCTATTTGGAAGGCCTTTTTGCTGAACTTCGTACCAAAAAAGCTAATTATTCTATCAAGAACTCCGTTCCAAAACAACTTTGAAAAGCTTCGTACCATCATGCGCCTGTTACTTCCGGCTAATGATGAAGCCATGGTTTTCTTGAATCGTTTGACACTAGCTAGACAAAACGTGACATATAGAAGGGTAGATGCATGAGATCAGAAAAAAATTGGATCAACTTGTGCACATCCATAATGGGGGCATTCATAAATCCCTTAAAGGACTAAGAGAATCTATTGTATACATACATATACTAATTGCAAATCTAACATTCATCTAACATTTCTATATCTTTTTTATATCTAAAGTTTATATAGCAATAAAAAAAGTATAAAAAACTAAAAAACATTTCTATATCTTTTTTATATCTAACATTTATCTAGCTATAACTAAAAGTATAAAAAACTAAAAAACATTCATCTAACATTTATATATGTAACATTTCATCTAACATTTATATATCTAACATTTCATCTAACATTTATATAACTAAAAGTATAAAAAAACTAGAAAACAGAAAAACAGAAAATAAAAATGTGTGTGTGTGTGTGTGTGTGTGTGTGTGTTCATGCATGTGTGTGTGTGTGTGCGGGCTCGATCGATGGGAGGGCGGCCATGGCGGCAGGGGCTCACAGCGGGGCGACGGCCGGCGAGTCATCGGCGACAGCGACAGCGACGGCGACGGCGACGGCGCACGAGGTCGCGAGGATAGCGGCGGCATCGGGGAGGAGGCCGGCGCGGGCGGCCGGCGTCGGGGAGGAGGCCCTGGCTTTTTCCATTCTTGAACGGAGATCGGGATTTGGTCCCTGACAATAACTCCGCATTGATTCTTGAACTTGGTCGCATTTTTCCTAGGTTCAAGCGGTTCGCCATTTGATGTTTTGATGGAATCGATGTTGAACTTTACGGCAGGATCCAACTTTCTGGCCGGGCCTCGAACTACCCTGTCGCTTGTAGAAGATTTGCTCGATCCGGAGGCCTAAAAGAAAAAAGATCGATTCGTTAATACATACAAATCAATTAAGACATGTAATGATCACCGGATGGCTTATATAATAAATATACCTCGCCGGTCTTTGTTATTTGAAGAACATTTTCTTCGTCAACATCGTTGTCGTCGCCTTCATCTATTCGTTCGTCTTCATCAAATATCATACAACCCTCACCGAAATTGTTCAGATATTGCGAGCCGTCATCATCTTCCGGTTCATGCTCTGGGCTCGGGGAGCGTATGATGTCGAACAGAGCCTCTTCTCCTTCTCTGCCGGTATTGTCCATAGCTTTTATTTAACTAATCTAGAAGAAAGATAAAACAATTTAGTATTCAAATTAGAATGCATGCAATCAATAAGGAAAAACTGAATCATAGTACATAATATGAATCTCGAATAATTCATATAATATGCATCATCGAATATAATCTCGAATAAATCGTCTCGAATATTATCGAATATAATCTCGAATACATCTCGAGTATTATCACTAGCTAATACAGATCGAATATTATCAAAGAATCTAGTTCACTCGCGGTTCCTGAGGCGCGGGCGGTGGACACCCAAAGAGAAGGAACCATCACAGGATCATAGCTCGGGTGAGATCCCTGAAGAACCTGCCAGGTATTGGAGAACCTGACGCCAACGCATCCATGTAGCGACGGACGTGCTCGTCCTCCTCCCTGACACGGCGACGTACCACCTCCGACGGGGCCGGCTGCCACCGCACCGAAAGTGGCCCACGCGAACGCCACCAAAGAAGCTCCGGGTCGACGATGGGACCCGGGGCCGGGTTCCTCACCAAGCTGTGAGCCCCTGAAGGTAGCACCTCCCAGTGCTAGCCTGGCGGAGCCTAGTCCTGAACGTTGCCCCTCTGAAGCAGGACGTCGTCGCGAACGAGTCAACGACGAGGATGCGGGCTGGGCATCGTTGACTCCGAGAAGAAATTCTATGCAAATTTAACATTTTTAAATGCTTGATTGTGATTTCTTATATACGAGGAACCTTCGGAATCATAACGGATTCTCTTAACGTTTAAGGGATTTAACAAAATGGCGCCATTGTAGATGTGCAGAAAATGGTCCATATTTTTCCTGATATCGTCTACCCTTCTATATGTCACGTTGTCTAGCTAGTGTCAAAGGAAGAAAACCATGGCTTCATCATTAGCCGGAAGTAACAGGCGCATGATGGTACGAAGCTGTCCAAAGTTGTTTATATAACTAAAAGTATAAAAAACTAAAAAACATTCATCTAACATTTATATATGTAACATTTCATCTAACATTTATATATCTAACATTTCATCTAACATTTATATAACTAAAAGTATAAAAAAACTAGAAAACAGAAAAACAGAAAATAAAAGTGTGTGTGTGTGTGTGTGTTCATGCATGTGTGTGTGTGTGCGGGCTCGATCGATGGGAGGGGCGGCCATGGCGGCAGGGGCTCACAGCGGGGCGACGGCCGGCGAGGCGAGGCGAGTCGTCGGCGACGGCGACTGCGACGGCGACGGTGACGGCGCACGAGGTCGCGAGGAGAGCGGCGGCGTCGGGGAGGAGGCCGGCGCGGGCGGCCGGCCTCGGGGAGGAGGTGCGGGCGGCCGGCGTCGTCGGGGAGGAGGCGCGGGCGGCCGGCGTCGGGGAGGAGGCGCGGGCGGCCAGCGTCGGCGGTGGCGGCGACGATCTCCGGCGTCGGGGGAGGCGACGGCGTTGCGCAGCAGCTTGGCGGCGTCTCGCGCGTTCGGCGTCGTCGAGAGAGAATGGAGATCGATCTGATTTTTTGCGCTTATATAGAATGACCTTTAGTCGCGGTTGGTGGATCCAACCGCGACTAAAGGTAGCCTTTTGTCGCGGTTGGAGCCACCAACCGCGACTAAAGGTATTTTTCGCTAGGTAAAGCGGCGGGAAGCGCAGACCTTTAGTCGCGGTTGCAGCTACCAACCGCGACTAAAGGTCTCGTGCTGCCACAGCCGCGGTGCAAAAAGTTTAGTCCTACCTCGCCCAGCGAAGGGCAGCCGCACTGGTTTATAAGCCCCGATGCGGCTGCTCCCTCGAGCTCCTCTCTAAGCAGGCCTATGTGGGCCTATTGAACCTGTGCTGCCCTGTTGGGCCTACTGGGCCTTGTGAGCCTGCGCTTGGGGCCACTAGGGGGGCTTTTTTTTTACTTTTCAATTTTTTCAATTTTTGTTTTATTTATTTTCTTTTGTTTCTGAGTTTTTTTTTTGCTTTATTTAGAGTTAATGAGTGAATCTTTTTGCGTTAGGTCAAAAAAATTATAAACTTTCTATTAGTGGCAGTAGTTTTAAAATTAGAATAGTTTAAATTCGAATTATTTGAAATTTGTGTGAATTACTAGTTTGTGAATAACTTTACTTTAAAAATAGATTTTGCAGTGATTCTTTTTTCTGTTGTTTAATATTAGCGTGTTTTATCATTATATTCAATTTGGTAATCCTTAGGTTATTTAAAAAATGAAATGCCTTTGTAACAGACGAGTTTTCATCTGAAACCCTGATACTTCAAAAGAGATTGTCCATTTTGTACACGAAGTGCATCCAGTTTTTGCCGTAACCCTCTCAACTTTTTAGCACATGCTATGTGGGTGAAATGATGATACCATGCCAACTTTTAACCTTTTCAGAGTTCACTTGTAGTGCTTTTCAATTTCAAGGTCATTTAGCTCAAACAAATCAGTAAATGCATGAAAAATAGCAAATGAAGTCAGAAAGGGTTGAAAATTGATGTCGTGGCTTCGAATGGTGCATACTGAACACACAAAAAGTCTGGAGTTGAAATCAATTTAAAATAATGAAATGCCTTAGTAACAGACGAGTTTTCGTCTGAAACCCTGATACTTCGAAAGAGATTGTCCATTTTGTACACGAAGTGCATCCAGTTTTTGCCGTAACCCTCTCAACTTTTTAGCACATGCTATGTGGGTGAAATGATGATTCCATGCCAACTTTTAACCTTTTAAGAGTTCATTTGTAGTGCTTTTCAATTTCAGGGCCATTTAGCTCAAAAAAATCAGTAAATGCATGAAAAATAGCAAATGAAGTCACAAAGGGTTGAAAAATGATGACGTGGCTTTGGACATAATATTTCGACGCGTTTCAAATGCCAAAACACATAAGTACACTACTATTACAAAGATTCCCTCCGGTTTGTCCGAAGTGGGACTTTCCAGATATATAAATCTGGAAACTAACTAGAGAAGCCGGTCACATCCCAGAGTGGGATCTTTGGGTATAAAACTTTTTCTTCGCGTGTGTCCCTTTGCGTCGTAACTATGGACAATCTTCATCGTTTAACTTGATGATCGGGTCAACAATAACTCTGAAGGGAGCAATTTCATGAAACTTTTCATAATCTTCTGACATGTCTGTCTTGTCCTCCACTCCCACGATGTTTCTTTTCACTGAAAGAACTATGTGGCGCTTTGGCTCATCGTATGATGTATTCGCTTCCTTATCTTTTCTTTTTCTCGGCTTGGTAGACTTGTCCTTCACATAGAAAACCAGCGCCACATCATTGGCTAGGACGAATGGTTCGTCTGCGTACCCAAGATTGTTGAGATCCACTGTTGTCATTCCGTACTGCGAGTCTTCTTTTACCCCGCCTCCTGTCAGATTGCCCCATTTGCACCGAAACAAAGGGACCTTCAAACAAAGTCCATAGTCAAGTTCCCATATCTCCTCTATGTAACCATAATATGTGTCCTTTGGCCTATTGGTGTTTGCTGCATCAAAGCGGACACCACTGTTTTGGTTGGCGCTCTTTTTATCTTCGGCGATCGTGTAAAATGTATTCCCATTTATCTTGTACCCTTTGAAAGTCAATATAGTCGAAGATGGTAACTTGGACAGCAAGTACAGGTCATCTGCAATAGTGTCGTCATGCATGAGACGTGTCTGCAACCAACCGGCGAAAGTCACCGTTTGTTCATGTGTAATCCAGTCGTCAGACTGCTCCGGGTGTTTGGAGCGTAGAATATTCTTGTGTTACTCGATATACGGAGCCACCAAGGCGGAACTTTGTAGAACTGTGTAGTGTGCTTGCGCCAAAGAATGCCCGTCCCGTCATATTACTTAATTCTTTCCTAGCGTGCCTTTTCCACCCAGTCTGCCCTCATGCCGCGATTCAGGAACACCAATCGGCTTAATGTCAGGAATAAAGTCAACACAAAACTCAATGACCTCCTCTGTTTCATGGCCCTTGGAGATGCTTCCTTCTGGCCTAGCACGATTATGAACATATTTCTTTAAGACTCCCATGAACCTTTCAAAGGGGAACATATTGTGTAGAAATACAGGACCCAGAATGGCAATCTCCTTGACTAGGTGAACTAGGACGTGTGTCATGATATTGAAGAAGGATGGTGGGAACACCAACTCGAAACTGACAAGACATTGCACCAAATCATTCTCTAACCTTGGTAGGATTTCTGGATCGATTACCTTCTGAGAGATTGCATTGAGGAATGCACATAGCTTCACAATGGCTAATCGAACGTTTTCCGGTAGAAGCCCCCTCAATGCAACCGGAAGCAGTTGCGTCATAATCACGTGGCAGTCATGAGACTTTAGGTTCTGGAACTTTTTCTCTGCCATATTTATTATTCCCTTTATATTCGACGAGAAGCCAGACGGGACCTTCATACTGAGCAGGCATTCGAAGAAGATTTCCTTCTCTTCTTTGGTAGGAGCGTAGCTGGCATGACCCTGAAACTGCTTTGGATCCATGCCGTCTTCTCCGTGCATACGTTACTGGTCCTCCCGTGCCTCCGGTGTATCTTTTTTCTTGCCATACACGCCCAAGAAGCCTAGCAGGTTCACGCAAAGATTCTTCGTCACGTGCATCACGTCGATTGCAGAGCGGACCTCTAGGTCTTTCCAATAGGCTAGGTCCCAAAATATAGATTTCTTCTTCCACATGGGTGCGCGTCCGTCAGCGTCATTCGGAACAGATTGTCCGCCAGGACCCTTTCCAAAGATTACTTTTAAATCCTTGACCATATCAAGTATATCATCACCAGTACGGTGGCGAGCCTTCTTTCGGTGATCTGCCTCACCTTTGAAATGCTTGCCTTTCTTTCTTACGGGATGCCTGCTCTGAAGAAATCGACGATGCCCCAGGTACACATTCTTCTTACATTTATCCAAATATATACTGTCGGTATCATCTAAGCAGTGCGTGCATGCGTGGTATCCCTTGTTTGTCTGTCCTGAAAGGTTACTGAGAGCAGGCCAATCATTGATGGTTACAAACATCAATGCATGTAGGTCAAATTCCTCCCGTTCTTTCTCATCCCACGCACGTACACCTTTTCCATTCCACAGCTGTAAAAGTTCTTCAACTAATGGCCTTAGGTACACATCAATGTCGTTGCCAGGTTGCTTGGGGCCTTGGATGAGCACTGGCATCATAATGAACTTCCACTTCATGCACAACCAAGGAGGAAGGTTATAGATACATAGAGTCACAGGCCATGTGCTATGATTGCTGTTCTACTCCCCAAAAGGATTAATGCCATCTGCACTTAAACCAAACCATACGTTCCTTGCGTACTTTGCAAAGTCCTTCCACTTTCACTCGATTTTTCTCCACTGCGATCCATCAGCGGGTACTCTTAACTTCCCGTCTTTCTTACGGTCTTCGTTGTGCCATCGCATCAACTTGGCATGCTCTTTGTTTTGGAACAAACGTTTCAACCGTGGTATTATAGGAGCATACCACATCACCTTGGTAGGAATCTTCTTCCTGGGGCGCTCGCCCTCAACATCACCAGGGTCATCGTGGTCGATCTTATAACGCAATGCACAGCATACCGGGCATGCATTCAAATCCTCGTACTCACCGCGGTAGAGGATGCAGTCATTAGGGCATGCATGTATCTTCTGCACCTCTAATCCTAGAGGGCAGACAGCCTTCTTTGCTTCGTACGTACTGTCGGGCAATTCGTTGTCCTTTGGTAGCTTCTTCTTTAACATTATCAGCAACTTTTCAAATGCCTTGTCAGATACACCATTCTCTGCCTTCCATTGCAGCAATTCCAGTGTGCTACCCAGCTTTTTCTTGTCATCTTCGCAATTTGGGTACAACAATTTCTTATGATCCTCTAACATGCGCTGCAACTTCAGCTTCTCCTTTTCACTTGCGCAGTTTCTCTTTGCATCGGCAATGTCCCGACAAAGATCATCAGCGGGCTCATCTGATGCCTCCTCTTCAGCTCCTTCCCGCATTGCCAGCTCAGCTTCTTCCCCCATTGTTGTACCATCGTATTCATGGAACCCATGGCCAGGATAGCTGTCGTCATCCTCTTCTTCTTCATTCTCTTCCATTAGGACCCCTCTTTCTCCGTGCTTGGTCCAACAGTTATAGCCGGACATGAAACCGGACTCAAACAGGTGGACGTGAATGGTTCTTGAGTTAGAGTAATTTCGATCATTCTTACAGCCAGCACATGGACAATACATAAAACCATCCGCCCGCTTGTTTGCCTCAACCGCAACCAGAAAAGTATGCACGCCATTAATGAACTGGGGAGAGCATCGGTCATCGTACATCCATTGCCGGCTCATCTTCATTACACGACACCGAAAAGACCAAATTAATACAAGTTCATACATAAAGTTCATACACACTTGTTCTCATAAAACAACATACAAACTCTCTAGCTAAAGCCTTTAAATGCAACAACAAATGCGATCAAGATCGCAACTAAGGTAACAATTGATCCAACAGCATAGTGATACCAAGCCTCACTATCAATGGCATATTTTTTAAATTTTCTAATCTTCAAGCGCATTGCATCCATCTTGATCTTGTGATCATCGACGACATCGGCAACATACAACTCCAGTTTCATCTTCTCTTCTTCAACTCTTTTCAATTTTTCTTTCAAATACTCGTTTTCTTTTTCAACTAAATTTAACTTCTTGACAAGAATATCTATGTCGGTTGCAATTTCCGGTTCACATACCTCCTAGATAAAAATATCTATGTCAACTTGATGGGCATAATTGTCATAAACACGAAATGCAACAAATAGTTATAAAAGAGATTATATACCACATCCGAATCATAAACCGGACGAGGGCCGACGGGGACGGATATCAAAACCATGCCACTATGTATAACAAACAACCATATAGGTAAGAAAACTATACAAGTAACTATCTAAATCTTACAAACATGATTTTTTTTATAAAAAGGATAAGAACAAGAGACTCACCAAGGTGGTGCCGGCGACGGGACGGTGCGGGCGATCGACGGTGGTTAGGACGGGGACGGGAAGGCACTAAGTAAACCACACCTACACATGCAAAGTAAGAAGTTAATTTGAGCTCAAATTGCATATAAATCAAATAAACTACCACATATAAATACTCCCAAACTAAAACCCACAAATCACTATACTTATAGAGCATTGCAAGAGCTAATCTAGCAATGAGAGATGAAAGGACAAAGTTGCTAACCTTTGTGAACACTTGGATGGATGGGGTGCCTCCAAATCTTGACAAATTTTGGCAAAAATGGAGGTGAGCTCGAGCAAGGGGAAGAACAAAGGAGAGGAAGAAGGGGAAAAACAGGGAGGAGTGTGCTCGGGCTGGCCGAAGGGTTCATATAGGGGATCTTTAGTCCCGGTTCGTGACACGAACCGGGACTATAGGTGAGCCTATAGTCCCGGTTCGTGTCACGAACCGGGACTAAAGGTGATTGTGGGGCCCCAGGCTGACACCAGCCTGCCACCACCCCTTTAGTCCCGGTTCGTGTTACGAACCGGGACTAGAGGTCCGGAACGAACCGAGACTAATGGTCACATTAGTGCCGGTTCAAAACCAGACCGGGACTAATGCTTTGGACAAAAGGTCTGTTTTCTACTAGTGAGGGTAGCTGCCTAGCTGGTACAAAAGAGAGATGGCCATAGTACAACGTAAGATAAACAGAACAATAGACTCCAGTAGTAAGAATTATTGTGAATGTAATTTGCAATAAAAACTCTTTAGGTTAAGGGCTCTAACCGTATATAATATCCAACCATTTGAGTATGTAGATTCTAGGCCAAACGAGAAAATAAGAAAATTTTGGCAATCAGACCTATTGCCCCCATGATGCTCTACACTAACCCGTGAGGTCCCGCGGACTACGGAAGAAAAGGATTGCACAAGGTGCCCCTAAGTGGGGCGAGGAGCATGACGAGGTGCTCAGAATTGACGAAATTTGATTCTAAGGATGAAGAGACCGATTGTGATGATGCCCATCGCCCGCGAGCAAACACTTGACCATAATACATCAGTGTGTGGAACGCCATTCAAGCAACTCCCACTGTCCACTTCGTAGGAGCTCTACCGCCGCCCTTGCATTGGACACTGCCACCCTAGAAAGTGACGGACAAAGTAATTCAATATTGTATGGAACTGACATATTTCCTGCAGGGATCTCACATTTGGGAATAAAACAATAACAGTTATATTAATGATCTTTGGGAGGTAGACGCCGTTTACGAAACCAAGGAATGCAGCCGTTTTCTCGCAGAGCCGAGTCAGGCTAGTAAGAAGTAGCTACTTTATGCAGCTTTGTATCTGGTCCGGGACCTCATCATAGCAAACCATCTACACACTTTTTTAAACCAATGGTCAATCAAACAACTTTCCTCAGCCTTCTTTTCTGGTTAATTGAGCAAGCCCTGAGACCGAGATGGATGCACTCCTGCATGCAAAGGAAGAGAGGTGTATAGAATAGAGCCGAGAATATCTCACCTAGAACGTGCTTTTGGTACCATGGAACCCATTGAGATAAAACATCCACCTTTCTTGGAGTGTGGGCTGACACGACAAAAAGTCCGGAGGCAACAACGATGTAGAAGAACCGAGAAGCCGAGCATGAACCAAGTAAGGGTGAGGCCCCCGAAGCCATTTTATTGCCAATGCATATTACACGTGCAAGAAAACTTGTGAATGAGAAAACCCAAAGAACCACCTCTTATGCAATCAACAAAGAAAATCGAGAACCTCCATAGGAAGGCACCGACGCAGGCATTGCGGCCAGCAGTCGTACAGACGTCCTCTCACTATTTGTCGCCTCCTTTCTTTATCAATAGAAAAAAAAATACGAGCTACTAAAACCACTGTGTGAAGTTATTTATGGTTTGCAATGGTTTCTCGAAGGTTTAATGTGGTTAGTTTATACAAATATATTAGGGGAAATATTTCTTGTCTCGATACATTGCATTGCATGAAATAGAGGCCTTCTTGTTGGGGAACGCGAGTATCGGTACTGTATAGTGTCTTTCTTACAATGCCAAGAACGGCCACAAGTAGGAAGCAACTTTGTTGTTTTTTTATATAAAGAGAGCATCCTCTTCCATTTTTATTACAAGAAACCACAATTTCTTACAAGCTACCAAGACGAACATGAAATAAAAGGAGCAAACACTGCATGACCTACCTGAGCAGCGTGAGCTAGACTCATCTTCCAAGACATACTGCAAAAGGCTATATCAACTATAGGCCGATAACCGACAAGACAGCTATACTCCAAACTCCATCGTCTTGGGAGTCCCCAGGCAGGGCCGTCCGCGAGGGGGGGAGATGGAAGCAGGGGCGGACGCCCCGGCCTATCCAAAGGCGAGAGATGAGATCGCGCATGTGCACCTAGTGATTGGTCTCAATCTCCATTTTCCAATTGATATCCTTCTCCCCTTGTAAGTCAATCTACACCTTCCACTCTCTTGCGTTTGCCATCCTAGGAACCTGTATTACCTAGCTAACTCATTCTTCAACGATCTATAGTGCTAGGTGCTAGCACGCTTCGATCTTCTACTCCTGTTTATGTGCAATATATCGCCGCTTCACCAGCTCCCACGCGGCCATGTCGAGAGGCGAAAGGCCGAGTTGCTGAAAGAAGATCACAGCAAGCCCACCAGACATTGTGGCGGTGCGATTTGAATCCAAAGAAGAAACCGATGCCCTATGTAATTCTGCTACGATAATTTATAAATAGATTATTGATGATTCAATATTGCATATTCATTGTACGAATTGGGATGTTGATAATCGATTGATTAGACATTGCTTATGCGTATATATTTTCTAACATTTGTCCTTTGTGAGTTCGACTTGATAGTCGATCAGATTTTATTGAGTTTGTCCGGTAGCTCGGTAAAGTTCGTACTAGTTTTTTGTGCAGGAACTTTGTAACTTTGCACTGCTTTTTGACTCAGTAATATCTTCATTAAATTTCATAAATCATCTAAAAAGTATGCATCTATAAATATTAGAAAAGATTAGTATATCATGAATAGAACATATGAATATTACTTTTGAATCCATTTTTTAGTGTTTTGTGGCACCATTTTATTTATACAAACATTGATTGTTATTGAGGTATTTATATTACAAGGCCTCGAGTTATAGTTTCGCCCCATATCCCCGGAATCTCAAGGCCGGCCTGTCCACAGGCCAGATCTCTAGGAGATGGTGAACTAAGCAAGAAATCAAACAAGTAGCATGCATATTATTTTTGCTAGGAGGAGACTAAACGACCACTAGGAGGGGACTGAAGCAAACAAAATCTTCAAACATCAGACTGAACAGAAGGAAGCCTTGATATCTTCATCCAGTCGTGATCCTGTTTATCATCCCTCCACCCAAGCGTGGCCTTGAAGACTCGGCCACAAGTAAGAAGCAACACTGTTAACAACGTAGCGTCTTTCTGTCACAAAATGTTTCTTTAATAATGTAGAAACTCATAAGAACAATAGTGGAATCCATTTAAATGAGTAACAAACACGATACCAACAACTTCATGGAAGTTATTGTGAACAATTAAGATCTGTGTATAAATTCCATCAAGTTGATCTGTGGTTTTCCGAAGGTTAATATCCACTAATATCAAACTTTAGGTCACCCCAAAGTCCAAACTGATATGTAACCTGGCACAAACGACGGATGCAAAAATCTTAATTGTTTACAATAACTGGGAATGTGTAAATGTGATCTCTATCTACTCATTATAGAGAGGCATCTAAGACTACAAGGCTGTCAAAACTCCATGAACATAACCGAAAACCGAACAAAGCAACATGAGTGACCATGCCCTGGTAACATCAGAGCTAACAAACTTGCAGTAACTCAGGCTTCATAAAAGGTATCATCGGTAACACGACAGTTTGACTCATACACAACCCATCGGATAGAAGAAGCAATGTTTAGTCTTCCTTAATACGCTGAAACCAATAGTCACCAGAAAGAGATGATAAGTAGTTGGCATGTCCTGAAAATGAAAAGCAGCAACATGTATGTTCCTTGAGTCCTAAACAAACACCCACACCAAAACTTATAGATATAGAGAATATAATGAAAAAAGTAATGTCCACACAAGAAACGGTTTGCACATCATTACTAAGACAAATGTAGGTCCAAACTACGTACACTGCAACTAACAAGTACTGGATATAACTTATGACTATTTGCACAACATAATTTAATATCTTCCTAGATGTCCTCTAATTCATGATGGGGTTCTAGCTCTGAAGAAAATCCTCTAGAAATTAAGACTAAACGTCTAAAGGTGATCTTCATCAAGATTGTCTTCCATAAAGCTTAGGATACTCTTAGTTGGGACTTCCTTTGGGATGTCCTTCAGTGCAAGGGTTTCGATAAGTGTTGATCCCTAGGATCATGCAGCTAGTTAGTAGTGGGAGCATGACCACAAACATCAATGGAGAGACGGGCCCTATTCAAACCCTTGAGGGGTGTGGGGCAGGGCGACCCGTTTTCCCCATTATTGTTTAACCTTGTTGTGGACGCCCTCATCGTTGTTCTAGAAGCGACAAAAGCGTCGGTCCACTTGAGAGTGGTAGTTCCCCATTTGATCGCTGGGAGTGGTGTCTCTCATCTTTAGTATGCTGATGACACCATCCTGGTGGTAGAAGAAACTTCCATGGACATAGTTAACCGGAAGTTTCTCCTACTCTGTTTCTAGGTGATGTCGGGTTTGATAGTTAATTTCTACAAGAGTGAGGTGATGGTAATGGGTTACTCTGACCGCGAAAGTCAAACATTGCTAACCTTCTAAACTATCACCATGGTTTCTTCCTGATTTCTTACCTTGGTCTTCCAGATAACGATGCGAGGATTCTCATGCAAAACCTTCGTCCAATCGTGTCCAACGTCGGGTGGATCCTTGGCAAGATAGACTTTGTTTGAAGGCATACAAGTCGTCCTCATCACGTTCATGGCTAGCCTCCTGATGTTTGCTATGGGCTTATTCTTGGTTCCATAGGGCTCTCATGTAGACATTGATAAATACCAATCTATATTCTTTTTTTTTTGGGGGGGGGGGGGGAGCAGATAAGCAAAAGTACCATATGGTTAAACGGGCGGACATATGCATACCAAAGTACCAGGGGGTCTAGGCATCATTTCTACTAGGTGCATAAATATTTGGCTTATGACCAAATGGATTTGGAGGGTTGTTTTTATGATGGTGGTTTGTGGCTGGACCTTTCGAAGATAAGTACCTGTAGAGTCAATATTTTTCTATGTGTCACCTCGCTAAGGGCTCTCAATTTGGCAAGATATTAAGTCTCTCAAGCTGTAATTTCGCCTTTGCACTAGAGTCAAGGTAGGACCCGGTTATTCAGTCTTATTATGGCTCGTGTGGTGGCTTGGGGATCGTCCGTCGAGAGATCAATTTCCTGCTCTGTTTGGTATTTCCGACCATCCATATATTTTGTTAGCCTCGGTGGTTCTCCAAGGGGTTGGCAACCTCTTGCTCGATCTCTCTCTGGGTCGGACCGGCTTGTGGATTGTATGTTCTTCCTGGACGGCCTCATCGATCTCTCGCTCTCCAATTCGCCGGACATTACCTCATGGATGTTGTGACCTTCGTGTCAATTCTCCATGAAATCCTTGTGCAGTAAGCTAGCGGGGGAATAGGGACCGGAGATGATTGAGCTATGGAAGATGCCTCCTCGATGTATAACTTTTTCCTTCGGCAACTTATACGTGGAGGGCTTCCTTCTGGTGACCAAGTGTTGAAACACCATGGACCGGGGGTTGGCAGTGCCCTCTCTGCGGGGTGGTGGAGGACATGAAGCATATCTTTTTCTCATGTGTTGCTGTCGAGTTTCTTTGGTGTTGCGTCCACAAACACTAGGGCAATGGGTGATATCTTGCCAACTTCATTGACGCATATATAAGTACTGCCACTTGTACTAGCCAGAACGAGAGGTTGATGTGGATATTCTTTGGCACACTCGCTTCGAAACTTGGGACACTAAAAAAATGCTCGTCATTGAGCATGTGCACCGCACTCGAGCCACTGACGCTATATACAAATTGTATGGTTTCATGCAGTTATGGAATCCCCAGAGTAAAAGGCATGATCGGCAAGCTATCGTAGGGCTTACAAAGAATTTCAACGCACGGGATTCTCGGCTCGTTATGTCTACCTATCCCCCCGATTCCTTTTGCTTTTAGTGGGCGTGTTATGCCGCTACACCCAACTTGAACTATTTGTTTGTTAATCCTATGTTGTGTGTTCCAATTGAACTTTGAACTATGTATCATCGCAATGGCTTTATCTATAAAGCGGAACGAAAACCTTTTTCGGAATAATTGGGATGTTAACTCACATTTTCTATATTCGGTGACAGAATCATGGAGATACTCGTCCACTATATGCTTTCATTACTTACTAGAAGTTGCATACTATTCCAACTGAATAATCAGATGCACATACTAATCAAAGCCATGCATCACTGCCGGTTATAAAACAGCCTAAGGTACAATGAGAAGTATGGCTAGCCCGGTGCATTATGGTGTTCATGGTGTCTGGGTGGTTCTTGCATGGCGGTGGTGACGCCATTCCGTCGGAGCAAGTATGATGTTCGTATGCACCTGCTTGTCTCCTGGGTAATGTGTGGCTCGATCGGAGGATTTTGGGTCCGGCACCATTGGTCTACCTCTGCCGTAGGGTTGCTCTCTGTTGGCAGTGGCTAAGGCTCCTTCCTCTGAGCTTGGATAGGTGGAGGGGCTTAGGGCTTTGGGAAAAAGCCTTGGTTCAACTGAGGTCACAGGATATCGACGACTATGCTTCTTGGAGATTTCGTCAAAGAGTTCCTCCTCTCCACTAGGTTGTGGTTTGTTTGGTTTAAGGGTTGGTGTGGAGGTTGTTGGTGTGGCTAGACTTATCACGATGTCAGGCGGGGCTGTTGTGGGTTGCTCTGGGTGTAAGCCTTCGTTCGATGGGGGTCGAAGAATACTGGTGGTGATGCTTCTTGAAGGCGCCTCCCAAGAGTTGGCCCACACATCGCCGGGTTGTGGGTATGTTGTTGGTGGAGTTCGAGTTGGCCAATGTTGGTACGGTTGTTGTGGCTTTTTGTTTTTGCACGGATGTCCCTTAATCAATCGTATAATTTGCGGTTTTCAGCCTAGTTTCCCTTATAAACCAGGTCATTCTTTTTTTGTTTCTCCTATCTTAATCCATTCGGCGGATCTCCTGCCTTGGACGTCAAAATAACAAAACCCTACACACCTCCGCCGCAGCTAATTAATGTGGTTTCTATAAGATTGGTTGAAACATATGCCTAGCAGGGACACGCTGCGTGTTTATATAGGCAGAGTTTAGGGTTTACAAGATTTGGAGGTTAGGAGATTGGATTGATCCGCAAGTTAGCTATACAAGATAAAAATCAATCACAACCACCTGAACCTAACCGATAACAAGAGAGAAAATCTACCTATACAATATACGGTTTATATTTCACCGTATGGATTACAACCATATATTCTACCATTCCCCCTCAATCAAAACTTCACCAAGTTTAGATTGCCCTTGAAGTCTTCCAACTTGCGCCATGATAAGGCTTTGGTAAAACCATCAGCAACTTGGTCAATGGTGGGAATGAAACGAATGTCCAGTAACTTCTTGGCTACTCTTTTTCGCACAAAATGATAATCAACCTCGATATGTTTTGTCCAAGCATGAAACCCTGGATTTGCTGAAAGATATGTGGCACCAAGATTGTCACACCATAAGCGAGCAACTAGTGAGTGATTCACACCAAGTTCATCAAGCAAGGTTTGAACCCAAATTATCTCAGCTGTAGCATTTGCCAATGCTTTGTACTCAGCTTCTGTGCTTGATCTAGATACAGTTGCCTGCTTACGTGCACTCCAAGATATCAAGTTTGGACCAAAGAAAACAGCAAACCCTCCTGTTGATCTTCTATCATCCGGGCAACCTGCCCAATCAGCATCTGAAAAAGCACTCACCAAGATAGAGTTTGACTTGCAAAACTTTAGTCCAGTATTCATAGTTCCTCTAAGGTACCTGAGAATTCACTTTACTGCAGTCCAATGCTCATGTGTGGGAGAGTGCAAGAACTGACATACTTTGTTCACAGGAAAAGATATATCCGGCCGTGTTAAGGTCAAATATTGCAATGCACCCACTACACTTCTATAATTTGTAGAGTCTTCGACACTAAACAATTCACCATGTTCTTTTGAGAGTTTCTCCGAGGTTGAAAGAGGCATGTTTGAAATTTTACAGTTCATCATACCTGCTCTCTTCAGTACATCTGACACATATTTTTCTTGAGTCAGAAGTATACCATCTTTTACCTTCTTGACTTCTATCCCCAAGAAGTAATGCAGGTCACCAAGATCTTTCAATGCAAAGTCCTTCTTTAGATCTTCCAACAGTGCCTTTGTTGCTTCCTGTGATGAACTGGCCACAATGATATCATCAACATACACAAGCATAAAAATGGTGACCTTGCCTTTGTTGTAAAAGAATAGTGATGTGTCAGCCCTTGATGGTTTGAAACCAAGCCTTTGGAGTTTTTCACTCAACCTGGAGTACCAAGCTCTAGGTGCTTGTTTTAACCCGTATAGAGCTTTGTCAAGCTTACACACATAGTGCTGCTTGTTTCTCACCTCATAACCAGGAGGTTGTCTCATATACACTTCTTCCTCTAGAACGCCATGAAGAAACGCATTCTGCACATCCAACTGACGAAGGCTCCAATCTTTTGAAACTGCAATAGATAAGACAAGTCTGACAGTAGCTGCTTTGACAACTGGACTAAAAGTGTCCTCATAATCTATACCATATCTTTGCTTAAAGCCTTTTGCAACTAGTCTAGCCTTGTATCTATCTATTTCTCCATTTGCCTTCCTTTTGATTCTATAAACCCATTTACAATCAATAATATTTCTACCCCTTGCTGGAGGAACTAGATGCCATGTCTTGTTTTTGATAAGAGCATTATACTCCTCTTCCATAGCATTTTTCCAATTTTTACTTTCCAAAGCCTCATGCAGATTTTGTGGTTCGCCAGTGGTAGTTAGTCCTACAAACCGGAGTTTATCATACCTGACCGTACCATCCGTACGCACCTTCGGTTTGGAGACCCCATGCTGCGATCGTGTTCGCACAAGAACAGTAGTAGACGACGCCGGCACAGAAGATCCCGAGCCACCTGATCCAGGCGCACTGGATCCGATATGGATTTCGGCAGACTCAGCAGGAGCAGCAGAACCGAGGTGGATGTTGTCGGGAATCTGCCCAGCCGCTTCTGCATGAGTCGCCGGTTGGGCCACTTGGCGACGATCGATTGACCCATCAGCCCACGGTGAAGAGCGCTCCATGTGGCGGTTGGCAGCAAACGGGACACCGCGCCTGGGCCCGCTTGGTGACCCGCTCGGTGATGATTGCGCCTCGGTCGACGCATCCGAGGACGCGGTTTCTGCCCCGTGCGACGCGCCGTTGGCCCTGCTGTCGGGCGCAGCCGACGAGAGATCCTCCTCGGGATTTCTGCCAGCAGCTATGTCAGGTGCGGCAGCACCTGAATCTCCTTCGTGCTCCGCGCCATTCTGTTGCTGCATAAAATCATGACGCAAAATAGGGTTTTCTCCTTCAAAATTAACAGCATGATTAGTACGAAAATTAACCGATGGAAAAGCCATATCACTAGTAGAAAACAGGGCTTTGGTCCAGGCCTGAAATCCCATTAATCCCGGTTCACTCACGAACCGGGACCCATGGGGGCATCGGTCCCGGTTCGTGAGGCCAGGGCGCCGGCCGGGCCTCGTGGGCCATTGGTCCCGGTTCGTCTGACCCCTTTGGTCCCGATTCCAGACACGAACCGGGACCAATGGGCCTCGCTCCTAGCCCACAACCATTGGTCCCAGTTTGTGGCTGGAACCGGGACCAAATGGTGTCCTTTAGTCCCGGTTCCAGCCACAAACCGGGACCAATTGTTGGCCTATATATACCCCCTGCCCGCGAGCAGAGCAGTGCACTGCTCTGTTTTTTTGGCCGGCCGTGGGAGAGCTTTTGTGGTGCTCTAGCTCACCTCCTATGCACATGAGGTGTTCGATGAAATGCCCGAGCCACACTTAAGCTTTCTCCTCTCGAAGCTCCTTGTCCAAGCTCCATTTTCCTCAAGATTTGTCTAGGTTTGGCGGTCCGTCCTGTCCCGTCCCCGTCCTCACCGCCGTCGATCACCTGCGCCCATCTTGGCGCCGGCACCACCGTGGTTAGCCTCTTCTTCTTATCTTCTTTCTAAAAGAAAAAAGTTCTTACTTGTATGATTTAGATAGATACTTGTGTAATTTTCTTACTTTTATTATTGTTTGTTATTATATAGTGAGATGGTTTTGGTATCCGCCTCCGTCGGCCCTCGTCCTGTCTATGATTCGGATGTCGTATATATTATCTTTTATAACTATTTGTTTTATTTAGTGTTTATGACAATTATGCCGACCAACGTGACATAGATTTTTTAATCTAGGAGGTATGTGAACCGGAAATTCCAACCGACATAGAAATTCTTGTCGAGAAGTTAAATTTGGTTGAAAAAGAAAACAATTACTTGAAAGAAAAATTACAAAGAGTTGAAGAGGAGAAGATGAAATTGGAGTTGAATGTTGCCGATGTCGTCGACGATCACAAGATCAAGATGGATGCAATGCGCTTGAAGATTAGAAAGATTAGAAAATATGCCATTCATACTGAGGCTTGGTATCATTATGCCGTTAGATCAATTGGTACCTTAGTTGCGGTTATGATCGCATTTGTTGTTGCATTTAAATTTTATAGTTTCAATGTATGTTTTAATTACATGCTCTAGAGAGCTATATGTTGTTCAATAATGAGAACTATGTATGAACGTTATGTATTTATTTTGGTCACTAATGTACTTTGGCTTTAATGTGATGATGAATTTCTATTAATTTGGTCACTTCTCTATTCATGATATGCTGTAATGGTTTTTAATACACTTTATTATATAACGCACGCAGATGAACCGGCAATGGATGTACGGTGACCGACGCACCTCCGAGTATATTAAGGGCCTGCATAATTTTCTCGAAGCGGCTGAGGCAAACAAGCAAAATGGTTTTATGCATTGTCCATGTACTGTCTGTGAGAATACGAAGGCTTTCTCCAACTCTAAAACCCTTCACTTCCACCTGCTTGAGAAGGGTTTTATGCCACACTATAATGTTTGGACCAAGCACGGAGAAAGAGGGGTTATGATGGAAGACAACGAAGAAGAAGAGGATGATGACAACTACCCGCCCCCTGAATATGGTGATGCTGCAATGGGGGAAGCTGAAGATCAAGAGGAACCAGACGATGTGCCCGATGATGATCTTCGCCGGGTCATTGTTGATGCACAGAGAGAATGCGAAAGTGAAAGGGAGAAGTTGAAGTTCGATCGCATGTTAGAGGATCACAAAAGAGGGTTGTACCCAAATTGCGAAGATGACAACAGAAAGCTCGGTACCACACCGGAATTGCTGCAATGGAAGGCAGACAATGGTGTATCTTACAAGGGATTTAGTTCGCTACTGAAAATAATGAAGAAGAAGCTTCCAAAGGATAACGAATTGCCCGGCAGTACGTACGAAGCAAAGAAGGTTCTATGCCCTCTAGGATTGGAGGTGCAGAAGACACATGCATGCCCTAATGACTGCATCCTCTACCGCGGTGCGTACGAGGATTTGAACGCATGCCCGGTATGCGGTGCGTTGCGGTATAAGATCAGAAGAGATGACCCTGGTGATGTTGAGGGCCAGCGCACCGGGAAGAGGGGTCCTGCCAAGGTGATGTGGTATGCTCCTATAATACCACGGTTGAAACGTCTGTTCAGAAACAAAAAGCATGCCGAGTTGATGCAATGGCACATAAAAGACCGTAAGAAAGACGGGAAGTTGAGAGCACCCGCTGACGGGTCGCAGTGGAGAAAGATCGAGACAAAGTGGAGCGACTTTACAGGTGACCCAAGGAACATATGGTTTGGTTTAAGTGCAGATGGCGTTAATCCTTTTGGGGAGCAGAGCAGCAAGCATAGCACATGGCCTGTGACTCTATGTATGTATAACCTTCCTCCTTGGTTGTGCATGAAGCGGAA
Source organism: Elymus sibiricus (assembly GCA_039707655.1). Classification (NCBI taxonomy): domain Eukaryota; kingdom Viridiplantae; phylum Streptophyta; class Magnoliopsida; order Poales; family Poaceae; genus Elymus; species Elymus sibiricus. Next base: position 416,454,680 of record CM077675.1, read on the forward strand.
GTTCATTATGATGCCAGTGCTCATCCAAGGCCCTAAGCAACCCGGCAATGACACTGATGTGTACCTAAGGCCATTAGTTGATGAACTTTTACAGCTATGGAATGGAAGAGGTGTACGTGTGTGGGATGAGAACGAACAGGAGGAATTTGACCTACATGTGTTGCTGTTTATAACCATCAACGATTGGCCTGCTCTTAGTAACCTTTCAGGACAGACAAACAAGGGATACCATGCATGCACACACTGTTTAGATGACACCGACAGTATATATTTGGACAAATGCAGGAAGAATGTGTACCTGGGGCATCGTCGATTTCTTCCGACCAACCATCAATGTCGAAAGAAAGGAAAGCATTTCAAAGGTGAGGCAGATCACCGGAAGAAGCCCGCCCTCCGTACTGGTGATCACATACTTGATATGGTCAATAATTTACAAGTAATCTTTGGAAAGGGTCCTGGCGGACTATCTGTTCCGACTGACGATGCGGGACGCGCACCCATGTGGAAGAAGAAATCTATATTTTGGGACCTACCCTATTGGAAAGACCTAGAGGTCCGCTCTGCAATCGACGTGATGCACGTGACGAAGAATCTTTGCGTGAACCTGCTAGGCTTCTTGGGAGTGTATGGAAATAAAAAAGATACACCGGAGGCACGGGAGGAACAGCAACGTGTGCATGAAAAAGACGGCATGCATCCAAAGCAGTATGAAGGTTCTGCCAGCTACGCTCTTACCAAAGAAGAGAAGGAAATCTTCTTTGAATGCCTGCTCAGTATGAAGGTCCCGTCTGGCTTCTCGTCGAATATAAAGGGAATAATAAATATGGCAGAGAAAAAGTTCCAGAACCTAAAGTCTCATGACTGCCACGTGATTATGACGCAACTGCTTCCGGTTGCATTGAGGGGGCTTCTACCGGAAAACGTTCGATTAGCCATTGTGAAGCTATGTGCATTCCTCAATGCAATCTCTCAGAAGGTGATCGATCCAGAAATCCTGCCAAGGTTAAGGAGTGATTTGGTGCAATGTCTTGTTAGTTTCGAGCTGGTGTTCCTACCATCCTTCTTGAATATCATGACGCACGTCCTAGTTCATCTAGTCGACGAGATTGTCGTTCTGGGCCCTGTATTTCTACACAATATGTTCCCCTTTGAGAGGTTCATGGGAGTCTTAAAGAAATATGTTCGTAACCGTGCTAGGCCAGAAGGAAGCATCTCCATGGGCCATCAAATAGAGGATGTCATTGGGTTTTGTGTTGACTTCATTCCTAACCTTAAGAAGATTGGTCTCCCTCAATCGCGGTATGAGGGGAGACTGACTGGAAAAGGCACGCTAGGAGCGGACTCAATAATATGTAGGGACGGGCATTCTTGGTCTCAAGCACACTACACAGTTCTACAGAATTCTACCTTGGTGACCCCGTATGTCGATGAACACAAGAATATTCTGCGCTCCAAACACCTGGAGCAGTGTGACGACTGGATTACATATGAACACATCAGGACTTTCGGCAGTTGGTTGCAAACACGTCTCATGGGTGACAACACTGTTTCTGATGAGTTGTACTCGTTGGCCAGGGGACCATCTTCGACTGTATTGACTTACAAAGGGTACGAGATAAATGAGAATACATTTTACACGATCGCCCAAGATCAAAAGAGCACCAACCAAAACAGTGGTGTCCGCTTTGATGCAGCAACCAATAGGGGAAAGGACACATATTATGGTTACATAGTGGACATATGGGAACTTGACTATGGACATGATTTCAAGGTCCCTTTGTTTCAGTGCAAATGGGTCAATCTGTCAGGAGGCGAGGTACAGGTAGACCCACAGTATGGAATGACAACAGTGGATCTGAACAATCTTGGGTACACAGATGAACCATTCGTCCTAGCCAATGATGTGGCGCAGGTTTTCTATGTGAAGGACATGTCTACCAAACCGAGAAAAAGAAAAGATAAGGAAGCGAATACATCATACGATGAGCCAAAGCGCCACATAGTTCTTTCAGGAAAAAGAGACATCGTGGGATTGGAGGGCAAGACAGACATGTCTGAAGATTATGAAAAGTTTCATGAAATTCACCCCTTCAAAGTCAAGGCTGACCCAAGCACCCTGTTAAACGATGAAGATTATCCATGGTTACGGCGCAATAAGCAAAGGACACAAGCAAAGAAAAAGTGAAGACTTTCTCTCCACAACTATATCATTGCAGTTACATGTGAAGAAATTAAATGCCTTTTGTAACAGATGAGTTTTCGTCCGAAACCCTGATACTTCGAAAGAGATTGTCTGTTTTGTACACGAAGTGCATCCAGTTTTTGCCGTAACCCTCTCAACTTTTTATAACATGCTATGTGGGTGAAATGATGATACCATGCAAACTTTCAACCTTTTCAGAGTTCATTTGTAGTGCTTTTCAATTTCAGGGTCATTTAGCTCAAAAAAAATCAGTAAATGCATGAAAAATACCAAATGAAGTCAGAAAGGGTTGAAAATTGATGATGTGGCTTTGAATGGTGCATTTTGAACACACAAAAAGTCTGGAGTTCAAATAAGTTCAAAAAATGAAATCCCTTTGTAACAGATGAGTTTTCGTCCGAAACCCTGATACTTCGAAAGAGATTGTCCATTTTGTACACGAAGTGCATCCAGTTTTTGCCGTAACCCTCTGAATTTTTTATAACATGCTATGTGGGTGAAATGATGATACCATGCCAACTTTCAACCTTTTCAGAGTTCATTTGTAGTGCTTTTTAATTTCAGGGTCATTTAGCTCAAAAAAATCAGTAAATGCATGAAAAATACCAAATGAAGTCAGAAAGGGTTGAAAATTGATGATGTGGCTTTGAATGGTGCATTTTGAACACACAAATAGTCTGGAGTTCAAATGAGTTCAAAAAAATGAAATCCCTTTGTAACAGATGAGTTTTCGTCTGAAACCCTGATACTTCGAAAGAGATTGTCCATTTTGTACACGAAGTGCATCCAGTTTTTGCCGTAACGCTCTCAACTTTTTAGCACATGCTATGTGGGTGAAATTATGATACCATGCCAACTTTCAACCTTTTCAGAGTTCATTTGTAGTGCTTTTCAATTTCAGGGTCATTTAGCTCAAAGAATGAACTAATAGCAAAAAGAATGAACTAGAAAACTTTTATGAAACTCTAATAGCAAAAAGAATGAACTAAAAATAATCAATTAAAATATTCTGTTATGATCAACTAAAACAAAACTATAATATTCTTCAATAGCAAAAAGAATCAACTAAAAAGCTTTTATAAAACTCTAATAGCAAAAGGAATCAACTAAAAAGCTTTTATAAACCTCTAGTATTTTTTAAACTAAAATTATATAAAATTTATGCAACTAAAATTATCAAAGAATTTTTTGTTCAAAACATTAATAGAAAAAAGAATTTTCATAAAGAAATTTTTTGTTAGAAACTTTAATAGCAAACTAAAATAACCAAATCTGTTTTTGATTAAAACAGACATTTAAAATAACCTAAAACTTACCAAATTGAATATAATGATAAAATACAGTAATATTAAATAGCAGGAAAAAGAATCACTCAAAAATCTATTTTTTAGTAAAGTTATTCACAAACTAGTGATTCACACAAATTTCCAAAAATTCAAATTTAAACTATTCAAATTTGAAAACTAATGGCACTAACAGAACGTTTATAATTTTTGTGACCTAAAAGCAAAAAAGAATCACTGAAAAACAGTAAGTAGGAACAAAATAAAATAAATAAAGCGAAAAACAAAACAAAAAACTGGAATTTTTTTTTAAAAAATGCCACCTACTGGGCCACCACGGCCTGAATACGACTAGAAACCCAACCAGCTTATTGGGCCTGGATTCAGGCCCGCAGAAGGCCCAATAGGCCCACAGGCAGTGACAGATTAGGCCCGGAGGCCTACAGTTCAGAGGAGCTCGAGAGGGTGTGCGCAGCAGCGCTTATAAACCACTCTCGAGCTCTCTCGGCTAGCGAGGTGGGACTAAAAATTTGGCCCCGGGCAGCACCACCCTTTGGTGCCGGTTGGTGCCACCAATCGGGACCAATGCACCCCTTTAGTCCCGGTTGGTGGCACCAACCGGGACCAAAGGTCCCCGTTTCCCGCCCGTTGGGCTGCTAAAAACTGACCTTTGGTCCCGGTTGGTGGTACCAACCGGGACCAATGCACCCCTTTAGTCCCGGTTGCTGCCACCAACCGGGACCAATGCTCTCCATATATAAGCCAACACTTAGGAATTTTAAGCATTCTCATCTTGCCCCCGACGACGCCGACGAAATCGACGCCGCCAGGCTGCCCGCCCACCGCCCGCCGTCGCCGTCGCCGTCGCCCCAACCGTCGTCGCCGCCCGCCACCCCCGTCGTTGCCGTCGCTCGCCGCCCCCGTCGTCGCCCGCCTCCCCCGTCGTCGCTCGCTGTCGTCGCCCTCGCCCGCCGCCCCCGTCGTGCTCGTCGTCGCCTCGCCGTCGCCCTCGCCCTCGCCGTCGCCGTCGCCTCTTCCGGACTCGCGGTGACCCCCTGGTTCTTTCCCCCCTAGTACCGTGGTTGATTTCGTCCTCTAACCGCCGTCCCCATCGAGGCCGAGCTCCGGCCGTCGCCATTGTTGCCGGGCCTCACGCTCCCGAGCTCTGCCCCTTGCAGTCGTGGCACGGTTGTGCTCCTTGTGACGCCAGGACGCCGTAGAGCCCTTCGGCAAGCCTCCCCGTGCTCTGTAGCCCCGGACCCGCTCGATGCCGAGCCCCGGACCCGCTCGAGGCCGAGCCCCGGTCGCCGCCTCTGTCGTCACTGTGCTCAGCTCCGGCCACCTCCGGTGAAGCCGACCGCACAGATGAACGCGCGCGAGTCCCAGCTCCCCGCGAAGCCTCTCCGCCGTCATTTTGGTCACCGGAGGACCGTTCCCAAGCACCTCCGCCGTCTCAGGCCTCGCCGGCGACGAGCCGCGGGTGCTGACATGTTGCTGACGCAATGCTGACGTGTTGCTGACGCATTAATTGAATTTCTAGTCCCTCCCGCCCCTACCCGACAAACGCTCGAGGCCACCCAAACCCCTAGAAGAAAACTCCGGTAACTTCGACATGAGGGGGGACGTCGGACATATCGGGCGACCAACTCTCGAGGCCACCCAAACCCTAGAAAAAAGCGTTGTCGATCTCCTAACCCCTCCCGCCCCTACCCGACAAACTCTCGAGGCCACCCAAACCCCTAGAAGAAAACTCCGGTAACTTCGACATGAGGGGGGACGTCGATCAACCCCCTCTCGCCCGGCCAACTCTCGAGGCCACCCCAAACCGGAACAAGTCTAGATATATTGAGGCCACCCCAAACCCTAGAAGAGTTGTCGAGGCCACCCAAATTTACCAAGTTAAAAGAGCGTTGTCGAGGCCACCTCCCCGATAACTTCGACATGAGGGGGGACGTCGGACATGACATGAGGGGGGCGTCGGACGTCGGACATGAGGGGTGAGCGTCGTTGTCGTCTACCCCCTCCCCGATAACTTCGACATGAGGGGGGACGTCGGACATGTCATGTGGAATTTTTTTTTGTTCATATAGAAAACTCCGGTAACATAGATTTATCAAGAACACCCCCATTATGGATGTGCCCAAGTTGATCCAATTTTTTTCTGATCTCATCTATATATATATTCTTCTATATGTCACGTTGTCTGACAAAGTATTGAAGAAATCCATGGCTTCATCATTAGCCGGAAGTAACATGCGTATGATGCTACGAAGCTCTTCAAAGTTGTTTTGGAACGGAGTTCCGGATAGAATAATTCGCTTTTTGGTACGAATTTCAGCAAAGGCCTTCCAAATAGCGATATTCGGAAGGCTCTTGCTGAACTTCGTACCAAAAAGCTAATTAATTATCCTATCCGGGACTCCATTCCAAAACAATTTTGGAGAGCTTCGTACCATTATGCGCCTGTTACTTCCGGCTAATGATGAAGCAATGGTTTTCTTGAATCCTTTGACACTAGACAACGTGACATATAGAAGGGTAGATGAGATCAGGAAAAATATGGACCATTTTCTGCACATTCAGAATGGCGCCATTTTGTTAATTAAATCCCTTAAAGGCTAAGAGAATCCCTTGTTTGACATTCATGAGAGAGGCGGTCCGGACGTCGGACATTCATGAGAGAGGCGGTCTGGACGTCGGACATTCATGTTTGTATATTAATTGCCATGTTGTAATATTTGCAGAAACTATGGATCAAAGAGACTTGGAACAAGAACAGTTGTTGGGGGAGATAATCCTCGCCGGACGTGATGTCTTGTCATTTCTCAACGACACCGATGGTCTGGAAGGAGAGGATGACGGCTCCGGTGATTGAACAATGGAGGAGGAAGGACATGATCATGATGGCTCCGGTGACCGAATGCCGTAGGAAGAAGGAGACCATGATGACGGCTCCGGTGACCGAACGGAGGAGGGAGCTATTGCAAAGTCCGGCGAGGTATATATTTTAATTAAGCCTGTGCTGACTAGCTAATTGATGCATTAATTGTTTTGGTATGTACATATATTAACTCTTCTTTCTTCTTTTATAGCCCTCCGGATCGAGCCAAACTTCGGTAACGAGACGAGGCCCAAAGAAGAGGTTGCGCAAGGATGAAAGGTTCACGATCACAGCACTCGCGGACGATGGCCATCCGATTGAACCCAAGCAGACCAAGGACGCATTTTCTGCTCAGTGCGGAGCTATTGTTAGGGACAACATCCCGATCAGCATCAAGCAATGGAATAAGCCTAAGGACGACGCCCCTGAAGGTGATTATGTCACCGATAGACAGAAAGATGATCTTTGGACCGTGCTGAAGGCAAATTTCACCCTACCGCCAGAGGAGGATCCGAATAAGCGAGTTATAGAGCCACTGGTCAAGGCGTGTGCTCTTAAGAAGATGGCAGATCTATTCAGGAGGTGGAAGAATGAGTTGAAATCAAAGTTTGTCGACAAAGGGAAGACTCCAGAATTCACCGGCCGATTTGAGAAGATAAGAGATCACTGGCCCACATTTGTGGCCTACAAGACATCGGACAAGAGTAAGAAAATGTCAGAGACAAACAAGAACAATGCTGCAAAGAAGCAGTATCACCATCACACGGGGTCAGGTGGCTACCTCAAAGCCCGGCCGTTGTGGGACAAAGCCGAGAATGACCTGATTGCTAAAGGGGTCGTACCACAGACATTGAACTGGCCAGACCGTTAAAGGACTTGGTTCTTCGGGGTTGGGGGAACTTTGGACCCTGAAACAGGGAAGTGTCGTTGGACGGACGAGCAATTTGCAATACCCGTCACGAAGCTTCAGAAGTATATCACCGCAGCGCAGGAAGGGACGTTCATTCCCGACAAAGAGAAGGACGAGCTGACTGAGGCCCTAGGGAATGCTGAGCACCCTGGACGAACACGAGGCACACCAGGCTCCGTTCCGTGGAAGGTTGGGTTTCCCGACGTAGGCGGTTACAGAAGCCGGGAGAGAAAGAGGAAAGCGGAGCTGAGCGACATGCAGAAGATCAATGCAAGACTACAAAAGCTAGAGGAACTTGAGAGCCAGCGAGCTGCCGGCCAACCATCTCAGCGGCACGAAGCTACCCCAGAAGCTACCCCGCCATCTCAGCGGAGAAGCAGCGTGGCTTCCACGGAGGCCGTTTAGCCTGACTTCACGGCTCCTATCTACCCCGTGGATACTATCACGGAGGCTCAACATTGCGAGCTTATGACGAAATGCCGGAACCTCACTTTCAAGGCGGTTGTCGGCTCTGTTGCACCTCCTCAACCCAACGGAACTTTTCACTGCCTTCCGATTCCACATGGCTATGCTGTTGTGATGGTGGATGAAGTAATGGAGGGATTTGAGGAGCTCGAGCTTGACCACTCTACAGGTGAAGGGGAGAATCAGCTGGTTCGTGCTCTGAGGAGTACATGTCTATGGCAGAAGGAGTACATCAAGCTTCCAAACTGGACGCCTCCGCCTCCTCCTCCTCCTCCGGCGAGTGAGGGCACTCCGCCTCCTCCTCCTCCTCCTCCTCCTCCTCCGGCGAGTGATCAGGGCACCCCGCCTCCTTCTTCGGCTCCTCCGACGCGTGAGGGCACTCCGCCTCCTCCTTCGCCTACTCCGGCGCGTCGGAGCAGTCCGCCTCCTCCTCCGCCTCGTCGGCAACGGCGGAAGACAGACACCGCCGCTCCGGCTCCTCCGGCGCGTCGGAGCACTCCGCCTCCTTCTCCGCCTCGTAAGCAACGACGGAAGAGAGACGCCGCCGGTCCGGCGGCTAGCAGTACAAGCAGAGGCAGGAGGCAATTCAGATACGGTCCATCTCTCAAGCCTCTGGAAAAGTTACCATATGAGAGGACCGAGTCTGAAAACGAGAAGATATGTCGTGCCCAAGTGAGGGACCATTTTGCAAAGAAAACTCCACCTCCGAAGGAGAAGCTAGATCCGGTGAAAGTGAAGCGCACTATCGATGCCCTGAAGCGACCACCACCGCCTCCGCCGGATTCCAACTTTGTCCGCTGTATTAAAAAGACATATCAAGATGCGCGGCAGTCGGGAAGTACTTCCAGTGATGCAAGGTTAGCAAAACGAAGAAGTGGGAAAAAATTCCCCAGCTCGGCGAACAGGCGAACCAATCGTGCCCCCCGCTCAAGGTGTCTAGCCATATCGTCGCTAATCATCCGGGGATGGTGCCCGGTACCAATCCTGGTGATTACCAGAGCGATGATGTACAGTTTGAGCCGTTGGAGGTGGACGAATTCAGTTACCGGTACGGGCAGCCTCTCGTCAAACCTGATCATCCTCCTCTAACAATGATGATGCAAAAATTCCATGAATGGTACATGAAAACCTGCAGCGAGTCTGGGAGGGATACTTTGACGCTGAGAATTAAAGAGGAGCACGACCTCGTTGGAATGGATCAGTTGTCTGTTGAATTTGACGAGTTATTCCAGTTATACAATCAAAAGGCCCTCGACAAAACAATCTTGACTTGCTACTGTCTGTAAGTACTACTTCTGTAATTAAGTCTCTATATATAGCTCAGCTCTTTCATTGCATGTATATATAATTATCCTCACTATATTATGCAGATTGAAGATCGTCGAATGCAGAAAAGCACAAATCTATGACATTGGGTTCATTAACCTAAATATCATACATGAGTTTACGGTTAAAAACAATGTCACACAAACCGAGGACAACTTGCTACAATCGTTGCTTAAAAATCAAAACAAAGAGACAATACTCTTTCCTTACAACTTCAAGTGAGTGTTACTGTCTTGTGCATATTCGGTTTCCCTTATTACTCGAGGTTATAGTAATGTAATTGATGAGTTATGCATGCGTGCGCAGGTTCCACTTTATTCTGCTAGAGATTAAGCTTGAGCGGGGAGTAGTAATCGTCTTAGACTCGAAACAAAAAGATCCCCAGGAATATGCGGACATGACTGAAATGCTCCAGAAGTAAGTTCAATCGATCATTATCGCATCATATCGGCAACTTTGTTCATTTCCTGATATCAAGTAATTATTTTCTTTGTCTGGCAGGGTTTGGAAAGAGTTCACTGCAATTGTTCCGGCACTGCCGAGGGAGCTGCGATTTACACACCCGAAAGTAAGTACTACTAGCTAGTTCCGCGCATCTCCCATTGATTCTAGTTTCATCAATACCATTTATCTTGCTTGATTATCAGTTTGATTGAACTCTATTTCTCGTAAAGTGCTTGTGGCAGGAAACCGGGAATGATTTTTGTGGATACTACGTTTGCGAGTTCATCTACAACGCGACGACCCCTAAGCGGGGCTACTCTGAAAAACAATTTCAAGTGCGTAAGCAATAATATTCACAATTTTATTTTATTACCATGATTTGTGTTGAGTTTCATTCATATATATGTATTGACCCCCTTCTTCAAATTAGATGTGGCAGATGTGGGATGAACTCCTACCACATGATCGCATACGAGCAATTCAAGAGGAATTGGCGGGATTCTTTCTTGACCACGTCATAAATAAAGCCGGAGAATACCATCTGGAATTTGACATTAGATGTTAGGGATTGTAAGAGATCTTATATTGTATATATGTAGCTAGTAGCGTCGGATAGATATACGAAAACTTGTTGTTCGACCAATCTCTCGAAGAAAGAGAGGTCGATCACTTCTCTCTGTATATGTTCATGACGATCTTGTGTACTTAATGGTTCCTTCATTTTCTTACTAGCTAGCGTGTCGAGTTCTCTCTATAGTAGCTACCGTCGACCAAGCACGGAGAAAGAGAGGACACTTCTCTCTATTAGCTAGCTAACACAATATGAAACCCCTCAATTAACCCTCCAAAACCCCCTAAACCCCCCCTTTCAAAAAAAAACCCCAGCTCCTGCCAGATGCTGACGCGTGGATGCGTTTTGGTCCCGGTTGGTGTTACCAACCGGGACTAAAGGTCCTCCTGCCTGGGCTCCCCACAGCGGCCACGTGGAGCCCCTTCTGTCTCGGGTTCTAAGCGAACCGGGACTAAAGGTTTTGGGCTTTAGTCCCGACCCTTTAGTCCCGGTTCCAGAACCGGGGCTAATGGGCCTCTGGAACCGGGACAAATGGGCCTTTTTCTACTAGTGTATGTTCATCCCCATGATCAAGAGGTTCTGTGGGTGTTTGTTCTGAGAGAAGGAGAACTTCCGATCTAAGAAGAGCACCGGCATTAGGATTTAAGGCAGCAAAAGGGAAAATTGTTTCATCAAACACAACATCCCGTGAAATATAGACGCGCCCAGCGGCAACATCTAGGCACTTAAAACCTTTGTGAAGATTGCTATATCCTAGGAAAACGCATTGTTTTGAGCGAAATTCAAGTTTCCTGGAGTTGAAAGGGCGAAGGTTCGGCCAACACGCACAGCCAAATACACGAAGAGCTTGGTAATTTGGTTGTTCCTGAAACAGTCGCTCACGGGGTGTCTCAAGATTTATGACCTTGCTAGGAGTTCTGTTTATGAGATATGTGGCGGCTATGAACGCCTCATCCCAAAATTTTAAGGGCATGGAGGCGTGAGCTAACAAGGAAAGACCAACTTCAACGAGATGGCGATGTTTTCTTTCGGCCGAACCATTTTGTTGATGTGCATGGGGGCACGAGACATGGTGGGCACGAGACATGGGGCACGAGTCGGTTTGCATGGTGATGATTTTTCGATCAAAGCGTCGTTCAACAAGGGCTTGGAATTCATGAAATATTTTGAATACTTCAGATTTATGTTTAAGAATATAAATCCAAGTAAACTTGCTGTAATCATCGATGAAGCTAACATAATAATTCTTTCTATTAATAGAATCTCGGGCAGGCCCCCATACATCTGAGAAAATAAGCTCTAAAGGAGCATTGGAAACACTACTTGAATTTGGGTAAGGGAGTTGATGACTCTTGCCCATTTGACAAGCGTCACACACCCCCTCTTTATTCAACTCGCTATTGGAAAAGGAAATTTTATTCTTGCTAAGAACATGCTGAACGATTGTTGATGAAGGATGTCCTAATCGACTGTGCCATTGTGATGGGGGGACCTTGGTTGCACAAACGCCTGCCTGCCCGAGCTTAAAGGAGCAGATGACAGAGGATAGAGGCCACCTCTACACCTGCCGTGAAGAAGGGTTTTCCTCGTTGCCTTGTCCTTTACAAAGAAGAAGTGAGGATGAGTAGAAAGGCATGATTATCATACGATAAACGATGGGCAGAAAGCAGATTTTTGGTAGCTTGAGGCACATGCAATATGTTTTTGAGATGAAGATTGCAAGTAGGGGTATGAATATAAGCTTGACCAACATGGCTAATTTCCATACCTACGCCGTTTGGCATGTTCACTTGATCTTGGCCAGAGTACTTCTCCCTCATCGTGAGCTTGTCCAGTTCACTGGTGATGTGATCGGTTACCCCAGTGTCGACATACCAGTTGGTGTCGACGCCGTAGGAGTTGGGGGCGCCATGGGAGTTGGTGTTGGTGTTGATGGCGGCAGCGCTTTTCTCTTTGGTGAAGGCGATGTCGAACCGACGGAAGCACTCCTTGGCGGTGTGGTTGGGCCTTGTGCAGATCTGGTAGAAAACTTCTGGGAGGTCGTTGCGGCCTCCTCCATTGCCACGGCCGCCGCGACCTTGGCCGCGTCCGCCGCCACCGCCATTGCCGCGACCACCATGGCCACGGCCGCCTCCATTACCACCGCGTCCTCCGCCGCGGTTGAATCCACCACGACCACCACGGGAAGCGGCGTTGGCAGATGAGTGGGAGGACTGACCTCCCTCGAACATGGAGAGCCTGCTTTCAAAGCTAATGAGCTGCGAGTAAAGCTCGCTCACCTTAATGGGAACAGTCCGTGCGCACACGGTGGAGACAAATGACATGTAGTCGAAGTCGAGGCCGGCGAGGATGTACGACACCATGTCATCGTCGGTGAGAGGTTTTCCCAGGGAAGCCATCTCATCGCCTAGTGCCTTCATGCGGCCGATGTACTCGGCCACGGTCGAGGTGCCCTTCTTGGTCATTGACAGGGCCATCCTCGTGTTCACCACATGAGCTTGCGTCTGGGAGATGAACATCTCCGTGATCGCAGTCCATGCTGCGGCAGCAGTGGTGCAATGGGCGATCTGGACCATCACAGGAGGTGAGATTGAATTGAAAATAAAACTCAAAACCTGTGAGTCCTGAGCTTTGGCGATCTCATACGCCGGGTTGGGCACATCAGTGGGTTTGCCCTCCTTGTCCGTCAGCATGCGAGCCGGCTCTTGCCTCTCGGAGCTGAGGTAGGCGACGAGCTGCGCACCACGGATGGTCGCAAGCGCTTGCGCGCGCCACACCAGAAAGTTGGATCGGTGGAGACGCTCGGCGATGGGGTTGAGCGCTGGGGCGACAGCGGCGGTGGAGCTCGAAGCCATGGCAGCGGATGGGAGGATGTGCTAGAGGACTAGGCTCTGAATACCATATAAGATTGGTTGAAGTGTATGCCTAGCAGGGACGCGCTGCGTGTTTATATAGGCAGAGTTTAGGATTTACAAGATTCGGAGGTTAGGAGATTGGATTGATCCACAAGTTAGCTATACAAGATAAAGATCAATCACAACCACCTGAACCTAACCGATAACAAGAGAGAAAATCTACCTATACAATATACGGTTTATATTTCACCGTATGGATTACAACCATATATTCTAACAGTTTCGTTATTATTATTTTTGGCGATGAACAGCTAATGTCAGTTTAAACATTCTGAAAGGCAAAAGTAACTAGTAGCAATTTATTGGCCCGAATTGATGTTGCTAGAAAAGCTCTTCTATTTTTGAGGATATCACCGGCACTTTGACACACAAGATAAATAGAACTAACCTGCCTTCACCTCTTTACATCATCTGGCAAACCTGGGAGCCACTGGTTATTTGGAATATCAACGGCACCTTGACCCAACAGCTCGCCACTCATCAGACCACAGCCATCCATTGTCGTGGCCGGCATCTCTGGACTGCAGTACACCGGATTGTTGCATTTGAGCCTAACCTTCTGGGAATCACCTAGGGAACTTCCCTGATCAGCCGAATCGTTGTTCTTCACAGGCCGCTTGTAAGGGAAAGCACCGAGCTCTCCTTCGATCCTCCCTCTAATGTCGACAAGCAGGCAGCGGAGCCTGGACGCCTCAGCCTCAAGCGCCGAGTGACTCTGAAGCCTCCTCAGAAGCTGCTTGTTTAGAGCCTTGAGGCGAGCCACCTCTTTCTCCAGCAACGTCGTGTGGGCCTTCTTCTTCTCGCGGTACTTCCTCACAGCTGCCCGGTTACCGGACGGGCGCTTCTTCTTGGGTCCGTCATTCTCTTGCGGCGACTCAGAGGTCTCGGCGTCGGCAACATCATCCGACTCCGCCAGTAGGATGTGAGTATATGCGACGTGCTCCGGGTCTTTCAGGATGTCGTCGAAGTAGCTGTCCATGGACATGGAGCAGCTGTCGTGGGGATCGGTGCCCATGGCTGGGCGCAGGTACGTCTCCGGATTGGTGAAATCTAGGTCCCCGTCGTCCATGGTCCTCAAGAACAAACCTGGTAACATGAAGACGGCATGTATGAGATGCTCTTGCTACTTATTTTCATTCATTCGGTAATCGAGTGCAATTGACGGCATTGGGAAGGCCCCCTACCGATGATGATTGGTTGAGGTCAACCGCGATCGTTCTTGCGGTGACAACCAAGATGAAAACGAAGAAGAAGCTGAAAAATGGGAAGGCTAGCTAGCTTGATCTTACCCGCAGACGAGATGAGTCGCGCCCGGATGGCCGAACCAATCCGGAGATGTGCTGGAGGAGGAGGATTGGTGGGCGGACGGCGGAGAAGGGTGGGGAATGACCAGCAACGTTTTCCTGTGCTATTCCTTCTCTTGTTCGCATTGACTTGGTTTCCTTTCTCGGGGTGGATGTTTTTCGTCCGATGTCGTCATCGACGCGTAAGTGGAGAAGGGGTCCGTAATAACGTGAAGACAAGTAAACCGCTTTGCCCGGCCGGTAGGTTGATGTGCGCCACGGCGGAGATATTTTCAAGACGGACTGATGGAGGCTTGTGCGGCTCTACGCTCCCAGGGTTCAAGTGTCAATCTAGTCTATCGAAACAGTAATGCAATTAGTGATGACGAATATATTCTGCCCAGTCAGTTTCTACCATCAGCGGCGCTTGGTACCAGTGTAAAGCAAATCGTAGCCCTTCCTGGCACGCCGCAAGCTCAGATTCGAGAGGTCAAGGGCAACTGAAGAGTTGTCTACATGCAGCCAAAATTACTTGTCCTGCAGTGTGATTACGCAAAATCATGGCAGCACCTGATTCACCGTCTGTTTCGGCAAAGGAACCATCAACATTAAGCTTCACATATCCTTCTGGCAGCGGCTTCCAGCATGCATGAGAATAATAATGCAAGCGAATAAATATTTGAAAACACTATTTGACGAATGGTCACCAGGAGGGTGATGATGGTGATCGCCCTTCTCGTCGTCTGCTCTTACCGCACAGATCTTGGCGTAAATCATATGCCATGCCAGCTATCTGGAAGAGGAAAATGTGTGTGTGTGAGGGGGGGGGGGGGGGGGGGGGGGGGGGGGGGAGGGCGCCCTTCTACAAGGTAGCCATGTGCACCTGCCAGTTGGGCTAGAGAAGTATTTGTGAAGACTTGGCGCTCAAATCCTGAAACTTTTCATTTTTGAAAGAACAAAAATCCCTGTTTTTAGAGGGTTTTTTTTTGTAATCTTGCCATGTGCATTTTTATTATAGATAGTGTGGCAATTTCTTTTTTTATTCAAACCACGACATTTTTTCGTCTTCTAAGACATGGCAGTTTTACTTTCTCACATGTCAGTTCTATTATTAAGAGGATGGAGTTTTAATAATTAATAACCGGGCAATTTTATTAATAAGAAGATGAAAGTTTTATTTTAAGAGCATGGCATTTCAATAATTAATAACATGGCATTTTTATAAATAAGGGGATGGCAATTTTATTTTTCATTTAGAGCATGACATTTTATTATTAAGAGGATGGCATTTTTATCAGATCATTCTTTCTTCTTTTGCTGACATGGCATTTTTTACTTTGTAACATGACAGTTTTATTTATTAAGAGCATGACATTTTGATAAGTAATAAAATGGCATTTTTATTAATAGGTGGATGGCATTTTTAATAAGAGGGTGGCATTTTTGTTATTAAGAGGATGGCATTTTTATCATGTTATTTTTTTTTCTCTTTTCTTGGCATGGCAAAACAAATTATTGGACAGTGGCAAGTTAAAAAAAATGGTTTGTCTTTTTTTTTCTATGTTTTAGTGTTCCTTGGCAAATATGTGTACGACATTCATTGTTTAAATCCTCAGATCTGCCATGCATGGTTTATATACGATGGCAATTTTCTTTTTTGTGTTCTAGCTTTTTTTAGGGTCTTTTGTGTTCTAGCTGTGCATTTATATGTGAATTTCTAGAGATGTGGTAGTTACACCTAGCGAACCAAAATGATCGCTGGGTTGATCCCACCCTAGCGAACTAATGCATGGTTCGTTGGGACTGCCTCCCCTGGATATCGTTCGCCCATTATTAGGGTCCATAAACATTTTCCTTCTGGAGAAACAGAGGTACAAGATCGATACATCACGAGCGCACAATGCTGATTATTGGCAGGGAGCACGTACGAAAGTTGTCCAAGTTGAGAGAAAGTTCAGTTAACGACCAAATTTATTAAAGGGTGTCGATGTGCACGGTTGTGTACGGTGGTAATCTCGACATTAAATCCGGTCCTGTCGTACAACATGGCTAAATTTTTTTAGGTTTTCTTTAGTAAACCTTCGTGTTTGCATGGTTTGGAGCGATGGAACAGCAGGGTTGCCTTAGGGTAGAATTAATGTTCTCTCTGCCTTATCCCCATTCCGTTGGTGTGTTTTTCACCGGCGGAAGGCATGAGGAGTTGTGTCTCCAGCGGGTCTGGATCCGGACAGTTTAGCTTTCAGTGGATATGCCTAGATTCACTAATTGGGTAGAAAAGGAGCAGAAAAAATCTTTCGATTAGACTCCCAAAATTTATGAAAAATGCACTTTTTGACTACTACTAGTAGTACTACTATTTCTTTGACTTTTTCAAGGAAACGTTGTTTTTCTTCAATTTTGAATTGTTCGAAGCGTGGACGAGCAAGTAGAGCCCAAGAAAATCATATGAATCTTACCCCTTTAGAGTCCGGTCACGGGGGCGCTAATTCCAGGTACCAATTCCTGAGGTATTTCTTACTACAAGATGACTTTATTTGAAAACGGAATCAAAATATCAACAAAAAGGTGGTCGTCTTTTGTGGTTTGCCTAGTTTGTGTAGGCCTTTATCGGTGTTTTTTTTCTACGGTGGCGATTTACTTCTCAGAGCGTGTCTGTCGGCGTCTCCTAGTCTATATTAATGACTTCCTGGATAGTACTTGTAGACGCTCCTAATTTTAAAAGGGCAATGATAGGCGTCGGTGCGCCGACCGAAATTTCGGCCGGTCGCACCGCGGACGTCCGATCTGGCTTCGTACAGCCATTCATTTCTTCTTCGACATTAAAACGGCTAGCTACGTCACCACCCCGGCGTCCTCCAAGTTCGTCGCCGCAGCTCGCTGCCCCTTTCCCCTGGACGCAGCTCGCTGTCGTTGTCGTCAGATGCCCTTCCAATCTCACCCTCGTTCCCAGCGGCACCCATATGTCGGATGCAGCTCCATGGAAAGCCTAAGGGAGCTTGCGGCCAAAGCTGGTTCCAGTAGCTCGTGCACGCTATTGAAGCACCGCGTCGCCGCCTCCGGCTCGCTGTCGTTGATTCTGCAACACTATGTTCCAACAAAAAACCAATCTGAGCAACTAAGAAAACACAAAAAAGTCGGTTGAAGCAAATATTTAGCTGGTTCCAGCAAAACCATGGATACTCCGTCATCGGAACGTAGCAAAAAATTTGGCCGGTCGTAGCACAAATAAAAGACAATTCTAGCAACTCACCACCATGGTTGCAGCTCCCCTCGCCGGCATGGTCACCATCGCCAGCATGGTCACCCACCAGGCTTGAAGCTTGTTGTTGTGTTGCTTGCAGCTCTGGCACACATGGTTGAAGCTTCTGTGGTACCAGAAAAAGCTACTACCGACGAAACAAAATGCTACAACCAGTGAATCGAAAAGTTGCTATCGTACAAAAAAGGGGATTGTTGCAACTGGCAAAATCAAAAGTTGGAACCAGTGGCGTGAAAAGCTACTACCAGCGAAAAAAATGTTGGAACCAACGAATCAAAGATTGGTGCTCGTGGATGGAATTATTACAACCGGCAAAACAAAATGTTGGAACCGACAAATCAAAAAGCTGCAACCGGCTCAAAATAAAAAAACAAAGCCATAGCAGGAAGCACGGCGCCTTGCAAACAAATGGTGGTAGAGGGGAGGGAGGGGGAGGGAGGGCGCAGAGCAGCTCGGCGTCGCCTCAAAACGGGCTTTGCGGGTGGCGGTGGTGAGGACGCGTGTTAGCAGAGGGGGGGGGGGGGTAGAGGGGAGGGAGTGGGGGTGCTTGAAGGCAACATCAATGGCGGTGTGGTGTTTATAGCGAGGGAGAGAAAAGGGGATCGACTGGAGGAGAACGAAGGAGAGAAAAGGAAAGAAAACGAGTGGTGGATGACGTTCTGGTGAGAAGATAAGCCCCAAACGGTGAGTGGGCCCAAGAAAAGGTCGATCTGATGCGTTCGATATATATGGATCTGACGCGTAGCGCGCGTCCGGCCGAACGTTCGGCCGGCGTGTCGATTGTAAGCGTTTTCCATTTTAAAAACGTTGCTCCACTGAGGTGGAGGTCCGGAGGCGGTGTTAAGCCATGCTCACGACACGCCGCTGATAGATTCAGGAGGAAGAAGATTTCGACACCCCAAAAATTTATTTATTTTTCTTTTTAAAGGATGTGTTTGTAGGCCTTTTCACAAAAAAAAATCCAAAATATTAAACTGACGACACTTTCTACGTAATGGGACTGCCTATGTAGATTTGTTTATTGATTTGGAAAAAAGTTAACGAGGGAACCGCATGATTTGAAAAATAACTGTTGATGTAAGAGGTTGTGGAAAACCCTATGGGCGATGAAGGAAATGACGAACTCCCATTTCATTGTAGATATATGTTGTTAACTAGATTGCTGTGGATTGTACCAACCTACGAGTCAAGCGTGTTCAACCCCCAAATTGGGAGCTCCTCCTATACAGCGCCTTAAGGCGTCAAGTTGGAGACCTCCTATATGCCTTATATTGTGTCATATAGGAGCATGGCGCACAGAAGTCCAAACGATAGGCCGCTCCACTAGGGCGAAGCGAGTTGTGTTTTGTAGCGCGTGACATAAAAATCCTAAAAAAAGGCAGCACGCTTGCAGGGAATAACACTAGCGACCACCCACTCCTGAATGCGGGTTGCTAGCCACTAAAACTGAAGCTCACTGGCTATTGATCAAGTGCGAAATACTCCCTCCGTCCCAAAATAAGTGTCGTTGGTCTAGTATAAAATTTATACTAACTTCGTACTAATTTTGCGACACTTATTTTGGGACGGAGGGAGTATTTAAGAACACACTGCAGCGTCCAGGTTTGAAACATTTCTTGAAAATTGTGAACAATTTCCGAATGTCAAATATTTTTTGAAAACACAAACAAAATTTGAAATTCTAAAGCATTTCTTGAAAAATGTGAACAACTTTTTAAATTCTTCATAATTTTAAAATTTCGAACATTTTTTAAAAACACAATTTTTGGAAACGTGAACAAATTTTTAAATCACAATCAGTTTTGGAAATTAAGAACAATTTTTAAAATTATTATTTTATTTAAACACAAACAGTTTTTTTAAATGATTTGTTTGTCAAAAATGCTAACATTTTTTTAAAATCAAACGAAATTTGTGAAAAAACGACAAAATTTGGATCTGTATTTTCTGTTAAGCGGAAATAGTTTTTGAAAGGCCGATTTGGTGAACATTTTCAAATTTGCGAACATTTTCTGAACTTGTGAACATATTTTATGGAATCAAGATTTCTTTAGAAAAGAAAAGGAAAGGAGAGAAGAAGCAAAAAAAAAATCAAAAAAACTGGTAAAATTCAAAAAACAGAAAAAAAAAACATGGTTCTTGCAACCTTCTAGGTGGTTACGGTCAAAGTGAGCCGGCCCATATCTTGAACTCGGGTGCTTCGGCTTTAGTTGTAGGGATGAAAACGGAGCGAAAACGGACAAAATTGAGTGCTACTACATTTGCTTTCATATTTTTCTGCAGAAGCGAAAACAAATATAGAAACCCCGAAAATTAATACGGAAACAGATACTACCAGAAACACACACGGAGCGAATACAGAGCAGACACAAAAACATAAATGGACGTTGACCGGAACTTAAAAGCCCCTTCAACCATAGAGAAATACACACAAAAACAAACAAATTTAATGAATTGGTAACATGGCTACAAAATAATATAATTATGTTAGTAACCTAGCGTAGTATTATAGTAGGAACGAACAATTGCGAATAGGGTCTAGTTGAGTACATGTGTGGTAGTAGAAGTCCGCCTTCAAATGATCCATTCTGCTTATTGTGTCATTGTGTGTTGTTTGGTGGTTGCAATACAAAGCAATCATAGGCCTATTGTAAAATCGAATATTCAGTATTCACGGAAACAGAAATTTTTGTTCCCACGTCTGTTCCACCGGAAAACATCATTCAGTTTTTGTTTTCATTTTCGCATAAAAAGTTTCATTCCCACTTATGTTTTGTAAATTTCCGTTTTCGTTTTCATATTTCCTCTCTGCTTTCATTTTACTTCCGGAAAAGCGAAAAATTTCCACTCCATTTTCTTCCCTAGTTTGTCGTGTCAACACTAACGAATAGGGAATTTGGTTTAAGTTGGCCATATGGTGATTCCAGCAACATGGGCGAGCCAAGTAAACTTGACCCCGTTGGCTCACTCGCCTGCCTAGTTCAATCGCCTTTTCGGCTCCATTCTCCTGTTGCAGGGAAACACATTTTATGATTTCAAAACATTTGTGAATCCAAAAAAGATTTGCGGATTCTAAAAAAGGTTCATGAATTTTAAAAGACTCTCAAAAGTTTTAAAAATATTCGTGATTTTTACAAAAGTCATGAATTAGAAATTTAAAAATTTAAAAATTCATAGATTATAAAGAGGGCCATGATTTTTTTAAATGAAAACGAATAAAGGAGGAAAAACCAAACAGAAAAAAACAGGCAAAAACACAAATAAAAACATAGAAAAGCCGACTAGAAAACCAAAGATTCCCAAAACCATAAAACCCACTTGCATGGGTTCACCCGTTACGAGGCACCAGGATTTACCCAAATTGTTGCATTGAGTGGCGATCAGGAGTTTTTTTGCTAACTCTGCTAGAGTTATATTTCAAAGTTCATGCTCAAGAAACAAAACAACTAAGCACAAGGACATGAGCATCGTCGTATAAAATCTTGTAGAAACTTTAGGAGAGTCATCATATTGGTAGCATCCATAACACGTATGAAGCATGTTCCAAAATATTATGGAGGTTGCCGAGGCAATGCTCAAACTCAGATTCGACATATTATCGGCTCCATATTATTTATTCTTCTTACATTTTTCAATCGCATCAAGTCGACACTCAATTTCAAGATTGAGTACTTCCACAGACTAAATGTTGTGTTACAAAGTTCTTATATAGAGGAAGAAAAGTCAACTAGCAGCATTTTTCATATGATAGGTGTTCACAAAAATCACTTTTACATTTAAGAGGCTATAGCTTGAATTTGAGCCCCATCATGTCGATTGTGAGTGCTATGCATGAGGGCTCATGCATATATGATGAGTCCAGGCGCCACGGTGTAACATCCTAAGTAATACCCTACTCCAAATAATTGTTGTTTACTTTAGCAATCATCATGGCATCATGCATTATTCCACCATGCAATATGTTCTCAAACACATGACGAAAATATTGAATATCTTTAAGCATGTAGTTTTTATAATTAATATTATTTGATTTTATCAAACCCGTGTTTCTTTTTTATCTTAGGCTTGGAGACACGGTATTAAAATTTGCACACTCTTATGTATGTATGTAGGGCCTTCACACCAAATTTCGCAATTTTAGCACAACCCTAATATGGCACCCCGCCTCAATGAACCTGATGTGCCATGCATATCAGCCCATGTTGGAATCTGAGTCTTCTAGTATAGATTGCAAATTGGAAACAAGCTAAAGCACAATATACCACATTACATAGGGCAAATAGGTCTTTACAATACAACACCTAGCGAAGCAAAGGAAGCACTACATGTGTGGTGACAATATGTACATTAGTTATCTAACATGGCCTCGGAGTCTAGCAGCAGAATGCATGGTGAAACAACAAGGATGCAGGGCACCTTACCAAAGGGACCCTATTGAGACATGATCCTAACGGTAAATCATGATCATCCTCGGAACACTCACAACTAGCACCTCCTGCATCTAGCATAACAAAATAAGTAAGTTGTACCCGTAGATGCTTGGAAGCAGCATTTTGCTACAGAGGCAGAAGGACAAGTTGCAGTTAAGGTACCAATTGATTGGGTTAACTCCATATGCTCAACACTGTTAACACCTGATAAATTTGATTGGGCCAAGATGTTCTTTAGTTCCCCCATGTGGAATATTATTCTTGAAGGCTCTGATTGTTATAAATATTTGGACTTCTACATCCCTACATCATGCCCTCTTAATTCAGCACCTTGTTGCTCCCAGGTCATCCCTGAAGTTGCCAGGAGCTCCTTCTCCACTCCTGGCAAAGGAACTGCCGGAGAAACAAATGTTGATTTATCTGGACACAATCAGCCCAAAGGAAAAAAGAAAGGAAAGGGCTCCAGTGGTAGAATCTGAGTTAAGAAGAAGTGAAAGGTTGATTCATTTACATAAAGGATATAAGAAGAAAATTTGCCAGGATATTAATTGCATGGCTTGTACTGCCAAACCACCTATCTGCAATAGTAAATTGATAAAAAACTGAAATACTTCTTACTGCAAGGTGGATCACAAGGCTTGCACTGAAGAGCTTTTCCTAAAGAAGAAAGTCAAGAAAGGAGGGAAGCAGCCTGCATGGAAGGATTAAGAAGAAACATGCTATCTTAGAAGAAATCTTTTGGTCAAAGTAGTTGCAGTGCATTTAAGAACTACTCCCTCTTTTGTAATGATTTAAAAGGGACTGTGGACTCTGTAACCTTGACTTGCTTTCTGAACATTTGGTTCATCTGGCTGCAAGCCAGCAAGTGTAATGTTTATGATTTGGTGCTGAATGAATAGGTCTTGGAAAATCCTAAATTGGAACATTAGAGGTATTAATTCAGGCAATAAGTGGCTAGCCCTTTCTAACAAAATAGAAGAATCTGGATGTGCAATTATATGCATACAGGAAACAAAGAGGGAGCACTTTGACAAGGCATACTTACAAAAAATTTGCCCTAGAAGAATAAATAAGTTTGATTTTCCCCCTCTGTTGGGGCCTCTGGTGGGTTAGTTGTTGCTTGGAATGATAGTCTTTTCAATGGAGAATGTCTCTTCAAAAATGAATTCTCCATCTCCATCAGATTCACTTCAGTACACACAAATGAGAATTGGATTTTAACAAATATCTATGGGCCATGTGATGGACCTAATAAAACATAATTTCTCAACTGGCTCAAAAACATTCAAATGCCAGCAAAGAAAAATTGGTTAATTCCAGGAGACTTCAATTATATCAGATACCCCTCAAATAGGAACTCGGGATCTGGAGACATCACTCAAATGATGCAATTTAATGGAGCCATAAGTTCCTTGGCTTTGGTAGAAATCCTTTTAAAAGGGAGAAGTTTCACCTGGAGCAATATGCAACAAGCACCACTCCTTGAAAAGATTGATTGGATATTCACATCAGAGAACTGGTCCATTTCCTACCCAAATACCATGGCTACTCCTTTATCCAAACCTGTATCAGATCATGTTCCTTGTGTCATCTCTATTGGCACACACATTCCAAAATCTCCCTTGTTCAGATTTGAAAACTTCTGGCTGCAGCATAGCAACTTCAAACAGACAGTTTCCAATATTTGGAATCAACCTCTGCATGAAACTGACAGTGCAAAGCTACTTACTGCCAAATTCAAACGATTAAGAAAAGGCCTGAAAATTTGGAGTAAAAGCATCTCAAACTTAGCAGGAATCATTCAAGCAACAAATGCAGTAATTATGATGTGGGATTTCTTTGAAGAATACAGAGAACTATCCTTATTGGAATGCAATGCCACAACTTTACTTAAGGAACATCTGCTTATCTTCCTATCATACCAGAGAATCTATTGGAGACAAAGAGCAACTATAAGAGGGGTCAAATTTGGAGATGAGAATTCAAAATTCTGTCAAGCCAAGGCATCCATCTAGTATAGAAATAACTTCATACATACTCTTAAAGATGATCAAGAAAAAGAGTTTTCTGAACACTGCTCAAAAGATGCCCTGCTATGGAAATCTTTCAAAGAGAGACTGGGACAAACAACTCAAACTTTTGATCCCTTAGAGCTGTTGTCTTTAATACAAAGAATTGATGGATTGGATGAACTAGAAAGGGCTTTCCCTAAGAAAGAGATTGATGAAGTTGTCCACCAGCTACCAAGTGATAAAGCTCCAGGGCCCGATGGATTCAATGGAGATTTTATCAAAACTTGTTGGGATATAATTGCAGAGGACTTCTATAAGCTAATTAAAGATTTTCATGAGGGAAATATTTCACTCCAGAGCATCAATGCATCTTACATCACTCTTATACCCAAAAAGGACAATCCTATGAATACAAATGACTTCAGGCCTATCTCTTTGCTCAACTGTTCCATCAAAATTATTACCAAACTACTTGCAAACAGACTTCAAGGTATTGTGCTCAAAATGGTCCACAGCAATCAGTATGGCTTCTTAAAAACTAGAACAATTCAGGACTGTCTTGGTTGGGCCTTTGAATATTTGCATTCTTGTCATCAATCAATAAAATCCAACAGTTGTACTCAAACTGCACTTTGAAAAAGCATTTGATAAGATTGAGCACAAGGCCATGATTGCCATCATGGAAGCCAGAGGATTTGGAAAAAAGTGGATTCATTGGATGAATATGGTTTTTTCATCTGGCACCTAATCAGTGCTGCTAAATGGAGTTCCTGGAAAGGTGTTTTTCTGCAAGAGAGGGGTTAGACAAGGAGATCCACTTTCAGCATTACTCTTTGTGCTAGCAACAGACCAACTTCAATCCATCCTAAATGAAGCAATGAGAAACAACATCATACAAGTGCGAGTACAAAGTCAAGCATGTCCAAAATTCCCTGTTGTCCAATATGCAGATGATACAATTTTAGTACTGCCTGCTTGCCCAGTTCAACTAATGCAGGTAAAAAATTTGCTACTTCGCTATTCTGCTTTCACTGGGTTAAAGGTCAACTATGACAAGTCTATGATGGTGCCAATCGATGTACCAGAAGATCACATCCAAATATTGCTCTCCACATTTGGATGCAAAAAGGGATCCTTTCCTTTCACCTACCTGGAATTGCCCATGAGCACAAGCAGATTAAAAATTGAGGACTTTAACCCAATAATGCAGAGAATTGAAAGAAGGCAATCTGGATGTTCAACTATGCTATCATATGATGGTAGATTCCTGCTTGTAAAATATGTCTTCTCTGCACTCCCAATCTTCTTCATGTGCACTCTGGCACTACCAGTGGGAGTAATTGAACAGATAAATCAATACCTAAGACATCTGCTCTGGAGAAAATTTGGAATGGAATACAAAGGAACTGCATTAATTGCCTGGTCTAAGATCTGTAAGCCAAAAGAGCAAGGAGGGCTAGGTATTCTTGATATCACGACAAGGCTCTGCTTATGAAAAGCATCTCCAACTTTCTCAATAAAAAAGATATCCCATGGATTCATTTGGTCTGGGAAAAATACTACCAAAGCACTACTCCCATGGGTAAGTCAGAAGGATCATCTTGGTGGAAGGAACATCTAGCCCTATGGAATGAATTCAAGGTGAATTCCACCTGCAAAGTAGAGTCTGGGAAAACTATTTTGTTCTGGAAAGATACTTGGGAAGATGAAAGTCTCCAGCACAAATTTCCAGAGTTACATTCATTTGCTATCAATGATAATATCTCAATTCAGGAATTCTGTGTTGCATCAGATGCAGCTGATCATTTTCATTTGCCACTGTTAGTGGAAGCTTTCGAACAAGTAAACAATCTCCAAAACAGTCTGCCCCAACTGGCCCCTGGTACAAATGATGTTTGGTATACCAAGGGATCCACAAGAAACTATTCCTCCATGCAAATTTACAAACAGTTGATGGGAGAAAGGGAAGAGCACCCTTTTTTAGTCTCATTTGGAACAATGCCAGCAGACTAAAACACAAAATCTTTTTTTGGCTAGTGGCCCACTGCAGAGTTAACACAAGAGCACTACTGACAAGAAAAGGAATGCAACTAGATGATCCACACTGTTCCAACTGCAATGAGCAAGCTAAAGAAACCCTTTTGCACCTTCTATATGACTGCAACTTTGCCAGAGAATGCTGGAATAACCTAGTGCCCGGAAAGAGCAGAGGCACATCTGTCTTTGAAGAAACCAGGATGGCTATGGAGATGCTACCCAAAGAATTTGCTGCAGAAATAATTATCCTAGCCTACTGGAACATTTGGACACAAAGAAATGGCCAAGTATTTCGAGCAGAACAACAGTCCATTCAATCTTGGAGATTCTTCCTCAAGAAGGATCTCAAGTTGCTCAGATTCAAAATTAAAGAGAAGCATGTTCGAAAGTTCAACCAGTGGATAGACAATAACCTTTGATCCAATGATTCTTTTTCCAAAAGCTGGAATTGGATAAATAGCCCTTTTAGTTATATTTTTTTCTCTGTATCTTTTTATACTTTGTTTCATTATATATAAAAAATACTGTAGAACAATTGTTCTACGGTTTGGGGTTCGAAAAAAAAGTTGTACCCGTAAGATCACAACAATCATAGCAAGCATCATGGTAAAAGCATAGCACACATATGCATAGGAATGTAAGAATGATGCATCTTGGTCAAGTTTTATTTTGGCACAACGAATGTTGATTAGAACCTCTGCATAAAACTGACAGATAAATCGGTAGCCTCCGGAATTGTTGTCCATCTTTTTTTTCTTGAGAAACACCAGTTATTTTATTCATACTCATAACAATTACATGTAGATTTATTTGGATCTAATAATATCTAGGAAAATACAAAGTAACTCCTAAAACTAAGAATTACGATGAAATATCTTGGAAATATCTTCTTCGCGGGTATCAATCTCTGCTAGAAGAAATACTCCAAAAACTTTTGTAAAAAGGCTGCAATTGAATTGGAGCAACGATGTAGTCCCCCTTTCACCCGCAGGAACATTACCAATAATGTTTTTGAATGTGCCTTGAGTCGCCCATCCAAAAAAATGAAAAGCCTTGATCGACGAACATACTTGGGCAGAGGATGATCCCCTAGAAGTGTGGGCGGTAGAATCATGATATCTTCATCATGTTGTTGATAAAAGATTTCACCTGCACAAATAATCAAACCAATAAAACAGCTTGAAACACCAACATAAACACAACAGATCCAAATAATCGAATATGCGAGGATAGAAAACTCCCTAACCTCATTGCCCCGCCAAAAGAACGACAGTATATTTTCACAAAATACGAATATCACTAGACGTTGACGAAGAACATGAAAATCTTAAAGATGCGAGGTCGCCCAACCTTGCAGCACCAAAATGGCAGCCGGAGGCGACGACGGCGGTTGCTGCATGGTTCACGAAACCCTACCATGTCTCGAGAAACTATGGATAAGTACACAATATATTGTAAGGGAACACGCACATGTGGTTTAAATGAGCCGCAGTCTATGCGGCCCATGTTGCACATGTTAGCTTTATTTTATTTTATTAAATTAAAAAAAGTATATGAACTCTAATGATAGTAACAATAAATTTCATACATTCGTATGTTAAAAATACTATACATACAAAAGGTAACTTATTTAGCAAAATATTTAAGTAATTTTAAAAAGTATTGACATATTATTTTTGAAAAAATCGTATACATAAAATAGTATTCCTGATTATAAAAATATTTATGTAATTTATAATAACACAGACATTTTTTGAATTATAATGCATATATATTATTTTAATTATACAAACATTTGAATAATTATATGCAAATTTTTCTAATTCATATGCTTGTTCTTTTATCAATTTTGTATAATTTAAAAAAAATCATAATTGTTCATTTCCTCTGTGCTGACATGGTCATAGAGACATATATAAAGCAAGCCATATGTTCTAAGTGGGTCACACGCCATATGGGCATGCTAATTAAAATATGGTATCACATCAGCGCATTATAAATCTACGGATGAGATTCTCACCGTATTTGCATGCTCGTGGCAAGTTCTAAAACTAGTTCGGCGTATTTTTTTAAGTTTAGGCACTAAAGTGAACATCGATGGCAAGTGAACATTCTCACCGTATTTGCACGCTCGAGCCGTCAGATTTGACCCATCGAGCGGATGTGCGTTACCATCCATCATTGCAATACATGCTTTGTTGCAAAAAATTCTTGCAGCAGACATCTTGTTGCGTTATGTTTTACAACACACATCTTGTTGCAGATTTTTTTTTAGATTTGTTCTGTAACAATCGTCTTGTTTTGGATTATTATTTTTTTGCAACAGAATACTTGTTGCAGGATTATTTCTGCAAGACAAAGTCCCGCCACATCACAATAGTTGTTCGCCGTCCGGATTTAAAACACCACCGTTGTTACTGAAATAGGTGCTTGCACTTGCCTTTATGCTGAGTGTTTGAAGGGAGAGAGGGAGATTGGTGGAATCGATGTTTATTGCTTGAGCCTCATGGGCATATATATACGAGTACAATGACCAACTTGGAGTACAAGGCAAGGCAGGAATAAACCCTAGTCTATCCTTTGTTTCCTAACTAATCACGATACTCAAAATCCCCCCGCAGTCACAACGGTAGCGATGCAGACGGTGAGACTGGAGAAGAATCTGAAGGTAAGCTTACGGACATCCCCCCCCCCCACACACACACAGTCGTAACGGTCGATGCATCGCGGAAGTTGTGGCTGGAGTGGAAACCGATGAGGTTGCTCAAGCAAGGCGGTAGCCCATTGTGTCGATGTCGAGGTAGCCGAGAGAGTAGGGTGGTATAGCCGTGGTCGAGGTAGCCGTGCGAAGAATGCCGTGGTCGATGTCGAGTCGGGGTGTCCGGTGTCGAGGAAGTCATTGTGGAGCCGCAGGCACAAGGAGGCGCCGAGTTTAGCATGGGCGCAATGGTGTCGAAGTAGTGATGCTCCAGGAAGAAGATGTTGTTGACGATGCGTCGCGCCGGGTTTGCCAAGCCCAGGGACACTTCATGGACGAAGGCATGCGTCGGTGTTGCTAGCACCGGGCATGCGTAGACGGACGAAGGCAATGTTGACGATGCGCAGCTCCGGGTTTGCCAGGCCTAGGAACACACCGGGGATGAAGGCACGCGTCGGTGTTGCCAGTACCGGGCATGCGTAGACGGGGACTTGCACAAGCTGGTACGCCAGGTCGAGGAGGCTAGCAGAGAAGGACTCGACGACGGTTGCGGCGCAAATCGGCGGGGGACCGATGTCGCCCGCGATGTCCGGAGTAGATAAACTGGTCGACGAAGACGGCGGTGACGCTGGCGATGAGCTGGTGCTGGACGAAGATGAAGGGAGTGGACGGGCGGCGCGCGGCTCGGGTGAGCGAGCTGCAGCGGCGCCGAAGAAGAGGGCGGCGGCCAGACGGCAGCGGCTGGTTAGGAGCGCGTCGGCGATGTTCGAAGTAGGCGAGGAGAACCCAACAACGTGACGAAGACCGGCACGGACAGTGGCGTTCCCACGCAAAGGGGGCGGCGCGGCGCATACCACGTAGAGTCGACGCGCGGATACGGCGGAGTGGACCACGGGCCGCGGTGCTACGACCCGAAGGGGCGACGCAGCGGCAGCAGACGGTCAAGGCGACGGCGGGAAGGCCTCAGGGTGGCTGTGTGGACCGCGTGCCGAGACGCGATGGCCCTACAGGGCGACGTAGCGGCGGTGCGCGGGTTGGTGCAGCCACGGAGACGGCCTCGGGTGGCGGCGGGGACCACGTGTCGCGGCACTACAGCCCGAAGGGGCGGTGTAGCGGCGGTTCGCGGGTCGCGGGGACCGCGTGTCGCGGCACTACGACCCAAAGGGGCGATGTAGTGGCAACGCGCGAGTCGGTGCAGCCGCATGGAGAACCATGGGGCGGCGATGCTGTGGAAGCGGTGGGCGGTGGCTATGTCTAGGAACTTGTCGCAGATACCATGTTGAAAGGGAGAGAGGGAGATTGGTGGAATCATATTGCTTGAGCCTCATGGGCATATATATATATTAATACAATGACCAACTTGAAGTACAAGACAAGGCAGGAATAAATCCTAGTCTATCATTTGTTTCTTAACTAATCACGATACTCAACACTGAGGACGCGTGTCACGCAACGGAGGCGGCGGACGCACCATGATCGCAACGGAGGCGGCGGACGCACCATGATTATCAGCCGGCTGACGGCAATGGTTTCCCTTAAAATTATGGATGATTTAAGAAAACAGCTGAAGAAATTTTTTACCTCAATTTTGCTGTAAACAATGATCTTTAAAAAAAACGATGATCATTTTAAAGACACGGGAGCTGTTGGAGATGCATCCGTCCGAGCAGCGGCACTCCCGTGTAGGATGGACCAATCGCGGTCATCCCAACCATCCGGGGCACGCGCCAGACACGTCCCGCCACGTTCAAGGCGCGCGCTTGGCGTCACCATGTCGACACCCGACACTGCGGTACTACGGGACGCAGCGCCAGTACGCAGGGTGATTAAGATATGCGCAGCCGGAATCGTTCGTTGAGATCATGTCGTAATGCCTACCTGTCTATGATATGCCTCACGCCCAGCTAGGGTAATATAGTAATGCCACAACTACTATAGACAAATCTCAATGGACCAAACAAGTTGCAGCAGCAGCTATCACACGAGAGATCCGACAATGCAGATTAAGCACACCTCTTATAGTATCTCCACAATTAGGCTAGCAGTGTCGAATTTCACGTGCAACCAGTACTTAAGAGTATATATATGGCCTGAAATTATTTTCGTGGTGTTTTATCCTTAGTGGCGACCATTACCCACTTTGCGACGGGTAACTCGCATGGGGAATCTTGCAAGCTCTTCATCTCGACCTAGAGATGCAGGCGGATGCGCACCTTCCGCATCCACCCTCACGGTCAAAAATACTCTAAGCTTCATTACTTTAATAATCGTACTTGTTCTAATTATGCTTCAGTGGAGAAACACGGACATGCCGATGGTGCCCACTTGCATTCCTCGACCTCCGAACCCGCCTTCCTCTTTCCACTTCGCCATAAAGTCTCCATACGACCGAGCTAAAAGGTCTAAGTTTACGGAGGTGTGGACCCACATCTGTCGTTTACATCAATTTCATGTATGCATGGCCCTATCACATTTTATTATTCCCTCTATGATTGCAATTATGGCATGCCTTAATTGAAATCTCGAAAGTTTGAAATAGTTACTAACCAACAAACCAAATTGAATAACATATTTTTGCGTGCATATATATATGCATATTTTATTAGTTAAATTGTGATCAAATTTAATTACGCTTAATATTAGAGGCTGCCTTATTACAAACATAGAAGGAGAGAGTAAGATCTATGTTTCTTTATTACATGTAGACTTAGACATATTTAGCTAAATTAATTATACGCGGTCGTATGTGACACTGACGTGATGACATCAATCATTTACATGTATATATAACTAGGATGTGACCACCTAATTGTCCCAAGCTAACTTCATCAAACAAATCATGACCTGATAGTTACTGTTTACAAGCTCAATAGAGAATAATTAGGGACCTCTCTAACCCGTTCGGGAAGATTCACAAAGAATAATGCGATATATAACCCGTAGCTAGCTTGCTAGCTAGTACTAGGTGATTGGGTTCCTCTCTAACCTCTCCACAAAAAGTTAAATGGATCTGCAGCAGTTAATGGAGCACCAACTGTTCGACGACGGCGCCGTCCCGGGCAGCATTTTCTCGCCGTTAGCGGCAGACAACGGTTTCACCGACGAGCCGCCGTCTTTGCAGTTCCCGGACCTGGACCTGGACTTCGACATCCACGAGCTCTCCGCACCGGAACCAACGAAAGCGGCCTGCTCAGGTGGCTCCGGCTTGGTTGCTTCCGGTTCCGGTTCTGGCTCGCACAAGAAGCTCGACCACAACGCGTACGAGCGCGACCGGCGGCAGCAGCTCAATCAGCTCTACTCCACCCTCCGTTCTCTCATCCCCAACGCAGATCACACCGTAAATCATTCCTCCACTCTTTGATGCGAGATAATTAGGAGGTAGTAGTAGCCCTATCGATTAAAATGAAATATTTACATATTATGACCGATGTGTATCTCCCTATCTCGTGCGGCATGCAGAAGAAGCTGAGCATTCCGACGACTGTGTGTCAGGTCCTCGACTACATTCCCAAGCTGCAGAAGCAGGTCGAGGATCTGGAGAAGAAGAAGCAGGAGCTCACTAGAGCCAAATGCAGAGAACGACTGCAGCGCGTCAAGGACAACACAGGCCGTATTGTTTCCGCTACTCCTCTCGATGGCAACGAAATCATGGTCCAGGTTAGCCTGCTGAGCAACATGGCTGCAAGTCTTCCTCTGTCCAAGTGCATAAACGTATTTGAGAACGAAGGCCTTCACCTCATCAGTTCATCGACTTTCTCCACAGAGGTCAACAGAACATTTTACAGCTTCCACCTTCAGGTACGTTTTTACATGCGCCCTTGCTTTCCTGCTCATAGTGTTCATACTCCTATATACTAGCACGGTTGACGACGCAAATGTGAGAGAATCATCTTTAATGCGTTTAAAAGTGTTACTGTTATATGCATATATCTTTTTACTCCCGTCCCTAAATATAAGTCTTTTTAAAGATTTCACTCCGAACTACATACGAATGTATATAGACATATTTCAAAATATAGATTCACTCATTTGATCCGTATATAGTCCATAGTAAAATCTATAGAAAGACATATATTTAGGAACGGAGGTAGTATTCTTGTTAACCCCTTCATTGCATAATACACGGTATTTTAGACATTGGCACATTCATAAAGGTGTAAACTTAACCTTTATTTCCCTCAAAAAAACTTAACCTTTATTTTTCCCGCAAGAAAAACTTAACCTTTATTTTGTACTGTATATGAATATAGATAGATGATGTTGCTAAAAGACAACAAGAAAAATTGACACATTTTTTTACAAAAATCTAGGATTTAATAGCGCGTCCATAGCATCGCAAACCCCCTTGCAATTTGCATGCATGCAGATAGGAGAGAAGACAAACTGGTGTTATAGAGATTCTGTTAAATCTTGAAACTCTAAAATGTTTTAATTATCAACCGCAAACCTGATTTACGACCAATCTTCACTGTTGGCTCTAGTCTCAACGAGAACTTAGATATATGTTTCAACAACACAAATCCACCATTTTGTCATCCAGTGGTTTATGGAGTTGGCATTCTGTTGGTACCACATTACCATGTGACAACTTGTTACAAGAGGCAGGTGAGTAGCATATCCTTACATCCTAACGGAAGATTCTAACAATTTGTTAAAGCATAAGTTAGAACCTAAAGATTTATAAATAGCCGACGTATTGGTACCAAACGTACCACATGGTAACTTGTCAGAGAATATGATGGCATCTAGGGTGCTATTACATGGTAACAAAAGAGTCCAAAAATTATTTTGTCAAAATATAACCACGTGATTGAAGCCTCCGTCGATATGAAGCCAACCATGAACACATGTAGTCAACGGGGTTGACAATTTAAGCTATATAACAATTTTATCTTAAAAAATTAAATTAGTGTGTTGTTTTCATCACTTTTACTTTTTCTCTGTGTGTAAAGCAATTATATTGTCCTCTGTATGCGCACATAATAATTTACCCTTTTTTGCATGCAATCTATTAAAACTTCGCATGGATGATGAATATGTGGCACGTTAGGATAATTAGGCCATGTCCCTAGGTGATATTGATTCATTTTTTCCTTGATAATTTATTTATACAGTCAGATATCGAGATGCGAGCGCACAAACCAAACTTGCCTACAATTTACACCCGTAAATCAAATTTTGCAATGGTCTCTAGTTTCTGTCTATAACTAAACGCCCATTTACAATTTGTGCATAACTATACGCCCATTCACAATCTTGATTGCAAGTGCATTTTGGACACCCTTAAGCCTTAGGTTCCATTAATCAATGCTCATTTATGTGCTCGTGCATGGATACTCATCTTGGTGCCTAATAACTCATCAAAGATTTTCACTTGTGTTATTGCCCCTAAAACAAATTCTATGTTATTGATATTGCTGATTATCTATATAGGGGCAAAA
Source organism: Elymus sibiricus (assembly GCA_039707655.1). Taxonomy (NCBI): domain Eukaryota; kingdom Viridiplantae; phylum Streptophyta; class Magnoliopsida; order Poales; family Poaceae; genus Elymus; species Elymus sibiricus. The sequence goes on from CM077675.1 coordinate 416,488,838, forward strand.
TGGTAAGATGAGTATTTGTGTTGGCTATAATTGTTTTATGATTTCAATATTTTATCCACCCCTTGCACTAGATTAAAATGGTTTTTCGTGTGAGATCTGTCCAAGTGCAATAATCATGATCTATGGGTTATCATTGTTTGGGGGGGATGTGAAGATCTATCTTTTATGATCTCATTAGATACAACTATGAATATCTAACATATGATATCTAGGTAAGTATAATTATCTAGATTTAATGGATGCGATCTATTTAGAAACATTTATATAGATCGATCTATATAGGTACGGTCTATATATGTAGATCTAATAGCTGTGGTATTGCAGGTACAATGTCATCGATCTAACATATGTCATCTGTTTATGTACTATTATGTACATTTAACTGGCTTGATCTCTTTAGGTACAATTATGAAGATCAAACATATATGATTTATTTAGTTATGGATACATAGAGCTAAAAGGTACGATCCATTTAGATAAGGTTATCTAGATCTAACCGATACCATATGTTTAGACACAATGATGTATGTCTAACAGTGTGATCTACTAATAAAGAGATGACCCACCAGATCGATATTATGAGAATTTGTAGCACATAGCACAATCTGATGTATAAAAAAACCGTTCATACTTCTCTTAGAAATAAGACCCGCATGACTTACAAAAAGTAGGTATATAAAAAGCAAAATCAAGGAATTTCTTGTAGTTTGAGTATTCATATGGTTCATATTAGGCAAATGATGAATGATTGGAAGGGTAAATTATGCTTGAGCAACTACTCACCTCGCATATTCGGAGGCCGTCACTAAATTTGTCGAAATTTTTGGCGGCCACCAACCTGTGGGGATGAAATTGGGCAAAAGGCCGTGTGCGACGTTAGCCCAAGTTGCCACATGGTCTTCCCTCCATCGTTGTCGTCTCCTTTGACCATTCTCTTCCTCCATGAGAGCCACTGCTTTGCAATTTTATCTGTTGGGACTTGAGTTCCATCTTATACTCACAACAATCGATTAAAGTCTAACCACTAAATGCACAATGGATTGTACTCTTGTTTGCTACGTAAGACTCGTGTGCTCTTGCTTAGTTTACATTCACAAATCCCATCATTGATACATAACTTTAGAGTGTCTTACATAAATTTAGAGTGTTAAGTTTTGACTGGCCATTTTATAACATTTTAATTAATAAAATTATTGATAGGTTAACAAAGTCTTTTTCTTTATAGGGAGATTAACAAAGATTGTAGCCAATTATACTTTATTGTAATTGGTAAAAAATAAAAAATGAAAACACATTACTTACACCCTTTAACCCTTGCCTTTTAGTGTGTTTCCACACAACAACCCACCCATTGTGTGCATTCACATGATTACGTATATGAATATAAATTGGATGCTCCCAAATCATTATAAACCATCAATCTTTTATGACCCAATGCCTAATATTACCATTAGCTCTTACGAGGTAAGACGGTGTTAATTATTGCGAAGGACTATTGTGTACCTTTTATTTTTACTAATTAGTAACGAGGTTATGTTGTCCTCCAATTTTAATAAATAATGAAAATTATTAAATTAAGAATAACATTTATTCTTGGAGTATATATCTTCCAATTTACTAAACTCTGTTTGTGTGTACGCGTGTGCGCATGTGTTTTTGTGTGTTAAACGTGCATTCGGAGAAAGGAGTAAAGAAAGAAGGCATAAATTATATTTAATAATTGAGGATGCAAACAACCAAATTACTATAAAAAGGAAAAGAAAAATTGTGATCAAGAGAACAGTTGCAGCAAACATAAGTATGAACGAACAATGATATGGAAACCAACAAGAGGGGATTTCGGCAAACACACCTTCCATGAAACACCATCGTCACTGGATCCATCCACTGACCCGAGAACATCGGTTCTATAGGAACAAATAAGTCAATGGCGTTCTTTTAGAGATACACATGCATGGAGGATATCACATATGCATGTTTTATGTACATAATTATATATCTCTATCTCTACTATCTCTACTACTTAAAAGGAATGTAAGGTTCCCATTTCACCTCTTCTTCGTCCAACTTCCTTATATATGCCCCCCTCTTCCTTTCTCCTCTTTGATATTTTTCTCCCATCTCTGATTTTTCTACCATCGATTTTCCTAAAATGGCATCAACAGTCCAACATTTTATTAACTTACCAAAATAAAAATATATTTGCTTTGGTATGTCAATAAATTATTACCAAATAAGTGCTTAACAATAAGATGGCAGGTAAATCATGGCGATTGCATGCAAAATCTTGCTAAGAATTGAGCACATCAATGTAATAATAGACGTACAGTCACGGGCTAATCTACTAGAATGTGTATACTTCCGTTGCAATGCACGGACAATTCTTTGGTTCATTATTAATAACGTAAAGAATTTATAGAAACTATAGTCTACCTTTTTATGACGCACATATGAAAAAAATGCCAATATGGATAATTAAGTACAAAACATAAGCATTCCCCTTCTTTGTAGGGGAGACATGATTATTTGATATGGAATATAAACCACATGAGATTTTCTTCCAAGAATGTAGAATGTAGTAATAAGAAAAAATCATACTTCAAGATATTATATGCACATGTATGATATATTTAATTGGAAAAAACATCACCGTATATATGGAAGTTACTATTTGAAATGAGATACCATTAGAGCTGTCAAAATGTGTTGTCTATCCATGTTTGCCCACAACAAACTTATCCTTGACTGATATGTGGCTAGGATTAAAGTTTCTCCCTCCTAATGAGGTAAGTTGACCACAAAATTTCTCATTGGCAACTGTATCAAAACCCTAAAAAGAAGGAAGGGGCAACACATATTAGTACTAAATTTGGATTTAATTGACTGATATATGGCTAGGATTAAAGTTTCTCCCTCCTAATGAGGTAAGTTGACCACAAAATTTCTCATTGGCAACTGTATCAAAACCCTAAAAAGAAGGAAGGGGCAACACATATTAGTACTAAATTTGGATTTAATTGATTCACGTCTTCACACGCAACACGTAAACAATACTCCCTCTGTTTCATTTTAGTCCACTTATACTTAAGTCAAACGATTGTAAAGTTTGACTAAAATTATAGTAAAAAATATCAACATTCACATTATAAAATTGATATCATTAGATGCATCATTGAATTAACTTTTGTATTGTATATCTCTAGTATTGTAGATGTTGATAATTATATATATATATATATATATATATATATATATATATATATATATTTGGTAAAACTTAATGAAATTTGATTGAAGACAAATCTTAGTAAAAAAGAAACAGACGGAGTATATATGTAACCAGACGTTCTCGCTCAAAAACAGTAACCCGATGTTAAATTTAAGAGTGAATTCTACCTTTTACCCCATAGTTGTGCATTTGTGACACATATTAACCCATTTAGTGTGACAAAATCAGAAATACTCCATTTATAAGAAAGTAACATGGTTTTGCCCTCATTTTGGCATTCGGCGTGTTTCGTTAGAATAGACCGGCATCTTAAAACTATGTGGTGCGTTAAAATATGTAAAAATCGGACCACGCTATCAATGATAATGTCCAATCATCTCTTAATCATATGTTCAATTACACGTCGTTGTTATGATATTTTTTAGGCTCAATCATAAGCTCACAGCTTTCCCAACATGAATGCCTCGAAAAAAGAGGGTCCAAAATATCTAAAATTGGTAATCCAGACAATTTTTTATTAGATGGGGTAATTACTGTCACAAATGCGTAACTTGGGGGTAAAAAGTGAAATTCACTCTAAATTTAACTTGCATATTTCGAAGTTGATACACTGGAATGTGCTTTTTTTTTTAATCGAGAACTTAATTCACAAATTTTGTCTGAAACAGGGAAGACAAGGAACGATGAACAAGGAGTACTGCCCAGCATTCTTTTGTCACGAGCTGGAGAAAGCCTTCGGAGAAAAAGCAGGACCATATCTGCAGTAGTACTGGATTTATATTACATTGTAATGATGAGTTCTTGTTTTTATTTACGTCTTAAACGTACTAGTGATGCACGATGTTTATTTTCCAAAAATAACCAAATCTATTATAAATGTTCACGAGAAGTATAAAAATATCCCAAACATAATAAAAACTACATTGAGGACCCTGGATCGTTGAACGACCATTACCGCAGCCAAAATGATCCGTTGACGTGACGCTCGCAGCTCTCTTACCGGAGAGCGGTCTGACCTTATCGACGGAGTCGACAAGTCTTCATACACATGTCCATAAGAATCGAGACTACGGATCTGCAATCGTCTCCATTGAACCCTTGAATAGATCTGGAGGCCTTAGACCAAAACTCGCCGCGGCGCCTGCATGGCGAGCAACCCAAACCTCATTGTCCAAAGGAGACAACAGTATTTCTTGTAATATATAGGATGAGAGTATGTTTATTGTACGAAAATTAAGGAAGTATTCAAATTCAAACTCTTTAAACACTGGTGAAGTTGCTTCTCCATCACACTCACAAAGGCTACTCTTACAACTAATTAATCAGCTACCGTGGCCAGTTGCAAGTGTAATTTTGAAAACATTTGTTCCATGTGATGCAATGATCTCCTATATATTACTAATGTTATATCTCTTAACATTCGTGCAGAAAAGTCTAGCTATGACGTGGTAAAAATGGCCTTGCTGGCGTTGGACCCGACGCTAGCAGTATTTGGAATACCTATGGTGTTGGATTGTTTTGTACGCCGGCATTATGATATGTATCTATGGCGTTCACATTATTCCAATGTCACAAATACAGAAAAACACTGCAGACGTTGTAATTTCGCAGCACGCCATAACTTAGTTTGTAAGCATCGGAAAATCGCTGCCATGACATCGGGAAACAGCAAAGTCCGCATGGCAGAATAAGGAAACAAGAAACGGCAATTCAAAGACATTCAAGATAACTATGTAACGTCGTACATAGTGCTTAAATAATTAGTTAAGATAGCTAGTCAAGTTTTAAATTACGATAACACAGAACCACACACATATATGTGATCGAAGCTAGTAGTATTGTAGAACCACAACAGCATAGGTAGGTAACACTATCCTATTACATATTGGCATAAGCATCATTAATGTATTTCTTCGACAGATCCGCCAGAGATACAGGACCGTGAGCATAAAGCCCCTACTTCCGAAGGCGAGCTTTTATCTCCTCCGGGCCGGTAGGTGCATCGCGGTTGAAAATCCTGCCATGGTCGATGACATCCTTGTTGAGAATGGTAGCAAACTTCACCTGGATGCGTCTGAACTCATCTCTGCTATTTCCCGCGCTAATTTCCTCCATTTTCTTTCCCATGCGATGACGTCTGAGTTCTTTTTAAGGCGATCTCCCTCCCGTACGTACTCCTCCATGTGGTTGATGATGTAGTAGACGTCTATATCACAATTTTCCGGCTGCTACATGCAACAGAAGTCAGTTTTGTGGTCGAAGCTTACCGCTTTAAATTTGTCAAACTTCCGATATCCCTATCTGATCACTCCTTCCCGGCTACTATACTCGAAAACTGCTTCATCCAAGACTTTCTTGATGCCTCTGTAGTCTTTCTTCACTTTCCTCGTCGAATCCAAAAATAAGTTTCGGCGAACTTCGGAGTAACAACGATGAGGACACAATGTTCTCTGCGTAAAAAGTCAAGTTAATGGTTTTACGTGGAAGCATGCATAACGAGATTGTACGAATTAAGTATACAATCTAGCTAGACAAAATGACTTACTTCGGATAGTAGGACACGAGAAGGCAGTCTTTGTACATGTTGGCAATCATGAAGTCTGTCAAATACTTCTGCATAACTTGTCGGCACTCAGGGTGATTGCCGTTGGCCTAGTGCATGAGGTATGGGTCCACTACCATGACATCCTTGTTGAGCTCACACTTGGAAGTGTCGGCAACATTGATTGCCCATAGGCGTACGAAGGAAGAACTAAGCTTCATTAGACGAAACATGTTGAAGATGTCTTCGAACGGCACATAGAATATTTCCGCTCGGAAATTGTCGCACAAATCAAGATTTAGTGGCACCATCACTGAAAAAATTGTGTGAAATCCACCTCGAGTACCATAGAATGCATAGTTCTCCCTACATAGAACTGTGTCATGTAGAATCCTCAATTCTGTCTGCGGAAGATCGTACGTTGAGTTCCTTCGGAAGGATGGGTTCACCCGGGGAATGGTAACTCCGCCATGCAACACGACGAACTTGTTTACTCTTCTGAACCGGCTGACTAGCATTGGCATTCTTATTACCTGGTCGCTTTCTCTTCTTCCGTGCCGGGTTAGGCTGGCTAGATATATTGTCTGGTAATGCTTTTGTGACCATCGTATTGAGTGTGTTTGGACTCACCAATGATCCCCTATGTGGCGGCATCTATGTGTCTAGTGGCGTGAAGTCATCACTGCACAGACTCTTCTGGCAAGGAACAACATGTTCCTGTTGAACAAGCAAGTCAGGCATAGAGAATGCTTCGACAGGACCGTTATACATAGGTCCATCAAGATTGCACATACTGGCAGCTGATTTCTGATCTTTGTCAATCAGGAAGTATCGATTGAAAAGTATATTCTCCTCACCGCCGACATCCCCACCATTGACATGGTCCTCACCGCCAACATCCCCACCATAGACATGCTCCTCACCACCGACAACCACATTATCGTTTTTCTCACCGACATGTACATTTCTGTTGTCCTCATCACTGACATGCACATAGTCGTTGTTACAAACTTCAGGTTGAATCTGACCCAAAAGAGATGGTCCTCGTCCACATGCGTTGTCATTGTTCATCTGCTGCAAGGTTGGGGAGATTTGGATGTTTCCTAGCCGAATTTGATTCTTCGGCCACTACATTGGCCAACCTAAACATCCTGGAAGGGTTAGCTGGCTATCCGCACCCTGAGGTTGTATTGGAGGAAAAATATCTTCGAAACCCCTTACGACAACAGACAACTCAACTTTGAAGACCCCCCCCCTCCAGGCATCGGCACTCCGTGCATCATGGTATCTTTGGGGTGAATGATTGAGCCAATTGCAACTTTAACCAGCTCACCGCTCACATAAGCGAGGTGACTACATGGAGTATCTTTTGTAAGAGCGTTGAGAGCAGCAATTAGCAAGGGGTTGCCAATGAAAGAGATAGAGGGGCTGCTATCTTCGGCAAAGGTTGGATGACAACGTTTCCAAATTCTCCGTTCTTGATCCAATTCTTCAGGCTCTCGGTTATTGAAGGTAGCATGGCTTGGGCATGGGCTTGGCTTTGAATGTTGATGCATTCTTCAATGTTGGCTGTGGCTGCGGATATGGCTTCCAGTACTTTCTGTTCGATGCTCCGCTTGTTGGCTCTCCTTTTCTGCCGTTGCAGATCGCGGTCTTCGGGATAATGATAGTCCCATTTGGCATCGCATCTAGCACAGTTCACACGCCAACCCGCTAGCGGTACTAATGGCTCCTTGACAAGGGTAATTTTGATCGACCGGTTAAGAGGAGTGGTCCACCTAGCCGTCGACCCTTGCGGGCTCTGAGGTTTCGCATGCTGCTTTGCCAGTTCTTCTTCTAGTTTCCTCGTTTGGTGATCCATGGAAAATTACCTTGTCTTATGATCATAATGGTACTGCCCCTTGACATAGTTATATTCGAGGGGGCCCTTGAATTGCTCGAAGTGGATTGGGATGCCCTCTGCTGCATGTGCAGCGTCCTGCTTGTCCCATACGGGCTTCTTTCCAACAAAACCACGGCTGCTGAGGGTGTGGTTACTGATACGTCTCCAACGTATCTACTTTTCCAAACATTTTTGCTCTTGTTTTGGACTCTAATTTGCATGATTTGAATGAAACTAACCCGGACTGATGTTGTTTTCAGCAGAACTACCTTGATGTTATTTTTGTGCAGAAATAAAAGTTCTTGGAATTGGACGAAACTTTTTGTGAATTTTTTCTATAATATATAATGAATTATGGAGCTAAGAACTACTAGAGGAGGGCTGCCAGGGGACACAAGGCAACAGGGCGCGGCCCAGTCCCTGGCCACGCCCTGTTGTGTGGTGGGTCCCACGCAGCTCCTCCGACCCTAATTCCAGTCCTATAAATTCACATCTTTGGAGAAAAAATAGGAGAGAAGATTTCATCGCGTTTTACGAGACGGAGCCACCGCCACCTCCTGTTCTTCCTCGGGAGGGCTGATCTGGAGTCAGTTTGGGGCTCCAGAGAGGGGTATCCATCGTCGTCGTTATCACCAACCCTTCTTCATCAACACCGCCATGATGCTCACCACCGGGAATGAGTAATTCCTTTGTAGGCTTGTTATACAGTGATGTGATTGGATGAGATTGATCATGTAATCGAGTTAAGTTTGATAGGGCTTGATCCCTAGTGTGCACTATGTTCCGAGATTGATGTTGCTATGAGTTTTCTATGATTAATGCTTGTCACTAGGGCCCGAGTGCCATGATTTCAGATCTGAACCTATGATGTTTTCATGAATATAAGAGTGATTTGGATCCTATCTTGCAAGTTGTATGCACCTAGTACGTGTTATGATCTGCATACCCCAAGGTGACAATAATTGGGATTCTTTCCGGTGATTGCCGTAGTTTGGGGAGTTCATGTATTCACCATGTGTTAATGCTTTGTTCTGGTTCTCTATTAAAAGGAGGCCTTAATATCCCTTAGTTTCCAATCGGACCCCGCTGCCACGGGAGGGTAGGACAAAAGATGTCATACAAGTTCTTATCGCAAGCACGTATGACTATATACGGAATACATGCCTAAATTATATTGATGAATTGGAGCTAGTTCTGTGTCGCCCTAGTGTGTAACTGTTACATGATTGATGTCATCTAAATCATTATCCATCACTGATCCACGTGCCTATGCTTTTCACATATTGAATCTTGCTAAGTTACTACTGTCGCCGCTACCGTTACAACTGCGACATAATTGCTGCTATCACTGTCGATTTTACTATTGCTACTATTATCTGCCATGCTACTAAATCTTTGTTGCAGAAAGATATCACAGGTGTGGTTGAATTGACAACTCAACTGCTAAGGCCGATAAATATTCTTTGGCTCCCCTTGTGTGGAATCAAGAAATCAGGGTGAAATACTACCCGCGAAGACTATTGCGATCCCCTATACTTGTGGGTTACCAAGACCTTTTTCTGGTGCCGTTTCCGGGGAGCATAGCTATATTTATTGTGTTAACTTGAGGATATCCAATTGGTACTATGACGAATCTGAAAGATACTCGAACTAAGATTGTCCTCTCTCGTACGAGAGCAGGTAAGGAACTGGCATCTAGCTCTGCTTTTGATTCATCTACTCTTCTGAATCAGCTTATGACACCACCACATGTTGCTCATTCTAATACGTCACATGAACTTGATGATACTACTTCTGAAATTACTGATGATACTACTGCTACACATGATCAAATTGAAACTGTGTCACTGAATGAATTACTTGATGCTCATTTGCTAAAGCTAGAGAACTTGAAAATGCTGAAACTGATGAAGATTTTGAATCACCTACTTCACCTCTGTCGGTGTCAAAACCGGCAGATCTCGGGTAGGGGGTCCCGAGCTGTGGATCTTGGATCAATGGGGAACAGGAAACAGGGAGACGGTGTTTAACTAGGTTCGGGCCCTCTCGAAGAGGTAAAACCATACGTCCTGCTTTGATTGTATTGATGAGTGTATGATAATTACAGAGTCGATCTACCACGAGATCAGATGAACTAAACCCTAGATGAGTAGGAGTAATGGTTCTGCCCCCTAGAAGCTAAACCCTCTGGTTTATATAGACACTAGGGGTACCTAGGGTTACACGTAGTCGGTTATCATCAAGGGATCAATCCGTCGATCTAGCCATCTTGACTTGGAGTACACACCAAGGCACCAAAGGTCTCCTTCCTGGATACGAGGTTAACTTGTAGTTCGGCTTCCATGTATTGAGCGCAAAGTGGCCCACCTGTCCGGCCTTTGGGAAATAGGACGGCGGCCCGAGGACCCCTTAGTCCCGGACTCCCTCGGTAGCCCTCGAACTAGCCTCCAATGCCGAGGTCCTCACTCACTAGCAGTCCTGAAAAATTCTTTGGCTTGCAGGGCAAGTTCTCATCCTCCTCTATGTTCGGCCGATGCTAGTCCGGCCACCGATGATTCCTCATTTTCCGAATACTATGCGTTTCCCATCCACGAAGGCCATTAGCTCAGGTATGAATAGTGCCTTCGTCTAACAACTTTTGGCGAAGGGTCGTGACCGGTCATGACTCCAGACCAGTTATGAAAACTCGATTCGCAGTTTGAGGCTGCCGCTTTACTGACACGTTCCATCAATAAAGAGATCGTGCCCCGTTCTTTGCAGGATATGATCAATGTTTTGGGTTATCCCAGGTGCCCATAACGGCACAATTTTATCGGGGCGTGGCGATGTCTGCGGCGTAACAAAGGGACTCTTGGTATTACGGCTGCCTATAAAAGGGAGAAAGCCACAAAAGCCTCCACACTTTTCATAGGTCCTCCATATCCACTGCCTCCCCAATCTTCAGAGCTCTAGCACTCAGATCCACTCTTCTCCCGTTCTCCCCAGCCACAACCCTAGCTCGTCCATGGCCGGCTCGGGCTCCAAGGTCTAGTGGGAGGTTTCTTGCATCACTAACGACGACATCATCAAGCTGAAGCACGCCGGGTACCTCTCAGCCAACATCGTCCACCGCGCTGCCGAGGAGGGCCAGGTCATCCCCACGCCGTGGCCGGGCGAGAGGGTGGTGTTCATCCCCCATTTCCTTCGAGGGCTTGGCTTCCCACTCCATCCCTTCGTCAGGGGGCTGGTATTTTTCTACGGTCTAGATTTCCATGATCTCCCCCCAAATTCCTTTTTGCACATCTCGGCCTTCATCCTCGTATGCGAAGCTTTCCTGCGGGGCCAGCCACACTTCGGCTTGTGGCTGAAAATCTTCAACGTCAAGCCGAAGATAGTTAACAGTCAACACGCAGACTGTGAGGGGATGGGGATTCGCAAACTCCCTCGTGTCGAGTGGCCAGACGACACTTTCATCGACACTGTCAAAGTCTGGCCGAAGGAGTGGATTTACATTACTGAGCCACGTGAAGCGGAGTGGGCAGCTCCCACCGAATTCAGATCCGGACCTGCCAAGAGGTTGGTGTCGTGTGTCAAGAAGGCGCTCGACTGGGGGCAGGAAGTAGAGGTGAAGCTCCTGCAAAAATGGAACTCCTAGATAATAGAGCAGAACATTGCCCTGACCAACGTGATTCAGGTCGTGCCCCGGCGTCGCCTACCCTGCCAACATCGGGCCTCCCCAATGTGGGCTTACAAGGCTGATCACCCTTCCAACGTGCACCACTTCTACCGCACCACCCACAAAAAGCTATGGAAAGTGATGTTCAAGCCCCAGAAGGACTGGCCGCACCAGGAGGAAGACCTCGGTCTCGACGCCGAAACCCCTCCTACTGCGGTATAATAAAGTTTGCATCTTTCATTTAGGTTCTTCCTTCTGACAAGGAATTTTAACCCCTTCTTCCTTGACTTTGCATAAATGGCTGGCGAAGGCCGTGAAGATTGATGGCCCTGCCCCACTGCCCGAAGAACCCCGGTCGCCCTTATTGACGGCGATGATGGTCGAGGCACCGTACTCGGCGCCGGAGAAGAACGAGAAGAAGAAAGGGGAGGCACGAGAGGGCCTCCGCCCCCGAGGACCCCAAACACTAGGTCCGGGAAAACCAATGCTTCCTCTGCTCATGATGAAGAGCAGGAGGAGGATAGGGAGGAGAGCGGTTCCTCCCGAACAAGGAGGAGGACGGCGTCTGACGACGCTGACGAGGGACTGCCTCCTCCCGCCCCGAAGAAGCCGGGCAGAACCAAGTTGGTCCTGTCTGATGACAGCTCGGACTCCGCAAAAGGGTCCAAGGCTTATGATCTGGTTTCTCGATGGAACCCCAGTCAAGCCCGCGGCTACAAGGTATTAATCTGAAGACTCTTCCTTGTATTCATGTCAAGGTGTGTTACTAACCAAATGACTGACTTTCATATTGTAGCCCACCACGTGAGCTCCCCACCGAGCAGACCTCGGAGGGAGATTCTCCGCCATCCACATTGGCGGAGAGTGGGACCGTGTCACGCACCACCCTCCACCTGTTGCGGATGAGGCCATGGAGGTGTTGTCTCAAAGGACCCCTCCCCTATCAAATACGGGGGGATGTGGTGACGATATCATGGCTGAGGCCAATGCTTCGATCGCCGAAGACCAGGAGGGAGGTTCCCTTCTGGCGGATAAAAATGGGGAGCCCGGTCAACCCCAGCTCTTCCCAAAGACTGTTCCGGAGATCGCCCCGGAGCCTGCCCCGAAGACCACTCCGGAGACTGCCTAGTGCATGCCCCAAAGACTGCCCCGGAGTCATCCATTCCTGACTCCATCGAAGGGGGAGCCGAGGTACCTCTACGAGCGTCACCTGCAGTGGAGCAGGCCAATACCGGGTGGCCGGCCGTGATGGAGGAGCGTTAAATGGCCCCTCCATTACTGAATAACATCGCACTCTCCTGGGTGCGGTTTTGCAAAGCATTTAGTCCGTCGACAGTGGGCTGAAGGAGGCTTTCGGAGGCCTCTTGGCGGGCTTCAAGGTAAATAATTTAATATCCTTCTACAAAGAGATTTTACTTTGTGTAATCCTTATATATAGCAGCCCCCAAGCCCTGTTTGAGTTTGAAAAAACTCGAGCGGGGGTCGAATAGTGCAAGGATCACCGATAATAGCAAAAAAATGAATCGTAGCCCCTGAGTCTCTAGCCGGATTGAAGTAAAATCCGAGTAGAGGGTCGAAAAACCGATAACTCAGGGGTCTAACGTGTATAAACTGTTATGCAGGCCTCGTCCTCGGCGGCAGCCGCCAATGCCACGGAGCTAGCTGAGATGAATCGGAAGCTCAAGAGCTCCGATGAAGAGCTCAATCGTCTCAACAAGCGGTTTGACGAAGCGCAAGGTAAGTCCAAGCTAGATTGTCTTAGCATCTTGAATTTCCTCAGTATATGAAGTATTCGGATTATTATCCCTAAGCGTGGGATGTCTGTTATGACTGCAGCTATCACCGCGGAGGTCAAGAGCCTCAAGGCCAAGCTGGAGAGGGCGAGGCAGGAGACCGAAGAGCAGAAGAGGGCAGCCGAACAAGCGGCCGCCGACCTGTCGTCGACAAGGACGCCCCAAGAGAAGCACAAGGCTAGGGTGGCCGAGGTGCAGCAGAAGCTCAAGGATGCTGTCACTAAATGTGAAGCCCTTGAGCTTAAAAATAAAGAGCAAACCTCCAAGCTAACATCGGTTAAGTTGGCGGCTCAAGAGGCACGGCAGGATTGCCAAAAGGTGCTCCGCGAGGTCCAGTTCATTGCGGACGGTAAGTCGTACTTACTGCAATGCCCTTTTGGTGGCAGCTTCGTACTGCTTACTCGACTACGGCGTTCTGCAGGCGCTTTCTCGGATCTGCCGAAGAGTGTGGCAGATGCGGCCAGAAATTATGTCGTCCGGGACGGGGACGTCGAACAGCGGTTGTTCTGGACGCAGTTTCAGGCCCCCCAGCATCCTCCCCTCCTAGCTGACCAAATGAAGCAGCTGATGGAGCTGCACCGGATGGCGGAGCCAGTCATGAAAGACCTCTTCATCAGGCTTTGGCCTGCAGAGCCGCTGCCGAATAGCTACTTCGGCCTCGTGCAGAGGCTCTACGATGATGCGCCCCAGATCGACGTCCTGAAGTGCTCTGTCTACATTAAAGGAGCTCGGTTGGCGTTTGCAAAGACCATGATGCACTGGCCGAGGATTAAGCCAATAGAGATGGCCACCGGGCCCCCGCCTCCTGGAAAGGAGCACAGGTGCCCCGAGCAATATTTCCCCAATGTTATGGTTGGTGCTCGGGAGATAGAGGCCCAGTGCTCCAAAGATGTAATTTTGGAGTGATAATGTTATCATGTATCTAATAATAGTTAGACTTTTGCTAATTATAATGCGGTTGCTTTGCATGGTCTATCATGCTTAGCTTTGTTTATTTTGACTCCTGTGTGGCCGTCTTATTCTGAAAGTTGCCAGTCTTCGGCTTCAGCCCCCTTGTAGATGCTACAAGCGGTGTTTCAACCTTCGCACTTTAACCCTTGGACGACGTCTCGGTGCCCGTAGGCGGTAGGGCACAAGGAAAATGAGGCAACTGGACTATGTGGCTTTATTGCTTTCACTTAGCCGTAGGAGCTTGACTGCGGAGGCTAGTGACTAGCCCCCAGTGTTTGTGGTGGTTGGCAGCGCCGAGGTTAGTACCATAACCACTTGATTTGTGCGAATACAAACCCTTCGTGTGACACGGCGTAACCTCCAACGATTTTTAGTTTGACACTTGTCATCGGATCGCAGACCGGTCCCCGCTTATTATGATAGTCAGTTTTCTGCTTTCTCCACTGAGGTACTTAACCGGACAAGCTGGAAGCACAATCGCAGTGGTTCTCCCTTTACCGTCCTAACCGAACGTGCGGAATGTAAGAGGGCAAACACAGGAGTCAGGCAACCCAACTATTGACCCAAGACATAATTCGGGACTGATGCATATAACGCAATATCCGAGACTTCCAGGCACATAACAAAAAGGTGTCGGAATGACACTTTGGGGCGATTGTAAATGGCCAAGCCCCCGGTATATTAACCAGCTTCATCTACCATGTGTACCGAACAAGGTTGCTTTGGCCTCGAAGAGCGGAGATGGGGGCAAAAATACTATGCAACACAAATGATCGCGGTAAGACTGGCGAAAATGGTTTTAGCTTTTCGGAGCCCTCGTGACGTCGAACCGTACAATCCGCACTGCCGAAGCAACTGTTATGTATACTTTATTGTAAGATAAACTTTTGCACATGAAAGGTTGATACAGGGTTCTTTATGAGTGGTTTTACATCCTTACTGCGCCCTGTCGCACGTCTGCGCCTTTGCTCTGGATCTCCTTGAGAGGAGGTGGTAATCGCCGAGTGGACCTTTGGTCTTGAGAGGTTGCTGTTGCATGTTAGCTTGATGCTTGATCGGTCCGTACTAGTACCTGTTGGTCGCCCGAAGACGAATTTGACCATAGCTCGGTCTAGCCGAACACATGGCGAGCCCCCACAGCTTCCCATGGTATTTTAAACGCGAAATTATGCCTTCGGGGTACATACCTTATGGCCAGAGGGGCATGTTCCTATTTATCATGGGCGTGGGGAGGCTCTGGTAGTTGAAACAGATCTCGGGCTCGCTTGCTCACCTTCCGTGCCTTGACGGCGGGCTGGGAGTTCAACATCTCCTTGCCAACCTGTATTTCGGCTGCTAGGGCCGCTGTGTGTTCCTCAGTCTAGAGAGAGTGCTTCGTGTTGTCGTTGACCGTGATGAAGCCCTTGGGTCCGGGCATTTTGAGCTTCATGTATGCATAGTGGGGAACGGCATTGAAGTGAGCGCATGCTATACGGCCAAGGAGGGCGTGGTAACCGCTGCGGAAAGGGACGATGTCGAAGCTCAAGTCTTCGCTGCGAAAGTTTCGGGTGAACGGAACAATACTTCCAGCGTTATGGTGCCCGAGCAGCGAGCTTCCACGCCTGGGATGACCCCTTTAAAGGTGATATTTCTAGGCTTGATCCTTGACGGATAGATACCCATCTTTTTTACCGTTTCTGAGTAAATCAGATTGAGGCTACTGCCTCCATCCATGAGGATTCTAGTCAGATGGTACCCATCGATGACGGGATCAAGAACCAGGGCCGCCAATCCTCCATGATGGATACTGGTCGGATGGTCCCTGCAGTCAAAAGTGATCGGACATGCCGACCATGGGTTAAATTTTGGAGCTACGGGCTCGACGGCGTAGACCTCCCGGAGAGCGCTCTTCCACTCCTTCTTCGGTATGTGCGTGACATAGATCATGTTCAAGGTTTTTACCTCAAGAGGGAATTTCTTTTGTCCTTCATTGTTTGGACCGTGGGACTCGTCGTCATCCTCACTACGGGGCCCCTTGCCTTTGTCCTCGGCTGCTAGTTTGCCGGCCTGTTTGAACACCCAACAATTACGGTTGGTGTGGTTGGCGGGCTTATCTGAAGTGTCGTGGATCTGGCATGGCCTGTCCAAAATCTTGTCCAACTGAGTAGGTCCATCCCTATCCCCTTTGGTGGGATTCTTCCATTTTCCTGATTTGGAGTTGCTGAATCCGGCATTAATTGTCGTGTCTTTAGTGTCACCACCGTTGTGTCGGCACTTGTTCCTATTGCATCGTGGTTTCCCGTTTCCGTCCCGAGCTTCACAGGTGTCGCGGTCTCCGGGATTATTGTCTCGGCAAGCGAGCCAGTTGTCCTCGCTCGCGCAAAAGGGGCTCATAAGTGAGGTTAGGGCCGACATTGTCCTCGGCCTCTCCTCGCCGAGCTGTCGAGCTAGCCATTCATCTCGAATGTTGTGCCTGAAAGAGGCTATTGCCTCGGCGTCCGGACAGTCAACGATTTTGTTCTTCTTAGTCAAGAACTGGGTCCAGAATTGCCTGGCTGACTCGTCGGGCCGTTGAACGACGTGGCTCAAGTCATTGGAGTCTAGAGGTCGGACATAAGTGCCCTGAAAGTTAGCTCAGAAAGCATCCTCGAGCTCTTCCAGCTCCCGATGGAGTTTTTGGAAGGCTATTTAACAAGTGTCACGCTGGTCCCTTAAGATTTAAAGGAAAAAAATTTAATGGCATGGAGATCATCTCCCCGAGCCATATGAACATGGAGAAGGAAATCTTCGATCCACACCGTCGGGTATGTTGTCCCGTCGTATTGTTCGATGTTTACTGGTTTAAACCCTTCGGGGAACTGGTGTCGCATCACCTCATCTGTGAAGCACAATGGGTGAGCGGTGCCCCGGACTCGGGCTACATCGTTCTGGAGGTCGGATGCCATCCGGACAAGATGCTCCTCCCGAACTCTATTGTTTCGATCGAGCCAAGCTCGATAGTCGTTCCCTCTATCGGGGCTCTGTCCTCTGGATTCATAGATGGATCTTGTGTGGCCTGCTCTAGCATCCAGGCCATGTCATAGGTCGTATGGATCCTTAGGATATGTTGGCTCCCTTCCTCTCCTACGAGGGGGGTAGGTATATCCTCAGCCCTTCCAGCCATCCTGTCTCGTCCTCAAGGGGGGCGGTCTGGCTGGTTGTCCTGAGTACGCCTGGGGGTGCGGGCTTTGGGGCCTCGTCATGAAATTGTGGTAGCAGGCGTCAGCGCGAGTAGCTTTTATTTTGATCTGGCCATTCATTGCCAAACCCTTCTTCAGCTGCTAGGACTTTTGTCCATTTGTCGTAGAGGGTATCTTGTCCGGATTTTGTTTGTTGTTTCTTCTTCTTCAGGCTCCGGGCAGTAGCTATCATCTACCGCTTGAACCATTCTTGATCCAGCGGGTCCTCGGGGATGATGAAATCCTCGGTCCCGAGACTGGCCTCATCTTCCGAGGGGGGAAGATAGTTGCTATCCTCTGGGTCGTTGAGGTCTTCGAAGTTACACCATCCTCATGTCCCTATGCGACATCTAACTGTTGTTCGGGGGTGGCGGGGTCGTCGAGATTTTGCATGTTGTCCGGGGTATCACCTTCTCCGGTGACCATATTGCTTTCCTTTCCTTTGCGTCCCCTGGACCGTTTGCGCTGGCGCCGGCGCTTGGGAGGCACCTCACCGCGGTTGTCGCCATTCTCGCTGGGGGTGTCTTCACCATCCTTCCCCGTGGTATTGGGGGTGTCTACCATATAGACATCATAGGTGGATGTAACTGTCCACCGTCCAGTGGAGGTAGGGATGGCGTCGACATCTTTATCAATGTCATCGGCCTCCTCGAAGGCGTAGTCCATCATATCAGTTAAGTCCTCGATAGTGGCTACCAAGTGGGTGGTCGGTGGGACGCAAAATTCCGAGTGGCCGGCCTCAAAGCCGGCCCGAGTATAGGGCGGCGGCGGGCCATGTGTAATATTCATCTTTTGGATCAGGGCCAGCGTCTCGCGTAAGAGTGGGAAGACGGCCGGGGTGTTCCCATGGAGTCCTCCGGAGTCGATCTCGGGCGCGCCAAAGCAGGGTGCATATTCAGCCGAGGCCGAGCCCCGTCCTCCGGCCGTTATGGTCAGATCTGAGTTTGAAGCTAGGTCTAGGGCGAGGGTTGATCCGGAGATGGAGTCGAGGAGGAGGTCTCAAGTCAAAGCTTCAGGGTTTCTGGGCTCGTAGGGTGGGGTTGTTAGCCCGGCCAGGGACAGGTTGCCCCGGGCGACGGCGGCGTATTCCAGGCTGTCGAACCTGATCTTTTGCCCAGGGGTGAAGCTGCCAACCCGATTGGGATGGCCGGATGTATCGTCATGTAGATCCACACTGCCGGACACAAAGGGCTGGTTGGGGACTAAGATGTCCCCGATGAGGATGTTGTCGCTGATGACCAAGCGAGCCATCGATCCTGCTGGCGATCCAACAGCGGAACTCTCAATGAAAGCACCAATGTCGGTATCAAAACCGGCAGATCTCGGGTAGGGGGTCCCGAGATGTGGATCTTGTATCAATGGGGAACAGGAAACAGGGAGACAATGTTTACCTAGGTTCGGGCCCTCTCGAAGAGGTAAAACACTACATCCTGCTTTGATTGTATTGATGAGTGTATGACGATTACAGAGTCGATCTACCACGAGATCAGATGAACTAAATCCTAGTTGAGTTAGAGTAATGGTTCTGGCCCCTACAAGCTAAACCCTCGGGTTTATATAGACACCAGGGGTACCTAGGGTTGCACGTAGTCAGTTATCATCAAGGGATCAATCCACCGATCTAGCCATCTTGACTTGGAGGGCACACCAAGGCACCAAAGGTCTCCTTCCCGGATACGAGGTTAACTTGTAGTTCGGCTTCCATGTATTGAGCACAAAGCGGCCCACCTATCCGGCCTATGGGAAATAGGCCGGCGGCCCGAGGACCCCTTAGTCCCGGACTCCCTCAACCTCGCTCTCCTAATAAATATGAATTGTCTTATGTACTTGAAGGTTATGTTATGGATGAGGAAGTAGGTAGGGACTGATGTCTACTACGCAACTTTATTCTTGTAGACTCGTGTTGGGCCTCCAAGCGCGGAGTTTTGTAGGACAGTAGCAATTTTCCCTCAAGTGGATGACCTAAGGTTTATCAATCCGTGGGAGGTGTAGGATGAATATGGTCTCTCAAAAACAACCGTGCAATCAAATACAAGAAATCTCTTGTGTCCCCAACACACCCAATAGAATGGAAAATTGTATAGGTGCACTAGTTCGGCAAAGCGATGGTTATACAAGTGCAATATGGATGATAGATATAGGTTTTTGTAATTTGAAAATATAAAATCAGCAAGGTAGCAAGTGTAAAACAGCGAGAAAAATGGTGTATAAATGCTTGGAAATAAGGCCTAGGGTTCATACTTTCGCTAGTGCAATCTCCCAACAATGCTAACATAGTTGAATCATATGATCATCCCTCAATGTGCAACAAAGCATCACTCCAAAGTTCCTATCTAGCGGAGAAAAATAAGATGAAATTGGTGTAGGTAGTAGAACCACCTCAAAGTTATTCTTTCCGATCAATCTATTGGGCTATTCCTATAAGTGTCACAAACAGCCCTAGTGTTCCTACTAGAATAACACTAATGATACATAACAATCAACCCTAATGTCACCTAGATACTCCAATGTCACCTCAAGTATCCGTGGGTAAATTATGCGACATGCATCAAACAATTTCAGATCTATCATATTCAATCCAACACAAAGAACTTCAAGGAGCCCAAGATTTCTATCGAAGAACGTGGTATGAAAACGTGCAATCAACCACTATGCATAGATCCCCTAGGTCACCGGAATCCGCAAGTTGATGCATCAACATATATCAAGTGAATCAATAGAATACCCCAATGTCACTACGGGTATCCCATGCAAGACGTACATCAAGTGTTCTCAAACCATAATATTCAATCCAACATAACAAGATCTCAAAGGTAAAGATTCAATTCATCACAACAAGGTAGCAAGGGAATAACATCATATGATCTGACTATATTAACAAAGCCCGTGATACATCAAGATCGTGCCATCTCAAGAACACGACAGAGAGATTGAACACATAGCTACTGGTACAAACCGTCAGCCCCAAGGGTGGACTACTCCATCCTCGTCATGGCCTCCGCCGGGATGATGAAGATGGCCACCGGAGATGATCTACCCTCTCCGGCAGGGTACTGGAACGCCTCCAGATTGGTTTTTCATCGATACAGAGAGTTGCAGTGGTGGAACAAGGAGTCTCTCTTTATTTGTGGGGTTTCTATTATTTATGGGATTTTTCAGGGTTGGAATCACGCCAAACGGAGCCATGTGGGCCCCACCACATATCTCACCGCACCACTAGGGGGCACGGCCTGTTGCATGGTGGCCCACTGGCACACCCCCTCCGGCAGGTATTCACTCCAATGTTGCTTATTTCCTCCAGAAAAAATCACAAAAAAGTTTCGGGCGATACCGAGAACTTTCATTTTCTCCACAAAAACAACACCACGGTAATTCTGATGAAAACAGCGTTAGTCCGAGTTAGTTCTAAATAAATCATATAAAGTGCATCAAAACCATATAAAAGTATTGTAAACATAGGTGAATCTGATCCTTATAGTTGAATCTGATCCTTTCCATGGTTATGAAACTAAAACTGTTGTCGAACATCTCACCAAATTGAATGATATTGTTGCTTTGTTTACTCATGAGGAAAAGATGCGCTACTACTTTATCCTTAAGCTTTTTCCTTTCTCGCTAAAAGGCGAGGCTAAAGAATGGTTCCTTTCTCTTGCTCCTGGTTATGTGCGTAGTCCCCAGGATATGCTTTATTACTTCTCTGGAAAAAAAATATGCTCATGAGAAACAAGCTGCCTTACAGGAAATATTTAATTTTGTGCAAACTAAAGAAGAGAATCTCCCTCAAGCTTGGGGGATAATTCTCAAGTTACTTAGAGCTTTGCCAGGTCATCCTCTAAAGAAAAATGAAATACTTGATATCTTTTATAATGGACTAACCGATGCTTCTAGGGATTTCCTAGATAGTTGTGCTGGTTGTGTTTTCAGGGAAAGAACTGTTGGACAAGCTGAAGAACTATTGAATAACATATTGCAAAACGCCGATCATTGGACACTTCCTGAACCAACATCGAAACCTATTCAAAAGAAGAGAGGTATTCTATTCCTCGGTCCTAAAGATATGCAAGAAGCAAAAAGATCTATGAAAGAGAAAGGTATTAAGACTGAAGATGTCAAGAAATTACCCCCTGACGAAGAAATACATGGACTTGACACCCCGACACAGGTAGTAGAGGTAAATTCTCTCTGTACCTTTAATGAAAGTGATATAGCTTATACTAAGACTCCTAGTCAATGCATGGATAAATTTGATAATTACATTGTTAAGCAAGAACATTTCAATAATCATGTCAAGGATCAATTAAGACGTAATGCCATGATGATAGATCGCTTAAGTGACTTGATGTTTAGAATTTCTAATGATGTTAAGGACCTAGGTAAACATGCTTCTATTGTTCACATCCAACTAGACCAAGTTGCTAAGTCACAAAATGACTTGCTTGTTGAAATAAATGATAATATGAATGATCATGTTGTTAGAGTAATGACTAGAGGAGGTTGAATGACTCAGGAACCTCTTTTTCCTGAGGGTTGTCCTAAAAGAATAGAACAAGATTCTCGGAGAATTAATGATGATGCACCTAGTCCATCTAATAAGAAAAAGGATAGGACTTTACATGCTTCTAGTGAACCTGTTGTAGAAAAACCTGCTGAAAAACATAATGATGTTTTAATTTCTGATGCTGAGACACAATCTGGTAGTGAACATGCACCTAGTGATAATGAAAATGATGATAATAATAATGATGAGACTCATGTAGATGCTCAGCCAGATAATAAAGAGCAAGATAATGATGTGGAAATAGAGTCTGCTGAAGATCTTGATAACCCACAGCCCAAAGATAAGAGTTATGAAAAGAAAGACTTTGTTCCTAGGAAACATGGTAGGGAAAGAGAACCATGGGTTCAAAAACCCATGCCATTCCCTTGTAAGCCTTCCAAGAGTAAGGATGAGGAAGATTTTGAATGCTTTGCTGAAATGATTAGACCTGTCTTTTTGTGCACTCGCTTGACTGATATTTTGAAAATGCCTCCGCATGCTAAGTATATGAAGGGTATTATTACCAACAAAAGAAAAATACCTGAAACCAAAATTGCT
Organism: Elymus sibiricus; assembly: GCA_039707655.1. NCBI lineage: Eukaryota > Viridiplantae > Streptophyta > Magnoliopsida > Poales > Poaceae > Elymus > Elymus sibiricus. The sequence goes on from CM077675.1 coordinate 416,511,182, forward strand.
ACTATGCTTGATAATTATTCTTTTGATGGTGGAGTGCGTAAGAAGTTGGGAGATCCTGGTATACCCACAATACCTTGCTCAAGACTGTTTTATGTGATCTAGGAGCTGGTGTTAGCGTTATGTCGTTCTCTCTATATAAAAGACTTGATTTGAATAAGCTTACACCTACTGAGATATCTTTGCAAATGGCTGATAAATCCACTGCTTTATCTATTGGAATTTGCGTTGTGGTTGCAAATGTTACTATCTTAACATACTTTTTTATTCTTGATATGCCCAAGGATGACAACATGTCGATCATCCCTGGTAGACCATTTTTAAATATTGCACGGGCTGTTATTGATTGCAACAAAAGCAAGGTCACATTTCATGTCAATGGCAAACAACATACTGTGCATTTCCCGAAGAAGCAAATGCTGGTTAATAATATTAATGTCGTCGAGCCTAGTGCCACAGTCATCATTGGAGGTTTTAAAATCCCTCTACCAACTGCCAAGAAGAAATATTATAATCTTATTGTTGGGGAGATGCAAATCCCCATTGAGGTAACTTAGTGTGATACGAAAATTCTTCGGTCTCATGTCAATCGGAAATGGTTATTAGTAAGACTTGATCAACCTTATTAATGGTTCCTCTTTGAGAGACATGTGGTTGATGAATTTAGTAAGCACAACTCTCTGTACCATTAGTTTACTCTCTGTTATTCTTAGTTAAATAAAATAAAGTACCGTGTTTTTCCTATTTTCTGAGTTTCTCGTGCATTAAAAGTTGACCCAAAAATAAAAAATCTCAGATTGCCACAAAATTTTAACATAATTTTTTTTGGAATATTTAAGAATTTTTTGTGCTGAAAACACATCAGGAAGGGGCACATGTGGGCCACAAGGCAACAGGGCGCGTCCCAGCCCCTGGTCGCGCCCATGTTGTGTGGTGGGTCCCACAGGGCCCCCTGCCTTATCTCTTTAGCCCATGTCATCCTCTACCTCTAGCAAAAATTCATTCATGCACTCCCTCTCGTGTTCTTGCTACCGAAACTGAAATTTTCGATCTCTTTGCTCATAACTCCGTTCCCGAAACTGTTTTAAGGAATTGCTCATTGGTATGTGACTCTCCCACTCCTCCAATTTGTTTTTGCTTTAGTGGTTATATTTTGCACATTTTGCTGCACTTGGTGCCACTGAAAATTTCTTTGAGTTCCAAGTAGTGGGAGTGCTTGATATGGCCTCTAGGCATCTATATGAGTAGTTGCTACCAATCTTGCAAGTTTTATTGACATAATTTTGTGGTCCAAATTTTTTTCAGAAATTTGTTCATAGGAAGATGAGTTTCTTTAGGAGAGGTTCTTCAAGATGGAGTTCTAAAGGAGTTGTTGTGAGCACCCCTGACCAAGATATCAACATCCCTTGCAACACGGAGGTTAGGCCGTGTAAGTGGACCCATATACCTTTCATGAGTCAGGCGGGTTTTCATCAAGAGTTCATGTAATTCATTGCAAATGCCGGGCTGACCAACTTCCTCGCAGATGAGTGTGACCAATACTATCTCCTTAAAATTCCTTTGTGCAAAAAAAATTTATTTCAATAATAGGCCCGATGCTCCCATGGTGCGTTTTGACTTATATGCTGAACATCATGAATTACCACTCTCTGAATTCTATGAAATATGCATGATTCCTTATGACGAGGAAATTCGTGAGCCTAAACAAGAGGAGTTCGAGGACTTCCTCCTCACCTTAATCGTGGGAGAAACTAGGGGAGTATCGAAGGCTAGGGCCACTAGTTTACATTTTCCTTCTTGCACTACTTTGCTTTATTTGTAGGAAATGTTTAACTGCTATGTCTCAGGGTGGTGCCCTCAGTGCCCGCATCCTTGTTGTCTTACGTCGCGCACTATATGGTGACAACGCCTACAGCGTAGGAGCTATTGTTGCACGCCGCTTGCATATTAACCGGACTACGGGCAAGATCCATGGTGGTATTTATGCCACACGTCTAGAAAAGCATTTCATTGTTGCTATACATCAAACAGATTATTTATTGCCTAAGGTTTATTTAGATCACCAATCTATGTTAGATCACCAGTTCATTAAGGAACCTCAACTTCCGCAGCACATTCGCTACAACTTAGTACACATCGAGAATACTCACGATGTTATTGTGTTGCATGCACCTTCTTTGTTTAACTTTCATGCCAGTCACGGATGCACCATCATGCCGGAAGATATAACTGCTTACCGGAACGAGTTGGCTGCGACGGTGGCTGAGGCCCAGGCATGGGATGCTCAGGTGCCTCAGCAGCAATACTTTCCCAGACCTGACGGCTACTATCAGTGGTGATCACCAAGGTAGGCTAAAAGCCTAAGATTGGGGGAGTACGTATTTCTCACCGACATTACATTCATGTTCACACACTTCATATAAATTGTCGGTGTTCATCCTCTTTCATTGTATATCCATGTTAGTTTTATTTTCCCGCTTTCTTCTTGTGTGTTTGAAAAACTTTGAAAAATCCAAAATTATTTCTCATTTATTTTTAGTTTTTATTTCCCGTTTAATTAGTTGTAGTATTAAAAAGAAAACCCAAAAAGAATTCCTTTGCATGTTGGGAGCTTTCCCGTGTAAATAATTTTTCGTGTTCTTGTTTTTCCTTTGTTTATTTGCTTTCCTGAGAAAAACAAAAACTCCAAAAATATTTCAGTGTGTTTCTTTGAACTTCTTTTCTTTTCTTTGAGTCGTTGAAAGGAGAAGACCACGATGAAAATGTTGAGTGGCTCTCATATGCATAAATGTTGCTCTAACAAAAAGAGCCACCATTTCCTTGTCTTCTCCTTTATCTAAAATTGGTTCGTAAATCCCAGCTTAGTCCACGGCACACAGCACTATTATTATTATCACATCATTCGGTCATGCAAGTGAAAGGCAATAATGACGATATTTCATGAAGTGATCGTGGCAAAGGAAGCTGCTATGAACTCTTCTTGTTTTCTGTTTTTGTAAATATGTTTAGCTCGTTCGATCTTGATTCAGTATATCATGAGTGAACATGTTTATGATGACAATTAGAGATTATAGTTCTCATGTCATGCTTAAATAGCTAGGAGTGGATAATGATTTATCTTATATGTCAACATGCATTAAAATGGTTATGATGTGGTATGGTAGTACGGTATTTCCCTCTGAGTAATTCGAGCGTCTTGACCTGGCCCGTGTGCAAACATGTAGTTGATTCAAAACCAATGCAGCCTTCATGATATTTAAGTTCAGAGTGTTCATATCCTACTCATGCTATGTTCAAATGTTAATTATTTGCAATGCATGATTATGACCCTTTTTGCTCTCTAGCTGGTCGCGTCTCAATCTATTGCTAGCCTTCACCTGTACTAAGCGGGAATATTGCTTGTGCATCCAAAATCTTTAAATCAAGTTAATCCATGTGTGTCCACCATACCTACCTATATACGGTATTACCTTGCCATTCCAAGTAAATTTGCATGTGCCACCTCTAATATTCAAATAAAACTTCTGTTTTGTGCACTCATACCGCTCATGGAGCGACGGAGCGGTCGGTATCTTCCATGCTAAGTGGCTTATTCTCAAGATGGGCTTTTATTCGTCTGTCATTGCACGAGAGAGGCTGGTAAAAAGGATGCCCAATCCTGCAAAACAACAATTAGTTAAACAAAACTCCCGGGACAGTTGAAATGTTAGAGGGCATCCGTGGATTCGGTCAGTCATGGCTTGTGTATGTATGGTGGATGGGAGTAAACTTTACGATTCCGCTTGGGTACCGCCAATAATGTGTTTAGCATGGAAGATATTGAAATCCTTTGTCGTGACGTTGACAGGAAAAGTGCATCACCCAAAAACTATAATTTCAATAATGTTTTAAACCTTGAGCTCTGGCACCTCTGCAGATCAATGCTTCCCTCTGCGAAGGGCCTATCTATTTACCTTTATGTTGAGTCATCACCCTCTTACTAAATCACCAGACCGGAGAGCACTATTGTCCTTCTTATGCATTGAGTCTTAATGTTGGATGTTAGCATGACTGGATCTTTTCTACCCTGAATTATAATGTTTAGTCGTTGCTTGAACCTCAGAGGTGCTCTGCATTTATGTTTTGCGGTCTCAGAAAGGGCTAGCGAGATATATACCATGTTGCATATTATATCATGGTTGTTTTGACAAATTGTTGGCATGTGAGACATCTTATTATTGCTCACTAGTTGGTTATGTATTGCCATGAGTAAATATGATGTTTGATTACTATCATGGATGTGGTTATTGTTGGGAAACGTTGCATGGGAAACAAAAATTTTCCTACGCACACGCAAGATCTATCCATGGTGATGAGCATCTACGAGAGGGAGAGTGAATCTACATACCCTTGTAGATCGCTAAGCGGAAGCGTTAATAAACGCGGTTGATGTAGTCGAACGTCTTCGCGATCCAAATCGCCGAGCGTCCCGCGATCCAATCACGATCCTTCCGATCTAGTGCCGAACGGACGGCACCTCCGCGTTCAACACACGTACGGCTTGATGACGCCTTCACCTCCTCGATCCAGCGAGCGATGGTGAAGTAGTGGTTGAGTTCCAGCAGCACGACGGCGTGGTGATGGTGGTGAGGAACAATCTCTGCAGGGCTTCGCCAAGCACTACGGAGATTATGACGGAGGAACTAGAGGGCTAGGGTTGCCGGCACACGGCTTGGGAAATCCTGATGTGTCCCGTGTGCTAGCCCTGCCCCTCTATTTATATGTTGAGCCTTGGGGTCTAAACTTGGAGTAAAAGCCTCCTCCGGGTCGGTTTTGCCCGCACAAGGTCGGTTTGGCCCGCAGGAAAAGAGTCCAATTCGGACCCTGCCGAATCGTGCACAGCCGCACACAAGCGGTAGTACCGCTTCACACAAGCGGTAGTACCGCTTGGGCGGTAGTACCGCTTCACACAAGCGGTAGTACCGCTCGGGCGGTAGTACCGCTTCACCAAGCGGTAGTACCGCTTACGCGGCAGCAAAACTACTTTTGCACTTTCCAATACCTTGTGGGCTTTATCCCTTTGGCTCATATAAAGTGTTGCTGCACCCGAACACTTCGGTAAACATCCGGAACCTCTTCCGGTGAACTCCGGAACCCTTCCGGAGATCAAAACACTATTATCACATATATCAATCTTTACCTCCGGACTATTCCGGAGATCCTCGTCATGTCCGGGATCTTATCCGGGACTCCGAACAACTTTCGGTCACCAACATAATAACTCAATTATACTAATCGTCACCAAACGTTAAGTGTGTAGACCCTGCGGGTTCGAGAACTATGTAGACATGACCGAGACACCTCTACGGCCAATAACCAATAGCGGGACCTGGATGCCCATATTGGCTCCTACATATTCTACGAAGATCTTTATCGGTCGAACCTCTATGTCAAGGATTCAGTTAATCCCGTATGTTGTTCCCTTTGTTCTTCGGTATGTTACTTGCCCGAGATTCGATCGTCGGTATCACTATACCTAGTTCAATCTCGTTACCGGCAAGTCTCTTTACTCGTTCCGTAATACAAGATCTCGTGGCTAACACTTTAGTCACATTGCTTGCAAGGCTCATTGTGATGTTGTATTACCGAGTGGGCCCTGAGATACCTCTCCGTCATACGGAGTAACAAATCCCAGTCTTGATCCATGCCAACCCAACAGACACCCTCGGAGATACCTGTAGAGCACCTTTATAGTCACCCAGTTACGTTGCGACGTTTGATACACACAAGGTATTCCTCCGGTGTTAGTGAGTTGCATGATCTCATGGTCAAAGGAACAGATACTTGACATGCAGAAAACAATAGCAATAAACTGACACGATCAAATGCTACGTTTACAGTTTGGGTCTTGTCCATCACATCATTCTCCTAATGATGTGATCCCGTTATCAAATGACATCTCATGTCAATGGCTAGGAAACCTTAACCATCTTTGATCAACGAGCTAGTCAACTAGAGGCTTACTAGGGACACAGTGTTGTCTATGTACCCACACATGTATTTGAGTTTCCAATCAATACAATTATAGCATGGATAATAAACGATTATCATGAACAAGGAAATATAATAATAACCAATTTATTATTGCCTCTAGGGCATATTTCCAACAGTCTCCCACTTGCACTAGAGTCAATAATCTAGTTCACATCACTATGTGATTTACATTGTAATGAATCGAACACCCATGCAGTTCTGGTGTTGTTCATGTTTAGCCCTTGGAAGAGGTTTAGTCATCGGATCTGCAACATTTAGATCCGTGTGTACTTTGCAAATATTTATGTCGTCCTCCTTGATGTAATCGCGGATGGAATTGAAACGTCGCTTTATGTGTCTGGTCCTCTTGTGAAATCTTGGTTCCTTGGCTAGAGCAATGGCACCAGTATTATCACAAAACAGAGTCATTGGGTTAAGCGCACTAGGCACTACTCCAAGATCTGTCATGAACTCCTTCATCCAGACACCTTCCTTCGCCGCCTCCGAGGCAGCGATGTACTCCGCTTCGCATGTAGAATCAGCTACCACGCTTTGCTTGGAACTGCACCAGCTAACCGCACCCCCATTAAGAATAAATACGTATCCGGTTTGCGACTTAGAGTCATCCGGATCAGTGTCAAAGCTTGCATCGACATAACCCTTTACGACGAGCTCTTGATCACCTCCATAAACGAGAAACATGTCCTTAGTCCTTTTCAGGTACTTCAGGATATTCTTGACCGCCGTCCAGTGTTCCATTCCTGGATCACTTTGAAACCTTCCGACCATACTTATGGCAAGGCTGACATCGGGTCTTGTGCACAGCATTGCATACATGATAGAGCCTATGGCCGAAGCATAGGGGATGACACTCATCTTTTCTCTATCCTCTGCAGTCACTGGGCATTGAGTCTTACTCAACTTCACACCTTGCAAAACAGGCAAGAACCCCTTCTTGGACTGATCCATTTTGAACTTCTTCAAAATCTTATCAAGGTATGTGCTTTGTGAAAGTCCTATTAAACGTCTTGATCTATCTCTATAGATCTTGATGCCTAATATGAAAGCAGCTTCTCCTAGGTCCTTCATTGAAAAACTCTTGTTCAAATATTCCTTTACGCTTTCCAGCATTTCTATATTGTTTCCAATCAGCAATATGTCATCCACATATAATATTAGAAACGCTATAGAGCTCCCACTCACTTTCTTGTAAATACAAGCTTCTCCGTAAACTTGTATAAACTCGAACGCTTTGATCACCTCATCAAAACGAAGATTCCAACTCCGAGATGCTTGCATGATTCTGACGGACTTAAGCATCGCTACGGGTGAGAAGGTCTCATCGTAGTCAACTCCTTGAACTTGTGAAAAACCCTTTGCCACAAGTCGAGCTTTATAGACGGTGACATTACCGTCCGCGTCCGTCTTCCTCTTAAAGATCCATTTGTTCTGAATGGCCTTACGCCCTTCAGGTAATACTTCCAAAGTCCATACTTTGTTTTCATACATGGATCCCATCTCGGATTTCATGGCCTCTAACCACTTCTTGGAATCCGGGCTCATCATCGCTTCTCCATAGCTCGTAGGTTCATCGTTGTCTAACAACATGACCTCTAAGACAGGGTTGCCGTACCACTCAGGAGCAGTACGCGTCCTTGTCGACCTACGAGGTTCGATAGCAACTTGATCCAAAGCTTCATGATCATCATCATTAACTTCCTCTTCAGCTAATGTAGGCTCCACAGAAACAACTTTCTGCGCTGCGCTACTCTCAGGTTGAAGTAAAGGTTCAACAACCTCATCAAGTTCTATCTTCCTCCCACTCAATTCTTTCGAGAGAAACTCTTTCTCAAGAAATGTTCCGTTTTTAGCGACAAACACTTTGCCTTCGGATCTGAGGTAGAAGGTATACCCAACTGTCTCTTTTGGGTATCCTATGAAGACGCATTTCTCCGCTTTGGGTTCCAGCTTTTCAGGCTGAAGCTTTTTGACATAAGCATCACATCCCCAAACTTTAAGAAACGACAGCTTTGGCTTCTTGCCAAACCAAAGTTCATATGGCGTCGTCTCAACGGATTTCGATGGTGCCCTATTTAAAGTGAATGCAGCTGTCTCTAATGCATAACCCCAAAACGATAGTGGCAAATCGGCAAGAGACATCATAGATCGCACCATATCCAATAAAGTTCGATTACGACGTTCGGACACACCATTACGCTATGGTGTTCCAGGCGGTGTTAATTGTGAAACAATTCCACACTGTCTTAAGTGACTGCCAAACTCATAACTCAGATATTCTCCTCCTCGATCAGATCGTAGGAATTTAATCTTCTTGTTACGATGATTCTCAACTTCACTCTGAAATTGTTTGAACTTTTCAAATGTTTCAGACTTGTGTTTCATTAAGTAAATATACCCATATCTACTTAAGTCATCAGTGAAGGTGAGAAAGTAACGATAACCACTGCGCGCTTCAATACTCATCGGACCGCACACATCAGTATGTATGATTTCCAATAAGTCACTTGCCCGTTCCATTGTACCAGAGAACGGCGTTTTAGTCATCTTGCCCATGAGGCATGGCTCACATGTGTCAAGTGATTCAAAATCAAGTGACTCCAAAAGTCCATCAGCATGGAGCTTCCTCATGCGTTTTACGCCAATATGACCTAAACGGCAGTGCCACAAGAAAGTGGTATTATCATTATCAATTCTACATCTTTTGGCATCAATGTTATGAACATGTGTATCATTACTATCGAGATTCAATAAGAATAAACCCCTCACATCGGGTGCATGACCATAAAAGATATTACTCATATAAATAGAACAACCATTATTCTCTGATTTAAATGAGTAACCGTCTCGCAATAAACAAGATCCAGATATAATGTTCATGCTTAACGCAGGCACCAAATAACACTTATTTAGGTTCATCACTAATCCCGACGGTAATCGAAGAGCGAGCGTGCCGACGGCGATCACATCAACCTTGGAACCATTTCCCACGCGCATCGTCACTTCGTCCTTTGCCAGCCTCCGTCTATTCCGCAGTTCCTGTTTTGAGTTGCAAATATGAGCAACCGCACCGGTATCAAATACCCAGGCACTACAACGAGAGTTGGTAAGGTACACATCAATAACATGTATATCATATATACCTTGTTTGTTGTTGGCCGCCTTCTTGTCAGCCAAATACTTGGGGCAATTCCGCTTCCAGTGTCCAGTTCCCTTGCAATGAAAACACACAGTTTCTGGTTTGGGTCCAGCCTTGGGTTTCTTCACGAGAGGAGCAACTGCTTTGCCACTCTGCTTGGAGTTACCCTTCTTACCCTTGCCATTTTCTTGAAACTAGTGGTTTTATTGACCATCAACACTTGATGCTCCTTCTGAATTTCAGACTCAGCGGCTTTCAGCATCGCAAACAGCTCGGCGACTGACTTGTTCATCCCGTGCATGTTATAGTTCAACACGAAGCTCTTGTAGCTAGGTGGCAATGATTGAAGAACTCTGTCAGTGATAGCCTCTGGCGGAAGGGGCATCCCTAACTCAGCCAGACGGGTGGAGTACCCAGACATTCTGAGCACGTGATCACTGATAGACCCGTTCTCCTCCATCTTGCAAGCATAGAATTTATCGGAGATCTCATATCTCTCGATCCGGGCATTCTTCTGAAAGATAAACTTCAACTCCTGGAACATCTCATATGCTCCATGACGTTCAAAACGTCTTTGAAGTCCCGGTTCTAAGCCATACAACATTGCACATTGAACTATTGAGTAATCATCAGAACGAGCCTGCCAGGCGTTCACAACGTCTAGAGACTCAACTGGAGCGGGTGGATCACCAAGCGGTGCATCAAGGACATAAGCCTTCTGGGAAGCCGTAAGGATAATCCTTAGATTACGGGCCCAGTCCACAAAGTTACTTCCATCATCTTTCAACTTAGCTTTCTCTAGGAACGCATTAAAATTCAGGGGTGCTACTGCGCGAGCCATGATCTACAACATAAATATAGCAAAGACAACTTAGACTATTGTTCTTAGATAATGAGTTTAGTTAATCATATTACTTAAAAACTCCCACTCAAATTGACATCCCTCCGATCATTCGAGTGTAACATGATCCAAATCCACCAACTCAAGTCCGATCATCACGTGAGTTGAGGTGGTTTCAATGGTGAACATCTTCATGTTGATCATATCTACTATATGACTCATGTTCGACCTTTCGGTCTCTTGTGTTCCGAGGCCATGTCTGTACATGCTAGGCTCGTCAAGTTTAACCCGAGTGTTCCGCACGTGTAACATGGCTTACACCCGTTGTATGCGAACGTAGAGTCTATCACACCCGATCATCACGGCGTGTCTCGAAACGACGAACTTTCGCAACGGTGCACACTTGGGGAGAACACAATTTATCTTGAAATTTAAGTGAGGGATCACCTTATAATGCTACCGTCGTCCTAAGCAAAATAAGATGCATAAAAGGATTAACATCACATGCAAATCATAAGTGACATGATATGGCCATGAACTTGTGCTTTTGATCTCCATCTCCAAAGCACCGGCATGATCTCCATCGTCACCGGCATGACACCATGATCTCCATCATCTTGATCTCCATCAACGTGTCGCCATAAGGTTGTCGCGCCGACTGTTGCTTCCACGACTATAGCTAACGTTTAGCGATAAAGTAAAGCATTACATAGCGCTTAATGATTGACACGCAGGTCATACAATAATTAAAGACAACTCTATGGCTCCTGCCAGTTGCCGTACTCATCGACATGCAAGTCGTGATATTCTATACATCACATGATCATCTCATACATCACATATATCACATCATGTAATTGGCCATATCACATCACAACATACCCTGCAAAAACAAGTTAGACGTCCTCTAATTGTTGTTGCAAATTTTACGTGGCTGCTACGGGTATCTAGCAAGAACGATTCTTACCTACGCAAAACCACAACGTGGTGTAGTGATTGCTTTTTGATCTTCTAAAAGAACCCTCTTCATTGAACCGATTCAACTAAAGTGAGAGAGACAGACACCCGCCAGTCACCTTTATGCAACAAGTGCACGCATCGGTGAAACCAGTCTCGCGTAAGCGTACGCGTAATGTCGGTCCGGGCCGCTTCATCTCACAATACCGCGGAATCAAGTATCAACTAGTAACGGCAAGCAATATGTATACACCCACGCCCACAACTCGTTTGTGTTCTACTCGAGATCTCATCTACGCATAGACCTAGCTCAGATGCCACTGTTGGGAAACGTTGCATGGGAAACAAAAATTTTCCTACGCACACGCAAGATCTATCCATGGTGATGAGCATCTACGAGAGGGAGAGTGAATCTACATACCCTTGTAGATCGCTAAGCGGAAGCGTTAATAAACGCGGTTGATGTAGTCGAACGTCTTCGCGATCCAAATCGCCGAGCGTCCCGCGATCCAATCACGATCCTTCCGATCTAGTGCCGAACGGACGGCACCTCCGCGTTCAACACACGTACGGCTTGATGACGCCTTCACCTCCTCGATCCAGCGAGCGATGGTGAAGTAGTGGTTGAGTTCCAGCAGCACGACGGCGTGGTGATGGTGGTGAGGAACAATCTCTGCAGGGCTTCGCCAAGCACTACGGAGATTATGACGGAGGAACTAGAGGGCTAGGGTTGCCGGCACACGGCTTGGGAAATCCTGATGTGTCCCGTGTGCTAGCCCTGCCCCTCTATTTATATGTTGAGCCTTGGGGTCTAAACTTGGAGTAAAAGCCTCCTCCGGGTCGGTTTTGCCCACACAAGGTCGGTTTGGCCCGCAGGAAAAGAGTCCAATTCGGACCCTGCCGAATCGTGCACAGCCGCACACAAGCGGTAGTACCGCTTCACACAAGCGGTAGTACCGCTTGGGCGGTAGTACCGCTTCACACAAGCGGTAGTACCGCTCGGGCGGTAGTACCGCTTCACCAAGCGGTAGTACCGCTTACGCGGCAGCAAAACTACTTTTGCACTTTCCAATACCTTGTGGGCTTTATCCCTTTGGCTCATATAAAGTGTTGCTGCACCCGAACACTTCGGTAAACATCCGGAACCTCTTCCGGTGAACTCCGGAACCCTTCCGGAGATCAAAACACTATTATCACATATATCAATCTTTACCTCCGGACTATTTCGGAGATCCTCGTCATGTCCGGGATCTTATCCGGGACTCCGAACAACTTTCGGTCACCAACATAATAACTCAATTATACTAATCGTCACCAAACGTTAAGTGTGTAGACCCTGCGGGTTCGAGAACTATGTAGACATGACCGAGACACCTCTACGGCCAATAACCAATAGCGGGACCTGGATGCCCATATTGGCTCCTACATATTCTACGAAGATCTTTATCGGTCGAACCTCTATGTCAAGGATTCAGTTAATCCCGTATGTTGTTCCCTTTGTTCTTCGGTATGTTACTTGCCCGAGATTCGATCGTCGGTATCACTATACCTAGTTCAATCTCATTACCGGCAAGTCTCTTTACTCGTTCCGTAATACAAGATCTCGTGGCTAACACTTTAGTCACATTGCTTGCAAGGCTCATTGTGATGTTGTATTACCGAGTGGGCCCTGAGATACCTCTCCGTCATACGGAGTAACAAATCCCAGTCTTGATCCATGCCAACCCAACAGACACCCTCGGAGATACCTGTAGAGCACCTTTATAGTCACCCAGTTACGTTGCGACGTTTGATACACACAAGGTATTCCTCCGGTGTTAGTGAGTTGCATGATCTCATGGTCAAAGGAACAGATACTTGACATGCAGAAAACAATAGCAATAAACTGACACGATCAAATGCTACGTTTACAGTTTGGGTCTTGTCCATCACATCATTCTCCTAATGATGTGATCCCGTTATCAAATGACATCTCATGTCAATGGCTAGGAAACCTTAACCATCTTTGATCAACGAGCTAGTCAACTAGAGGCTTACTAGGGACACAGTGTTGTCTATGTACCCACACATGTATTTGAGTTTCCAATCAATACAATTATAGCATGGATAATAAACGATTATCATGAACAAGGAAATATAATAATAACCAATTTATTATTGCCTCTAGGGCATATTTCCAACAGTTATTTATGATCTATGCTGAAAACCTGAACACTAGCTAAGCATATATACAGCAACAAGAACAAAAGAGTCCGTAAAAGTTTTCTTTATCACTTTCAGTTTATCAACTGAATTGCTTGAGGACAAGCAATGAGTTAAGCTTGGGGGACTTCATACGTCTCCAACGTATCTACTTTTCCAAACACTTATGCTCTTGTTTTGGACTCTAAATTGCATGATTTGAATGAAACTAACCCGGACTGACGCTGTTTTCAGTAGAACTACATTGGTATTATTTTTGTGCAGAAATAAAAGTTCTCAGAATTGGACGAAACTTTTTGTGATTTTTTTCTGGAATATATAATGAATTATGGAGCGAAGAACTACTAGAGGAGGGCTGCCAAGGGGGCACAAGGCAACACGACGCGGCCCAGTCCCTAGCCGCGCCTTGTTGTGTGGTGGGTCCCACACAGCTCCTCGGACCCTAATTCCAGTCCTATAAATTCACATCTTCAGAGCAAAAATAGGAGAGAAGATTTCATCGTGTTTTACAAGACGGAGCCACCGCCACCTGTTGTTCTTCCTCGGGAGGGCTGATCTAGAGCCCGTTTGGGGCTCCGGAGAGGGGGGTTCGTCATCGTCGTCATCACCAACCCTTCTGCATCAACACCGCCATGATGCTCACCACCAGGAGTGAGTAATTTCTTTGTAGGCTTGTTATACAGTGATGGGATTGGATGATATTGATCATGTAATCGAGTTAAGTTTGATAGGGCTTGATCCCTAGTGTCCACTATGTTCTGAGATTGATGTTGCTATGGGTTTGCTATGATTAATGCTTATCACTAGGGCCCGAGTGTCATGATTTCAGGTCTGAACCTATTATGTTTTCATGAATATAAGAGTGATTTGGATCCTATCTTGCAAGTTGTATGCACCTATTACGTGTTATGATCCGCATACCCCAAGGTGGCAATAATTGGGATTCTTTTCGGTGATTGCCGTAGTTTGAGGAGTTCATGTATTCACCATGTGTTAATGCTTTGTTCCGGTTCTCTATTAAAAGGAGGTCTTAATATCCCTTAGTTTCCAATTGGACCCCGCTACCACGGGTGGGTAGGACAAAAGATGTCATACAAGTTCTTATCGCAAACACGTATGACTATATACGGAATACATGTCTGCATTATATTGATGAATTGGAGCTAGTTCTGTGTCACCCTAGTGTGTAATTGTTACATGATTGATGTCATCTAAATCATTATCCATCACCGATCCACATGCCTACGCTTTTCACATATTGAATCTTGCTAAGTTACTACTTTCGCTGGTACTGTTACAACTGCTACATAATTGCTGCTATCACTGTCACTGTTACTATTGCTACTATTATCTGCCGTGCTACTAAATCTTTGCTGCACAGAGATATCTCATGTGTGGTTGAATTGACAAGTCAACTGCTAAGACCGATAAATATTATTTGGCTCCCCTTGTGTCTAATCAATAAATCAGGCTGAAATACTACCCGCGAAGATTATTGCAATCCCCTATACTTGTGGGTTATCAGTTACTTAATGTCCTTGATCACATGTCCTTCCCCCATGATGACTGGGTCATCACTATAGAGTTCTCCTGATTATGCATCTTGAAAATGTTCTAGTCATCTACACTAATGGTAGGCCACTTCTGCTGGATCTTGGAGATGTCTATCTCCGGTTTCGTTGCAGTCTCTTTTCTTGTTGCGGATTTCCAAGAACTCAAATTCTTCGAGAACTTATGGATTGCATGGTTGTTTACCTTATTGTTTGGGTATGATAGGTTGTCATACTCGTTAGGAAAAATGAATCTTGCTTGCACCGTTCTTATGAGGAGTTCTTGCATATTACCTTTGTCCATATCCCTTAGATTGCTCTCGTTGATGGAGCAAACTTCTCGAAGGATGACACCTAGGGCGTTGCCGTAGTGAGCAGCGGCTTTCCGCGGACTAACAGGCTCACTAGTCTCGTAAACTCATGTGACGACAACCCTGTCGGTGCCGATAGCATTTTGGCTCCTAGGTTTCGGCTGCTTCTTGGATTTTGAAACATGCGCGTCTACCTCCACCTCTTCCTCAGGAGAAAACTCGTATGTATCCTCTTCATCGGTGCTCTTATCAGGATTACTCTCCGCACCAGCAGGAGCTGTGTAGCCACTGCCTATCACATAGAAGTCATCTGGATTAACCTCCTCATAACCTTTCTGGCCCTACGCGTCCGCAAATGCATCTCCGCCAGTTGCCGAATGTGTCGAAGAAGAGCCCACGTCGTTCGTTTGATTGGACATCTACATAAACAAATAGGACATATACTTATTAATTCATATACAAAATGCAAAATTATGGTGTGACCTTTGCTAAAAATAGGACATATAGGTTGCCAGAAATTTGAAGAAACGGAAATTAATCAATGTGTCGCCAAACATTGGCAACCCTATGCATTCCCTGCAAACAATACACAAGCAACCATAAATATTCAACCACAATTCATTACACTTATCATGTCGAAAATTCGACTACATATATGCATCTAAACAAAATTTCAACCACATTTCCTCGAATGCATCTCCAAAACAACTCACAATGTTACAAATACAACTAATTTATTCTAAAATGATGTGTAGAAATTCGAACCCATATGTGTATGAACTTAAATTAAAAAGAAAAGAAAGCATCTCACTTACCAGCGGAATTGAGGTGTTGGCCCCGGCGGGGCAGGGGGGCGACGGCGGGGGAGGGGGTAAAGCAGCCGCGGCGAGGTCGATGTGGTTGGGGCCTGTGGCGCGACGGCAGGGGGAGTAAAGGAGTCGCGGCGCGGTCCAGGTGGTTGGGAGCGATGGCGGCTCAAGCAGCGCGGCGAACGGTGGGACAGGTGGGCGACGGCGGCGACGCAAGCGGCAGCGGCGTCCGAGGCGCGGTCAACGTAGGCGTCGACGGCAAGGGATGCGGCGGAGGACGACGACGAAGATGGTGGCGTTGGTGGCACGGGAAGAGGAGTGTGTGAGCGCGCGAAACGAAACTTTTGTTGTCTACATTTCCCCCAAATCGGCTAAGACAAGGGAAAAATAGCTATGGCGTTGGTGACGTCACCAACGTCCTAGCTATGTTAGCTATGGCGCTGGTGACGTCACCCACGCCATAGCTATTTTCCGTCACCAACGCCATAGCTATGTTAGCTATGGCGCTGGTGACATCATCAACACCATAGCTATTTTACGTCCAAAATTATAATTTAATTTTCGAAGGTCAATACAAATGTTGAATAATAAAATACGGTCAATACAAATGTAAGAAGATTATTACATTAATATTAAAATACGGTCTCTGTCGAATAATAAATAAAAGATAGATAAAAATCAACTACAGCGTCGTTTCTCATTTGTCCCGACAGAAGTTTTTCTCTTGTTTGTGCGGGGGCTCTTAACGGAAGTTTCTATATATAGGGTCGCGCTATTCGTCACCCTGGGTGAGGAATAGTTATTCTTCACCCCCTCTATTTTAACATTAATGCACCGTAATTTTACGTTCCGTAAATTTTGTCTTATTTCATACGTAAAAAGAGACCGTAAGAAAATATATAATCACCGTAAAAAATATTTTATGTCACGTAAAATTACAAACATAAAAAAATAGTGTAAAATGTACAATAAATTCAATTTTTCTAGTCATGTGACCTATATTTTACGTAGTGAATCAATATTAATGTAACCATTTGTATTCCAAATGTAATTTATTAATAAATTGATCGTAAGATTATCTCAAGTGAAGAATAACTTATTCTGCACCCTGGATGATGAATAAAGTTTCTATATATATATATATATATATATATATATATATATATATATATATATATATATATATATGAATCGTGCACTTCCACAGTGACTACAAAAAATGGTCAAAAAATCAGAATATTACTACGCACATGCATTTGCTAAAAATTGAAAACGGAAATATATTAGGCATTATTACATACCTGGAGACATTACGTACACAAGCAATAAGAGTAGTCGTCGATATAGCTAGCTCTCAATGGATCGAAGGCAGAGGCGGCCGGCTGGTATGTCTCTATACAGACATTGGCATTATCGGTATATATAGATGCAAATACTTATGGCGTACTACCTTTAGGAACGCCACCATAACATCAGTGGACCCCACAAAATATACCGATGGTGTGCAACACAAGTTGCACATCACAAGTACAGGGCATAGTGCTGGCGTAGGAACTTTGGTCACGCCAACAATAATTTGGGCAAGATGAGAGCGCTGGAGTCCTCACACAAGTGACGTTCGGCAGAATTTGAACACCACCACTATGTGTGTAGCAATGACGTGCAAATTTAGCCAACGCCAACACTATTTAAAAATATTAGTGCTGGCGTTTGCGAGAAATGGCGCACCACCAACAAGAGTTGTGGCTAGCCATTTCTCCACTAGTGTAGCATGCAAACATGCCAGGTCGATATGTAACCATGCATGAGAAAGATGACACACATCAACATGCAAATCATGTATGAGAAAAGACTGTTTTCTAATGCATGAGAATAAATGGTGAACTATGTAAATATTTGTTGAAAACTGCTATTTATAAAATACCAAAGGACACGAACGAACATGTGTAATTTTGGATAAGTCATGAGCAAACCGTCGAGACATTTGCCAAAAGCAACTGCTAGCTATTAGTATAGCTATGGATTAAACCTGACATAATTAACTTAAATTATCGACACTCCTCTAACTACCATCTATCTTTGTTATCATACTTCTTTTGATTCAAAATCTCCTCCAAAGACCATGCGGGGAAAATATAAGGGGACATACATAATATGACATTAAATTCCCTAAAGAACTATGTGAGAAAATAAGGAGAAAATGACAAATCACAATGTTTTTACTACTAATGCCTCATAAAAACATTCCATGCAAATCATTTAAAAGCTCATAAATGAAAAGAGTGAAATATTAAAGATCCGAAGATTTCAAACAAGTACTCCCCCCCCCCCCCCCCCCCCCCCCTCCACCCCCAACACTGGATTTTATAAGTCATGAAGTTGTGTCGTACTGACTCCATAACATATTCCGGAATAAATAAGTTGGTAACGACTTTATAAACAAACCACCAAGGTTACTATATGGCTTGGTTTGAATTATTTTATCTCCCCATGTCTCTGAAGTTATGGAGAAGAAAATACTTCCGGAGCAATATGCTTTGTAATATTGCTCTTTATAACTTGTTTACATCTGTGTATGTGAACAACATTATCTTCACAGATAATGGAGGGTGATTTCTACCAATCAATCCAACTTGAACTTTCAACAAAGTTCGTCATTTCAAAAAGTCATACACATTCACTTGATGCTTCATACAAATCAACAATTTAATAATGATTAGTGGATGTGGCCACTAGAATCTGTCTTATCAACTCTCAAAAGAAAGTTTTACCTCCATTCAGGAAGACACAAACAGTATGTGATACAAGATTATGCGGATATGATATATATATCCAACATCACAATATCGAACCATGTTCATATTTTGATTTTTCTCATGGAACAAACTAAAAATCTCCGACGACTTAAAGGTATCAGAAAATATCCATCACCGATATTTCAAGTTCTTAGTTGAATCAATATTATATAGTATTGGATAACACTTTGTAAAAAAACACTTTGTACTTTAGAATCTACCTATAAAGTTTTCAATACACAAATGCACAATATAAATTTGACACTAGAAGTTATGTGACTTCATGTGTATGCATATTTGAACACTTGCTAAAAATAGCCACGTGTTAGCCAGTGTGCGTGGCCCCTTTCTAGTGATATATAAAGAGAGGTATGTCGGTTGCCATCTCCCCGTCCCTATCCTTACCAAGCACTCGATTATCCCAAAGCAGTTCAATATAACAAGATTTTTATTTACAATCCACTTGAATGCCAAACAAAGCCTTACTACTACTAAATTTAACACCACGTAAGGAGGGCATCCCTGAATAGACTTCATTATACGGTGTTGTGACGAAAGAAGGCGATCTAACAGATGAAAATAATAGAGAGAAGCCAGGACACCCGAGTGGTCTCGTAGAATCATATGCTCGTGAAGGCTCTGCACTGTCTTTCCCAATGCTCCTTGGCCAAGCGAACACGCTCAACACGCTCGGTTTGCATCCTCTTCTCCCAATACTCCGGGCAACTGTAAGAATGCAGAAGACTTTCACTGATCAGCAATGTCAATTTAATTAAGCAGATGAAGGTTTCTATGCAAAAAAAATAGTGCACACGTTTGTGTGGGAGAGAGAAAGAGAGACAACTACTCCCTCCATTTCTAAATATAAGTCTTTTTAGAGATTCCACTACCAATTACATACGCATGTATATAAACATACTTTAGAGTGTAGATTCACTCATTTTGTTCCGTATGTAGTCCATAGTGAAATCTCTAGAAAGACTTATATTTAGGAATGGATGGAGTATAATCCTTTTTTCTCAAATTCACTTATTAATTATCACCTGTTTCTAAGCAGAATGTTCAGCTGATTCAGCCGCACGGCGTTAGGGAATACGCCAGCCTAAAACAGAGCCAAAGATATACATTTCAGATCATGTGACCTTGGTAGAAAATAGTGAGCAAAAAGTTTATAGATTTACCCGGCGACAAATGGGGCATTTTGATCTATGATCTGCAGACTCGAGTCTGTTGGAACCGAGAACGCCGGCATGCTCTAGCTCACGATAACACAGAGGAGGAGAGATAGACGAAGACACCAAGGTTTTGTGCTGCGCACACTAACTGCAGCTTTTCACTCTTCTATTTCACTTATTTGTACTGAGATTACAAAGAAAGGATCAACCACGCCCGCGAGCTTACCGGTCGTGCCATCCCACGACGCTCGCCGTGCGGGTGATGCGCGCGTGCCGCGAGCTGCGCTGCATGCCATCCCATGCATCACTAACGGCCGCGCCAAGCTAGCTACTACTAACTGAAAGAAAACTACCGGGCCACATCTTGTGTACAAGCACACGTTGACATGGCCGTTTATTTGCTAACTGAAAAGAAACTAGCCTAGCTACTGAACCGGGCGACGGAAGTACATGTTCAACATTTCACCCCCTAATTCTGACGCCCGGTGCTCACCATGACGATGCCAACCTTCTGTCGCATTTCAACGAACTTGATCCACCCTAGCGCCTTGGTGAGGAAATCAGCAAGCTGTCCATCAGTGCCGACGTGGTCGACTTCCACCTTGCCGTCTTCGATGCACTCATGAATAAAATGGTAACGGATGTCGATATGCTTACTTCTATCATGGTGCACTCGGTTCTTGCTCAAAGCAATCGCCGACTTGTTGTCGACGCGCAGCTTCGCCTTCGTTGGAGTGTCGCCGGTGAGCTCGCCGAGGAGCCTGCGCAGCCACACGCCTTGGCAGGCTGCGGTTGCCGCCGCCATGTACTCAGCCTCGCAAGACGAGACGGCGACGACCTTCTGCTTGTGAGAAGTCCATGTGATCGGGCTGGAGTTAAGGAAGAAGACCACTCCCGTCGTGCTCCGCCGATCGTCAACGTCGCCGGCGTGATCGCTGTCGCTATAGCCGATCACTTCCGGCGCTGCTGCGCCACCTTGCTTGTAGCAGCAGCCATGGTTCAGTGTACTGCTGACATAGCGCAGGATCTGCTTGACAGCAGCCCAGTGCGCCGACGCCGGCGCCTCCAAGTACCTGCTCACCATGCCAACCGAGAACGAGATGTCTGGCCTCGTGTTGCAAAGGTACCGAAGACTCCCGACGATGCTCCTGTACCGTGTGTCGTCCACGGCTTCGCCGGCGCCCGTCTTGCCAAGCTTAAGCCGATTCTGCATTGGCGTGTCGGAGGGATTGCACCCCCTCATCCCGGCCGCATCGAGGATCTTCTTGGCGTAGGCGCTCTGACAGAGAGTGATCTCCCCACCCTGCTGACGCACCTCGATCCCAAGATAATAACTTAGGAGACCGAGATCGCTCATGTCAAACACCCTCTGCATCTGCTCCTTGAACGCAGTGATGTCGTCGATGCCGGTGCCGGTGATGATCAGATCGTCCACGTACACGCCGACGAGCAGTGTCCCCGCACCGGTGCTCCTCCTGTACACCGCATGCTCGAGGGGGCTGCGCTCGAACCCGAGCGACGCGAGTGACGCGTCGAGCTTGGCGTACCACGCTCGGGGCGCCTGTTTTAGGCCGTACAGGGCCTTCCGGAGTCGCAGCACCTTCCCTTCCTCGCCGGCGATGACGAAACCCGGCGGCTGGTGCACGTAGACCTCCTCGATCAAATCGCCGTTTAAGAACGCCGACTTGACATCCATGTGATGGACTTGCCACCCTTGGTGCGCCGCTAGTGCCAGCAGCAGTCGCACTGTTTCCATGCGGGCCACCGGCGCGAACACCTCGTCGTAGTCCACGCCTTGCCGCTGCGCGTAGCCCTTCGCCACCAAGCGCGCCTTGTGCTTCAGAATCTTGCCAGAGGGGTCCCTCTTGACCTTGAAGACCCATTTTAGTCCTATGGCGCGGTGGCCGGGCGGGAGCGTGGCGAGCTCCCACGTCCCGTTGCCGCGGATCGCCGCCAGCTCGGCGTCCATGGCACGTCTCCAGCACGCCTCGTCAAGCGCCTCGTCGACGCTGTCAGGTTCATCCGCAGCGACAAGACAGAGCCCGACATGCTCTTCTCTCGCCGCCGCATCCACCTCCGCAAGTACATGCTTCATCTTGCGGTAGCGGGCCGGAGTGTGGTCGAGGTCGTGCCGCTCCCAGTCGTCACTGGGCGGCGTCGCCCAGCCGTCCTCCTCGGAGACCGGAGTGCGTGCTGATGATGATGGCGCGATAGGGGATCCTGCCGGTGTGGAGGATGGAGGAGGCGACCCGTCTGAGCTCGACGGAGGGGGCTGCACGTCGACGCTCTCCTCGTCGCTGTAGACGACCACAAAGTGTTCGTCCGTGGGGGTCGCCGCAGCACCTGGAGCCGGCGTCCAGTCCCACTTCCTCCGTTCTTCAAATACGACATCGCGTGTGACATGCACCTTGTTCATGGCCGGATCAAACACTTTGTACGCCTTGGCTCCCTCCGCGTACCAGAGGAGGATCATCGGCGTCGAGCGGTCGGCCAGTTTGTCGATGTCGGGGCCGACACGCTTGACGTGAGCGACGCACCCAAAGGTGCATAGATGGTGGACCGCCGGCTTCTTCTTGTGCCACGCTTCGTACGGCGTCTGCCCGTCGACGCTGTGCGTGGGGGATCGGTTGAGCAGGTACACCGCGGTCTTGACCGCGTCGCCCCAGAACGTGGCGGGCACGGCCATGCTCTTGAGCAGGCACCGCGCCATCTCCACCACGGTCTGGTTTCGCCTCTCGACCACGCCGTTTTGCTGTGGCGTGTACGGCGCGGTGGTACAGTGCTTGATCCCTCCATCTTCGCAGTACAGGCGGAATTCGGTGGAGTTGAACTCGCCGCCCCAGTCGGACCAGAACGCCATGAGCCGGCACTAGTAGAAAATAGACCTTTTGTCCAAAGCATTAGTCCCGGTCTGGTTTTGAACCGGCACTAATGTGACCATTAGTCCCGGTTCGGGACGGGCATCATTAGTCGCGGTTCGTTCCGGACCTTTAGTCCCGGTTCGTAACACGAACCGGGACTAAAGGGTTTGTGCCAGGCTGGTGTCAACCTGGGGCCCGACGATTACCTTTAGTCCCGGTTCGTGCCACGAACCGGGACTATAGGCTCACCTTTAGTCCCGGTTCGTGCCACGAACCGGGACTAAAGATCCCCTATATGAATTCGGCCAGCCCGAGCACAGTACTCCTCCCTATTTTTCCCCTTCTTCCCCTCCTTTGTTCTTCCTCTTCCTCGAGCTTATCCTCCATTTTTGCCAAAATTTGTCAAGATTTGGAGGCACCCCATCCATCCAAGTGTTCACAAAGGTTAGCAACTTTGTCCTTTCATCTCTCATTGCTAGATTAGCTCTTGCAATGCTTTATAAGTATAGTGATTTGTGGGTTTTAGTTTGGGAGTATTTATATGTGGTAGTTCATTTGATTTATATGCAATTTGAGCTCAAATTAACTTCTTACTTTGCATGTGTAGGTGTGGTTTACTTAGTGCCTTCCCGTCCCCATCCTAACCACCGTAGATCGCCCGCACCGTCCCGTCGCCGGCACCACCTTGGTGAGCCTCTTGTTCTTATCCTTTTTATTAAAAAAAATCATGTTTGTAAGATTTAGATAGTTACTTGTATAGTTTTCTTACCTATATGGTTGTTTGTTATACATAGTGGCATGGTTTTGATATCCGTCCCCGTCGGCCCTCGTCCGGTTTATGATTCGGATGTGGTATATACTCTCTTTTATAACTGTTTGTTGCATTTCGTGTTTATGACAATTATGCCCATCAAGTTCACATAGATATTTTTATCTAGGAGGTATGTGAACCAGAAATTGCAACCGACATAGATATTCTTGTCAAGAAGTTAAATTTAGTTGAAAAAGAAAACGAGTATTTGAAAGAAAAATTGAAAAGAGTTGAAGAAGAGAAGATGAAACTGGAGTTGTATGTTGCCGATGTCGTCGATGATCACAAGATCAAGATGGATGCAATGCGCTTGAAGATTAGAAAATTTTAAAAATATGCCATTGATAGTGAGGCTTGGTATCACTATGCTGTTGGATCAATTGTTACCTTAGTTGCGATCTTGATCGCATTTGTTGTTGCATTTAAATGCTTTAGCTAGAGAGTTTGTATGTTGCTTTATGAGAACAAGTGTGTATGAACTTTATGTATGAACTTGTATTAATTTGGTCTTTTCGGTGTTGTGTAATGAAGATGAGCCGGCAATGGATGTACGATGACCGATGCTCTCCCCAGTTCATTAATGGCGTGCATACTTTTCTGATTGCGACTGAGGCAAACAAGTGGGCGGATGGTTTTATGTATTGTCTATGTGCTGGCTGTAAGAATGATCGAAATTACTCTAACTCAAGAACCATTCACGTCCACCTGTTTGAGTCCGGTTTCATGTCCGGCTATAACTGTTGGACCAAGCACGGAGAAAGAGGGGTCCTAATGGAAGAGAATGAAGAAGAAAAGGATGACGACAGCTATCCTGGCCATGGGTTCCATGAATACGATGGTACAACAATGGGGGAAGAAGCTGAGCCGGCAATGCGGGAAGGAGCTGAAGAAGAGGCATCAGATGAGCCCGCTGATGATCTTGGTCGGGCCATTGCCGATGCAAAGAGAAACTGCGCAAGTGAAAAGGAGAAGCTGAAGTTGCAGCGCATGTTAGAGGATCACAAGAAATTGTTGTACCCAAATTGCGAAGATGACAAGAAAACACTGGGTACCACACTGGAATTGCTGCAATGGAAGGTAGAGAATGGTGTACCTGACAAGGCATTTGAAAAGTTGCTGAAAATAATGAAGAATAAGCTACCAAAGGACAACGAATTGCCCGACAGTACGTACGAAGCAAAGAAGGCCGTCTGCCCTCTAGGATTAGAGGTGCAGAAGATACATGCATGCCCTAATGACTGCATCCTCTACCGCGGTGAGTACGAGGATTTGAATGCATGCCCGGTATGCTATGCATTGCGCTATAAGATCGGCCACGATGACCCTGGTGATGTTGCGGGCGAGCGCCCCAGGAAGAAGATTCCTGCCAAGGTGATGTGATATGCTCCTATAATACCACGGTTGAAACGTTTGTTCCAAAATAAAGAGCATGCCAAGTTGATGCGATGGCACAAAGATGACCGTAAGAAAGACGGGAAGTTGAGAGTACCCGCTGACGGATCACAGTGGAGAAAAATCGAGAGAAGGTGGAAGGACTTTGCAGATGACGCAAGGAACGTATGGTTTGGTTTAAGTGCAGATGGCATCAATCCTTTTGGGGAGCAGAGCAGCAATCATAGCACCTGGCCTGTGACTCTATGTATATATAACCTTCCTCCTTGGTTGTGCATGAAGCGGAAGTTCATTATGATGCCAGTGCTCATCCAAGGCCCCAAGCAACCCGGCAACGACATTGATGTGTACCTAAGGCCATTAGTCGAAGAACTTTTAGAGCTGTGGAATGGAAAAGGTGTACGTGCGTGGGATGAGCACAAACAGCAGGAATTTGACCTGCGAGCGTTGCTGTTTGTAACCATCAATGATTGGCCTGCTCTCAGTAACCTTTCAGGATAGACAAACAAGGGATACCACGCATGCACGCACTGTTTAGATGATACCGATAGTATATATTTGGATAAATGTAAGAAGAATGTGTACCTGGGGCATCGTCGATTTCTTCAGAGCAGGCATCCCGTAAGAAAGAAAGGCAAGCATTTCAAAGATGAGGCAGATCACCGGAAGAAGCCTCGCCACCGTACTGGTGATGATATACTTGATATGGTCGAGGATTTAAAAGTAATCTTTGGAAAGGGTCCTGGTGGACAATCTGTTCCGAATGACGCTGACGGACGCGCACCCATGTGGAAGAAGAAATCTATATTTTGGGACCTACCCTATTGGAAAGACCTAGAGGTCCGCTCTGCAATCGACGTGATGCATGTGACGAAGAATCTTTGCGTGAACCTGCTAGGCTTCTTGGGCATGTATGGGAAGACAAAAGATACACCGGAGGCACGGGAGGACCAGCAACGTATGCACGGAGAAGACGGCATGGATCCAAAGCAGTTTCAGGGTCACGCCAGCTACGCTCTTACCAAAGAAGAGAAGGAAATCTTCTTCGAATGCCTGCTCAGTATGAAGGTCCCGTCTGGCTTCTCGTCGAATATAAAGGGAATAATAAATATGGCAGAGAAAAAGTTCTAGAACCTAAAGTCTCATGACTGCCACGTGATTATGACGCAACTGCTTCCGGTTGCATTGAGGGGGCTTCTACCGGAAAACGTTCGATTAGCCATTGTGAAGCTATGTGCATTCCTCAATGCAATCTCTCAGAAGGTAATCGATCCAGAAATCCTACCAAGGTTAGAGAATGATTTGGTGCAATGTCTTGTCAGTTTCGAGTTGGTGTTCCCACCATCCTTCTTCAATATCATGACGCACGTCCTAGTTCACCTAGTCGAGGAGATTGCCATTCTGGGTCCTGTATTTCTACACAATATGTTCCCCTTTGAGAGGTTCTGGGTCCTGTATTCTCAAGTTACTTAGAGCTTTGCCAGGTCATCCTCTAAAGAAAAATGAAATACTT
The DNA here is from genome assembly GCA_039707655.1 of Elymus sibiricus. Taxonomy (NCBI): domain Eukaryota; kingdom Viridiplantae; phylum Streptophyta; class Magnoliopsida; order Poales; family Poaceae; genus Elymus; species Elymus sibiricus. Next base: position 416,537,565 of record CM077675.1, read on the forward strand.
GATATCTTTTATAATGGACTAACCGATGCTTCTAGGGATTTCCTAGATAGTTGTGCTGGTTGTGTTTTCAGGGAAAGAACTGTTGGACAAGCTGAAGAACTATTGAATAACATATTGCAAAACGCCGATGATTGGACACTTCCTGAACCAACATCGAAACCTATTCAAAAGAAGAGAGGTATTCTATTCCTCGGTCCTAAAGATATGCAAGAAGCAAAAAGATCTATGAAAGAGAAAGGTATTAAGACTGAAGATGTCAAGAAATTACCCCCTGACGAAGAAATACATGGACTTGACACCCCGACACAGGTAGTAGAGGTAAATTCTCTCTGTACCTTTAATGAAAGTGATATAGCTTATACCAAGACTCCTAGTCAATGCATGGATAAATTTGATAATTACATTGTTAAGCAAGAACATTTCAATAATCATGTCAAGGATCAATTAAGACGTAATGCCATGATGATAGATCGCTTAAGTGACTTGATGTTTAGAATTTCTAATGATGTTAAGGACCTAGGTAAACATGCTTCTATTGTTCACATCCAACTAGACCAAGTTGCTAAGTCACAAAATGACTTGCTTGTTGAAATAAATGATAATATGAATGATCATGTTGTTAGAGTAATGACTAGAGGAGGTTGAATGACTCAGGAACCTCTTTTTCCTGAGGGTTGTCCTAAAAGAATAGAACAAGATTCTCAGAGAATTAATGATGATGCACCTAGTCCATCTAATAAGAAAAAGGATAGGACTTTACATGCTTCTAGTGAACCTGTTGTAGAAAAACCTGCTGAAAAACATAATGATGTTTTAATTTCTGATGCTGAGACACAATCTGGTAGTGAACATGCACCTAGTGATAATGAAAATGATGATAATAATAATGATGAGACTCATGTAGATGCTCAGCCAGATAATAAAGAGCAAGATAATGATGTGGAAATAGAGTCTGCTGAAGATCTTGATAACCCACAGCCCAAAGATAAGCGTTATGAAAAGAAAGACTTTGTTCCTAGGAAACATGGTAGGGAAAGAGAACCATGGGTTCAAAAACCCATGCCATTCCCTTGTAAGCCTTCCAAGAGTAAGGATGAGGAAGATTTTGAACGCTTTGCTGAAATGATTAGACCTGTCTTTTTGTGCACTCGCTTGACTGATATTTTGAAAATGCCTCCGCATGCTAAGTATATGAAGGGTATTATTACCAACAAAAGAAAAATACCTGAAACCAAAATTGCTACTATGCTTGATAATTATTCTTTTGATGGTGGAGTGCGTAAGAAGTTGGGAGATCCTGGTATACCCACAATACCTTGCTCAAGACTGTTTTATGTGATCTAGGAGCTGGTGTTAGCGTTATGTCGTTCTCTCTATATAAAAGACTTGATTTGAATAAGCTTACACCTACTGAGATATCTTTGCAAATGGCTGATAAATCCACTGCTTTATCTATTGGAATTTGCGTTGTGGTTGCAAATGTTACTATCTTAACATACTTTTTTATTCTTGATATGCCCAAGGATGACAACATGTCGATCATCCCTGGTAGACCATTTTTAAATATTGCACGGGCTGTTATTGATTGCAACAAAAGCAAGGTCACATTTCATGTCAATGGCAAACAACATACTGTGCATTTCCCGAAGAAGCAAATGCTGGTTAATAATATTAATGTCGTCGAGCCTAGTGCCACAGTCATCATTGGAGGTTTTAAAATCCCTCTACCAACTGCCAAGAAGAAATATTATAATCTTATTGTTGGGGAGATGCAAATCCCCATTGAGGTAACTTAGTGTGATACGAAAATTCTTCGGTCTCATGTCAATCGGAAATGGTTATTAGTAAGACTTGATCAACCTTATTAATGGTTCCTCTTTGAGAGACATGTGGTTGATGAATTTAGTAAGCACAACTCTCTGTACCATTAGTTTACTCTCTGTTATTCTTAGTTAAATAAAATAAAGTACCGTGTTTTTCCTATTTTCTGAGTTTCTCGTGCATTAAAAGTTGACCCAAAAATAAAAAATCTCAGATTGCCACAAAATTTTAACATAATTTTTTTTGGAATATTTAAGAATTTTTTGTGCTGAAAACACATCAGGAAGGGGCACATGTGGGCCACAAGGCAACAGGGCGCGTCCCAGCCCCTGGTCGCGCCCATGTTGTGTGGTGGGTCCCACAGGGCCCCCTGCCTTATCTCTTTAGCCCATGTCATCCTCTACCTCTAGCAAAAATTCATTCATGCACTCCCTCTCGTGTTCTTGCTACCGAAACTGAAATTTTCGATCTCTTTGCTCATAACTCCGTTCCCGAAACTGTTTTAAGGAATTGCTCATTGGTATGTGACTCTCCCACTCCTCCAATTTGTTTTTGCTTTAGTGGTTATATTTTGCACATTTTGCTGCACTTGGTGCCACTGAAAATTAGCTTGCATGTTGAATTCTTTGAGTTCCAAGTAGTGGGAGTGCTTGATATGGCCTCTAGGCATCTATATGAGTAGTTGCTACCAATCTTGCAAGTTTTATTGACATAATTTTGTGGTCCAAATTTTTTTCAGAAATTTGTTCATAGGAAGATGAGTTTCTTTAGGAGAGGTTCTTCAAGATGGAGTTCTAAAGGAGTTGTTGTGAGCACCCCTGACCAAGATATCAACATCCCTTGCAACACGGAGGTTAGGCCGTGTAAGTGGACCCATATACCTTTCATGAGTCAGGCGGGTTTTCATCAAGAGTTCATGTAATTCATTGCAAATGCCGGGCTGACCAACTTCCTCGCAGATGAGTGTGACCAATACTATCTCCTTAAAATTCCTTTGTGCAAAAAAAATTTATTTCAATAATAGGCCCGATGCTCCCATGGTGCGTTTTGACTTATATGCTGAACATCATGAATTACCACTCTCTGAATTCTATGAAATATGCATGATTCCTTATGACGAGGAAATTCGTGAGCCTAAACAAGAGGAGTTCGAGGACTTCCTCCTCACCTTAATCGTGGGAGAAACTAGGGGAGTATCGAAGGCTAGGGCCACTAGTTTACATTTTCCTTCTTGCACTACTTTGCTTTATTTGTAGGAAATGTTTAACTGCTATGTCTCAGGGTGCTGCCCTCAGTGCCCGCATCCTTGTTGTCTTACGTCGCGCACTATATGGTGACAACGCCTACAGCGTAGGAGCTATTGTTGCACGCCGCTTGCATATTAACCGGACTACGGGCAAGATCCATGGTGGTATTTATGCCACACGTCTAGAAAAGCATTTCATTGTTGCTATACATCAAACAGATTATTTATTGCCTAAGGTTTATTTAGATCACCAGTTCATTAAGGAACCTCAACTTCCGCAGCACATTCGCTACAACTTAGTACACATCGAGAATACTCACGATGTTATTGTGTTGCATGCACCTTCTTTGTTTAACTTTCATGCCAGTCACGGATGCACCATCATGCCGGAAGATATAACTGCTTACCGGAACGAGTTGGCTGCGACGGTGGCTGAGGCCCAGGCATGGGATGCTCAGGTGCCTCAGCAGCAATACTTTCCCAGACCTGACGGCTACTATCAGTGGTGATCACCAAGGTAGGCTAAAAGCCTAAGATTGGGGGAGTACGTATTTCTCACCGACATTACATTCATGTTCACACACTTCATATAAATTGTCGGTGTTCATCCTCTTTCATTGTATATCCATGTTAGTTTTATTTTCCCGCTTTCTTCTTGTGTGTTTGAAAAACTTTGAAAAATCCAAAATTATTTCTCATTTATTTTTAGTTTTTATTTCCCGTTTAATTAGTTGTAGTATTAAAAAGAAAACCCAAAAAGAATTCCTTTGCATGTTGGGAGCTTTCCCGTGTAAATAATTTTTCGCGTTCTTGTTTTTCCTTTGTTTATTTGCTTTCCTGAGAAAAACAAAAACTCCAAAAATATTTCAGTGTGTTTCTTTGAACTTCTTTTCTTTTCTTTGAGTCGTTGAAAGGAGAAGACCACGATGAAAATGTTGAGTGGCTCTCATATGCATAAATGTTGCTCTAACAAAAAGAGCCACCATTTCCTTGTCTTCTCCTTTATCTAAAATTGGTTCGTAAATCCCAGCTTAGTCCACGGCACACAGCACTATTATTATTATCACATCATTCGGTCATGCAAGTGAAAGGCAATAATGACGATATTTCATGAAGTGATCGTGGCAAAGGAAGCTGCTATGAACTCTTCTTGTTTTCTGTTTTTGTAAATATGTTTAGCTCGTTCGATCTTGATTCAGTATATCATGAGTGAACATGTTTATGATGACAATTAGAGATTATAGTTCTCATGTCATGCTTAAATAGCTAGGAGTGGATAATGATTTATCTTATATGTCAACATGCATTAAAATGGTTATGATGTGGTATGGTAGTACGGTATTTCCCTCTGAGTAATTCGAGCGTCTTGACCTGGCCCGTGTGCAAACATGTAGTTGATTCAAAACCAATGCAGCCTTCATGATATTTAAGTTCAGAGTGTTCATATCCTACTCATGCTATGTTCAAATGTTAATTATTTGCAATGCATGATTATGACCCTTTTTGCTCTCTAGCTGGTCGCGTCTCAATCTATTGCTAGCCTTCACCTGTACTAAGCGGGAATATTGCTTGTGCATCCAAAATCCTTAAACCAAGTTAATCCATGTATGTCCACCATACCTACCTATATACGGTATTACCTTGCCGTTCCAAGTAAATTTGCATGTGCCACCTCTAATATTCAAATAAAACTTCTGTTTTGTGCACTCATACCGCTCATGGAGCGACGGAGCGGTCGGTATCTTCCATGCTAAGTGGCTTATTCTCAAGATGGGCTTTTATTCGTCTGTCATTGCACGAGAGAGGCTGGTAAAAAGGATGCCCAATCCTGCAAAACAACAATTAGTTAAACAAAACTCCCGGGACAGTTGAAATGTTAGAGGGCATCCGTGGATTCGGTCAGTCATGGCTTGTGTATGTATGGTGGATGGGAGTAAACTTTACGATTCCGCTTGGGTACCGCCAATAATGTGTTTAGCATGGAAGATATTGAAATCCTTTGTCGTGACGTTGACAGGAAAAGTGCATCACCCAAAAACTATAATTTCAATCATGTTTTAAACCTTGAGCTCTGGCACCTCTGCAGATCAATGCTTCCCTCTGTGAAGGGCCTATCTATTTACCTTTATGTTGAGTCATCACCCTCTTACTAAATCACCAGACCGGAGAGCACTATTGTCATTCTTATGCATTGAGTCTTAATGTTGGATGTTAGCATGACTGGATCTTTTCTACCCTGAATTATAATGTTTAGTCGTTGCTTGAACCTCAGAGGTGCTCTGCATTTATGTTTTGCGGTCTCAGAAAGGGCTAGCGAGATATATACCATGTTGCATATTATATCATGGTTGTTTTGACAAATTGTTGGCATGTGAGACATCTTATTATTGCTCACTAGTTGGTTATGTATTGCCATGAGTAAATATGATGTTTGATTACTATCATGGATGTGGTTATTTATGATCTATGCTGAAAACCTGAACACTAGCTAAGCATATATACAGCAACAAGAACAAAAGAGTCCGTAAAAGTTTTCTTTATCACTTTCAGTTTATCAACTGAATTGCTTGAGGACAAGCAATGAGTTAAGCTTGGGGGACTTCATACGTCTCCAACGTATCTACTTTTCCAAACACTTATGCTCTTGTTTTGGACTCTAAATTGCATGATTTGAATGAAACTAACCCGGACTGACGCTGTTTTCAGTAGAACTACATTGGTATTGTTTTTGTGCAGAAATAAAAGTTCTCAGAATTGGACGAAACTTTTTGTGATTTTTTTCTGGAATATATAATGAATTATGGAGCGAAGAACTACTAGAGGAGGGCTGCCAAGGGGGCACAAGGCAACACGACGCGGCCCAGTCCCTAGCCGCGCCTTGTTGTGTGGTGGGTCCCACACAGCTCCTCGGACCCTAATTCCAGTCCTATAAATTCACATCTTCAGAGCAAAAATAGGAGAGAAGATTTCATCGTGTTTTACAAGACGGAGCCACCGCCACCTGTTGTTCTTCCTCGGGAGGGCTGATCTAGAGCCCGTTTGGGGCTCCGGAGAGGGGGGTTCGTCGTCGTCGTCATCACCAACCCTTCTGCATCAACACCGCCATGATGCTCACCACCAGGAGTGAGTAATTTCTTTGTAGGCTTGTTATACAGTGATGGGATTGGATGATATTGATCATGTAATCGAGTTAAGTTTGATAGGGCTTGATCCCTAGTGTCCACTATGTTCTGAGATTGATGTTGCTATGGGTTTGCTATGATTAATGCTTATCACTAGGGCCCGAGTGTCATGATTTCAGGTCTGAACCTATTATGTTTTCATGAATATAAGAGTGATTTGGATCCTATCTTGCAAGTTGTATGCACCTATTACGTGTTATGATCCGCATACCCCAAGGTGGCAATAATTGGGATTCTTTTCGGTGATTGCCGTAGTTTGAGGAGTTCATGTATTCACCATGTGTTAATGCTTTGTTCCGGTTCTCTATTAAAAGGAGGTCTTAATATCCCTTAGTTTCCAATTGGACCCCGCTACCACGGGTGGGTAGGACAAAAGATGTCATACAAGTTCTTATCGCAAACACGTATGACTATATACGGGATACATGTCTGCATTATATTGATGAATTGGAGCTAGTTCTGTGTCACCCTAGTGTGTAATTGTTACATGATTGATGTCATCTAAATCATTATCCATCACCGATCCACATGCCTACGCTTTTCACATATTGAATCTTGCTAAGTTACTACTTTCGCTGGTACTGTTACAACTGCTACATAATTGCTGCTATCACTGTCACTGTTACTATTGCTACTATTATCTGCCGTGCTACTAAATCTTTGCTGCACAGAGATATCTCATGTGTGGTTGAATTGACAAGTCAACTGCTAAGACCGATAAATATTATTTGGCTCCCCTTGTGTCTAATCAATAAATCAGGCTGAAATACTACCCGCGAAGATTATTGCAATCCCCTATACTTGTGGGTTATCAGTTACTTAATGTCCTTGATCACATGTCCTTCCCCCATGATGACTGGGTCATCACTATAGAGTTCTCCTGATTATGCATCTTGAAAATGTTCTAGTCATCTACACTAATGGTAGGCCACTTCTGCTGGATCTTGGAGATGTCTATCTCCGGTTTCGTTGCAGTCTCTTTTCTTGTTGCAGATTTCCAAGAACTCAAATTCTTCGAGAACTTATGGATTGCATGGTTGTTTACCTTATTGTTTGGGTATGATAGGTTGTCATACTCATTAGGAAAAATGAATCTTGCTTGCACCGTTCTTATGAGGAGTTCTTGCATATTACCTTTGTCCATATCCCTTAGATTGCTCTCGTTGATGGAGCAAACTTCTCGAAGGATGACACCTAGGGCGTTGCCGTAGTGAGCAGTGGCTTTCCGCGGACTAACAGGCTCACTAGTCTCGTAAACTCATGTGACGACAACCCTGTCGGTGCCGATAGCATTTTGGCTCCTAGGTTTCGGCTGCTTCTTGGATTTTGAAACATGCGCGTCTACCTCCACCTCTTCCTCAGGAGAAAACTCGTATGTATCCTCTTCATCGGTGCTCTTATCAGGATTACTCTCCGCACCAGCAGGAGCTGTGTAGCCACTGCCTATCACATAGAAGTCATCTGGATTAACCTCCTCATAACCTTTCTGGCCCTACGCGTCCGCAAATGCATCTCCGCCAGTTGCCGAATGTGTCGAAGAAGAGCCCACGTCGTTCGTTTGATTGGACATCTACATAAACAAATAGGACATATACTTATTAATTCATATACAAAATGCAAAATTATGGTGTGACCTTTGCTAAAAATAGGACATATAGGTTGCCAGAAATTTGAAGAAACGGAAATTAATCAATGTGTCGCCAAACATTGGCAACCCTATGCATTCCCTGCAAACAATACACAAGCAACCATAAATATTCAACCACAATTCATTACACTTATCATGTCGAAAATTCGACTACATATATGCATCTAAACAAAATTTCAACCACATTTCCTCGAATGCATCTCCAAAACAACTCACAATGTTACAAATACAACTAATTTATTCTAAAATGATGTGTAGAAATTCGAACCCATATGTGTATGAACTTAAATTAAAAAGAAAAGAAAGCATCTCACTTACCAGCGGAATTGAGGTGTTGGCCCCGGCGGGGCAGGGGGGCGACGGCGGGGGAGGGGGTAAAGCAGCCGCGGCGAGGTCGATGTGGTTGGGGCCTGTGGCGCGACGGCAGGGGGAGTAAAGGAGTCGCGGCGCGGTCCAGGTGGTTGGGAGCGATGGCGGCTCAAGCAGCGCGGCGAACGGTGGGACAGGTGGGCGACGGCGGCGACGCAAGCGGCAGCGGCGTCCGAGGCGCGGTCAACGTAGGCGTCGACGGCAAGGGATGCGGCGGAGGACGACGACGAAGATGGTGGCGTTGGTGGCACGGGAAGAGGAGTGTGTGAGCGCGCGAAACGAAACTTTTGTTGTCTACATTTCCCCCAAATCGGCTAAGACAAGGGAAAAATAGCTATGGCGTTGGTGACGTCACCAACGTCCTAGCTATGTTAGCTATGGCGCTGGTGACGTCACCCACGCCATAGCTATTTTCCGTCACCAACGCCATAGCTATGTTAGCTATGGCGCTGGTGACATCATCAACACCATAGCTATTTTACGTCCAAAATTATAATTTAATTTTCGAAGGTCAATACAAATGTTGAATAATAAAATACGGTCAATACAAATGTAAGAAGATTATTACATTAATATTAAAATACGGTCTCTGTCGAATAATAAATAAAAGATAGATAAAAATCAACTACAGCGTCGTTTCTCATTTGTCCCGACAGAAGTTTTTCTCTTGTTTGTGCGGGGGCTCTTAACGGAAGTTTCTATATATAGGGTCGCGCTATTCGTCACCCTGGGTGAGGAATAGTTATTCTTCACCCCCTCTATTTTAACATTAATGCACCGTAATTTTACGTTCCGTAAATTTTGTCTTATTTCATACGTAAAAAGAGACCGTAAGAAAATATATAATCACCGTAAAAAATATTTTATGTCACGTAAAATTACAAACATAAAAAAATAGTGTAAAATGTACAATAAATTCAATTTTTCTAGTCATGTGACCTATATTTTACGTAGTGAATCAATATTAATGTAACCATTTGTATTCCAAATGTAATTTATTAATAAATTGATCGTAAGATTATCTCAAGTGAAGAATAACTTATTCTGCACCCTGGATGATGAATAAAGTTTCTATATATATATATATATATATATATATATATATATATATATATATATATATATATATATATATATATATATATATATATATATATATATATATATGAATCGTGCACTTCCACAGTGACTACAAAAAATGGTCAAAAAATCAGAATATTACTACGCACATGCATTTGCTAAAAATTGAAAACGGAAATATATTAGGCATTATTACATACCTGGAGACATTACGTACACAAGCAATAAGAGTAGTCGTCGATATAGCTAGCTCTCAATGGATCGAAGGCAGAGGCGGCCGGCTGGTATGTCTCTATACAGACATTGGCATTATCGGTATATATAGATGCAAATACTTATGGCGTACTACCTTTAGGAATGCCACCATAACATCAGTGGACCCCACAAAATATACCGATGGTGTGCAACACAAGTTGCACATCACAAGTACAGGGCATAGTGCTGGCGTAGGAACTTTGGTCACGCCAACAATAATTTGGGCAAGATGAGAGCGCTGGAGTCCTCACACAAGTGACGTTCGGCAGAATTTGAACACCACCACTATGTGTGTAGCAATGACGTGCAAATTTAGCCAACGCCAACACTATTTAAAAATATTAGTGCTGGCGTTTGCGAGAAATGGCGCACCACCAACAAGAGTTGTGGCTAGCCATTTCTCCACTAGTGTAGCATGCAAACATGCCAGGTCGATATGTAACCATGCATGAGAAAGATGACACACATCAACATGCAAATCATGTATGAGAAAAGACTGTTTTCTAATGCATGAGAATAAATGGTGAACTATGTAAATATTTGTTGAAAACTGCTATTTATAAAATACCAAAGGACACGAACGAACATGTGTAATTTTGGATAAGTCATGAGCAAACCGTCGAGACATTTGCCAAAAGCAACTGCTAGCTATTAGTATAGCTATGGATTAAACCTGACATAATTAACTTAAATTATCGACACTCCTCTAACTACCATCTATCTTTGTTATCATACTTCTTTTGATTCAAAATCTCCTCCAAAGACCATGCGGGGAAAATATAAGGGGACATACATAATATGACATTAAATTCCCTAAAGAACTATGTGAGAAAATAAGGAGAAAATGACAAATCACAATGTTTTTACTACTAATGCCTCATAAAAACATTCCATGCAAATCATTTAAAAGCTCATAAATGAAAAGAGTGAAATATTAAAGATCCGAAGATTTCAAACAAGTACTCCCCCCCCCCCCCCCCTCCACCCCCAACACTGGATTTTATAAGTCATGAAATTGTGTCGTACTGACTCCATAACATATTCCGGAATAAATAAGTTGGTAACGACTTTATAAACAAACCACCAAGGTTACTATATGGCTTGGTTTGAATTATTTTATCTCCCCATGTCTCTGAAGTTATGGAGAAGAAAATACTTCCGGAGCAATATGCTTTGTAATATTGCTCTTTATAACTTGTTTACATCTGTGTATGTGAACAACATTATCTTCACAGATAATGGAGGGTGATTTCTACCAATCAATCCAACTTGAACTTTCAACAAAGTTCGTCATTTCAAAAAGTCATACACATTCACTTGATGCTTCATACAAATCAACAATTTAATAATGATTAGTGGATGTGGCCACTAGAATCTGTCTTATCAACTCTCAAAAGAAAGTTTTACCTCCATTCAGGAAGACACAAACAGTATCTGATACAAGATTATGCGGATATGATATATATATCCAACATCACAATATCGAACCATGTTCATATTTTGATTTTTCTCATGGAACAAACTAAAAATCTCCGACGACTTAAAGGTATCAGAAAATATCCATCACCGATATTTCAAGTTCTTAGTTGAATCAATATTATATAGTATTGGATAACACTTTGTAAAAAAACACTTTGTACTTTAGAATCTACCTATAAAGTTTTCAATACACAAATGCACAATATAAATTTGACACTAGAAGTTATGTGACTTCATGTGTATGCATATTTGAACACTTGCTAAAAATAGCCACGTGTTAGCCAGTGTGCGTGGCCCCTTTCTAGTGATATATAAAGAGAGGTATGTCGGTTGCCATCTCCCCGTCCCTATCCTTACCAAGCACTCGATTATCCCAAAGCAGTTCAATATAACAAGATTTTTATTTACAATCCACTTGAATGCCAAACAAAGCCTTACTACTACTAAATTTAACACCACGTAAGGAGGGCATCCCTGAATAGACTTCATTATACGGTGTTGTGACGAAAGAAGGCGATCTAACAGATGAAAATAATAGAGAGAAGCCAGGACACCCGAGTGGTCTCGTAGAATCATATGCTCGTGAAGGCTCTGCACTGTCTTTCCCAATGCTCCTTGGCCAAGCGAACACGCTCAACACGCTCGGTTTGCATCCTCTTCTCCCAATACTCCGGGCAACTGTAAGAATGCAGAAGACTTTCACTGATCAGCAATGTCAATTTAATTAAGCAGATGAAGGTTTCTATGCAAAAAAAATAGTGCACACGTTTGTGTGGGAGAGAGAAAGAGAGACAACTACTCCCTCCATTTCTAAATATAAGTCTTTTTAGAGATTCCACTACCAATTACATACGCATGTATATAAACATACTTTAGAGTGTAGATTCACTCATTTTGTTCCGTATGTAGTCCATAGTGGAATCTCTAGAAAGACTTATATTTAGGAATGGATGGAGTATAATCCTTTTTTCTCAAATTCACTTATTAATTATCACCTGTTTCTAAGCAGAATGTTCAGCTGATTCAGCCGCACGGCGTTAGAGAGAAAACAGAGCCAAAGATATACATTTCAGATCATGTGACCTTGGTAGAAAATAGTGAGCAAAAAGTTTATAGATTTACCCGGCGACAAATGGGGCATTTTGATCTATGATCTGCAGACTCGAGTCTGTTGGAACCGAGAACGCCGGCATGCTCTAGCTCACGATAACACAGAGGAGGAGAGATAGACGAAGACACCAAGGTTTTGTGCTGCGCACACTAACTGCAGCTTTTCACTCTTCTATTTCACTTACTTGTACTGAGATTACAAAGAAAGAATCAACCACGCCCGCGAGCTTACCGGTCGTGCCATCCCACGACGCTCGCCGTGCGGGTGATGCGCGCGTGCCGCGAGCTGCGCTGCATGCCATCCCATGCATCACTAACGGCCGCGCCAAGCTAGCTACTACTAACTGAAAGAAAACTACCGGGCCACATCTTGTGTACAAGCACACGTTGACATGGCCGTTTATTTGCTAACTGAAAAGAAACTAGCCTAGCTACTGAACCGGGCGACGGAAGTACATGTTCAACATTTCACCCCCTAATTCTGACGCCCGGTGCTCACCATGACGATGCCAACCTTCTGTCGCATTTCAACGAACTTGATCCACCCTAGCGCCTTGGTGAGGAAATCAGCAAGCTGTCCATCAGTGCCGACGTGGTCGACTTCCACCTTGCCGTCTTCGATGCACTCATGAATAAAATGGTAACGGATGTCGATATGCTTACTTCTATCATGGTGCACTCGGTTCTTGCTCAAAGCAATCGCCGACTTGTTGTCGACGCGCAGCTTCGCCTTCGTTGGAGTGTCGCCGGTGAGCTCGCCGAGGAGCCTGCGCAGCCACACGCCTTGGCAGGCTGCGGTTGCCGCCGCCATGTACTCAGCCTCGCAAGACGAGACGGCGACGACCTTCTGCTTGTGAGAAGTCCATGTGATCGGGCTGGAGTTAAGGAAGAAGACCACTCCCGTCGTGCTCCGCCGATCGTCAACGTCGCCGGCGTGATCGCTGTCGCTATAGCCGATCACTTCCGGCGCTGCTGCGCCACCTTGCTTGTAGCAGCAGCCATGGTTCAGTGTACTGCTGACATAGCGCAGGATCTGCTTGACAGCAGCCCAGTGCGCCGACGCCGGCGCCTCCAAGTACCTGCTCACCATGCCAACCGAGAACGAGATGTCTGGCCTCGTGTTGCAAAGGTACCGAAGACTCCCGACGATGCTCCTGTACCGTGTGTCGTCCACGGCTTCGCCGGCGCCCGTCTTGCCAAGCTTAAGCCGATTCTGCATTGGCGTGTCGGAGGGATTGCACCCCCTCATCCCGGCCGCATCGAGGATCTTCTTGGCGTAGGCGCTCTGACAGAGAGTGATCTCCCCACCCTGCTGACGCACCTCGATCCCAAGATAATAACTTAGGAGACCGAGATCGCTCATGTCAAACACCCTCTGCATCTGCTCCTTGAACGCAGTGATGTCGTCGATGCCGGTGCCGGTGATGATCAGATCGTCCACGTACACGCCGACGAGCAGTGTCCCCGCACCGGTGCTCCTCCTGTACACCGCATGCTCGAGGGGGCTGCGCTCGAACCCGAGCGACGCGAGTGACGCGTCGAGCTTGGCGTACCACGCTCGGGGCGCCTGTTTTAGGCCGTACAGGGCCTTCCGGAGTCGCAGCACCTTCCCTTCCTCGCCGGCGATGACGAAACCCGGCGGCTGGTGCACGTAGACCTCCTCGATCAAATCGCCGTTTAAGAACGCCGACTTGACATCCATGTGATGGACTTGCCACCCTTGGTGCGCCGCTAGTGCCAGCAGCAGTCGCACTGTTTCCATGCGGGCCACCGGCGCGAACACCTCGTCGTAGTCCACGCCTTGCCGCTGCGCGTAGCCCTTCGCCACCAAGCGCGCCTTGTGCTTCAGAATCTTGCCAGAGGGGTCCCTCTTGACCTTGAAGACCCATTTTAGTCCTATGGCGCGGTGGCCGGGCGGGAGCGTGGCGAGCTCCCACGTCCCGTTGCCGCGGATCGCCGCCAGCTCGGCGTCCATGGCACGTCTCCAGCACGCCTCGTCGACGCTGTCAGGTTCATTCGCAGCGACAAGACAGAGCCCGACATGCTCTTCTCTCGCCGCCGCATCCACCTCCGCGAGTACATGCTTCATCTTGCGGTAGCGGGCCGGAGTGTGGTCGAGGTCGTGCCGCTCCCAGTCATCACTGGGCGGCGTCGCCCAGCCGTCCTCCTTGGAGTCCGGAGTGCGTGCTGATGATGATGGCGCGATAGGGGATCCTGCCGGTGTGGAGGATGGAGGAGGCGACCCGTCTGAGCTCGACGGAGGGGGCTGCACGTCGACGCTCTCCTCGTCGCTGTAGACGACCACAAAGTGTTCGTCCGTGGGGGTCGCCGCAGCACCTGGAGCCGGCGTCCAGTCCCACTTCCTCCGTTCTTCAAATACGACATCGCGTGTGACATGCACCTTGTTCGTGGCCGGATCAAACACTTTGTACGCCTTGGCTCCCTCCGCGTACCCGAGGAGGATCATCGGCGTCGAGCGGTCGGCCAGTTTGTCGATGTCGGGGCCGACACGCTTGACGTGAGCGACGCACCCAAAGGTGCATAGATGGTGGACCGCCGGCTTCTTCTTGTGCCACGCTTCGTACGGCGTCTGCCCATCGACGCTGTGCGTGGGGGATCGGTTGAGCAGGTACACCGCGGTCTTGACCGCGTCGCCCCAGAACGTGGCGGGCAGGGCCATGCTCTTGAGCAGGCACCGCGCCATCTCCACCACGGTCTGGTTTCGCCTCTCGACCACGCCGTTTTGCTGTGGCGTGTACGGCGCGGTGGTACAGTGCTTGATCCCTCCATCTTCGCAGTACAGGCGGAATTCGGTGGAGTTGAACTCGCCGCCCCGGTCGGACCAGAACGCCATGAGCCGGCACTAGTAGAAAATAGACCTTTTGTCCAAAGCATTAGTCCCGGTCTGGTTTTGAACCGGCACTAATGTGACCATTAGTCCCGGTTCGGGACGGGCATCATTAGTCGCGGTTCGTTCCGGACCTTTAGTCCCGGTTCGTAACACGAACCGGGACTAAAGGGTTTGTGCCAGGCTGGTGTCAACCTGGGGCCCCACGATTACCTTTAGTCCCGGTTCGTGCCACGAACCGGGACTAAAGATCCCCTATATGAATTCGGCCAGCCCGAGCATAGTACTCCTCCCTATTTTTCCCCTTCTTCCCCTCCTTTGTTCTTCCTCTTCCTCGAGCTTATCCTCCATTTTTGCCAAAATTTGTCAAGATTTGGAGGCACCCCATCCATCCAAGTGTTCACAAAGGTTAGCAACTTTGTCCTTTCATCTCTCATTGCTAGATTAGCTCTTGCAATGCTTTATAAGTATAGTGATTTGTGGGTTTTAGTTTGGGAGTATTTATATGTGGTAGTTCATTTGATTTATATGCAATTTGAGCTCAAATTAACTTCTTACTTTGCATGTGTAGGTGTGGTTTACTTAGTGCCTTCCCGTCCCCGTCCTAACCACCGTAGATCGCCCGCACCGTCCCGTCGCCGGCACCACCTTGGTGAGCCTCTTGTTCTTATCCTTTTTATTAAAAAAATCATGTTTGTAAGATTTAGATAGTTACTTGTATAGTTTTCTTACCTATATGGTTGTTTGTTATACATAGTGGCATGGTTTTGATATCCGTCCCCGTCGGCCCTCGTCCGGTTTATGATTCGGATGTGGTATATACTCTCTTTTATAACTGTTTGTTGCATTTCGTGTTTATGACAATTATGCACATCAAGTTGACATAGATATTTTTATCTAGGAGGTATGTGAACCAGAAATTGCAACCGACATAGATATTCTTGTCAAGAAGTTAAATTTAGTTGAAAAAGAAAACGAGTATTTGAAAGAAAAATTGAAAAGAGTTGAAGAAGAGAAGATGAAACTGGAGTTGTATGTTGCCGATGTCGTCGATGATCACAAGATCAAGATGGATGCAATGCGCTTGAAGATTAGAAAATTTTAAAAATATGCCATTGATAGTGAGGCTTGGTATCACTATGCTGTTGGATCAATTGTTACCTTAGTTGCGATCTTGATCGCATTTGTTGTTGCATTTAAATGCTTTAGCTAGAGAGTTTGTATGTTGCTTTATGAGAACAAGTGTGTATGAACTTTATGTATGAACTTGTATTAATTTGGTCTTTTCGGTGTTGTGTAATGAAGATGAGCCGGCAATGGATGTACGATGACCGATGCTCTCCCCAGTTCATTAATGGCGTGCATACTTTTCTGATTGCGACTGAGGCAAACAAGTGGGCGGATGGTTTTATGTATTGTCTATGTGCTGGCTGTAAGAATGATCGAAATTACTCTAACTCAAGAACCATTCACGACCCCTGTTTGAGTCCGGTTTCATGTCCGGCTATAACTGTTGGACCAAGCACGGAGAAAGAGGGGTCCTAATGGAAGAGAATGAAGAAGAAAAGGATGACGACAGCTATCCTGGCCATGGGTTCCATGAATACGATGGTACAACAATGGGGGAAGAAGCTGAGCCGGCAATGCGGGAAGGAGCTGAAGAAGAGGCATCAGATGAGCCCGCTGATGATCTTGGTCGGGCCATTGCCAATGCAAAGAGAAACTGCGCAAGTGAAAAGGAGAAGCTGAAGTTGCAGCGCATGTTAGAGGATCACAAGAAATTGTTGTACCCAAATTGCGAAGATGACAAGAAAACACTGGGTACCACACTGGAATTGCTGCAATGGAAGGTAGAGAATGGTGTACCTGACAAGGCATTTGAAAAGTTGCTGAAAATAATGAAGAATAAGCTACCAAAGGACAACGAATTGCCCGACAGTACGTACGAAGCAAAGAAGGCCGTCTGCCCTCTAGGATTAGAGGTGCAGAAGATACATGCATGCCCTAATGACTGCATCCTCTACCGCGGTGAGTACGAGGATTTGAATGCATGCCCGGTATGCTATGCATTGCGCTATAAGATCGGCCACGATGACCCTGGTGATGTTGCGGGCGAGCGCCCCAGGAAGAAGATTCCTGCCAAGGTGATGTGGTATGCTCCTATAATACCACGGTTGAAACGTTTGTTCCAAAACAAAGAGCATGCCAAGTTGATGCGATGGCACAGAGATGACCGTAAGAAAGACGGGAAGTTGAGAGTACCCGCTGACGGATCACAGTGGAGAAAAATCGAGAGAAGGTGGAAGGACTTTGCAGATGACGCAAGGAACGTATGGTTTGGTTTAAGTGCAGATGGCATCAATCCTTTTGGGGAGCAGAGCAGCAATCATAGCACCTGGCCTGTGACTCTATGTATCTATAACCTTCCTCCTTGGTTGTGCATGAAGCGGAAGTTCATTATGATGCCAGTGCTCATCCAAGGCCCCAAGCAACCCGGCAACGACATTGATGTGTACCTAAGGCCATTAGTCGAAGAACTTTTAGAGCTGTGGAATGGAAAAGGTGTACGTGCGTGGGATGAGCACAAACAGCAGGAATTTGACCTGCGAGCGTTGCTGTTTGTAACCATCAATGATTGGCCTGCTCTCAGTAACCTTTCAGGATAGACAAACAAGGGATACCACGCATGCACGCACTGTTTAGATGATACCGACAGTATATATTTGGATAAATGTAAGAAGAATGTGTACCTGGGGCATCGTCGATTTCTTCAGAGCAGGCATCCCGTAAGAAAGAAAGGCAAGCATTTCAAAGATGAGGCAGATCACCGGAAGAAGCCTCGCCACCGTACTGGTGATGATATACTTGATATGGTCGAGGATTTAAAAGTAATCTTTGGAAAGGGTCCTGGTGGACAATCTGTTCCGAATGACGCTGACGGACGCGCACCCATGTGGAAGAAGAAATCTATATTTTGGGACCTACCCTATTGGAAAGACCTAGAGGTCCGCTCTGCAATCGACGTGATGCATGTGACGAAGAATCTTTGCGTGAACCTGCTAGGCTTCTTGGGCGTGTATGGGAAGACAAAAGATACACCGGAGGCACGGGAGGACCAGCAACGTATGCACGGAGAAGACGGCATGGATCCAAAGCAGTTTCAGGGTCACGCCAGCTACGCTCTTACCAAAGAAGAGAAGGAAATCTTCTTCGAATGCCTGCTCAGTATGAAGGTCCCGTCTGGCTTCTCATCGAATATAAAGGGAATAATAAATATGGCAGAGAAAAAGTTCTAGAACCTAAAGTCTCATGACTGCCACGTGATTATGACGCAACTGCTTCCGGTTGCATTGAGGGGGCTTCTACCGGAAAACGTTCGATTAGCCATTGTGAAGCTATGTGCATTCCTCAATGCAATCTCTCAGAAGGTAATCGATCCAGAAATCCTACCAAGGTTAGAGAATGATTTGGTGCAATGTCTTGTCAGTTTCGAGTTGGTGTTCCCACCATCCTTCTTCAATATCATGACGCACGTCCTAGTTCACCTAGTCAAGGAGATTGCCATTCTGGGTCCTGTATTTCTACACAATATGTTCCCCTTTGAGAGGTTCATGGGAGTCTTAAAGAAATATGTTCATAATCGTGCTAGGCCAGAAGGAAGCATCTCCAAGGGCCATGAAACAGAGGAGGTCATTGAGTTTTGTGTTGACTTTATTCCTGACATTAAGCCGATTGGTGTTCCTGAATCGCGGCATGAGGGCAGACTGGGTGGAAAAGGCACGCTAGGAAAGAATTCAGTAATATGCCGGGACGGGCATTCTTTGGCGCAAGCACACTACACAGTTCTACAAAGTTCCGCCTTGGTGGCTCCGTATATCAAGCAACACAAGAATATTCTACGCTCCAAACACCCGGAGCAGTCTGATGACTGGATTACACATGAACAAACTCTGACTTTCGCCAGTTGGTTGCAGACACGTCTCATGCATGACGACACTGTTGCAGATGACCTGTACTTGCTGTCCAAGTTACCATCTTCGACTATATTGACTTTCAAAGGGTATGAGATAAATGGGAATACATTTTACACGATCGCCCAAGATAAAAAGAGCGCCAACCAAAACAGTGGTGTCCGCTTTGATGCAGCAAACACCAATAGGCCAAAGGACGCATATTATGGTTACATAGAGGAGATATGGGAACTTGACTATAGACTTGGTTTGAAGGTCCCTTTGTTTCGGTGCAAATGGGTCAATCTGAGAGGAGGCGGGGTAAAGGAAGACCGGCAGTACGGAATGACAACAGTGGATCTCAACAATCTTGGGTACGCAGACGAACCATTCGTCCTAGCCAATGTTGTGGCACAGGTTTTCTATGTGAAGGAAATGTCTACCAAGCCGAGAAAAAGAAAAGATAAGGAAGCGAATACATCATACGATGAGCCAAAGCGCCACATAGTTCTTACAGGGAAAAGAAACATCGTGGGAGTGGAGGACAAGACAGACATGTCAGAAGATTATGAAAAGTTTCATGAAATTGCTCCCTTCACAGTGAATGTTGACCCGAGCATCAAGTTAAACGATGAAGATTGTCCATGGTTACGGCGCAAAGGGACACACGCGAAGAAAAAGTTTTATACCCAAAGATCCCACTCTGGGATGTGACCGGCTTCTCTAGTTAGTTTCCGGACTTATATATCTGGAAAGTCCCACTTCAGACAAACCGGAGGGAATTTTTGTAATAGTAGTGTACTTATGTGTTTTGGCATTTGAAACGCGAAGAAATATTATGTCCAAAGCCACGTCATCAATTTTCAACCCTTTCTGACTTCATTTGCTATTTTTCATGCATTTACTGATTTTTTTTTTGAGCTAAATGACCCTAAAATTGAAAAGCACTACAAATGAACTCTGAAAAGGTTGAAAGTTGGCATGGTATCATCATTTCACCCACATAGCATGTGCTAAAAAGTTGAGAGGGTTACGGCAAAAACTGGATGCACTTCGTGTACAAAATGGACAATCTCTTTCGAAGTATCAGGGTTTCAGACGAAAACTCGTCTGTTACAAAGGCATTTCATTTTTTTAAACTTATTTCAACTCCAGACTTTTTGTGTGTTCAGTATGCACCATTCGAAGCCACGTCATCAATTTTCAACCCTTTCTGACTTCATTTGCTATTTTACATGCATTTACTGATTTTTTTGAGCTAAATGACCCTAAAATTGAAAAGCACTACAAATGAACTATGAAAAGGTTGAAAGTTGGCATGGTATCATCATTTCACCCACATAGCATGTGCTAAAAAGTTGAGAGGGTTACGGCAAAAACTGGATCCACTTCGTGTACAAAATGGACAATCTCTTTCGAAGTATCAGGGTTTCAGACGAAAACTCGTCTGTTACAAAGGCATTTCATTTTTTTAAACTTATTTCAACTCCAGACTTTTTGTGTGTTCAGTATGCACCATTCGAAGCCACTTCATCAATTTTCAACCCTTTCTGACTTCATTTGCTATTTTTCATGCATTTACTTATTTTTTTGAGCTAAATGACCCTAAAATTGAAAAGCACTACAAATGAACTCTGAAAAGGTTGAAAGTTGTCATGGTATCATCATTTCACCCACATAGCATGTGCTAAAAAGTTGAGAGGGTTACGGCAAAAACTGGATCCACTTCGTGTACAAAATGGACAATCTCTTTCGAAGTATGAGGGTTTCAGACGAAAACTCGTCTGTTACAAAGGCATTTCATTTTTTAAATAACCTAAGAATTACCAAATTGAATATAATGATAAAACACGCTAATATTAAACAGCAGAAAAAAGAATCACTGCAAAATCTATTTTTAAAGTAAAGTTATTCACAAACTAGTGATTCACACAAATTTCAAATAATTCGAATTTAAACTATTCAAATTTGAAAACTACTGCCACTAACAGAAAGTTTATAAAAATTTTGACCTAACGCAAAAAGATTCACTCATTAATTCTAAATAAAGCAAAAAAAACTCAGAAACAAAAGAAAATAAATAAAACTGAAATTAAAAAAACTGAAAAGTAAATAAAAAAATGCCCGCCTACTGGGCCACCACAGCGTATTGGGCCGGAATGCAGGCCCAGTAGGCCCAACAGGGCAGCACAGGTGCGGTAGGCCCAGAAGGCCTGCATTAGAGAGGAGCTCGACACGGTAGCCGCGGCGGGGCTTATAAACCGGTGCGAGCTCCTCTCAACTAGCGAGGTGGGACTAAACATTCGACACGGGAAGCCAGACCTTTAGTCGCGGTTGGTGGTTCCAACCGCGACTAAAGGCCCCCCTTTAGTCGCGGTTGGAACCACCAACCACGACTAAAGGCTTGCGCTTCCCGCCGCTTTGGCTGGGTGAATTCACCTTTAGTCGCGGTTGGTGGCTCCAACCGCGACTAAAGGGGGGGTCTTTAGTCGCGGTTGGAGCCACCAACCGCGACTATATGTGTTTGTATATAAGCGGCAGTTTGCAAAATTTCAGAACTCATCGCTTTTCCTCCCTCGACGACGCCGAACAGGAAGCCGCCAGGCTGCCGGATCAGCACCCCGCCGCCGTCGCCGTCGACTCGCCTCGCCGTCGAATCGCCTCGCCGTCGCCGTCGCCTCGTCGCGCCATCGCCATCGCCGTCGCGCGTTGACCTAGCCGGCCCCCTCTATCTCCTCCTTGACCTCTCGCGCGCCATCGCCGTCGCTGTCGCCGTCGACTCGCCTGGCCTCGCCGTCGCCCCGTTGTGAGCCCCTCCCCCCTCTCCTCTCCCTGCCGCGCGCCATGGCCGCCCCTCCCCAAGAGCCCACACACACACACACACATGATGCATGAACACACACACACACACACACACACACATGTTAGAATGATGTATTTTTGTGTAGATGAATGTTATGTTAGAATGAATGATATGTCAGAATGATGTATTTTTGTGTAGATGATGTATTTTTGCAAATTTATATGTATATTTGTGTAGATGAATGTTATGTTAGAATGATGTATATATGTAGAATGATTATGGATAAGTTATAATTAGATGGACAAAAGTAGATTGGATGATGGATATATGTAGAATGATGTATATATTGGATGATGTAGAATTACAAAAATCATAATCAAGCATTTAAAAAATGTTAAATTTGCATAGAATTTGTTCTCGACGTCTACGATGCCCGGCCCGCATCCTCGTCGTCGGATCGGTGGCGACGTCCTGCTTCAGAGGGGCAACGTTCGGGACTGGGCTCCGCCGGGCTGGCACTGGGAGGTGCTACCTTCAGGGGCGCGCAGCTTGGTGAGGAACCCGGCCCCGGGTCCCGTCGTCGACCCGGAGCTTCTTTGGTGGCGTTCGCGTGGGCCACTTTCGGTGCGGAGGGAGCCGGCCCCGCCGGAGGTGGTACGTCGCCGTGCCAGGGAGGAGGACGAGCACGTCCGTCGCTACATGGATGCGTTGGACGTCAGGTTCTCCAATACCTGGCAGGTTCTTCAGGGATCTCACCCGAGCTATGATCCTGTGATGGTTCCTTCTCTTTGGGTGTCCACCGCCCGCGCCTCAGGAATCGCGAGTGAACTAGATTCTTCGATAATATTCGATCTGTATTAGCTAGTGATAATACTCGAGATGTATTCGAGATTATATTCGATAATATTCGAGACGATTTATTCGAGATTATATTCAATGATGCATATTATATGAATTATTCGAGATGCATATTATGTACTATGATTCAGTTTTTCCTTATTGACTGCATGCATTCTAATTTGAATACTAAATTGTTTTTCTTCTAGATTAGTTAAATAAAAGCTATGGACAATACCGACAAAGAAGGAGAAGAGGCTCTGTTCGACATCATACGCTCCACGAGCCCAGAGCATGAACCTGAAGATGATGACGGCTCGCAATATCTGAACAATTCCGGTGAGGGTTGTATGATATTTGATGAAGACAAACGAATAGATGAAGGTGATGACAACGATGTTGACGAAGAAAATGTTCTTCAAATAACAAAGACCGGCGAGGTATATTTAATATATAAGCCATCCGGTGATCATTACATGTCTTAATTGATTTGTATGTATTAACGAATCGATTTTTCTTCTTTTAGGCCTCCGGATCGAGCAAATCTTCTACAAGCGACAGGGTAGTTCGAGGCCCGGCCAAAAAGTTGGACAAAGGCGTAAAGTTCAACATCGATTCCATCAAAACATCAACTGGCGAACCGCTTGAACCTAGGAAAAATGCGACCAAGTTCAAGAATCAATGCGGAGTTATTGTCAGGGACCAAATCCCGATCTCCGTTCAAGAATGGAAAAAGCCAGCAAAGGGAGATCGAGCAGGAGTTACTTTTGTCGACGAAAGAGCAAAAGATGTGCTTTGGACTATGCTCATGGAACATTTCACCCTACCAGATAATTTGACAGATGCAGATCTGAAGAAAGTCAGAAACTATGCTCTTAAAAAGATGTCGATCGCATTCAACACCTTCAAGAAAAATGCATGGACTAAGTACGTCAAATCAAAAAAGAAGACTCCAGAATTCACGGGAGCACTGGTGAAGGCAAAAGATCACTGGGATGCTTTCGTGAAGTTCAAGGAATCAGAAGAAGCTAAGGAACGGTCGAGAATAAACAAGATTAATGCTGCGAAAAAGAAGTGGCACCATACTCTGGGGCCAGGTGGCTACCAGGTGACCCTGCCTAAGTGGGATCAATCTGAGCAAAAGATGATTAGTGCAGGGGTCAATCCAGTTACATTGACATGGCCCTCCAGGTGCAGGACATGGTTTTATGTGCATGGGGGGAAGTTGGACCCAGAGACAGGGCTGGTTATGGTGAAGGCAAGTCTTAAAGAAGCGACAGACGAAATACTTATTGCAATAGAAGAAGCTCGAACGGGGGCGTTCACGCCCAACAGAGAGAACGACGAGCTTACGCGCGCCCTGAAGAATCGTGAACACCCGGGAAGAACACGAGGCAAAGGCGTTGTTCCGTGGTTTGAGGGGTTTGCGGATTGGAACGACGACTATAGAAGCCATGCGAGAAAGAAGATGCAGGAGGAGAAGAAGAAGAAGGAGGAAGCACTCCGCCTTGAAGGCCTAGAATCAAAGCACCTGGAGTTGGAACGATTTGTCAGGCGGCAGCAGGAGCAGATCGACTCACTCAGCCAGGAAAGGGCGTCTCAGCGGCAGCATGAGTAGATCGATCCAGCATTGGATAGCACCGTCCCATCTATGCCGAGAAGCAGCGTGGGTTCCGCCCCGGCCGATATCAATAATGCATTGCTAGCTAGCTACCCTGTGGATGATATCAAAGACAGGACTAACTGTGAGCTACACATGAAAGTGAAGAACTTATCCATGAAAGTGGCAGACGGCTATGCTTTAGCAAATCCCCCTGAAGCAACCTTCCATTGCAATCCCATTCCAGCTGGCTATGCTCGTGTCGGGGTTGATGAAGTGATGTCAGGATATCACGAGCTACAACTTGACATTCTTGGAGGTGACGAGGAGAGAACACTAGGAGAGGCCATACATCGTATCATTCTATGGAAAAAGGATTGCATCGTCTTTCCAAGGCCACCGACTCCTCCTCCTCCAAGTCCGCCGCCGCGTCAGTGGACTCCTCCTCCTCCAAGTCCGGTACCGTGTCAGTCGACTCCTCCTCCAAGTCCGGCACGGCGTCAGCCAACTCCTCCTCCTCCAAGTCCGCCGGCACCGCGTCAGCCGACTCCTCCTCCAAGTCCGGCACGGCGTCAGCCAACTCCTCCTCCTCCAAGTCCGCCGGCACCGCGTCAGCCGACTCCTCCTCCAAGTCCGGCACGGCGTCAGCCTAAGCAACGGCGGAAGAGAGAGGCAGCAGCTACGACGGCTAGCGGTACAACAGACAAGAAATTCAAATATGGTCCAAGCCTCAAGCCTCTTCCGAAGTTGTCTTACCACCTGACTAAGGAGGAACTCGACGACGCATGTGATACCCAATTGAAGGCCCATTTTGCACCAAAACCGCCCGCGCCGCCAAAGGAGAAAGTACCTGAGCATGTCTCACAACACTTTATTGATATGGCTCGACCGGCTGACAATCAGAAGGACTCCGACTATGTGCGGTCTATCAAGAAGTCATATTTAGCAGGGCAAAAGGAGTCGAGCTCGAGCTCGAGCCAAGCAGTTGGCAAAAAAAGCGGGAAAATTGTTCCCCAGCTGGGAGAACAGGCAGTGCAATCGATCCCCCCGCTAATTGTACAAACACCTGTGAGTACCGCCGATCGGCTGGTAATAACCGACGATCTTAGAAGGCAGGCTAAAGAGGCCGGTGTCACTGTTGAACAACTCCTAGGCCTTGAGGAAATCCCTGGGATTACAGAGGAGGAAGTAAAATACCAATATGTCCGCGGCAAACCTCTGGTCAAGCCTGACGATGTCAAGCTTCTACCAACGAGAATGTACAATTTGCATACGTGGTACATGCAAGAAACAGCAAATACCAATCAAGAGTCCCTCATGGTGAAAGTCAAGAGAAAGCATTACTTCCATAAAAAAAAATTGTGGATTCATTATTCAGAGTTGTTTCAGTTATTCCAACAAGACGCACTCGACAAATCTATCGTCAGTTGCTATTGTCTGTAAGTGATTTCTTTCTGTAATTTAAGTCTCTAGCTAGCTAGCTAGATGTGCTCTCGTTCATTACCTGTAATTATCCTCACTATACTCTTTTCTGTGGTATTATGCAGAATGAAGATGTATGAAATGAAAAATGTTGGACGCTATGGCATTGGGTTCATTGACCCAAATACGGTTAATCAGGCGATATGGGAAGATCAATATTCGAGAAAAGACACAGAGAGATTCCTGCTAGAGTTTTTGAAGCAACTAAACACCCAACCAGAAATACTACTTCCTTACAACTTCGGGTGAGTGTTACTATATCTTGTACCACAAATTCTATTTTTTGCTTACTAGATGTTAATAAGTGTAGTTGATGAGTTATGCACATGCCCGCTTATTTATAAAAAACGTGTGCGCATGCAGTTACCACTGGATCTTGTTAATCATTGAAGTTGACAAGGGAAAAGTTGAAGTACTGGACTCACTATATAAGAATCCATCCGAATACGCAACCGTGAGGGGGATGGTCGATAGGTAATTTCAATCATTATCGCACTATGTCGGCCTCTTTACTTCATTTCCTGATATCAACTAGTTAATAACTCCTTTATTCATTTTCTTTGCCGGCGGGCAGGGCTTGGAAAAAGTTCATCAAAGAGGTCCCCGGCGAATGGAAACAACAGCTGAAATGGGTGCGACCCAAGGTAATTAAGTAGTACTAGCTAGCTACGTCCGTGCATCTCTTTAATTCTAGTTTCAATACCATTATCATGCTTGATTAATTATTACCTGATTGAATTTTATTCTCGTAAAGTGCATGAAGCATGAGCAGGGGAATGCTTTATGCGCATACTACATTTGCGAGAACATTCGCATGATCACGTCTGAAAGGAGCAGAGATGAAAGAAATCTTTGGGTACGTTTGCCAGAACACTATCCATAATTTTTTTATCATGATCTAGCTAATATATATACACACAACTAATATATTCATCTTGATCTCCTGATTATAGCTGATGGAGATGCGGGGCCAGCTCCTACCAACGGCTCGCGTACGAGCAATTCAAGAGGAAATAGCTGGATTTCTGCTCGACCAGGTCATAGATCCCAAAGGAGAATATCATTACAAGATCAAGCAGTAATGCCCTGCATATGTAATGATCCGCAAATTGTAGGAGAAATTGTATATACCAAATTGTATATATATATGTATGTGAATGGTCGTCGTACGAGAAATTCGATGATATATATATATATATATAATCGGTTCTACGAGAAATTCTATTTATATATATATGCACAACATGTACAGTATGTAGTAGCGTAATATATGTTTGAAATGAAAAATAATTAAATGGAAAACACAAAATTAAAAGGAAAAATAAACCATAATTAATTCATAAACCCTAAAGGATTAAAAGGAAAAATAAACCAAAATTAAAAGAATTAAATACTTTTAGTCCCGGTTGGTGTTACCAACCGGGACTAAAGGTCCCCCAGCCCACGGCGCCGGCAGGTGCCACGTGGTGGGCCTTTAGTGCCAGTTGGTGTTACCAACCGGGACTAAAGATCCCCCAGCCCACGGCGCCGGCAGGTGCCACGTGGTGGGCCTTTAGTGCCGGGCCGTGTTGAACCGGGACTAAAGGGGAGGGGGGGCTTTAGTCCCCACCCTTTAGTACCGGTTGGAGAACCGGCACTAAAGGCCCTTACGAACCGGCACTATAGGCCGATTCTGCACTAGTGCGGTGTTCAGACTCTGCTTCGGCGAGAGCCTTTATCTTCTTGAAACGTTGAAACGCCTCGTCTTTGGATTTGATCACCTCCAGCCACATGTAACGTGAGTGATCATCAACGACCAGCAGGAAATACCGATTACCTCCGGTTGTCGCTGGCTTGATTGGCCCGCAGAGATCCGTGTGGACGAGCTCGAGCGCGTGCTCTACGCGGTACGCTGAGGCCTGCGGGAACGGGAGCCGGTGCTGCTTGCCCAGCGCACACCCATCGTAGTACTGGTCCACGCGATCGACGAGGGGTACGCCGTTTGCCATCTCCAGGCGCGCGAGGTCGCACAGCGCCCTGAAGTTCAGATGACCGTAGCGCGAGTGCCACAGCCATGCCATGTCGTCGCCGCTCGCCAGCAGGCACACCGGCTTGGTCAGCGACAAGTGGAGGACGTAGAGACGCCCGGCGTTGCGCGCCACACAGGCGAGCAGCCGCCCGTCGGGGTTGCGGAGACGAAGGACCCCAGCGTGGATCGTCGTCTCGCACCCGAGCTCATCCATCTGACCGATGCTCAAAATGTTGCTGCAAAGACGGGGTATGTAGTATACCTCTGAGAGCGTCAGGTGTTCACCGCTGCGGCACTCGAAGAGGATCGTCCCTCTCCCCTCGATCTGCACACTGGACCCGTCGCCGAGCTTCACAGTTCCCCGTGCTCCCACGTCGAGCTCGGAGAAGATCTCGCGGCGACCAGACATGTGGTTGCTTGCCCCGATATCCAGGTACCAGGCGGTGTCGCAGGTGCCGCCCTCCTGGGAAGCGCGCGCCTGGGAGCGTTCCTCATTAAGAAGAACACGCTCGACCGGGCGCTCGGTGGTGACGGTGAGGGCGGTGACCGTGGTGAGGAGAAGAGCCGCCTCATCGTCCTGGTCGCGCGCCACCGCAAGGTTCGCCTGATCCTTGCGTTCACGACGCGGCTCGGTGCAGTGCTTCGAGAAGTGCCCAAGCTTGTTACAGTTGTAGCATTTCACCTGCGACATGTCCCGTTCTCCGTTCGGCGCGCCGTCGCGGCCGCCGTTTCCGCCGCTGCCTTGCCCGCCGCCGCGACGGTTCTGTGGCTTGCCGCGGCGACGATTCGAGCCGCCGCCTTGACCGCCTTGTCCGCCAGACCCACCTGGTCCGCCGGAGGCGCCCTGACCGCCGCCCTGGCCTTGGGCGCGCTGGTTCTTGCGTGCGTTCCACTGCGCCTCTGTCAGCAGCAGCTGGGCCCCGCCGCCTCCACCCTGATCGTTGGTGAGGTAGCGCTCCTCCGCGGAGCGCAGGCGACCGACGAGCTCCTCAACCGAGAGCGTGTTGAGGTCGAGCATCATCTCGATGGCGAGGGCGATCTGCATGTACCGAGACGGGATGACGCGGAGGAATTTCTGAACCACTCTCACCTCGTCCATGGTGTCGCCAAGCGAGCGCAGGTTGTTGACGAGGGAGGTGATGCGCATGCCAAACGCGTCGAGCGTCTCGCCGTCGCGGAACGCGATCGCCTCAAACTCGGAGCGCAGCCGTTGCGCCGTGGCCTCGCGCACGCGCGCCACACCCATGCGCATAGTCCTGATCGTGTCCCAGGCCTCCTTCGCCGTCTTCTTCACCACGATCGCACCCACCATCTCCGGTGGGATGGATCGCAGGATGGCCGCCAGCGCCGCCTTGTCGTTGGGGACGCTCGACGGGTTTCCTTCCACCGCGCCCCACATCAAGTTGGCCTCCATGTTGATCTGCATCAGCATGGACCACTCGAAGTAGTTCGTCGGGGTGAGCATTGGCCACACCGTGGTGCCGGTCGGGACGAGGCGCTCCTGGACCGTGCGTTCGTGCACGACGATCTCCTTCCCGCGCCTGCGAGTGTGGCTCCGACCCCGGGTCGGAGTCAGGGATCGCGCGCCTCCGTCACCTGAGTCGTCGATCCTCCCAGCGGCAGCGCGGGCTGCCGCCGCAGCGTCAGCGGTCGTCGGGGTGTCGTTGGGGGAGGTCGAGCCGGCCATGGTCACCAAGGAACGACACAGCTCTGATGCCACTTGTTGGAACCGAGAACGCCGGCGTGCTCTAGCTCACGATAACACAGAGGAGGAGAGATAGACGAAGACACCAAGGTTTTGTGCTGCGCACACTAACTGCAGCTTTTCACTCTTCTATTTCACTTATTTGTACTGAGATTACAAAGAAAGGATCAACCACGCCCGCGAGCTTACCGGTCGTGCCATCCCACGACGCTCGCCGTGCGGGTGATGCGCGCGTGCCGCGAGCTGCGCTGCATGCCATCCCATGCATCACTAACGGCCGCGCCAAGCTAGCTACTACTAACTGAAAGAAAACTACGGGGCCACATCTTGTGTACAAGCACATTTTGACATGGCCGTTTATTTGCTAACTGAAAAGAAACTAGCCTAGCTACTGAACCGGGCGACGGAAGTACATGTTCAACAGAGTCCATCAACAACTGTCACAGAGGCTGCAGCGCTGCAACACAGGTAGCAGAAGATGTGGCCACATGAAAGAGAGACTGCATCGAACACTGTGTCCTGCAAAACGAAACATCTTACTATTAAATTATAGCATCCACTTTCTTCGGTAGTCCGTGTTTTCACAAGATCATTCACTGCTTCAATAAAAGGGCCGAAAATATATACTAGCTAACATAGTCTCCTCTGCTGTACTACTACTACCCTTTGTGTTAGTGGTTGACATGTGGGTCACGTATCATCCGTCAATTCAAAAGTTAGCAAGTGAGAATATTTATTTCCATAACTCACCAAGCAGATCGGACATGTTAAGTCGATGTCGACCCGCAAGGAATCCAAGAGGCTACAAGAGATCCTCGGCTTATCCTCATCATCGAATGTGAGGGAGAAATCCCCTAAGATCTCTGTTGAAGCCGTGTTGTTCGTGTTCCACCTCAAGTTGATGTGGAAAGCCATGAGCTCGTGTAGCCACGGGGACTGAAGTATTTCGATGTGCAGCCTTGGTGCTTCAGTTCTGAAGGACTGCCCTTGTTGTGAGCAACATTTCTGTACATTTGTTGTGCTAGATGTTATCATTATGCCGTCAAAAAAAGATTTATCATTATGTATATGTTTGTTGCTTGTTAATCATCATAGTAAGGAGCATATGGTAATAGTGCAGCAATAATCAACATTTGCCACCAACAATACTGATGACTCTGTAATAATTGATGGTGTACTTCTTAAAAAAAAGACGCTCATGGGTTTAACCAGGGTTTGATCGGTCCCCAAGCCAAACATGATGAACAATGTCGAATAGTGGCAAAAGTGCTACAGTTAATAATGGATTCTCGAGCCAGGGCCAGGGTCTAGGCCCTGGGTTTAGGTTCCTTGGGCATTTCTCTGTGACTTGAGACAAATGAGGTGTTCATAGCCTAGTATTACCAGCTAGCCATCCATCTGTCAAATTTTCTTCGACAACAAAACTGATTTGATGCTTTAGGAAAAATATATGAAAAAAGGATAAAAAGATTATTGAGTCAGAAGCCATGCCTTGTCATACTTCTTTGTGATTTTTCTCATGGCTACAGTGTTTACAACAGCATAGGTAACCAGGTCTTTGCCTTGTCGTATTAGTTCCGCATTAGTCCTGTGAGACCTGTTTGTGAACCACATGAAGTACTTCCTCAATCTTGTGGGTGCTACGTGCAATTTAAGTAACCTTTCGGCCCTTTCATTGAAGCAGCGAACGATTACTGATAGCTCATTGGTAAGGGATGGAAAGAAACTCTCATCACATACTGTAGATGCAATAGCTAGTGTTAAATATTGTTCATGGGCTATGTAGCCTATAACTTCATTAATAATTCTTAGAGCATCTAGTTTGCAGTATTCAAAAACATATAGATGGGGAAAATATAAATGCATGTCCAGGACTAAGGTGTTTGATTCATAGGAGAATTCAGGAACTTTGTGGACTTTGGTGTTTGATTCACGAAAATAGGAAATAATGATAAAGGAGCCATAACAAGGTGTTCAAATTAAAGTAAAACAACATACTAAGTAAAAGTTGTATCCAGACAAGGTGAATCACACCTTCGATTCTGCGCAGGAAATTAATTTGGAAACTCAAGGCCCCTTTAAAGATTATAAGATGTTTATCTCATACCTTTGTCAAGGGGGAATCCTCATGAAAGATAACTTGATAAAATGTAACTAGAAGGGCAATAAAAATGTTGGTTCTATAATAAAGACCAAATAATTCAATATTTACTTTCTTTGCTCCCGACCCATAGAACTCTGTCATGATATGGCTAATTATTGTCGTAGATTTCATTATTCCACTGCCGCAGTCTTTCAAATATTATTGGGAATTGGCTTTGCAGTGTTGATGAACAACTTAAGAGATAAAATTTGGGTGGGAGTGTCTGCTTTATGTTGGGCTATGGGGAATAATCATAATGAGTCAATTTTTAACAAAATACATGATTTAGTTTCCGGTAGGTTATCTTCTTGGTTAATCAATAGATCTGTATGTGGTACTGACTGTAACTTGTGGAAGCGCAAAATTCTTTGACCACTGCATGAAACTAGTTGAAGATGGTAGCTCAGGCTGTATGCAACAAACAAGCTTGAGCGAGCTTTTCTTTTGGAGGGGACGAACAAAACAACCGGTGTCAAA
Source organism: Elymus sibiricus (assembly GCA_039707655.1). Classification (NCBI taxonomy): domain Eukaryota; kingdom Viridiplantae; phylum Streptophyta; class Magnoliopsida; order Poales; family Poaceae; genus Elymus; species Elymus sibiricus. Next base: position 416,569,608 of record CM077675.1, read on the forward strand.
TGCAAAGTAAATTGGAGCGATGTCTCTCGCGCTATTTCCTATGGAGGACTTGGAGGGTTAAACACGGATTTGCTAGGGATCTTAGACTCTGTCAACTTTGGTTTGAATGGAAAGAGCCAACAAAAAAGTGGGTTGGCTGGGGCAACCCTTGTGACGCCCAAGACTACAATTTTTTTCTATGGTTCCACAACCATCACCATCGGCAATGGTGCCAGAACACCATTTTGGGATTCCCGTTGGGTGCATGACCGCAAGCCCAAGGAAACCTCCCCCTAATTTATGATGCATCGAGTAGAAAAAATAGGAAAGTGAGGGAAGTCCTAAAGGACGAAGCATAGGTCTCCAACATCAAAATCTCTTCCACCTTCTCCTTCAAACCTTCCGGCCAATTTTTTGAGCTTTGGGAAAATATCCAAGATTTCCATCCTGTGGAGCTGAAATATGACATTACTTGGAAACACACGGCGAGTGGTTGCTACACGGCAGAGTCCGCCTACAAGGCTCAACCCCTTAGCATGATTCGCTCCCCATGGAATATGCCAGATGGAAAATTTGGGCACCTCCTAAGGTGAAGTAAGTTCTTTGCTTGGTTGGCCATATAAAATAGCGTTTGGACCGCTGATAGATTGGCCAAATGAGGGTGGCAAAATTGTGTCGCTTGCCCACTTTGCGAAAGAGATCAAGAATCAATTGACCATCTACTATTCAAATGTCGGTACACCCTAAGATTGTGGTGCTTGATCAAGGCTTGGCTCGAACTTCCTCACATTAATAATTCCACATGGCATTTGAGACGATCCCTCAAAGATTTGTTTATCCGATAGATCGAAACGCCCACCCCAAATAGGAAGGTCATGGCCTCCCTAACCATGCTCATCTCATGGTTCATTTGAAATGAGAGGAACACATGTGTCTTCCAAAAGAAATCCACGCCAACTTCGACCCATCTCTACAACATTAAGAAGGAAGCTCTCTTTGGGTGGTCGCGAGCGGTAAGAAGCTAGCGACAATCATGTCGAGAGAGTAATTCATTTGTATTATTAAGCGGTGTAATTTTGTAACACTAACTCTTACCTCTCTTAATTAATATATGAGGCAAATATTTTGCCTCTGCTTAAAAAACAAAATTGAATGAAAGTCTAACAATAGGATTGGTGAGACATGAGGTTTTGTATGTATCTCTATTGTTGGTGGCATGTATTCTATTTTGTGGTTGTTGAAGCCCCATACAGTTGTGGTTCCACTGTGCTTTAATTCTCCGTCACTCTTTGTATGATACTTTACAATTTGCAATAATATGGCTGTGTATATACCCAACATAAAGGTCGGTGATTTACCCTCATTTTCAGGGAAAACATAAGAAAATTGCTATGTTATTATGGCACTATATAACTTCATCTTATTCTCCACACAAAGAAATTCTAAAAAGAGATTTAAGTGGATTGTAGAAATACAATATTTCTCTTTGAATCAGACATCAATATAACATTCTTCATGTTTCTTCTTTGAACAATTAATTACTGTGAATTAAATTTTGATGGATAATGCCACCAAGAGGATAATTCATAATTCCTATTTTTCACATTTTCTATGGATCAAGGAGGGGCCTACACCGTCTACCTCTATCCCATAATATCACCACATATGTAGGCAGCACAAAATTAAATCATATGTTTCAAATGGATTAATGCATGTTTTCACAAGATACTCCCTTTAGATTTAGAGGACAAAGCCAAAAATTCAGGTTCGTGCTTTTCCAAGATTTAAATGCAAATGCGAAATTTGCTAACACATATTGAACATTTGTGGTTCCAACTTACTGTAATTAACTAACTTTTTTTTACGTCACGTTGGCATAGCCCATAACTTAGCAGCACCGTGTATCTGGCATTAAATAGTTATTTCCCACACTTAGATGAATCACTAATTTATGTGCTATCCAGGGGTAAGCTTAACAAATGTTAACCTTGCTAAGGACAACTATAATGAAAACAAGAAGTGTTGTTATTGCCATGAGGGCGAGAATATTCAGAATATAATTTTCTCATGTGTATGCGCACGCTCATGTAGAGACCCACGCCAACTAGTATTCCAAAGCATGTCTGCAAATTAGTTATCCAAGATAAATAGAAAACCTAAGGCACAAATTCAGGTGGGGTGTATGCTGTACGTTGTGCTATTTGAAATTGTCTTAATGATCCTTTGTCTAAAAAAAGCCTTTCCAAATTTTGCAATTTATCAGATGGCTACCCACTGGATCTATGCAAAGGTGCACGATGCCATGTACGCTAGGTGCATGCATGTATTTGAAGATGGTAGCACAAATTATGTTCAACCGATTTAGATGGTGGTCTAGCAATAGGAATAGGATGCGTGCAACACAAGTGTATAATGTGAACTCTATTGTGATTGCTCGAATTGTTTTGGGAGTTTGTTTTTCAGACCCTTTGTACTGATAATAAATGAAGATTTCGGATTGGTACGTGGAGTTTCTAATCTCGAGCTCTGAAAAATTTACTTTCAAACGCATTTTAGGGCTCTGATTTTGTTTTCTCTTGCCACGACTTCCACCAATGTGATTTCATGATGAAATTTTGCATGCACTTCAAACATTTCTTAAAATTTGCCACAAAAACATCAGAATTTTTTGAAAGAATATTCCTATTTTTTTATTTTAGTGTTCACAACAGGAGCATTTGAGCTCGAGATCAGAACGGTACTTTCGGATTGTTGTGTGCGTTAGTCGATCTGAGAGGCTGGGGTTTCCCTCTTTTTAGAAGAAAAGGTTAGATTCTGCAGGAGATTAATAAAGAACAGATTGAGAATAACAAGCACAAAGCAATTACCATAGCAGCGGCCGGCTCCGGAGCGCTGGCTACGTCCTGTGTCGACCACGGTTGTGTCGTCGCCGTGGAGCTGCCGGCAGTAGGGCTCAGCGTTGCATTTCTTAATCATCTGTTTGAGACGCTTGAGCCCCAAAGCGGGCAGCTCCTCCTTCATCCCCTGCATATATCTCTTGTACTCCTTGGCGAATTTCATGGCTGCACTGGAAGACAAGAAGAATGGAAGACAAGAACATCACCAGATCAAGAATGGAACGAGAACAGAGGTTGCTGCAGAGCAAGCGATTAGGGACAGTTTAATACCTTGCTGCTAAGCGGCTTAACCGAATTTAGGAAGACTAACCAAACTACAACGGTGACCTTGTATTTGGTAACGCTAGCTTGTACGTATTTGAGAAGAAGGCAGGCCCTTGCATTTGAAGGTCAACGCCAGGTTGTATTTGAAAGAAGAGGCAGGCCCTTGTTGCAAGGTCAACGGTTACGCTCGATGTCCACATTATGTGGTGTTATGTGCGTGCTTGTGTTAATTGTTTATCGAAGTAAGATGAATGGACGCAAGAGTATAAAAAGATGTTGATATGACCGACCTAATTAGAGAGCATGGATAAGCTTGCGCACTGCTAAGGAGCTGCCATTGAAACTTCCTAGTAATATGAATGAACAGATCACCCGCACTGCTCTGTATCCCTCACAAGAACAACAAATATAGGTAGGTACCAACCGTAGGCAGTTACTAGACCATAGTCGCATCTCCATCCATGAAAAACTATGTAAAGAAAATCTACATGCTACAAATATCAGAGTACTGACGACTGCAAATACAATTATTTTCAGATCGCATCTATACCCTCCCACGTCGCCCCAGCCGCCACCTCCAGCAGCCTCCTCTCCCTCCCTCCTCCCTTGCCGCCGCCAAAGGACGCAGCCGGGCAAAGCCAGACCGGCGGCGGCGGTGGCGGCGGGGCGTTTCGCCTTCTCGCACAGGGCCTTCGTCACGGGGCGACGCGGCTGGGCCGGAACACCGCGATGGCGAGGGTCGCGGTGGTACGGCGGTGAATCCCCACGGCGGCGGCGTTCGGGATCGGCGGCGCACGACAGTCTTTAAGGTGGTGGATCGTGCAGGCGAGGGGATGGCGGCGGATCGGGATCCGCCCCGATCTGGCGTCCGTCTTCAGCCGGCGGCGCGGTCTGTGGGAAGCATGGACCGGTGTCCTCCGCCATGGCAGTGATGATGTCGGCGTGGTGGAGGTAGCGGTGTGGTGACGGTCCTAGTGCTCTGTCGCATTCATGGCAACAATTTGCATGATCGGTCCTCCTTGATCTGGCCGTCGATGTGTTTCGGAACTACTGCCGGAGATCTTGCCCAAGGATGTCTGGATCGGATAGAATCCGGTCGTGCGCGTCCATATCAGCCTATGCGGCTCTGTTTGTTTGTTGACACCATCAGACATGTCGGTATCTTGATTTCCATGGCATAGACAACGGTGGAGAAAGTCATGGTGGATGAGATCGGAGGCTCAATAAGGCGAAGGGAGCCTTGAAGACGATGGGGTCAGCCAGGTGTTTGATAATTTTTAGAAGCAGCAGTGATAAGTGGGGACTGCGGCATTGGAGGATTTCATTTTTGGGGCTGCTTCTCGGGTGTCGAGTCGTGACTTTCAGGGTGAAAATCTAATGACTGGCCTTCATTGGTTGTACCTAGCAATTGCCTTGTTGAAGGTATTGTTTTGAGAGCTCGAACTTTCTCCATGGTGAAAACCTAAGATCTTTGATTGGGCGACGACAGCGCTTATGCACTATTTTTTTCTTGAAGGCGTTGTTTTTGAAGACCATTTATGTTTTCCGGGTGTTGTCTTTTGGTGGTGATTTGTGTGCTGCTGCTGAGAGGAGTTGATTACTGTGGCTAGGCTTTTTTCCTTTTCTTTTTTTTGGGCTGTGTGTAACGATGAACACCTTTTTGGGTTGAGCGTGACAATGAACACATATTTTTTTTCATTTTTTAACCTTTGAAAGAAAAACATTTTTGATGCGCAGGAGCCTATACTCCCAAGAGCCAAATTGGATTTCAGCTAGCTCAGACTGCCGATCAATGTAGTTGTTGCCTCTACCGTCACGTACTCCCGTGCTTATATAACGATTGCGATCACCGACTCCGACTGCTGCTCAGAGGTACGACCCCGGAACCAAACCGGATTTGCCTAGAATTTGATGGGCTGAATATAAACAGAATAAGAGAGCTTTGCATAAATAAAGTAAGACTAGCAGGCAGAGGCGCGGCGGCACGCCGCGCCCATTTTGAAACCCGTGTATGTGGCTGTATTGTTTTTCTTATAGAAAAAAAGGCAATGGGTAAGTGTGTAGACAGTTGGTAATGCGAAGCCATAACTTGGATAAATACCGAAAGTAGCAAAAAAATAGTTCATCCATGGTTACAAACACTTAGCTATATATCTTAAATGTTTCAACCAAAGATGTTTCTACCTACATAAACACAATTTGAAAATCGTCTGATACAACCAAAAGTTTTACAAAATGAAGATCTTTCAAGCTGAAAGAAAATTCCTCCAGTATATATTTAAAGATCAGATTTCACATGTAATACCCCATCGTATAACAGATGAAAATTTGTTTTAGTGAACGAAGTAAGATACAGAAGAAGAAAAAACAACAACAAAAATGAATTGGAAAATAGAAAGGATTAACCTTTATACAAAGGTCCATTCTTTTAGGCTCGGTGTTGGCAACCCAGTGAAAACAATGAACAATGTCATTGTTTCCTATAATGCATACAAATTTTAGTTCACAAAATAGCAAAAATTGAATGAAAATACTCTTGTAGAAAGTAGAACCTTTGGTGTTATCATGCATTTATGATTTCTTTATATAAAATATTTTGAGTAATATCTGTTGCATCCCCTAACCCTTAGTCGTGAAAAATAGCACACATGAGCAATGGAATTAGAGATGCACTATCAATCAAAATCAAGCCTAATTCTCACAGTCTAAATGGTACTAACCTAGATACTCTAAGGCACATAATTTTCTTTGATTTGCTTATCCTATGATGTCCTGTAGAAAAGAGTTGCTAGGTATCGCATCATAATTAACCTAACTTTATGCAGAAAGTAGAATGAGCAAAAACCGCTAAACATTGTGCTACTCACAGCGTTATAGGTGTAGGGTGTCTGTGCGTGCGTTCATAAGGGTAAGTGTATGTGCCTATATGTGAGCATCTGTGTTATACTGTGTTGGCACTGGTGCTCGCATTTTCCTGGATTTATTTCAGGCTCTCCGACGATATTAGTTTAATAGGAGGAGACGTTCCCGATGACTACGAAGACGCCTAGGGTGACTTCACCAATTTATATAGAAGATACAATAAGAGCATACGTGTTGTACTATGTTGGCACTGGTGTTCGCATTTTACTGGATTTATTTCAGGCTCTCCGACGATGGAAGGAAACGTTCTCGTCGACTACGAAGGCGTCTGGGTGGCTTCATCAATTTCAAATTGTTGTGCCGGCGCGATATGTATATAGAAGATAGAATGAGAAAAAATGCTACACTTTATACTACTAACAACGTTATAGGGGTAGGGTGTCCGTTAATATAGGTGAGTGTATGTGCATATATATGAGCATATGTGTTCTACTGTGTTGGCATTAGTTAGTGCTCGCATTTTTCTGTTATTGAAAGCTCTTCGGCAATATTTGTTTAATGGAAGGAGACGTTCTTTGTCGACTACGATGGCGCCTACGATGACTTCATCAACCTCAAGAAGTTGTGTCGGCTCAGTATGTCGAAGATAATCATAAGAGTAAGATATGTGTGCGTTCGTAGGGATGTGTGTATATACATATATGTGAGCATTTCCTTTGTACTGTCTTAAAAAAGATAGCAAATTTTTTAAAAAAAAAGTAAAAAGCCAACACGTGTCATCAAGGAAAGTACTCACGCCATAGTACTTCAAATGCTTGGCAGGAGCGATAGCTTATAGTAGCTTTAATTGTTTTATATACTAGTGGACAAATTGCCGTTGCGAATCCAAATTGCTGGAGAGAATAAAATGTTGTTTCTGTTATATCTTTACGGTGTTGCTCATGGATGAGACATTCTGAAATTTGTAGGCGCTGTAGTGGTGGTTGTTCTGTAAAAACGACAAAGAATCGGCTCTGGTTTTGGTTTCCTTCCAATGAAATGGGAGTCGGGGAGCGGATTTTTCTATTTGACGTACTTTGCGTCAAATTGTTGCGCCCCCACACATGCATTGACCGAGACGGGCCGGCCCATTCAAAAGCAAGGCGTGTGTTGCATCGATTTCAGTTTTAGGAACGTGCTGGAAGGTTCCAGACGCTTTTCCTGATTTTGGGAACCTTCTAAAAGTTTCATGAACCGGTTTATTTCTGTTTCTTTTTCTTTCTTTTTTTTCATGTTACTTTTTCCTTTTCCCTCCTTTATCGTTCTTCTTTTTCATTTTCCTTTCCTTTTTCCTTTTTTTCTTTTTTCTGTTTCTCCTTTTCCTTTTATTTTCTTTTTTATTTATTTTATTTTTATTTTTCAAATGTATTCTTATTTTTCAATGAATTTTCAGAAATTTAAAAATGTTTGCATTTTGTAGATTTTGTACATATTTTAGAAAATGTTCCTATTTTGAATTTTTGTTCAGAAATTCTGAAAAGGATTAGAATTTCGAAATTTTTTGTTGCTTCTTTAAAAAAATATAGAATTGGAAAATTTAAAATGTTCACATTTTCGAAAAATCAGAATATGTTCCAACTTTCAAAATTTGTTGAAAAATGTTCATGTTTTGAAAACTTGTTTGCAAATTCAGAAAATGTTCGTAATTTCCAAAAATGTTCCCACTTTCATATTTTGTTCATCAATTTGGAAAATGTTCATGATTTGAAAATGTTCAGAAATTCAAAAAATGTTCCCACTTCAAAAATATTTGAAAATTTCAAAAATGTTCATGTTACCGATTTCTTTTAAAGTGTTCCCACTTGACAATTTTGTGCGCAGAGAAGCGTGAACATTTGTTGCGAATTCAAAAAATGTTTTGGAATTTCAAAAATGTTCTAGCTTTCCGAATTAGTTCACAAATTCGAAAAAAGTTCATGTTTTCAAATTTTGTTCGCAAATTCAAAAAATCATGTTTTCCAAAAATTGTTCAGAATTTTGAAAAATGTTTCTGTTTTTCCGAAAATGTTTGGGACATTTTAAAAATTGTCTGTAATTTCAAAAAATATACTCGTTTTACATTTTGTTCCTTTTTCAGAAATAAGTTGGAGTATCCCAAAAAATGTTCGTGTGTTTACAAAATGTTTGAGTATTTAATTTTGTTCACAATTTTGAAAATGGCCACTGTCGCCCATTTCTTCAAGTGATGCGGTGCAAATCTAGCACAAGAGCTTGCATGTTGCAACGGCTAGCACAATGCGCTTGTGACTATGAAGTCACATGTTCGAATCCTCATAGGTAGCGCTCTCAGTTTTTCGCGTTTTTTCGCTTGCGAACGTCAAATGGGCCAGCCCAGGCGAGCCGCCCCCTGTGCGAGATGTCGACATTTTGACGCAAAGAGCGTCACATTGAAGCTCCCTCGGGGAGCTCCTCCTTTCATCTAAAAAAATAAAGGAAGACTAGTGGGGTGGCTGGTATTTAATAGCCGGGCACAAATATGAAATCTATGGGATGTCATCTACCTCTTTTTTTTAGTTGACGACCTCATCTACCCCAATCCCTATTTGGCGCTCGTTGCACCGGTTAAAGGTGATGGCACAAACGGGCACCCCCCCCCCCCCTCACTTGATCGCAGAAAATGGGCCGGCCCGTTTAAAAGTGCAACAACGTGATTTCTGCTCCGATTTGGGAAGCTTCTACAAGCATCCAGACTAAACACATCTATCAGATTCCATGTTCTACTAACGCTTTTCATTAATTCTTTCATAGCCGGTCTAAAAGGTTTGGGGAAACCAGCTGCAAGGAGATCAAACACTTCGGTTCGGCTGAACCGGTGGATTGCACCACCGAAGGGAATGAGCAAAATAAACATGGATGCGGCCCTAACTCGGAATGCCTCGATGGGAGCGGTAGCTGCTGTATGCAGGGATACACGGGGAAATTTCATTGGAGCCTCGACGATCACTTGGGTTGAAATTTCAGACCCAACAACACTGGAAGCAGAAGCAGTCAGTGAAGCACTGTCTATAGCGGACGATCTTTATGAACGGAGAATATTTGTTGCATCCGACTGCAAAACAGTCATCGACTATATCAAGGTGAGAAGGGCTGCTTATTGTGGTGCCATCAGTAGAGAAGTAATAGATCATTCTAGTTTCTTTACTAGTTGCATTAATAGTCATGAGTTTAGGAGCTTAAATACCGAGGCTCACAATTTAGCAACGCATGCTCTGTCACTTGGGGATGGCCGCCATGTTTGCTTAGACAATACGGGTGATCTCACTTTTATCCTTATAAACATTGTGATGAGTTAAATAAATTCTTTGCGAGATTGTCTCGGAAAAAACCAGACCGAGTTTTTTTTTCATTTTGTTTCTAGCTTTTTTCTGAACCGCGATTTGTTATTTTTTTTCTTTTTGTTTTTCCATTATTATTTTCTCTGATATTTGTTTTTTCAAATTTCATGAACTTTTTTCAATTTTGGTTCACTTTTTAGTGATATTTTTTTAAATCCGTGAACTTCTGTAGTTTGCTAACTTTTTTAATGAACTTTTAAAAATTCATGAACATTTTAAAAAATTATGAACTTTTTCCAAATCAGAGAACTATTTTCAAATCCGTGAACTTTTTCTAGCTTTGCTAACCGTTTGTAGTGGACTTTTCCAATTTTTAAACGTTTTACAAATCTGTGAACTTCATGTTGGTGGACTTTTTTCAAAATTTCATGAACTCTTTTTGAATTCATGATTTTTTTTTTCAGAATAACATTCTTACCAAATTTATGAACTTTTTCGTGAACGTTTTTTAAAAAGTGAACGTCCAATGCCTCAGCAGGCTTTGGTTAACAGTCAACAGTCAAGCACAAACAAGTTGTTGAGGGGAGCAACTATCTAACAGCATCTCCAGCCGTTCGGCGCCCCCAGGGGCAGAAATAGCGCCGCCTGGGGGTCAACCGGCGTAAAATTCGGCGTGGGGTGGGTTTGGTTCCCAGTCGCGCCCCCACGCCGCCCACCCCACGCTGTTTTTTGAAAACAAAATATGGCCAAATTCAGGCAAAGTTCGACCGATTCATACGATTTTTATACAAAAGGTGATAAAAACATAAAAAAACATAGCTAAACCTAAACTACGTCGCCGATACGCCGCCGCCGCCGCCGTCTTCTACATGCCGAGGAGCTTGTAGAAGTCAGTGTAGTCGCCGCCGTCGTCGTCCTGCCCGCTACCGTCCCTGCTGCCCCCCTGGCCTGGGTCGCCGTGGCGGTGCAGCTCTTGGTTGGACGGCCCGGACGCCTCCTCGTCGTCGCTGTCGAGGATGACGACACCGCCCTCCTCGCGGCCGCGGCGGCGAGCGGCGATCTCCTCGAGGGCGCGCCGCTGACGCACCATCTCCTCGCGGACGTAGTCATCGCGCGCCCATTTGAGGGCGGTCTTGTCGTCGGCAGCCATGGCGAGGTGCTCCTGCTTGACGGCGACCGGCGCCTCCACGCCAGGCTCGGTCTTTGGCCTGACAAGGCGGAGGTGGCCGCGGGGAGGGGGAGAAGGCTGGCCGCGGCGGCCCTCGTTGATGGTGATGCCGCCACCGCCACTGCGTCCGCTGCGCCGGAGCGGTGAGTCGCCGGGCTCGGCCTTCACGGCGACAAGCGGGGTCCGCGCGCCGGAGGAGTGGGAGCCGGACGATGACGACGACGTCCCGGCCATGCGCCTCGGCCGCCAGGACGAGCCGGTCCGGCGCGAGAAGGACGGCGCGGGGTAGTCGAGGCGTGGCGTGTTGCCGTCCTCGATGTGCTCGAGGACGGCCTCGAGGGTGCAGCTGGGGACGCCCCACCATCGCCGCCGCCCCTTGGAGTTGTGGCGGTCGCGGCTGGGCGGCGCGCCGTTTGTGGAGGCGAGCTGCTCCTCGTGGCGGCGCTCGAAGTACGCCGTCCACAAGTGTGGCTGTCGGGGGCGTACCTCGGCTGGTGCCGCACCGTCTCCGACAGAGACGAGCGGATCCGCGCGATCTCGGCGCGCCGCTCGGCGCCGCTGGGCACCGGGACCCCGCCGGCGCTGAGCCTCCACGAGCCCGGCACCCGCATGTCGGGCGGCGCCGGGCACTCCGCCTCGTAGAGAAGGCGCGCCTTGTCCTCGTGCAGATGGCGGCGGCCGAAGCCGTTGGCCGCCGCGCCGTCGCCTGGGAAGCGCTCAGCCATCAGGGAGGAGAGGAAGCTCGTCGGAGAAGGAAGGGAGGGGCAGAGGGGCATCGGTGGTGGCGAGAGTGGGAGGGCGAGTGCGGCGAGAAGTGCAGCCACCGGCGAGGAGGAGCGGCTTTTATAGCGGCGAGCGGGCGGCACCGTGCGGCCGCGTGGAGGGAGAGGTGTGGACGCGCGTCGCCCGCTCTGACTGCGCCGCCCGTGAGGCATCAATGGAAGGCTGACCGGCGGGCAGCCTTCGCATTGATTCCCCGCGGGGAACCGAGGTGATGAGGACGACGAAGCGTCTCTCGGTCGCTAACTCGGCGGGCCCGCCCGTTTTTGTGCCAAAAAAGGTTTTGTCCAGCGCCCCAGGCACCCCCCAGCGCGCCGGGTTCGGCTTGGGTACGCCGGCACCAATTTCGGCCCTAACCGGCGAAAATTGGGCTTCTGGGATAGCGGCTGGGCCGATTTTTCTCAACCGGCGATAAAAAAAGGACCTTGGGGGCCTGTTGGGGGTGCGAGTGGAGATGCTCTAAGGAGCGCTCCTTCGGGGGCCTCCCAAGGTCACTCTCAGGCGTCGCCACTTGGCGCGTTCTCATCCGCCGTCACGTGTCGCTAGGAGTTGCTATGATTGTCAAGGTGAATTATCAGGACATGACCTTAGATGGTTTGATTCGACGACGAGGATAGCGCTTGAGCGTCATTTCCTTCCTAGAGGTTGCCATTGGAGAACTTTCTCATTGTCTGCGATGTGAAGATATGGTTGGGGCAAAAGGTCGTTGTTAAAGTTCATCGTTCTGAATTTGGCCTAGACAGGCTGTGAAGACACGGCCTGTGTCACGGCACCGCCCCCCCCCCCCCCCCCCCCCCCCCCCCCCCCAAAGGCGTCCTTGCCCCGCCCCTCCTGCTCGCTGCCAAACCCATGGCCTCGCCGCTCGCCGCCAGCCCCTCGGCCCACGCCGCTCCCGCCACTCTGCCCGCCAATCCCTCGGGCCCCGCCGCACCCGCCGGTCGGCCCTGCCGAATTACGCTCCCACGACGCCGACGGACAGGGGTTGACGGACAAGGACGACGCCGGCGAGACGCAGCCGCCGCCAGGGACATGGACGCACGTGGGGCGGCCGTTGGCGAACAAGGTCACGCGCGATGTCAAACTTCCCTTCCCTTGCTAATAGAATAACTGCCCTTCCCTGAGCACACGATGCATCACGTCGTCTGCACCCTGCTGCCGCCCCCGCCGCTACACATCTGCTGCTTAAGGAACGTGGGCATGGGTCGCCGTCGCCGCTCGTCGCTCTTCCTCTGCTGCCCGACGGACGTGAGCGCGGGTCTCCGGCCGGCCGGCGGCGACACGAACGCGGGCGAAGACTGAATCTGAGCGCTCGGGCTGGTGGATTGGGCATGAGGACGAGGCAGAGCACGAGTGGCGGCTAACTGCGCTCGCGACAGTGATGGTTATAGAGCAAGCCTCGGGCATGAGCACGAGGCTCTGATTTCTAACTTGTGCATAATTCAATCAGGTTTGCAATCATTTATTCAATGCCCCCTGCAGGTTCTGACTTGTGCGTGGATGATGTTGCCAGCGTGATGCGTGTGTTGGATGTATAACTGAGGGCATGAGCGGCTGGCCGGCCGGCCGGCATGTGTGTTGTGTGTGTGTCTTAAGTGTTGATTCAGGTAATCAGGTGTGTTGTATGTGCGCCCGACAAGTGTTTGCGACAATGCCCAACTGAAAACTGATGTTTCAACTTCTGCATTTTAGTTCAGAAACAAGAAACAAGTGTTTGCCTCAATGCCCGACTGAAAACTGATGTTTCAACTTTTGCCTTTTTGTTCAGAAACAAGAAATCACTAGCACCTTCTTATCCTGGTAGTGTTCAAGTTTTTTTATCAGGACCTTGTCTTGAATATAACTGCATTGTAGGAATTGCACACTTACACGAGCCATTGCCTAACTCTCATATCCACAGTAGTAGCTCCTAAAAGTGTTCCCTTCAATCAGTCCTCTCTTCAAAACATATTGTGAGCCTTCCCTGTCCACTTCCCAAGCCCAGGTGAACTATTTATCCTTTTGATTTCTTTACCTCCAGTTCTCCACTTCAGTTTCCATGTTTTCCTCCATGTACAGACCTCAAGCTGGGGATTGGGAAGCATCGTGGGGACAGAAAGTTGCCACAATGCTCCATGAACAACTACGCAGAATTCAGAAGCAAGAAGGTCATTCATTCATAATTATGCAGCTGTAGATATGCACTTATTTTTGATTTAGCACTCTGACTCTGCAGTTCAAAATTTCTTATTAACTGATGATTGTGCTAGAGATACTATACTTCAGTTCCTACTCGAATCAGTTTGGCATACGAGGTGGAGGATTGGGCCAAAATCTTCCTCTTTGGGACGTCTATGTTTGGAACCATAGTGCAAGTTGGGGGTCTTTATTTCTGTTCAAATAAAATTACTTGCAACTGTATTCTCATGTGTTTCATTATTTTTATGCATTGCGTATTCATCAGGTACTAGAAAAGTGTTTGTTGTGATGATGCAAAGGATGCTTTAATAATCTCATACCCTGCACATTTTACATCTGGTTTCATAAACATCATGCTTTTCTCCATGTAAGCTACCTGGTCAGCTTAACAAAGTCAATGGTTGTAAATGATTTTGGTGATGATTCTGGTGAATGATTGAATGCCCACTTGCCCAGTCTATCTATATAGATTGTAGAATTGGTAAACCTCTCACCTGTGGAGTGTATTGATTTGTTGAGAGCTATCGAGAGGTTTGCTGCCCAATTTTAGCCACCTTCATGCATTTTAGTTGCTACACTTAGAAAAGTGAAATAAAATTTAGATGTATAGCTCAGCTGAGAAAACACATTTTTTTTCTCCTTTGATTTCTTCTTCTCCAGGAAAGGAACCATCAACCATCTTGCGCTCAACCAGATTCACACTTTTCCATCAAGGTAAACCCTTCATCCCGTTCTGTCTTTGTTCAAGTGTCGTCACAGTTTTTTACAATTTGTAGTCCATGTTTCAGATCATGTACTTTTTTTGACATGCAGATCATAAACTTTTAGCCGGACAGTTTATAGTTAGAGCATAACGAGCACTCATATTTGGATTATGTTCCTTGACCCCCCTATGTAGAACATTTGTATGTACTTGAATTGCAGTTTGGAATCTAGATAGACTGGCTCATAGCTTTATGATGTCATATACTGCCTGCTGAAATATGGAATTGATATTCTACCGTCAATGCTCCTTATAGCTGCCAAGCAATGGACATGGGCATCTTAATTCTTAAACACGACATTTACAGTCATTTTTATGACTCTGGAACTAAGAATTGTACGTACTTTGCATGAGATTATTTTTTTTCAAAAAAGTAGGTCTATTTAATGATAGAACTAAGGACTGAGCTAGGTGTCGGCCGACCGGCCCAACCGCGCAGCCGCCCGGTTTCAACGATTGCAACCGTTGGATTTCGTGTCCCTGTTTCATTCACCTCCCCTGCGCACGAGATTGACTCGGCCCTGCATCCGCCTCCACCTCCCCATGCGACCCTCCCCTGTATACCTCGCCCCTGCTTGCTTGCAGCTCCGGTGGACACAATTCGCCAGTTCCAGCATTTGCAACACATGGTTGAAGCATCGGCTCCCGTCGGCCACAACATTTTGCTATGCGCGCACCTCTACTCCCTGCCGGTAGAAGCACCACCGGCTAACGGTTTCAGCTCTGCATAGATTGGTGTTAGGACAAAAGGATTACTGGTTCCAACAAAAACATGGCGGCCACCATCCGTCGCCGTCCCAACACCATCCTCTCAATTTCCAGCAGAAAACATAAGTGGTTCCAGGAATAGTGTAACAAAAATCATGGCGGCATCGACACCACCATCTTCTCAATTTGCAGCGAATTCGAAAGCTGCTTCCAGCAAAAAAAATGTGTCTAGACGACGACACCACCATCCTCTCAATTTGAAGCAAAATCGAAAGCTTGTTCCAGGAAAAATAAAAAATGGTTCCAACAAAAAATTGCAGTCGCTGTTCCCGTGCATTGGCTCGCACCCTCGTCACGTCGCGCCATAGTCCACAACTTCGCGGTCGCCAATCACGCATAGGCCATGGCGTCAGCCTTTTGCAAGACAACTTCGCAACAGCCGGATTTTCCTCGTAGCAACGGCCATTGCTGATGAGGGATAGGATGAGGAGGTGGAGAAGGGCATGGATAAGAGGAGGAGCTTCTTGCCAACATGGAGCCAGTGGAGGGAGGGAGTAGGGTCCGTGCACGGTGGTGGTGCAGCCGCCTCGCCGGAGTGAATCCAGGGGAGGCGTGGAGTCGGGCGAGGGTAACGAGTGAATCGAGAGGATAATATGGTGAGAGCGAGCAAAACAAGAGCACGAAAGAGATGGTGAATCGGGAGACGACGCGAGATGCGCGATCTCTCACGATCCAACGACCCCCCGCATGATCGGCTAGCTCAGCCGGTCGCCCGGGTAGAAATCGTTTGCCTAGAGATAATGTATTGTAGTTGAGACGTGCGTTGCACGTGCACTAGTTCATATCATAAAGATCAACGTACAAGTCACGTAAAAACTGACATGACAAAACTGAAAAAGACACCAACGCTCATCACCTGCTTTTGGAAACGACCACGGCAACCACCAAAAGAAAGTATGACGGATCACCTCCTCATCTGAGCTCGACACGCTCCATCACTGATATGCATTTTTGCGGACCTTCAAGGTGTCTCATCAAAAATGAAGCCATTGTCATTGAACAAATCAGACCGCAACACCTCAGACACGCCATCGAACTCCAAATCTGACACCCCACCACGACTAAGACGCCGAAGGAGGAAACTATACTTGCCATCCATCAACCACGAACCCATCACATGTTCCGTCTTGCAGATGTCATCGATGCAGACCACAATCTGCATCCGCTCCTGGACTACCTCCCAAGCTCCACACCGACGTTGGAGCGATCGCCGTCGCAACGATGGAGCCCAAGGACACATGTCCACCACAAGGATGTCGCCGCCGCAGCCACGACATCCCCGCTTGAATAGATTGGTTTTCAAATCCATCATCAACCATAGAGACGATCGCCTCGCCGTAGAAGAATCCAAAAACCTAAGCTACTAGGGGGCCTAGAACCTAAAGCTAAAACGATCCGCACGCGCGGGATCCGGCGATCCCCCTCACCACCGACGGCCAAGAGGTCGCCGGCGGAGGGGAGCCGCCAGAAGGGTTGGCTCTCTTGGCGGCGGCTAGGTTTCATGGTCGCTAGGCAAGGAGGAAAACCCAAAAAGTCACAGTTAAGGAGGGTGAGATGTAACTGCCCCGCGGACACGTATGTTGCCACCTCTCTTCAACGTTCGCTGGCTAACATTGCCGTATTTTTAGGTCTATAAATTCATCCTTAGAGCAAGTATAATACGGTGACGTGGAAGGGATTTAAATATTATATCTTTACTGAGTTGGATGGGAGAGAAGAAGAGAGAAAGAAGAAAAGCGGGTTATAGATTTACCGTCGGCCGTAGCATGCTACGGGTTCGAAAAATATATGAGATTGTATGATGAACCATGTGGTAGAAAAATAATACTTTGTTGTAGCCCATATATACATGTTAACTATTACATTAGATACATATGACATGGTCAGTCGACCATATTATTAACATGCTATTATAACAGAGTAAATTACATACGGTGTGTGTGGTCCATCGAGTGGTCCGCATTCAACAGCGGCGCAGATTCTCTAACTTGCTTATAGCAAGTCAGAGGCAGCCCAGCGCACGCCAGATGCCGCTCGTTCTCGATCGGTCGGCTGCAGCTGGATGTCGTTTCTTTTCCATCGTGTGTCCCCTGCTCTGTTTCATGTTTCCTTCCCTCACACAACACAGTTCAGCCAGGCCAGCCCACATAAGCGACAAGGGAGGCCCATTCGGGAGCAAACAGCCCAGCTGCAGCGACAAGTGCATCTATGGACAGTTAACTGAATGTAAACAGCAGAATAGAACAGAACAGATTCAGACTGGATAGAAACCTGTAAAAATACTCCGTTTTCAACCAGAATTCAACCAAAATCAACCAGAATACAAACAGTAGTCATGATACAAATAACCATAATAACCTCCAACAAAATATAGTACTAGAGCTGCAGGTTCTACACAAAAGAACACCATTTTGCAGTGTTTTTCACAAATTTCTTCAAGCTGAACATATTCAGGCCAAAAGAAGAAGATGGACTATCTTCTTCTTGTCATGAAATAGGAACCTAAAGAAGATCTCCAAAATCCATATCATCAATTCCATTAGAACCCTGCAAAGAAAGAGGATCAAAATGAAACGTTGGAATAGAATAGTAGTTTAGAGAAGATACAACAACATTTAAAGTACCATTAGCAAGTCTGTGTAGCTCCTGAATGCATTGCTGGCATTATTAGCATTTTCAGTTGTTGCTTGAGTTTCTCCACCAACTTGATTCTCTTTCTCTTGCTGCTGCACAAAGAAACCCAACAAATTTATATATGATGTAGTAATAAATAAGTACACTAAATTGCAAGAATTTTCAGCAACATACGCTAGATTCCTTTGGGTCTTTCTTTTTGTACTTGCGTGTCTTATCGATCCAAGGTTTATGTCTCTTTGAACTTTTCGGTTGAACCTCTTTTTTCTTGAGGCGTGCAGAACTAAGCAAACCCTCATCTTGTTGAACATTAGGCTGCACATTAGAGGATTCACTCAAAATACTTCTAGATATCCTCAGTTTTTCCCGTACTTGCTTGGCAAGGATGTCCAATGCATTGTCCACCAACAAGATACATTCCGGATCGCTTGCGGCTTCACTTGCAAAATCATGAAATTTGTGAGAAACAAACTTGTACCGCAACATAGCATCCAATTTTGGATCTTCAATTATATCCCTTCCTTTGGTATCTTGTATAGTTCCAGATTTTGCTTCTCGGGTCCATCTCTTCAAAAGATAATGGTTTGGCAATAACTTGATATTCATCAAGTCAAGAACTTTTAAAGCATGCGCACACAATACTCCGGTCCTTTTAAACTGAAAACAGCTACAAGAAGCCGTTTGCTCCAAAGGATCACCGACAACTATGCGCTCTAGTTCGGAACTCAAATCACCATTAGCCCTCACAATTGTAACAGCATATGTATTATCTCCATCCAATGCTCTACTACATGCAGCCATGGATCTTCTATATTCAGATTTGAATGCTTCAAATATGGTCGGTGTGTAAGCTTCGCTTGTTTGCAACAACATAGGAGTCTCCATCCCTATTCTAGGCAGTTTTTTAGTAGCTTCAAATTCTGCATCTAGCTCCTTGTTTCTTTTTCCTTGCACAGCCCTTTCAAAATGTTTTAAGAAGCGAATGATGTCAAAATCTGATTTGAGATGTTTTTTCAAATCACTATTGAAACTCTCACTTAATTGTGTGCTTCTCATTCCCAATGTGAAAACATCCCTCATGTAACATTCAGTCCACTTTTCTTTTAACTTGTAGATGCTATCTAGCCATGAGGCCTTCTTCTTATCCACCTTATTTCTCATGATGTCAAATGCCTCTTCAAAGGCTGCCTTGTCCTCAATATTATACATACAAGCGCTGAAATCTAAGAGGATATGAGGTTCTTCATCTTCCTCTTTTTTTGATTCTTCAACTTTGCTATTGCACAAGTGCTTGACGGCATTTTGCATGATGTGGTAGGTGCACAAGCCATGCCATGCTTGGGTGAAAACATCCCCAACAGCCAATCCCATTGCCGTGTCTTGATCGGTAAATATAGCTCTAGGTTGCTTTCCGTTGTGTGCCTCTACAAAAGCCTCAAATAACCATTTGAAAGAGCCACGTGTTTCATCAAACAAAAGAGCAGCACCAAAAATAACGGTCTCTCTAAAATGATTGAATCCGACGAAAACACCAAAAGGCCTATATTCTTTGTTTGTGCCAAAAGTAGTGTCAAAGGCGATAACATCTCCAAAGTGTGCATAATCAATGCACATCTTTGCATCAGCCCAGAATATAGTACTTATTTGTTCTTCGGAATCCAATTGTAAAGTATACTGGAAAGACGGATTCTCAGCCTGCTTTTGTTGAAAATACTTCAACATGCTTCCCGCCTGACCATATGCTAACTCTCTTTGGCGCCTGCTCTGCAAGTGATTTTTGTGATCACGAGGCGTGTAGCTGAGATTCATTGGCCCCCCAACAAGGCGACTAGCCAAGTCATGTGCATGCCTTGGCCTAATTCCAGAGTCATCGGCAGCCTCAATTTCAACGGCTTGCAATTCTGAAATCCTCCGTTGTGATGACATCAAATGGAAAGTTTGTGGTAAGTAGACACCATGATTGTGAGCAAGCACTACCTCCACCACTTCATAATGTCCTGCCACTCGATCTAATGAAAGACACATATGGACATCACAATCTGTTCTTGTTTCAGCTCTAGGGTTCTTTGTGAGATGATCCCTCTTGTCTTGTACTCGACGACCCTCCTTTGCACACACATATCTACATGAAGTTACCACTCCATCAATTTTACTTTTCCAGCTTGACCTTTTTCTGACCTCAAAACCTGCCCGGCCTCCATAGTTAACCCAAAATGACCATGCCTCAGCCAAGTCTGTGAATTTCTGACCAACTTGAGGTAAGGACGTACGAATCACATTCTCCCTGCACCAAAATAAATATATAGGTAATTCCAGTGTAAGCCTAACTTGCTATAGATCTAGATGTCAGCAAAGGAATTCCAGTGTAAGCCTAACTTACTTGTTGGTTTCTGCCATTATCTCTTAATTTGAAGACATGAACTCAATAATTACTGCAGGAATCATGAACAAATACAAGTAAGAAAATTTCCAATTTGTGAAGAAAATACAAGACAAAGAGGGGAGATTTGTGGTTGCTACCTGTAATCTGGAAGGAGGAGGAGGAGGAACGATGGCTGGAATCGATCGCCAGAAGTTTCCCTCGATCGGCCAGCTGATTTCCTTGGAGTTGCCGCAGCGATCGCCCAAAGCTTTTCCCCGCCAAAATCCTCTCGTGCTCCCGCCTGAAGTTTTGTTTTCCCTCCACTGCGTTGAAGTAGGCCTTTAGGTGGGCTAAGAAATCTGGGCTGGGCTGCTTATTTTAGGCTGAGTGAGGGATCGAAAGAAGCAGCCGACCGATCGAGAACGAGCGGCATCTGGCGTGCGCTGGGCTGCCTCTGACTTGCTATAAGCAAGTTAGAGAATCTGCGCCGATTCAACAGATTGACCGAGCGAGCGAGTGATTCCAACGGCGAGCAGGACCGCCCCCTCCGACCGCCCGTACACCACGCACAAGTCATACGTGCACACACCGCGTCGTGTAAGAAAAGCTGGTCACCGCGCCGAAACGAACCAAGATAAGCAGGCGAGGCTCACGAGGACAAGAGTAAAAACTTTCGACCGTTTCTCCATCCAAGAGGAACAGAAAACAGGAAAAGGAGGGCGTGCGTGCGTGCGCGCACGGTTTTGGTTTCCCTGGCGTGCCGGCGCCGCACGCAGGCAAGAGAGCGCTCGAGGCAGGCTGTGTGCCGCGCGGCGCAGACGGTTTTTCAACCGCTGCGTGTGAGTGTGTCACACACTATCCATGATCTTATCTCTGTCGTTTTTTATCAACTTTTTTTTTGCGAGGTTCGTTTTTTATCAACTTTGTTACCCTGTGGAGTGCTGCTCAACTGCTGTACGCAGTCAGCTGCAGTAGAAGGAAAAGCCACGTCACTCCGTTTTCCTTCTTCGAACGAGGCCACTCGTCGTCGGTGACTCATGAGCTGTCTTGATTTTCTGAAACCTGTGCTTGCCACAAACGGCTCTACCAGCACCTTCCTCTTCTGCCCGCCTCTAGATTGCTGGTCCCTGGTAGCACGTACGCCACGCGCAGCAGAGCTGATGACAATTTCGTACGCACCATGATCAGTTAGTTAGAGACAACATGATAATGGCACCAGTTATTTCCGGCTTGAAAAACCGGTTGTACCGACCCTTTCAAAAAAAAAAAAAAAACCCGGCTGTACTTGTACAGGTGGATAAGCATGCACGTATACGCTTGTGCAGAGGCAACCTTATCTAAAAAAAATCCACATCCTTTTTCTTGCAAATTAATCAAGGGTTCAGCGTTTTTTTTTTCTTGGCGCGCGCCAGCCCTATCCCGGCCTTATAAATCGGAGCGCCCACGTAGCGGCACGCACGCGCACACCCACGACGGAGTCCACACCACGCGCCACGCCACGCCACGCCACCGTCCGCGCGCTAGCTCTTCGTCAAGTCCGTCCGTCCGTCGTCGTCCACGCCCGCGATTCCGCGCCACATGCCGGCCGTCAGCCGGTTCAACGCCCCCGCCGGCCCGGAGCCCAGCTTATAGCCCCGCCCACGCCGTCCCACCACTTGTCCGCGCCGACCCCCGACCGACCCAGCCGATCCGTCCGGCCATCTTCCGCGGCTCAACCGAGCTCCGCTCGCCGGCATGGGGTGCGGCTTCTCGTCGGGGGCGTCGGGGGGCGGGGGCGGGCTGCGGCCGTTCGCGGGGGTGCGGGTGATCCACACCAACGGGTACGTGGAGGACTTCCCGGCCGGCGATGACGGGGCGCCGGTCACCGTCGCGCGCGCCACGGCCTCCTCCTGCGCGTCCTCCTCCTCCTCGTCGTCGTCCCGGTACGTGCTGTGCTCGTCGGCGCACCTGCTGCAGCCGGGCCGCGCGCTGTTCCGGCCGGACGACGCGCTGCAGCCGGGCACCGTCTACTTCCTGCTCCCGCACTCCATCTTCCAGGCTGAGTCTTCTGCCGTCGACCTCGCCTGCCTCATGAACCGCCTCACCGCGCTCGCGCGCAAGGGCGGCGGCCCGGCGCCCAGCGCCGTCGACGCGCTCTTCTCCGGCGACGCCCAGCACCCCCGCGGCGGCAGCCCCGAGGCCGCCGACGGCCAGACCGCCAAGCCGCCCTGCCCCGCCGGCAAGAGCTGCGGCGCCGCCGCGGCGCCGTGGCGGCCGCGGCTCGACCGGATCGACGAGTCCATGGGCCGCTCGTCCATGCGGAGCGCGTCCACCCTGAGCAACCGCAGCAGCCAGGATTAGGCTCTTCTTCTTCTTCTTGTCGTCGTCGTTGCTGCCGTTTCGTTTTTGTTGCTTGCTTGCTTGCTTGCAGTGATAGTGATTAGTAGTTTTGCACCGCCATGAAAGAACTAGATTTTGTCTTTCTGTTAGTGCCATCAAGAGAGATAGTACTATAGCTCCGCTTGTCCTCCATTTTCCCTGCTTGTTCATAATCAATCTGTACATTTTGCAGTGATTTGTACTATCAGAAACCAGATTTTTTTCCCATCAGTCAAAACCATGTGTATGCTTGTTTTGTTCTCCATTGACCGCTTAGTCTTGGTGCGAGACCCATTCGCTGTGCACTCACTCACACAAGCGCAAGGGGAGAGCAGTTCGTCTGACTTTCGGGCGGGATCAATTCATAATTATATCCAAGTGGAAAAGAGGAGTGGGGGCTGGGGTCACGTAACGCCGAAGCTGCCACCTCACCAAACCCTCATTAACTTCCTGTTCAGACAAAACAACACCACACCCACCGAATAATCCAAATGTCAAACACTCAAACCCCGTCTCTCCTATCATCGGTTTCATCTCGAACTTAGCAGTAGTACGTGCAATTGGTACAAGGTAGTAAGGTACACCCGCCGCACACGCACGCATGACAAGTTTTATACGCAAAAGGTTCCCGGGTCATTTTATAAAGAAAAAAAAAACAGAATTCAGAAACGTAGGAGCATGCTCCAAGCCTTGTTTTGGGTGCTCATTTTATATCCGACCTAACAAAACTACTACTACTGTATGTCGCCAGTGCTTCGAGGTGATTGCACTGCCTGCGGAATCTGGTTAGAGCAAGTAGGAGTACAATAGTAGGCTATGAGCCTGTCTACGTGGCAATTTTGCCTATGTGGAGGAGAGAGACATGAAAAAGTAAGGGAAATGGGCTCTCATGCAAGAACCTAGCTATATGCGTGTTTCTAGGCAGATGCAATAAATGTGAACAAAGAGATAGAGAGAAGATGAGAAAAAATACTAATCTTATAGCCAACCTTGTAGCTAACCTTGTATGAGTGAATGTATGTATTGGCTATAGATGATATGGCAACATCTTATAGCCAGCAGCTGGCTGTATTATTAACCATGCCCTTACGTAGGTTGGGGTTTGGGTTAACAACAATTGGCTGCGCCCATCACTCCCCAGCCCAGCTACTATTGGCGAGCTGGATACGGCGCATCTCTCTGGTCTGGGGCCACTCTGTCTGTCTGTCTACATCCTGCAACCTAGGCTAGACTAGTGCCGGGAAACAGTAGTAGTATTTGCCACATCTCTGTCGCACCAAATAAATACTGCCAGCCCGTAGATGTAGCTAGGCTGATCGATGCGTGAAACCAGCGACATCAACGATGGGCACGCAAAAGCTTTGTGTCAGAGAAAGATGGCAGCTGTCGGGGAGGGGCGTTTTGGCTCCCGGGAGCATTTGCTCCCGGATGAACAGTACCGCAAAAAATGTCATAAAATGTTTTTGAAAAAACCTGAATTTTTTTGCGGATGTTCATGTCAGTGTAGCAAACATGCTTGGCAATTTTCATACGAAACCGAGCAGTAGTATTTCGACGGTGAAAAAACAAATTTGGGTGACATTTTGGGGTAACATTTGGTGTTCAAATTTGTTATTTTTGCATAGGCCACAATGTTTAACCTTTCTGACTAAATCTTTGCAGGTGACATTTGAATGTGACTACAAATACATAAAAATTTTGTTGGGATTTTTTTTGACATTTGAAAAAAATATTTTTCGCGCGCAGGAGCACGTGCTCCCGGGAGCCGAATTGGATTTCCCGCAGCTATCGTTCCTTGCATTGCCCTGTCAAAGTGTCAAGTGTGGCGCCATGGGTGACCAACTTTTTATTTAGCCGCGCACCGTTGATTATTATTTTTCATCAAGTTCTACGAGTTGGTTCAAAAATATATAGATTTTTCTCTCAAAAAAATAATAATATAGATTTTGCGACACGGAAAGCGGTGTTGTCGGGTTTGTATTCGAAACATGATTTTGCAATCACCGGAAAATGCTACTATGCAGTAGAGGATAAACAGGGAGGGAAAGTTTTTTTTTTTTTTGGGAGATGCCACAAAACCAAACCAAACTCTTTCAGGTCGATCCTTCAGCGGTAAGCGGATTTGTGCATAGCAATTGATACGACCTGCAGTGGAGTCGGCAATGGCAATCTGTCTGCCCCCATCCGTCACTGGGAGTGATGGTGTCCAGTCAAGTAGATTCTACGCTTGGTCCATCTCTTGACCCCGGGAAATCAAGATGCAATACGAAAGCTTTTCGTGGAGCATCCACAGATTAGGGCCAAATCCAGTGTCCCGGTGCAGTTGTTCAGGACTTTGTCAAACCCTGTGACGCAGCTTTGGTGACGACGATCAACTCACAGGAGATGCATCTACACAAAGGTAACCACTGTACAGAAATTGTTAATTTGTTTGCAGAAGGTGAGCTATGTAAGAAATAGTCACATAATCCAGGCTAGCAAATTACAGGTATGATTCTCATGTTGTTCTTGGTCTAGACGTCAGGACCCTAATGCCGCTCTTTGGTGACGACGATCGCGTTCTTTCTTCATTTTCTTCTTTACATCTTTTTCTTAGCCAGGATCTCGCCGATTGGCAAGCGAAGAGGGTCGCATCTCGCCTCTGGCCAAATGGTTGTATATCATTATCAACATATCATCTTCTTGCAAAAAGATATGCAATGCTTTTGTGTGTTCGAGGAAAAGTAGTCCACATGGTACAAATATAACCACCGAATACCTGGCCCGTTGGATGCGAGGTTATCAACAATGATAGCAACATCGAGATAGTAATCAACGAGCGATAGATATCTTTACCAAGACGATATTTTCGAAATGTTCGAAGGACAGCCGTGTTGATAGTTGACACATATGTCTCTTAGCAAGACTCCTCCATCAGACTGACGGTCCAATTCGACCCAACGGCCTACCTTTTGCGTCTTTTGCAGAAGAAGTAAGAAATGTCAAAAAAGAAAGAAAAAAATCTTCGGGTTCGTCTGGATCCGAACAGGAACAGGAACAATTGTGGATGCTAGCTAGTAATAGCAAATAGAAATTCATAATTATACTTTGAGCATATCTCACAGTAGTTAAGTTGGAAAAGTCACTGGTGCCGTGTAGAGGAGAAGCTTTCTGTATTTTCTTCACCATTGACTTCAATGTAAGACACGGCAGTACTGCATCTTGGCGTCTCTTTCCTCGCTCCCATCTCCATTCTTACATCCACAACACGTCCCAAATTCGGATTAGCAGCATATAAGCTTGACGCTATCACATAATTATCCCCCACGGTCGGGCTCAATGTCGATCACACGATCAATCACACCCGCCGAACAATGCCAATGCCAAACCCCCTCTCTCCTCGGTTTTATCTCAAATTTACAAATGAAGATAGATACACCTTGCAGATCATGTCAGAAATAACTAATCGCTCCTCGGTGACTACAATTCAAAACAATTCAGAAATGTATATTCCAAGCCTTGCTTTGAATTTTGATATTTTATCGAACCTAAAAATAACTAATCTCTCAACTGTCGTGTCATTTGAGGTTGTTGGTCTAGCTGCACTGCAGAATCTAGTTTTGTAGGTTGGGTGTTCATTTAACAACAACTGCTTGCAGAGACCTATCCCTCCCATTGGCAAGCTGGATATGTCGAATCTCTGGGCCACTATACCCCTACCTGACTAAGTGATCAGGAATTTCCAGGCTGCTACTACTGAGA
Source organism: Elymus sibiricus (assembly GCA_039707655.1). Lineage (NCBI taxonomy): Eukaryota > Viridiplantae > Streptophyta > Magnoliopsida > Poales > Poaceae > Elymus > Elymus sibiricus. Next base: position 416,595,673 of record CM077675.1, read on the forward strand.
TAGTATTGGGCATGTCTTCGTCGCGAGAATAAACTAATGCCAGTAGTAGAGATGTGAAAACCAGCGACATAAACGATGGACACGCAAAAGTCTTGCATATAATGTTTTAACATCAACTTGGATGGGCCGTCTCTTTCGGCGCTCTGTTGTGTACGCCCACAGGATGAAAACAACAATATGTGCAGCGAAAGATGACCTAACTTCCAAGCTATTGTTCCATTGTGTTGCCCTCTTGTAGACGCTAGCTGACTAACCATGGAAGTACCGCGCCATGGGTGGCCAATCTTTTGTTTTTTGCTAGTGCCATGGGTGACCAACTCGATGACTAACACGAGCACTGCGGTTTTTAATGAACTATACTAGTTGGTTCCAAAGAAGCAGAGATTTTGCGACGCGATAAGTTGGGTTTGCATTTGAAACACGCTTTCTTAGGATCATGGTTTTATAATTACAAAAAGATATACCATAGAAGGAAAACAGGCTAAATTTTGGGGAAACCGCCAAACAAACCAAACCGCAAAGTTGTAAAAACTGTATGGCTTGGTACAACAGCTCAATGGCTGTGACAGTTTGTTCAGAGCAGGTGCATCCATCCTAACTCTTTCAGGTTGATCTTTAACTGGTAGCTAGGAAGAGCTGATTCGCTGACACGGCGTAGCAGTTGGTATGATCAGCCGTCCAACACAGCCTAGACTTGGAGTCGGCAAAGGCACATTGCCTGCCACCATTTTTCACTGACAGTGAGAGTGCCCAGTCAAGTTCTATGCTTGGTCCGTCTCTAAACCCCAAGAAATCATGATGCAAGGTGTCAGGTTCTTCGTGGAGCATCTATGGATTATAGGGGCAAATCCAGTGCTGCAGTGCACTTGTCTAGGACTTTATTAACCCGGTGATGCAGCTTTTGACTACTTTTTCGCAGAAGATCAACTTACAGGAGATGCATCTACACAAAGGTACTCCCTCCTTCCCATAATATAAGACGTCTTATATTATGGAACGGAGGGAGTATAATAAACAAAGGCAACTACACTGGTTGTGAGCTACATAAGAAATAGTAGCATACTCCAGGCTCAGAAACTGTATGGTTCTCGTGTTATTCTTGATCTAGATGTGAGGGCCCTGATGCCGGTCGCTTGGTGAGGGCAGACACGTCTTTCTTCATTTATTTATTTTTTCCATATTTTCTTAGCCAGGATCTCGCCGATTGGCAAGTGGAGAGGGCTGCTTCTCGCCTCTGGCCAAATGGCCGTATATCACCTTCTTACAAAAAACATGTGCAATGCTTTTGTGCGTCTAAGGAAACAATTGGCCACATACAAAAAATAAACTACTGAATTACCTGGTCCTTTCAATGTGAGGTTATCAATCATTAATTATGACAGTAACAACGAGATAGGCATCACCTTAGACTACTAATCAACGAGTGATAGATATGTATACTAAGACGATCTTCCAAAATGTTCGAAGAACAGGCGTGCTGACAGTTGACATATATATATCTAATAGCAAGACTCCTCCACCAGACGACAGTTCAATTTGACGAATAATAGCCTACCTTTTTGCATCTTTTGCAGAAGATTAAGAAGTATCAAATTCTTGAATCTGTATAGGAACTTGCAAAACTGTGGATGCTAGCTAGTAATGAAATAAAATTCATAATTATACTTCAAGCAAATCTCATAATAGTGGAGCTGGAAAAGTTACTGGTGCTGTGCAGAAGAGAAGCTTTCTGCATTTTCTTCACCATTGACTTCAATGTAAGACAGGGCAGTACCGCATCTTGACGTCTCTTTCCTCACACCCATCTCCACCCTTACATCCACAACACGTCCCCAGTTCTCATTGGCAGCATATAAGTTTGACGCAAGCACATAACTCCCCTCATGGTCAGGCTCCATGTCGATCACATGATCCATCACCTTCCTCGCTAAATTCATATTTCCATGATCACGGCATGCTCCAGTCAATACACGCCATATTACGGGATCAGGCTTCACAGGCATGGCCAGGACAAACTCAAATGCCTCGTCCAACATGCCAGATCTGCACAACAGGTCCACCATGCTTCCATAGTGCTCCATCCATGGTGTGATGTGATACTCTTCGACCATGGACTTGAACAACTGGCGCCCCTCACTCACTAGCATGGAGTGGCAACAAGCATTGATCATGCTCAAGAAGATGACCTCGTCAGGCCAGAACCCTTGTCTGAGCATCTGTGAAAACCGAACAAGGGCCGCCACCCCATGCCCATGCACAGCAAGTTCCTGTATCATAGCCGTCCATGAGACCACAGTCCTCACACTCATCGAGTCAAATATCTCACATGACCTCCTCACCCTCCCCATCTTACCATGCATATGGATGAGCGAATTGGCAACACGGGTGTACTCCAAGAAGCCATTCTCGCTTGCATATACCTCCACTCACTCCCCCAACTCCGACGTACAATCCAGTTTTGTGCACGCTGAGATGACTGCGAGCAGGGTGACCTCATCGACCTTGACAACGGCAAGCCTCATCTCGTTGAACACCTCCAGCGCCTCCGCTGGGCGTCCATTCTCGCAGCAAGCATTGATCATGCAGGTCCAAGAAACCACGCTCTTATTCCCCATCCCGGCAAACACCGCGCTGGCTTCAGAGAACCGCCCGCATCTCCCGTACATGCTTACCAGCGCATTGAGGACGCGCAAATCAAGAACAGGGACATTCCTCACGGCATACCCGTGGACCTCTCTCCCGTGCACCAGACTCCTCAGCTGCGCGCACGCAGACAAGAGGCTCGTGACGGAGAGGTTGTTGGGCCGGGAGCCCTCGCCCACCATGGAGGACACGGCGAGCAGGGCGTGGTGGGGCTGACGGGAGCGCGCGCAGGCGGAGACGAGGGTGTTCCATAGAGGGATGTCCCGGCGGGGGGTTTCGTCGAACAGCTGGCGCGCGGAGGCCAGGCGGCCGGACGCGGCGTAGGACTTGAGGAAGGACGAGCAGAGGTGGAGACAGGAGGGGAGAAATCCGAGCTTTAGGGCGGGCGCGTGGAGCTGGGCGGCGGAGGCGGCAGAGAGGGCGCCGAGGATCGCCGCGGCGTCGCGCAAGGTGGTGGCGCTGGCGCTCATGGGTCATGGCGGCAGCGGCACACCCGTGGGCATTTGATTTGGGTGCTATCGGATAAATGACAAGAAAGCCCCTGTGCGCTCCTACAATTTGATACTAGCACACGCCAGGGGTATTGTTAATAGTCAATCTGAAGGCATGTACAGCGTTTGGTAAAACGGCCTTATCTTAACCTCGTCACGTATAATTTAAAAAATACAATAAAAAGTTATGTACAATGAATTATCTCTTAGTCTGATCACTAATAACAAGATATTCCTATGATGAAAAAAATAATTGCTAAAAGATCATCTCTTAATTAAGAGAAGATAAGTTTTTTCTTAGGACCCTCTTATCTCGTCAGCTGGGAAGGAATAGCATTTGTGTATGTTTTGGCTGGCAATTTACATTGCATGAGGACGACAATTTCTCATAAACACGAGGCAACTTCTGAAAAGAAGACAAAAATTACAGGGACGCGGTCCTTGAAGAAGTCGTGGTCCGTGCACCCCATGTCGTGTCAGTGGAGGTACTCGATGTTGTTGTCCCATGTCAGTATGATCATCAACACCTTTTGTTGCTTCATGTCGTACACAATGTTAAACCACGTTATATCTTGGTGGACCTCTCATGGACAGTTTTGTGGACCCAACGAGGGAACCTTGAGTAACACAATTATGGCTTTGAGTACTTAGAGATTTTCTCTCTTAAATATATATATATATATATATATATATATATATATATATATATATATATATATATATATATCTTATCTAATTTCTTTCTTGTAATCTTCTGGTTTGGTTGTTTACTCATGTACGATTGTAAACCCATGAGGGACTCCTCTCTCGTCATATCAATATAAGCATATGCGGGCTCTCTATTGAGGGTTGAGACGCTTCATAATCATATTACACGGTATACAGAGCAGGCCTCTTCCAACGCATCTAGCTCATCTTTTTGAACCCACCTACCCCATCTCGCAACCATGTCCTCCTCCACCGCTGCTCCCACCTTCGGCCTCAACTACAACACCTTTGAGCCTCTCACAAAGACGAACTACGTCCTTTGACGAGCTCAAGCATGACCCCAGATAATGGGCACCGGCTTGTATGGCTACATTGATCAAACCCTAGAATTGCCTCCCAAAACCATAGCCACCAAAGAAAAAGATGGCAAGGATCAGGTGATCTCGAACCCTGCCTATGCCGCCTGTCTCATCCAGGACCAACAAATCGTCGCCTACCTCCTCCGCAACCTCTCGAAAGAGGTCCTCGTGCAGGTGGCGTCCATGGAGAACTCCCACGCGATCTGGACGACGCTGGGTGACATGTTCTCAGTTGTCTCCCTCTCCCGCGTCAACAACATCTGAGCTGCCCTCACCAACGCCCAGAAGGGCACGCAATCTGCCTTGGCATACTTCGGGCACATGTGTTACATCTCCGACGAGCTTGCGGCGACGGGCAAGCCGTCAGGGGAACTGGAACTCGTCTCATTCATTGTTGCCGGCCTCGATATGGAATACCAACTCCTCATCTCCATGCTTGATGTTCGCACCGAGCCCATCACCATCAACCACCTCTTCTCTCTGGTGGCGAACTTTGATCAGCGCCACGAGATGTATCTTGGCAACGGCGCCGGTGGCTTCAAGTCTTCGGCTAACGCTGCCTCTAGAGACCGCCAAGGGGGTAACAAAGGAGGTTACCGATCCCCAAAAGGCGGGGGAAGCAGCAGATCTCGCGCCGGCGGCGGCTACCCAGGTGGCAACGGCTACTAGGGTCGTGGTGGTGGCGGCTGGCCATCATGGCGCTGGCGATGACGGTAACTACGACAACAGTGGTGGAGGCGGCGGCTATGGTGGCGGCTATCACCAAAACAATGGTGGTGGGGGCTACCAGGGCGGTGGTGGTGGTGGCTACTATCACCCAAACAACTCCGGCAACAACAATCATCGCCCCCCTCCAACAACAACAGGGGACGCAACTTCCAAGGCTATGAAGGGAAGTGCCAAATTTGTAAGAAAACAAATCATCTTGCCAAAGATTATATGTGATTGGCGTTATGCTGATGATAATTCCTAGAAAAAGAAAATTGCAGCTGCCGCAGATACATCCTATGGTGTCGATGCCAATTGGTATATGGATGCCGATGCAACAAACCACATCACCGGAGAATTGGAAAAACTAGCCATACATGAGAAGTATCGTGGTCACGATCAAGTTTACACCGCCAACGGTGCAGGTAAGGAAATTAATCATATTGGTAATCACTTATCAACCCCCCCCCACACACACACACAAAAATCTTGAGCTAAATGAATTCCTGGATGCTCCTAATGCTTTGAAAACTTTGCTATTTGTTCATAGAATCACCCTTGATACCAATGTCTTTCTCGAATTTCACCCATTCTTCTTTTTCATCAAGGATCAGGTCACGAAGAATATTCTGCATAGAGGTGTCTGTGTGAAATGGCTCTATGCATTGCTTCCTCAATACTGCCAATACAATAAAAAGTGGATGGTGCCATCAAGATTTCTACCGAAAGGTGGCACAATCGCTTAGGTCATCCATCTTTTGTTATTGTTCATCAAATTCTTAGTAGAAATAAACTCCCAGTTGTTGGGGAGAGAAACTCTGAAACTATTTGTTATTCATGTCAAAAAGTGAAAAGTCATCAATTACATTATCATGTCTCTACTAGTGTGTCTACCAAGCCATTGCAACTTATTTTTTCCGATGTCTAGGGTCGTGCACCCACTTTTGTTGGTAGGCATTCTTACTATGTGAGTTTTGTTGACGATTTTAGCAAGTACACTTGGATCTATCTCCTTAAGAAATGTTCGGATGTGTTTCAAGTTTTTCATAACTTTCAAGCACTTGTTGAACAAAAATTTGATAGTAAAATCATTGCCATGCAATCAGACTCGGGTGGTGAGTATGAGAAACTAAATTCTTTTTTTCAAGAGATAGCTATTTCTCACCACGTCTCATGCACACCAACAAAATGGGTTAGCTAAACGTAAGCATAGACACATTGTTGAAGTTGGCTTAGCTATTTTAGCCTCAGCCTCCATGCCACTCAAATTCTGGGATGAAACCTTTCTTACTGTCGTTCATCTTATCAACATGTGGCCTAGTTGCACTATCCCCAATGAAACTCCTACTGAACATCTCTTGCATGTCACACCCAGATTTTACCACTCTTCGAGTCTTTGGTTGTGCATGTTGGCCCAATCTTCGTCCCTATAATAATCGAAAGCTTATGTTCCTGTGACACCCTGGATTAAGTGCTACAGTGATCTTGGTAATTAAGCTACAGTAATCTGAGGATTAGGCTAATCCATTTTTGCTAATCCAATTATGGTCACTGTTGCAATCAAAGGCAAATTCAAATTCTTATCCAATTCAAAATTTAATTGAAAAGTGATTTTGAAAGTGTTGCAAACCTGAAAATAAAAATCATGAATGGGTTTCAAATAAATTCCCTAGTAATATTAAAATTATAACCTACAATTATGCAACTGTTTGGTGCCTCAAAACTATTTTATGAGTGGCCCAAAACAATTAATTAAATGCCTTTTCCTTTATGAAAATTCCAAACTTGATTCAAATGCCCCCAAACTTTTTGTGACATTACTGAATATCGCAAGGTATTTACTAGAGCCTTTCACACATTTTTTATTAAAAAGAAATAAAGCTAAAATAAAAAGAAGTAGAAAGTCTAAAAGAAAAAAAATAAAAAAAAATAAAAGGAAACCTACTGGGCACTTAGGCCCAAGTGCTACAGGCTGGCCCAGCCCACCGGGGCCAGCCTTTCCATTACCTCCCACCAGTGCCAGGGAAAGGCCGGGCGCGCCATGGCGCCGACGCTCGCGCACGGCCATCGGGCGCACCCTCGTGGATAAGACCGAGCCCCGCGGTCCTCTCTCTCACCCCGCAAACCCTAGGACCCCCCCCAGATCCCCCCATCCGCGTCTCCCTCGCTCCCCCGAGCTCTCTCTTCCTCTCCAGTACGCGACCGTCGCCGCTCGCCGTCGCAGTCGCGGCCACCGACCTCGCCTCGCCTCACCGCTGTGTCTGCTAGCTCCGCCATCGTCTTCCACATCGCCTGGATCCAGCCGTTGGAGCCGGGGTGCCTCGCAGCTCTCGTCTCGAGCCATTCCCCATCCTCGGCCGCCGCCTTTCGCCGCCGTTCGCCGCCGTCGATTCGCTGCACTGCTGCTACTAAGACTGTCGCCGGGCCTCCTTGCGCCCTCCCGGTGAGCCACAGCTCCTCCCCGCTCTCTTCTCCTCGCTCCAACGTGCCCGTAGACGCCGTCCCGCATGTGCCCGAACGCATCACCGTGGAGCTCGTCGCCGGCGAGGCTCCAGTGACCAAATGGTCACGGGCCCGCGTTCGTTAGCATTGCCGCATCGCGTACCCCTCGCCTGGCCCTTTATTTCGCCCGCTAGCGCACCGCGTCGCCGTAGCCGTAGCCCACCCGAGAAGCTCGCCGCCGGCGACGTCGTAGCGCTTCGTTCCGGCCACCCCAGCCGCTCCGGCCACCACCACTCGATGCGGCTGAGCTCAGGCTCTCGAATGAGCCTAGCCACGCTCCTCCCCGTGCCTTGTACGCGTTTTCCGGCGACACCCGAGGCCGCGCCGCCAAGAAACGGATTCGCCGGCGTGATTCCGGCGACTCACCGGTCGTCATCCGACGTGGCCCGACAGGTGGGGTCCCCTATGACGCTGACGGGTGGGCCCCATTGACCTGTTGACTGGGCCAACCGCTGACTGGGCACCCACAGTCACTGACATGTGGGTCCCGCCGTTTAAAATGATTTTAAATAAATAGAAAATCTATTAATTAATTAATTAGTTAATTAAAACACTAATCAGTCACTGACAGTAGGCCCCACCCACTAATTAATCTGAAATTAGATTAAATAAATCCTAATTAACTACTGTCTCACTGACCAGTGGGACCCACTGGTCAGGTTTGACCTGGCCAGTCGACTGTTGACCACTGACGTCAGCATGGCCTCACGCTGACGTCACCAGACACTATTCTGGATAATGTTGATTTAAATAAATAAAATAAATTCTAGAAATTCAGTAAAACTTTAGAAAATAATATCTTTTAAACCGTAACTCGGATGAAAATAATTTATATATGAAAGTTGCTCAGAAAAATCCCACGAATCCAAATACGCTGTCCGTTCATCTGTCACATGCTCCTAGCATGATGAACATGGACATTTAGCATTACGATCATCTGTCTGGTAGTAGCCCGAGACCCGGGAAAATACGTCAGATATTCTTCCGACCCGTCTGCGACGTGTGGTACTGCGTTAGTGCATGCCTAGCTCTACATATTGCCATGTCATGCATCGTGATGCATTTGTCTGCTTTATATTTATTGTTTCTCCCCCCCTCTTCTTACCGGTAGACCCCGAGACTGATGGTGCTGCCGGGTACGACTACGCCGTTGACGATCAGGCCTTTTGCCGCAGAGCAGCAAGGCAAGCAAACCCCCCTTGAGCATTCCGATATCGCCCATTTGTTTCCTTCTTATTCTTGCATTAGATTTTTGCTACTGTATTAGTTAGCTCCTATTCTGATGCATAGCCTATTTTTGATAAACTGTTACTATACCTGCAATCATATCAACTGCTTAGTATAGGTTGATCAGTGAATCCCCAGTGACCCCTTAGTCCCAGTTGCCCCTGCTTCTTCATCGACGACTCGACGACTCGAAGACCCGAAGACTCGGTCAACCGACCGACGAGCCAGGCCCCTCACATTTATCGATAGTGACTCTTTCCATACACATACCTCGAGTGGGATCCATCGAGGGTGATTCATCGGCTATCCACTTGGTGTATAAACACACAGTTACTTCAACTTGATTTTGTTTACATGTGAAAGACGGGACTGGAGGGACAGGCGGTACCACCCTGGTTGAGGTGGACCTGAGTTCCCGACAGTCTTGAGACGGGTCGGCCCCAAGGGTACCCATGTGTGAGATGTGGTGGGATGCGCCGGTAAGGCATCCAAAGGGTTATGTTGAGGCGTGGACGGGCAGGAGAGGCCCTTGCCACACATCCTCGAGTCGGGGTGATGGGACCGCACTTTATGGGTCGCGCTTGCCCCGCATTAATAAAATGCTAATGGGTTGGGTATTTGATCTGAGTTGGGTCGTTGGCCTTTTTACACACCAAACCATCGCGTGGGAGAAGTTATGGGTACTCAGCGTCATTGTATCAGCCGAAGCTCTTCGGACGTCAGCAATGGAGCGGCGCGTGCCGGATTGGACTGGACGGTACAGCTCTTGGACTGGAGTGTGCTAGGTCTGCTTCCGGCCGCCCACGCATCGTGCAGGAGCGCAGAGGGCAAGTGGGCCCACGACCCCTTTGTGTTTAGGATTTAGACCGGCGGGCTGGCCTCTTTGTTGAGCCTAGATGGGGCGATGACGTGCTGCTATCCCGTGACCGGGCATGACCCAGGAAAGTGTGTCCGGACGGAGGTGATCAGGCGTGTTGGAAATGCGGTGCACCCCTGCAGGGAAGAAATTATCTATTTGAATAGCCATGTCCACGGTAGCAGGACGACTTGAAGTTGTACCTTGACCTTATACAACTATAATTGTGACTTTAATTTGAAATGAATGTGGCTCCGAGATTGCTTCCTCGCAGGGAGTCGAGGAAGAATCTCTGGGCGTGGTTACTTAAATAAAATTGCTACAATAATATGACTATATATGAGATACCAGTCTACTCTCTTCTAATGCTGCAAGATGCTGAAGATGCTAGTCTTCGATAGGACTAGGCCTTCCCCTATTCTTGCTTTCTGCAGTCAGTCCAGATATAACCCCTCCCCTTGATACTAATGCATACTTAGCATAGTTATGATGTCAGTCTTGCGAGTACTTTGGATGAGTACTCACCGCTGCTTTGCTTTCTCTTTCCCCCTCGATACGATTCCGCGTTCAGACGATGGAACCCAGGAGATGGAGTACGCCGGAGACGACTGCTACACCACCGCTGGAGCCTACTACTACGTGGAGAGTGCTGACGCTCAGGAGTAGTTAGTAGGTTCCCAGGCAGGAGGCCTCGCCTCTTTCGATCCGCTGCTTATGTTTGTGCTAGCCTTCTTAAGGCAAAACTTGTTTAACTTATGTCTGTACTCAGATATTATTTGCTTCCACTGACTCGTGCTTGTCGAGCTTTGTATTCGAGCCCTCGAGGCCCCTGGCTTGTAATATGAAGCTGTATGACTTTAATTTGTCTCTAGTGTTGTGTTGTGATATCAATCAGTGAGTCCCTAATCTTGGTCGTACGCATTGTGTGTATGATTAGCGTACGGTCGAGATCGGGGGCGTCACAAGTTGGTATCAGAGCCGACTGCCTGTACGTAGCCCCCTTTCCAACTCCTTGGCCGAAGTTGAGTCTAGTACTTGAAAAACTTTTACTAACATTGTTGTGTGGCTTACGGGCCCACATCTCAATCGGGTGGTATTAGGATCTTTTATTCCTCGTCTATACTCTGGGTTCTGATCTCTCTTCTCTTTCAGGTTAAAGATTTTATTAACTCTAACTCTAGGTTCTCGCAACTACTTCCCCCGGAGAGCCCCTCATTTCAGACGATGGCTCGATCCATCAGAAGACTCCGAAGTTACTCTCTGATGTTCTCCCGAGAACTTGTGCTCGTCGATTTTGCGATTTCCTTCCATCGCCAACCCCTGCGGATAACTCCTCATCATTATCGAGGATTCGTTCGTCCCCAGTTGTTCTTGTCTTTCACAAAATTTCTTCGAAATGCTATCCGGTCTTCCAAAATCCTGAGCAGCCTATTGCTCTTGACTTTCTCACCTGCTTACATGGTGGTTAATTCCATATGTCTAGCAATATCCATTAAACCCCTCTGTTATTTTCATTTGAATTTATTGACTCAACCTGTGTGTGGATGCACGCAGCCATCAGTTGTTTATCATAAATTATCCGTCCGGCTCAGACATCTTTCCAAACCTGAGTTGGTTCTCGACAAATCAACTTTGACTGAATATCCATCTAAGTCCATTCAACTTACTTGTATTTGATCGGAGCATCTGATTTTGATACACCAACCTGGAAATCATAATTCCTTTGGTATTTAAGTATCTATATCATTCAGATAAACTCTAATCTGATGCCTTGCTTTCTTTCTTCCACTGATTGAGTTCCAATACTCATATCAGAACCCTTTGTGGGATGCCAAACCATTGTTGGGTTATTATCCGGTAGCATCCTTCACATTCAAAATTATTGTGATGTTCTTCCCCTGATACATGATGCCATTGGTAAATTGTGTCTTCTCCCTTTGATAAGTTGTATCCTATGCGTTTATCAGCCATGCTCTGTTGTCAAGCATGTGTTAATTACTCTTGAAGCTTGTGGTATATGTTCCTAAGATGCCCCGATGGGTTGAACCTATGCCTTCCTTAATTCGTGTGAACTCAAGAGTTTTCACGAGTCCTACTCTTCTGGTGTTTTGCCAGATAATCTTTCAAAGCTACAACCTGATTTGATACTTTACAACCGTGGTTCCGACCATGACTGTTCTTCTTTGATCCCATTTTCAGACCAGTTTAAGCACTTGTCTTCTGCGGATCAATACATCGGTCCAAGCTTTAATTCTGATCTACATCCGAGTATTACCCCTGGTATCTCGAGAAAATCATGGAGCTGCATAGCTTCTTATAAGCTCCTCATCAGCTATGTTTTCCTTCACTGATTCCTGTTTCCTCATGTTCTGAGTTGTTGGACACTCAAAGACACCGATAATTGAATCGAGTCCGCATTGCGATTCAACAACTCTTAGTAATTTTCTTTGCTTATGAGTTTGTGCTCGATCATGTCTTCCCAAGCTGTTTGGCTACATCATCATCGTCATGCTAAGGCTTGACCATACTATTTATATCCTTCATCCTCGGAACACAATTCCAACAGTGCTCTAAGCTTACATCGAGTTTGCAACGTCATGTTGGTTGTCTTGAAGGCAATTTCGACTCTGAGCTAGCACTCTAAACTGTGGTTCCGACCACCCTTCGCTTCATCATTTCTTTGCATGATGTCGTCACTGATCGATTACATCTTCAAGAGACTTCTCGGCAAATGTGTCGTGATCCTCATCAGCATTCTGGGCTCTTCCAGGATATCAATTAAATTCACGATGAGGGTAGCATCCTTGTCCGTGGTAATTGGCGTTGTCGTTGGCGACATCTTTGCCATCACCTTTCATTTCTTTGTTCCCGTGTTGTTTCCAACCGGAATACTGACAAATGGAATGTGATGTGTAAATTCAATACTTTTGGCATACCAACTTTATCATCTTGGAGTTAATGAACAATAAGTCCATTCTTAATGTATTGGCTGTTGAGTCAGCACTCTAACATTGGTCGTGCTACTTAGTCTGTATTTCGGGTGCACCTTTCGATTAATGTTTAATTGTGGATGTTTCCTTCGGGCATACCTCAATATATCATCTGGGTTTGTTCACTCAATCGTGGAGATCCTTCTTTGTGGGAATCTCGACGAATTGTTGCTGAGCCCATCAGCCACATCCTCATCTTCTTCGTGGTTCTTGATGAACATTGAAGCTAGTGTTGGAAACCTTGAAAGCATTATTTTTGTGCCTAGCTCATGAAGAATATGTTGGTTAAAAGAAGTGTTTTTCTATAAGTTCACGTGCAATATTGCCACCGTGCTTATGGGAATTTTTTTTTGTCTCGCTTCCTCTGGAATCGTTCCAATTCATTCAGGCCTGTGCGAAGTATTCTATGGTTTGATAGATTTGCTACTTTCACCCCATATGTATTTCCTAACACGCAAGGCCACTGATTGATTTGATTTGTCCTAGTCCAGACTTACACATAGAACTTTGATATCCTCTATGATGGTCCACAATCAGAACTTGATTGCCCTCCATTCTAGAAACTTCCATGTGGGCACGAATGTCTTGACCTCGTGTTCAGATGTCTTGTAGTCTGACTAATGATTCAAGTCTTGCTTCTGTCGTTCATTCCGAGATTCTTGCAACACCATCTCGTAGGTCTGTGTTGCATCCTTTTCTCCTCAGGCCTTCTTTGTCTGAAGTATCCTGACACCAACCATATCTGAATCTCGGACAGATATGATGATTGGAACAATATCAAGAATTATAACTTTGGTCTTTATTACTCGGTAAGGTGATGTTGTAGCTAGCACACCAGGCCGGATGACCTATTGTTATAATGCTTTGTTCAGCTAGGATTGCCATTCTTCCATGGGGAAATTTTAAGACTTATTTTTATAAGTTGTTCATACTGGATCCTTTGTGTATCCAAACTCCATCCTTTACTCGAAACGCCATATCATTGCCATCCCGAAGCATGAGTGTCGTATATCGATCACCAAAAGGAATAATGTAAACTCAATGCTAATCGTTTCTTGATCAATTATTCAAACACCATTGTATGGGAATGTCATGAATTTCCTCGCCCCTTTACCTAAATGGTTATCTACTTGCTATTCTGTCATGTATATCATGCTCTGCTTTTCCTTGGGAAATATATACTCCTAAAACTTGAGTATAACCACATTTTCCTTTCCATTGGTCTGTTAATGTGATAAACACATTTCCTTTCCATTGGTCTGTTTAATGTGATGAACACATTTTCCTTTCCATTGGTCTGGTTGATCTAATAATCATATTTTCCTTTCCATTGGTCTGTTTAACCTTTCTTGAGATTATATGATCTAAGCAGTAATAATTCTCTGCTTAGGTAAACACCTCGGTGAACAAGTCTATCAGTAAGATCCTGTTACTATTGCTGATAACATTCTGGTAACCGCCGGTGGCCGAGAACTTTGCCTATTGGTCCGCCTTGTTTCAACGAGGAGGAAAATGGTTCTATTCGTCCCCCGCCCTTGGTACCGACATTGTTGCCAGCATAACTGACAAGCTATCCTCTGACATGTCTTGTTACCATGACCGTGCAAGATGTCACCGCTCTTTCTACTCTTAACCCACATGTTGGGCCCATAACCCTCAGTTCCACAGGATCGAAACCTGACTCTCTTGTACATCCTTGATTCTAAAGTATCCCTTTCACTTGGCTTCGTATGTAATTCCCGAGCCACCTTCCAAGGGATGATCTATTCTTTTATCAGACGCGATATTTATTCTCGTTGCTCTGAACTTCCCCCCTTTCTACATCTGATTAGGCATCGAATGATTGCCTACCCGTTTGGAACTTTATACCATCGCTTTTTGCTTTCAGTGATTCCTTGAGTCTTAACTCGAGAAATAAATCTTGTCTTCTTCCCTGAGTTCACCGTCAGGTACGTTCTTCCAGAGTTTTCCTTCTTATCGCATTCGTAGGACGATGAAGATCCCGAAGAAAGGATGACGACTCCATCAGATTGACCTGAATCAGAGTAACAGATACCTCTACAAGAAGGACCAACCTCTTCGGTGAGAGCAGCCAAGGACGAGAAGACTCGTTAGAATTTCATAGCCAAACTTCCCCCTTACTTCTACCTCTTAATTCTCAGGACGAGAATTTCTTTTAGTAGGGGAGAGTTGTGACACCCTGGATTAAGTGCTACAGTGATCTTGGTAATTAAGCTACAATAATGTGAGGATTAGGCTAATCCATTTTTGCTAATCCAATTATGGTCACTGTTGCAATCAAAGGCAAATTCAAATTCTTATCCAATTCAAAATTTAATTGAAAAGTGATTTTGAAAGTGTTGCAAACCTGAAAATAAAAATCATGAATGGGTTTCAAATAAATTCCCTAGTAATATTAAAATTATAACCTACAATTATGCAACTGTTTTGGTGCCTCAAAACTATTTTATGAGTGGCCCAAAACAATTAATTAAATGCCTTTTCCTTTATGAAAATTCCAAACTTGATTCAAATGCCCCCAAACTTTTTGTGACATTACTGAATATCGCAAGGTATTTACTAGAGCCTTTCACACATTTTTATTAAAAAGAAATAAAGCTAATATAAAAAGAAGCAGAAAGTCTCAAAGCAAAAAAAATAAAGAAAAAGAAAAGGAAACCTACTGGGCACTTAGGCCCAAGTGCTACAGGCTAGCCCAGCCCACCGGGGCCAGCCTTTCCCTTACCTCCCACCAGCGCCAGGGAAAGCCTGGGCGCGCCATAGCGCCGACGCTCGCGCACGGCCATCGGGCGCACCCTCGTGGATAAGACCGAGCCCCGCGGTCCTCTCTCTCACCCCGCAAACCATAGGACCCCCCCCAGATTCCCCCATCCGCGTCTCCCTCGCCCCCCGAGCTCTCTCTTCCTCTCCAGAACGCGACCGTCGCCGCTCGCCGTCGCAGCCGCGGCCACCGACCTCGCCTCGCCTCGCCGCTGTGTCTCCTAGCTCCGCCATCGTCTTCCACATCGCCTGGATCCAGCCGTTGGAGCCGGGGTGCCTCGCAGCTCTCGTCTCGAGCCCTTCCCCAACCTCGGCCGCTGCCGCTCGCCGCCGTCGATTCGCTGCACTGCTGCTACTAAGACTGTCGCCGGGCCTCCTTGCGCCTTCCCGGTGAGCCACAGCTCCTCCCCGCTCTCGTCTCCTCGCTCCAACGTGCCCGTAGACGCCGTCCCGCATGTGCCCGAACGCATCACCGTGAAGCTCGTCGCCGGCGAGGCTCCGGTGACCAAATGGTCACGGGCCCGCGTTCGTTAGCATTGCCGCATCGCGTACCCCTTGCCTGGCCCTTTATTTCGCCCGCTAGCGCACCGCGTCGCCGTAGCCGTAGCCCACCCGAGAAGCTCGCCGCCGGCGACGTCGTAGCGCTTCGTTCCGGCCACCCCAGCCGCTCCGGCCACCACCACTCGATGCGGCCGAGCTCAGGCTCTCGAATGAGCCTAGCCACGCTCCTCCCCGTGCCCTGTACGCGTTTTCCGGCGACACCCGAGGCCGCGCCGCCGCGAAACGGATTCGCCGGCGTGATTCCGGCGAGTCACTGGTCGTCATCCGACGTGGCCCGACAGTTTGGGTCCCGTGTGACGCTGACGGCTGGGCCCCGTTGACCTGTTGACTGGGTCAACCACTGACTAGGCACCCACAGTCACTGACATGTGGGTCCCGCCGTTTAAAATGATTTTAAATAAATAGAAAATCTATTAATTAATTAATTAAAACACTAATCGGTCACTGACAGTAGGCCCCACCCACTAATTAATCTGAAATTAGATTAAATAAATCCTAATTAACTACTGTCTCACTGACCAGTGGGACCCACTGGTTAGGTTTGACCTGGCCAGTCGACTGTTGACCACTGACGTCAGCATGGCCTCACGGTGACGTCACCAGACACTATTCTGGATAATGTTGATTTAAATAAATAAAATAAATTCCAGAAATTCAGTAAAACTTTAGAAAATAATATCTTTTAAACCGTAACTCGGATAAAAATAATTTATATATGAAAGTTGCTCAGAAAAATCCCACGAATCCAAATACGCTGTCTGTTCATCTGTCACATGCTCCTAGCATGATGAATATGGACATTTAGCATTAGGATCATCTGTCCGGTAGTAGCACGAGACCCGGGAAAATATCGTCAGATATTCTTCCGACCCGTCTGCGACGTGTGGTACTGCGTTTGTGCATGCTTAGCTCTACATATTGCCATGTCATGCATCGTGATGCATTTGCCTGCTTTATATTTATTGTTTCTCCCCCCTCTTCTTACCGGTAGACCCCGAGACTGACGGTGCTGCCGGGTACGACTACGCCGTTGACGATCAGGCCTTTTGCCGCAGAGCAGCAAGGCAAGCAAACCCTCCTTGAGCATTCCGATATCGCCCATTTGTTTCCCTCTTATTCTTGCATTAGATTTTTGCTACTGTATTAGTTAGCTCCTATTCTGATGCATAGCCTGTTTTTGATAAACTGTTACTATACCTGCAATCATATCAACTGCTTAGTATAGGTTGATCAGTGAATCCCCAGTGACCCCTTAGTCCCAGTTGCCCCTGCTTCTTCATCGACGACTCGACGACTCGAAGACCCGAAGACTCGGTCAACCGACCGACGAGCCAGGCCCCTCACATCACCGCACACCCCTTAAGTATGGCACTGCAAAGCTACTACCGAGTGCCGAGGGTGATACCTCACTTAGCACTCCCGGTGTTAATTCTGTAGCATAGCTAATCGGTCGTGGGTATCGAGGGTGATTCCTCCTTCCCATTTATCGATAGCGACTCTTTCCATACACATACCTCGAGTGGGATCCATCGAGGGTGATTCCTCGGCTATCCACTTGGTGTATAAACACACAGTTACTTCAACTTGATTTTGTTTACATGTGAAAGACGGGACTGGAGGGACAGGCGGTACCACCCTGGTTGAGGTGGACCTGAGTTCCCGACAGTCTTGAGACGGGTCGGCCCCAAGGTTACCCGTGTGTGAGATGTGGTGGGATGCGCTGGTAAGGCATCCAAAGGGTTATGTTGAGGCATGGACGGGCAGGAGAGGCCCTTGCCACACATCCTCGAGTCGGGGTGACGGGACCGCATTTAATGGGTCGCGCTTGCCCCGCATTAATAAAATGCTAATGGGTTGGGTATTTGATCTGAGTTGGGTCGTTGGCCTTTTTACGCACCAAACCATCGCGTGGGAGAAGTTATGGGTACTCAGCATCGTTGTATCAGCCGAAGCTCTTCGGACGTCAGCAATGGAGCGGCGCGCGCCGGATTGGACTGGACGGTACAGCTCTTGGACTGGAGTGTGCTAGGTCTGCTTCCGGCCGCCCACGCATCGTGTAGGAGCGCAGAGGGCAAGTGGGCCCACGACCCCTTTGTGCTTAGGATTTAGACCGGCGGGCTGGCCTCTTCGTTGAGCCTCGGTGGGGCGACGACGTGCTGCTATCCAGAGACCGGGCATGACCCAGGAAAGTGTGTCCGGCCAAAGGTGATCAGGCGTGTTGGAAATGCGGTGCACCCCTGCAGGGAAGAAATTATCTATTCGAATAGCCGTGTCCACGGTAACAGGACGACTTGGAGTTGTACCTTGACCTTATACAACTATAATTGTGACTTTAATTTGAAATGAATGTGGCTCCGAGATTGCTTCCTCGCAGGGAGTGGAGGAAGAATCTCTGGGCGTGGTTAGTTAAATAAAATTGCTACAATAATATGACTATATATGAGATACCAGTCTACTCTCTTCTAATGCTGCAAGATGCTGAAGATGCTAGTCTTCGATAGGACTAGGCCTTCCCCTATTCTTGCTTTCTGCAGTCAGTCCAGATATAACCCCTCCCCTTGATACTGATGCATACTTAGCATAGTTCTGATGTCAGTCTTGCGAGTACTTTGGATGAGTACTCACCGCTGCTTTGCTTTCTCTTTCCCCCTCGATACGATTCCGCGTTCAGACGATGGAGCCCAGGAGATGGAGTACGCCGGAGACGACTGCTACACCACCGCTGGAGCCTACTACTACGTGGAGAGTGCCGACGCTCAGGAGTAGTTGGGAGGTTCCTAGGCAGGAGGCCTCGCCTCTTTCTATCCGCTGCTTATGTTTGTGCTAGCCTTCTTAAGGCAAAACTTGTTTAACTTATGTCTGTACTCAGATATTATTTGCTTCCGCTGACTCGTGCTTGTCGAGCTTTTTATTCGAGCCCTCGAGGCCCCTGGCTTGTAATATGAAGCTGTATGACTTTAATTTGTGTCTAGTGTTGTGTTGTGATATCAATCAGTGACTCCCTAATCTTGGTCGTACGCATTGTGTGTATGATTAGCGTACGGTCGAGATCAGGGGCGTCACAGTTCCGCTCTACGCAATGTGTATTTCTTGGATATAGTGCTCAACACTAAGGTGTCAAGTGTCTTTATGTATCTTCTTGTCATGTCTATATATCATGTGATGTCGTGTTCGAGGAAACAAAATTCCCCTTTGCAAAGCCTCATCCCAACATCGGTGCTTTTTGATACATCTCCAATGTATCTATAATTTTTTATTGTGCCATGCTGACATATTATCATTCTAGGATACTTTTTGGGTATTCATTTACCAATTTATAATATTTTTGAGCACTAACTTATTGACCCAGTTCCCAGTGCTAGTTCCTGTTTTCTGCGTGTTTTTGCCTTTTCAGAGTTACAATACTAAACAGAGTCCAATTGCCACGAAACTTTTTGGTGATTTTTTTTGGATCAATACAAGACCTAGAAGCTTCGAAGGAGGGCAAGGAGATGCACCAGGGGCCCACAAGCCATCTGTCTGTGCCCCCAGGGGGGCGCGACCAGATATGTTGGCCCCCTGGAGCCTCTCCCGACGTCGTTCTCTGGCCTATAAATTCACATCTACCCTAAAAACACCAGAAGTGCTCCCGAAACACTTTTCCGCCGCCGCAAGTCTCTATTCTGACGGGAGGCCATCTACACCTCCATTCTGGCACCCTGCCGGAGGGGAGATCGATCACGGAGGGCCTCTTCATCAACCTTGCTGCCCTCACCATGATGTGTGAGTAGTTCACCACAGACCTACGGGTCCGTAGGTAGTACCTAGATGGCAATCTCTCTCTCTCTCTCTCTCTCTCTCTCTCTTGATCTTCAATACAATGTTCATCACATCTTTCCCTTGATCTATCCGATGTAATCCCTTTGTATGGTGTGTTTGTTGGGATCCGATGAATTGTGAGTTTATATTCAGATTATTCATGAAAAGTATTTGAGTCAAACCTGATTACTATGATTCTTATTTGCATGATCATCATAGCTTCGTAATGCTCTCCGATCTATTGATATGGTTTGGCCAACTAGATTGATATTTCTTCGGTGCGAGTGGTGCATTCTAGTAGGTTCAACCTGACGAGTTTCTATATCCCAGTGACAGAAGGGGACAAGTTGCGTCTTTGTGTTGTTGCTACTAAGGATAAAACGATGGGGTTTATTCATATTAATTGAGTATACTTTGTCTACATCATGTCGTCGTTCTCCAAGCATTACTCCATTTGTCATGAACTTAATACGTAGAGAGGCAAGCGTAGAAGCACTCTTGAAGTGGAGTAATAGTAGTAGGTGCAGGCAGGAGTCGGCCTATTTGCTTATGGACGTGATGCATATATACACATGATCATTGTCGTGAACATCGCATAATTATTCAATTTTCTATCAATTGCCCAACAGTAATTTGTTTACCCACCGTATGCTTTGCTTATGAGAGATGCCACTAGAGAACTCTACGGCCCCCGTATCTAATCACTTATATATTCGCAAACGCTATCATTACCTTGCTGTTATTTATTACCTTTTATTTTATTTTGCACTTTACTATTATCTACAATTATCTACACAACTCACTTGCTTGCAAATAACGAGATCAAGAGGATTGACAACCCTCTTGCCGGCGTTGGGTGCAAGTTTTTTGTTCTTTTGTGTGCAGCCGCTGAAGACGGTTGAGGATTGGTATTACTATTGGTTCGATAAACTTTGGTTTCATAACAGATGGAAATACTTACCCACTTTGTGCTGCGATTACCCGTTCCTCTTCACGGAAAACCCAACGCAGATCACGTGTATCAGGAAGGATTTCTGGCGCCGTTGCTGGGGAATACCATTACCAACTATCAAGTAACTTCGCACAAAATTTCATTCACTCGTTCTTCTTTTTATTTTCTGTTATATTTAGTTTGTCTCATAAAAATCAAAAATACAAAAATATTTACCTTTGCTTGTTACTAGTTTTTTCTTGAAGTCATGGCTAGTTTTTCTTTTGTGCGTGCCACTCCCAATAATGATGTTATCAATTTTACACAAAGGGGAGGATAAAGTTTGAAGGATGCATGGTATAGGATGTGCCATGCCCAAAATAAAGCAACTAATAAGCTATCCACCATCAAATTGCTTCATAATTTCTATGTTGGTGTGACAACTTGGTATAGGTTTGTCCTTGACACCATAACCGGTGGGAACTTCTTAATGTGTCATACTTTGGATGCTTATAATGCAATTCAAAATCTTGTTGGAACACCACCCATTATCGTTAATGAAACCAATTTTACATTGGAACATGTTATGCAAAGGCTTGATGCTATT
Organism: Elymus sibiricus; assembly: GCA_039707655.1. Taxonomy (NCBI): domain Eukaryota; kingdom Viridiplantae; phylum Streptophyta; class Magnoliopsida; order Poales; family Poaceae; genus Elymus; species Elymus sibiricus. Next base: position 416,616,835 of record CM077675.1, read on the forward strand.
GAAAAGAAAATGATCACTAGTGAGCCTATTGAGGAGTTAGATAAAAAACTTCATAATCATATCACTCAATTTGGGTCACGGGTAGGAATAACTTTGAAAACTTTAAAGGAAAAAGATGCCACTATTGATAAGAGGGTAGAACAAGGATTGAGTAGAATTGATAAAATGGAGGAGGTTATTGACAAAGTGAGCTCCGCTTTCACACCATCCAAAACTAGTGCTAGTAGCTCACAATACAAAAATCCCAAGTTCATATTTATTCGTAAGAGAATTAGTACACCTCCTTCCAAAGGAAACGAAGATCTCAAAATGATTAGTGTTCACCCCAACTTTTTGAACTTGATAAAGGGACCTATGGTCAAGCCTTTCATTGTTCATATTAATCATAGTTGTGTTATCAAGGAGCTGAATGTCAAAGATGACAACACTTGAAACTATGCATTATGCCTAGCTAGGGGCATAAAACAATAGCGCTTGTTGGGAGGCAACCCAATATGTATCTTTATTTTTGTTTTTACTTTCTGTTTTTGTGTCATAACATGATTTTTGCCTCTGTAATGATTGTGTTTTTATGTTTTAATTAGTGTTTGTGCCAAGTAAAGCCTTTGGGATGACTCACAAGATGAGTAGAAACGATGCTGAATCTGAAATAGAAACTTTGACTCCAGTGCAGGAATTTTCATTTTTTACTGGAGAGTGATAATGATCTAAAATTTTAAAACATTATGTCTATACAAATTCTTTACGTTCTCCTAATTTTTCAGAATTTTTAGAGTTACAGAAGTATGGGCTCTTTACAGATTGCTACAGACTGTTCTGTTGTAAACAAATTCTGTTTTGCTTGCATAGTTTGCTTGTTTTGATTATGCCATGGACTATATCGGGGGGTGTAAGCCATGGGGAAGTTAGAATACAGTAACTATTATGCAAAAATGAATTTGAATCAATTTATCACAGTACCTCAAGTATGCAATATGTTTCTTATACTAACGGATCTCATGAAGTTTTGTTGAGTTTTGTGTGATTGAAGTTTTGAAGTTTTGGGTGTGATCACGATGGACTACGGAATAAGGAGTAGAAAGAGCCCAAGATTGGGGATGCGCAAGGCACCCCAAGTAAAATTCTAAGGAGACTCAAGCGTCTAAGCTTGGGGATGCCCCGGAAGGCATCCCATCTTTCGTCTCAATCCATCGGTATGTCACTTGGAGCTATATTTTTATTCATCACATGATATGTGTTTTGCTTGGAGCGTCGTTTGCTTTTGTTTGCTTTTACTTTCAGTTTGTCACAATCATCATTTTCTGGACACACCTATTTGATAGAGACACACCTTCATGATAATTTTCTAGAATACTCTATGTGCTTCACTTATATCTTTTGAGCTAGGCAGTTGCTCTAGTACTTCACTTATATATTTTTGAGCACGGTGGCGTGTAGATTTTATAGAAATATTATGCTCTCGTTCTTCACTTATATTTGTTTGAGAGCTGAGTAATAGTGACGGTAATTTGCATGGGTCATAAGACTAGTCCAAGAATAATAGGTATTTAATGAATGATAATCAAAACCATCATGTAGCACATATAAAGAAGTTGTGGATTAATGACATTGATGTAGTAATATGAAAAATGTGTGAGTCCAAAAAATTTGATTCGTAGAAGTGTCGAGATTAAGCGGTGTTAACTTGTTATTCATCTAAAAATTAATGAGGCATGGTGATGATGTGTGAGCATTTATATTCCTCGTTAAAATCCTAGTGTTGTTTTGAGTGGGGGGGCGCGATGGTTAACTCCTACCAACCTCCTCCCTCGGGGCATGAGAGGAGTACTTTGATTTGTGATAAAACTAATAAAACTTTGCAATAAGTATGTGAGTTCTTTATGACTAATGTGACACCATGGACATACGCATCTTCACCTTCTCATATTAGCTAGCCTCTTCGGTACCGTGCATAGCCCATTCTCACCTCGAGGATCGGTGCAAATATTCGCCGGTGCATCCAAACTCCGTGACATGATACGCTCTGTTGCACATAAGCCTCATTATATCCTCCTCAAAACAGCCACCATACCTACCTATTATGGCATTTCCATAGCCATTCCAAGATATATTGCCATGCAAATTCCATCGTCACTTCATATGACTAGTTTTTTCATCATCATAATGCTTTGCATGATCGTATAGAGCTGACATAGTATTTGTGGCAAAGCCACCGTTCTTCATATTTTTGATACATGTCACGCTAGATCATTGCACATCCTGGTACACTGCTAGAGGCATTCATATAGAGTCATATCTTCTTATCAGTTCTTCATGTTGAGTTGTAAGTAAATAAAAGTGTTATGATCATCATTATTAGAGCATTGTCCCAGTGAGGAAAGGATGATGGAGACTATGATTCCCCCACAAGTCGGGATGAGACTCCGGACAAAAAATGAAAAAAAAATGGGGGAGGCCAAATGAGCCCACCATATAAAAAAAGGAGAAAATGGGGGAGGAAAAAAAAAGAGAAAAGCCCACCATAAAAAATGAGAGCAAAGAGAGAAGGGACTTTGCTACTATTCTTTACCACACTTGTGCCTCAAAGTGGCACCATGTTCTTCATATAGAGAGTCTCCTATGTTGACACTTCCATATGCTAGTGGGAATAACCTTTTCATATAATAAACTTGGCTTGTATATTCCTATAACGGGCTTCCTCAAATGCCCGAGGTCTTCATGAGCAAGCAAGTTTGATGCACACCCCACCTAGCTTCAGTTGAGCTTTCATACACTTATAGCTCTAGTGCATCATTTGCATAGCAATCCCTACTCCCCACATTGATATATATCGATGAGCATCTCCATAGCCTGTTGGTACGCCTAGTTGATGGAAGACTATATTCTCCACTTTTTACCCCTTTGATACTGTAAGTGCATCTAGTGCCCCTTAGTGATTTAGGTGTATTGAAGACTTAAAGGTTAAGGGACTAATATGCGTGTGAGTGTACACAGGCTCTAGAAGTCGCTGAGGAGTTTGATATATACAAAGAATGTCGACCCCTAAAAATGAATGTCTTCAGGTGAAGACTTTGATATTCCCTGAAGACTTTGAAGATGAAGAATTTGGTGTGACCTTGAAGATATCGATACAAGGACTATGAAGCGTGAAGACTTGTGTTTTTGTAGTTTCATTTCCTTTATTTGAGTCATAGGAAACACCGTACTGTTAAAGGGGGTCGAGGTAATACTACGAAAGAATTTCCATGTGGTGCTCATCTCAAAGCCTACACATACCCAAAACCTTCGAGTGAAGCCTTTGGAAATCAGTTCAATCAATTTCTTTAGTGACAGAGACGAAGTTCTTCTGTTCTCTGAGGAATTTGTCTTGACTGAGGAGTTAGGATTTCGCCAGTGCGAATTGCCTACCGTGAGGAATATGATAGCCCTGAGGAATTTGAGAGTTCAAATCTTTGACCGTTGTTGTGCCTTGCACCAGCTGTCCAAATATCTTATCCACACATAACGGTCATATCATTAGGGGCATTTATGTCATATCATGTCGGGTTGCACCCTGGCTATAAATAGCCGCCCCCCGCAACCACTAGTTGGTTGGTTGCTCAGAGAGAGATTGACAAGTGTCATTTGAGAGCAACCCATCCTCTGAGGACTTTGAGAGAAAATCATCAGTGAGGAAAAACACAAAACCTAAACCACCAAAACCCAAAGTGATTGAGCATCACTGAAGAGATTGTTCCTATGTGGAGCCGACGCTTTTTACCTTTGAAGACTGTGCATCTTCCAGACGGTTCGGCGTCATGGTCTAGAGCATCCAAGAGGAAATTGTGGATCGCCGGGTGACCGAGTTTGTGAGGGTTTGGAAGTCTACCCTGAAGACTTACCACGAGTGTTGGGTGAGGTCTGTGTGACCTTAGCTCAAGGAGAATACGGTAAGGACTGTGTGTCTTTTGGTTTAAATACCAAGCCGCTCCAAACCAGACGTACGACTGTCACAGCAGTTGGAACTGGGTCATCAAATCATTGTCTTCATCGAGCTCCTGGTTCTATTTCCTCAACCTTTTCATTTCCTCGAAGTACTTGTTGATAAATATGATTGTTACTGTTTGAAGAATTTGACTGATGACTTTCTCAATTTCCTCATCTCAAATTCTTCAGTCACTTTGTCTACTGCCTGCTTATCCTGTTCACACTTTTCATGCTTTGTGTATGTTTCATTTCATCATGATGACTATGCTACAATTATGTTTCGCATGTACTTGAGTACTTATTCCACTGCTCGTACTTTGTCACTTAGCAAATTCCTTAACCAGTAATTCCTTAGTGACGAATTTCTAAAAATCGCCTATTCACCCCCCTCTAGTCGATATAACACACTTTCAATTGGTATCAGAGCAAGGTACTCCTTTGTTCTGTGTGATTTTGGTTTAACCACCTGGAGTTTTAGTTATGTCGACTGCAGGCATGATCAAGGTCTCAGCTGGGTGCCCTACCTTTGATGGGACGGACTACCCCTACTGGAAGAACAAGATGCGTATGCATCTTGAGGCAATTGACAACGATCTCTGGTATGTTGTGGAAAATGGTGTTCCCTCCGTTACTCCCACTATCAACGCTGCTCATGTGAAGAGATTCAAGCAACTCAATTCTCAAGCAAAGAATATCATATGTGGCCATCTGAGCAAAGGTCAGTATGGCAGAGTGAGTGCTTTGGAAACCGCTAAGCTTATCTGGGATAGGCTATCCAAAGTCAATGAAGGTGTCTCAACTCAGCGTGATTCTCGAGTTGATGTTCTTCGCAATCTCTTCTGCTTCAAAAGACTCGACAACGAAAACGTTCAGCAAACTTTCAATCGTCTCACTGATATCTCCAATGAGCTCCAGGTTCTTGGTGCCACTGATATCATAGACCATGAAGTCGTAAAGAAACTGCTGAGATCTCTTGATTCCTCATTCGATACACTTGCTTTGATGATCCAAGAACGTGGAGATTACAAGTCACTTGATCCCGCAGATATTCTTGAGAGACTCAATACTCATGAATTCGAACAAGCTGAAAAGAGAGACCTCTACGGACCAAGCTATGGAAGAACGCGTGCACTGAAGGCAAAAGCAATTTCCTCATCTGAAGGCGAAGATTCTGATAGTAGCCTTTGTGATCCTGAAGAACTGAGTCAGGAGCTAGCAATGCTCGTAAGGAAATTCCAGAAGTTCTCAAGGAGAGGCCGATTTGGAAAATCTTCAATAAGTGGCATGAAGAAATCAGAATCCTCATCAAGCGACTACAAGAAAAGAACTTGTCACAAATGCAAGAAGTCTGGCCACTACATCGCTGACTGTTCTCCATGGGAAAAATAATCAAAGAAGAAGAAATACAAAGATGAGAGTTCTGATGACTCGAAGAAAAAGAAGAAATCTTCAAAGTCCTCATCTCCAAAGTCCTCATCGCACAAGAAGAACAGCTCCAGAAAGGCTCAGACACTTATTGGCAAGGAAATGGATTCTGAAGAAGAATCTGAAGAATATGAGGAAGAGGAGGAATCTGAAGAGGAGTCTGACTCTAGTGTTGCTAGCCTAGACCTCGCTACTGCTTTCGTTAGCAAGTCAATCTTCAACACTGAGGAAAGTGATGATGACTCCAACCCTGACAATGATGACTTTGCTCCCACCTATTGCTTCATGGCAAAAGGTGCCAAGGCATCCACAGAGTGCCCCTTCTTTGACGGCACAAATTATCCTAAGTGGAAAGTTCTCATGCGGAAGCATCTCATATTGAAGAACAGCGAGTTATGGACTGTTACGGAATTAGGACTGACGGATCTCTGCAAGATGGCCAATGCTGAGGACATTCATAAGTATACATAGTTTGATGCTGTCGGTGCACTAATACAGGGGTACCCAGTGCCCCAGACTTATGCACAGGCGGTAGTAGCTGAGCCCTTCTATGTTCGTTTAATCCCAGCGAATGATCAAGACCGGACTCCAACAAGCCCAACGCGGCAGCCCAAACCTAGACTGCAGCGCGCCAAGCACGTCCCCGGCGCTTGTCGGGGACCAAGACGTGCGCGCCTTCTGAAGACCCGGCAAGCCATTCCCCGGCAGGCGCGAGCTAACCAGCTACCGCTGCACCGCATCGCTATGTCAGTCACTTATCAATGCGGTGTCGAGCCCTCAAGCGGTTAAACAGCTCTCGCTAAGCACGTGGCGGCGCGCCAGAAGACAAGTTATGCCCAGTTGACACCCGCCCTGCAGCGTGTCAAGACCATAAGCAATGACCGGCCAAGCGGTGGCAAGAGCTTGCCGGGGATGCACCCCCGAGCGCCACCTAGGCTAGTAATCATGGTATTTTGTACTAAATGCCAGAGTTAGGTATGATAGCTCTGCTAAGCTATCTAATCAATAGATAATGACTGTTTTTCCATTGTGGTAACCCCTTGCACTATAAAAGGAGGCCCAAGGCTACCTAGCTCAGGATTCGCACCCTCGAACATTTGTACTCACCTAGCAGCTCTTTCCCCGAAGGCAACCCTTGCCGGGATAGAGTGTGAGGTACTACTTGTGTTCTCCCAATCAAATCCACCAAAGTAGGAGTAGGGTTTTACGCTTAGCAGTGGCCCGAACCTAGATAAAATGCTCGTGTCCCGATCGTCACGCCATCTCATGCTCTCCGCTCTTCGTGCAACGTGACCCCCCTGCCGAACCACAAGGGGCCTCTGGTCCCATAGGTGATTGCGAGCATCCGTGCCCCGACATCTTTGGTGCGCCAGGTAGTGGGCGTGCATCATTTGCGTGAACCTGAGTTCGTGAACGGCAAACCAGTCTTCATCATCATCTTCTTCAACAATGGCTCCCAAGAAGAAATCCGGTGCAGCCATGCATCCTTCCACTTCAAAAGCCCCTTCGCACGCGGCCGCCGGCGCCGTCGACACCACGGCGGCTGCGGGTGAGGCGAGCGCCGTGGACGACGCGGCCGACGCAGGTGGTGCCCCGTACAGTCTTTCACGGCCGGGGATGGAGCAGGAGGCGCCGGAGGGGAGCGACTACAACAACTTGGCGAGCCCGGCCCGGCGCCACGGGCGAGGGAAACAACCGTTCATCACCTCCCCGTCGCGCGGACGGCCACGGTCGCCTCGGCGACGCCCGGTCCAGTGCGAACCATGACCCTCCGGGCGCACCCACCACTGGTAAGACTACTGGGCGTGCGCCTCGTGCGGAATGAGACGGAGCGCCGAGCGGAGCCGCAGCACCGCAGGATCGCCCCCTGCACGCCAGACAGCCCCAGCGAGTGGCGCACGGCATCAAGAACGCGGCGACGCTTCTCTTGGTCCTACCAGGAGTCGAGCGACGTCACGGTCCGCCTCTTTCGCCATGCCGTACACCGCAGAGGAAGCCATGGCATGAGTCCAGATGTTGCTCAACTTCATGCCAGCAGCTGATAAGATGGATGAATGGAGAGCCACCATTCAGAGTTTCGTTTCCTTTGTTGAAGCCAACAAGCCCCAGCATGCAGAGCCGTCGCGACATACACGAACAGCAGCGGCAGCCCGGACCGGCGAGCGCGTCGAAGGGGCTACCCCCAACGGTGCAATCCCCTCCGCCACAACAGGCCTAGAGGCAGCCGCAGCAAACTTCGCATGCTGATGAGCACGATGAGGCGTCCATAGTCTCGTCTGGCCCGCGCGACCACCGGGATCAACGGCGCGTCCTTGAAGACCGGCGGAAAGAAGACGCGCGCATCACCATCGAGCGACGCCGGGAAGCCCACCGTCAATCCGATAGGCGCAATGGTCCAGACGTCGGCGACCCGGCGCCCAGTGCTGGCGCGTACCTTCCCTACGAGGTTGGTTGCCCTGCCTTCACTAGCGAGCTGTGACGGGTCCGCTGGCCGTCGACCCGAGCTTTCAAACCCGAGCTGCCTGAAAAATACAACGGGAAGCTAAACCCGACAGAGTTCTTGGGCATATACACGATAGTTGTTCAAGCTGCCGGAGGAAGAGATGAAAAAGTGCTCGCCAACTATTTCCCTTTGGCACTTAAGCCAAACATGAGATCGTGGCTGATGCATCTACCGGAGAATTCAATTTCGTCTTGGGCTGATCTATGCAACGAGTTCGTTGGCGCCTTCACCGGTGGTCATCAAGAACCAGGCCAGCCTAGCGATCTTCAAGTCCTCCCGCAAAAGGAGGGAGAAACCCTAAGGAAGTACATCCAGAGATTCAGCCGAGTGCACCACAACATCCCAGAGATCCATCCCGCAGCTGTGATTGCCGCGTTCTACTCGAACGTGCGCAACAGGAGGATGCGAGCCAAGATGAATGTCAAGCTCCTCAAGATTGTCAATGATCTTTACACCTTGGCGGATAAATGTGCTCGAGTTGAAGAAGGAAGGCGACTTCCCGGGGAGGAGGCGGGCGTCGAAATGGATTCCGATGATGACGACGACGCCCCGACCCGAAGGGAAGGACCAGGAAGCGCAACAAGAAGCGTAAGGGAAAGGCAGTATTGGTTGTCGAGAGCTTCGGAGACCTCAGCGCAAGCAAAAAGGCGAAAGCCGAAACCCCCGGCAAGGGAGTTGCCTCGTGCGCTGATTGCCGGGAGGCTGCTGCCGCTGAGAAGACCGAGAAGTCCAACGAGCCGTACTGCAAAATTCACCGCACCAAGGGCCATGATCTCTAGGAATGCCGACAGGTCGAGCAACTTGTTGAGAAGCAGAGGGCCAAGTACGAGAAATGCGACAAGGAAAAAAGCCAAGACGGCGCTGCCGGGAAAGGCCGTGGCGGCAGAGGAGGTCGCCGCGGCAAAACCCCGCAGCAAAAGGAAAAACCCGCCAGAGGCCGAGAAAAAAGGAAACAGACGATATGAGTGAGGATGAGGATAATGATGAGGATTCCAGCGGCAGGGAGTTCCATAAAGCAACCGAAGCCATGTGCGTTGACGGGGGTGCATCCTTGCATTTCTCTCACCGCCAGCTCAAGCAGTGGGAGTGCAAGGTCAATGTTGTGGAACCAACCGCAGAATCTAGGAAGCCACTCAATTGGTCCCGCACGCCTATCATCTTCGATGAAGAGGATCATCCTAACCGTACCACTACGGTCGGATGTTTGCCATTGTTGGTTTCTCCGACAATTCGCAACCTCAAGGTGTCCAAGATGTTAGTTGACGGCGGGGCAGGATTGAACTTAATCTCCCCTAAAGTGGCTGAGAAACTACAGATCCTTAATGAAGAGCTCGAAGCCATGGGTACATTCCAAGGAATCAACCCCGTCAGGAGCCGTCCCAAAGGAAAGATCACTCTGCCAGTGACGTTTGGGAAGAACTGAACTTCCGGACAGAGAGGATAGTGTTTGACGTCACCGAGATCCTGCTGCCCTACAACGGAATCCTCGGTTTCCCAGCTCTGGCAAAGTTCATGGCGGCATCCCACTATGCCTACAATACCTTGAAGATGCCAGGGCCCATTGGAGTCATTTCCATTCCATCCGACAAGAACGCAGTTATCTGCGTGGACCAGATGTTTCGTGACGCGGTAGCAGCTGAAGCCACAGAAATCCCAGCTCCCGCCAAGAACACAAAAAAGTTGAAGAAAGCTAGCAGGAACACCGGCAAGGACTCTGGGAAGCGCGCCTCTTCGGAGTGTGCTGTACCTGACGATGACCTGCTGGGGAGTTCCACTAGCAAGAAGACCAGGGTCACCTATCCTGAGACGAAGAAAATCTCGGCAAGGCTGGACGGCACTGGTGGTACGTTCACCATCAGTGCTACCCTTACTGACAAATAGGAAAGCGCGCTCGTTACCTTCCTGTGGGAGAATGTCGATGTGTTTGCCTGGCAACCACCTGACATCCCCGGTGTTCCCAGGGAGGTAATTGAGCACCACCTTGCTGTCTGTCCTCATGCCCGGCCCGTCAAGCAAAAGGTTAGGAAGCAAGCCCTGAAGCGGCAACAGTTCATTGCCGAGGAAATCAAGAAGCTTGAAGCAGCTGGTTTGGTCAGAGGGGTGCTGCATCCAACTTGGATGGCAAATCCGATGGTGGTACGTAAGGCAAATGGGAAATGGAGGCTTTGCATAGACTTCACTGACTTGAACAAAGCTTGCCCGAAGGACCCTTTCCCCTTGCCGCGCATAGATCAGATTGTTGATTCCACCTCCGTATGTGACTTGCTCTCGTTTTTGGATGCCTACTCCGGATACCACCAGATATTTATGACTAAAGAAGATGAGGAGAAGACCGCATTCATAACTCCCTGTGGCACGTACTATTTCGTGCGTATGCCCTTCGGGTTAAAGAGTGTTGGTTCAACCTTCGCTAGAGCAGTTCAGATTGGTTTTGGACCTCAGCTGCAAAGGAATGTGGAAGCCTACATGGATGACATCGTGGTCAAGACCAAGGATGAAGCCACTCTCATACAAGATCTGGAAGAAACCTTTGCGAACTTGCGCAAGATCAACCTGAAGCTCAACCCTGAAAAGTGCGTGTTCGATGTCCCATCCGGCAAGCTACTTGGGTTCTTTGTATCTCGGTGAGGAATAGAAGCCAATCCCGACAAGATCAAGGCGATTGAACAGATACAGGGAGCCAAGACTATCAAGGATATCAGACGCTTGACCGGATGTGTTGCCGCGTTAAGTAGGTTCATCTCCAAGTCTGCTGAGCGCGCCTTGCCGTTCTTCAAGATCTTGAAGAAGGCCGGCCCGATGAAGTGGACCCCGGAGGCAGATGCAGTGCTGCAAGACCTGAAGAATTACCTATCCTCTGCTCCCACCTTGGTCGCTCCTAAAACACAAGAGCCGCTGCTGCTGTATTTGGCAGCGATGAATCAAGAGGTTAGTGCAGCGTTGGTGGCGCAGCGGGAAGTGGATGGAGATTCAGTAGCTGTTACTGATGCTACCGGGAATGAGAAAGAAACATCTGTGGCAAGACTCGATGCAGAGCAAGGGGGACCTCAGCAAATGATCGACAGCGGATCCAAGGAGGTGGCAAAGAAGAAAATGGTGCAGCGGCCCGTGTACTTTGTCAGTTCCCTGCTGCAGGGGGCTAGGTCAAGATACTCTGGGGTACAAAAGCTGATCTTCGGCCTCATCATGGCCTCGAGGAAGCTGCGCCACTACTTCCAAGCCCATGAGATAAAGGTTGTCACCCGTTTCCCGTTGCAACGCATATTGAGGAACCCCGAAGCCACTGGCAGGATAGTTGAGTGGGCATTAGAATTGTCAAGCTTTGGATTGAAGTATGAGAGCACTTCCACCATTCAGAGCAGGGCATTGGCGGAGTTTATTGCAGAATGGACACCCACGCCAGATGATGAAGCTCCGGAGACAATCCTCCCCGGCAAAGAAGCACCCAAGGATTGGATCATGTACTTTGACGGTGCTTTCTCACTCCAGGGCGCTGGAACAGGCATGCTCCCCATCGCCCCCACCGGAGAGCACCTCAAGTACGTCGTCCAAATGCACTTTACCCGGGAGGAAGCCACCAACAATACCGCTGAGTACGAGGGGCTCCTTGCCGGACTCAGAATCGCGGTAGAGTTGGGAATAAAAAGGCTGATCGTCTGAGGAGATTCTCAGCTTGTGGTGAAGCAAGTCAACAAGGATTACCAGAGCCCGTTGATGGAAGCATACGTGGAAGAAGTGAGGAAATTGGAGGAGCATTTTGATGGACTGCAAACAGAGCACGTGCCACGAGCAGAAAACTGCATCGCCGACCATCTATCAAAGTGCGCTGCGCAGAAGCTTCCTATGGAACCAGGAACTTTTGTCCAAGAAGAGAAGGAAGCTGAACTCCGGCAAGCAATTCCAGGCAGAGCTTCTCGAAGCCGCTGGTAGAGAAGCTGCCGGGGAAAACCCCGTTCCGGTTGACGAGCAGCTCCGTCCCGCAGGACCTCAGGTTCTCGCGGTTGAGGCAAGCACTCCCAGAGACGAAGAGACGCCTTTAGTCCTTGTTGTCGAGCCACATGCTCCAACCTGGGCACATCACATAGTCCATTTCCTTCAAACAGGAGAACTCCCCAAAGAGCAAGAGGAAGCCGAAAGAGTAGCCCGTCGGTCAAGTATGTACCAGTTTGTCGATGACACCCTGTGCAGAAGACGACCGAATGGTGTGAAATTAAGGTGTATCTGCCGGGAGGATGGACTGAAGCTGTTGGCAGAGATTCATGGAGTATGTGGTTCCCACATTGGATCAAGGGCCCTTGCCGAAAAAGCTTTCCGACAGGGTTTCTATTGGCCCACTACTCTCCAGGACGCTACTGAACTGGTCACCAAGTGTGAAGCCTGTCAGTTCCATTCCAAGAACATCCATCAACCAGCACAAGCCCTGCAAACAATCCCTCTATCCTGGCCATTCTCGGTCTGGGGGCTCGATATCTTGGGCCCCTTCCCCCGCGCTATCGGGGGCTTTGAGTTCTTGTTCGTGGCAACCGACAAGTTCACAAGGTGGCCTGAGGTGGAACCAGTGAGAAAGGTGACCGCGCAGTCAGCTATCAAGTTCATGAAAGGACTGGTGTGCCGCTTTGGAGTGCCTAACAGAGTGATCACCGACAACGGCACCCAGTTCACGAGCCGCGCCTTCATGCAATATATCCAAAGCCTTGGAAGCAAGGTCTCCTTCGCCTCTGTTGCTCACTCAAGAAGCAACGGGCAAGTCGAGAGGATGAATGCTGAAGTGCTGTGAGGACTCAAGACAAGAACTTTCGATAAGATGTGGAAGAGTGGCAGGCGCTGGATAGATGAGCTGTCGGTGGTTCTTTGGTCCCTCAGGACGACACCAAATCGAGCTACCGGCCAGACACCCTTCTCCCTGGTGTACGGGGCGGAAGCAGTACTCCCCACAGAACTCATATACGGGTCACCTCGAGTGCTTGCCTACGATGAAGTAGAGCAACAACATCTACGGCATGACGATGCCATGCTCCTCGAGGAAGACCGTCTCCGGGCTGCGGTGCGTGCTGCACGCTACCAGCAAACCCTGCGCCGCTACCATAGCCGCAGGGTCCATGCCCGGAGCCTTGAGGAAGGCGACCTTGTCCTTAGGCGTGTTCAGTCCACCAAGGGTGCAAACAAGTTGACGCCGAAGTGGGAAGGCCCTTATCGGGTAGTACGAGTCACCAGACCTAGCGCAGTCCATCTGGAGACCGAAGATGGCACCAAGGTGTAGAACTCATGGAACATTGAGCATTTTCGTAAGTTCTACCCATAAGGCGCGGCTGCCGGGCTCAGTCCCCGGCAGCCACCTTTTGTACAAGCCTTGCCGATGTTGCATGTAACCCTTTGTACAAAGCCAGGCGCAGACCCTGTGCAACAATAATAAAGCTAGGCATTGCATCATATCATCGTCCTTACATGCTCATTACGCATTTTTTAAGACTGCACTGTTATCACTTTTAAGTTATAAAGATTTGCTAGAATACTTGGTGAAACCATAATCTTTGTTACTGTTCTCACCCTACATGTTTTACCACCGAGAAAACCGGGAAGGGGAACAAAGAAACAAGGATGGCGGCCCATCACACTCGAAAAGGAGATACTGCTTGGAAAACATAAGTATATCGCATATCTCCAGTTCCATACTTCTCGATTTCTCAAGGAAACCCTTAGTATCTTCCTTACTGTGGGTTGTGGAGTCATCCACGTGGTGAAAACCCTTGTCGGGATGAGCCGTCCCCCTGTCTTGTTTATAGGGGTGGCAGCGCTGATACCGACAAGGAGCTCTGCCGGGGAACAACGCCAACCTGTTGCCGGGGGCTCATTTCCCCTATTTGGCACTAGTGGTTTGAATGATGACCCGGCAAGCAGCTCCGTGCAGCAAAGACAAAACATACTGATGCAGTATAAATAAGGAAAGGAAAGGGATAGTACTTGCGAAAGAAAGACATCACTTTTTCTCATTCATTTCCGATACAAATGGGATAAAGATTACATAAGAGGGCGCCTCTTTTTAATAACTCTTTATTTGGCTTTCTCCCCTAGGGGCAGATTACAAAAAGAAAAAGAGAAGAGGGAGGACCCAAGCAGAAGCCTAGCCTGACCCCGTCAAGACTGTTGGGGGACGGCTCGGCAAGACCACCGGCAAGAAGGACGAAGCCAAAGTCCACGAGCCTACCGGGGTCCAGCTGAGAAGAAGAGGCGGCGCCCGAGTCGAGAACCCCTGGCAAATCGCTCTGCCGGGAGGAGGAGGAGGAGCGCGATGACGGTGATGGTGCGGCCGACGATCAGCTGGAGGCCAGGTCGTCGTACTCCGACTTGACGGCCTGGGACTCGTCGTCGTCGTCTTCACCGACACTGTCCTCCTCGTCGCTATCGCTCGAGGAGGAGCTTTCGACATCGCTCAAGCTCTCCTCGCAGCAGCCAAGACGGGCGCCCGAATGCCCGTAAATCTTGACGGAGAGCACGTCGGCCTTCATCAGCTTGAAGCGGAGGACGTTCCCACCCATGAGGTTGTGGGCACGTGCGAAGGATTTCCACCCGCGCCTGAGAAGCATGACGCGACGCTCCGGGTACTCGACATCCACCCGCACAGCGCCATTACAGCAACCATGCGCCCGCAGCCACAAGGCATGTGGCTTATCAACCTCCATAACCCTGGCAAAAGGGTAGGGAAGGCGCAGACGACTTCAGGGAGGACCACACAGCTTTATGACGAACTCCAGCGCCGTTCCCTCGGCATGGCTCTCCTCAAGAGGAGGGTCTGATGGCGGAGGAGGAAGAGAAGCGACGCTCCATCTTCCCCGACCGCGGGCCCCGCGTCGACTTCGGCCCCTTCCAGCTCCTCCACCATGCGCACTCGAGCCACCCTCCGCCTCCGCGGCTGAAGCGATGGCATGATCCCGACGGGAACCCCTCACCATTGAGGCGGCGGCCGGAGGACGCCCTCGTCCCCTAGGCATGCTAGCAGCGAGCGCAGCTCAAGACAAGGAAGCAGAAGGGCGAGCTCTGTGGGTTCGGACTCAAGGAGGAAGAAAGGATGGATGAGCATCGCCCCTCGCAACCCCCAATTTATAGGGGAGGGCGCGGGGGCTGGCTCTCCTCCACTCCAAGGGTCGCCACCCATCTCCACAAATTCCATCGCCCACGATCACGGGCGAATAGGTAACCGCCCCATTGCTCCAATCCATGGCGCTGCGGTTTCTGCCATGATCAGGACTTTAAGTCATGTGCGCCTATCGCTAACTCCCCGGTATGCATGTGGCGCGCGTGGCGGAAACGGCCTGAAGTGGTGGGTCAGTGCTGACCAATAAATTGGCAGTTACTCCCTCCCATTGCGCGCCTGTGCATAGATTTTGGGCCTGACCCAACGGCACTTGGCGAGCGCGTGTGGGCCAGACCCGGGGGCTCCTGTCGGTGCACTAATACAGGGGTACCCAGTGCCCTTGACTTATGCACAGGCGGTAGTAGCTGAGCCCTTCAACGTCCGTTCAATCCCAGCGAATGATCTAGACCGGACTCCAACAAGCCCGACGGGGGAGCCCAAACCTGGACTGCAGCGCGCCAAGCAGGTCCCCGGCGCTTGTCGGGGACCAAGACGTGCGCGCCTTCTGAAGACCCGGCAAGCCATTCCCCAGCAGGCGCGAGCTAACCAGCCACCGCTCCACCGCATCGCTACGTCAGTCACTTATCAATACGGTGTCGAGCCCTCAAGCGGTTAAACAGCTCTCGCTAAGCACGTGGCGGCGTGCCAGAAGACAAGTTACGCCCAGTTGACGCCCGCCCTGCAGCGTGTCAAGACCATAAGCAACGACCGACCAAGCGGTGGCAATAGCTTGCCGGGGATGCACCCCCGAGCGCCACCTAGGCTGGTAATCATGGTATTTTGTCCTAAATGCCAGAGTTAGGTATGATAGCTCTGCTAAGCTATCTAATCAATAGATAATGACTGTTTTGCCATTGTGGTAACCCCTTGCACTATAAAAGGAGGCCCAAGGCTACCTAGCTCAGGATTCGCACCCCCGAACATTTGTACTCACCTAGCAGCTCTTTCCCCGAAGGCAACCCTTGTCGGGATAGAGTGAGGTACTACTTGTGTTCTCCCAATCAAATCCACCAAAGCAGGAGTAGGGTTTTACGCTTAGCAGCGGCCCGAACCTGGGTAAAATGCTCGTGTCCTCATCATCACGCCGTCTCATGCTCTCCGCTCTTCGTGCAACATGACCCCCCCTGCCGAACCACAAGGGGCCTCTGGTCCCATAGGTGATCGCGAGCATTCGTGCCCCAACAGATGCTCAGGCGAGGAATATCATCTGCTCTAGCCTATCAAAGGTCATGTTCAAGAGCATCTGTCATCTTCAAAATGCAAAGCTCATCTGGGATAGGATCTCCGATGTCCATGAAGGTTATCGCACTCGTCAAGATTCCATGTTTATCGAATACAAGAATTCCCTCAAATCCTAGGAAACAGATCCAGTTTCATCATCCTCGTCAATGTGCCTCACGGCAAAAGGATCAAAGGTACTCAAACATCATTTCTCATCTGAATCTAGTGGATGTGAATCTGATGAAAACCTCAAACCTAACTATTCCAAAATGCAAAGTCTTCAGTCTAAGTTTTATAACCTTCAAAGTCGTCATGATGCCTTCTTAGTCGATCATGAGAAGCTTTCTTATAAATTTCTTCAAAGAAAGCAAGATCTTGAGAAACTAAGGGTGTCTCATGAAGATCTTCAAAGGGATAATGATTCTTGGCTTTCTCAACAGATCAGTACCGCTCTGGAAGATTTCGTTCCACCTTGCTTGAAATGCATCGAACATGAAACTGCTCATTCTTCACCAGAAAGTTCAAATGCGTATATTGCTGCAAATTCTTCAACTATTTCTGTGGTCACAAATTCCTCATCTAAGGATACCACAAGTGTCACTAATGAAAATGCAGGGTTGAAGGAATTGCATGTGACACGCATATACAAAAGCCTCAAAGGGTATCAAACCCTTTGCGATGTGCTTAAAAAGCAGATTCTGAATAGGAACCCCAGGAAAGAGGGTATTGCCTTTGAGAGGAAACTCAATGTTGATGGATCCTACTAGAAACCTGAGAAGCACCCCAAAACTTCATGGGTTGCTGCAAAAGGACCTCATGTAGATCCATCCACTTTATCTGGTTTTACTTGTGAATCTTCATATTCCTCTGATGGGTCATTTGACTCCAACTATAAACTGTTCAAAAATCATAATGGTGAAGTTTTTGCCAGATATGTTGGTACTAACCGCAGGAACGGTCCTCCGATGAAGAAAATCCGGGTCCCCAAAAGATACCTTGAAAATCTTCAAGTGAATGTCATCATGACACCACCAGTGAAGAACATGAACCCGAGATCAAATTCTTCATTTGGACCAAAGTCTTCACAAGGACCAAAGTCCTCACATGGACCAAATTCCTCATATGGTCAAAAATCATATCATTCTCGTGCTAATGCTTCTGTTTCGCAGGGAAAATCTAAGGGTCATGAATATGTTCATTATTCTTCAAATCATTATGCTCATAAGTCCTCGAAGAATTTCTCTGCTTATTCATATGAGTACTCTAACCCCCTCCTATGAAACGAAGTGCACTTGCTTCAATGCCACCTAACTCGTATGGAGCACGCAGAATGATGAACTCTTTACCACCCCTCCAGATGTGGGTGGTGAAGAAATCGAACTAATCTCTTATGCAGGTTTAGGTCTCCAGACGAACTTAAGCGTCTGATGAATTAGCTGGAGACCTAAAGAAATGCTTGAAAGGATGCAAGCTAATCACGTAGAAATGAATCATTCATTTCACGTCCTCATATTACTTTGCTTACTATACTATGTGATGAAATTCAATCTGATGAAATTGATGTCATATTCTTCACTCTGAAGTATATGTGTTCGTAAGTGGTACTAATTTATCTACAGGATGAGCCACCTAAAGCTACTGAGTGGGTCCTCGATAGTGGTTGCACCAACCACATGACTGGTGACAAGAGTATATTGATGGACATTCCACTTGCTCCATCCCATCTGAAGCATATCACCTATGCTCACAAAGGAAAAAAGCAAGGTATTGGGTCTAGGTAAGGTTGCAATCTCGAAGGATCAACACATGGATAAAGTAATGCTTGTCAAATCCCTTGGATTAAACCTCATGTCTGTCTCAGTGCTTTGTGATCTTGATATGGTTGTCATCTTTGGCAAATACCGTTGTGTTCTCTTCATGGAATCTGACAAATCCAAAGTCTTTGAAGGCTTTAGGAGAGGAGACTTGTATATTGTTGATCTCTCTACAGGTCCACAGCCGGCCACATGTCTTCTTGCAAAAGCTTTGGAAGGCTGGTTATGGCATCGACGACTTGGACACGCTGGCATGAGGAACCTGCACACACTCTCGAAGAAAAAGCATGTCATTGGCATTGAGGGTGTCAAATTCCTCAAGGATTACTTGTGTGGGGCTTGTGAATCTGGAAAGATGACTAGATCCAAGCATCCATCCAAGACAATCATGACTACCACTTGTCCTTTTGAATTGCTTCATATGGATCTCTTTGGTCCCACTCACGATGCCACACTAACAAATACTCCATGCTTATATGGTTGTCATTGTTGATGATTTCTCTCGCTATACTTGGGTGCACATTATCATGTACAAATCTGAAGTGCAGAATGTCTTCAGACAATTTTCTTCAAGGGCCTCGACGAATTTTGGCGTTAAGATCAAGCATATCATGAGTGATAATGGGACTGAGTTCAAGAACACTGGTCTTGATGATTATCTTGATGAACTTGGTATTACTCATGAGTTGTCTGTCCCTTATACTCCTTAGCAGAATGGTGTCGTGGAGCACAAGAATAGGACTCTTGTTGAGATGGCTCGCACCATGCTTGAATAATACAAGACCACTCGCCGCTTTTGGCCAGAGGCAATCAATACTACTTGCCACATCATCAATAGGGTATATCTTCACAAATTCCTCAAGAAGACTCCGTATGAGCTCCTCACTAACAAGAAACCCATGTGAGTTATTTCAAAGTCTTCGGTGCTAAATGCTGAATTAGAGATCCTCAGCACAGCTCTAAATTTGCACCAAAAGCACATGAAGGTTTTATGCTTGGTTATGGAAAGGAATCGCACACCTACAGAGTCTTCAACACCTATCACAACAAGGTTGTTGAAACTATAGATGTGCGGTTCGATGAAACTAACGGCTCGCAAAGAGAGCACCTACCTCCTGTGCTAGATGAAATGTCTCCTGAGAAATCCTTTAGGTTCAAGGCCATTGAAGATGTGATCCCTACTGAAGAACAACTACCCTATGAAGAAGTTGTACCTAACACTGAAGATATTCATGTGGATACACCTGAAGAAAATGGTGCTGGAGAAATTGCTCAACCCCGACAAAGTCATCAACCTGCTCATCCAAGACTTGCAAATGAAGTGTAGATTGGGAAAATCCTTGACGATATCAATGCACCAGGTCCTCTCACTCGCTCAAGAGCTTCTCATTTGTCTAACTTTTGTGGGCACTTTGCTTTTGTCTCTATCATAGAGCCCACCAAAGTTGATGAAGCATTCTTGGAGCCTGAGTGGATTCAAGCCATGCAAGAGGAATTGCATCAATTCAAGTTCAACAACGTGTGGGAACTTGTCAAGCACCCAGATCCTCGCAAGCACAATGTCATAGGTACCAAGTGGATCTACCGCAACAAACAAGACGAACTTGGTCAGGTAGTGAGGAATAAGGCCCGTCTTGTGGCAAAGTGCTACACACAGGTTGGGGGAATTGACTTTGATGAAACTTTTGCACATGTTGCTAGACTTGAAGCTATTCGCATATTGCTTGCTTATGCTAACCATCATAATATCATCTTATATCAAATGGATGTGAAAAGTGCATTCCTCAATGGTAAGCTTGAGGAAGAAGTATACGTTGCTCAACCCCCAGGTTTTGAAGATCCTAAGCATCCTGACAAAGTCTTCAGACTCAACAAGGCTCTCTATGGTCTCAAGCAAGCCCCTCGGGCGTGGTATGACACACTGAAGGAATTCCTCATGAAGAAAGGCTTCAAACCCGGTTCACTTGACCCAACTCTTTTCACAAAATCATATGATGATGAATTATTTGTGTGCCAAATATATGTGGACGATATTATCTTTGGCTGTACTGACAAACGTTACAGTGACGAATTTGCCTATATGATAAGTAAAGAATATCAAATGTCTATGATGGGAGAGCTCAAATTCTTCCCAGGGCTTCAGATTCGTCAACAACGCAATGGCATCTTCATCTCTCAAGAGAAATACCTCAAGGATGTTCTGAAGAAATTCGGCATGTAGGATTGCAAAGGCGTCAAGATTCCTATGCCCACAACTGGTCAACCCTGCACTGACGAAAATGGTAAAGATTTCGATCAGAAGGTATACCACTCCATGAGTGGATCCTTATTGTATCTATGTGCATCTAGGCCAGATATTATGCTTAGTGTTTGCATGTGTGCCCGTTTTCAAGCAACACCGAAGGAATCACACAATAAGGCTGTGAATCGTATTCTTCGATATCTAGCTCACACACCAACACTAGGATTATAGTACCCCAAGGGCTCAGATCTTGACCTCATTGGATATTCTGATTCTGATTATGCTGGAGATCGTTTGGATCGCAAGTCAACATCAGACACATGTCATTTCCTCGGACGATCCTTAGTCTGTTGGTCCTCGAAGAAGCAGAACTCTGTGTCACTATCCACTGCTGAAGCTGAGTACATTGTTGCTGGTTCCTGTTGTGCTCAACTGCTATGGATGAAGCAAACCCTCAAGGACTACGGCATCAACGTGAAGAATGTCCCTCTCTACTGCGACAATGAGAGTGCCATCAAGATTGCTTACAACCCAGTTCAGCACTCAAAGACCAAGCACATCCAGATTCATCATCATTTTCTTTGTGACCATGTGATGAAAGGCGACATCTTCATCGACCACGTGAAGACTGAAGAACAACTGGCTGATATCTTCACAAAGCCCTTGGATGAGAAGAGATTTTGCAAGTTGCGGTGTGAGCTAAATATCTTAGAATCTTTGAACGTTCTTTGAAAGGACACACATCCTAACACTTATGCAAAATTGATGACTTAGATGTGCAACACACGAAGTAACGTTTCTCTTCAATCAATGAAGACTAACTCTCTAAGTGTGAAGAAATTAATGAAGAATTTGATTCTCAGAACCCTATGACAATTGTACGTGGTGTCTGAAATCATCATTCTTATACGGTGGATCACGCCACCACCATAGTTGAACTTCTTCAAAAATTGAGTTTTTCGTCATTTTGCAAATTCTTCAAATTTTCAAATTCATCAAGCTTGCAAATTCCTCAAAATTTCAAATTCTTCAAACTTTTTAATTGATGTTCTTCATGTGAGTTTCTCTTCATTGACTATATATATATGGAAAGAGACAAAGCTTGCTTGGAACGGATCCCCATGCTGCATGAACGACCTTGATTGTAGTGTGAATGGACTCACACCATACATAGACTTTTGTCTCTCTCTCTCTCTCTCTCTCTCTATATATATATATATATATATATATATATATATGAGTTTTCATGTCCTCAACAAAATTCGCTTATTGCTAATTCTTCAAGTTGATTTTCTTCTAAGTGAATGTGATCGGACCCGTTCCCCCTCTATGGTAAACTCAACCCAGTCCGTTCACAAATTCTTCATATGCATTCTATTTGAAACCCGTTCAAATTTTCACTGTGCCCTTGCCAGCTAAAGAATTTGCAAACGAAACTTTAAAATGTCCAATTTCAATTTTTGGCTGTTGCTGCTCAAACCGATTACGATTCCCACGACTAGATAACCCACGATCCTCCACTATCTCCACCTCTCAGTACGTGGGTGACACATGTCGCTAGGATAGCAAGGGTCAAGGGTAAGAATGTCCAAAATCTTTGGACGCTCAGATTTTCACCTCCACTATAAATACCCTTCCCCCTTCACTGCTCAAAGTTACTTCTCATGCTCTCACCCCGTCGCTCTCGAGCTCAGACCTAGCGCCGCCGCTATACCTCATCGCCGCCGGAGAGGAAGAGCTTCACTGCCTCGACCTCCTCGCCGTCGTACTCGCATCGGCCATGGAAATCTTCACTCTGACGCCGTTGTATCTGTCTTGCACCGCCAAGTTAGGGCGTGGGAGATCTGGACTGACGAACTTCTCAGTTCTTACTCCCAGTTCGTCGTGTTCTTCACCAGGGTAATTAAAATCTAATTTTACTACCCTACTTTGATCCCTATGATTTTTACAAAATCCTCAAAAGGTGTTTATTCTTCAGCAATTCATCTCTTTAGCACCAAAATATACTCCTTCTCTTCAGTTATTTCTCTAAGTAAAGATTTTCTTCAAGATTCCTCAATTGTGTGGATCTTCAAATCTGCACAACTCTGGAACCTAAGGCAAGAACACTTAGTGAAATTCTTCAAGACATCTATGGTCAAATTCCTCAAACTTGATTCTTTTGCAAAAAATTCTGAGAACGCATATGACCTCTTCAAATTCTTTGCACCTATACTCTATTCACAGGTACAAATGTCAGCTGATGAATCTCTAGGTTCTCATCAACTTAACTCATTTGCAGTGTTCCATGAAGAAAAATTGCATACTTCATCAGAATCCTCAAAAATTCAAAATCCTCAGCCGAAGAAAATGGTAGATGGGAAAAGACCTCAGAAAGGAGGAAAGAAACCAGAAGTGCACACTGCTTTTGAGATACCTGATGACTTATATGATGAATATTGCACACCAGATGAAGCCACTCATGGCAAAGAAACCCAAAAGCAGCGCAAAATCCGAATTTAGAGGATTGAGAGAAGATGGGTATGGGAATGGAGAGAATATCGTTATGTTACCCCAAAGTACATGAAGAAATTCGCGCTTAAACCCCCGTGCCAAAGACCACCTTTGGCTGAAGGGCAACGTGCTGATCCCACTAGTCTCAAAACTGGTGAAGACTTTCCTCATGAATGGGAAAAGCGTCAAGCCAAGTTGGCTAGGACTGCCAAAGAGGCTGGGAAGAAATTCAATGAGGACTCTACTGCTACTGCATCTGCTGGGGCCTCTGCGAATGAAACTGCCCCGAAGAAAATCTTGAAGAAGAAATCTGCTATAAAGCCAAAGTCTTCAAGCCAAATGCCCTCACGGCCAAATTCTTCACAGCAAATTCCTCAGGCAACTTCATCAAGGGCTTCTGCAATGCCCTCAATGGCTGCACAATCTTCAGTTGTAGCTGCCAAGTCTTCAACACCGATGCACCTTGCAACGTGCCAGAGGACTTCTGGTTTTTCCATTGCTTCAGGAGCATCTGCAGCTTCATCAGCCCAAGCACATTCTTCAAGCAGTCCCATGATGTCTACTACGCAACTTTATTCTTGTAGACTTTGTTGGGCCTCCAAGCACAGAGTTTTGTAGGACAGTAGCAATTTTCCCTCAAGTGGATGACCTAAGGTTTATCAATCCGTGGGAGTTGTAGGATGAAGATGGTCTCTCTCAAACAACCCTGCAATCAAATACAAGAAATCTCTTGTGTCCCCAACACACCCAATACAATGGCAAATTGTATAGGTGCACTAGTTCGGCGAAGAGATGGTGATACAAGTGCAATATGGATGGTAGATATAAGTTTTTGTAATCTGAAAATATAAAAACAGCAAGGTAGCAAGTAACAAAAGTGAGCAAAAACGGTATTGCAATGCTTGGAAACAAGGCCTAGGGTTCATACTTTCACTAGTGCAAGTTCTCTCAACAATACTGACATAGTTGAATCATATGTAAATCCCTCACGTGCGACAAAGAGTTCACTCCAAAGTCACAAATAGCGGAGAACAAATGAAGAAATTATTGTAGGGTACGAAACCACCTCAAAGTTATCTTTTCCGATCAATCGTATGAGCTATCCCTATAAGTGTCACGAACAGCCCTAGAGTTCGTACTAAAATAACACCTTAAGATACACATCAACCAAAACCCTAATGTCACCTAGATACTCCAATGTCACCACGAGTACCCATGGGCTTGATTATACGATATGCATCACACAATTTCAGATTCATCATGTTCAATCCAACACAAAGAACTTCAAAGAGTGCCCCAAAGTTTCTACCGGAGAGTCAAGACGAAAACATGTGCCAACCCCTATGCATAGATTCCCAAGGTCACGGAACCCGCAAGTTGATCACCAAAACATACATCAAGTGGATCAATAGAACATCCCATTGTCACCACGGATATCCCATCGCAGGACATACATCAAGTGTTCTCAAATCCTTTAAAGACTCAATCCGATAAGAAAACTTCAAAGGGAAAACTCAATTCATCACAAGAAGATAGAGAGGGGAAAACTCCATATGATTCATCTATATTAATAAAGCTCGCGGTACATCAAGATCGTGCCATCTCAAGAACACGAGAGAGAGAGAGATCAAACACATAGCTACTGGTACATACCCTCAGCCCCGAGGGTGAACTACTCCCTCCTCATCATGGAGACCGCCGGGATGATGAAGATGGCCTCCGGTGATGGTTTCCCCCTCCGGCAGGGTGCCGGAACGGGCTCCCGATTGGTTTTTCGTGGCTACAGAGGCTTGCGGCGGCGGAACTCCCGATCTAGGTTTCTTTCTGGGGGTTTTGGTATTTATAGGAATATTTGGCGTCGGTCTCACGTCAAGGGGGTTCCCGAGGGGCCCACAAGCCAGGGGGCGCGCCCTAGGGAGGCGCGCCCCTAGGCTTGCGGCTGCCTCGGGACTCCTCTCCGGTATCTTTTTGCTCCAGTACTTTTTATATTTTCCAAAAATATTCTCCGTAAATTTTCAGCCCATTCCGAGAACTTTTATTTCTACACAAAAAAACGACACCATGGTAGTTCTGCTGAAAACAGCGTCAGTCCGGGTTAGTTCTAATAAAATGATACCAAAATCATATAAAATTATTGTAAACATGGCATGAATACTTCATAAATTATAGATACGTTGGAGACGTATCATCCCACTTTGCTAAAGTGAAAGCTACTGCTGGACGAGGCAGGAGGCCAAGTCCTCATAAGAAGAAAGTGATATTCCAAGTTCCCTCAGAATGTGAGAATGATGAAGCTAATGACGATGAACTTGCTGAAATCGTCAGAAACAAACAAGAGAGAGTGGCTCAGGCAAAAGGCACTCAAATTCCTCTTTTGCTCGATCCAAGAACTGTGCTAGACTTCATTGACATCTGGCACAACGATCCAAACACTGCCATTGATGACTTGAAGCTGCCTCCTGGTCCAAGTCATGTCCTCACTGCTTTCATTGGTGAAGAAAAATGGAAGTATGAAAAGGCCAGAAAGGCGAAGAAGGCTCAGTAGAAGAAAGAGCGCTTCATGAGGAACAATGTTCTCAATCTGATGCCTGAACAGTTTATGTCTGTCGAAAAGGACATCAAAGGCCTCAACGATGAATTTGACCGGTACTACGCTGATTGGAAAGGAGCCATGTTCCGATTTGTCGATATGGCTGATAACGTCATCAAAGATCACAACACCAGGGTTGCTGCTCGCTCGCAACCTCAAAACCCTCAGGCTAGCTCTTCCACTTAGCTTGCTGAAGAAACCGCAAGTGCAGCTGAAGAAATTCAGGCTGCTGAAGAAATTCCTAGGGCAACTCCCAATGTTGCGCCTGAAGAAATTGCCAGGCCAGCTGAAGAAGCCGCTGCGGGTGATGAATCTGCCAGGGCAACTGCATCAGTTGCGCCTGAAGAAATTGATCCATCTTCACATCAAGCTCCCCCAACCAATTCATCAAAGGTTAAGAAAGTGACTCTTCCTTCTGCATCAGAAGCGAAGAAAACAAAAGCTGCAGATAAGGAAGCACTGAAAAGAAAGGCATCAACATCTGCAGAATCCTCAGCAGCAAAAAGATTGAAGACTTTGCCAAGTTCTTCAGCTGAACCTATTGATGCAACTCATATCTCTGTTGCACCATCTTATGAAATAGTGCCATTTGATGAATACTATCACATTCCAAATGATGAAAGTGAAGAAGATCACTCTGCTGTTTCCTCAGAGTAGATGGATGAAGAAATTGTTGTTGAAGACATCACTTCAACTCCACTGGTATCATTGCCCCCGCCTCAGTTCACAGCTGAAGAGGCGGGTGTTGAAGAAATTGAAGAGGATGTGGACAATGGTAGTACAACTCCGATTACCGATGATGAATATTGGGAAGCTACACACCCCAGTTCACCAATTACCACCCCTCTTACTCAAGTTCCTCAGTCACCTGCTCAGACTGAAGAAATTGCAACAGGGTCAGAAGGTCGTCCAACTCCTCGCAGGTCCATTCCTAAAGAAATTCATGCAGCATCAGCTGAAGAAGTTCAACCCAGACTGCTGCTAAAGAAACTGCTACACAAGTTCCTCAGTCTGGCGAAGCTGTTGTCATGCCGGGGGAGATTGGGAGGCGCGTAAAGCACAATCTTCAGTCCAAGCCAGCACTGGCCTTCAAAAGGCGGCCCAAATTCATCAAGGAGAATTTCTATGATGAACACCATTTCTTCACAGGTGTAAATCCATATGACTCTCTGAGGATTCGTCACAAGCGATTCTGGACTGCAAGTCAAGCAAACTTCTATAGTGTTGTGCTATTTGAGAAGGAAAAAGTTTTTCAGCACTATCAAATTCCTCATGCTGATATGGAAACCATTCCATGCTTCACCCCAGTACTAAGTGTTCTTCATGATGTTGGACTGCTGCCATTCTGTGCTGATATTTGTGACTGGAATGAAGAACTCATTCTTCAATTCTATGCTACACTTCACATCTCAGGTGATGCACAAGATATCAACTCGTGGGTACTTGACTGGATGACTGAGAACACCCACTATACTGCTCCAGCAACTGAATTACTTCGAGCAGTTCCAGTCAGTATTCCTTCCGCAGAAGCCAGATGCCTCTACGAAGAACCTGAGCTTCCAAATCATCTAATGCAAGTACTGATGAAGCCTCTGGCGCCTGGTCAAGCTCCCAGGACTACTTTTCTGGTGAAGGATTTGCTCTATGTGCCCCGCATCATGTATCGCATCATGACCAAAACCCTTAGCCCCATCAAAGGTCATAATTCTGAAGAAGAAGATGTGGTTGGAATCATGAAGCATCTGCTATTCAACATCATTCATGGGATTCCTATAAATCTTCATGATTTCTTCGTGAGGACTTTGGCCAACATTGCTTTATCACCGTTTGAGCTGAAGCCATATGCTCCCTGGATAATGAAATTCATCAGGGCAAAATCCTCAATTCTGTATCAAGCTGATTTTCAAAATCATTTCAGTTTCCTGCCCCTGATTGAAGTCCTCAAGAACACATTTTCCTCAATAGATGGGAAGGGCAAAACTGTTATTGATGAAGGATCTCGCCCTCTGAATGGTGAATTTTGTCAAGCTGCTTCATTCTCAACAAATGATGACACAGCATCCCAAGACTCTGCAGCAAGAGCCACTGCTCAAAAGCCTCGTGAAACAACTCCAAGAGTGATGACTGATCGTGAACTTCTCCTCGGTCTTCATCAGAAGGTCGATCGCAACCACAAGTGGGTCAAGTGACAGTTTGGTGCAATTCTTCGTGATATGACTGTCACGCATAACGTTGTGAGGAAGAATCACTACTATTTGCATGAAGTCTTCAACCGCACTTGAGCCACTCTTCAGCATCTCTATACACCCGAAGAACTTGCAGAGATGGATTTCAGCAGAAATTTGACTCGTCGT
Organism: Elymus sibiricus; assembly: GCA_039707655.1. Taxonomy (NCBI): domain Eukaryota; kingdom Viridiplantae; phylum Streptophyta; class Magnoliopsida; order Poales; family Poaceae; genus Elymus; species Elymus sibiricus. Next base: position 416,644,575 of record CM077675.1, read on the forward strand.
ATCAGCCCAAGAAGAAATTCAAGAAAGTTCAAGTTCCTCAGCTGGTTACCAGTTCATTTTATTCATCGCGCAGGACGGATTCCAATGAGGATATTGACGACACTACTTCGGGCCCTACAACGACAAACGACCCCGACAACGCTAGCGCTCCTCCACCAACCTCCGGATGAAATTCTTCAGGGGCGTTAGTCCTCAATTTCGTCCCTTTTGGTCACTTGATGACAAAGGGGGAGAAATTTGAGTTAGTCTTCAAGTGGGTCACTATATATATGGGGTGTTTTTGTTTAAGTTACAACTCTCGTTCTTCTAAAGTGTTTGTTTATTGAGTTGTAAACTTAAGTCCGATGGTGGTCTGGCTCTTTTGAACTGTTGTCCGCATGCTTATTTCTTCATGCACCTTAATACACACATGCTGAATTTCGTTAGACACCATTTTCCATCATGCATTTCAATTTCCTCATGATATATGTTAAATGCGTGTATGGATTATAAGATATAGGGGGAGATCTCCAAGATTTTATCCTGCCATGTGCATTTGCAGTCCAAAGCAAATTCCTCAAATATGCACATCTTCAGGGGGAGTTCCTCTATATCTTGCAATCAAATTCCTCAAACTCAGTACTTACACTTCATATGTTTATCCCCGTTGAAAACTTAACCTGTTTGTCATCAATCACCAAAAAGGGGGAGATTGTAAGTGCATCTAGTGCCCCTTAGTGATTTTGGTGTATTGAAGACTTATAGGTTAAGGGACTAATATGTGTGGGAGTGTACACAGGCTCTATAAGTCGCTGAGGAGTTTGATATATACAAAGAGTGTCGACCCCTAAAAATGAATGTCTTCAGCTGAAGACTTTGATATTCCCTGAAGACTTTGAAGATGAAGAATTTGGTGTGACCTTGAAGATATCGATACAAGGACTATGAAGCGTGAAGACTTGTGTTTTTGTAGTTTCATTTCCTTTCTTTGACTCATAGGAAACACTGTACTGTTAAAGGGGGTCGAGGTAATACTACGGAAGAATTTCCAAGTGGTTCTCATCTCAAAGCCTACGCATACCCAAAACCTTCGAGTAAAGCCTTTGGAAATCTCTTGCAGTTCAGTCAATTTCTTCAGTGACAGAGACGAAGTTCTTTTGTTCTCTGAGGAATTTGTCCTGACTGAGGAGTTAGGATTTCGCCAGTGCGAATTGCCTTCCGTGAGGAATATGATAGCCCTGAGGAATTTGAGAGTTCAAATCTCCGACCGCTGTTGTGCCTTGCGCCAGCTGTCCAAATATCTTATCCACATAACGGTCATATCATTAGGGGCATTTGTGTCATATCATGTCGGGTTGCACCCTGGCTATAAATAGCCGCCCCCACAACCACTAGTTGGTTGGCTTCTCAGAGAGAGATTGACAAGTGTCATTTGAGAGCAACCCATCCTCTGAGGACTTTGAGAGAAAATCATCAGTGAGGAAAAACACAAAACCCAAACCACCAAAACCCAAAGTGATTGAGCATCACTGAAGAGATTGTTCCTGTGTGGAGCCTATGCTTTTTACCTTTGAAGAATGTGCATCTTCCAGATGGTTAGGCGTCATGGTCTAGAGCATACAAGAGGAAATTGTGGATCGCCGGGTGACCGGGTTTGTGAGGGTTTGGAAGTCTACCCTGAAGACTTACCACGAGTGTTGGGCGAGGTCTGTGTGACCTTAGCTCAAGGAGAATACGGTAAGGACTGTGTGTCTTTTGGTTTAAATACCAAGCCGCTCTGAACCAGACGTACGACTGTCACAGCAGTTGGAACTGGGTCATCAAATCATTGTCTTCATCGAGCTCATGGTTCTATTTCCTCAACCCTTTCATTTCCTCGAAGTACTTGTTGATAAATCTGATCGCTACTGTTTGAAGAATTTGACTAAAGACTTTCTCAATTTCCTCATCTCAAATTCTTCAGTCACTTTGTCTACAGCCTGTTTATCCTGTTCACGCTTTTCATGCTCTGTGTATGTTTCATTTCATCATGATGACTATGCTACAGTTATGTTTTGCATGTACTTGAGTACTTATTCCGTTGCTCGTACTTCGTCACTTAGCAAATTCCTCAACCGGTAATTCCTCAATGACAAATTTATAAAAATCGCCTATTCACCCCACCCTTCTAGTCGATATAACACACTTTCAGATACCTACCACCATATTCTACTCCAGCTATATGATATGTCCAATGGTTCACGCTCATGTATTGCGTGAAGAATAAAAAGTTGATGCATATTGAAAAACTACGATCTAATTGCCTGACTTGGACACCGTGGTGCTTAACATTTGTATCTATGTGGTGAAGATGGAGTCATGCCTTGCTAATATAATAAGATGAATAGGGGTAAAACATTATTTTAGGATCGTATACTTTGAAAAATTAATGATTTTGTTTCTTATACTTATAAATATTACTATGTTGCTCTTTGTTAATTCATAATTTCTCAATGAGCATACATACCAAAGATTACATAATGGGTAGCATGTCACATCAAAAATTCTATTTTTATCATTTAAATACTCGAGGACGAGCAAGAATCAAGCTTGGGGATGTTGATACGTCTCCAACGTATCTATAATTTTTTATTGTTCCATGCTCACATATTAGCATTCTAGGATACTTTTTGGATATTTATTTACCAAATTATAATATTTTTGAGCACTAACCTATTGACCCAGTGCTAGTTCCTGTTTTCTGCGTGTTTTTGCCTTTTCAGAGTTACAATACTAAACGGAGTCCAATTGCCACGAAACTTTTTGGTGATTTTTTCTAGACCAATACAAGACCTAGAAGCTTCGGAGGAGGGCAAGGAGATGCACCAGGGGCCCACAAGACATCTGGCCATGCCCCTAGGGGGGCGCGGCCAGATATGTTGTTCTCTGGCCTATAAATTCACATCTACCCTAAAAACACCAGAAACGCTCCCGAAACACTTTTTCCGCCGCCGCAAGTCTCTGTTCTGATGGGAGGCCATCTACACCTTCGTTTCGGCACCCTGCCGAAGGGGAGATCGATCACGGAGGGCCTCTTCATCAACCTTGCTGCCCTCACCATGATGTGTGAGTAGTTCACCACAGACCTACGGGTCCGTAGGTAGTACCTAGATGGCAATCTCTCTCTCTCTCTCTCTTGATCTTCAATACAATGTTCATCGCATCTTTGCCTTGATCTATCCGATGTAATCCCTTTGTATGTTGTGTTTGTTGGGATCCGATGAATTGTGAGTTTATTTTAAGATTATTCATGAAAAGTATTTGAGTCAAACCTGATTACTATGATTCTTATTTGTATGATCATCATAGCTTCATAATGCTCTCCGATCTATTGAGATAGTTTGGCCAACTAGATTGATATTTCTTCGATGGGAGTGGTTCGTTGTAGTAGGTTCAACCTGACGAGTTTCTATATCCCAGTGACAGAAGGGGACAAGTTGCGTCTTTGTGTTGTTGCTACTAAGGATAAAATGATGGGGTTTATTCATATTAGTTGAGTATACTTTGTCTACATCATGCCATCGTTCTCCAAGCATTAGTCCGTTTGTCATGAACTTAATACGTAGAGAGGCAAGCATAGAAGCGCTCTTGAAGTGGAGTAATAGTAGTAGGTGCAGGCAGGAGTCGGCCTATTTGCTTATGGACGTGATGCCTATATACACATGATCATTGCCATGAACATTGCATAATTATTCGCTTTTCTATCAATTGTCCAACAGTAATTTGTTTACCCACCGTATGCTTTGCTTATGAGAGATGCCACTAGAGAACTCTACGGCCCCCGGGTCTATTCACTTATATATTCGCAAACGCTATCATTACCTTGCTGTTATTTATTACCTTTTATTTTGTTTTGCACTTTACTATTATCTACAATTATCTACACAACTCACTTGCTTGCAAATAACGAGCTCAAGGGGATTGACAACCCTCTTGCCGGCGTTGGGTGCAAGTTGTTTGTTCTTTTGTGTGCAAACGCTGAAGACGGTTGAGGATTGGTATTCATATTGGTTCGATAAACCTTGGTTTCATAACTGAGGGAAATACTTACCCACTTTGTGCTACGATTACCCGTTCCTCTTCATGGAAAACCCAACCCAGATCACGAGTATCACTCTTGTTCGGAAAGAAATACTTCTTTTCCCCTCTCATCTTTCCAGCGTCGATCGTGTGGGCAATGATAATAGTGATGATCTTTTATTGACTAATATTCATTCTACTGTTTCCCCTACGTTTGATACTACAGGAAGAAACAATGCAGAAAATGGTGTGTCAAATGGTGCAATATCTGTAGAAAAAACTGTCTAGGAGGATTCTGCTGCACCTGGGGTTGATCCGATGTGATCCTCCTTGGGATCGGCACGTCTGAGCATGTCAAACCCGATAGAATCCACCTCTGTGGGATCGAGAAGTGGTGTCTAGAGGGGGGTGAATAGACAGTTAACATGGCAAATGAGCAGTTTTTAGTTTGCTTGAATTTTAGGCAGATTTTTGCACAAGTTAAGTTACATCCAAAACTTCCTACACATGCATATCTAGAGATTGAGCAGCAGAAAATAAATCATGCAAGTGTAAGAGAGTAAGGAATGGTAGAGTTAGGAAGATCAAGCGCAATGAAGACACGACGATTTTGGCGTGGTTCCGATAGGTGGTGCTATCCTACGTCCACATTGGTGGAGACTTTAACCCACGGAGGGTAACGACTGCGCGAGTCCATGGAGGGATCCACCCACGAGGGGCCCACTAAGAAGCAACATTGTCTATGCCATCATGGCCTAAGTCCATGAAGGACTAGCCTCACTCGGGTAGATCTTCACGAAGTAGGCGATCGCCTTTCCCTTACAAACTCCTTGGTTCAAGTCCACACGATTTGGAGGATCCAAGCGACACCTAACCAATCTAGGAGACACACTCTCCAAGAGGTAATAGATGTTTTGTTGATGATGAAATCCTTGCTCTTGTGCTTCAAAAGATAGTCTCCTCAACACTCAATCACTCTCATAGAAATTTGCTTGGTAGAAGAGGATGATTGGGTGGAAAGCAACTTGGGGAGGCTAGAAATCAAGGATCTATTGGTTGGAGTAGAATCCCTTGATCTCAACACATGAGTAGGTGGTTCTCTCTTAGAAAAATGTGATGTGGAAGTGAAGTTTCGTTCTGATGGATCTCTTTGAGAGAAAGAGATGGTGGAGGGGTATATATAGCCTTCACCAAAATCCAACCGTTACAACATTATTTCCCAACTCGGTGACACCGAAGATAAATCTCGATGGTACTGACTAATGCAAAAGGTTCCAACTTTTGGCTTGTTGATGAGATCGATTCGGCTTAACCTAGGCAAATCTAACACTTCCTAGATTCTGAATACTTCATCTTGGAGATTCTGAAAAGAAATACCTTGACCACATAAAGTTGGTCACTGCTTTTCGGTAGCACCGAGCGCAGTCTCGGTTGCATCGAGATGTTAGGGTTTGGCTTAGGGTTCTATCTAGGGTTGACTCGGTGGCACCGAAGTGGGAAACTTGGTGGCACCGAATTGGCATTTAGGGTTTTGGATAGAAGTGTTTGTGAGGAAGTGTTTGAGGGTTTTGGTGGCAAATCTTTAAGCACTTGAGTAGCCAGATCATCATCAATACCTCATCCCCTCTTAATAGTGTTGGCTTTCCTATGGATTCAATGCGATCAAATCACTTAAAGCAAAATGTAGAGTCTTTAAGCTTTTGCCAATATGATTCCTTTGCATCCTAGGGGTTCCTCATCACATATCTAGCCATTCCAATCATTGATGATTTCCTGAAACATACTTGATAAAACTATTAGTCCAAGAGAAAATGTATGTTGTCATTAATCATCAAAACCACCAAGGGAGCACTTGTGCTTTTAGCATCGGGATCTCCGAATTGTCAGGTGGCCCGACCCAGCCCACCTTCTCCAGTGCCATGCCAACCTGGGCTCGCCACGCGGAGGCCTACCATTGAGCCCGCCCCCGCGGGTGCGCTTCACTAATCAACTCTCGAGGCCACCCCGACCACGCGGTTTGGGCCTGTCCCGCTGGTCTATGCCAGGCGGTAACCGCGTCTCGCTGACACCGTGCCAGGAGGGCCCTATGCAGGATCCAATGGTGATTCCGTCCTCTCGCCTGAATCTTCTGCACCCGACTCGTCCGATGTTTCGGCCACACCGACTGTACCCGCCACAGCAGATCTGGCGGGTCCACATGGAGATGCTTCCTCGGGGTCGGGTGGATCCTCTGCACACCCGGACGTAGCAGCGCCTGGATCTTCTGTGCATACGCCATCACCACCCCGGACATGCCTCAAATCAAGAAAATTACAACCTGTCAACTATAAATCCAAGTATGGTCTAGTTGTTTCTGTTGCATCCACAGGAGAACCATGCACTATTCATGATGCTCACTATTCATGATGCTCTTGCATATGCTATGTGGAAGAAGGCTATGGATGATGAATTTCAGGCTCTTCAGAGAAACCATACATGGCATCTAGTTCCTCATCACCTAGGTCAAAATGTGATTGATTGCAAATGGGTGTTTAGAATAAAAAGAAGGTCCGATGGTACCATAGATCACTATAAAGCCAGGCTTGTTGCTAAGGGGTTCAAGCAATGGTATGGACGAGATTATGAGGATACGTTCAGTCCTGTTGTTAAAGTTGCCACCATTCGTCTTGTTCTTTCTATTGTTGTGTCTAGAGGATGGAGTCTCAGACAGCTAGATGTGCAGAATATGTTTCTTCATGGTGTTCTGGAGAGGAAGTGTATATGAAGCAACCTCTTGGATTTGAGAACCCATACAAACCTTTTCATATCTTGCATAAATCCCTCTATGGACTGAAGCAAGCCCCACGAGCATGGTACTCTCGCTTGAGCTTGAAGTTGCAAACACTTGGTTTTCTTCCATCCAAGTCTGATACATCCTTGTTTATTTACAATAAATCAAGCATAGTCATTTTGTGCTTATTTATGTTGATGACATCATTGTTACAAGCTCTTCCAATGAGGCAATCATAGCTCTTTTGCGAGATTTGAGCTCTGAATTTCCTCTCAAGGATCTAGGGGATTTGCATTTCTTTCTTGGCATTGAGGTAAAAAGAAATAAAGAAGGTGGTCTTCATCTGCCTCAAGAAATATATGCAATTGATCTTTTGAGCAAGGCGTGCTTGGAGGGTTGTAAACCTTCTCCAACACCACTATCCAGCTCAGAAAAATTGTCTCTTACAGAGGGTGACCTCTTGAATCAAGAGGATGGCACCAAGTACAGGAGCTTGGTAGGTGCACTTGATTACTTGACGCTCACGAGGCCTGACATCTCTTTTGCAGTTAATAAAGTGTGTCAGTTTCTTCATACACCCACTACAGCTCACTTGACTGCTGCCAAACGTATACTGAGATATGTGAAGAACACTTTAAGTGTTGGCATGACTTTCAACAAGTCATCCTCCACTATGGTTAGTGCTTTTTCTGATTCTGGCTGGGAAGGATGTTTGTATGATAGGAGATCGACAAGTGGCTTTGCGGTTTTCTTTGGACCTCACCTAATCTCATGGTGTGCAAAGAAACATGCAATAGTGTCACATTCCAGTACTGAGCCAGAATACAAAGCATTGGCTAATGCAACAACAGAAATCGTATGGGTTAAGTATATGCTTAAGGAGCTTGGCATATGTTACATACAAACTCCATGTCTTTGGTGTGACAATCTTGGAGCCACTTATCTATCTGTTAATCATGTCTTTCATGCGAGAACCAAGCATATCGAGATTGACTATCACTTTGTGAGGGAAAGAGTTGCTAGTAAAGAGTTAGAGATTCAGTTTGTTTCCTCCAAATATCAAGTTGCAGATGGCTTCACAAAATCTTTATCCACAAGATCATTTGAAGAATTCAAGCATAATCTGAACATGAGAAGTTTCGAAGTTTTGATTAAGGGAGGATGTTAAACCATGTAATATCTTGGTGGACCTCTCATGGACACTTTTGTGGACCAAACCAAGGAACCTTGAGCAACACCATTATGGCTCTCTCTCTCTCTCTCTCTCTCTCTCTCTCTCTCTCTCTCTCTCTCTTATATAAATTCTCTCTTGTAATCTTCTGGTTCGGTTATGTAGTCTGAAAGCACAACATGCTCCCTTGGTGGTTTTGATAATTCATGACAACATACATTGTCTCTTGGACTAATACTCTTACCTAGTGTGTTTCAGATAAAGTCCACAGAGAGGGTTGGCAAAAGGATTGTGGAGATTGTGGAGTTACCCCAAGATGCAAGGAAATGGATTGGCAAAGCTTCAAGCAAGAGGACTCTACATTTTACTTTGTGAGAAATCACTTTGAGTCCATAGGAAAGCCAATACTATTAAAAGGGGGTAAGGTACTGTTGGTGAACAAAATGCTCATACGTGCACAAGTGATGGTCACCAAAAACACCCACAAGCTCTTCCACAAAAGTCTGTCCAAAGTCAAATATCCAAAATCGGTGCAACCAACACTTTCCACTCGGTGCCACCGATTCCCATACTCAGACAGACCTAAGCCAAACCCTAGCCTATCGGTGCAACCGATTCCACTTCGGTGCCACCGAGTTTGGGTTGCCAACTTTCTGTTACCTCGATTCACAAAATCGGTACCACCGAATTTGTTGAATCAGCGTCACCGAGATTGGGCAATCTGACCGTTGGTCACCTTATCGGTACCACCGAGATTTATATATCGGTCTCACCGAGATTCAAAAGTTACTGCCTTTTGGTCACTTCGGTACCACCGAGATTCACACATCGGTGTCACCGAGTTGGTCGCTTTAGGTGTAACGGTTGGATTTTTGGAGATGCCTATATATACCCCTTCACCACCACCCACTCGAAACAGAAGCACTCAGAACTATTCCATACTTGCCCCATCCAGTTTTCTAAGAGAGAGCCACCTACTCATGTGTTGAGATCATGCCATTCCATTCCAACCATATGAATCTTGATCTCTAGCCTCCCCAAGTTGCTTTCCACCAATCCCATCTCCTCCACCAAGCCAAATCTGTGAGAGAGTGATTGTGTGTTGAGGAGTCTATCATCTTGAAGCACAAGAGCAAGGAGTTCATCGACATTGCCAAGCCTATTACCTTTTGGAGGGTGGTGCCTCCTAGATTGGTTAGGTGTCGCTTGGGAGCCTCCTACTTCGTGTTGTGGAGTTGAACCAAGAAGTTTGTAAGGGCAAGGAGATCGCCTACTTCGTGAAGATCTACCCATAGTGAGGCTAGTCCTTCGTGGACGGAGGCCGTTATGGAATAGTCAAGGTTGCTACTTCGTGGACCCTTATGGGTGGATCCCTCAGTGGACTCTCGCGACCGTTACCCTCCGTGGGTTGAAGACTCCATAAACGTGGATGTACGATAGCACCACCTATCGGAACCATGGGAAAAATCTTCGTGTCCCTCACGCGTTTGATCTTCCTATCTCATCTCTTTACTTCATGTGCAATGTCTTTACTTTCCGCTGCCATATTTGTTGACATGCATGTGTAGGGTGTGCTAGACATGCTAATTTGCTATAATTGTTAAAATCTACCAACCAATTATCTTGGGAAATGGTTAGGTTTTAAATTCCTGCTAGTAGTCTATTCACCCCCCCCCCCCCTCTAGACACTCTTCTAGTGATCCCACAATTGGTATCCGAGCATTGGTCTCCATTGCTTCGGTTTAATCACTGTGGAGGAAGATGGATGTGTCTAGTATAGGGAGTTTGAGTTATAGAGTGCCTATTCTTGATGGAGAGTACTATAGTCAATGGAAAACTTTGATGCTTGAGCTGTTTAATGAATTTCAATTGAGAAAATATGTTAAGAGCCCCTATGTACCTCCCTTTGATCCTTTACATCCCACACACGAAGAGGAAATTGATATGCTATGCAATCTTAGAACTGTTAATCTCATTGTTAGAGCATTGCCTAGAAATGTGCTTAATCAAATGAAGAATTTCTAATGTGCTTATACCTTGTGGAATGACTTGGAGAAACGATATCCAAGTTATTCATTGAGTAATCTTGATGAAATTCTTCATAAAACTATTGCCTTCCACAATATGACGCTTAGTGATCCCAAGTTTGATGATTGTCTATTTGAGCTTAGAGACCTCATGCGTGCTAAAGGAGATGTCACAACTATCAACAACATCATTGTAGAAGCCATTCGAATTCACAAGTTTGAACATTGTCATGATCACAATCCTAACGAATCTCTTGTTCTTTGTGACGAGGATTTCCCACTTGATGATAACAATGTGGAACATGGCTACTATGATGAAGATGAGCTGTTCGACATCGAGTATGAGAAGATCATGAAGAATCTAAGTCTCATGGCAAACTTCAAGGATTATATGTCCGGAGGAAAAGAGTGGATTCTCGATAGCGGATGCACCGATCATATGACCGGAGATAGAGAAATGTTTGAAGAGATCACAGCAAACCATGGACCGCGAAGATACGTAACGTTTGGAGACAACTCCAAGGGTAAGGTACTTAGTCTTGGTAAGGTGGCCATATCCCATGATAGCTCTATTCAAAATGTCATGCTTGTTGAATCCCTTGGTTACAATCTTCTTTCCGTATCTAGACTTGCCGACTTTGGTTTTAATGTGCTATTCACGAAAGTAGATTGCCAAGTGTTTCGTCAAGATAATCATAACATGGTCTTTACCGGTTTCCGTAGAGGTGATCTATACATTGTCGATTTCACTAAGAGATCCAAACCTCGTACTTGTCTAATTGCAAAATCTTCTAAAGGTTGGCTTTGCATAGAAGACTAGGACATGTTGGCATGCGTAACTTAGACAAGTTTATCAAAGGTGATCATATACTTGGTGTTAAAGATGTTATCTTTGACATAGATAGACTTTGTAGTGCTTGTCAAGCTGGAAAGCAAGTAGGTGGAAGTCATCCCGTAAAGAATATCATGACTACTAGGAGACCACTCGAGTTACTTCACATGGATCTTTTTGGTCCCAATGCTTACAAGAGTCTCGGTGGAAATTCCTATGGTCTAGTTATAGTTGATGATTTTTCCAGATTTACGTGGGTATTCTTTCTTGATGATAAGTCGCAGGTTCAAAAGATCTTCAAAAACTTCGTTCGAAAAGCTCAAAATCAGTTTGAAGTGAAGATCAAGAAGGTTCGGAGCGATAACGGATCGGAGTTCAAGAACACCCATGTGGATACCTTTCTTGACGAAGAAGGCGTTTCACATGAGTTCTCGGCTACGTACACACCTCAACAAAATGGAGTTGTTGAGAGGAAGAACCGAACGCTTATTGAGATGGCAAGAACGATGCTTGACGAATACAAGACGCCAAGACACTTTTGGGCAGAAGCCGTGGAAACTGCATGTCATGCCACAAACCGACTATACTTGCACAAGCTTCTCGGTAAAATGTCATACGAGCTACTCACCGGTAACAAACCCCAAGTTGGATACTTTCGGGTATTCGGCTCAAAGTGCTACATTCTTGATAAGCATCGTCGTACTAAATTTGCTCCTAAATCTCATGAAGGATTCCTACTTGGTTATGGATCGAACTCTCACACTTACCGTGTCTACAACAACTTCACTCGAAAAGTTGAAGAGATGGTAGATGTGAAGTTTGATGAATCTAATGGTTCGCAAGTCAAACAATTGCCAAATGATGTAGGTGATAAGGACCCTTTGGAAGCTATCCAAGACTTGTCCATTGGCAAGATTCGTCCCATGGAGGTGAAGGAAAGTACTTCGTCAACTCAAGTGGAAGCCCCTACTTCACGTCAAGGTGAACCTCAACACGACATGGAGGCATCCACAAGTGGAACACGACAAGATGATGACGAGGAGGAAGTACATCATGAAGATCCACCACAACCTCCTTCACCACCACCTCAAGGGAACGACACCTTCAACAACAACGAAGACGAAGGAGATGATGATGAAGAAGAAGCTCCACCATCCAACAAGCCTAAGCTACCCCGAGTTCGAGCAAGAGTGACCAAGAACCATCCTCTAAACCAAATCTTTGGTGACATACAAACCGGGAGAATCACTCGTTCTAAAACTCGCTTGGCTAAATTTTGTGAGCATTATTCTTTCATCTCTAGCATTGAACCCTTGAAGGTAGAACAAGCTCTTGAAGACCCGGATTGGGTGAACGCGATGCATGAAGAGCTTCACAACTTCGAGAGGAACGAAGTGTGGACTCTCGTGGAGAAGCCCAAGGATGAGCAAAACATCATCGGAACCAAATGGGTGTTTCGGAACAAGAAAGACGAAGACGGTCAAGTCGTACGCAACAAGGCACGTCTCGTAGCCCAAGGATATACGCAAGTCGAAGGTATGGACTACGGTGAGACCTACGCCCCCGTCGCTAGACTTGAAGCTATCCACATTCTTCTAGCCTATGCTAATCACCATGATATCATGCTTTATCAAATGGACATTAAAAGTGCCTTTTTAAATGGTGAGATTGAAGAAGAAGTCTATGTTAAGCAACCACCTGGTTTTGTGAACCCTAAAAACCTAATCATGTTTACAAGCTTCGTAAAGCTCTTTATGGTCTTAAGCAAGCCCCTCGTGCTTGGTACAAATGCTTAACGAAGTTTCTCATTGAAAAAGGGTTTGAAATTGGTAAAATTGACGCAACCTTATTCACTAAAAGAGTTAATGGTGAATTATTTGTGTGCCAAATCTATGTGGATGATATTATCTTTGGATCTACTAACCCAAAATTTAGTGAAAGATTTGGAAGGTTGATGTCTGAGAAGTATGAGATGTCCATGATGTATGAGCTGAAATTCTTTCTTGGTTTGCAAATCAAGCAAACGAGAGAAGGAACTTTCATCTCTAAAACTAAGTATACCAAGGACTTGATCAAGAAGTTCAACATGCAAGAGTGCAAAGGTATGAAAACTCCCATGCCTACTAGTGGACATGTTGATCTTACCAAGGAGGATGAACCAGTTGATCAAAAAGTCTATCAATCTATGATTGGTTCATTGCTATATCTATGTGCCTCTCGTCCCGATATTATGCTTAGTGTTTGCATGTGTGCTAGATATCAAGCTGCACCTAAAGAGTGTCATTTTTTGGCCGTAAAACGTATTGTGAGATATTTGATACAAACACCAAACTTTGGCATTTGGTATCCCAAGGGATCTTCCTTTAACCTTGTTGGCTATTCCGATTCGGATTATGCCAGTGATAAGGTTGATAGAAAATCCACCTCGGGTACTTGTCAATTTTTTGGGTAGATCTCTTGTGTCTTGGTCCTCCAAGAAACAAAACTCGATATCTCTATCTACTGCCGAAGCTGAGTATATTGCTGCCGGATCGTGTTGTGCACAATTACTATGGATGACACAAACGCTTAAGGATTATGGAATCCATGTTAAAAATGTTCCATTACTTTGTGACAATGAAAGTGCTATTAAAATTGGTCATAATCCTATGCAACATTCTCGAACTAAACATATTCAAGTAAGACATCATTTCATTCGTGATCATGTTGCCAAAGGAGATATCAATCTTAAGCATGTCCGTACTAACAAGCAATTGGCTGATATTTTTACTAAGCCACTTGATGAGAAAACGTTTTGTTACTTGAGGAGTGAGTTTAACATCATTGACGCTTCAAACTTGAGCTAGACTCACTCGGTTGCATGCAAGGGCATGAGCTTTCTTGATATATCCATGATACTCTTGACATGTTATCTTATACCATGGAATTCTATGCTCCCTTGTATTGCATCTAACCTTTTGTAGGTACTTGGAAGAACTTCATTCCACAAGATTGTCACCAACTCCAATCATAAGCAATCTTGTCATGACCAAGTATCCACAACCCCTTTTGATGATGGAAGGAAGAAGACAACAAAACATATCCTTGACATATATTTATACTTCACAATTGGTATCATGTCATATCATGTTCTTCCTTGCTTGACTAACCTTTGTAGGTGACAGGTGAACTAAAACGAGAAGGATTGCTCCCAACTCAAGATGATCTTCATCAACTTCGAGCATCCTCAACAAGTTCACCTACAAGCCACGTCATCAACATCACTCAAGGTATGTACTCATATCCTTGAAAAGGCTTTACTCCAAGTCATGAGCTAAAGCAACTCAAGTGATATGAAGACATTAAAATGCTTAATCGAAAAATGGTAACCCCATTTTGAGCTTAACGATGAGTATGACCTATGATCAAGTATTCTTGCTTGGCTCCTATGTCAATATACTCTAATATAGGTGACCTAGTCACCGCCCATCATCTAGTTAAGAATCTTGAGTTAGTTCATTCTCTATTTTGCAAGATTTCTTAGAACCACTCAAATCTTTTCCAGTTGATATCCTTTTGTAAAAACTTTTGCAATTCTTTTGAAAACTACTTTTGACACCTTGTTATTGGCTGAGTTTGAGAAGTCTCCGATTTCAAAATCACATTGCCTAGTTTCTGTCTTAGCCTCATAGCCGCCGATACAAATAACTCGGTTCTACCGAATTAGCAGATGAGCTGCACCACAAAATTTTGGTACCACCGATTGGTTTGTCTCGGAATCACCGATTTGATTTCTTCTCTCAATTATGTTCACATTCATAAATCTTTGTTTTCTTGGAAATCCTATTGTGATTTTGTTACTTCGATGATCCCTCATTATTAAATTTAAAAAAAAATTAGGGGGAGAAATTCTTTATTCAAGGATCCCTAACTCAAGGAGGAGAAGTCTTACAAGCTTTCAGGACAGCCAAAGGGAGAGAAATTATTTTCAATGATTCCCTCAAACTTTCTTTTCTATGATCCCTACCTTCAATGACCCTTGTTCTCAAGGATCCCTTCTTATCATTGATCTCTGTATCTATTCCTGTGTATGACCTTTTTGGAAATTAATGCCAAAGGGGGAGAATAAACAAAGCTTCATGCTAAAGGGAGATACATGCTTATGCAAAGGGGGAGATATAATCAAGGGGGAGAGGTGAATATCAAAATTACACTTATATAGACAAGGGGAGAACACCAAAGTAGGGAGATAAAAATATCTTACTCATGTTAGACTTTTCTCACCCTATCCAATCCCAATATCTACATGCTAAGATTCAGGGGGAGAGGATAATCTACTATTCTCATATCTAAGGGGAGAAAGTTCTAAATGATCTTGGAGACATATCAATCTTAAAAGATACTATCTTTTATATGTTCTCCATATCGTGGTACTTTTGAGTTCTATCACCTTGTTGATTGGTAGAATATTCTTGTGTTTCCTAACATTGTTTTCTCAAGTGTGGTTCTACTATAAGAATGCTCAAGGACTCAAGGTAAGTATATGCATCATATCTTTGTTCAAGATGATCTCTTGGTTCTTGCACATATTGTTTGCAAGATTGAAGTCTTGAACAAGGATACATCTCATTCATATATTTGATGCATATAGCCAAGATACACTTGACTCATTATATCCCTTCTACTACATGTGTGTCCATGCATTCCAAAGCAACTATCCTTTAAAGGGTTTGCACACATTTAGGGGGAGCAAATCTAAGTCATGTGTCTCTCAAAGTCTTCATTATATCCATGCATATCTTTATTTGAAGCTTTGATTGTATGTTGTCATCAATTACCAAAAAGGGGGAGATTGAAAGCACAACATGCTCCCTTGGTGGTTTTGATAATTCATGACAACATACATTGTCTCTTGGACTAATACTCTTACCTAGTGTGTTTCAGATAAAGTCCACAGAGAGGGTTGGCAAAAGGATTGTGGAGATTGTGGAGTTACCCCAAGATACAAGGAAATGGATTGGCAAAGCTTCAAGCAAGAGGACTCTACATTTTACTTTGTGAGAAATCACTTTGAGTCCATAGGAAAGCCAATACTATTAAAAGGGGGTAAGGTACTGTTGGTGAACAAAATGCTCATACGTGCACAAGTGATGGTCACCAAAAACACCCACAAGCTCTTCCACAAAAGTCTGTCCAAAGTCAAATATCCAAAATCGGTGCAACCAACACTTTCCACTCGGTGCCACCGATTCCCATACTCAGACAGACCTAAGCCAAACCCTAGCCTATCGGTGCAACCGATTCCACTTCGGTGCCACCGAGTTTGGGTTGCCAACTTTCTGTTACCTCGATTCACAAAATCGGTACCACCGAGTTTGTTGAATCAACGTCACCGAGATTGGGCAATCTGACCGTTGGTCACCTTATCGGTACCACCGAGATTTATATATCGGTCTCACCGAGATTCAAAAGTTACTGCCTTTTGGTCACTTCGGTACCACCGAGATTCACACATCGGTGTCACCGAGTTGGTCACTTTAGGTGTAACGGTTGGATTTTTGGAGATGCCTATATATACCCCTTCACCACCACCCACTCGAAACAGAAGCACTCAGCACTATTCCATACTTGCCCCATCCAGTTTTCTGAGAGAGAGCCACCTACTCATGTGTTGAGATCATGCCATTCCATTCCAACCATATGAATCTTGATCTCTAGCCTCCCCAAGTTGCTTTCCACCAATCCCATCTCTTCCACCAAGCCAAATCTGTGAGAGAGTGATTGTGTGTTGAGGAGTCTATCATCTTGAAGCACAAGAGCAAGGAGTTCATCGACATTGCCGAGCCTATTACCTTTTGGAGGGTGGTGCCTCCTAGATTGGTTAGGTGTCGCTTGGGAGCCTCCTACTTCGTGTTGTGGAGTTGAACCAAGAAGTTTGTAAGGGCAAGGAGATCACCTACTTCGTGAAGATCTACCCATAGTGAGGCTAGTCCTTCGTGGACAGAAGCCGTTATGGAATAGTCAAGGTTGCTACTTCGTGGACCCTTATAGGTGGAGCCCTCCGTGGACTCTCGCGACCGTTACCCTCCGTGGGTTGAAGACTCCATAAACGTGGATGTACGATAGCACCACCTATCGGAACCACGGGAAAAATCTTCGTGTCCCTCACGCGTTTGATCTTCCTATCTCATCTCTTTACTTCATGTGCAATGTCTTTACTTTCCGCTACCATATTTGTTGACATGCATATGTAGGGTGTGCTAGACTTGCTAACTTGCTATAATTGTTAAAATCTGCCAACCAATTATCTTGGGAAATGGTTAGGTTTTAAATTCCTGCTAGTAGTCTATTCACCCCCCCCCCCTCTAGATACTCTTCTAGTGATCCCACATAGTCACGTATGATTGTAAGCCCACGAGGGACTCCTCTCTCGTCATATCAATATAAGCATATGCGGGCTCTCTATGAGGGTTGAGATGCTTCATAATCATCTTACACACACACAACATTGGACAAGTGGTGGACATCAATCAATGGCGGAACTATGACATATCAGGAGGCGGCACCGGGCCACTAGCCTAGGAGAAAGCGTGGAGGTTCTTTTAGGGACTTAAATTGAAGGAAATAATCTAATTTTCCCTTCCAAACATCCATACTTTGCATTTTGAGGACCACTCCGTAAGAGCAAGACTATTGTACGTGCTATTTCTACAAAAACAGCTACGCACTAGTTTTATTAGTTATTAGTTATTTCCACGTTTTTTCTCTAGACGAGACAAGTACTTAACTTATTAGAAGTTGTACATGAGAATAGCGATGCTCACTCTAGAATAATAGTCCTCGTCTCCAACTTGAGGAAGTAGAGCTCTGACTATCTAGTTTTTTATCACCAAATATTTGGATGCATACAATTATGTACACTACAATTTGATATATGATCTACTTAATTAATTATCATATGAATATAAAATCATGTAAGTTCAATAATTGAGTGAAATGACATGAAGAATGGGAGTTGGACATTTAAGGAGTACTCTATCAATAACATATAAATTCAACGTGGTCATCTTATGGACTTATTTCTCCAGAGTTCGTGTCGTCAGGTCACTCGGCGTCTTCCTCTCCGGCTTCACACGAAGGAAGTAGAGCTCCTTCCCTTATCAAGCCCAGACAAATAGCTACCTACAACAATAGCCAAGCCATGGAGATCATCAGTTGCGGAGCTATGTACATGTAGGGAGGGGGCACCGCCCCCCTCTCCCTTTGAGGAGGTAGAGCTTCTTCTGTTTGTCAAGCCTAGACAAATGCATACTATAGAAGAAGGACAAGGGAAAAAAAGAGTGGGCTCTCGTGTAAGAGCAACCTATGTGCTCCCAGGTAAAATGAGTAAATACAAAGAAAGAGAAAGATAGAAAGAGAAAAAAAGACTAACAAGTTGGATCTTGGTGACATTACAGTTTTATTTAGCCAGTTGCTGGTCAAAAATCCCGAGATCGGGTGGGACGAGATGATGTTGGAGCAGTAGACGTTGGCAATGCGCTCGAATCTTCGGGCGGAGGTTCTCGTAGGTGACCACAGGGACGCGGTCCTTGAAGGAGTCATGGTCTGTGCACCTCTCCTTTCCGTGCCGGCGGAGGTACTCGGCGTCATTGTTCCATGTCAGTATGATCGCCAACACCTTCTGCGGCTCCTTGTCGTACACAAAACATTGGACAAGAGGTGGACATCAATCAATGGGCGGAGCTATGAACATATCAGGACCGGGCACCGGACCCCTAGCCTAGGAGAAATCATCGAGGATAGTTTTAGGGACTCAGATAGAAGAAAATAGTCGTATTTGCCCTTCCAAACATCCATACTTTGCATTTTGAGGGCCAGTCTGTAGGAGCAACACTATTGTACATACTAGTTCTAAAAAAAATCTACGCACTAGTTCAAATTAGTTGTTTGTTATTGCCACATTTTTTCTCCAGATGGCTATTACTTGTCTCACGGTACTTAACTTATTTGTAGAAGTTGTACGTGGGAATATCAATGCTCACTCTAAAATAATAGTCCCCGTCTCCAACTTGAGCAAGTAGAGCTCTGAATATCCAGTTTTTGTCATCAAATACTTAGATGCATGCAATTATGTAAACTATGATTTGATATAGGATCTACTTAATTCATTATCATATCAATACAAAATCATGTAAATGCAATAATTGAGTGAAATGACATATAAATTCAACGTGGTAATCTTATGGACTTCGTCTCCGGCTTCACACGGAGGAAGTAGGGCACTTTTCCTTGTCAAGGCCAGACAAATACCTACACAAAACAATAGACAAGTTGTGGAGATGGTCAGTGGCAGAGCTATGCACATGTAAGGTGGGGGGCACCGGCCGCCTCCCTCTTTGAGGAGGTAGAGCTTCTTCTACTTGTCAAGCTCAGACAAATGCATCCTACAGAAGGAATTCAAGGAAAAAAAGGAGAGAGCTCTCATGCAAGAGCCAACCTCTTCAAGTGCTCCTAGGTAAAATGAGTAACTGAGAGGAAAGAGAAAGATAGAAAGAGAAAAAAATATTAGTCTTGTAGCCAACACTATTATATGAGTAACTAACATGCTGGATCTTGGTGACATGACTCTTAAACACATAAATTAAAAACACATTCAAGTCTTTGGAGTGATGCCTTCTTCATCTGCATCCATCAGTGGCACGCGTGAGCAGAAGCTCGATGCCGCCTTTTGTCCTTCGGAATACCACCAGATAACATTGTTGTAGGCTTGTAGCGGCTAGGAAGTCGCCGATGCGAACCAAAAGACATCGTCGGCCATGACCAGCGAAGAAAATCGTTGCCCGGACAAGAAAACTTGAAAGAGGGCGAGACACAACAGCCTCCACATGCCTCCCAATGATGGCATGAAGCACCACTGAAATGAGGACGAGGGCGGGAGGACAAGAAAACTTGAAAGAGGGCGAGACACAACAGCCTCCACATGCCTCCCAATGATGGCATGAAGCACCACTGGAATGAGGACGAGGGCGGGAGGACTTCTTCCATGTTGAGAGTGACGCCGTTGACGACTAGAGGCTAAAACCTTAAGGGGGGCGTGGGCTTGCCGAGGAAGGGTGCAGCTCGCCGCCGCCGCTTTGTCTCCTAGGGAGCAATGTATCTTTCCTTGCGCTAAATCATGGGAGTTTGCTCTCGCTTTCTGGTTCAAAATGTTAAAATTACATGCTAGAATCTATTATCAAGTTATACAGTAAATAACAGATATAATACACAATAGATAATTAATCAAAAGAAAGAGAAATGTGTGGAAACAGGTGCTATTATTCATAACAAAATTTCCTTGCAATTTAAACTTAAAAATGATTTCTTTTAATGCTAGAACAGCGTAGATAATGATTCGACACTCACGCCAACAGGTGAGTCCACAGTGAGCTGGTGGTTTGATGCATCACCAGTGGCCTGGACTACTACACAAGATGCTCAAGTATGGCTGCATGAATCACCCAAAGTCAACACTCTATTACTGTGCTCTAATGTATGCATCTTTATTTCACATGTCCCCCTGATGCCATACAAATAAACAATGTATTCTCGCTGTCTCACAAACAGGCACAGTTGCAATTCTCTATGCAACACTGGCAACATGTACTAGCTCGTGCTTAACCTAGAATAATACCTCAAGCCAAGGTGAAGAGATGCCAAATTGAGATTGAAATGCATTAGAACTGCAGAAGGTTGGATCGGATGGATACCTGGAGATCTATCTATCATCATGTCATATAAATAGGCTACAAAACCCCACGAACTTTTACAACACCTGGAGCACCATATCATAACACAGACATACTCACTCATTACTGAATTACGGCAGCTCTTATTTTTCCTACCAAGCTACAAAATATTACAACACTCCTCAGCTCAGAGCAGTCATTGTCAGGGAACCATAGCCCTATTTGAACCCCATAGCAACCACTGGGATCCTGACTAGGTGGCGCCGGTCACCCTTCATCGTGATCTCGCCGAAACTGTAGGTGCCCGTCACCGACCTCGTCGTGAGGGTCACGGTGATCTCTCTAGATGACCCGGGGAGCACCGTCAGCGCGGGAGGCGAGACGTCCAGCGCGATCTCCGGCGACATCCTGGTCATGATGGTGTAGGTTTCCACCTCGTCAGCCACGTTCGTGACCGTCCGCTTCACGGTCTGCGTGCCTTTGAGCTGAGACACCGTGATCGAGGGGATGTTGAGATCATAGGGTCCCTGCCCCTTCTGGCTGGAGCTGCAGCGTGAGCCGGTTATGTTTGATACTTCACTTGGATCTACGTCAGGGATCGAGCACAAGAATGTGATGTAGTCTTGATGAGCTGCCAACACAAGCAATGCAATATTAGACTTCAATAACATGGAATTGCTTATTTAACAACAGACTTGCATCGAAACGTTCAACGTTTCAACTTACTTGCATCTAGAACTAGGCCAGGATCCAGGGCAGCTTTTGGGTTAACCGCGCCACTGCCATAATCAAATGGTGTGGCCCGTGTCAGTGTCAACATTTCTGACGTGGAGTATTGCTGCGCTCTGAGAGGATGGCTCCCTTTGTCGATCGTGTTGGCAGTAGTCATCAAGGCAGACTTTATTGCTGACGGGCTCCACTTGGGGTACTTCTGTTTTATTAGTGCTGCAATGCCAGCAATATGTGGTGCAGCCATGCTTGTTCCAGACATCATTGCAAATCCTTCTCCTAGAAAAAAATATGGCATGACAGTGAATTTGGGTTAGCTCAGTCAGAATGGATGTCTTTCATCTTTATGGATTACCACCATGACAAGGGACGAGATTATTTAAACTAGATTCCGTGTAAAAGCATTCAGCATGTAGGCATAAGAGGAATTAAAGTAGCATTTCTTTTTTAAACAAGATTAATAATTTATAATTGGTTGACCATAACATGCTGAAACAAATGTGCTATCACTGAGGAGAAAACTCTGATAAACTTACCGGCATAGTTTGCTTCATCTGTTCCATTAGGTGCCCATGCGGACCATATAAGATTGCCAGGAGCGAGTATATCAGGTTTAAGAACATCAGCATCTTGAAAACTAAAATCTTTTACATCAGGCCCTCGGGAAGAGAACAACGCGACCTGGGGAGCTGAATTGAACAGTGTTGGTGCCAAACCATCTGCAATACCAACCGTTGCTTGGAACGCTGTAGCCCGTCCAGCCCAGTCTCTTGTTGTAGAAGAGTTGTAGTAGTCTATAAGATCCTACATGGCCAAAAATTAATGTCATTGTGCTGTATCAGAAATATCATTATAGAACTTAACATGCATGGTGATTTTAACAGATTTTCTCATTTGCAATGTCACCCTACAACAGCAGCAATGCATACATGATACGATCCACATCACTGCTCTGGAAGTACCTACAGGTTGGTTCCTTGAGATTTGAGAGCAATTCTGTCGTATGTGAACTTCTTTAATTCTGTCTTCTAAGCCGCTTATTGACAGAAAACAAATAAACAGGCTGATCTACTTCACGTTTATAGTACAGACTGATCTACTTCACGTTTATAGTACAGGCCCCATCTACTTTACAAATGGTGTTTGTCCATACATATCTGCACAATAGGCTCCATCGGAGATAAAATACCTTTGTTTTGCTGACATCTGTGATGAGAATCCCAGGAATATTGACAGGCACAGGATCAAACTTTGTCCCTGGGTAACTATCTTCTACAGCAACAACAAAGCCAGCTGCACCTAGACTCCTGGCTGTTTGAGACACTTTCTTGATTGAAGCTGTCCCAGAAATATAATTAAAAGAATAGCCGCACAAAAGAATTTTCCCCTGAACTTTCCTCTTATTTAAGAGTTCTGGCCTTTGACAATCTAGTGCACTGTACTTGGTTGAAGATGAACCCAGCAGAGCATCAGTAGCAGAAATGAGGCCAAACGTTTTATTTCCATGTGTGGCAGCTGCAGTCAGATGAGATAATTGCCAATTAACCACAGGTAGAAACTTTAGTTAATTGTCAGAATACAAGCACCACTCGATGTACTATAAAATGGACATTTGTTGACAGTAATTACAAGACAACGCGAAAGGACTACAACTCTACAATCAAGAGCCTACAAAAAGAACAAAACACAGAATGTCTCTTCCAACCAAATCATTCTCAAAATCAGATAAAAGATGCTCGATAAGTAGTATATTAGGATCCGATAAGAGTCTGGGTACATTAGTATAACGGGAACTTGAGGTAGAGTTAGCACTATAAATGAGTGTGGAGCATAGCCAAGGATATTGTTATGACAGCGTGC
Source organism: Elymus sibiricus (assembly GCA_039707655.1). Classification (NCBI taxonomy): domain Eukaryota; kingdom Viridiplantae; phylum Streptophyta; class Magnoliopsida; order Poales; family Poaceae; genus Elymus; species Elymus sibiricus. Next base: position 416,667,709 of record CM077675.1, read on the forward strand.
ATCAATCGATGCAGACACCAGTGGGACTACATCTTTTTCGGGGGGAAAAAGAGAGCCAAGAATACCGTTACATGTTACAAATGCAGGAATGCATGATATTTCTTGTTGCACAGTATGCACCAAATATCCAAATGAACTTACGTGATACTCCAAGTCCAGCAATACGCTTTCCATTTCCTAGTATCAAATGATTCTTGTATCTGCGGTCATCAACTCCAGCAGCAACAGTGGTTATCCATGGGCTGAATGACACCAGTGTTTTTGGAAATGGTCCTCCATTTCCTGCAGCTTGGGCAACAAACACGCCAGCTTTCACGGCAGAAAGAAGCGCTGCATCAAAAGGATTGAGAAACGTAGTCCGTGTAGCTGTTGGTGGGCTATTTGGTCCAACAGAAAGGTTGAGAATGTCAACACCATCTTGAACAGCCTGCAAGTAGCCATCCACATAAATTAGCTCCTATATGTTGGACACTTACAGTACTAACATGCATTACAGTTATCCAGCAGGTATTCTTTTATTCATCGCACAATACAGTCTATGCATAAAACAGTAGCAAGGTATTACGTTCTACGGTTCTAGAGATGAGTTTTTAAAGTTACCATTGCATGTATTTCATTGTACATCTTGCATGAAATGGAACTCTACAGTTCGAAGCCATACTAGCGAATGCTCACCATAATTAAAACCCGGAGTTTATCGATAACCGAAGTTAATAGCTCCCACATGATTTAGAAATAAGCAGGCCGCTCTGTTGGGGCGGTTTATACACTCCAAATCTGTTTCACTTAGATGATCAATCCTACCAAGTACCAAATGATCTAGTTTACCAACCATTCCTTTATTTATCAGTCAACTTCTCAAGCAAATGAACAATGTTGTTGAACTGTTAGATGATGTAACATCATAAATCACATCTTTCAACCCCCAAGGCCATAACAGTCATAAGTTGCCACAAGTATCTACTCAATATCAAGTACGGTGAACTGCTGGTGGAAAGAATGGTACAATCAAATTTATATTTTGGTGAGAAGTTTGGTGAAATTAGTAGTGTACCTGATCAATCGCTGCAACAACGTCAGATACATAACCACCAAAAAGCCTGTAAAGAACCTTGTACACGGCTATCCTGACAAGCACAAACTCAAGGTAAGACATTGGTGAGGCAGCAAGATTAAAATGGCTCTCTTAGTGAATCCATTTATGATGATACTGAGTAAGTACTGACTACTGATGAGTGGTGAGTGCTTTTGTTCTTCTACCAGACAGGTATTGTTTGTTTGTTTTTGTTTTTTTTTTGGAAGGAAACAGGCACTGTGCTTGCTCTAACAGGATAATGCGAGTCATACAAAGATGGAACGAACTCAACGAAGCAAAACCCTATCTTTGAGGTGGGAAATTTAGGCATTGCTGTTGGCTGTATAAGGTTTACCTTTGTTCAGAAATTCTAAGGAAATAAGAACTTACCTAGCTCGCGGAGCCATGCCACTAGCTTTGCCAAATTCATAGCCATGCATTCGCACCGGAATCCCATTATTTCCAGCAGCAATTGCAGCTATATGACTGTTGAGGGGTAAAAGGTAAGCATATATCAGATAAGCCGTGCCACTTTTCACTAAACAAAAAAAGACTTTTGGTCAAAACCAACGTTGCAAAAAACCACATTGATTAAATATGAAGATGATGCTTGGAAGGAAAGCTTTATTTTACAGGCCAACCATCATCATTTGAAACAGGATGCCCACAGGTTTGGAAATTATAAGCAGATTTTTTTTCATGTGTGGCATTTTTAGTGCATCAAAGCACAACAAATTACTTAATACTAGGAGCTAAGGGTATCATCAGGAGCATTACCTTCCATGACCATCGCCGTCTAATGGAGATGCAAACTCGACATCGGGATTAAACGCTCCGGCAGCAATTGCAGCTTTTGCAAAATGTTGGGCCCCAACTATCTTCCCATTGCAGAAGCTTCTTTGTGTTACTGGATCTATCTCACATTTCCCCTTGTAACGTGGAACAGGTCCATAAGGATCAGTTCTGTGGGTAGAGAAGCTTGGATGTTCAGGATAAATTCCTGAATCCACAAAACCAATCACCACATCTTCACCTGCTCTATCAAATCCACCTCCCGTTGGCCATACTGCTGTTGTCAATCCAAGAAACTGTGGAGTGTGTGTTGTCAATTTCTGTATCTTTGTATCTCTCTCCACGTGCTTAACACCTGGGGCTTTCCTTAAGAAATCAGCCTAACACAGTGGAACATTACTGTATTTAGCCACGATAATAATGCAGAACTTGAAAGGAAAACATATGTGCCAGCCAGAAAATTTATTATGCCAAATACCTGCAAAGATGACATGTGAACTGCAAACCCATTAATAAGATGATGGTAGCTATAAAGCTTCTCGTAAGTTCCCGCTACAAAAAGCGAGTCCAGAAGATTCTCATGGTGCCTTCGGAGGTGAAGCGAGTATGAGGTGACAGCCTCACTGCAAATCAGGAAAGTTGGGAGTGAGCACAGACTATTATGTTTGCATCATAGTATTAATACTTCAATTAGGGAGGGTAGTTCCAGGTGTAACTGAAGCATTGAAGTTGAAAATTGCAATTCATCAATAACATGCCCTATTCACAACAGTGCGAAATGCCCCAGAATAGACTTGAAAACATGAATGCCAGCCAACACAAAACAAATGTTAATAGACATGGTTGAAAACATCTACAAGAGTACAATACCTGGTAACCTCCATCTCTTCATCCAAATCCGCGGCGGTCCCTGGAAATCCTTTGACTCCGCCTGTGTAGCTCACAACCGGGTCGCCTTCCATGGTAACAATGTACACATCATGCGTCCCAAGTACCACTCGTGGCACAAGGGCAAGAAGCAAACAGGCAAGGCCGAGCACCTTCATCTTCACCGATGTCTGAACAGCAACACTGCAGAACCTTCAAGAAGAGATACTGTCAGAGTTCAGGGATAAGCACTTAACATGAGAATCATATATATACAGTTGCAGCTCTTGGGCATTAGTTGGATAGCATGCCGGCTAATGTGTAACGACTATATGCCTGTACTGCACTGATGCCGCAGTGAATCACACACCGCCCCAGTCACAACGGGAATGGTCCCCATGGTGCCCACCACTGTTCTGTGATGCTGGAGTTTCCGATCTCATAGGTCTCCCATGAGTACGCATTCATGAGACCTCTTAAATTAGGCTGCCCGGTGACATCAATGGCCCTTCAGAGCAAGCGGCTACATGGCATGCACAGTGCATGCATTTCTCGGTGGAGAACAGGCAGGCACTCAGTCAGTTGAAACTTAAACACTAACAGCATACTGCTCCCACTGAGAACGGCACATCAGTAAAGATCTCTGGCTTACGGACTGAACAAAAAACTATGGACTGCACTGCGAACACTGAAGAGTGAATCACAGCCGAGGAGATTAATCTGACTGAAGCTATACGGCCGGTCATTTGATCCGAGGCGCAGCCGTGGGAACTGAAAAAAGACTGTGTTTTCAAGCAAAAACGCGTGAAGGAGACTGTTAAATCTTGTGCTACAGTCACACTGTTCCCGATAATGCGGCCATCTTATGCTGCTGTCATGTCCTAAGCTGTACTGCTAACACCAGTGTGCAGAAGCAAAAATAAGTTGGAAAATATCTCGCTTCGCAGGGGGCAAGGGATAATGCGAGCCGGGAAACAAGCGAATCACCTGGGAGCCCAAGCATTCCCCGCCGCAGCTCGGCCGCCGCCCCGCGTCGGTCGGTCAGCCCGCGCCGGCCGCCTCCGGGAATGGCGGCGCGCCGAGGCGGGAGGAGGAGGAGGAGCGGCGGAGCACGGGGGTGGCTAGGGTTTGCAGCGCGGTGGGAGGGGGGGGGGGGGGCAGTGGGGAGCAGGAGTGGGGGGGCAGTGGAGGAGGGAGGGAGGGAGGGAGGCAGAGCAAAGCGTGGGCTAATGGCGTCGCCTTTGTCTTTGTCTTTTAATGGAGTCCGGAGGGAGGCCTCGAATATAGCAGTTTTTTTTTCTCCCTTTCGCTTTCGCCACCTGTGCTGCCCGGTTCACGTGGACCCGTACCTCGCGGGCCCGCACGTCAGCGAGCCGCGAAGACGCGGACTTGCGCTGCGGCGTGGGGCCGGCGGTCAGCGAGCGGCTGGCGCTCTCCCCGTGCCCCGCCGACGGACCCAGCGAGGCATGAATGCATGCGGCCGTGGGCCCCCGGCGGTGGCGTGCGGGGCACACCCGTGTGGCTCCCTGCGACGTGGGTCCCGGGAGCCAGTGCGCGAGGGCGGGCCACGTACGCCGCGCCCAGGGCACCTCGTGCCGGGCAGCGGCGTCTGGGTGGATGTGCGGCGACGAGGAACAAGTGTCGGCGTGAAGGGAGAGCTACAGGAGGCTAGGAGGGCGGCGACTCGCGGCTCCGTGGAACTGCCGCAGTAGACCTCTTTTTTTTTTCTGAGACACCGCGGTAGGCCTCCTCCTCCTTGCCGCGCCGCGCCGGAGTGGCCAGGCCCGGTGGGCCGAGACGGCCGCGGAGGTGCGTACTACGGGGGAGCAGAAGGAGACGTTGGTGATGTCAGGGCCATGTCGCGCGGTTTTTTGAATCCGTCGGTCGCTGCGAGACAGCGGATCGGACGAGGACGCGCCGTGCGGCCAGCGTGTCGCCGGCTCGGGATCCAGACCGGGCGCAAGCGGCCAAGCGGTTGCAGCATCCAAGAGGGGGAACACAGTGTGCCAGCCTAGACAGACACGCTCACGCCGCATCGCGTGACCAAAACGATTTGCTAGCATGCCACTGCCTCCCAATATGTAATAATAACCAAACTAAACAGAAAACTTGAAAACTGAAGATGGACCGTAGTGTGAAAAACAGTCTTATATTATGGAACGAAAGGGGTGGGATTTTAGAGACAAAGGGACAGAAAAAAGAAAGGATTTGATGTCACGCCATACTAAGAGCATTTATAGCCGGACCCCTATATACTCCTGAAATGCCTGAAATACCCTCCTGGTCAGTGTCCGGTCAAAAAACGTTGATCCAACCGGACCCCCCACTTTCTTCCTAAACACCCGGACTGACCGGCACACCTCAAACCCGTCTCAAATCTGGGGGCAATATGCCGGGCACCTCCACTTGACCGCACATGCAGCCACTCAAACCTTCTTCCTCTGTGCTCTACATCGGCAGAGAACCCGCGACGACGACGACCACAGGCGGGCGCGACTGGGGTGCAGGGCGCGGCCCGGGCGAGGGGCACAGGCGGGCGCGGCTGGGGTGCAGGGCGCGGCCCGGGCGAGGGGCACACGCGGGCGGGCGCGCGCAGGCGGCCACGGGCGCGCGACAGGGTGGGAGGCCACTTACACGGCCACGGACATGTGCTCCGGCCGACCAGCAACGACGCATCCAACGTGTTTGATAAAATGTCTACAAATATGAGGGGTTGAAAGTAGGGGTCGTGGTTGTTTTAAGCACAAATTAGATAATTGTCCGGACTCTGACCGGACACGCCCGCGGGCATTGGGGGCTTCAAATTAGATGATCGTGGTTGTAGATGCTCTAAGGCCCAGTTATTTTTTGCTTTTGATTCTCCAGAATCAGCTTTTGGAAAACTTCCCCCGGAATCTGCTTCCTCAGAATCAGCCACCGAGATTGTAGTATGAGATTATGGGACGAGTTGTATGCTGAAATGTCCGTAACCCCCTGAACAAAAACTGAGTGCTGAATTGTTGGCACTTAGATGTTTCGAACAATTTATCATCAAATATGAGCATGAATATGATTTATGAATATCTTAGATTGATAAATATTACAACAAAGAAGGTTTCCGTGTTTCCTTTGCTACTACCTTCGTCTGGGATTACACGTCCCTTGGACCAGATCTACAGTACCAAGGCACTGTCGATTTAATTAAGTGTTGCTTTGATTTCCTTCCAAAGCCTTCATGCGTTCTCTCTCATGCCCAATGAGTAGCCTTCATGCAAGGCAGCCGCAGCGTATTTAGCTCCGCTGTCTACATGCGTTCTCTCACCTCCCTGCCGTGAGCCAATGAACAGCAGTGCATGCAGCGGCTCAAATTTACATGCGCGGGGCAATTAACAGCCGGCCTAGTAAATTCGGACTGAGCATACTGGCCAACCGGCCTTTTAAACCCGGACGAAGGTAATACAAAAGAAGTTTCACTACAGATAGATTGACTAATCTTATGGTACAAGATTGGCAGCAATAGCCTCACGTGTTGCGGCCATGGTACCATCATCTTCGGGTGGTAGAGTATTGGCGCTTGTAAATGGTAATGGGGTTGCACATACGCATCATTATCAAACTTGTTAAAATACTCATCATGCAATTTGCTATCACGAATGAAGTTGTGGAGACACATGCATGCAGTGACAAACATCTTTTGGGTCTCTGGTTTGTACCGTGGTATGTCTCCAAGAATTCGCCATTTCATCTTGAGAACACCAAATGATCTTTCGATGACATTTCGCAAAGAAGAACGACGATGGTTGAATGTCTCATGTCTACCAATGGGTGGGTGTTGTTGGAACTCTCGTGCATGGTACCTTTGTATGGTGCTAGATATCCAACTCTGTTTGGATATCCGGAGTCCACAAGGTAATATTTATCTATAGTAAGACACGAGAAGATATTACAAATTTACTATGTACCATCATGAACATAAGAAAACGCAGACATACAAGAGATTACCTGTGTGGGGTTGTGCAAAATGATCATAACAAACTATAGCATCGCTCCATACACGTGTGTCATGAACAGATCCGGCCTATCCAGGAACAACAAAAGTGAACCTCATATCAAAATCATAGACTGCCGTGACATTTTCACTTGTAACCCATTTCCTATTCCTGTGTTGTGGCTCCAACTCCTTAGAAACATTCACTTCAACGTGTGTTCCGTCTATGGCTCCAATAGCATTTTTGAAATGAGGCCAGAACTTTGTTTTTCTTAGTATGGGGTGCGGTTCGGAGAATGATGGATCAATAGGTCTAATGAAATCACCAGCCATATGGTCTACACACTCCAAAACCTCATGAATTTTTTGTTAATGACAGAACGACTATGTCCAAACCGATTCGCTACATTATCAGTTGTTTGGCATGTCCCCAATGTCAATAAAATTTGTGCCAGTGCTTCTTTCGATGATATGTTGCTTCTGAACCAACAATCATGCAATGAGTAAAACACGGACCTCCTCATTCTGAACATAGAGTAGAAAGTTTTTGCATCTTAGGTGAAATCCTATAAAAAAATGGGAACCACATAATACGTGTGTGGTACATGACTACATGTTTGCTTGGTTGGGCAACAGGGACGGACAAATGTTTTTTTTCTAATAATCTTAGATGCGTGTCATAGTTGTTACCGAAACAAATGAAGAATTTCATAAGATTTGATTCAATATGATGATTTTTTTCCCTCTAAAATTGCATGCATAGTAGAAGATCGTAGGAAAGAAAATCATGTAATTGAATAATCCTACTGGTATAACAAGAACTATGCAAGAATTTCCTTATGAATAAAATCATCCAAAGTCCTTTGATTTACTTTGAACTAAAGAATCTCTTGATTTGAAAGAATGAAACCTTATGAAACTAAAACATTACATGTGTGAACACGCTAACTATTGTTGAGCCGAGACCCGTTGTCCCCCACGTCGCTCTCTTGAGGCGCCGCAAGCGGCTGCTAGCCCTAGATCGCCGTTGGCCTCCTTGTCGCCGCCAGCAAGCCCGCGAGGAAGGTGGCATCAAGGCTTGCCGCTTCTACCTCACGCGAAGGGCTTAGCGATTCGGAACTCTCAATGAAAGCATCAGTGTCCGTGTAAAAACTGGTAGACCTCGGGGTAGGGGGTCCCGAGTTGTGGATCACGGACGGACGGTAACAAGAACAAGGGAGATGATGTTTACCCAGGTTTGGGCCCTCTTGATGGAGGTAATACCCTACGTCCTGCTCTTGTTTATATTGATGGAGAAGTATCGAGTACATAGTTGATCTACCTCGAGATCGTTAGATGTGTTCTAACTCTAAGGCTAGGTGAATGATATTGTGTTGAGGTCCCCACTACGAGCTAAACCCCACGGCTTATATACATGCCAGGTAGGGTATCTAGGGTTACAAGGTCGGTATCTTAGCGTAGAGACGACATGAGAAGTCTTGAAGTATACGTCAAGTCTTCGGCAGATGCAATCCCGATCACGCCCCATCGTGTAGCTTCCAGACTATCTTAAGAATGAGGAGGGCCCATTGTCCCAACCCGAGGAGCCTGGGTCGACCAGGCTAGGGCCCCCTATTCCGGGACACCGTCATAGGTGGCGGATGTTCGGACTCCCACAAATCCCCCAAGTTGCTTCCGTTTATTGGAAAACGGACATGTGAACTGGTGTTCACAGATAAATGTGGGGGACACTACCGGACGGCTTGCAGCGCCCGAAAAGCTAGGTCCAGATGCTTTGCTAGTGGTTTCATGGTCCGTATTGGAGATACCCTAAGTCTAGTGAATGCTAATGTGGTGAAAGGCTAACAAAGCTAGTGCAGATCAAATGACGAACTGCGGCTCATATATATGGTCATGGTTGGAAAAAATATATAGGAGATTACTACATGAAAGTTGGCGACAAGATTCTTTTCAAGATTGATGGCCCTGATCTAATTTTACAGATCTTTAAGATGATTTAGCAAGGACGAACCAATTTGTGGTTGGATGGTTAAGAGAACAATAATATTCCTAACCCATTAGGGTTCAAGTCCTAGACTTGACTTTGATGCACGCATTTTTCTGGATTTTTTTCAGGCCTTTCAACAATGTGTGTTCAGTGGAAGGAGATGTTCCCGTTGACTACATCGGCGTCTTTAGCGACTTCGTCAATCTAAAGATGATGTGTTGACTCAATCCCTCGGAGATGGTCGTAGGGTAGGATGTTTGTGCGTGCATGCGTTTATGAAATAAATGTATGTGTGTATGTATGAGTATTTGTGTCTATACTGTGTTAAAAAGGTTTATTCAGCACAGCGTTGCAAAACATTGGGTCGCCCCAGGTGGGATGGGGGTTATCAACGTGTTGTTGTCAAGAACCTTTTCTTTTTCTTTTTCTAAACCATGCCGATGTAGCTTTTTATAAACCATGCTTGAAGTAACCTTTTAAAATCACGCATGATGTTGCTTTTTTCAGTATCTTTTTCCTCAATGTGCAGTATATATTTTTATCTATACTATCATTTATTATCATGCTTTTATATTTTGTAAGCTAGACTTCTGTAAAGAGTGCCTTTACCGAGTGTAACACTAACCTCCGCCAAGTGTTTTTTGTTTGCACCGAGTCTGTTTTCCGAAGCACTTGGCAAAGGTTCTATTTGCCGAGTGCCCGAGAAAAGGCACTTGGCAAACATTGCCGATTCTGGTAGTGTATCATACATTGCTAGCCATGCTCTTTCTGACCTCCTTACGCAGAGGTATACTTTCTTTATGAGGGTCGCCATCTCTATGCCATGCCCAGATCTATCATCCTACTCCATCGATCTAGATGTTTCAATCATTGTCATATGCTCCTGACTATCCCTTTATTTGGCAATAGACTTCTTTCATTGGACAAATTTCGACACTCACATTTGAAGTGTTTGAGTAGATTGCAAATGTGGCAGTGAATTTTCTCCTATCCTATTAAACTTCTGCTTGGGCTTCTCCGCATTTGGATTTGGGCTCGTTCTACCTTGCTAGCACGAGAAGCTCCGGCTCTTCTCCTTCCTACCTCCACTATCAGACGCATGATCTGAGTTCTTCCACCTTGCTCAAGGCAAATCACTGAGCGCGTGTTAGCATCAAGTTTTTATCTTTCATGGGTGTCACTTGAGTTTAAACTATACTTTCATCATGTAGCTTGTATCGCCTGTTGAGATCCTCAATAGTGAGTCTTCATATTGATGTACTACTCAAACATGATCCACATATACCGCGGGGAGGCGGCACAGAGGAAATGACGTACAACCGAAGCATTATAAATTTTCTTGCGAAGTTCCTTCATGCCGTTAACGATCGTGGCAACTCTCGATGTGAAGTTATCCACGAACTCGCCAGCTTCCATCCTTGGGATCTTGTAGTTCCTATGCAGTGCTTGCAGGTTGGTCCGGTGATCACGATCACGGAGGACCTTGATGATATCCCACACTTCTTTCGCAGTTTTCTTCACAGTGAAGTGGTGCATCTTTCTTGTACAGATTGCCACAAAGTCGATGGCCTCCCATATTTCATGGCACTCAGAAGTTTGTCTTCATCTTCAACACATGTAGTATTCCTTACACTCCAATCTGGTGTAGTACCCCGCGGGTGACGGTGGTGCAAATTCAGTAGCAACGCTAGAGCTTCCATTATCCTTCCCTTTGGACATGATCCTCTTGTTACAAAGAGAGATAAGTCAGATTCTTATACCAAATGATGGAATCTATACCATCCCATTCGCCTTCACCACATGCAATAACGAGCTAAACCCTAGAACTTCAAATACAGAAGTAAATTTGATGTCGCAAGAGTTACAACGTTTTCGAGGATTTTCATCACTTCATATAGGTGGACACCAACACCCAACATGCACTAGTAGAAAACAGACCTTTTGTGCCGGTTCGTAAGGGCCTTTAGTGCCGGTTCTCCAACCGGCACTAAAGGGTGGGGACTAAAGCCCCCCCCCCCTTTAGTCCCGGTTCAACACGGCCCGGCACTAAAGGCCCACCACGTGGCACCTGCCGGCGCCGTGGGCTGGGGGACCTTTAGTCCCGGTTGGTAACACCAACCGGGACTAAAAGTATTTAATTCTTTTAATTTTGGTTTATTTTTCCTTTTAATCCTTTAGGGGTTTATGAATTAATTATGGTTTATTTTTCCTTTTAATTTTGTGTTTTCCATTTAATTATTTTTCATTTCAAACATATATTACGTTACTACATACTGTACACGTTGTGCATATATATATAAATAGAATTCCTCGTAGAACCGATCATATATATATATCATCGAATTTCTCGTACGACGACCATTCACATACATATATATATATACAATTTGGTATATACAATTTCTCCTACAATTTGCGGATCATTACATATGCAGGCATTACTGCTTGATCTTGTAATGGTATTCTCCTTTGGGATCTATGACCTGGTCGAGCAGAAATCCAGCTATTTCCTCTTGAATTGCTCGTACGCGAGCCGTTGGTAGGAGCTGGCCCCGCATCTCCGTCAGCTATAAGAAGGAGATCAAGATGAATATATTAGTTGTGTGTATATATATTAGCTAGATCATGATAAAAAAATTATGGATAGTGTTCTGGCAAACGTACCCAAAGATTTCTTTCGTTTCTGCTCCTTTCAGACGTGATCATGCGAATGTTCTCGCAAACGTAGTATGTGCATAAACTATTCCCCTGCTCCTGCCTCATGCACTTTACGAGAATAAAATTCAATCAGGTAATAATTAATCAAGCATGATAATGGTATTGAAACTAGAATTAAAGAGATGCACGGACGTAGCTAGCTAGTACTACTTAATTACCTTGGGTCGCACCCATGTCAGCTTTTGTTCCCAGTCGTCTGGGACCAGTTTGACGAACTTGGCCCAAGCCCTGCCCGCCGGCAAAGAAAATGAATAAAGGAGTTATTAACTAGTTGATATCAGGAAATGAAGTAAAGAGGCCGACATAGTGCGATAATGATTGAAATTACCTGTCGACCATCCCCCTCACGGTTGCGTATTTGGATGGATTCTTATATAGTGAGTCCAGTACTTTAACTTTTCCCTTGTCAACTTCAATGATTAACAAGATCCAGTGGTAATTGCATGCGCACACGTTTTGTATAATTAAGCGGGCATGTGCATAACTCATCAACTACACTTATTAACATCTAGTAAGCAAAAAATAGAATTTGTAGTACAAGATATAGTAACACTCACCCGAAGTTGTAAGGAAGTAGTATTTCTGGTTGGGTGTTTAGTTGCTTCAAAAACTCTAGCAGGAATTTCTCTGTGTCTTTTCTCGAATATTCATCTTCCCATATCGCCTGATTAACTGTATTTGGGTCAATGAACCCAATGCCATAGCGTCCAGCTTTTTTCATTTCATACATCTTCATTCTGCATAATACCACAGAAAAGAATATAGTGAGGATAATTACAGGTAATGAACGAGAGCACAGCTAGCTAGCTAGAGACTGAAATTACAGAAAGAAATCACTTACAGACAATAGCAACTGACGATAGATTTGTCGAGTGCGTCTTGATTGAATAACTGAAACAACTCTGAATAATGAATCCACAAATCTTTTTTATGGAAGTAATGCTTTTTCTTGACTTTCACCATGAGGGACTCTTGATTGGTATTTGCTGTTTCTTGCATGTACCACGTATGCAAATTGTACAATCTCGTTGGTAGAAGCTTGACATCGTCAGGCTTGACCAGAGGTTTGCCGCGGACATATTGGTATTTTACTTCCTCCTCTGTAATCCCGGTGATTTCCTCAAGGCCTAGGAGTTGTTCAACAGTGACACCGGCCTCTTTAGCCTGCCTTTTATGATCGTCGGTTATTACCAGCCGATCGGCGGTACTCACAGGTGTTTGTACAATGAGCGGGGTGGGGTCGATTGCACTGCCTGTTCTCCCAGCTGGGGAACAGTTTTCCCGCTTTTTTGCCAACTGCTTGGCTCGAGTTCGAGCTCGACTCCTTTTGTCCTGCAAAATATGACTTCTTAATAGACCGCACATAGTCGGAGTCCTTCTGATTGTCAGTCGGTCGAGCCATATCAATAAAGTGTTGTGAGACATGCTCAGGTACTTTCTCCTTTGGCGGCGGGGGCGGTTTCGGTCCAAAATGGGCCTTCAATTGGGCATTCACTACGGTGTTGAGTTCCTCCTCAGTCAGGTGGTAAGACAACTTCGGAAGAGGCTTGAGGTTTGGACCATATTTGAATTTCTTGCATGTTGTACCGCTAGCCGTCGTAGCTGCGGCCTCTCTCTTCCGCTGTTGCTTAGGCGACGGAGCACGCTGAGTCGGCTGAGACGGCAGACGCGGTGCCGGACTTGGAGGAGGAGGAGTCGGCTGACGCCGTGCCGGACTTGGAGGAGGAGTCGGCTGACGCGGTGCCGGACTTGGAGGAGGAGGAGTCGACTGACGCAGCGGCGGACTTGGAGGAGGAGGAGTCGGTGGCCTTGGAAAGACGATGCAATCCTTTTTCCATAGAATGATACGATGCATGGCCTCTCCCAGTGTTCTCTCCTCGTCACCTCCAAGAATGTCAAGTTGTAGCTCGTGATATCCTGACATCACTTCATCAACCCCGACACGAGCATAGCCAGCTGGAATGGGATTGCAATGGAAGGTTGCTTCAGGGGGATTTGCTAAAGCATAGCCGTCCGCCACCTTCATGGATAAGTTCTTCACTTTCATGTGTAGCTCACAGTTAGTCCTGTCTTTGATATCATCCACAGGGTAGCTAGCTAGAAGTGCATCATCGATATCGGCCGGGGCGGAACCCATGCTGCTTCTCGGCATAGATGGGACGGTGCTATCCAATGCTGGATCGATCTGCTCATGCTGCCGCTGAGACGCCCTTTCCTGGCTGAGTGAGTCGATCTGCTCCTGCTGCCGCCTGAAAGCGCGTTGCAACTCCAGGAGCTTTGATTCTAGGTCTTCAAGGAGGAGTGCTTCCTCCTTCTTCTTCTGCTCCTCCTGCTTCTTCTTTCTCGCACGGCTTCTGTAGTCGTCGTTCCAATCCGCAAACCCCTCAAACCACGGAACAACGCCTTTGCCTCGTGTTCTTCCCGGGTGTTCAGGATTCTTCAGGGCGCGCGTAAGCTCGTCGTTCTCTCTGTTGGGCGTGAACACCCCCGTTCGAGCTTCTTCTATTGCAATAAGTATTTCGTCTGTCGCTTCTTTAAGACTTGCCTTCACCATAACCAACCCTGTCTCTGGGTCCAACTTCCCCCCATGCGCATAAAACCATGTCCTGCACCTGGGGGGCCATGTCAATGTAACTGGAGTGACCCCTGCACTAATCATCTCTTGCTCAGATTGATCCCACTTAGGCAGGGCCACCTGGTAGCCACCTGGCCCCAGAGTATGGTGCCACTTCTTTTTCGCAGCATTAATCTTGTTTTTTCTCGACCGTTCGTTAGCTTCTTCCGATTCCTTGAACTTCACGAAAGCGTCCCAGTGATCTTTTGCCTTCACCAGTGCTCCCTTGAATTTTGGAGTCTTCTTTTTTGATTTGACGTACTTAGTCCATGTATTTTTCTTGAAGGTGTTGAATGCGATCGCCATGTTATTAAGAGCATAGTTTCTGACTTTCTTCAGATCTGCATCTGTCAAATTATCTGGTAGGGTGAAATGTGACATGAGCGATGTCGAAAGCACATCTTTTGCTCTTTCGTCGACAAAAGTAACTCCTGCTCGATCTCCCTTTGCTGGCTTTTTCCATTCTTGAACAGAGATCAGGATTTGGTCCCTGACAATAACTCCGCATTGATTCTTGAACTTGGTCGCATTTTTCCTAGGTTCAAGCGGTTCGCCATTTGATGTTTTGATGGAATTGATGTTGAACTTTACGCCAGGATCCAACTTTCTGGCCGGGCCTCGAACTACCCTGTCGCATGTAGAAGATTTGCTCGATCCGGAGGCCTAAAAGAAGAAAGATCGATTCATTAATACATACAAATCAATTAAGACATGTAATGATCACCGGATGGCTTAGATAATAAATATACCTCGCCGGTCTTTGTTATTTGAAGAACATTTTCTTCGTCAACATCGTTGTCATCGCCTTCATCTATTCGTTCGTCTTCATCAAATATCATACAACCCTCATCGGAATTGTTCAGATATTGCGAGCCGTCATCATCTTCAGGTTCATGCTCTGGGCTCGGGGAGCGTATGATGTCGAACAGAGCCTCTTCTTCTTCTCTGCCGGTATTGTCCATAGCTTTTATTTAACTAATCCAGAAGAAAGATAAAACAATTTAGTATTCAAATTAGAATGCATGCAATCAATAAGGAAAAACTGAATCATAGTACATAATATGCATCTCGAATAATTCATATAATATGCATCATCGAATATAATCTCGAATAAATCGTCTCGAATATTATCGAATATAATCTCGAATACATCTCGAGTATTATCACTAATACATGTCGAATATTATCATATATATAACATCACTAGCTAATACAGATCGAATATTATCGAAGAATCTAGTTCACTCGCGGTTCTTGAGGCGCGGGCGGTGGACACCCAAAGAGAAGGAACCATCACAAGATCATAGCTCGGGTGAGATCCCTGAAGAACCTGCCAGGTATTGGAGAACCTGACGTCCAACGCATCCATGTAGCGACGGACGTGCTCGTCCTCCTCCCTGACACGGCGACGTACCACCTCTGGCGGGGCCGGCTGCGTCCGCACCGAAAGTGGCCCACGCGAACGCCACCAAAGAAGCTCCGGGTCGACGACGGGACCCGGGGTCGGGTTCCTCACCAAGCTGCGCGCCCCTGAAGGTAGCACCTCCCAGTGCCAGCCCGGCGGAGCCCAGTCCCGAACGTTGCCCCTCTGAAGCAGAACGTCGTCGCGAACGAGTCGACGACGAGGATGCGAGCCGGGCATCGTTGACTCCGAGAAGAAATTCTTATGAAAAAAATTTCATATATATGCAATGTCATTTTATTAGGAAATTTTGAGCAAAATATCCTCTTTTCAATTATAATGTCCCATTCCTAGGTTATACTACCCTAATAATATTCCTTTCTCAAAAAATTCCAAAACTTTTCCCACTTATATATAGTCCTTCTAACAAATATATATATGGTCAACTTTTTCCTATGCAACTTTTTTATATGCAAATTTTTTCTATACTATGATATACAACATTATATAAATTAAAAAACAGAAAAAGAAACACTAATTAAGCATATTTCTATACATCCATTAAAAAACAGAAAACTACATTATATAAAAAAAATCTATATTAATTAAACACTAATTATATCCATCTAACATGCATTCATACATACATATATACTAGTGAAAAACAACTAAACCATCTAAATAGAAAATGTGTGTGTGTGTGTGTGTTCATGCATGTGTGTGGGGGGGGGGGCTCGATCGGGGCCGGAGGGGCGGCCATGGCAGCAGGGGGAGGGAGAGGGGGGAGAGGGAGGAACTGAGCTCACAGCGGGGCGACGGCGAGGCGAGGCGAGTCGGGGGCAGCGACGGCGTCGGGGCAGGCGGCGCAGCGAGGAGCGGGCGCGGGCGGCGCCGTCGGGGATCGACGAGGAGGGCGCGTCCGGAGTAGGGGTCGACGAGGAGGCACGGGCGGCCGGCGTCGGGGGCGGCGACGACGTCGATCGGGGCAGGCGGCGGCGCGCAGCAGCCTGGCGGTGGCGGCTGTGTTTGGCGTCGAGAGAATGGAGAGGATGGGGGATTTTTCGTATGTGGCGCTATATATATGAGAGCCTTTAGTAGCGATTGGTGGCTCCAACCGCGACTAAAGGTATTTTTCGCCAGGCGAAGCGGCGGGAAACACAGACCTTTAGTCGCGGTTGCAGCCACCAACCGCGACTAAAGGTCTCGTGCTGCCACAGCCGCGGTGCAGAAAGTTTAGTCCCACCTCGCCCAGCGCAGGGCAGCCGCACTGGTTTATAAGCCCCGCTGCGGCTGCTCCCTCGAGCTCCTCTCTAAGCAGGCCTGTGTGGGCCTATCGAACATGTGCTGCCCTGTTGGGCCTATTGGGCCTTGTGAGCCTGCGGTTGGCGCCCAGTAGGCGGGCTTTTTTTTACTTTTCAGTTTTTTTAATTTCTGTTTTATTTATTTTCTTTTGTTTCAGAGTTTTTTTTGCTTTATTTAGAGTTAATGAGTGAATCTTTTTGCGTTAGGTCAAAAAAATTATAAACTTTCTGTTAGTGGCAGTAGTTTTCAAATTTGAATAGTTTAAATTCGAATTATTGGAAATTTGTGTACATCACTAATTTGTGAATAACTTTACTTTAAAAATAGATTTTGCAGTGATTCTTTTTTTTGCTGTTTAATATTAGCGTGTTTTATCATTATATTCAATTTGGTAATTCTTAGGTTATTTAAAAAATGAAATGCCTTTGTAACAGACGAGTTTTCGTCTGAAACCCTTATATTTCGAAAGAGATTGTCCATTTTGTACACGAAGTGCATCCAGTTTTTGCCGTAACCCTCTCAACTTTTTAGCACATGCTATGTGGGTGAAATGATGATACCATGCCAACTTTCAACCTTTTCAGAGTTCATTTGTAATGCTTTTCAATTTCAGGGTCATTTAGCTCAAAAAAATCAGTAAATGCATGAAAAATAGCAAATGAAGTCAGAAAGGGTTGAAAATTGATGGCGTGGCTTCGAATGGTGCATACTGAACACACAAAAAGTCTGGATTTGAAATAAGTTTAAAAAAATGAAATGCCTTAGTAACACACGAGTTTTCGTCTGAAACCCTGATACTTCGAAAGAGATTGTCCATTTTGTACACGAAGTGCATCCAGTTTTTGCCGTAACCCTCTCAACTTTTTAGCACATGTTATGTGGGTGAAATGATGATACCATGCCAACTTTAAACCTTTTCAGAGTTCATTTGTAGTGCTTTTCAATTTCAGGGTCATTTAGCTCAAAAAATCAGTAAATGCATGAAAAATAGCAAATGAAGTCAGAAAGGGTTGAAAATTGATGGCGTGGCTTTGAATGGTGCATACTGAACACACAAAAAGTCTGTAGTTGAAATAAGTTTAAAAAATGAAATGCCTTAGTAACAGACGAGTTTTCGTCTGAAACCCTGATACTTCGAAAGAGATTGTCCATTTTGTACACGAAGTGCATCCAGTTTTTGCCGTAACCCTCTCAACTTTTTAGCACATGTTATGTGGGTGAAATGATGATACCATGCCAACTTTCAACCTTTTCAGAGTTCATTTGTAGTGCTTTTCAATTTCAGGGTCATTTAGCTCAAAAAAAATCAGTAAATGCATGAAAAATAGCAAATGAAGTCAGAAAGGGTTAAAAATTGATGGCGTGGCTTCGAATGGTGCATACTGAACACACAAAAAGTCTGGAGTTGAAATAAGTTTAAAAAAATGAAATGCCTTAGTAACAGACGAGTTTTCGTCTGAAACCCTAATACTTCGAAAGAGATTGTCCATTTTGTACACGAAGTGCATCCAGTTTTTGCCGTAACCCTCTCAAAATTTTAGCACATGCTATGTGGGTGAAATGATGATACCATGCCAACTTTCAAACTTTTCAGAGTTCATTTGTAGTGCTTTCCAATTTCAGGGTCATTTAGCTCAAAAAATCAGTAAATGCATGAAAAATAGCAAATGAAGTCAGAAAGGGTTGAAAATTGATGGCGTGGCTTCGAATGGTGCATACTGAACACACAAAAAGTCTGGAGTTGAAATAAGTTTAAAAAATGAAATGCCTTAGTAACACACGAGCTTTCGTCTGAAACCCTGATACTTCGAAAGAGATTGTCCATTTTGTACACGAAGTGCATCCAGTTTTTGCCGTAACCCTCTCAACTTTTTAGCACATGCTATGTGGGTGAAATGATGATACCATGCCAACTTTCAACCTTTTCAGAGTTCATTTGTAGTGCTTTTCAATTTCAGGGTCATTTAGCTCAAAAAATCAGTAAATGCATGAAAAATAGCAAATGAAGTCAGAAAGGGTTGAAAATTGATGGCGTGGCTTCGAATGGTGCATAGTGAACACACAAAAAGTCTAGAGTTGAAATAAGTTTAAAAAAATGAAATGCCTTAGTAACACACGAGTTTTCGTCTGAAACCATGATACTTCGGAAGAAATTGTCCATTTTGTACACGAAGTGCATCCAGTTTTTGCCGTAACCCTCTCAACTTTTTAGCACATGCTATGTGGGTGAAATGATGATACCATGCCAACTTTCAACCTTTTCAGAGTTCATTTGTAGTGCTTTTCAATTCCAGGGTCATTTAGCTAAAAAAAATCAGTAAATGCATGAAAAATAGCAAATGAAGTCAGAAAGGGTTGAAAATTGATGACGTGGCTCTGGACATAATATTTCGACGCGTTTCAAATGCCAAAACACATAAGTACACTACTATTACAAAGATTCCCTCCGGTTTGTCCGAAGTGGGACTTTTCAGATATATAAGTCCGGAAACTAACTAGAGAAGCCGGTCACATCCCAGAGTGGGATCTTTGGGTATAAAACTTTTTCTTCGCGTGTGTCCCTTTGCGTCATAACCATGGACAATCTTCATCGTTTAACTTGATGCTCGGGTCAACATTCACTCTGAAGGGAGCAATTTCATGAAACTTTTCATAATCTTCTGACATGTCTGTCTTGTCCTCCACTCCCACGATGTTTCTTTTCCCTGAAAGAACTATGTGGCGCTTTGGCTCATCATATGATGTATTCGCTTCCTTATCTTTTCTTTTTCTCGGCTTGGTAGACATGTCCTTCACATAGAAAACCTGCACCACATCATTGGCTAGGACGAATGGTTCGTCTGCGTACCCAAGATTGTTGAGATCCACTGTTGTCACTCCGTACTGCGGGTCTTCCTTTACCCCGCCTCCTGTCAGATTAACCCATTTGCACCGAAACAAAGGGACCTTCAAACCAATTCCATAGTCAAGTTCCCATATCTCCTCTATGTAACCATAATATGCGTCCTTTGGCCTATTGGTGTTTGCTGCATCAAAGCGGACACCACTGTTTTGGTTGGCACTCTTTTTATCTTGGGCGATCGTGTAAAATGTATTCCCATTTATCTCGTACCCTTTGAAAGTCAATATAGTCGAAGATGGTAACTTGGACAGCAAGTATAGGTCATCTGCAACAGTGTCGTCATGCATGAGACGTGTCTGCAACCAACCGGCGAAAGTCACCATTTGTTCATGTGTAATCCAGTCGTCAGACTGCTCCGAGTGTTTGGAGCGTAGAATATTCTTGTGTTGCTCGATATACGGAGCCACCAAGGCGGAACTTTGTAGAACTGTGTAGTGTGCTTGCGCCAAAGAATGCCCGTCCTGGCATATTACTGAATTCTTTCCTAGCGTGCCTTTTCCACCCAGTCTGCCCTCATGTCGCGATTCAGGAACACCAATCGGCTTAATGTCAGGAATAAAGTCAACACAAAACTCAATGACCTCCTCTGTTTCATGGCCCTTGGAGATGCTTCCTTCTGGCCTAGCACGATTATGAACATATTTCTTTAAGACTCCCATGAACCTCTCAAAGGGGAACATATTGTGTAGAAATACAGGACCCAGAATGGCAATCTCCTCGACTAGGTGAACTAGGACGTGCGTCATGATATTGAAGAAGGATGGTGGGAACACCAACTCGAAACTGACAAGACATTGCACCAAATCATTCTCTAACCTTGGTAGGATTTCTGGATCGATTACCTTCTGAGAGATTGCATTGAGGAATGCACATAGCTTCACAATGGCTAATCGAACGTTTTCCGGTACAAGCCCCCTCAATGCAACCGGAAGCAGTTGCGTCATAATCACGTGGCAGTCATGAGACTTTAGGTTCTGGAACTTTTTCTCTGTCATATTTATTATTCCCTTTATATTCGACGAGAAGCCAGACGGGACCTTCATACTGAGCAGGCATTCGAAGAAGATTTCCTTCCCTTCTTTGGTAAGAGCGTAGCTGGCATGACCCTGAAACTGCTTTGGATCCATGCCGTCTTCTCCGTGCATACGTTGCTGATCCTCCCGTGCCTCCGGTGTATCTTTTGTCTTCCCATACACGCCCAAGAAGCCTAGAAGGTTCATGCAAAGATTCTTCGTCACGTGCATCACGTCGATTGCAGAGCGGACCTCTAGGTCTTTCCAATAGGGTAGGTCCCAAAATATAGATTTCTTCTTCCACATGGGTGCGCGTCCGTCAGCGTCATTCGGAACAGATTGTCCGCCAGGCCACTTTCCAAAGATTACTTTTAAATCCTTGACCATATCAAGTATATCATCACCAGTACGGTGGCGAGGCTTCTTCCGGTGATCTGCCTCACCTTTGAAATGCTTGCCTTTCTTTCTTACGGGATGCCTGCTCTGAAGAAATCGACGATGCCCCAGGTACACATTCTTCTTGCATTTATCCAAATATATACTGTCGGTATCATCTAAACAGTGCGTGCATGCGTGGTATCCCTTGTTTGTCTGTCCTGAAAGGTTACTGAGAGCAGGCCAATCATTGATGGTTACAAACAGCAACGCATGTAGGTCAAATTTCTCCTGTTCTTTCTCATCCCACGCACGTACACCTTTTCCATTCCACAGCTATAAAAGTTCTTCAACTAATGGCCTTAGGTACACATCAATGTCGTTGCCGGGTTGCTTGGGGCCTTGGATGAGCACTGGCATCATAATGAACTTCCGCTTAATGCACAACCAAGGAGGAAGGTTATAAATACATAGAGTCACAGGCCATGTGCTATGATTGCTGTTCTGCTCCCCAAAAGGATTAATGCCATCTGCACTTAAACCAAACCATACGTTCCTTGCGTCCTTTGCAAAGTCCTTCCACTTTCTCTCGATTTTTCTCCACTGCGATCCGTCAGCAGGTACTCTCAACTTCCCGTCTTTCTTACGGTCTTCGTTGTGCCATCGCATCAACTTGGCATGCTCTTTGTTTTGGAACAAACGTTTCAACCGTGGTATTATAGGAGCATACCACATCACCTTGGCAGGAATCTTCTTCCTGGGGCACTCGCCCTCAACATCACCAGGGTCATCGTGGCCGATCTGATAGCGCAATGCACAGCATACCGAGCATGCATTCAAATCCTCGTACTCACCGCGGTAGAGGATGCAGTCATTAGGGCATGCATGTATCTTCTGCACCTCTAATCCTAGAGGGCAGACATCCTTCTTTGCTTCGTACGTACTGTCGGGCAATTCGTTGTCCTTTGGTAGCTTCTTCTTTAACATTATCATCAACTTTTCAAATGCCTTTTCAGATACACCATTCTCTGCCTTCCATTGCAGCAATTCCAGTGTGGTACCCAGCTTTTTCTTGTCATCTTCGCAATTTGGGTACAACAATTTCTTGTGATCCTCTAACATGCGCTGCAACTTCAGCTTCTCCCTTTCACTTGCGCAGTTTCTCTTTGCATCGGCAATGGCCCGACCAAGATCATCAGCGGGCTCATCTGATGCCTCTTCTTCAGCTCCTTCCCGCATTGCCGGCTCAGCTTCTTCCCCCATTGTTGTACCATCGTATTCATGGAACCCATGGCCAGGATAGCTGTCGTCATCCTCTTCTTCTTCATTCTCTTCCATTAGGACCCCTCTTTCTCCGTGCTTGGTCCAACAGTTATAGCCGGACATGAAACCGGACTCAAACAGGTGGACGTGAATGGTTCTTGAGTTAGAGTAATTTCGATCATTCTTACAGCCAGCACATGGACAATACATAAAACCATCCGCCCGCTTGTTTGCCTCAGCCGCAACCAGAAAAGTATGCACGCCGTTAATGAACTGGGGAGAGCATCAGTCATCGTACATCCATTGCCGGCTCATCTTCATTACACAACACCGAAAAGACCAAATTAATACAAGTTCATACACACTTGTTCTCATAAAACAACATACAAACTCTCTAGCTAAAGCATTTAAATGCAACAACAAATGCGATCAAGATCGCAACTAAGGTAACAATTGATCCAACAACATAGTGATACCAAGCCTCACTATCAATGGCATATTTTTTAAATTTTCTAATCTTCAAGCGCATTGCATCCATCTTGATCTTGTGATCATCGACGACATCGGCAACATACAACTCCAGTTTCATCTTCTCTTCTTCAACTCTTTTCAATTTTTCTTTCAAATACTCGTTTTCTTTTTCAACTAAATTTAACTTCTTGACAAGAATATCTATGTCGGTTGCAATTTCCGGTTCACATACCTCCTAGATAAAAATATCTATGTCAACTTGATGGGCATAATTGTCATAAACACGAAATGCAACAAATAATTATAAAAGAGAGTATATACCACATCCAAATCATAAACCGGACGAGGACCGACGGGGACGGATATCAAAACCATGCCAGTATGTATAACAAACAACCATATAGGTAAGAAAACTATACAAGTAACTATCTAAATCTTACAAACATGATTTTTTTTTATAAAAAGGATAAGAACAAGAGGCTCACCAAGGTGTGCCGGCGACGGGACGGTGCGGGCGATCGACGGTGGTTAGGACGGGGACGGGAAGGCACTAAGTAAACCACACCTACACATGCAAAGTAAGAAGTTAATTTGAGCTCAAATTGCATATAAATCAAATAAACTACCACATATAAATACTCCCAAAACTAAAACCCACAAATCATATACTTATAGAGCATTGCAAGAGCTAATCTAGCAATGAGAGATGAAAGGACAAAGTTGCTAACCTTTGTGAAAACTTGGATGGATGGGGTGCCTCCAAATCTTGACAAATTTTGGCAAAAATGGAGGTGAGCTCGAGCAAGGGGAAGAACAAAGGAGAGGAAGAAGGGGAAAAACAGGGAGGAGTGTACTCGGTCTGGCCGAAGGAATCATGTAGGGGATCTTTAGTCCCGGTTCGTGTCACGAACCGGGACTAAAGGTGATCGTGGGGCCCCAGGCTGACACCAGCTTGCCACCACCCCTTTAGTCCCGGTTCGTGTTACGAACCGGGACTAAAGGTCCGGAACGAACCGGGACTAATGATGCCCGTCCCGAACCGGGACTAATGGTCACATTAGTGCCGGTTCAAAACCAGACCGGGACTAATGCTTTGGACAAAAGGTCTGTTTTCTACTTGTGATGTCACATGACCAAAATCAACACAACGCCATCTGGGGGTCCAAATCTCCGGTTTAACTGCACCTCTATCTCGACTCGAATAACTCGAGGACTCATCTAATAGATCGATGATCCCCTTACAAACTCAAACACCACAACCAAAGGCACACATTTATGAATAACCTACCATATATACTCTCCCATTTTCTTGCCACACCACTAATAATCCTTGACGAGCGAGCAAACTCTATCCTCTGCATACACCTTCCCGGGGCGGCAGAAGTAACCCTGCTCCGGCGCGCAGTGCGAGTCATCGGAGCAGATGCACAATCCTTGGATGGCACAATGCTTCTTGACGATGTTGAGACTCCCATTGATGCCGAGCACCTGGTCGCTCCATTCGCTGGAGAAGAGCCCGTTAGGGTCGTACCTATCCTTCACCGCCAGGAACTCGTGGGCTTTTGGGTACTTTGAGATGGCATCGTCGAAAGTGATGTCGCGGTTCTTTCCCCAGTGCGGCAGGGCACCGTACTTGTGCAGCGCCATCTGCTCGATCTCGTCCACCACGTCGGCGTGCACGCGGGGCATGCCGTCGGCGTGGCTACGGTAGTAGATGATGTCGATGGCGATCGAGTCCTCGGCCTTGCCGAGGTAAGCGGAGGATGCCTTGATGTAGCGGAAGGCGACACCTATCCTAGGGTCAACGCCAGCACAGAACATGGCTGGGTTCAGATCACGGAGGCGCTGCATGTTGACGATGAACGCCGGCGCCTTGGAGAGAGCGACGCTGAACCCGGAGTTGTCGTTGAAAGAACCTGGGATGCGCGGGTCCCAGGCGCAGGCGGAGCGGAGGCCGTCCTCAGGGCTGTCGGCGCATGTGCCGGACGCCTGAATGCGGTGCTGGTAACCCACCACTGGGTACCCCGTGAAGGAGACGCCATCGTTGGTGAAGCCGTAGGCTTGCTGCTCCAGCGTGTCCGCCTGCAGCTGCGCCACCGCGCACCGGGCGGCGTCGGTGCCGTTCTCCTGCAGCAGCTCCTCCGCGGCTCTTCCAGCGATGATCGCCCGGGTGGGATTGGCGCGGAAAAGGAACATGTCGTTGAGGCCATCGCCCGGCGTCGAGACGTCGACGCGGTCGTCCTGCCGGTAGACGACCTTGCCCTGCTGCGGCAACCAGATCATGTCGCCGAACTCGTGGAGGCGGCCCCACATGGCCACCTGGTCGGCCAGGTCCGAATCGTCGCGCTTCACGAACGTCACCGACCGCTTAAACAGCGGCTGCAAGGCCAGAGTTACCTGAGAGATGACGCCCAGGACGCCGATGGAGACCTTGGCGGCGTCCAGGTCCGGGTGATGGGCGCCGAGCTCCCTCACCACGGCGAACCCCTGGCTGGCCGGCGCCGGCGTCACGATCCTGAGCCCGACCACGTACTCGTGAACAGCGCCCCCCTTGCCCCACAGCGAGCTCCCGTGCGCGCCCGTGGCCAGGAGCCCACCGATGGTCAGGCCGTACCAGTACGGTGAATGCGGCAGGGAGAGCCCCTCCGCGGCGGCGGCCTCGATCAGGTCCCGGAGTAGCATGCCGCTCTCCACCGTCATGAGCCGCTTCTCGGCGTCGACGCGCACCGTCCGGTTCAGCCGCGCGGTGCTTATGATCGTGCCGTCGTGGCCACCGGGGCAGGCGAGCTTGGGGATGCTGTGTGAGTGCTTGGTGGCCACCTTCACCTTCCGTTTTGCGGACGCCACGGCTGCCACGGCCGCGACGAGTTCGTGCTCGGTCCGCGGGTACGTGACGTTGGCCGCGGGGCAGAGGAAGAAGCCGTACGTGTTGGTGACGGTGCAGTTGGACGTGCCGTGCGTGCACACCACCGGGTCCGGTGGAGGGCTGCAGCCAGCGAGCTGGAGGAGGATCCCTAGCCCTAGGAGGGCAACCGGGAGCAAGCTTTCCATTCTTCTTGCTTGTCCTTGCGACATCGTTGGGGTAGGAACTTGACTGGATACCTCGATGTACTAGGGCTTGTTTGTAGCCACTACACAAGCTATGCCTTAAATAGGTACACTGTTAACGGGTTAAGGTCACGGCATGCATGGTGCATCCCTCATACTCATTCATGGATTATTATTTGTTTATTAGGAACGGTTTGAGTACGTACTTGTTGTTTAACTGAGTCGCGTTCCACCGAGGACTGTTCTAAACGACCACGTCTGCAATTCCGCGTGAGTGAGTTCAACAAGTTAACCGAGAAGAGCTTGCATTTTTCTTTTTCGCATTTGCTAGTGTTCAAGCAACTGCAATTTAATTTCGATTTGGTTGATTCCATGGCAGCAGCGGCCGAGCCGGAGACGGGGACGACATGGCTGGCAATGATTTTGCCGGTCATGGAGACGAGGTGGGGGTCGCCGTCGGCAAAGGAGGGTGCAAGGATGACTGAGGCGGTGGAGGCCTTGGGCTGGAGGACGGCGTGGTGGCGATACCGGACATTAGACTATTCACACTGGGAGTAATATCGATGTCACCTTAGCAAAAAATGATGTAACAGCTAATTAATGAGGAGAGAGACAAATTGAATAACATAACTAGTTACTCATACTATAAGCTAATAAATGAAGACATCTATGTTACTACCCACTATGGAGGGCGCTGCCCGCGATGCGTCTCCGGTACGTGTCCGCGCTTGTTCAATGCCGAAGACGCGTGACTGGACGGGACGGGATGGATATCTACCACGGCCAGTCAAAGCCCCGTCCGTTCATTAAGCAGACTCGTCGTCCGAGAAATCCACTCCGGCGTCCTGCATTGACGCCTGGCCTCACCGGAATCGTCTATTAAGGGCGGCCACACCCGGCTATCTCCACAGCACAACGCATCCGCTCCACATCCTTTCCACATCCTCCACCCTTGCACCACATCCGCCATGACTGCAGGCGGCGAAGCTCTGTGGGACAACCTTTCCCCGGAGATGAAGCACGAGGTGGTCGCCCTTGCCGCCGCCTGGCAGAGCCGCCGTGCGAGGCGGATCGAGTCCGGCTTGCCGGCCAGCTCGCCTGAGGTCTCCGACGATGACGAGGACGACACCACAATGGAGACCGGCTCCGATGACACCGCACCGGCTCCCACGCCTCCTGTGCACTCCGGCTACACCATGGCGCAGGCGCACTACAACGCCGCCATGGCGGAGCAGCAGCCTGCGTCGACGCGTACGTCGGCGTTAGAGCGGGCGATGGAGCAACATCGGCTCACGTTGGGTCAGATCGATGGCGAGCGCGCGAGCTAAGAGGCCCTAGCAGCCATGGCCGCGATGAACCCGAACTTCATCGCCGAGCGGCGTGCCATCTATGATGCCATCCGCGCTCAAGCCGTCGCTCGCCACGAAGCGACCGTCGCGGAGGCACAGCTGCATGCGATCGCGGAGGAGAACAACGCCAACTGCGCCTCCTATGCGCCGCCGATGAACCATCAGCCGGCCCGGTGGGCCGAAGACAGCGGCGGCGCCACCATTTTCATCGTTGACCTCAGGTCCACCGGCGATGGACAGGTCGCGGACTCCTCCGAGGATGAGTAGGCCACGGGAGGAGGCGGAGCCTTGTGTCCCATGTGGGCCAGTCCGTTTCCGTGTTCTACTCTTCCTCGCCGGAGACCGCACCTTCACTTCATTGGTCTTATCACCAGTGCTCATGGAGACGACGGATGGGAGGACGACACGGACTTGGACACCGGGCGCCGCCGCCGTAGGATAGTTTTATGGACGGGTACTTTTTTGTTCTAAATGTTCGAACTGAAATGAAATTCGTCATGTTTGTATGAAATCCGTCGTGTTTGCATGAAATCCTGCCGTGTTTGCACAAATTTCATTCGGTTGGTTTGAGCTGTTGGACGGATGTATGCAGCTATGGTTGGATGTCGCCCTCCGCATCCGTGTTCGCGGACTGGTTTCCCCTGTCCACAGACGGATGCGGGAGGAAATTTGTGGGTTGCCGTTGAAGATGCCTTTAGTATCTAAGATGGATAGAAGTGACAGACTTTAGGTGGAGTACCACCATTAAATCTTTAGCAAACTATATGTCGCGGCCACTGTTATTTTGCCTTCACATTTTTAGGTTTGCTGTCTTTGTCTAGGCGACTGCAACTCAAGAATTTCAAACGAAAATAAAAATAAAAATTAGTCAACTCTCTCTTACTCTTCGAGCACACATATTTTCATCACAGTCAAATGATTGTGCCCGAAGGCTGTATGACTTTCTTTCTTTTCGTTTGGCAAAAGTACTGACTTGTCGTTCCGTTGATGATTCAATGTATGGAACGGGTTAGCAGGCACATATTTTCTATCGTAGTCAAATCGATGTGGCCGAATGATGCAATGACTTGTTCAATGATCAAAAGTACAATGGAACACCTGCAACTCCATTTTTTGAAATATATGGTCTACACAGTAGTATATGGAGTGTATAGCAAGGAATATGAGG
Organism: Elymus sibiricus; assembly: GCA_039707655.1. Taxonomy (NCBI): domain Eukaryota; kingdom Viridiplantae; phylum Streptophyta; class Magnoliopsida; order Poales; family Poaceae; genus Elymus; species Elymus sibiricus. The sequence goes on from CM077675.1 coordinate 416,696,022, forward strand.
AAATATCCAAAATACAGGGAAAACATCCAAAATAATATATTTATCAACGTATTTTAAAATATATACTCATCCAAAAAGAACGCTTTCAAACGAATTCCAAAAATCAAAATATTTTTGACAAATACAAAAAATATATTAAATATGATTGAAACAACTATAATACTCCCTCCGTCCCAAAATAAGTGTCACACATTTAACACTAAATTAGTACAAATTTTGTACTAGAGCAACGACACTTATTTTGGGACTGTCCGGCCCCGCAGCCCGAAGACCCTCGATCGGATCTGTTGACGGAGATGCTCGTCGTGGCGCCGTATTCGGCGCCAGAGAAGAAGGAGAAGAAGAAGAAAGGGGAGAAGAAGGAGGCCCGAGAGGGTCTTCGTCTAAGGGGTCTTCCGAACACTAAGTCCGAGGAGACCCATGCCTCTTCCACTCACGAGGAAGAGCACGAGGACGAAGGGGAGTGCGGCTCCCCCCTCACAAGGAAAAGGGCGGCGTCAGCGGACGCCTCGGAGGACCTACCTCCTCCTGCCCCGAAGAGGACATGCCGGACAAAGGCAGTCCTGGCCGATGATAACTCGGACTCCGATATGGAATCTGAGGCTTTTGACAAGGTTCCCCGAAGGAACCCAAGGGTTAAGCCCCCGGCCCAGAGGTATGAATCCGAGGACCCTCCGGGTTACTTGTATGGAGTTTTTAATGCTGAATGGGCGAGCGTCTTTCAATTTGCAGTCCACCGCGCGATCTCCCCACCGACCAAATCTTAGACGGGGAGTCTCTGCCCGCCGACCTGGCGGAAAGCAGGACTGTGTCACATTCTATGCCTCCTGAGGTCTCGAAGGAGGCCGCGGAGGTGTTATCGTGCCAGGCTCCTTCTGAGCCGAACACCGGCGGCGGGGGTGACGACGTTATGACTAAGGTTAACACCTCGGCCGCCGAAGACCAGGAGGAGGAACATCTCCTGGAAACTGAAGAGGGGGGACGAGGTCCGGTCCAGTCCCCTCCGAGGACATCTCCGGAGCGCTCTATGCCTCAGGAGCCGCCCGCCCAATCCCCCACCGGAGGGAGGGTTGGCAGGTCACCACCGGTGCCACCCATGACTGGGTGGTCGGCCGTGATGGAGGAAGCTTTATCCGGCTCCTCCATCGCCGAAGATCATCGCGTCCTTATGGGTGCGGTTTTGCAAGGCATTTAGTCCGTTGATAGCGGACTAAAAGAGGCCTTCAACGGTCTCTTGACGGGCTTCAAGGTGAGCCACGTAATACTCTTTTTTCTAGAAAATGTTAATTTGCCAAGTTTATGCAATCCTTGTAAGTGTAGTAGCCCCCGAGCCCTGGGTGAGTTTGAAAAACCCACCCGGGGGTCAAATGCCCGAAAGTTAGTAACGATGCTCAAGGCACCCTTTGTCCCTCATTATGCTAAGAGCCCCGGAGAGTACTTAGCAGAGGGTCTGAATCCGACAGCTCGGGAGTTTTAATGCACATAAGTTGTTTTGTAGGCCTCGTCATCGGCGGCGGCCGCCAACACAGTGGAGCTTGCCGAGCTAAACCGGGGGCTCAAGAGCTCCGATGAGGAGCTCGATCGCCTGAACAAGATATTCGACGAGACGCAAGGTGAGTCCGAATTGTATCATTCGGGGCTATTTTTGTCTATCCTCATTGATTGAGATATCCGGATTGTTATCCCTGAGTGTTATTTACTCATTGTTACCACAACTGTGGCCGCGGAGGTCGAGAACCTCAAGGCCGAGTTGGCAAAGGCGAAGCAGGAGGCCGCGGATGAGAAGGCGGCGGCCGAACGAGCGGCAGCCGAACTGTCAACGTTAAAAACCGTGAGCGACAAGCATGAGGCCCGGGTGGGAGAGGTGCAGCTGGAGCTCAAGGATGCCAGCACAAAGTGCGAGGCCCTTGAGCAAAAGAACCAAGACCAGGCCACCGAACTATCCACGCTGAAATCCGAGCTCAAAGCGGAGCGTGTTGATAGGCGGTTCTTTGAAGAAGAACTCCGCCAAGTCAAGGCGATCGCGGATGGTAAGCCGTACTTACTCCAATGTGCCTTTGGTGGTAACAAGTTTGCATTGCTCACCCGGGTGTGGCGTTCCTCAGGCGCCTTTACGGACCTCCCGAGGAGTGCAGCGGACGCGAACAGATACTTCGCCTCTCGGGATGGGGATGTTGAGCCTCGGCTGTTCTGGGCGCAATTTCAAGCCCCCGAGCATCCTCCCATCCTGAGCAAGCAGATGAAACAGTTAATGGAGCTGCACAGGATGGCGGAGCCGGCCATGAAGGACCTCTGCATCCGGCTGTGGCCTGCAGAGCCGTTGCCGAGCAGTTACTTCGGCTTGGTGCAGAAACTGTGCGACACTGCGCCTCGGATTGACGCTCTCAAGCGTTCTACATGCATCGAGGGAGCTCGGATGGCCTTTGCAAGGACCATGGTGCACTGGCCGAAGATCAAGCCGACCGAGATGGCCACCGCGCCTCCACCCCCTGGGAAGGAGCATAGGCGCCCCGAGAAATACTTTGCCACCGTGATGGATGGTGCTCGGGCGATAGAAGCTCAATGCCCCAAGGATGTAATTTATGAATGAGCGGTTGTATGGTTTATCATGTCTTTAAGCTTCGTATTATTTTGACTCCTATGTGGCCGTTTTATCTGAAAGTTGCGAGTCGTCGGCTTCAGCCCCCATGTAGATACTACACGAGGTGTTTCTACCTCCACACTGTGACCCTTAGCCGACGTATCGGTGCCCGAAGGCGGTAGTGCGAGTGGAACAAGGCAATCGGACTATGATGCTTTAGTGCTTTCACTTAGCCGTAGGAGCTTGACTGCGGGGGCTGATGACGAGCCCCCAGTGTTTTGTGATATTCGGATACACCGAGGTTGAAACCAGCATCACATGGTTTGTAATAGTACAAACCCCTCGTATAACACGGAATAACCTCTATCGATTTTTAGTTGCTCAGATTGCAGACCGGTTCTCGCTTATTATGACAGTCAGTTTTCGGCTTTCTCCACTGAGGCATTTGACCAGGCGAGCTGGAAGCACAATCGCAGTGATTCTCCCTTTACCCTTTTAGCCGAACGAGCGGAACGTAAGAGGGCAAACACAGGAGCCGGGCAACCCAACCATTGACACAAGACATAATTCGGAACCGATTCGTATAAAGCAACATCCGAGACGCCGAACACATAAACAATAGTGCCGGGGTGATGCTTGGGGCGATTTTTATAGTCAAGCCCCCAGTCTATTAGCCGATCGCATCGTAATATGTACTGAACAGCTTTGCTATCGGCATCGGTGAGTAGAGAACAGAGTATGTGACATAAAATACAACGAGGAGGCCGTAAAGGATGGTCTTTATTTCTGATGAATTCTTACAACTCAAACTGCCGAAGCAACTGTTACAGGTATTTTGAAATGAAAAGCAAAGTTTACAAAGGAGAGGTTTTACCCGGGGTCTTCGCTGGGTGGCTTGACGTCCTCAATGCCCCTGTCGCATGTTTGCTCCTTTGCTCCCGAGGGGTTTGCGTTCCTTTAAAGGTGATTGCTATCGGCGAACAGACCTTGGGAAGAAGATCTTGAGAAGTCGCCGCAGTGTGGATGAGCTTTACGCTTGGAAGGTCCTAGATGGTACCTGTGGTTTGTTTGAAGACATGTGTTGGCAGTAGTTCGGTCCAGCCGAACACTTTCCTTTTGATAGTGAGTCCCCACAGCTGCCCATGGTATTTTGAGCGCGAAGTTGTGCCTTCTTGGCACATATTTTACGGGAACTAGGGTTGTGTTGTGGGGGGCGTATCCCTATTTTTGTTGGGCGGAAGATGATTCCGGGAGTTCGGGTTGAGCCCGAGCTCGTTTACTAACCTGACGTGCCTTTATGGCTGATTTTGGTGTCGGCTTATCGTCGCCGTACTGGAATTCGGCTGCCAGGGCCGCTGTGTGTTCCTCAGTTCGGAGAGAGCGCTCTGTGTTGCCGTTGACAGTAATGACCCCCTGGGCCCGGGCATCTTGAGCTTCAGGTACGCGTAGTGGGGGACAGCGTTGAAGCGAGCGAATGTTGTGCGGCCGAGTAGGGCGTGATAACCGCTGCGAAAAGGGACAATGTCGAAGATCAAATCTTCGCTGCGGAAGTTGTCGGGCGAGCCGAACACTACTTCCAGATTCACAGTGCCCGAGCAGCGGGCTTCAATGCCTGGGATCACTCCTTTAAAGGTAGTGTTGCTAGGTTTGATCCTTGATGGATCGATACCCATCTTTTTCACCGTGTCTGAGTAAATCAGATTAAGGCTACTTCCTCCGTCCATTAGGACTCTAGTGAGGTGATACCCATCGATAATGGGGTCTAGGATGAGGGCCGCCGAACCTCCGTGACGGATACTGGTCGGATGGTCCCATCGGTCGAAGGTGATCGGGCAAGCCGACCATGGGTTATACTTCGGGGCTATGGGCTCTATGGCGTAGACCTCCCGAAGGGCGCGCTTCCTCTCCTTTTTTGGTGTGTGAGTGGCATATATCATGTTCACAGTTTTTATCTCTGGAGGGAACTGCTTTTGCCCCCCATTGCTTGGACCGCGGGGCTCGTCATCGTCCTCGCTGCGTGGGCTCTTGCCTTGCTCCTCGGCTGCGAGTTTGCCAGCTTGTTTGAATACCCAACAATTACGGTTGGTGTGGGTGGCGGGCTTGTCTTGGGTGCCGTGGATCTGGCAGGGCCTATCCATGATTTTGTCCAGCATGGTAGGTCCGTCTCGATTTCCTTTAGAAGGCTTCTTCCGCTGTCCGGACTTTGGGTTGCGGAAACCGGCATTAACGGCCGTGTCCTCAGCATCGCCGTTGTTGTGCCGGCGTTTGTTTTTGTTACGTCGTGGTCTCCCATTTCCATCCCGGACTTCGGAGGTGCCGGGGTCTTCGGGGTTATGGCTTCGTCAAGCTAGCCAGTAATCCTCACCCGCGCAAAAGCGGGTCATAAGTGAGGTAAGGGCGGACATTGTCCTCGGCTTGTCCTGGCCGAGCTAACGAGCTAGCCACTCGTCCCGGATATTATGTCTGAAGGAGGCTATTGCCTCGGTGTCCGGGCAGTCAACGATCTGGTTTTTCTTGGTCAGGAACCGATTCCAGAATTGCCGAGCCGATTCACCTACTTTCTGGACAACATTGCTCAGGTCCGAGGAGTCCGGTGGCCGGACATAAGTGCCCTGGAAGTTAGATCGGAAGGCATCCTCGAGCTCTTCTTAGCTCCCGATAGAATTCTCGGGGAGACTGTTTAACCAGTGTCGAGCTGGCCCCTTAAGTTTTAGGGGAAGATACTTGATGGCGTGGAGATCATCTCCTCGTGCCATATGAATGTGGAGGAGGAAGTCCTCGATCCACACGGCTGGGTTTGTTGTCCCGTCGTATTGCTCTATGTTAACGGGTTTAAACCCTTCAGGGAACTGATGTTGCATCACCTCGTCTGTGAAACACAATGGGTGGGCAGCGCCTCTGACCCGAGCTATGTCATTCCTACGATCGGCGGTATATCGGGCCCGGTTTTGTTCCCGACCTCTATTGTTGCGGTCGAGCCAAGACTGGTACCCATCCCATCTAGCGAGGGAGTACCCTCTAGATCCGTAGATGGATCTTGTGTAGCCTGCTCTATAATCCAGGTCCTGTCGTAAGTCATACCTATCCTCAGGCCCTGCTGGCTCTTTTCCTCTCCCGCGGGGTACCGCAGGTCTGTAATCGGCCTCGCCGGCCGTCCTATCCCGTCCTCGAGGAGGGCGGTCCGGCTGGTCGTACGGAGTATGCCTGGGAGGCGATGTTTCAAGGGCCTCGTCATCAAACTGTGGCAGCAGCCGCCGGCGTGGGTAGCTCTTGGGTTGGTCCGGTAGATCAGTACCGTACCCTTCTTCGGCTGCCAAGACCCTCGTCCATCTATCATTGAGAGTGTCTTATTCGGCTTTGAGCTGCCGTTGTTTTGCCTTCAGGCTTCGGGCGGTGGCTAAAAGTTGCCGCCTAAACCGTTCCTGATCCGCAGGGTTTTCGGGGACGGTGAAGTCTTCGGCTTCCAGGCTGTCCTCCTCCTCGACAGGGGGAAGGTAGTTGTCGTCCTCGGAATCATTAAGATCCTCGGTGTCGCGCCGATCTTCGGGCCTTTCCTGGTCCTCCAGTGGCTGTTCGGGGTCTTTAGGGTTGCCGAGGTCTTCCGGGGTGTCGTTTTCCCTGGTGTCTGCAATGGCTTCCCTTCCCTTGTTTGCCTTAGATCGTTTGCGCTGTTTCCGGCACATTGACAGCGCCTCACCGGATTTATCGCCATTCTTGGGGGTGCGATCGCCCTTATCATCAGGGGTGTCTACCATGTAGACATCATAGGTGGAGGTGGCAGTCCATCGCCCAGTGTTGACAGGGGCGGGGGCGCTGTCCTCTTCATCCACGTCTTCTGCCTCCTCGGATGCGTAGTCCAGCATATCGGTTAAGTCTTCGATAGTGGCTACCAAGTGGGTGGTGGGTGGGTCAAAAAATTCCCCATGACCCGTCTTCAGACCGATCCGAGCATGGGTCGAGGTCGGGTCGTCTATGATTTTTATTGATAGGATCCGATCTAGCGTCTTGTTGAGCGCCGAGAGCTCGACCGGATCGATCTGCCTAGGACTTTCGGAGTTAACCTCTAATGTGTCCGTACAAAGAGCGTGTTCGGCAGGGGCCGACCCCTGGCCCTCAGGTACTGTAACCGGATCCGGACTAAGAACCTGATCATCGGCAGGGATAGACCCGAGGGCGGAGCCGAGAAGGAGATCCGAAGTTAAGGCTTCGGAGACTTCGGGCTCGTCAGGTGAGATCACGAGCCCAGCGAATGAAAGATCCCCCCGGGAGTCTACGGAGAACTCTAGGTTCCCGAATCTGATCTCTTGATCGGGGGCGAGATTACCGATCCGACCAGGATGGCCGGTCGGGCCGGCGTGCAGCACGATGCTGCCGAAAGCGAGAATCTGTCCGGGGGCGAAGGAGCTCCCGTTACGGATTCCGTCGCTAATGATTAGGCGAGCCATCAATTCCTCTTGCGATCCCACAGCGTAACTATCAATGAAAGCACCAATGTCGGTGTCAAAACTGGCGAATCTCGGGTAGGGGGTCCCGATCTGTGGATCTAGAATCGATGGGTAACAGGGGACGAAGCAGACGATGTTTACCCAGGTTCAGGCCCTCCTATGGAGGTAAAACCCTACGTCCTGCTTGGTTGTATTGATGTGTATGAAGATTACAGAGTCGATCTACCTTGAGATAAAGTTGCTAAACCCTAGATGAGTTCACCTGCCCACTACGATCTAAACCTCCCGGTTTATATAGACACCGGGGGTACCTGGGGTTTACACATGATAAGTCTCCAGCCGGAAGTAAAGACGCTGATCCCCTCATCTTGACTTGGAGTGCACGCCACTCCTTCGGAGGTTTCCTTCTAGAATACGGGGTCGTCGCATAGCTCGGTCCTTCCTGTGATAATCAGAGAGCGGCCCACCAAGCCGGCCTATGAGAGATAGGCTGGCGGCCCGAGGACCCCTTAGTCCAGGACTCCCTGAGCCGTATCATCAACGGTGATCGCTCGCAACACTGATGGCCACCACCCGTGTCGTCCTCCGTTGCAGTTTCGTTCGCCCCCTCGCAGCACCCGTCAGTTTCAAACAACAAGCGGTTTCTACTTTCTACTAGAAGAGAGCCAACGGGAAAAAGGTGTGCGCGGTATACGGTGGGTATATGTGTCGATCAAGGTGGTGGGTGTCAGCGCGAGACAACGAGTGATCGTTGAAGATTGGTCGCCTGATCCCAGATTGTTTACCAACGAGTAATATGGGCTGCATCAGCTTGCATTGTAGCTCCGCCAGTAATTATAACTCCACTAAAAATGACTTTGCACCACAAATTCTGCGTCAAAAACCCGAGTCCATTTGAGCACATGTTATGCTTATTTATTTCTATTTTCAGAGTTTTCAAATAATTTGTTACGTGTGATTTCCACGTCCGGTGCCTACACCCGGGCGCCCAAACCCATCCTACACATCTGGACTAACGGCCCGGTCACTTGCTGGCTAAAAAAAGTTGACTCATCCAGGGTTTTCAAACCGGCCTCAAACATCCGGATTAATTGGCACCTCTCATATCCAATCCAAATCTAAAGCAGATATGGAAGGCCTGAACATGCCCGGGCGCGTCAGCCATGTCGGAACCGAGCCATGCTGGCCCACCCCAACTCAACATATACCCGTCCTCGTTCACTCTCCGGATCAAATCCTAGCCACTTTGCTCCTTCACTCCTCTTCTGCTCAAGCTCCCTTCCAGCAATCTCCTGCCTTCTCGGCATGTTAGGTGATATGTCTACAACGTATTTATAATATTTGGTTGTTCCATGCTATAATATTATCATACTAAGATGCTTTTTGGATATTTATTTACCAATTCATATTATTTTTTAGCACTAAACTATTAACACAATGCCCAGTGTCAGTTGCTGTTTTTTGCATGTTTTTGGCTTTTCAGGTTTATAGTATCAAACGAAGTCCAATTGCCACGAAACTTTTTTATGATTTTTTCTGTATCAAAAGAAGACCTGAAAGCTTCGGAAGGAGACCGGAGGCTGCACGAGGGAGGCAGCACACATCAGGGCGCGCCTAGGGGGGTGGCCGCTCCTTGTTATGTGTTGGCTCTCCCTGGCGTCTCTCGACGCCCTCTCTGGCCTATAAATTCTAATATTTCCCCAAAACCCTAGAGAGCCTCCTGAAACACTTTTTCCGCCGCCGCAAGTCTCTGTTCCGCCGTGTGCCCATCTGGAGCCCTGTTTCGGTGCCCTGCCGGAGGGGGGATCGATCACGGAGGACCTCTACATCAACCTTGCTGCTCCCATAGTGATGGGTGAGTAGTTCCCTACACACCTACGGGTCCATAGTTAGTACCTAGATGGCTATCTCTCTCTCTCTTGATCTTCAATACAAAGTTCACCGTATCTTCGCGGTGATCTAGTCGATGTAATCACTTTGTGCGGTGTGTTTGTTGGGATCCGATGAATTGTGGGTTTATGTTCAGATTATTCATGAAAAAGATTTGAGTCTTCTTTGATTCTATTATGATTCTTATTTGCATGATTATTATAGCTTCATAAATCTCTCCGATCTATTGAAATAGTTTGGCCAACTAGATTGATATTTCTTCAGTGAGAGGGGTGTGTTGTAGTGGGTTCAACCTGACGGTGCTCTATATCCCAGTGACAGAAAGGGACAACACACATCTTTGTGTTGTTAACACTAAGGATAAAACGATGGGGTTAATTCATATTGATTGAGTTTTCTTTGTCTACATCATGTCATCGTTCTCCAAGCATTACTCTGTTTGTCATGAACTTAATACTTAGAGAGGCAAGCATAGAAGCGTTCTCAACGTGGAGTAATAGTAATAGGTGCAGGCAGGAGCCAGACTATTTGCTTATGGACGTGATGCCTATATATACATGATCATTGTCGTGAATAAATATTGCATAACTATGCACTTTTCTATCAATTGTCCAACAGTAATTTGTTTACCCACTATATGCCTACTACATGAGAGATGCCACTAGGGAAAACTATGGCCCCCGGGTCTATTCACTTATATATTTACAAAAGCTTTCATTACCTTGTTGCCATTTATTTGTTTTCTATTTATTTTACAATTTACAATTATCAACTATCATCTACACACTTCATTTGTTTGCAAATAACGAGTCCAAGGGGATTGACAACCCTCTTGACCGCGTTGGGTGCAAGTGTTTGCTTCTTTGTGTGCAGCCGCTGAAGACGGGGGTTGTGTGTTACTCCTATTGGTTCGATAACCTTGGTTCTCACTGAGCGAAATACTTATCTATATTGTGCTGCATCACCCGCTCCTCTTCGCGGAAAACCCAACACAAATCACAAGTATCATCAGGCGATGGATCCGACTCCGCCTAGTACGGATCCGTCGACTCGGGCGTATGGGCCCGACTGAGTATGAATTCGATCTGGTGGGAATCCATCACGTCGACATAATGGATGCTCTAATACGTTGAATCTGGAAGCTCGAGGTCCGTCGCCACTCCATCTCTGGTGCAACGGAGTACAAGAGTTACATGGACCGATGTGCCCGCCGTAAGAAGCAGAGGACATAGGAATCATGGACCGCATCACTGCTGACATGACGGAGGCAAAGCCGGCGGCGCGCACAACCTTGGAGGAGAAAGTCATGCGTGCCCGCATCATACAGAAGCGGTAGAGGAAGAAAACACGTGCCCTCGTCCGAGAGCAAAGCCGGGCGGTCTGCGCCATAGCTACACTGCCCCCCAGAGTAGAAGGAGGACAATGATGGGTCGGACAACTTTAGGTCTTCGGCGATGAGCAGATCTGACTTAATTCATTTTGCCTCTTTGAGCGCTACTTTCGCGACAAATATCACAAGGGCAAGGGTAAGGGCAGCCTTGGATGATCTTTGTCCATAGCTATTTAGATAGAACATGCCAATTTTTGGTAGTCCAATGGCATGTGTTGATGTAGTAGCCAGACGCTTTGTGTTGCATCATATAGATAGTTTACGATGCATGTGGTTGTATGGATTCGAGGCTTGATAAATGACATACTCGATTGTGAAAATAAAATTCTTAAGGTGTGATCGATCACTGTCCGCGGACACGTGATGACCCACAAGTATAGTGGATCAGTCGTAGTCCTTTCGATAAGTAAGAGTGTTGAACCCAACGAGGAGCAGAAGGATTTGATAATTAGTTTTAGTAAGGTATTGCTTGCAAGTGCTGAAATAGTGTAGTAATAGATAGTTTGATGGTAGGATAATTTGTAGCAAGTAACTTAGTAACCAAAGTAACAAGGTGCGTCAAGGTAGCCCAACCCTTATATCGCTAAGGACAAGCCAAAAATAATTCTTATAGTGAGCAAAGCGTTCTCGAGGACACATCAGAATTTTGTCTAGTCATGATCATCATGTTTTAGTTGATGCATGTTCACTACTTTGATAAATTGTATAGCGGTGGACCGGTGCTAAGGTGCTGCTCTTACTTGAACAAACAACCTTCTTATGATTACCCCCTCTCAAAAGCATCCGCAACTACGAAAGAAGAATTAACATAGATCTAACCATAGCATGAAGCATATGGATCCAAATCAGTCTCTTACGGAACAACGCATAAACTAAGGTTTAAGTTTCTATCACTCTTGCAACCCATCATCTACTTACTACTCCACAATGCATTCCCCTAGGCCCAAATATGATGATGTGTCATGTAGTCGACATTCACATTATACCACTAGAGGAATCACAATATACATGTCATCAAAATATTGAACGAATACCAACTTCACATTATAATTTATAACAAGACTTCTCTCACGTCCTCATGAACAAACGAAACTACTCACAAAGCATGTTCATGTTCATGATTAGAGGAGATAAAGATATGATTAACAATTTGAACATATAATCTTCCACCAAGTAAACCAACTAGCATCAACTGCAAGATGTAATCAACACCACTAGTGAACCCATAAGTATCAATCTAAGGTTTTGGGACAGAGATTGAATACAAGAGATGAACTAGGATTTCAGATGAGATGGTGATGGTGAAGATGTTGATGGAGATGAGTCCTCCCACGATGAGAAGAACATTGGTGATGTCGAAGGCTTCAATTTCCCTCTCCCGGAGGGAAGTATCTCCGAAGGAATCGCTCTGTCGGAGAGCAAAAGTGCTCCTGCCCAGGTTACGCCTCGAGATGGCGGCACTTCGTCCCGAAACTCTCCACAATTTTTTTCTAGGGTAAATGGCCACATATAGCAGAAGACGGGCACCGAAGGGCCCCCATGGACCCCACAAGGGGGAGGGCACGTCCAGGGGGGTAGGGCGCGTGCCCCTGCCCTTGTGGGCCCACAGTTGATCTTCTTCGAGGTTTCTTCTTTCCAGTATTTTTTATATATTCAAAAATAAATCTTCATAAATTTTCAGGTCATTTGGAGCTCCACAGAATAGCTATCTCTGTTGTAGCTCTTTTAGGTCTAGAATTCCAGCTGTCGATAATTTCCCTCTTCAAGTAAATCTTGCAAATTAAAAGAGAAAAGGCATAAGAATTACATCATAATGATCAAAAACATTATAAATAACAGTAGAAATCATGATGCAAAATGAACGTATCAACACATCCGCGGACATTTGAGGGGCTAGATTTGGTGTATCCGATTGTAGATACTCTAAGAGCATCTACAACCGCACGTACCATATCTGCCCCAAATTCCCAGGCCGATCACTGTCCGAACGAAAAATTGCCACCCAACTGGACATGGCAAATTTGGTCCAAACGCCCAGACTGACTGGAACTCCTCATACCCGGCCCATATCTAGGTGGATATGGGGACGTCTGGACGTGCCCGAATGCGCCCACTGTGTCGGCTTCGACAAAGCCGGACCCATCCCAAATCTTCTCAAAACTGACTAGTCCTCCACTTCGACCTAACTCCTCCTGCCTTCGTCCTCCATTTCCCACCTCCGTGTAGCCTCCCACCTCCTCCTTACTCTTCGCCCCCTCTTCCGTCACCGATGTCGTTGCTGACACCCCTGTCCACCACCATGGCCATGGATGATGCCTCCGTGGAATCGTCCGGGCTCGCCATCCTGGCAGCGGTTCCTTGCATAGCGGAGAACCTTTGCAATTTACTATGGGGATACCAATTTTTCGGTGTTTAAAGTTGGGCACGTACTAAAAAGAACAAAGTTGGTACAAAAGTAGTGAAGCCAAGAGGTCTGACATTCACATGATTTGAAGATGTTTTGTTGTGCGAAAGTTGGCGTTAGACTGACATGGATCCGATATGTGGAACCGAGAAAAAAGACGAGAAATATTGGAAAAGAGTCACAAACTTTACTATAAGCAAAAACACTATGTGAAGCCACACCCAATCTCTACGAACCGTGTCCCGTAGTCTCTCCAACATAGATGGTCGCTCATCCAAGAGGCCATGAGAAAATTGTTAGTTACGTCAAACAAGTTGTTAGCTGGAACCAAAGCAGCATCGGAGTTCAAACCCACGCAACTTTTGCGGCGGCTATGTATCATCAAGTGGAGAAGAAGGCACTTTTTTACTTTGTTGGATGAAGTTGAATGGGAAACCCAAGTGGCAAACCGTCCTCAAGGAAATTGAAAACGGACGAAGAAGATGAAGAAAAATGATGGTCTATCTCCGCTCAATCAATTGGAATGGATGAGGAGGAAGAAGAAAATGGTGAGGTGGACACGCAAGCAACCGTGCCGAAGAGAAACCAACAAGCAAAATGTCCGTCACTTGGACGGACATTTTTTCCGTCAAGGAGGTGAAGAAGGAGAAAAGGTACAAGACGTTCATCGATGTGAAAAGGGGGAAGATGGAGTTCGATCAGGAGAGGTTTGATTAGTTCCTGATCCAGAAATGGAGCAATAAGGATTCTCATCCTTTTCCCCAAAGATGACCTTGAGTTATCGAACCACGGGAGGAAGGCGCCCTTTAAGCTAGGGTTTCAAACAAGCTTTTCTAGAGAATTAAATTCTAGTTTTTAACCGGATTGTAAATCAAGCTGACACTGAGAACACTTATAATAAAACATGCACGGGTATGCGTACTTATTCTTACAACCATATATTTATGTCGGTACCAGATATGATATTAATTTGTGCTCTAGAAGTCATCCATCAAGATGTGCTTGTCACGTATCGAAGTGGGATGTGTCCAAATTACGTCTTGACCAGCACACATCATGCATCAAGAGTCAGTTGTCCAACCAAAGGCCATATTCGTCACGCAGGGTTGGCCGGTAATTAAATATTGCAATAATCAGAGAAAAGCATTGGGTTTTTAATGACTACACCTCTTGAATCCCCAAGGATAGTATCCATGTTACCGTATTAAACCTTTCTATCACTGGTGTTCAGAATAACACTTCACGGTCTCCTTGCTCTTAGCCTCTCCGTGACTCGCTCTCCATGACTCCGGGTACCTGCAGAGATGAAGAATGTGAATGAGACAAGATACAACTATGGAACGATTTTGTGTTACACATACGAGATGCTAATTCAAAGTCATTCCATTAACCCCTCTAGCAAATATATCGGGTTGCAAGGCTCTTGCCTCAACCCATTACCTTACCGAACCACTCGCACGAAGAACACATCATGAAGACTGATTGATAATATGTCTTACAATGGATGCCGTGTGTGATAGACGATTACAAGTATAACTAGATTATTGAGAACTATGGTGGTGATGAAGGTTGTGGATATGGATATGGGAAGATGGTGGCGGCTAGGGTTGTAGATGGGAAATGTGGTGATGACGAATATTGGCTTGTGCGACGATTGTCTGTTGCTCATTCGGTGTCGCCACTTTTATAAAGGTTGTTCAGGTGCATCAGACGCACCGGTTTCCATGACATACGATCGTTCATACGAGCGGGTGTGGTCGCATGATACGCCGTCTTTCACTCTGTGCTTTTTCTGGTGCGCCTCCCATTTGATCTCCTCTATCTTCACTTTACTTCTTTCCATAAATTGGCTTGATTTCGTCCATAAATAGCCCATTTACCATGAAAACAAAATAAAGATAGGATATTTGGAATCTATTGAATTCATTAGTCATTAGTGGCAATATCGGAGTGAGCATATTGGTTTTAATGAAATATTTCAGTTTAAACTCGGATTAGAGGAGTGTAAAAATAACACTCATAAAGCTTGACCTTGTAGAAGGACAAAATGGAATGGGAGAGGCAAGAGAAGGTAGCAAAATGGTAGCTTTGAACAAATGGTGACAATGCAAGGACGAGGGAGGGAGGGAGGGAGGGAGAGAGAGAGGGAGGGAGGGAGGGAGAGGGAGAGAGGGAGAGGGAGAGAGGGAGAGAAGGAGAGAGAGAGAGAGGGAGAGAGAGAGAGAGAGAGAGAGAGAGAGAGAAGGCGAGGCTTGCGAGAGAGGAGGAGTCGAGGATCATGTTGCAGGACATCAACCTCTTGGATGATGAAGGGAAGAAGTTGTTGGTCCGCATGAAGAACAAGATAATTGACGGCAACGACTGAAGTCATTGATTCATTCGTGTATCTCCTATCCATGTATGAATTGTTGATTTTTTTTGGCGTGCAATGAATTGTCGTTTGCTTTGCGTCGTTGAATTTGCGATGAATTTGCGTTATACGATGGACGGGCGAGAATTTGCACGGATTTAGGTATCGAAATATAGATAATTTGGTTGTGGAGGAGGACAAATGAGGACGTGTGTGGCGCTGCCTAAGGGTGCTTCCGGACGAGAACATGGATGTATAGGGGCTCGGATTAGGTGTAATGCTCTAAGAGCATCTACAATCGAGGACATCAAATTCGTCCCCTCAAATGCTACCGGTCACATCTGTGGGCAGTGACCATCATATTTTCCGTTATGCATGCGAGCATCTCATATTTCATCCCATAGATCCATACTATTATAGCATGCAAAAAATATCCTACGCACTACACAAATCGCACTAGCCTAAACTACGTTTCGTCGTCGTTGGAGATGTCCACAATCACTGTGCCGGACGCCGGGTAGATGGGCGCGCAGAAGGGTTCCGGTTCCTCGTCCTCATCCAGATAGGCAAGCATCTCGTCGACGTCCGCTTCCTGCTCCGCCTGGAGTATATGGCGGTTGGCCTCCTCCTAAAGAGAATCGAGGATTTCCTGTTGCTCCGTTCACAGATCCGCATCCCCGCGTTCTTCTCCTGCTCCGCGTCCTCTTCTTCCTCTTCTTCCTCCTTATCGAAATCCTCTTCCGGATCCACCTGTCCGATGATAGCCCTACGGCGATCCGGGCTTCATGCCTTGTTTGGATCTGGTCAAGGAGCTGCAGCCGACGCTCAGGCGTTAGATAAGAGTAGCTCCTGACACGTCGGCATAGTGGCATGGCTACTTGATTGTGGTGGCGGATGGCGAGTGGCCGTCGATAGAAATGTGAAGGTGGAAGACGATTGGAAAGTGGCGGCGGACGACGGGAGGGGAGGAAATGTGGACGGGTAGGGTTTCGTTGACGGCGTCCGTCTTAAATAGCCAGGCTAGGGGCCTTGTGTGGCGCGTCGGAGCGCCGACACGCGACGCAGTCCGTCGGAGGAGATGAGCTATGAATAGCTGAGTTTTGGAGTATTTTGACCTGCACGCCGGTCCAACGTGGCGGACGCTACCGGTCGCGCCTGGACCTCATATATCCATCTCAGATGTGGGCTAAGGGGTGCCGGTCAGCCCGAACGTTTGAGGTCCATTAAAGGTGCGTATCTGAATCTTTTTTTTATCAGACATTAATTGGGCCATTCGTCTAAACATTTGAGTCGGGTTTAAAGCGTCGGGTTGTACATGCTCTAACAACTCAGCAGTTCGCTCGTGTGATAGGAACCACACGCGTAATAATTAATACTCAAAAAAAAAAAAAAAACAACTCAGCAGTTCGCTTGTGTGATAGGAACCACACGCGTAATAATTAATTACTCAAAAAAGAGAGGCAAAGAGCCGTTGGCCGGTTCGCCAGCTGGGCTCGCTATATAAACACTTCGCGTTTACTTGGATTGACTCCCCGGAAAGATCACCACACCAGCCAACTCAAATCCTCCTCCCCCTCCCTCTCCTCCCTCCCATTCCGATTCCCCACCGACTCCCCAAACTCTCTCGTAAACCCTACCTCGCGGCGCGGGATCGCCATGCCGTCGCGCGGGGACGCCAGCGGCGGCGGCGGAGCGCCTGCCGCCTCCCCCGCCCCGCCGCAGCCGGCCAAGGGCAAGGGGAAGATGAAGGGAGACGATCTGGTGAGCAGCGACGACCCCGCCGCTTCTCTCCCTTCTCTTCCCCCGCCTCGTCCCCGCGGGGCGGGGGCGCCACTCGTCTTCTCTCTTACCGGTGCGGTCGCGTGACTCGCGTCTCGTGCCTGTCGCAGCCGGAGGAGGACCGCGAGCTCAAGGCGCGTCTCGAGGTTTGCGTGGAGCGGGCGCAGAGCCCCGACCCTCGCCTCCGGGTAGAAGCCATCGACACCCTGAGGTAATGCCTGCTGCCGCTTCTGAACCTCCCCGGAATTCGTCCGCGTCGCTCTCAAATTTGGATGGCCAGTTTAGGCGCGAAAACCAGATTCCGTGTGATTCGGGCGCGAAAACCAAGTTCGGTTCCGATGCGAGTGCTTGTCGCGCCGCTGCTCAGTTTCTAGTCTCCCGCAGCACTGTCAGTTTTGTTAGTTTCGGTTCTGGTCTCCTGCTTAGTTCCGGTTCGGATTCAGGCGCGTCGCTGTCAATTTTGGATGGCCAGTTTTTAGGCGCGAAAACCAGATTCCGTGCTCCGTTCTCTCGATTCGCATGCAAATGTTTGTTGCGCCGCTGCTTAGTTTGTAGTCTGCACTCTAGTCTCTGGGTTGATTGCTCCATTTACCTATCGGTATGTACTGCAGTCTGCAGGCGAGTTTATGGGAAATGCTACACATTGCGAAATTCACTGTCACGAAAATTTGCAAGGACGGGAATGCTGTTCTGGTTTTTGGTTGTGCTGGTTTGCTAATTTTGCAAGGGTACCGATTTTGGGAGCAGTTGGAGGCTTGTTACGTCCCTCTGCCCTTAAGTTGGCACAGGATACTACGAAATCAAAATTCCTATTGCGTCATGCTTTTGCTGTTGAATTTCCTTATCATGTTATGATGGGATATTTGATTTGATTTGTTCATCTCGATGTTGCATCCTACTGCTGCTATTGACTGCAGGACTGCATTCCTCTAACAGCTAATATGCCATTTTTCTTCTCGGTTCATAGTTAACTGTGATTAATGCTTATCAGGAAAGAGATTCGTGCGGCGACAAGCTCAATGACGTCTGTCCCGAAACCACTCAAATTCCTCCGCGCACACTATGGAACTCTCAAGGCTTACTTTCCGAGAATGCAGGATCCTGTACAGAAGGTATCAAGGGATTGCTAATGTCTCAGTTGAGCCAAGCTTAAGTACTGCGGTGCTCATGATTGTTTGTTCTTATTATGCAGAAACATATGGCTGACATTCTGTCAGTATTGGCCTTGACAGCGTCTGCTGAAGGAGAAAGGGTATGCGGAAATACCAAAGCACTGTTTAAAATTTTGTGCATTTCCTTCTGTTAGCATCTTTCTTTTTTATAAATGACCATCACGTGAAATTCTGAGCAAGATATACTCTACAAATACTTTCCATTTATTTCTAGTTCATAGTGGTTAGAGTTTGCTTTAGCACTCATAAATACGGATCTTAAAAGCAGGCTAGGTGGCATAAGCAAAGAGCAAATATGTGAAGGCCCCAAACAAAAATCTAGATTAACGGCCTCATCCCTCTGTTATGCTGTAACTAACCTGAACCCTCTAAAGTATTTAGTCATGTGTGCTGCTGGGACCAAGGACAAGGATTAATCTTCATCGTAACTTACCTATGGCTCGATCATATGTCATCCTATATACCCCATTCGACCATTATCGACATCAACACATGGGCCATCAATTGATTTATTTAACTTCTGGATTGATCATCCTGTGGCTAATGTTGCTGGCGAGAGAACCACATCTGTGACTGCTGACTGCAACTTTAACAGTGTTATGCTTTGACACAAACCAGATAGCTAACAGGCACCTAGTCCTTTTCTTTGCTTGGATATTTTAACACCAGAACCTACATGTAGTTACATTTACTTTAATACAGTTATCCCTACATGTAGTTACATTTACCAGAACCACATAACTTCCATTATACTACTTCATAAGCTTTTTTGGAAAGCTGAATACTGAAATGAGCATCTAGATTTAATTCACCATTACTGTATAGGGCTGGCTTGCTAAACTTTGCTTCCTTTTCTTGTTTTAGGAAAGCCTGAAGTACTGTATGATGGGCTCTTTAGTTGATATATGTTCATGGGGTCATGAATACGTGAGGTGATGACATTATTCAGTCCCCTGGCTGTAATTCTAACCTTACCTTTTCTTCATGTTACTTGTAACTAGCTCCCTATTAGCATTATTTACTATTTTGTCTTCGTATACACTATTTTCCATCCTTGGAGCTACAAATACAACATGATGTGAATTTATTTTTGATACGCTCTCAAATGCAATACTAAATCTAAAGAATCATTCTTAAGTAATTTTTTGTTGTTCCAGTTTGAATGTTATTGACTTACCATCCTAGTCATTCTGCCATGTCAAATGTAAGCTATATTGTTTGGAAATTAATGGGTTATAGTATCGCTCTTAAGTTTTTTTTGTTGCGGAGGCTCAAGCTGTTTCATATAGTGGGCTCTAATTATGTCAATGTCTTGTTCGACAGAAACTTGGCTTTTGAAATTGGAAAAGAGTGGAAGGTTAGATCCTAATCCACTTCATCGTTTGTATTGCATGATTTTTTATATGTTCTTCATAGTACCTTGTTCTGTAGCATGATGTCCACTTTCTGTCTGGATGGCATGCCACTTCGCGTGTTAGTTCCGTTTTTCCTGAACATATACATAGTATATGCTAGATATACATAGTTTTCGGCAAAAAACTGAATAGTGACCCGCCCCTGGCTCTCTTCACAGTAGTATGACATCCAATTTCTGTCTAGATGTTGTTGATTATAATCAATAGTATTTTAATCGTTCTTCATGGTAGCATGACATCCAATTTCTGTCTGGATGTTGTATATTGGAATCAAAAGTGTTTTGATTGTTTTTCCTCGAACCTTTTGACTTTATCGTCAGTATGTATATACCTTACTGGTTGATGTACCATAATTTCTGTGGCTCTCCAGTTGACAAGACTCTTGCAGTTGTGATTGCTGGTTTGCTATCTCTTAATGCATTTTATTTTGTTAGAAAAAAGTTCCATCAACTCTTTCTTTTGTTATCTATGCTATAGTGTATTAGTTGTTCCATGCAGTTGGGCTTAAATATGCAAACTTTTCTTGTTTTGCAGCACAATGACTCATCAACGCCAATTGAATCCAAAATAGAACTAGTGCTGGAAATTGACAAATTTCACATGAAGGTTGATTCCGATTAGATTTTGTGTGTTGCATTTGTTTCATTTTATTACTTCATCATACAAAAATATTAACTTATGTGAAATATGCTAATCGTTAATTGATAACCAATGGTAATTGTTTAAAATAAACCTAATAGTGATTAATTCATTGATGGATTGAGATTTTCATCGGTTTTGTTATTGTAGCATAATGCTGAAACTGAAGCTCTGGATCTTTTGATGGAGGTTTGGTGAAACAATTCTGTTTGGATTAATGGATCAGTTTTATGCTTATTGAGATGCAACTGAAGCATGGTATTTCTTTGTACATAGGTTGGATACCTTAAGATGCTTTTAGACGAAAAATATGAAGAATACCTTGCAATGCTATTTCGTCTTGTTGACTCTACCAACTACAAAAGGGCATGCTTGTATTTGACTACTTGTTCTAAGTACGTGAGTGAATTTATGCATTCTCTAATTTATCGAGATTAAACTTGTGAACACTTGTTATGTTGGGGTGGAAACTGGCAGATATGACGAGGCCTGTATGGCCACACTTGACATTGCCTGTGTCATCTACATGAAGTTTGGGGATCTTGCAAGTGCTTTGCGGATTGTGCTTTTGGTCAACGACGACAAGGTGGGTGAATGAACTATGCCTGTGATTTGATGTCTGAAATTCAATGGCACTAACATCGATTTCAATGTCTTCTAGTGCTGTGGTCAGACTATGAAGATTGTATTTGCAGAAACTGAAGATTTCTCCCTGAAGCAGCAACTCGCATTTATGATAGCACGCTATGTGAGTGAGTCTCATCCATGCTCACAGAGTCACAGACATGCAACAGAAGCAAAATTACCTATTTTTGCCATTGTCTGCTGATCTACAGTTCTGATAATTGGGATAGTTTGTATCTATAGATTCCATACTACAGATAGTTTAAATCTTTTAGCAGACTCTTTGAACTTTATTTCCTTTATCAATGAGCTCTTCTTATTGAAGGGTTTAAGCATGGAGATTGATGATGAGATGGTTGCAGATGAAAATGAGAAGAATGCTTTGCAGGAAGTAGTTTATAACACCAAACTGAGTGAGGGGTACCATATCCTTGCGCGGGATATTGGTGTCATGGAGCCAAAATCTCCAGAGGACATATATAAGGTAATTTTTTGTCAGGTTATTTGCCAATTCAGTTTTTAAGCAGTTTGTTAGTTTGTTTAGGCACCCCAGTTAAAATTTAAAAGACATGCTCATTTGTTAGGTTCATCTGATTGGCGGTCAAGGTGCCAAAAACTCCAGCCTTGATTCTGCAAGACAAAATTTGGCTGCAACTTTTGTCAATGCATTTGTGAATGCTGGTTATTGCCAGGTTTAGCTCTTATGAACTTCCTCGCCATCTTTAGGGAAAGCAATGATATTAAGATCATGTTCTTGTTGCAGGACAAACTCATGACTGCAATACCAGATTCTTCGCTATTCAAGAACAACGAACTTGGGAAAGCCAGTGCAGTAGCTAGTCTGGTACTGATATAATTCTATTTCTATCAAATGCACCTTTTAGATTACTAGATGACACGAGTATTTGATAAGATAACAGTACTAAATACTAACACGTCATTTTCAGGGAATGATACATCTATGGAATCATGATTCAGGATTTGCCATACTTGACAAGTACCTGCAGAGCGATGATACTCATGTCGTTGCAGGGGCTTTGTTAGGTATAGGAATTGTCTCTTGTGGTGTGAAGAATGACTGTGATCCTGTATGTGCCACCCTACCCTACTCCATCCATCCTCTTGCTCTTCTAATACAAGTCTTCTGCTGTAATAACCTCTTATGTTTTCCAGGCACTTGCTCTTATTTCTGGGTATAGCACGGGTCCAGCATCAATTACACGTATCGGGGCAATCTTGGGCCTTGGTATTGCTTATGCTGGGTCCCGGAAAGATGAGGTTAAATCAATGCATTCCCCTGTACGTGAAATACCCTTATTATCTTGCATTGATATAGTTTCCGAATTTTCAGCTTAAATCGCTGTTCTCAATTACCTTGAGTGACTCCCAAGCACCTTTGGTGGACTTAGTGTTCTCTGCCATCTCCTTGGGATTGGTGTTTGTTGGTTCCTGCAATGAAGAGATTGCACAGTCAATCATATCTGTCTTGAAAAATCTTATTAAAGCAGAGCTTGCAGAGCCCATTATTCGTCTGCTTCCAGTTGCCATTGGCCTTCTATATCTTGGAAAACAGGTAATTTTGTTGTTCCTCCTTAGTAAGGTTGACAGCTTCCTGTACAATTTTTTTCTTGTTTCGGAGCATAGAATAATTTTAAAACATGTATTCTATGTTTTGGTGCCTGCCCTTATACTTGTGGACACCCTTTGATGATATATCTTAAACCCATGCTTTTGCTGGTTTCTCTCGTTGTTGTAAAATAGGTTCATCTGCTGATGTGATTTATATTTAAATACCTTTTATTTTGAATGTGTCTGCATGTGCACAGGCTTATGAATTTTTCCTATTCAATTTGTTGATCTTAACAACATTGTATCAGGAGAGGCCGAAGGCCAATGCTGTTAAGGTTTCTAAAACATTTGATGAAATAATGAAGGAGGTCTCTAAAACATTTGATAAAACAATGAAGGACTATTGGGAAGTAACTCTTATGTCTTTGGGATATGCTGGGACAGGGAATGTGCTTAAGGTAACTTACCTTCAAAAGATACATGAATTGCAGAGAGATTGTATGATACCCAAAAGTTCAATGCATAGCTGTTCTTAATGAACTATGCCATTTGATTTTTCAGGTTCAGGAGCTCCTTGGTATCTGCTCAAAAAAGGAAGGTGGAATTCACCAAGGGCCAGCAGTACTTGGAATTGCTCTTATTGCCATGGCTGAAGAATTAGGAGTTGAAATGGCTGTACGGTCCCTTGAGCAACTTTTAAAGTATGGTGATTATAATATTAGAAGAGCGGTTCCTCTTGCTCTTGGCATGCTCTACATATCCAATCCAAAGGTACTCCTATATTTTATACAAGTTTCGCTTGTTTTCTGTAACATTAAATGGGAACAAATCAAACTTTTGCCATATTAATAGCCCTTCCAAATGCACCATGAAATTAAATGGAAACATTTCTTGGGTTGGCGGATGGATCAGTCCCACAAGATGGAGCATTTGCATCTCTCTACTGTTGCACGCATATTTGTAATAATATATTAATAGCAGTGGAAGCACAATAGCCTAAGAACATGCATGACTGTTAGTTTTGACCTATTGCAAAACCATCCGTTTCGGTCTGAATGTGCTTCAGGAACATTCTTTGTTAGACACTTATTTGGTCTTACTTGGTTTATTGGCAACAACATGCTTTGCTGCTTCTTATTTGATTCTAGCTCACTGAGTGCCTGCAGTTATATGGTAATAATGTAAATAGATTGCATCGTCCAGTTCTCTAGTTTCATACTGTCTGCCTATCATAATTAATGTAAATAGATTGTATCTTCCAGATGTCTAGTTTCATACTGTCTGCATATCATGTAGGTAGACGTTGTGGCCACACTGAGTAGACTGAGCCATGATGCGGACGGTCAAGTAATGATGGTTAGTAACTTTGTCCCAATATAAATATTGATTCTTCTTATTGCTCAGATTACATATTTGATCAAATCACTACATGCAGGCTGCAACCATCTCACTGGGTTTGATAGGTGCTGGTACAAACAATGCACGTATAGCCGAGTTGCTTCGTAACCTCTCAAGTCAGGAACATGGCGTTTACCTGTTTTGTGTAAGTACAAACCTACAGCAAAAAACACTATCCTTGTTTTAAATGTTAGGACGATTTCTTTTGGTTATTTAGGTTTCAGATTTGTTGATTTCATTTGATTTCAGGTGAGGATTGCCCAGGGTCTTGTTCACCTTGGGAAGGGCTTGCTGACACTTGCCCCATACCACTCTGACCGGCTACTTCTATCCCCGTGAGTAATGTGGGTAGGATAGTTCCTTTGGTTTTACTGGAATCACGACTTAAAAGCTGTTGTGTTGTCACTTTTCAGCGTAGCGCTAGCTGGGCTTGTAACCGTTCTGCACGCATGCCTTAACATGCAATCCACCATCCTCGGAGACTATCCCTACATGCTGTACATCCTTGCCCTTGCTATGCAGGTATGTATCTCCAACTAAGGACTCAGTGGTAGGGTTAAAGAAGAATCACATGATTTGAAATGTGTGTTTCTCTGCTGGGAACAGCCTAGAATGTTACTGACCGTGGATGAGGATCTCAAGCCCCTCCATGTGCCTGTTCGCGTCGGTGAAGCAGTCGACGTGGTCGGTCAGGCGGGAAGTCCCAGGACCATCACTGGCTTCCGGACGCACAACACGCCTGTATTGCTCGCTGCAGGGGAGCGAGCTGAGCTAGCAACTGAAAAGTAATTACAGAACATTTCGCAGATGAATTCTATGTTCAGTAACTTGATTCTTCCTCGAGCTTATTGCTGTTCCTGTGTGTAGATATATTCCCCTGACACCAGTTCTTGAGGGCTTTGTGATCCTGAGGAAGAACCCAGAGCATCACGAAGATTGAGAGATCGGTGTGGATGGAGTGTCACGAAGAGGCTTGGTCAACATCTAACTGTCACACAAGCAAGCGGCAATGACTATTGTGAAGAGGCTGCAAATATTCCTTGAACAGAGTACAGGGACAATACAAAGTATAGAATAGCTCAGGGGTCAATGTACAGAGGGAGATTGGAACTTTGAAAAGAGCAGAAACAACTTTGTCGGAACAGAGACAGAAACAGTGGGGTGACTGATGGCTGCGTAGCATAGCCTCAATCAAATTTTGTGTTTTCACTCACTAGACTGTGTCCATGTTCCTTAACAGTGCATAGTCTTTTGAGATGCATATACCAGACATACTCAGTTGTCTGGTGATTTCTCCCCTTTTAACAAGTCACTCATAATGTATGTACAATGCTAAGACATCCGCAAATGATGGATAAACTCTTTGCACCCATTTGTTACAAAAGCAAACACTATAGATGGATAAACTTGCATTCTGTAAGAAAGCTAGTAGTGCACTGCCGAGACTTGAGTATCTGTCATTCCCGACTTCATTGCTGAGAGTGATACTTTCTGTAGATCGATTTACGACTTCATTGACGATACTATCCATATTCATCATACCCAGAAATAATCTATCAACGGAAGCTCTGGAACCTTGACAGATGGTGTTTCTGACCAAGTATTGAAATGTCAGCAAAGCTATGGAAGG
The DNA here is from genome assembly GCA_039707655.1 of Elymus sibiricus. Taxonomy (NCBI): domain Eukaryota; kingdom Viridiplantae; phylum Streptophyta; class Magnoliopsida; order Poales; family Poaceae; genus Elymus; species Elymus sibiricus. The sequence continues at coordinate 416,721,308 of CM077675.1, forward strand.
AACAATTCTGAGGGTGAAATAAAACTGAAGATTAATGTTAGTTACCTGGCTCAACTGGAATGTATCTAAGCACATCATTCAGAACAAAATAGCCTCCTTTTTGTGGAGCAAGGAAGAACGACTGAGTAAATCTACGCTTCATGGCATCAGGGACAGTAAAAGACCCACTAACTAAGACGAGCACACCGCCCTCGTGGGATGGCTGAGAATCTACATTGTCTATCTGCATCGAACATCCCTTGAGGTATGTAGATAAAAGTGTTCATTGATATCCTGGTTAAGCACACAAAAAAACCAATCAAGTGACTATAGCCCTTAACTGAGCAAGCACGTATTAGACAAATACGAGAGAATTGTTGGGAAGAATACTGCCTTCAACATGGCACATAATCTCTTGCTACAAATGATGATGTACCACATGATTGTACATGCACATCCTTTACCTAATCGATGTCCATGATCACATTTCAACATGTATGGCCTATACATTGGATTCTTAGCATAATACACTACTACTGACTGCTCAATTTATAACCAAAATGGAAAGATCATACCATACTGCTTCTGCGCTGCAGAGAACTTACATGCATTGTGGTTATAGATGTCAGTATACCATCAGAATTTGGCTTCCGACCAAGAATACTTTCATCATGATAGAACTTATGGACATCCTCTGGTGACTCATTCAGAATTTTGTAGTACTGTTGAGCAAATGCATTTCCAATCTGTAAGAAAAACCAATCATGATCAACAAGTCTCTTTTTATTTGCAGAGTAATAATAACTAATATGGAGAAAATTACTACCACATGGGGATGGGGATGAGCACCACCCACAGAATTCCCAGCTTGCGCAGCCATTGCTGCATAAGGAATATCTCTGATTAGTATCTTTTGAGGTGAATGAATATTGTGTGACTGTCTGTGAGCATAAAGAAAATGTAGAAAACAATAACTATGTTACTCAGAAAGGTCCATAACAAAATGTGTTGCAGGAAAAACAAATTGTCGCCACAAAGGAATATCTACAGTAATTGCCTGATTTCATCAGTATCTAAAACCCGAATCATTGGAAAACAATAATCAACAACTCAGCGGCACATTCATCTATGTCCAGCAATGCATTCATGTTGGCTGGCATTTCACAAATTATCAGCACAACTTACTATACATAGCATACACCATCATTAGTGGTGTACAATCTGTATAGATATACTCCCTCCGATCCTAAATATAAGTCTTTTTAGATATTCCAATAAGGGACTACATACGAAGCAAAATGAGTGAATCTACACTTTAAAATATGTCTATATACATCCGTATGTGGTTCAACAGTGGAATCTCTAAAAAGACTTATATTTAGGAACGGAGGGGGTAGAATGTATCACTATAACTAACAGATTGACGTATTCTAGAAAACTAACGGATTGAGAAAATGCGGATACCGATATGGTACTTCAACTCGTGAATTTTTCAGTTCCTAAATTATCACACAGAATATAACCATTAAATCCCCTTTTCACCAGCTGACCCTATTCAAGACTGAAAATAAAATAAAGTCAACATGAAGCTTTCTGCAAAAGAATTTGTCTATACAGAATATCAACCACAAAGAAATATAACCCGCAAAGGAAAAAGTTTGAAATTCCGAACCGAAACATCAATCTACCTAACAACATGATTACACGAACAAACTAGACATCGAAACATCCACCACATGTGATGCACCTAAAGCCGATGGCGCTGCAAAGTACTTGTGTCCCAGAGGGCCAAAGAAAAAAAACGTCTGCAGCTGTTCCCAGGTGCCACGCCAACTGATACACCCCCACCAAAATTCAGAAACTACACAAGGGTACGGTCATGAGCTTCCTACTAAATGGTTACAGGCACAATGGTGCTAGATTTGCAGCAATTGACTGTCCTGGTAATCCAAAGCACCAGTTCAACGGCCAGCATTAGTTCAGCCAGCAGCAACTGGTGAGAATCCATCCAGGCAGATAATGATGAGAGTTTGACACAAAAATCACCATCGCCTACGCCCTCCAGCCAGCGATCCATAAGCCCCTCTGTTCAACAAACCGCCCAGAGTAGTGCAGCAATGTCACAGATTCCAGTGTGCCCAGAGTTCACGGACCGCGACAGCACGACGAAGTAGGAACGCGCGTCGGGCAAATAACGTCGTTCGCCATGGAGGCACCAAGGCCTAAAAGAGGAGAGAGATCGAGGAGTACAGCGGTCTGTACCTTACGAACCGAGTAGGATCGAGCCGGCCGCCGCAGGGAGGGGAAACCCTAGCGAAGCGATTCGGCGATGGTGCCGCTGGCGATCGCGAGTCGATCGGTGTCGGTGGCGGCGGAGCAGTTGGACTAGTAGATAGACCGATGAGGCGGACGGAGCGGAGACGGAAGGGCGGGCGGGGGTTTGATGGGGAGTTGCCGGAGGGTTTCTAGGGCGGTTCGGCGTATTAGCTCGGCGACCCACCTACTGGTCCTTCTCCCCCCTCAAAAAAACCTACTGGTCCTTCTATTTCTTGTTATAGCAGACATGACAACACCAACACAAACCGTAGTCAAATACGTAAGCAATAGTCAATTTTTTTTATATAACACAGACGCAGAAACACTCACTCGTACGAACACGCGCACGTACACACACCCTGACTCTGTAAGCACCTCCAAGACCGAGCCAACATATTATTTTACCCAAATGATAATGCCCACACGTGTGGCAGATTTATAACTCGCCCACACGCGTCGATCTACGGTTTTTTTAGTTTTGCACGAATCCTAAAGGAATCTGTTGAAATTTCAGTGTCACATAGGCATCATCGTGTGTGTGGGCGTTGGAGAGTTCGTCCACACGACCCATAACGCGCGGTTGCCAGCTGTACCGTGTGGGCGAATCAGTTTTTGCCCACACAGTCACCACCTAGTCCACGCGTGTGTGGGCGAACTGCTCTTCGCCCACACGACGCTCGTACGTTGCTAGATGGCAACTGCACTTGCGCGTACGCGGCAACTACGTAAACATACATGTCAACTATGATTCGTTGCTAGATGGCAACTATAGTTGCGCGTACGTGACAACTAGGTAAACACACATGGCAACTACGATTAACCATACATGGCAACTATCGTTGGACCACACGTGACAACTAGGTAAACACACATGGCAACTATCCCCGGGTAACTAAAGTGCCATCCCGCGGGTAACTATAGTTAACCAAAACAGAGAGAGTTGCCATGCTTTTACAACTACATTTGCCATCCGGGGTAACTAGAGTTGCCATCCCCAGGGATAACTAAAGTGTCATCCCACGGGTAACTAACGTAGCTGTGCTAGGACGTGTGGGCATATTTGCTTCGTGCCACACACGGGGTGGGGATGAGTAGTACTTGTTGGGCGTGTGGCACGAAGTAGTTACGCCCACACGTGTGGACAGTTCTATTGTTGGCCCACACACGACCCGTGTGGGCTGCCTTATGCGTACGTCACACACGGTGTGTGGACGGATGTCTAACATGCCACACGTGTGGTGAATATCGAAACCTTTATTTTAAGATAGATGAAGTCGCGACAGACGCTTTCGTAATTGATGAGAACATGCGCCGAGAGGCATGAGATAAATTCATGAAAATGGGTGTCAAGTCTAGAACTTGAATTCTGATGGATTGAGAATATCAATGTCTTCCTAATCATTTAACCACAGATTGGTTAACATACTAGTGAATTGAGAAGTGAAATCTTATAAATCCGACGTTAGACTTATCGTGTCCTGGCGCAAACACAGTGATTGCCATCTGATCTCGTACATGAACGGGACACGAGAGGTCTCTCGTCTATCTTCTTGTCCTCTCTCTCCCTCACCGTTTTGCCCCCATAACTCTCTCCCCCATTCCTCTCCCTGTGACTCTCTCCCACTCTTCTCCTCATAAGAGCATCCACAATGTGGTCTTTTTGCGCCTATAAAACTGCCTCTAAGGCATTAGAGGCGGACGCTATACACTGCACTCCTTGCCTCTAACCCAAAAAACATTGGCATCGCCTTTAAGGTAAGAGGCTGCCTCCAACCACTTAAAAAATTCAAAAGAATCATGTGTTTGCATGGCTGGGTTGTCTCACGTATGTAAACAGTCCTAAAAGCATGGAAAAATTATTTGTTTACTTGTTGAGTGGGTCCCAGCTTAGAAGCTGCAGGAGATGCTATACACTACGCACTTGTCATGTGAGCTTAGAGGCAAACGCGTGGGACCCATGTTAGAGGCAAGGCCGCCTCTACACACTACTGATGCCCTAACTCTCCCGACCATATCCTCGCGAACTACAGCTGCCAGCCTGCGGATCCAACTAGGTCCCTGGCAAACTGGATGGACATCTCCAGATCCCGCGTGCTCGATGCTACCCTGCTGATCTACACGGTCGTCGCTCGCGCGTTCCGCGACGGGGGCGCCTCCTCCGTGGCGTCCTATCCATCTCCGCTGCCCGTCGTGCCGCCAGATAGGGACCCCACGCTGCTACAGTGCCTGCCCTCCGTGTCGCAGTCTCGCGAGAGGCTCCAAGCCATGGGGCAGTTTCCTTGCCCTGCCCTGCGGGGTGGTGTTGGGCTCCCTCGTCATGGTGATGGCCTCGCCGCGTGGGGGAGAGGGACGGATTGGCTCACTTCGATGTGGATCTGTAGGGCGGAGGGGAAGGGTACACGGCGGCCACAATCGTCCCACCTCAACCCTTGCTCCTGGAAGTGGCTAGTTGGTTATCGAGCTCAACCTGACCAAGCGGAGAAGATCATCCGTGAGCGCCAGCAGGCCGGAAGCCCTGTCGCGACCCCTCGCCCTTCCACCACCCGAAGTCCGACGACTCCTACTCTGATGACGGCGACAACGACGGAGGTGCTGTCGGACAGTTTGACATGGCGTACCAGGTCACCATAAAGTATAGGATAGTTTAGTTTTTGTTTAGTTTTAATTCATCGGATAAAATATCATTCGGTTTTATGTAAAAGTTATCTAAGTTTGAATGAAAATCGTCTAGTTTGTTTAAATTTACATCAATTTTGTTTCTTTTCGTTAAATAAAATGTGACTGGACATTTGTGGCTAGCTTTGGATGGATGCCTCCCGTATGAGTGTCCCGACCGATCCGGACCGGTGCGCGGTGAGATGCGATGTCCGTTTTAGGGGTCTGCGTTAGAGATGCCCTAATGCCTTTTATTAGAGGGTGCTTGTGTTTTGCCGTGCCGTCCCTCGGTCATGAATTAAGTCTTGTCTACTATTACGATGAGCACTTTCACAACCAAAAGAAGTATTGAACTGAACTGAGTTGACCAATATTTCTGATTTATTTGGTTTATCTCTCTCCGATTTGTTTGCTTTATGTGTTCGGTTTTTCCATCGTTAGTTCTTTGTGTTTGGGTGTATCACGGTTTTCATCCTACATAATATCGGATTTAGCATTATATCATATACATTGGATGGACATTGTTTTTCTCTGGCTTCCCTATTTTGCTGACATGTTTAGGCATGGCCCTAGGCACATGTGTGATGCACACCCTCCACATAACTCAATTCACTCGTGCTTTTGTCTCTAAGAATCACTCTCACTTGTTTTCATACTCAAAAGGGTTCCAATCTCTTAGAGCATCTCCAACAGACCCCGTATAATGCCCGACCCGCAAAATAACCGCCAAAATACGGTTCTGAGCGAAAAAACCTGCCCGATCAGACCCCGTATCGGGCCGCGGCCTGTAATTTTTTTTGCGGGGCGCGGCAAAAGTTCTCCCTCAACCTCTAGATTCACGGGGTGGTAGGCCGACCGAGCTCAACCCCTATCCGCATCGAGATTTGGCGCGAGGGAAATTTCCGCGTGGGCGTACCAGCTTCCAACCCTCCTTCGCCACTATTCCCCCATCTCCGCCCGCTCCGATCCATTCTTCGCCGCCATGGAAGCCTCCCAGCCGTCCCCCGTAACCGTGGAAGTCGACCACATGCGAGTACCTCCGGAAGATCTCGTCGCCGGCCAAGTCGCCCAGTCGTCGCTCCAAGCACCACCGCGCCTGTCCGCAAGCGGCAGGGCAACGTTCTCGTGCAGCAGGGCGGGAATCCGGGGGCCTCGCTGGGAAGCCACGCGCGCCCAGCGCCGCCGCCGATCGATATGCTCGGCCGCCGCCAGAGAAGAAGGGCAAGGTTTCGGGCGTGAAGCGCAAGAAGCTTCCTACAAAAAGGCCGACAGCTTGATCCTCTCAGTCCGCCCCGGCAAGAGGTAACATGACGACACCCTTGAACGGCGCTGCTTCCACCACAAGCGAGGTGTTCGATGAAATGGCCGGAAGGTATGTTTCTTCGATTTCTTCTACTTGCTTCGGTTTTAGGCAATGCGTACCTCATGAATTGACGATACTCATTGTAGCGCCAGTTCAAACTATGGCACCACCGAGTTCGTCAGCTTGTTGGACACCAACACCATCAACATCGATGATGTTCCGATCGGTGAATTCGATTACAATGAATTTGATGGTGGCGTGGATGATCATGGTGCTGCAGATGAGTTAGAGGAGATAGACGCGGAGGTGTATGATCAAACGCAAGCAAAAAAAGCGTGAGATCGAAGAACTACACGGAGCTCGAAGACCAAATGTTGATCAAGGCTTGGAGTGCGGTGTCTCTTGATGCGTGTGTCGGCACTTCTCAAACCGCCAAGAGGTATTGGCAAAGGATTGAAGATCAATTCTTACGCATGACGACAAAGTTTCCCAATAGGACTCCTCGCACCTTTCGGTCACTCCAAGGTCGTTGGGACGTGATCAAGCCGATTTGTAGCCGTTGGGCAGCTTGCTTGGAACAAGTTCGCAATGCACCTCCAAGTGGAGCCGTGGAAGCTGACTATGTGAGTTCGTTATCACTTTTGGAGTTGTGCAAATCGTTTGTAGCATTTGTAGTGATTGCATCATTTTGACATTGTTTCAATTGTGTAGGCAAAAATTGCCCAACACAGATACAAAGACATGGAAGCTTCCGAAGACAAATTCTTTAAACTAGAGCATTGTTGGGAATTGCTCAAAAACTGTGAGAAGTGGTAGTTGATTGAAAAAGAATCCCCACCGAAGAGAGGTTCACTCACGAACATGGACGATGATGAAGATGATGATGGCCCACGAAACTTGAACAAGCCCGATGGATACAAGAAGTCAAAGGAGAAGATCAAGAGGGAACACGAGGCATCGAGCTTGCGGGACAAGATAAATGCCATGATGCAATCAAATGAGTTGATGTTGGCGAAGACATTGGAGGCAAAGAAAGAGTTGGCGGAGAAGAAGGCACTAGAGAAGCAAGAGAAATGGCAATTGCTCAAGTCTGAGGGGTTGCGCAAGGCGGCCATTGAGGAGAGAAGAGTCTTTGCCGATGAGACCAAAGCCATGGCCAAGCTTCTTGCCGAGGAGAATAGGATCATGACAATGAACCGCAATGACATGGACGACATCAGCAGAGAATGACATGATATGGAAAGGAGGGACATCTTGAGGAGGAGGATGCTAGCGGCGACCGGTGGGTGTTTCGATGCCGGTGATGTTTTCCCATCAGGAGTTGGAACCAGTGCCGCTGATGCTTTCGGTGCCGGAGTTGGAACAAGTGTCGAGTGAAGATCATGACGATGGGTGAAAAGCAACCAAGATGATGATGGACGTGGTCGTTGCTTTTGCATGAAGTCCTTTTGCGTTTGTCATAGAGAACTATGCTTTTTATTTGCGCGCGAACTATGCTTTTATTATTCGAATTTGAACTCACTCATCGGAATCGCTGTCAAATTGACTAATCTGGGGTTTTCGGTTTGCAGGCTGACGCGGGCTGCGGCTGAGCAGACCCCGCAAAGCGGACCCGTAAAAAGGGATATTCGCGAATATCCCTTTTTACGGGTCCGCTTTGCGGGGTCTGCTCGGCCGTCGCGTTCGTCAGCCCGCAAACCCGTTTTTCCACGAACTGTAAACAAGTTTTGCGGGTCGGCATTATACGGGGTCTGCTAGAGATGCTCTTAACCTAATCGCCTCCCAACCATGAGGTTAAGTCTACTTTCACAAGGGCTAGCTACAAATGCTCTTCGATAGGTGCTCATGTTGGTTTGGATCTTTGGCGCCTGTTCTTTCCCCTCCTACCCCAGTGCTAGCACGACGTGTGTTTTCCACCGCGAGTCGACCGTCCAAGGAGCCCAACAGGGAATATTGATAAAGTGGTTACCCGACTGCGGCAAAATGGACAAATCTAACCCAAAGACGCATCTATTTCACAAAGTGAACCTATTCCGAATTTTTTTCACTCACCTAACCTTTTTTTGTGGCGCCTTTGTCTTAGGCGCCACACTATACTGTGTGGCGCCCAACATTACGTTGTGTGGCGCCTGAAACCTAGTGTGCGCCTAAGACAAAGGCGCCACACAGTGTAGTGTGGCGCCTGAGGCAAAGGCGCCACACAGTATAGTGTGGCACCTTGCTGTCGGGCGCCACACAAAAGGGTTACGTGAGTGAAATTTTTTCGGAATAGGTTCACTTTGTGAAATAGTTGCGTCTTTAGGTCAGATGTGTCCATTTTGCCCCCGACTGCTCGGTCCAGAACCAGCAAGTTGGCGCCACTCGCTCACAAACTCATGAGGCTTAATACCAGTTTACCCCTCCCTCGACAAAGAAATAACCCACACACACGAAAGGTCCTATTCAGCAGACAAGGCGTCGAAGCTTGACCGAACATGCATGCCCCATGCATTCGTTGGCTGTTAGTCGCCCTATTGTGCCTTGGCCCATCGAAAGAAGCAAATGCAAAAAATAGGAAGGAAAATTGGAATAAATGTAACGAGAATGTTTAAAAAATAGATAAAATAAAAAATGTTTGTGAATTAACATTGTAAGAAAATATGTTTTTGAATTACAAAATGGATTAGGATTTGGAAAAAAGTGTTCATGCATTAAGAAACCTGTCAACATCATCCACAAGCTGGCTGTACTAATTGCACAATTGCTCATTCCCCTTCTTAAGCATGATAACCTCTCTCTCATGAGCTTTCTTATCCATCATCCTAGCGCAGCAGCAGCAACAACAAGAGATGTTTGGGATGCCGCTATAGTTTCAGCATGCTGGTGCCGGCGCTTCTGGGTCTCCGGCCAATCCGTTTGGTGACGCATACTCTGTTATGCTACCCCGGCTCAGGGGCAGGGCACTCCCTTCCATAGCCACGGGAGCGGCAGCTTGATCTGAATTTAGGACAATAAAACTAAGCCTAAAGCAAGCTCTCTCACACCCTCAACTTTCCTGGCCGTCAGATCTTCATCTAAGTGGGAGTTTACCGCGACTTGGGCTGGCTGTCCTAGTATGCAGCTATTTTGCAGACTTTTTTGAAGGCCCGTGGTTAATTGGGCTTCTACGGGCTGCTATGCAAGCCGACGACCCAGGCGAGAAGGAGACTGTAATTAGTGATAGATCGGACGACCAACACATCCCGATCACAAAAGCGAATGGTCACGAGGACTGATGGCGTGAGAGGGCTGGAAAGGAGCTCAGTTTTACTGTCCTTCATTTCCCAAAACTTCACAAGGTACTTTTGGAGTATGACAGGCTAAGGCCCATCAATCCACTCCACAACTCCACAATTCACGTCTCCCTGCAAATAAAAGTTACAAATTACAACACTTACTAATTGCTTGATAGGCAGCAATAGTTAATTGACAGAGGTAGCCAATTTACATCGGTAACTAATTAACAATAGTAGTTAATTGACCCCAATAGCTAATTGACGACAATACATAATTTACTAACTAGTTCATTGACAAACAACCTAACACACCACCTAATTCAATAGTCCTTAATTATTTTTCTCATTCACAACTACAAAATACAAGTATAGTCAGCACCTCTAACATTTAATGAACTACTTTGGACAATTGACACACACACTAAACAAAACCATTAATGTATCCACATTATCCACTCTCCGAATTAAATATAAGTTCATTATTTTCAAATAAAAGTACACTCAGCCTCTCTACAATTTTCTTAACTACTTTTCCCAATTGATTGACACACTAAACAGGTCCACGCATGTAGCTGCATTATGCCCTTTACAAATTAAACGAATCAGTTTATTTAGGTGTTATGCCAAGAAGGGCACTAATGGATCTAGATTAACCATAGTGACCACTATGCCCCAAGAAACTTTGCTAGATCTTATTGTTGTTACCTGGAGATAACAAGTTGGTAACTCACCTACAAAACACATCCATAGAATCTCCTCCAGATGTCAATTCCTTCAAAATCCATGCACTTGTTCGTCCTCATCTGGTACAACATGCAGTTAGGAGCCGAATCGAACAGTTGGCCATAGAAAGAGGGCTCTAGAATGGTGTTAGGGGTCTCCTGCAACCACATTACAAAAAATACCATTTGAATGCGGTTGAACCTGAGCTCAAACTGAAAAAGTATCCATATCCATGAACCCTAACCCTAGGGGTGGAAAGAAACTTAAGAACAACTCCAAATCCATGATGTTGATGTCAAGGTTGTTGTCTGTGCTCTCCTCCCATCCTTCCACGACTGCATTGTGGAGCAGCGGCGGGCGTTAAGCTTAGAGAGAGAGAGAGAGAGAGAGAGAGAGAGAGGAAGAGAGGGAGAGAATGAGAGTGATAGACAAAGAGAGTGGCAGACAGAGAGAGTGATAGACAGAGAGCAACTGAGACTAAGAGAGAGATGGCTTGGTCGTTTTTGATAGGGGACCGATCGAGCCGGATGATGGTCATTAACGCATCTCCGTCCCTATCACTGATATGTCTCCAACGTATCGATGATTTATGAAGTATTCATGCCATATTTACCCATGTTTTAATATTTTTATACGGTTTTGATGTACTTTATATGATTTAATTGGAACTAACCCGGACTGGCGCTGTTTTTAGCAGAATTACCGTGGTGTTGTTTTTGCGTAGAAAATAAAAGTTCTCGGAATAGAACGAAACTTGTTGATGATTTTTTTCTGGAAGGAAAGGGACCCGGGAAGCTGTTGGGGAACGTTGCATGTGAAACAAAAAAATTCCTACGCACACGCAAGATCTATCCATGGAGATGCATAGCTACGAGAGGGGGAATGTATCTACATACCCTTGTAGATTGCTAAGCGGAAGCGTATATAACGCGGTTGATGTAGTCATACGTCTTCACGATCCAATCGCGATCCGTCCCGATCTAGCGCCGAACGGACGGCACCTCCGCGTTCAGCACACGTGCAGCTCGATGACGTCTCTGCCTCCTTGATCCAGAGAGAGAGGGTGGAGTAGTAGGTGGGCTCTCAACCAGCACGACGGCGTGGTGGAGATGGTAGTGGAGCAATCCCGGCAGGGCTACGCTGAGCGCTACCGAAACCGCGAACGGAGGAGAAAACGATCTAGGGAGAGAGAGAGGGGCGCCAAGGGCTTGGTGTGTCCTCTTGGGGCGCCCCTCCCCTCTATATATAGGTGGAGGGGCGTGGGGATCAGCCCCTCCCAGCCCTAGGGTGCAGCCAAGGGGGAGGAGTTGGACTCCTAGTCCAATTCCCTCCCTTTCCTTACACACGTGAACTTTCCACCTCTCCCAAGCCACATGGGCCTTGAGGGACTTGTGCGCCTGGCCCAATAAGGCCAGGGCGCCTCCCCTCAGCCCATGCAAACCCTTGGGACGTGGTGGAACCCTTGGTGGACTTCCGGACTCCTCCGAAAGTTTCCGGAACCTTCTAGAAGCTTCCCGGTACAATACCGAAAAAACCCGAAACTTTTCCGGTAGCCAAAATATGACTTCCCATATATAAATCTTTACCTCCGGAACATTCTGGAGCTCCTCGTGACGTCCGGGATCTCATCCGAGACTTCGAACAACATTTGGTCACCAACATACATAACCCAATAATACTATATCGTCACCGAACGTTAAGCGTGCAGACCCTACGGGTTCGAGAATCATGTGGACATGACCGAGAGACCTCTCCGGTCAATACCTGGATGCCCATATAGGTTTCCACATATTCCATGCAGATCTTTATAGGCCGAACCATGATGTCAAGGATTTAGTCAATCCCGTATGCAATTCCCTTTGTCCAGCGGTATGTTACTTGCCCTAGATTCGATCGTCGGTATCTCCATACCTAGTTCAATATCGTTATCGACAAGTCTCTTTACTCGTTCCGTAATACAAGATCCCGTGAATAACTCCTTAGTCACATTGCTTGCAAGCTTCTTGTGATGATGTATTACCGAGTGGGCCCAGAGATACCTCTCCGTCATACGGAGTGACAAATCCCAGTCTCGATCCACGCCAACCCAACAGACACCCTCGGAGATACATGTAGAGCACCTTTATAGTCACCTAGTTACGTTGTGACGTTTGATATACACAAGGCATTCCTCCGGTGTCAGGGAGTTGCATGATCTCATGGTCGTAGGAACAGATACTTGACATGGATAAAGCAGTAGCAATAAACTAACACGATCAAATGCTATGCTTATGGTTGGGTCTTGTCCATCACATCATTCTCCTAATGATGTGATACTATTATCAAATGACAACTCATGTCTATGGTCAGGAAACCTTGACCATCTTTGATCAACGAGCTAGTCTAGTAGAGGCTCACTAGGGACATAGTGTTGTCTATGTATCCACACATGTATCTGAGTTTTCGATCAATACAATTATAGCATGGATAATAAACGATTATCATGAACAAGGAAATATGATAATAACCAATTTATTATTGCCTCTAGGGCATATTTCCAACAGTCTCCTGATACGTCCATTTTGCATCATGATTTCCTACTGTTATTTATTATGTTTTGTTGATTAATAATGCTTTAGGGAGTGATTCTCATGCCTTTTCTCTCATATTATGCAAGGTTTACGCAAAGAGGGAGAATACCGGCAGCTGGAATTCTGGGCCTGAAAAAGCACATCAGAGATACCTATTTTGCACATCTCCAATGAAGCTAAAACTTTACGGAGAATATTTTTGGAATTAATAAAAAATACGGGAGCAAAGAACTACCGGAGGGGGCCACCCTGGTGGGCACAAGACACCAGGGCGTGCCAGCCCCCCCCCCCCCCCCCCCCCAGGGGCGCCCTGGTGGGTTGTGCCCTCCTCGGCCCACCTCCGGTGCCCATCTTTTGGTATATAAAGTCTTCTGACCTAGAAAGAAAATAAGAGAGGACTTTCGGGATGGAGCACCGCCATCTCGAGGCGGAACTTGGGCAGGAGCACTTTTGCCCTCCGGCGGAGCGATTCCGCCGGGGGAACTTCCCTCCCGGAGGGGGAAATCGAAGCCATCGTCATCACCAACACCCCTCTCATCTTTGGGAGGCCAATCTTCATCAACATCTTCAACAGCACCATCTCCTCTCAAACCCTAGTTCATCTCTTGTGTTCAATCTTTGTACCGAAACCTCAGATTGGTACCTATGGGTGACTAGTAGTGTTGATTACATCTTGTAGTTGATTACTATATGGTTTATTTGGTGGAAGATTATATGTTTAGATCCATTATGCTATTCAATACCCCTCTGATCTTGAGCATGATTATTATTTGTGAGTAGTTACCTTTGTTCTTAAGGTCACGGGAGAAGTCATGTTGCAAGTAATCATGTGAATTTTATATGTGTTCGATTTTTTTGATGATATGTATGTTGTGATTCCCTTAGTGGTGTCATGTGAACGTCGACTACATGACACTTCACCATTCTTGGGCCTAAGGGAATGCATTGTGGAGTAGTTATTAGATGATGGGTTGCTAGAGTGACAGAAGCTTAAACCCTAGTTTATGCGCTACTTCGTAAGGGGCTGATTTGGATCCAAATGTTTAATGCTATGGTTAGATTTTATCTTAATACTTGAAGTGGGAGGTTGTTCAAGTAAGTACAGCACCCAAGCACCGGTCCACCCACATATCAAATTATCAAAGTAGCGAACACGAATCAAACCAACATGATAATCGTGACTAGATGAAATTCCTGTGTACCCTCAAGAACACTTTGCCTATTACTAGAAACTGTTCTGGCCTGTCCTTTGCCACAAAAGGATTGGGCTACCTTGCAGCAATTTATTTACCATTACCGTTACTTGCTCGTTATCAATTATCTTGCTATCAAACTATCTGTTACTTACAATTTCAGTGCTTGCAGAAATTACCTTGCTGAAAACCGCTTGTCATTTCCTTCTGCTCCTCGTTGGGTTCGACACTCTTACTTATCGAAAGGACTATGATTGATCCCCTATACTTGTGGGTCATCAAGACTCTTTTCTGGCGCCGTTGTCGGGGAGTGAAGCGCTCTTGGTAAGTGGAAATCGGTAAGGAAAAACTTATACTACATGCTGAAATTTATTGTTACTAGCTACTATGGAAAACAATCCTTTGAGGGGTTTGTTCGGGGTATCTTCACCTCGACCAGAACCACAATTAGTTGCCCCTCAACCTACTGCACCTACTGAAAATATTGGTTATGAAATTCCTTCGGGTATGGTAGAACAACTGCTTGCTAAACCTTATGCAGGAGATGGAACTGAACATCCTGATATGCACCTATTATATGTGAACGAAATTTGTGGATTATTTAAGCTTGTAGGTTTACCCGGAGATGAAGCTAAGAAGAAGATTTTCCCTTTATCTTTGAAGGGAAAAGCATTGACATGGTATAGGCTATGTGATGATCTTGGATCGTGGAATTGGAACTGATTGCAATTGGAATTCCACCAAAAGTTTTATCCCGTGCATCTAGTTCATCGTGATCGGAATTATATATATAATTTTTGGCCTCGTGAAGGAGAAAGCATCTCTCTAGCTTGGGGGAGGCTTAAGTCAATGTTATATTCATGCCCCAATCATGATATCCCGAGATAAGTTATTATTCAGAATTTTTATGCTCGGCTTTCTCATAATGATCAATCCATGCTCGATACTTCTTGTGCTGGTTCTTTTATGAAGAAGACTATTGAATTCAAGTGGGATCTCTTAGAAAGAATTAAACGCAACTCTGAAGATTGGGAACTCGACGAAGGTAATGAGTCAGGTATAAAGCTTGAGTTTGATTGTGGTAAATCTTTTATGAATACCGATACTTTTCACAAGTTTAGCACTAAATATGGACTTGACTCTGAGATAGTAGCATCTTTCTGTGAAGCATTTGCTACTCACGTTGATCTCCCTAAGGAGAAGTGGTTTAAATATCATCCCCCTATTAAAGAATAAATTAAAGAACCGGTCATAGCTAAAGATGAAACCATCATTTACAATGTTGATCCAGTTGTGCCTACCGCTTATATAGAAAAACCACCTTTCCCTGTTAGGATAAAGGAACATGCTAAGGTATCAACTGTGGTTCGTAAGAGTAATATAAGACCACCTAAGCTCCCTGAGCAAATTAAAGTAGAACCTAGTGTTGCTATGGTTAAAGATCTCTTGGTAGAAAATATTGATGGGCATGTTATCTACTTCTGTGATGAAGCTGCTAGAATCACCAAACCTGATGAAAAAGAAAAACATAGACCCATAGAGGGCATGCCTGTTGTCTCAGTAAAAATAGGAGATCGTTGCTATCATGGTTTATGTGATTTGGGTGCTAGTGTGAGTGATATCCCTTTTACCTTATACCAAGAAATTATGAATGAAATAGCACCTGCTGAAATAGAACACATTGATGTTACTATTAAACTTGCTATTAGAGACACCATCACACCACTTGGGATTGTTAGAGATGTTAAAGTCTTGTGTGGGAAAGTAAAATACCCTTCTGATTTCCTAGTTCCAGGTTCCCCTCAAGATGACTTTTGTCCCATTATCTTTGGTATACCTTTTTTGAGCACCGTCAATGCTAAGATAGATTGTGAAAAACAACTGTCGGTGTCAGTTTTGGTGGTGTGTCTCATGAGTTTAATTTTACCAAGTTTAGTAGACAACCTCGTGATAGAGCGTTATCTAGTAAGGATGAAATAATTGGTCTTGCTTCTATTGCCGTGCCTCCTACTGATCCATTAGAACAATATTTGCTTGACCATGAAAATGATATGCACTTGCGTGAAAGAAATGAAATAGATAAAATTTTCTTTGAACAACAACCTCTACTAAAACACAATTTTCCTATTGAAACTCTTGGGGGTCCTCCTCCACCTAAAGGTGATCCTGTGTTTGAATTAAAGCAATTGCCTGACACTTTGAAGTATGCTTATCTTGATGAGAAAAAAGATATATCCTGTTATTATTAGTGCTAACCTTTCAGAACATGAAGAAGAAAGATTATTAAAAGTTCTAAGGTAGCACCGGGCTGCTATTGTATATACTCTTGATGATCTTAAGGGCATTAGTCCCACTCTATGTCAGCACAAGATTAATATGGAACCTGATGTTAAACCCGTTGTTGATCATCAACGGCGACTAAATCCTAAGATGAAAGAAGTGGTAAGAACTGAAATATTAAAGCTTCTGGAAGCAGGTATAATCATTGTGTCCCTAAGAAAGGAGGTATTACCGTTGTTCCTAATAATAAAAATGAACTCATTCCACAAAGAATTGTTACTAGCTATAGAATGGTAATTGATTTTAGAAAATTAAATAAAGCTACTAGAAAAGATCATTACCCTCTGCCTTTCATTGATCAAATGCTAGAAAGATTATCTAAGCACACACACTTTTGTTTCCTGGATGGATATTCTGGTTTCTCTCAAATACCAGTGTCACAGTCTGATCAAGAGAAAACCACCTTTACTTGCCCTTTTGGAACCTATGCTTATAGACGTATGCCTTTTGGTTTATGCAATGCACCTGTTGCCTTTCAAAGATGTATGACTGCTATATTCTCTGATTTTTGTGAAAAGATCGTGGAGGTTTTCATGGATGATTTTTCCGTTTACGGGGCTTCTTTTGATGATTGCTTAAGCAACCTTGATTGACTTTTGCAGAGATGTGAACAAACCAATCTTGTCTTGAATTGGGAGAAGTGTCACTTTATGGTTAATGAAGGTATTGTCTTGGGGCATAAAATATCTGAATGAGGTATTGAGGTGGATAAAGCTAAAGTAGATGCAATTGAGAAAATGCCATGTCCTAAAGATATTAAAGGTATTTGAAGTTTCCTTGGTCATGCTGGTTTCTATAGGAGGTTAATTAAAGACTTCTCTAAAATTTCTAGGACTCTTACTAATCTTTTGCAAAAGGATATTCCTTTTGTTTTTGATGATGATTGTGTGGAAGCCTTTGAAACACTCAAGAAAGCCTTAACCTCTGCACCTATCGTTCAACCACCTGATTGGAACTTGCCTTTTGAAATTATGTGTGATGCTAGTGATTATGCCATTGGTGCTGTTCTAGGACAAAGAGTTAAGAAATTGAATGATATCCATTATGCCAGCAAAACTCTAGACGGTGCTCAACGAAATTATGCTACTACTGAAAAAGAATTTTTAGCAGTTGTGTTATCCTACATTGTTGACTCCAAAGTCATTGTTCACACCGATCATGCTGCTATAAAATATCTTATGGAAAAGAAAGATGCTAAACCTAGACTTATTAGGTGGATTCTCTTGCTTCAAGAATTTGACTTGCATATCGTTGATAGGAAGGGAGCTGAGAACCCCGTAGCTGATAACTTGTCTAGGTTAGAAAATATTCTTGATGACCCACTACCTATTGATGATAGTTTCCCTGACAAACAGTTAGCTGCAATAAATGTTTCTCAAAACACTCCTTGGTATGCTGATTATGCTAATTACATTGTCGCTAAATATATACCACCTAGCTTCACATACCAACAAAAGAAAAAATTCTTCTATGATTTAAGACATTACTTTTGGGATGACCCACATCTCTATAAAGGAGTAGACGGTATTATTAGACGTTGTGTACCTGAGCATGAACAGGAACAAGTCCTACGGAAATGTCATTCCGAAGCTTATGGAGGACATCATGTGGGAGATAGAACTGCTCACAAGGTATTGCAATCTGGTTTTTATTGGCCTACCCTCTTCAAGGATGCCCGTAAGTTTGTCTTGTCTTGTGATGAATGTCAAAGAATTGGTAATATCGGTAAGCGTCAGGAAATGCCTATGAATTATTCACTTGTTGCCGAAACATTTGACGTTTGGGGTTTTGATTATATGGGACCTTTTCCTTCCTCTAACGGGTATACTCATATTTTGGTTGCTGTTGATTATGTCACTAAGTGGGTAGAAGCTATTCCAACTAGTAGTGCTGATCACCACACCTCCATTAAAATGCTTAAAGAGATTATCTTCTCGAGGTTTGGAGTCCCTAGATACTTAATGATTGATGGAGGTTCACACTTTATTCATGGTGCTTTCCGTAAGATGCTTGCTAAATATGATGTTAACCATAGAATTGCATCACCCTATCATCCTCAATCTAGTGGTCAAGTTGAACTTAGCAATAGGGAAATAAAACTGATGTTACAAAAAACTGTCAATAGGTCTCGAAAGAATTGGTCTAAGAAACTAGATGATGCACTTTGGGCTTATAGAACAACTATAAAAATCCTATGGGTATGTCTCCATACAAAATGGTATAAGGAAAAGCTTGTCATTTGCCTCTAGAATTAGAACATAAAGCATTTTGGGCAATTAAAGAACTCAATTATGATTTCAAACTTGCTGGTGAGAAGAGGCTATTTGATATTAGCTCACTAGATGAATGGAGAACCCAAGCCTATGAAAATGCCAAACTATTCAAAGAAAAAGTAAAAAGGTGGCATGATGATACGTCTCCGTCGTATCTATAATTTTTGATTGTTTCATGCCAATATTCTACAACTTTCATATACTTTTGGCAACTTTTTATACTATTTTTGGGACTAACATATTGATCCAGTGCCCAGTGCCAGTTCCTGTTTGTTGCATGTTTTTTGTTTCACAGAAAAATCCATATCAAACGAAGTCCAAACGGGATAAAAACTTACGGAGATTTTTTTTGGAATATATGTGAATTTTGGGAAGTGGAATCAACAGAATGTGATGCCCGAGGGGCCCACAAGCCAGGGGGCGCGCCCTGGGGGGTAGGGCGCGCCAGGCTGGCTTGTGGCCACCTCGTAAGGCGGTTAGTGCCCTTCTTTCGCCGCAAGAAAGCTAATATCCGGATAAAAATCGTGTTAAAATTTCAGCCCAATCGGAGTTACGGATCTCCGGGAATATAAGAAACGGTGAAAGGCGAGAATCTGGGAACGCAGAAACAGAAGGAAACATAGAGAGAGATCCAATCTCGGAGGGGCTCCCGCCCCACCGCCGCCATGGAGGCCAAGGACCAGAAGGGAAACCCTCCTCCCATCTAGGGGGGAGGGCAAGGAAGAATAAGAAGGAGGGGGGCTCTCTCCCCCTCTCTCCCGGAGGCAACGGAACGCCGCCGGGGCCATCATCGTGACGGCGATCTACACCAACAACTTCGCCGCCGTCATCACCAACTCTCTCCCCCTCTATGCAGCGGTGTAACACCCCTTCTCCCCGCTGTAATCTCTACTTAAACATGGTGCTCAACGCTATATATTATTTCCCAATGATGTATGGCTATCCTATGATGTTTGAGTAGATCCGTTTTGTCCTATGGGTTGATTGATCATCATGATTGGTTTGAGTTGCATGTTTTATTATTGGTGCTGTCCTATGGTGCTCTCCGTGTCGCGCAAGCGTGAGGGATCCTCGCTATAGGGTGTTGCAATGTGTTCATGATTTGCCTATGGTGGGTTGCTTGAGTGACAGAATCATAAACCCGAGTAGGTGGGTTGTTGCATATGGGAGTAAAGAGGACTTGATACCTTATAATGCTATGGTTGGGTTTTACCTTAATGATCTTTAGTAGTTGCGGATGCTTGCTAGAGTTCCAATCATAAGTGCATATGATCCAAGTAGAGAAAGTATGTTAGCTTATGCCTCTCCCTCATATAAAATTGCAATAATGATTACCGGTCTAGTTATCGATTGCCTAGGGACAAATAACTTTCTTGTGACAAAAAGCTCTCTACTAAGACTAACTTAGTTGTTTCTTCATCTAAGCAGCCCCTAGTTTTTATTTACGTGCTCTTTATTATCTTGCAAACCTATCCCATCACACCTACAAAGTACTTCTAGTTTCATACTTGTTCTAGGTAAAGCGAACGTTAAGCGTGCGTAGAGTTGTATCGGTGGTCGATAGAACTTGAGAGAATATTTGTTCTACCTTTAGCTCCTCGTTGGGTTCGACACTCTTACTTATCGAGAAAGGCTACAATTGATCCCCTATACTTGTGGTTATCAAGACCTTTTTCTAGCGCCGTTGTCGGGGAGCAATAGCGTGGGGTGAATATTCTCGTGTGTGCTTGTTTGCTTTATCACTAAGTAGATTTTATTTGGTGTTCTAAGTTGTTCTCTATCTTTAGTTATGGATATGGAACACGAAATACCAAAAAAATTAGGTGTACTTGCTACTCATGGAGATGGGGAACCTCCTAAAACCCTCGATGCTCGTTATGTGGAAAATATTATGCACTACTTTGATAATCCTGAGAAAACCCCATTCAACTTGATAATGGGATACACGTTGGATCAACGTGAATACTTTAGGGATTATCTCTTATCTAAAAACGGGATGGATGCTCGAGATGTGACTTTACTTGTTGCTCTAATATAGAAGCTCGGCACCTTCCCTTTCAATGCAAATTTAATGATAATGAAATCTTAGCTTCTTATGCTAAAGGTATTTATGATTACTATGATGTGGAACGAATAGAAGAATTTGTTGTTTTTAAAGGTGCTTATGAAATTGCTTCTTTGCTTGAAAAGTATGATGATGATGTTCCTTACGAATCTGAAATTTTTGCCATACTTAAATATTGCTATGAGAATTATGATTGCAATGCTGACATTATTGAATTTATTGAGAGAATGTCTGCTGCCTTGGAAGAGACTAATATTTTGCAGGAATCTATGGAAGAAGAAATTGCTGAAACTGTGTGCTCATTAGATGAAAAAGATGAGGAGGAGAGCGAAGAACAAAAGGAGGAAGAGCGGATTAGCTACCCATGCCCACCTTCTAATGAGAGTAACTTTTCAACTCATACATTGTTTAATTTCCCTTCGTGCTTACCGAAGGATGAATGCTATGATAATTGCTATGATCCCTTGGATTCATTTGAAATATCCCTTTTTGATGAAATTGATGCTTGCTATGCTTGTGGCCATGATGCCAATATGAATTATGCTTATGGAGATGAACTTGCTATAGTTCCTTATGTTAAGAATGAAATTGTTGCTATTGCACCCACACATGATAGTCCTATTATCCTTTTGAATTCTCCCAACTACACTATATCGGAGAAGTTTGCTCTTATTAGGGATTACATTGATGGGTTGCGTTTTACTATTGCACATGATGATTTTGATAAATATAATATGCATGTGCTTGCTGCTCCTACTTGCAATTATTATGAGAGAGGAACTACATCTCCACCTCTCTATGTTTCCAACACAATAGAATTGCAAGAAACTGTTTATACTATGCATTGGCCTTTACTTTGTGTGCATGAATTGTTCTTTTATGACATGCCGATGCATAGGAAGAGAGTTAGACTTCGTTGTTGCATGATATATGTTACTTTGTGCTCACTACTAAATTACAAATCATTGTTAATTAAAATTGGCTTTGATATACCTTGGGATCCGGGTGGATCCATTACTTGAGCACTTTATGCCTAGCTTAATGGCTTTAAAGAAAGCGCTGCCAGGGAGACAACCCGGAAGTTTTAGAGAGTCATTTTATTCTGTTGTGTGCTTTTATATAGTTCAAAAACAAAAAAATAAAGAGGGGAACCTAAAACTTTTTCAAAAAGAAAAGTGAAAGTGAGAGGGACGAGCATTGTGAAAGTGGGAGCTAGCCTTGAACTTTGTTCATGCCCATGGAAACCTTGTGAATCTTAATTACAGAAACTTTTCAACAAAAATAATTATCCCCTTGTATAAATCCATTGTATTATAAAAAAAATGTGCCAAGATTTGCCTTTAGGATGATTAGATTGCTTGTTTGGTGTGTGCAGTGCAAAAACAGAAACTTTGGCTGTAGTGCGTGAATTTACATTTTTTACTGGAATGTCAAAAGTTTCTGAAATTTTCACACAGTACTTCTATGCAAATTTTTTATTTTGTCCTAATGTTTCAGAATTTTTAGAGTTACAGAAGTATGGGAATGTTCATATTACTACAGACTGTCCTGTTTTTGACAGATTCTGTTTTTGATGCGTTGTTTTGCTCGTTTTGATGAAACTATCGATTGTATCGGTGGTATAAGCCATGGAAAAGTTATATTACAGTAGCTAAAATGCAAAAACAAAATATGAATTGGTTGGCAACAGTACTTAAAGTTGTAATTTGCTTTATTATTACTAACGGATCTCACGAGGGTTTTGCTAAGTTTTGTGTGATTGAAGTTTTAAAGTTTTGGGTGAGATCACGATGGATGAAGGAATAAGGAGTGGAAAGAGACTATGCTTGGGGATGCCTGAGGCATCCCAAGGTAATATTCAAGGACTCCCAAGAAACTAAGCTTGGGGATGCCCCGGAAGGCATCCCCTCTTTCTTCTAACAACCATCGGTAATTTTACTTTGAGCTATATTTTTATTCGTCACATGATATGCGTAAATCTTGGAGCGTCGTGTGCTTTTTCTTTTTCTTTTAATAATGCACCATGCTGGTATGAGAAAGTCCTTGGTTGATTTATAGAAGGCTCTTTGCACCTCACTTATATCTTTTGAGTATGGCTTTATAGAATGCTTCATGTGCTTCACTTATATCATTTGAAGTTTGGATTGCCTGTTTCTCTACACATAGAAAACCGCCATTTGTAGAATGCTCTTTTGCTTCACTTATATTTTTTAGAGCGTGGGCATATCTTTTGTAGAAAGAATTAAACTCTCATGCTTCACTTATATCTATTTAGAGAGTTAACAGGAGTTGGTCATTCACATGGTTAGTCATAAAATCCTACATAAAACTTGTAGATCACTGAATATGATATGTTTGATTCCTTGCAATAGTTTTGAGATATAAAGATGGTGATATGAGAGTCATGCTAGTGAGTAATTGTGGATTGGTAGAAATACTTGTGTTAAAGTTTGTGATTCCCGTAGCATGCACGTATGGTGAACCGTTATGTAACGAAGTCGGAGCATGATTTGTTTAATGATTGTCATCCTTTGTGTGAGGGTCGGGAGCGCGCGATGGTTAACTCCTACCAACCTCTCCCCTAGGAGCATGCGTCTAATTCTTTGCTTCGATAACTAATAGACTTTTGCAATAAGTATGTGAGTTCTTTATGACTAATGTTGAGTCCATGGATTATACGCACTCTCACCCTTCCACCTTTGCTAGCCTCTCTAGTACCGCGCAACTCTCGCCGGTGCATTAAACCCACCATATAACCCTTCCTCAAAACAGCCACCATACCTACCTATTATGGCATTCCCATAGCCATTCCGAGATATATTTCCATGCAACTCCCACCGTTCCGTTTTTCATGACACGCACCATCATTTTCATATTGCTTTGCATGATCGTAAGATAGCTAGCATGATGTTTTCATGGCTTGTCCGTTTGATGTCATTTGCTAGGCTAGATCGTTGCACATCCCGGTACACCACCGGAAGCATTCATATAGAGTCATATTTTGTTCTAGGTATCGAGTTGTAATTCTTGAGTTGTAAGTAAATAGAAGTGTGATGATCTTCATTATTAGAGCATTGTCCCATGAGAGAAAAGGATGATGGAAGCTATGATTCCCTCACAAGTTGGGATGAGTCTCCGGACTTTACAAATAATAAAATAGGCCAATGAAGCCCATATAAAAAAAGAGAGGTCAAAGAAGCCCACCAAAAAAAAACAAAAAAAACAAAAAAAATATGAGAGAAAGAGAGAAGGGACAATGCTACTATCTTTTTCCACACTTGTGCTTCAAAGTAGCACCGTGATCTTCATGATAGAGAGTCTCCTATTTTGTCACTTTCATATAACTAGTGGAATTTTTCATCATTATGCACAACCACTTAGTTTCTTTTTGAGCTTTCATACACTTATAGCTCTAGTGCATCCGTTGCATGGCAATCCCTACTCACTCACATTGATATCTATTGATGGGCATCTCCATAGCCCGTTGATACGCCTAGTTGATGTGAGACTATCTTCTCCTTTTCCTCACAACCTCCACCATATTCTATTCCACCCATATGCTATATCCATGGCTCACACTCATGTATTGCATAAGAGTTGAAAAGGTTTGAGAACATAAAAGGTGTGAAACAATTGCTTGACTTGTCATCGGGGTTGTGCATGATTTAAATACTTTGTGTGGGGAAGATGGAGCATAGCCAGACCATATGATTTTGTAGGGATACCTTTCTGAGGCCATGTTATTTCGAAAGGACACAATTGCCTTGTTAGTATGCTTGAAGTATTACTGTTTTCATGTCAATATTAAACTATTGCTTTGAATCACTTGTGTCTTAATATTCATGCCATGATTAGATTATATGATCAAGATTATGCTAGGTAGCATTCCACATCAAAAATTATCTTTTTTATCATTTACCTACTCGAGGACGAGCAGGAATTCAGCTTGGGGATGCTGATACGTCTCCGTCGTATCTATAATTTTTGATTGTTTCATGCCAATATTCTACAACTTTCATATACTTTTGGCAACTTTTTATACTATTTTTGGGACTAACATATTGATCCAGTGCCCAGTGCCAGTTCCTGTTTGTTGCATGTTTTTTGTTTCACAGAAAATCCATATCAAACGAAGTCCAAACGGGATAAAAACTTACGGAGATTTTTTTGGAATATATGTGAATTTTGGGTAGTGGAATCAACAGAAGGCGGTGTCCGAGGGGCCCAGAAGCCAGGGGGCGCGCCCTGGGGGGTAGGGCGCGCCAGGCTGGCTTGTGGCCACCCCGTAAGGCGGTTGGTGCCCTCCCTTCGCCGCAAGAAAGCTAATATCCGGATAAAAATCGTGTTAATTTCAGCCCAATCGCAGTTACGGATCTCTGGGAATATAAGAAACGGTGAAAGGCCAGAATCTGGAAACGCAGAAACAGAAGGAAACAGAGAGAGAGATCCAATCTCGGAGGGGCTCCCGCCCCTCCGCCGCCATGGAGGCCAAGGACCAGAAGGGAAACCCTCCTCCCATCTAGGGGGAGGGCAAGGAAGAAGAAGAAGGAGGGGGCTCTCTCCCCCTCTCTCTCGGTGGCACCGGAACGCCGCCGGGGCCATCATCGTGACGGCGATCTACACCAACAACTTCGCCGCCGTCATCACCAACTCTGTCCCCCTCTATGCAGCGGTGTAACACCCCTTCTCCCCGCTGTAATCTCTACTTAAACATGGTGCTCAACGCTATATATTATTTCCCAATGATGTATGGCTATCCTATGATGTTTGAGTAGATCCGTTTTGTCCTATGGGTTGATTGATGATCATGATTGGTTTGAGTTGCATGTTTTATTATTGGTGCTGTCCTATGGTGCTCTCCGTGTCGCGCAAGCGTGAGGGATCCTCGCTGTAGGGTGTTGCAATGTGTTCATGATTTGCCTATGGTGGGTTGCTTGAGTGACAGAAGCATAAACCCGAGTAGGTGGGTTGTTGCATATGGGAGTAAAGAGGACTTGATACCTTATAATGCTATGGTTGGGTTTTACCTTAATGATCTTTAGTAGTTGCGGATGCTTGCTAGAGTTCCAATCATAAGTGCATATGATCCAAGTAGAGAAAGTAAGTTAGCTTATGCCTCTCCCTCATATAAAATTGCAATAATGATTACTGGTCTAATTATCGATTGCCTAGGGACAAATAACTTTCTTGTGACAAAAAGCTCTCTACTAAGACTAACTTAGTTGTTTCTTCATCTAAGCAGCCCCTAGTTTTTATTTACGCGCTCTTTATTATCTTGCAAACCTATCCCGTCACACCTACAAAGTACTTCTAGTTTCATACTTGTTCTAGGTAAAGCGAACGTTAAGCGTGCGTAGAGTTGTATCAGTGGTCGATAGAACTTGAGAGAATATTTGTTCTACCTTTAGCTCCTCGTTGGGTTTGACACTCTTACTTATCGAGAAAGGCTACAATTGATCCCCTATACTTGTGGGTTATCACATGACAAAAGAATCCAAAAGCAGGAATTCAAAATAGGAGACTATGTTCTTTTGTTCAACTCTCGTTTAAGATTTTTTGCAGGTAAGCTTCTCTCCAAATGGGAAGGACCATATATTATCGAAGAGGTTTATCATTCTGGAGCTATCAAGATTAATAATGCCGAAGGTACTAACCCAAAGGTGGTCAATGGACAAAGAATTAAGCACTATATCTCAGGTACGCCTATTAACGTTGAAAGCAATGTTATCCAAACCATGACACCGGAGGAACACATAAAAAAAACCTTCCGGAACACTACATAATTTGGAAAAATAGGAGGTACGCAATACGGTAAGTAAACGGACTCCGAAAAATCCACAAAAATATTTTTTGTCAGTTTTGGAATATTAGAAAATTTTGGAATTTAAGAAATAAACTGGAAGGCGATCGAGGTGAGCACGATACACCAGGGCGCGCCAACCCTGCCAGGCGCACCCTGGTGGGTTGTGCCCACCTCGGACACCTTCCCGACTCCGTTTTCCTTCCATATGCTTGTTTCCCAAGAATACAAATTCTCTCTATATACCCCCGAATGTTTTGACGACCGCGTCGCAGAAAAATCCTCCGTTCTTGTTTCGTGCTGTTTTCTCGTCAGATCTAGATCTCCATGGCTCCACCATGCTCCTCCAAGGACAAGTTCTTCGAGAAGGTCATCAACCCGTACTTGCCGGAGGTGATGAAGCACCCTCAAGCCATTGAGATGCGTGAGGGGGTGCTCCACATCCGCGATGTTCATGGACCCAAGAGGACCGAAAGCGTGGAGGCTACGCTCGAGGTGGTGGAACAAGATATCTTCAAGTGCCAAAGGATGGTGGAGCGTGGACTTAGTGCCAATCACTCCATGATCACGGAAATCACCCATGATCAGATGGTGGATGGCCGGTCTGTGAAGGACACCATCTCCACCCTCAACGAGCAAATCAATTTTCTGCAAAGTCAAGTTTATGATCTTCAAAACCAAGTTTTTGAATATGAAACAAGATTTAAAGGTATGAGTTTAGCTGTTAGTTGCAGGACTCAAGGGACTCTTGCGTCAACTTTTGATGGTGAGCCCTTGCCTTGGAAGATGGAGGACAAGCCTACTACTTCATCACCACCACCTACTTCATCACCACCACCAAAGGAGACTTAAGCACACGGGTATGGGCACTCCCCTTGGCTTGAGCCAAGCTTGGGGGAGGTGCCCCGGTATCGTATCACCACCACTTTTATTCGCCTTTACCTATTTTGGTTCTATCTTTAGTTTCCCTTTGCCTTAGTCGAATAAAAGTTTAGCGAGATCTATTTTCGTGTGTTAGTTTCGTGGTCTACCTATCTATGTAATCGACTGAAAGTTATATAATAAAGTTTAGTTTGAGTTTTTGCTTCTCTACTTTCTTGTTGCAATCAAATAAAAGAAAGACAATAAATGAAAAAGAATCATATGCTAATCTTATGGTGAGTAATGACATCACATAAGGAAAAGTATAAGTAGTAAAATTTATTGGAGATTGACAAACATAGCATTGGTCAATGATGCAATTCATGAAAGAATTAATTAGGGAAGAGAAGATTCACATGCAAATACACTATCTTGGCCATCTTTT
This sequence comes from Elymus sibiricus, assembly GCA_039707655.1. Classification (NCBI taxonomy): domain Eukaryota; kingdom Viridiplantae; phylum Streptophyta; class Magnoliopsida; order Poales; family Poaceae; genus Elymus; species Elymus sibiricus. The sequence goes on from CM077675.1 coordinate 416,749,085, forward strand.
GTGATTGTGAGCCCCCATCAAATATTTTATGTCAAAATTGTTGACGTTGGACAAGGAAGAGAACGTAATGATTTATGTTTGTTCATATCCACATAGAAGTTATATTGTCATAGATCCTTTAACATGTGGTGCTTGCTCAATATCTTTGCTAGACAAAAATTCCGCACTAAGTAGAGATACTACTTGTGGATGGTGGAGTATGGACTTAGTGCCAATCACTCCATGATCACGGAATTCACCCGTGATCAGATGGTGGATGGCCGGTCTGTGAAGGACACCATCTCCACCCTCAACGAGCAAATCAATTTTCTGCAAAGTCAAGTTTATGATCTTCAAAACCAAGTTTTTGAATATGAAACAAGATTTAAAGGTATGAGTTTAGCTGTTAGTTGCAGGACTCAAGGGACTCTTGCGTCAACTTTTGATGGTGAGCCCTTGCCTTGGAAGATGGAGGACAAGCCTACTACTTCATCACCACCACCTACTTCATCACCACCACCAAAGGAGACTTAAGCACACGGGTATGGGCACTCCCCTTGGCTTGAGCCAAGCTTGGGGGAGGTGCCCCGGTATCGTATCACCACCACTTTTATTCGCCTTTACCTATTTTGGTTCTATCTTTAGTTTCCCTTTGCCTTAGTCGAATAAAAGTTTAGCGAGATCTATTTTCGTGTGTTAGTTTCGTGGTCTACCTATCTATGTAATCGACTGAAAGTTATATAATAAAGTTTAGTTTGAGTTTTTGCTTCTCTACTTTCTTGTTGCAATCAAATAAAAGAAAGACAATAAATGAAAAAGAATCATATGCTAATCTTATGGTGAGTAATGACATCACATAAGGAAAAGTATAAGTAGTAAAATTTATTGGAGATTGACAAACATAGCATTGGTCAATGATGCAATTCATGAAAGAATTAATTAGGGAAGAGAAGATTCACATGCAAATACACTATCTTGGCCATCTTTTGTGATTGTGAGCCCCCATCAAATATTTTATGTCAAAATTGTTGACGTTGGACAAGGAAGAGAACGTAATGATTTATGTTTGTTCATATCCACATAGAAGTTATATTGTCATAGATCCTTTAACATGTGGTGCTTGCTCAATATCTTTGCTAGACAAAAATTCCGCACTAAGTAGAGATACTACTTGTGGATGGTGGAGTATGGACTTAGTGCCAATCACTCCATGATCACGGAATTCACCCGTGATCAGATGGTGGATGGCCGGTCTGTGAAGGACACCATCTCCACCCTCAACGAGCAAATCAATTTTCTGCAAAGTCAAGTTTATGATCTTCAAAACCAAGTTTTTGAATATGAAACAAGATTTAAAGGTATGAGTTTAGCTGTTAGTTGCAGGACTCAAGGGACTCTTGCATCAACTTTTGATGGTGAGCCCTTGCCTTGGAAGATGGAGGACAAGCCTACTACTTCATGACCACCACCTACTTCATCACCACCACCAAAGGAGACTTAAGCACACGGGTATGGGCACTCCCCTTGGCTTGAGCCAAGCTTGGGGGAGGTGCCCCGGTATCATATCACCATCACTTTTATTCACCTTTACCTATTTTACTTTGATCTTTAGTTTTCCTTTGATTTAGTTGAATAAAAGTTTAGCATGATCTATTTTCGTGTGTTAGTTTTGTGGTCTATCTATCTATGTAATCGAGAGAGAGTTATATAATAAAATTTAGTTTGAGTTTTTGCCTCTCTACTTTCTTGTTGCAATCAAAATAAAGGAAGAGAAATAAATGAAAAGAATCATATGTTAGTCTTATGGTGAGTAATGACATCACATAAGGAAAAGTATAAGTAGTAAAATTTATTGGAGATTGACAAACATAGCATTGGTCAATGATGCAATTCATGAAAGAATTAATAAGGGAAGAGAAGATTCACGTGCAAATACACTGTCTTGGACATCTTTTATGATTGTGAGCCCCCATCAAATATTATATGTCAAAATGGTTGACGTTGGACAAGGAAGACAATGGAATGATTTATGTTTGTTCATATCCACATAGAAGTTATATTGTCATAGATCCTTCAACATGTGGTGCTTGCTCAATATCTTTGCTAGCCAAAAATTCTGCACTAAGTAGAGATACTACTTGTGCATCCAAAAACCCAAACCCAAATTCATTCTTTGAGAGTCCACCATACCTACCTACGGATCGAGTAAGATCCTTCAAGTAAGTTGTCATCGGTGCAATAAGGCAATAAAAATTGCTTCTAAAAGTGTTTTGATCAATTAGTGTAAGAGAAAATGGAGTCCTATACGAACTTATGATGGAAAAGTAATAAAAGCGATGGACTGCATAATAAAGGTTGCTATCATAGGGGGCAATATAGCGTGACGTCCTTTTACATTAAGGGATTGAGCATACAAACCAAAAAGCGCATGACAACCTCTGCTTCCCTCTGTGAAGGGACTATCTGTAGGAGATATGCCCTAGAGGCAATAATAAATGTTATTGATTATCTCCCTGTTCATAATTAGGTTTATGTTCCATGCTATAACTGCTATGGTTCTCGAGTCTACAATAACCACGAGGCTCGGAGGAAGACTCATATGCACGTGTGGAATAATAAACAGTAAAATGTGATCCTAGTCTGGCCTCTAAGACTAGCTCAAGTGTTGCATGATGGTTCTGTTTTCCTGATCATGGGCATGTCTATGCCAGCAACTTTGAGGGCACAATGTTGGAAGAACATTTGTGTTGAATCGACCCGTATTGATGTTATGCTATGAGATACATTCGTCATAAGTTAATGGTTAATAACACAGAGATGGTTAACGTTTGCATGATTCCTTAGACCATGAAAGTATCGAGTTTCTTCATGCTTGCTTCATGAACTTTCGGGTTTGTTAAACGTCATCCGTAAATGGGTGGCTATTACGGCGGCTTACGGGTTCATGGAAAAGTATGTCAAGTAACTTGATAGCTCAAGATTGGGATTTGCTCCTCCGACGATGGAGAGATATCTCTGGGCCCTCTCAGTGTTATGGTATCCATCATCATCTTTCCAGACACTTTGTGATTTGATCACGGGGATGCCGGAACACGGGAACGAGAAAAGAGAACAATACCGGTAACGAGGTAACTGGCATAGTGGACAAGTTGTTGATCCACGGGGATGCCAACATGTCTCACCTCGGGTATTTGTAACATATCGCGAAGCAACAGGAATAGCACACGGCAACTGGAGGTTCACTCGAATATTCATTCGTGTGGGTATGGGGGTCAATATGGGTGTCCACGGCTCCGATGTTGATCATTGATCGGAAGGGGTTCCGGGTCATGTCTATACTTCACCGAACCTATAGGGTCACACGCTTAAGGGTCATCTATCTGCTGAATACTAGACAGGGAGTCTGAGAGAAAATCACCGGAAAAGTTTCGGACACCGGAAAAGTTTCGGACAGCGGAAAAGTTCCGCAGAGAGAACACCGGAACAGTTTCGGTAAAACTAAAAAGTTGTTTTAGGGGATACCATTAAGTCAAATTGGTTTCGGCACATGCTTGATAATTCTTGGAGGGTGCCAGAATCATTCTGGAAACTTCTGGGAATTTTCCGGAAGAAAAATCGGAAATGTTCCGGAGCTGCCGGAACCGCTTCGGATGCTTTTCGCAGATGAAAATCACTAATCCGGAATTGTTCCGGAACGCATTGTAATTTATTTTAGTGGGTATTGGAAATGTTCTAAGCCCACATAAATATTTTCAGTTCGAACGGACGCTGAAAAATGTCGTCGTGAATAGTGAAAGTGCTTTTTGGGTTACTTTTTGGAAAGCCACCTTTTTGGGCTTTTGCTCCAAAATATCTTGGAGATGACATGGATGGATGTGGCTGAAATTTCAGCCCCTCCACCCCTCCTTCTCCTATAAATAGAGGTGGAGGGGGCTGCCCAAACTAATTCCTTCTCACATACAAGTGCCATGCATGATCTGGCTTTCTCTCTCCCTCCCAGCGAAATAGTTTCGTAGAGCCGAAAGGCTGTCTGGGTTCCGGTGGGAACTAGTTCTGGATGGCGAAGCCCTGCCGGATAGATGACACCGTATGTGTGCAACTCTGTAGAGAGATCGTAGTTTCGGTCTTAGTTCGAGAGTGCCTCCCGAAGGGCTGTCCGAGTGACTGTCCGAGTTTCGATGGTCCTCTCGAAGGGCTGTCCGTGACACCGTCCGGGGGACTGTCCGACCGCCTCCCGGAGGGCTGTCCGAGGGGCGGATGAGGGTATACATCCTCGCGGTTGGGAGGTTGTAAATCCTAGCTGCGGGGATCTGCACCGCCGATCGTCATCGACTTTACTTCCGCTGCGCTACGAGTCGGTAACGAAAAAGATCAAACCTTATATGCAGTCTCCATAGTGGTCCTGGGCTGGTGCGTAGGTCGGAAATTTTTTGTTTTCTGCTGCGTTACCCAACAGTGGCATCATGAGCCGTGCTATGCGTAGATGCAGGTTGCGATCTAGAATACATGAGATGTATGGGTGTTGCACAATATAATTAGGTAGTAGATGAGTTCTATTGCTGAAAATTATTTGTGCGGGTAGCAGATGAAATCTGTTACCCGATGTTCTTGTTGCTTCCCTGGAATTTGCATATTTCTGATCTTGATAATGGTATGGGGGAGTTTCAAAGTTCTGGCAATCCGCGATCCTGATTGATCAACGAAGTGCTAACAGTTCTTTGAATTCCACCTAGTTAAAAAGAAAGATGAAATTTCGCAGACGAAAGGGCAATGCAGATATGATCTGCACGGGGGTCATGCGTATGACGAAGTTTAGTATGGGGCTCGAGATTTTATTATCTCGTGTTTCATACACCCCGCGATGTTAATCTAGCGACTTGAATTATCATACTTGATGATAAAACGTTGGTAGCTGCGGTTTGTTTCGAAACCTTAGAAGCCACGTAAAATGAAAATTTGCATAAACCGATTAGAGGCGTCTAACTTGGTTTTGCAGGATGGTTTACATGTGCATGTGATGTGGTATAGCAGTGCTCATATTAATTTGATTATGTATGAGATGACTATATGATGTAAAATTAACATGACCTGCGTGTCATGATTCGGCATGATGGCTGGAGCCATATGATTGTCACTTTAATGACCTGCGTATCAACCTTGAGTAATGCACTTATTTTATTAGCTATAGAGATAGCAATATTATCTGGTGCATCAACAAGGTGGTGGCAAACTTCGCGAAGGTGAACACCGACGCGAATGCCGAAGACGAAGAAATACAAGACTTCTCCGTTAGAAAGGGCTATACCATATCATGCTATTATGAATTGCCTGAGATGTTTATCCCTTATGATGCACCCTTCTTGATTGCACGGTAGTCGCTTTTATTAGGGTGATCTCTCACAAAAATATCAAGTAGTTAGTGTTCTCCCAAGTGTAGCACCGTCACGGCACCTAACTTCTCGGAGTGCGTCATGTCCACATGAGTACAAACGATTAGGGAAGTGTGAGGCGGGTGAGGTCAGACCTCGCAGCAAGATCACTTGGTTGTCTTGATGTTCTGGCATGACCATCATGAGCTCGGAACACACGCATCGAAAGATGAACAAGAATCACATAGAGATGTGATTGGCAAGTTGGCCTACCGATTGAAATTCTCGTCATCAGTGATGTCCACATCAATGGCGTTGAATTGAAATGTGGATCTTGTATCACTCACAATCAATTATGAGAGATATTAATTTGAGTGGGAGCGCACTTTAGAATTAATTCTTTTAATTCTTAGTGCAATTAATTTTGAACACTGTCTAAGTGTGATTTGCATAATAATTTTAGAATAATGGCTCGCGTTTCCACCTTCCCTGTTAAAATTGAATAGCTGTTAAATATCTGGTTAAAACTTTACGATTGGTAACGTAATGTGAGGATTGTCCTCAAGAGTGCCGAGAAGGACTTTGTCCTATCGCATGCTTTCGGTATTCTCCCGCTAATGCTATGGATCATGTGACTCTCGTCCTTCGATCCAAAAGCTAGAATTCCTTTTCAGTCAAAGTGCAATATGTTTGCTTCCATGAGTCCCGAACTTCGAAAGTTTGGATAGTTATGTGATATTCATGGAATCTGAAAATCATTTTCAGAGAAAGACAAAGGCTAAAAGATATGAGATATCCAAAGCAATGTTTGTTTGCAAACTATTAGTAAAGGAGTTTACTATGCATTAGACTGATAAGAGAGGGATCCAGGAGAACGCCTGTCATATGATGAAAGGTGAATAAAACAACAACTTAAAGAGAAAGGAAGTGTCCGAAGGGTGTTAGTAAGACTTTCACGCCTAGGAAGTCCGGGTATAACGCCATTCTTAAGTTGGGTGCTTCTTCTGAGAGTAGGAGAAATACTGAAAGTTAAACTGTTAGAAGTATGAAGGCAGAAAGAAAGAGGACTGGAATATCCAGCTCATGTATGAATGTCATACAAGTTTTTGATGTATAGAAGGCTGGTCAAAGATATAGTTCTTGGGAATTATGGTTAAACATGTTGATCACTAATTCTTGGGTATTGTGAGTTGATTACAAAGATACCCGCTTGATTGCATTCTGTTGCAACTCGATGAAAGAACTACTATGGCCTGAAAGACTAGCCAGGAATGAGGTTAAGATACACACAGGGAACATAGTAAATGTTACTATACCTTCCATAGGTGTATTCCCTATGTATTTACTTTCATAATTCATTTTAGAGTTTCACACTCTAGCCCTTTGCATAAGGTATCTTGCAAGAAGGTTGTTCATAAGAGAACTTTTGATGTTCGGGGTTATGAATAACATAAGGGCCATACTTTCATTATGAATGAGACGTATGTTATGAATATTGATATTAATACATTACCTCTGGGTTTACTTTCATAATTCATTTTAGAGTTTCATACACTCTAGCCCATTGCACAATGTTTGTTGCAAAAGAGTTGTTCATAAAAACAACAATTGTTGTTCAGTATTATGAATAACATAAAGGGACATGCTTCCATCCTAGATGGGATGTATGTTATGAATTTTGATGGAAATATGATACATCCATAACACTGACGCTAAATGTCGCAAGACTAAAAGAATACCACACAAGTGTGGCACTGCATTTGGTCACATTGGAGAAACCCGCATGGAAAATTCCATTATGATGGATTTTGAAGTCGTTTGATTTTGAATCATCTGACACTTGCAACTTTCCTCTGAAAAGTGAAGTGACTGAAATACCGTTCACAGGCCATAAGGAACGAGCATAGAACATATTGGTGATCATACATTATGATGTGTGTAGTCCAATAAATGTTGTTGCAAGTAGTGGATTTATCTATCTTCAAAAATGACTCAAGTAGATATATGGATATTTACTTGATGAGACGTGAGTCTGGATCTTTTGAAATCATTCGAAAGGTTTTCAAAATGAAGAAGAAAATATTGTAACAAGAAAATTATGTTTCTACAATTCGATTGCAGAAAGGAATATTTGAGTTACAAGTTTAGCGAAAGTCTGATGAGTTATGAAAGGGGTTTCATAACTTGCACCTCCCGGAACACCACTGCAAGTGGAAAGTCCGTGAAGATGTAATCGAACCATTTATGACATGGTAAGATCAAAGATGACATAAATAGATTTGCCATTATCACTTTTAAAGTGATGCTTTAGAGACTGCGGCTTTTACACTGAAAAGAGCTCCATCGGGTCTATTGAAATGACGCCATGGTATGGTACGCCCAATCATGTTATATCTTTTCTTAACATTTGGAATATGGGGCTTGTGTAAAAGGTTACAAACGTATTCCAAATCAGACAAGTGCTACTTTGTAGGTTATCCCAAGTCATTGGGTATTTCCCCACCAATACCGAGGCAAATAGGTTTGCCACAAAGAACGGTATGCTTTTTGAAGAAAATGGTTCTTTCAAAAAGGTGAGTGGGAGAACAGTGCAAATCAACGAGATAAACAGTATCTTCGTCATCAGATCAAAGGAAAGGAACCTTGGAAGTGATTCCGGAGTTTCCTACTGCGACTGATACGGAAGTCTCTACAATAAAATGTATGGACTTCGGTCGAACTTGCAGCTGAACCCCGTAGGCAAGGCTCGTGCAAACCTCTTAGGTGCGCAAACGAGATATTGTTGTTGGACAACAGTATACCTACGATACACAAGGAAGCGGTGATGGGCCCTGACTCTGGATTGGCTAAATACCAATACAATCCGAGATAGTTTCCATATAAATGTTTCAAGATTAAAATCTTGATACACCTTTCGGAAGGCTTAGAGTCTAACGAATATTTATGGAACTAAAACCTGATATGGATAAAAATGTTTTATCCATAAAGCTCGACTTGTTGAAATAACAAGTTCAAGGAGTTGACTATGATGAGATTGTCTCACCGTAGCGATGCTTAAAGTCGGTTCGGGTTGAACTAGCAATTAATACATATTTCAATCATGAGGTATGAAACATGGATGACGAAAGGATTTCCATCTGATGGAAATGAAACCTAGGACGTGTATGTGATACAGTCCAAAGTAATTTGTCCATCCAGAGGATGCTAGTAAGTATGCAAACTTCAGAGTTCCAGCGATGGACAGAAGAGAGCAAAGTGGAGTTGGAATCTTCGTTTTTGATGGAATGGTCAAAGGGGTTTTACTTCATCAAATGGGTAACGAAGATGCTTGTGATTCAAGAAAGTAAGTGGGAGCATAATAATATTTCTAAAAACCTTGTGTGCTTGACACATTGTTAATTGGAAATAAAATTTCTTGACACGAATTATTACTTCATTTGAAAATAGTTTTTCGATGAAGTACTTAGGCTAAATAGCCTCAATATTAGGCATGATGATCTATGGAGATAGATTTACCTAATGGAGCTAAGCAATGAATACATATTGACAAGGTGCTAAAGCCTTTTAGCATTTAAAACGCCAAGGAGTGATTCTTGCCGAAGTCACATGGAAAGAGTTTTGCAAGACTCGGTGTCTCAAAACACTGATGAGTAAAATACATGATGGAGATTCCACACACTCTTGTGTTTGGATTAATCATGTATTCCATGGTATGTAAAACAACCAGATATGTCCGATACTCCAAAAGTTGTTGCGAGTATGGATACCAAAATGATCAAAGCACTAATCATAGGACAACAGTGAAAGATGTCATTGAGTACTAGAGTAGTAGTGATGACATGTTTTTTCGCAAGCAGATATTATGAAGTGCTCGTTGTAAGTAATTACATCGATACAGTCTTCATCAATGCTCCATGCGATTTTCGATTTAAAGTTAAGGGTTTTGTGTAATACACAATATGGTGGCACGGTAGTTGGAAATTGTTCCAAACAAGATACTGTGGCGAATTCTATAACAAAGGCTAAGTATGTTGACGCTTAAGAAGCGACAAAGAAGTTGTTGAATCATATAGTTCATTCATGAACTTAGTATGGTTCCAAGATGGCTTTGGTCTATGGGACACTATTGCAGATAGTTGCTCCATAGCTCAGTCTGAGGAATCAGGTTTCGACCAATGATTCACACATATGCAAAGCCAAGTCCACACAAAATATGAATTTTGTGAAAGCGTGAAAACGCGCGGATATGCAAAGTTACACACGGAGCTGAAGTCGTCAGATCCGTTGGACATCAGGCTATACCACATGCGAAGCATATTTCACACCAGTATGCCATAGGTGTAAAGTGCATTAGCATTGACTAGATTATTGACTCTAGTGCAAGTGGGAGTCTGTAGGAGATATGCCCTAGAGGCAATAATAAATGTTATTGATTATCTCCCTGTTCATAATTAGGTTTATGTTCCATGCTATAACTGCTATGGTTCTCGAGTCTACAATAACCACGAGGCTCGAAGGAAGACTCATATGCATGTGTGGAATAATAAACCGTAAAATGTATTCCTAGTCTGGCCTCTAAGACTAGCTCAAGTGTTGCATGATGGTTCTGTTTTCCTGATCATGGGCATGTCTATGCCAGCAACTTTGAGGGCACAATGTTGGAAGAACATTTGTGTTGAATCGACCCGTATTGATGTTATGCTATGAGATACATTCGTCATAAGTTAATGGTTAATAACACAGAGATGGTTAACGTTTGCATGATTCCTTCGACCATGAAAGTATCGAGTTTCTTCATGCTTGCTTCATGAACTTTGGGGTTTCTTAAACGTCATCCGTAAATGGGTGGCTATTACGGCGGCTTACGGGTTCATGGAAAAGTATGTCAAGTAACTTGATAGCTCAAGATTGGGATTTGCTCCTCCGACGATGGAGAGATATCTCTGGGCCCTCTCGGTGTTACGGTATCCATCATCGTCTGGCCAGACACTTTGTGATTTGATCACGGGGATGCCGGAACACGGGAACGAGAAAAGAGAACAATACCGGTAACGAGGTAACTGGCATAGTGGACAAGTTGTTGATCCACGGGGATGCCAACATGTCTCACCTCGGGTATTTGTAACATATCGCGAAGCAACAGGAATAGCACACGGCAACTGGAGGTTCACTCGAATATTCATTCGTGTGGGTATGGGGGTCAATATGGGTGTCCACGGCTCCGATGTTGATCATTGATCGGAAGGGGTTCCGGGTCATGTCTATACGTCACCGAACCTATAGGGTCACACGCTTAAGGGTCATCTATCTGCTGAATACTAGACAGGGAGTCTGAGAGAAAATCACCGGAAAAGTTTCGGACACCTGAAAAGTTTCGGACAGCGGAAAAGTTTCGCAGAGAGAATACCGGAACAGTTTCGGTAAAACTAAAAAGTTGTTTCAGGGGATACCATTAAGTCAAATTGGTTTCGGCACATGCTTGATAATTCTTGGAGGGTGCCAGAATCATTCTGGAAACTTCCGGGAATTTTCCGGAAGAAGAATCGGAAATGTTCCGGAGCTGCCGGAACCGCTTCGGATGCTTTTCGCAGATGAAAATCACTAATCCGGAATTGTTCCGGAATGCATTGAAATTTATTTTAGTGGGTACTGGAAATGTTCTAAGCCCACATAAATATTTTCAGTTCGAACGGACGATGAAAAATGTCATCGTGAATAGTGAAAGTGCGTTTTGGGTTACTTTTTGGAAAGCCACCTTTTTGGGCTTTTGCTCCAAAATATCTTGGAGATGACATGGATGGATGTGGCTGAAATTTCAGCCCCTCCGCCCCTCCTTCTCCTATAAATAGAGGTGGAGGGGGCTGCCCAAACTAATTCATTCTCACATACAAGTGCCATGCATGATCTGGCTTTCTCTCTCCCTCCCAGCGAAATAGTTTCGTAGAGCCGAAAGGCTGTCTGGGTTCCGGTGGGAACTAGTTCTGGACGGCGAAGCCCTGCCGGATAGATGACACCGTATGTGTGCAACTCTGTAGAGAGATCGTAGTTTTGGTCTTAGTTCGAGAGTGCCTCCCGAAGGGCTGTCCGAGTGACTGTCCGAGTTTCGATGGTCCTCCCGAAGGGCTGTCCGTGACACCGTCCGGGGGACTGTCCTACCGCCTCCCGGAGGGCTGTCCGAGGGGCGGATGAGGGTATACATCCTCGCGGTTGGGAGGTTGTAAATCCTAGCTGCGGGGATCTGCACCGCTGATCGTCATCGACTCTACTTCCGCTGCGCTACGAGTCGGTAACGAAAAAGATCAAACCTTATATACAGTCTCCATAGTGGTCCTGGCTGGTGCGTAGGTCGGAAATTTTTTGTTTTCTGCTGCGTTACCTAACACTATCTTTTACTTTCATGTATTTACTTTTATGCAAGAGTCAAGTATTCTTCCCTATTCCTTTTTTTCCTTTTTCTTTCGCAAGCATCATGTGGTGAGGAAAGATCTAGGCACATATACCCAGTTGGATATGAGTGGGCATGAGTTATTATTGTTGACATCACCCTTGAGGTGAATACGTTGGGAGGCAAAACTATAAGCCCCTATCTTTCTATGTGTCCGGTTGAAACTTTTTGCTCATGGGTATGCGGTGAGTGTTAGCAATCATAGAAGACTAAATGATGGTTGAGTATGTGGACTTGCCAAAAGGCTCCGACATGAGACCCTTCCTGAAAATATGATGAATTCTAGTTGCAAAGTTGACTGAGAACATAGTTTGTTGGTTTTCAATAGGGCTTTCTATTCTTGTGCCCCTGGTTCCTTAGTTGTACTCATTCACCTCCACGCTCTTAAATTTTGCTCACTTTTCCCCATTCCTTAGTCCGAAACCCTCAGGAATGGTCACACGGGGGGATGCCGTCGGGTCAATGGTTTGACCATTAACTCTGGCATGTGGGGCCGCGTTGGACTGTGTCGCCCGTTGGACCTGCCAAGTGGGGCCGCATTGGAGTGTGTCACCCTCCTTTGACCATTCTGACGTGTGGGGCCGCGTTGGACTGTGTCGCCCGTTGGACCTGCCAAGTGAGGTCGCGTTGGACGGTGGCGCTGGTTGGACCGTTGGGCCATGGTTTCGTTTGGGCCGTTGCATTAAACGCCCGCGTGCATGTGCTGATGCACGCCGCCACGATAAGCCTGCTATGCATGCGCGACATGATCCAGCCAGCCTGCCTGCATGCGCCGATGCGCGCCGCCACGGACGCAGCCTTCCCGTGAGCCATCACGGACGCAACGTCTGTCGCTGCTGCCGGTTCGTCCCTTCTCGCACGCGCCTCCTCGATCGATTCATAGTTCACAATTCACAGTTCACACCATCTCAACCTTTGACCTCCGGTAGCATCAATTCAGCGTGGCAATTAAAGTCTAGGGCATACCGATCGACGTGCAGTGTTTGAACGTAGCAAACATGCGGCCGATGCCCTTATTTAAACCGCCCACCCCTCCACCTATTCTCCACACATCCATTTGCGCCGCTCCCCTTCTCTTCTTCACCCCAATCCAGAGCACTCTCCAAGCTAGGTGAAGATGCAGTACTACGGCCCCACCTTCCAGATGCCACCAGTTAGGCCGGAGGCGCAGTACCCCGCCGACGTCGTCGTCGAGAAGACGCTTCACGTGTGGACGATCTCATGCTGGAGGACTGGCTGGGATTTGGCCCACTGGTTCCTCCGTGCGGGCTTCACCCACCTCCCGGCGGGCTCGCCGGTCATGTTTCGACTGGAGGAACTGCGTCCAAACTCCAGCTCTCCGCCGTCAGGGCTCAATCGCCACCTTCAACAACAGGTTCGATGCGTTCCACCTGCTCGGGAAGGTGTTTTGGTGTGGGTGCGAGCTCATCGCATTCACAACCTACAACATCTTCACGGATGTGGATATGATCTTCTCCAACCACAATGTCATGCACAGCCTCCCCTATCTCCTCGGCGAGAACGGCAGGGAGGCGGAGGAGTGAAGAGGAGGCGCGGAGCAGCGAAGAGGAGGTGCGGAGAAGCTTGTCTTGCCCTAGGGTGTTAGACCCTAGGGCTTTATTTCTATTTTATTTTATGTATGGCGTGTTATATAATGTTTTATGTAAGAACTATCTATCTATGTTATGCTTGCTTCCCTAAATGAAGAACGATCTATCTATGTTATGCTTGCTAGTTTTCCGTGTTATTTTGTAGCCCATTCGGTGATATTTAGACCTTGGCTTCAAACAACGCATAAAACCTGTTCCCTCACCGTATCAAAACATCAAAGCAGAGGAGTCCTCTTCTTCAAAAATGATAAAACCTCAAAACATCACCGTATCAACGCATAAAACCTTTTGGCACGTGCGGCTAATGGGCTAGTTGAAGTGTAAAAAATGATAAAAATGAGCCATGTTGATGTTGAAAAGAAGAATAAAAAAAGCTAAATTTTTTGAACTGTCGCCGGCGGTCTAGGTTTGTAGATCCTGCTGGGGGTGGAGGGGACAACTGCAGGCTGAGCTTTGGAAGGGTGGAAGCTACTCCCTCTGTCCAGTCGTTTGCATACAACCTGTGCATGCGAACGGCAACCGGTAGTGCATTGCCACAAAATAGTTAATTAAGTGCGTGTAAAAACACATGCTAATTAATGTTTTCAGTCCAATCCATACCATACACGCCTAGGCTATGCACCTGGACGGAGTACTGTCCACGGTTTCCACTGAAAGAAGAACGACGACCCAAACATGGGTGGCTGACTACCGGGGCCCGCCGCGCGTGCGCTTTTACTTCGGGCTGTGGGTGTAGTTGCAAGGCCGCCACGCGTCCCCGAGGCGGACGAGGAGAAAGCGCGTGCACGCACGAATCAAATCAGTAAGCCAAAAAAACAAAGCCAGAGCATGCACTATTTTGTAGGCCTCTTTTTTCTTTGGGCCTTCGACATCCAACGCCATGCGACGGCCCAACCAGAGCTGGAGACAGTGACATAGTTTTAGCAACCCAGAGAGCACATCATCCACAAATTAAGCTTACACCACAATAATAACATCTCTAACGAGTGATGACCAGCAAGTAAGCAAATCCTAGGGCAACTATGCAAAAATAAAATCCTAAAGCTATCAGATTCGCCTGCTTGTTCAATTGAATCATCTGCCTCAAGTTCTTGTTCATCTTCTTTAATTCTCCCTTCAGATCCGCATCCCCAACTGTCGGAGCATCACTTTCAGAGACCAAATTCCGCACGGCTGACGGCAGATTGAGCTCCCGGGTTGCGGCCCCATTGAATTGAATCAAGCCCTCCCCTTGAAGCCTTAGAACGTAGTCATCTAGCCATTCATAATGTGTGCACTTCTTCACGATCTGAAACGAAATCATGAGCCCTAAATCCCAGATCCAACGAAAAAGAATTAAAAGCAAAGAGGAAGATCATGAGATCTAACCTGCCCCTCTGGCTTGCTCTCGCATTTCACGAACTTGCGCCCAAAGTTGCCATTCCTGTCCTCCTTCGAAGTCAACCGTTTCAGTGGCGCGGTGCGTGGGCAGTCAGGACATGGCTGCATGGGCAGTTGACCATACTGGGTCCACGCGGGGCGGGAGGCTGAGGTGGAGCTCGACATATCTCGTCGCCGGGGAAGACGAAGCAGACGAGGGGCTCCTGTCATCGCCGCAGAAGAAGAAGTAGAGGAAAGAGGAGGCAATGCCGCATTGGTGGGTGAGCAGAACCAACCTCTCGCCGTCTCGCGGATCGCCCAACGATCCAACGATGCGGAGCAGTCCATGTGATCCAGCGGCGCGCAGCCTGTCCTCGGAATTCCTTCTAGAAGGCCATATCTGAGGGCTGACGCCTGGCGCTAGGGTATGATCGGACGGCTGCAGTTCGACGCTAGGGTTTGGAGAGATGCTGCGGGGTTTTGAGCCGGTCAGCGGGGTTATTTTAGGTTTGACCAACTTTTCAAATGACCTTAACTAAATAAAAAAAATCAAAAAAATATGAAACCTTCGCGGATCGTCGTTTTATAAGACCCATTTACCATTAAAAATATAAATTTCGTTTAGGGCCATTTTTATGATAAATCTTTTTTTGAGGTGAGCTACCATTTCCAAGTTCAAATGAGCATAACTAATTCAAAAAAAATCAAAAAAATGGAATACCTGCGCACAATGCCGTTGTATGTGACATGGTTATGACAAACAATAATAACATTGGTTTATGAACATTTTCATGAAAACTCCTTCACAAAAATGAGCTATCATGTACGAGGTTGTATAGAGTTTGAGAAGAGAGTGATAGTGGGTTTAGGTTTGCGAATTTTTTAAAAAAATCTAGAAAATCACCAAAGCTTCATCTTAGTGTCAATAAGAAGGATCTAGACTTATTTTTTCATTATTCATGTAATAATTCAAAATTTGCCGACATCATCATCAACAACAAAGCCTTTAGTCCCAAACAATAATTCAAATTTTGCAAACATCACATCACATCACAAATGGACTTCAAATGTTGTCTTCAATTTCAAATCATTACAAATCCTTAAAATTGAAAGGTTAGTTCAAATTCAAATTTAAGGGACCAAATTTTGAATTATTACAAAGCCTAAAAGTTCAAAGTTTACAACTCACATTCAACGTTCAACTTTCACATCTTTGCCTTGCTCCTTGTGTTCCTAGACGGTTTAACAGACTTGCTCCTAGTTTCCCTAGCTGGGATATCCACCCATTTCTTCTTCCTTTTGGTCTTCACTTCAGTTGGTTGCTGTCGAGATGATGGTTGAACCGAAGTTTCATTCTCTCTCGGCCTTTTCTCTCCTTTTCCTTTAATTTCCCTAGAGCTAGATCAAACAGAAAAACGAGTATAAGCCATCGATAAAAAACAGAAGAAATGCACAAAAAGGGATGGCTGTTGCACACATACCAAGTTGCTGGCAGTGCTAATTTAGTTGCTTCATTCTCCTCTAATGCTGCATTATCCTCTGGATTAGCTGCAATCTGCTCTATTGCTTCATCCTCCTCTGGATTAGCTGCAATCTGCTCTAATGCTTCATCCTCCCCTGCATTAGCTGCAATCTGCTCTAATGCTGCATCCTCCCCTGCATTAGCTGCAATCTGCTCTAATGCTGCATCCTCCCCTGCATTAGCTGTAATCTGCTCTAATGCTGCATTATCCTCTGCATTTGTTGCTGCCCATTGTTCCTCTTCACCGAATGAAGCATCCACTGGATTGGTACATTTCCTAGCAATCTGCCCTAGGGTTCCACATTTTTTGCACTTACGCTGTCTTTTTACATGACCCTCTTCACCTCTTATGTACCTGTTCTTCCTTGGTCTTCCTGGTGGCCTAGTCAGTACAGGAGAATGTAGTTTGAACCCTGGATCTACTATGTTCCATTGGACTTTTCCCAAGAGTGCAGGCACATTGGAAGCATAAGCAGCCCTGAATCTGGCAACAGAAAAATATTCAGAGATGTACTGATCAACTTCACCATCTTCACCACCGATAACAGTCATCAGATGTAGGGCATGTATGCATGGCTTCCCACGGAGCTGCCATTGCCTACAACTGCATTCCCTAGTTGCTAGGTTAACTGGATACCTCCATTCCCTGTTTTTATTGTCAGTATATGTTACCTCAGCCTCGTGTGTTGCCACTCGAATGCATTTCATTCTGCTCAATCATCTTGCCTTGGCATGCAATGCCTTAATAAGAGATGGGAGCATGAGATGGCCAACATATTCTGTTTCTGCGATTCTTTTGCGAAGAGCCAGATTTATCATGATCATCTGCCGAATCTTATCAAATATTTGACATATCAGAAGCCCTTTCAATGACTTAATCTTTGAATTGAAACACTCTGCCAGGTTGCTGGTCACATAGTCCACTTTGCATATTGTATTGAATTTGCTTCTTGACCACAACTTTCCATGATGTGCATCTAGGTACTCCTTCACCAGAGGATTGTGAGCATACAACACTCTCAAATGATGCTCATGCTTCCTCTCACTGCATGTGTATGATGCTGGCCATAAGTTCTCATCATAAACTTTACCTTTGAATTTGCTTCTGAAATTCTGCGCTAGGTGTCGCATACATTCCCTATGCTCCACTCCAGGGAATACAATTTCCACTGCACTCTCCAAACCCTTGCAAGCATCTGTGTGTATAGATAAACCTGGGGGTGTACCTATAAGGTTGCGCAAATGCTGCAGAAACCAGACCCAACTTTCCTCGGACTCTGCCTCCACCACACCAAATGCAACTGGGAATAGCCAGTTGTGTCCATCAACTGTAGAAGCTGCCACTAGCTGGCCCCTCCACCTTCCATTCAAAGAAGTTGCATCAATAGCCAAATAGGGTCTGCAACCATCCAGAAACCCGTGCCAACAAGCCTTGAAACAAACAAAAGCCCTCCTGAAGCACTCCTTCTCAAATGACTTCCCTTTTATTTTGTATGGAACTGTATGCTTCTCAATCTCTACAACACTCCCTGGACTAGCAGCTTCCACTTCAGCTTTAAATGTGTAGAGCAACTGAAAGCTCTCATTCCAAGGACCATTAATCCTGGCAAGAGCTTTTTCCTTACCATAAAAAATCTTCATGTAAGGTACAACAATCTTGTACTTATCAAATAGCTTCCCTTGGAGTTCTGTTGGACCAAGTGTTGGCTTGTCTCTCAACCAATCCAAAATTGCATCTGCCACCCATCTACTCTTTGCTAGCTTTGTTTCAGCCTTCCCCCCTCCCCCTCCAGGTGGAGAAGTGTGCTGGTGTGGGTTCCTTTTTATCTGAAAAAATATGATCTGAAAACATTACACAATGATCTGAACATAGAATATGTATATACTAAAATACACAAACGTGAATGAACTTGCTCCTCAACATACGTGATGCATGCAACCTCCATCTACACCTATCATATGGGCAACAAATAGTGAACCTTGATGGCTCACTCCTTTCAATCACATATGTATTTTGTGTGTGAATGTAGTATGTAGTCACTGCATTACGGCAGTCCACCATCGATTGGAATATGGTGCCCACACCAAGCTGAGGATCTTCCATGTTCCACTCAATTGTTGGCATGTCCTCACCATCATATTCGTCTACAACTAAGCTGTCGATGTTCTCCTCCCTCTCTTCATCGTCAGTGTCATCAAATCTAGCATGGCTGATAGGTTGCTCATGAAATTCATCTTCCATTGCTTGTTTACTGGCAATATCTACAAGGTCAGGGAACATATTCTCATCCTCGTCATCATGTTGAGGCACCTCTTCGTCTGGCTCTCCATCCTGTACTACATCGGGTGCGGCAGCGACAGGAGAAACGGCAACAGATATATTGTGACTTTCAGAACCACTGGCTCTGCTTGGTTTCGACCTACAAGGAGTGCTGGGGCGCTCTCCGTTAGCAGAGGCAGAAGATTCCTGAACACTCTTCCCCTTCCCACGATCATTGCGTGGCTGAAGCACCTCGATATGGATTTTACCGAAGAGGGTTTCAGCATTCAAAGAAAAGAGCAATCCCAGATGCTCATCGCAAGTTAGTGGTATAAATTTTTGCTCGGTACTGCTAAAATATGTCAGTTCAACAGCATCGGCAGGGCTCCATCCATATGAAGAATTTCGGAGCGCCGCGAGCAAATCTTTGAACGTCATACTGGTTTCTACCACCTTCGGATAGTAAAAACCAGTAAGCAATTGCGGTTTTCTACCGCGCAGCACACTAACTTCCATCCTAACCGACAGCCGGAAAGCAAGCGCAGGATCAATCCTATTCAATTCAAATAATGGGTGTTGTTAGGCCGGGAACAATTCAGCAAAATTTGATAGATTCAAGCGACTAGCGGTCAAAAAGGGCCGAATTTACGAATCAGCAAATCAGTTAGGGGGGAAAACGACGCTTACCCAGGGTTAATCCATGAATTATCCGCCGCCGACTCCACCCAATCCTCTCCACGGTCCACGGGCTTGAGAGCCTGCTCCCCCGACATCGCTGCTTGATCCAGATGGGGATGTGGGTATATATCTGGCGAAGGGCACGACGGCGGCGGAGGTGGAATGGGGTTAGAGGTTGGAGGGCACGACGGCGGCGGAGGGGGCGGAGCACGGCGACGGAGGGGGCGGAGCAAGGCGGTGCTGTAGGGCTCGAACTCGAGGTTCAGACAAGCCCATCCGACGTGTCTCAATGCGGCCCCACGCGTCAGAATGGGCAAAGGAGGAGTCGTTCCGACACGGCCCCACTCGTCAGGGTTAACAGTTAAACCATTGACCCGACGGCATCCTCCGCTGTGACCGTTTCTGAGGGTTTCAGACAAGGGAGTGGGGAAAAGTGAGCAAAAGTTAAGAGCGTGGGGATGAATGAGTACAACTAACGAACCAAGGGCACCAATGTAAAAAACCCTTTTCAATAAGGTTTATGCTTTATACTTCTATGTTGTGATGAATTATTACTTGTTCATGAGAAGCTATATGATGAAAGTATACGAATAAGTTTTATGATATAATTTGTTGTTGTTATGATAATAAGCATGATGCTTCTATGTCCGGATTTTGTTTTTATCGACACCTCTCTCTCAAACCATGTGGACATGCTTTTCAATTTCCGCTTTTCGCTTGAGGACAAGCGAGGTCTAAGCTTGGAGGAGTTGATACGTCCATTTTGCATCATGATTTCCTACTATTATTTATTATGTTTTGTTGATTAATAATGCTTTAGGGAGTGATTCTCATGCCTTTTCTTTCATATTATGCAAGGTTTACACAAAGAGGGAGAATACCGGCAGCTGGAGTTCTGGGCCTGAAAAAGCACATCAGAGATACCTATTCTGCACATCTCCAATGAAGCTGAAACTTTACGGAGAATATTTTTGGAATTAATAAAAAATACTGGAGCAAAGAACTACCGAAGGGGGCCACCCTGGTGGGCACAAGACACCAGGGCGCGCCAGCCCCCTCCAGGCGCGCCCTGGTGGGTTGTGCCCTCCTTGGCCCACCTCCGGTGCCCATCTTCTGGTATATAAGGTCTTTTGACATAGAAAAAAAATAAGAGAGGACTTTCGGGATGGAGCGCCGCTGTCTCGAGGCGGAACTTGGGCAGGAGCACTTTTGCCCTCCGGCGGAGCGATTCCGTCGGGGGAACTTCCCTCCCGGAGGGGGAAATCGAAGCCATCGTTATCACCAACACCCCTCTGATTTTTGGGAGGCCAATATTCATCAACATCTTCAACAGCACCATCTCCTCTCAAACCCTAGTTCATCTCTTGTGTTCAATCTTTGTACCGGAACCTCAGATTGGTACCTGTGGGTGACTAGTAGTGTTGATTACTGATACGTCTCCAACGTATCTACTTTTCCTCACCCTTTTGCCCATGTTTTGGACTCTAATTTGCATGATTTGAATGGAACTAACCCGGACTGACGCTGTTTTCAGCAGAATTACCATGGTGTTGTTTTTGTGCAGAAATAAAAGTTCTCGGAATGGAACGAAACTTTTTGGAGAATTATTTCAGAATATATGTGAATTATTGGAGCCAAAATACACCGAAGAGGGGGGACAGGGTGGCCAGCACCCACCATGGCGCGCCTGGCCCCCTGGGCGCGCCCTGGAGGGTTGTGCCCACCTCATAGCCCCACTGACCCTAATTCCGCCACTGTAAATTCCTATTTTCGGATAAAAAAATCCAGGAGAAAGTTTCATCGCGTTTTACGATACGAAGCCGCCGCCACCTCCTGTTCTTCATTGGGAGGCCAGATCTGGAGCCCGTTTGGGGCTCCGGGGTGGGGAATCTTTGGTCTTCGTCATCACCAACCCTTCTCCATCGCCAATTCCATGATGCTCCCCACCGGGAGTGAGTAATTCCTTCGTAGGCTTGCTGGTCGGTGAGGAGTTGGATGAGATTCATCATGTAATCGAGTTAGTTTTGTTAGGGCTTGATCCCTAGTATCCACTATGTTCTGAGATTGATGTTGCTATGACTTTTCTTTGCCTAATGCTTGTCACTAGGGCCCGAGTGCCATGATTTCAGGTCTGAACCCTTTATGTTATCATCCCTATATCTAAGTTCTTGATACGATCTTGCCTAGTCATATGCACCTATTACGTGTTATGATCCATCAACCCCATAGTGACAATATTTGGGATACTTCGCGGTGATGACCGTAGTTTGAGGAGTTCATGTATTCACCATGTGTTAATGCTTTGTTCCAGTTCTCTATTAAAAGGAGGCCTTAATATCCCTTAGTTTCCTTATGGACCCCACTACCACGGGAGGGTAGGACAAAAGATGTCATGCAAGTTCTTTTCCATAAGCATGTATGACTATTTACGGAATACATGCCTACATTACATTGATGAACTGGAGCTAGTTCTGTGTCACCCTAGGTTATGACTGTTACATGATGAATATCATCCAACGAGTTACCGATCCAATGCCTACGACCTTTTCCACTTATTGTTCTTGCTAAGTCACTATTGTTGTTGTTGCTGTTCCAACTGTTACAAAACTATTGCTACTACTGTTACTGCTATTGTTACTATTGCTACTGCTACCGAAACTATCATATTACTGTGCTACTAATCACTTTGCTGCAGATATTTAATCTCCAGGTGTTGACAACTCAACTGCTAATACTCTCAAGTATTGTTTGGCTGCCCTTGTGCCGAATCTATAAATTTGGGTTGAATACTCTACCCTCGAAAACTATTGCGACGCCCTATACTTGTGGGTTATCAAGACCTTTTTTTGGTGCCGTTGCCGGGGAGCATAACAATATTTGTTGAGTCACTTGGGATTTATATCAATCGATCACTATGAAGAATCTGAAGGATCTGAAGACTAAGATTTTTCCCTCTAAGACGAGGGGAGGTAAGGAACTGCCATCTAGCTCTGCACTTGATTCACCTTCTATTATGAGTAAGCTTGCAACACCACCACATGCTACTAACCCTAATGTTTCGCAAGTTATTGATGATGCTACTTCTGCTATGAATGATGCTTATGATGATGCTAGTACCATGCTTGATGATAATGTGCCACTAGGAGAATTTCTTGATGAACAAATTGCTAGAGCTAAAGAGAATGAAACTACTGAAATTGATGAGATTGCTGAAACTGATGAAGCTTATGAAACTATTGATGACTATGAAACACCTATTAGTCCTAGCTCTCCTAAGTTTGAAATGCCTAAGATACCTGAAGGTTATGTTATGGATGAAGAGATAACTAGAGAAATTCTTTATTGCAAGGATAGAGACGATCTTAAGAAATTGCTATGCAAGTATAAGGAAAAGACTTTGAATGCTAGAATGAAATGTGATCCTAAGTTTGCTACTTCACCTATCTTTGTTACCGATAAGGATTATGAATTCTCTGTCGACCCAGAGTTAATTACTTTGGTTGAATCTGATCCTTTCCATGGCTATGAAACTGAAACTGTAGTGGCACACCTTACTAAGCTAAATGATATAGCCACCCTCTTTGCTCATGATGAGAAGATTCACTACTATTATATCCTTAAGTTATTTCCGTTCTCATTAAAGGGTAGTGCTAAGACATGGTACAATACTCTTACTCCTGGTTGTGTGCGTAGTCCCCAGGACATGATCTACTACTTCTCTGAAAAATATTTTCCTGCTCATAAGAAACAAGCTGCCTTACAGGAAATATTTAACTTTGTGCAAATTGAAGAAGAGAGTCTCCCACAAGCTTGGGGGAGGCTTCTCCAATTACTTTATGCTTTGCCTGATCATCCTCTCAAGAAAAATGAAATACTTGATATCTTTTATAATGGACTAACCGAAGCTTCTAGGGACTTCCTAGATAGTTGTGTTGGTTGTGTTTTCAGGGAACGAACTGTTGAACAAGCTGAGGAACTATTGAATAATATATTGAAGAATTATGATGATTGGACTCTTCCTGAACCACCGCCTAAACCCACTCCAAAGAAGAGGGGTATTTTATTTCTCAGTCCTGAAGATATGCAAGAGGCAAAGAAATCTATGAAGGAAAAAGGTATTAAAGTTGAGGATGTTAATAATTTGCCACCTATCGAAGAAATACATGGCCTTGACACACCACTACCTCCACAGGTGGTAGAGGTAAATTCTTTATTAAAGTTTAATGAAAGTGACATCCCTCACAATAAACATCCTAGTCAATGCTTATATGAGTTTGACAACTATATTATGAAGCAAGATCATTTCAATGCCCATGTTCTAAAACAATTGAAATACAATTCCGATATGATTGCTCGCTTGAGTGACTTGCTATTTAGAATTAGTAATGATGTTAGAGGTGTAGGAAAGCATGCCTCTATGGTTCAAACTCAGTTAGAACAAGTTGCTAAATCTCAAAAAGAAATGCTTGATGAAATGAATAATAATATGAATGATTTTGCTGCTAGAGTAGTAAATAGAGGAGGTAGAATGACCCAAGAACCACTTTATCCTGAGGGTCATCCTAAAAGAATTGAACAAGACTCTCAGAGAATTAATCCTGATGCACCTAGTCCCCCTAAGAAGAAAAAGAAGAAGAAAAATGATAGGACTTTGCATACCTCTAGTGAACCTAAGACACAAAAACCTCCTGATAATAATGATGTCTCTATTTCCGATGCTGAAACTCAATCTGGTAGTTAACATCAACCTAGTGATAATGAAAATGATAATGATAATGTTCATGATGATGCTCAACCTAGCAATGATAAAGAACCAGACAATGATATTGAAATAGAGCCTGCTCCTGATCTTGATAACCCACAACCTAAAAATAAACGTTATGATAAAAGAGACTTTGTGGCTAGGAAACATGGTAAAGAAAGAGAGCCATGGGTTCAAAAACCCATGCCATTTCCACCTAAGTCATCTAAGAAAAAAGATGATGAAGAATTTGAGCGCTTTGCTGAAATGATTAGGCCAGTCTTTTTGCGTACCCGCTTAACTGATATCTTGAAGATGGCCCCTTATGCAAAGTATATGAAAGACATCATCACTGATAAAAGAAAGATACCTGAAGCTGAAATCTCCACCATGCTTGCTAATTATTCTTTTAAGGATGGAGTACCTAAAAAACTCGGAGATCCTGAAATACCAACTATACCTTGCTCCATTAAGAGAAACTATGTCAAAACTGCTTTGTGTGATTTGGGAGCCGGTGTTAGTGTTATGCCTTTCTCCTTATATAAAAGACTTGATTTGAATAAACTCACATCCACCGAGATAGCATTGAAAATGGTTGACAAATCAACTGCCATACCTATCGGTATTTGTGAGGACGTGCCCGTTGTTGTTGCAAATATTACTATCTTGACGGACTTTGTTATTCTTGAGATGCATGAGGATGACAACATGTCGATTATCCTTGGTAGACCCTTTCTGAATACTGCAGGGGCTGTTATTGATTGCAATAAAAGCAAAGTCACTTTTCATATCAATGGTAATGAGCATACGGTGCACTTTCC
This sequence comes from Elymus sibiricus, assembly GCA_039707655.1. Classification (NCBI taxonomy): domain Eukaryota; kingdom Viridiplantae; phylum Streptophyta; class Magnoliopsida; order Poales; family Poaceae; genus Elymus; species Elymus sibiricus. The sequence continues at coordinate 416,773,869 of CM077675.1, forward strand.
GAAGAAACAATTCCAAGTGAATGGTATAAATGTTATTGAAGAATTTCCGACCATTACTATTGGAAGTTTTCAATTACCTCTACCTATGGCCAAAAAGAAATATGATATACTTATTGTTGGGGATATGCACATCCCCATTGAGGTAACTTAGTCTTTTACGAAAATTCTTCGGTTTCATGCTAATCGGAAGTGGTTGTTAATAAGACTTGATCAACCTTATTAATGAATCATTTTTGAGAGGTATGAAGTCGATGAATCTAGTAAGCACAATTCTCTGCTCCCACCTTTTATTCTCTATTTTAGTTAGTCAAATAAAATAAAATGCCATGATTATCCCGTTTTCTGTTTTCTCCGTGCAATAAAAAATGACCCAAAAAATAAAAATTCTGAGAATGCCCTGAAAATTTAACACGATTTTTTTCCGAATATTTATGAATTTTTGGTGCAAATAATACCAGAGGGGGTGCACCTGGTGCCCACAAGACACCAGGGCGCGCCAGCACCCCCAGGCGCGCCCTGGTGGGTTGTGGCCCCCACGTGGGCCCCCTCATTTATCTCTTTAGCCCACATCATCCCCTCCCTCCAGAAAAAATCACCACAGCCACCATTCTCATGTTCTTGCTCTCAAACCCGCGGATTTCGATCTCTTTGCTCGAAGCTCCATTTCTAAAACTGTTTGGAGGGATTGCTACTTGGTATGTGACTCGTCCATTGCTCCAATTAGTTTTTGTTTTAGTGGGTTATTTTTAGAGTAATTAGCCACTCTTGGTGCTGCTGTAGATGAGCTTGCATGTTGAATTCTTAGAGTTCTAAGTAGTTTGAATGCTCAATATGGCCTCTATGCATGCTTAGGAGTAGTTGCTAACAATCTTACAAAGTTTTGTTGACAAAATTTTTGTGGACTAAAAATTTTCAGAATTTTTCTAGGAATAAAAATGCAAATCTTTAGGAAGTTCTCCTCCAAGAAAAATGCCAAGGAAGTCATTGGACAATGACCTTCACACCCCAAGAAAGGTGGAGGTGAGGCCGTGTGAATGGCTGCATGATGCCTTCATGGAGGAGGTCGGGTTCCATCAAGAGTTCGCTCAGTTTGCTGCAAACGCTGGGTTAACCGAGTTCCTCACAGCTAAGTGTGACCAATATCACATCCTTACAAATTCCTTTGTGCAAAGCTTTCATTATCTAGGGAGAAACAACCCTCCTGAAGTGCAGTTTAATCTTGGGTCTTTTACATCTGTATCCCTAACTCGAACCCACTACTCACATTTGCCCCTAATTCGAAAGCCTGCTAAAAAATGCCCCTCCGCCGTCATGTTCCCTTATAGAATTGCCCTTCCGTGCCATTTCCGTCCAGTCAAGGCTGTTTGACCGGTAAGCGGCCGTTTCTTTGACATTTTTGCCCCTCCGTCAATACACCTGGGCCCAGGTCATCGGTTCACTCTCTCTCCCTCTCATTCTCTCGCCCGAGCCGCACGATCTCTCTTTCTCCCCCAAATCGCCTCCCGCCGTAACCCTAACCCTAGCTCGCTCGATCCCAACTCGCAAGGCTCGATCTACTGATGGCGGCCGCGGTGGAGCTTCGGATTTGACTCCGTGCCGCACTCTGCTACGGCGTGAAGGAGACACCGGCGACGGGATGGATGGTGTCGGTGTCAAAACCGGCGGATCTCGGGTAGGGGGTCCCGAGCTGTGAGACTAGGATCGATGGTAACAAAGGGACGAAGGAGCGATGTTTACCCAGGTTCGGGCCCTCCTATGGAGGTAAAACCCTACCTCCCGCTTGATTATATTGATGATATGAAGGTTACAGAGTTGGTCTACCTCGAGATCGACTAGCTAAAACCCTAGATGAGTTTCTGTGTCCTATGATCTAAAACCCTCCCGGTTTATATAGACACCGGGGGGTATTAGGGTTTACACATGGTGGGCCTCCTGCCGAGGATGGATATGGCGATTTCCTCCTCTTGACTTGGAGTGCACGACGCGCCTTCGGTGCTTCCTTCTGGAAAGTGGAGTCTTGATGTGTCCGGCCCTTCTTCAGAGAATGGCCCATCGAACCGGTCCATTGAGAGATGAGCCGGCAGCCCGAGGACCCCTTAATCCGGGACTCCCTCAGATGGGGACAGCAGTTGCGGCGGTGGCGGCGGCGGCAAACGAGGGAGCACACCATAGCCACAGAAGTATGCTTCGGCGGGGTAAGTTTCTCTTCTAATCTGGTGCAGTCTCATGCCGTTTGTAGTTCGATTTGTTCTTGTAGTTTAATTTGTTAACCTAGTTCATAGTGCTCATAGCGTTGGGATCTGTCTCTGTTTTCCATGGTCATCGTAGGATGGACCCCGATAGAGCAGTTGGGATGGAATGTAGAATGGAAACCACACTTCTAGCTAGTGCTGGCACAAAAGCATCCAATACAGGATTCTCCTTTCCTTTTGTTGCTGACAATCAATGGACTTTTAATCAGTTTAGATCTGCCATATGTGCTCAATATCCATGGGGTCTATATGATGCAGTGGAATTCAGGTACTGGGACGTTGCAAAATCAGCTTGGGTCCCTGTCCAGTGTGATGATGAGCTTGGTATCATGTTTGCAATACATGAGTCTTTCCCTCTAAACTAGAAATCAATGTCATACAAAGGCAGAGAGGAGAGCCAGAGAGCAGAGGAACAAGATCTCAGTCTAGGTCCAGAAGTAAAGGTAGGACCAGCCAATCAAGGGGCAAAAAAACAACAACTCATAGTAGAGACAGCAGTTCCATGCAGGCACCAGGAACACCTACTGTAGAAGTTCCTAGGCATGCAGGTCCCTCTCATAGTAGAGATTCAGGTGACCCCTATACTGAAGAGGGACTACCAGATGATTGTCCTAGTGATGATGAGGATGAAAGGTTGTTTCCACAGTTTGTAACAAGGAAGAAGGGCAAGGAGAAAGATGATGAGGGGGAAGATTATGTTCCACCCCCTGAAGGCATGTTTGCTGAGGCAGGTGAAGATGAGAAGGAGGAGGACAGGGACATGGGATACTCTGAGACATCTAATGAGGAAAGACCAGATGTGCAATACAATAGAGATGATCCTTCTTTGAAACAGGGAACAATATTTTCCAGTGCTTTAGACTGTAGAAATGCTCTTGCAACCTTCTAAATAAAGACTCAAAGTGAATTTGTGATAGACAAGAGTGACAGTACTAGGTTGACAGTACATTGTGCTTATAAGAGGTGTCAATGGAGGATGCATGCCTCCTTAATGAGACATAGCACACTGTTTCAGGTATTAAATAGGGCCCTATTAAATATAGCAACTAACGGTGCATTTGTAGTTAGCAGCATTGATAGTGTATTTTGTTTGTTTGTTGCAGCACATAGGTTCTGACATGTGTCTGAACTTTTATGAATGCAGGTTAAGGTGAACAAAACTGCTTATACATGTCCCAGTGTGAACAGGAGAAAAAGATTGAGGTCAACTAAGAGTAGATGGGTTGCTGATGCTGTGGAGACCTGGGTTTTAGAGGATTCAGAAGTGGGACCAACAGAATTGCAGAAAAATTTGAAGAAGTATGGCCTGGCAGTTCCATATATGAGAGTATTCTATGGGAAGCAAATGGCACTTGACAATATATATGGTAAGTGGGTTGACTCTTTCCAGTTATTGTATACCTTCAAGGCAGAAGTGGAGAAAGCATCTCCTGGCAGTGTAGTTAGCATTGATAAACACACTGTAGAGTACAAACTAAATGGGAAGAGTAGACAGAAAGAGTGCTTTAGAAGAGTATTTGTTTCTTTCAAAGCATGTTGGCAAGGTTTTCTGAATGGATGTAGGCATTATCTTGCAGTAGATGCCACTGCATTAAATGGCAGATTTAGAGGGCAACTAGTTAGCGCATGTGCTGTGGATGCTTGCAACTGGATCTTCCCAGTTGCATATGGAGTTCTAGAAGGTGAAAATATAGAGAGTTGGACTTGGTTTTTCTAAAATTTAAGAGAGCTTATAGGACACCCACCAGGTCTTGTTATCCACACTGATGCATGCAAAGGCCTGGAGACTACAGTGGAAGTTGTGTTCCCAGGTGTGGAGCACAGAGAATGCATGAGGCATTTGGCTGCAAATTTCACAAAAAAGTTTAGAGGAAAATTCTTTGATGAAAATTTATGGCCCTGCTCATTGACATACAGCATAAAGAAACACAACTACCATCTTAGGCAGTTGCACAGTAAGGCTGGTGTGAAGGAGTACTTAGAGGAGCATCACAGCAAGCTATGGGCAAGGTCACTATTCAATGAAGTGTGTAAAGTAGATTATGTTAATAACAATCTAGCTGAGTCCTTTAATTCAAAGATTAAAAAATGGAAGGGTATACACATTGTGGACTTGCTAGACAAAATAAGACAGTTTATAATAGAAAAGTTTGATCTCAGACAGCAGATTGCTGCTGCAACATTCATTCGCCACATCATAATCCCCAAAGTCATGAAAATGCTTCATGAAAAATCTAAGGACCTTGATATGGAGATAGTGAAGAGAAGCACATATGAGGCAGAGATCACAGCAGTTGACAAGGAAAAGAGAGAGTGGAGATATCCAGTAAATTTGGAAACTAGGACTTGCAGTTGTAGAAAGTGGCAGCCTTGCATACATGCTTTGTATTTTATTACTTCAATTAGAGGCCCAGTAAGTGAGATTGATCAGTATGTACATGAGTACTTTTCTGTTGCTAGGTTCAATGCTACTTATGCTGAAAATTTGCCTGCAATGGAGGGCAAACAATAATGGCATGTGGTGGATCTTGGGTTTAAATTGTCTGCTCCATTGAAAAACAGGGCCCTTGGTAGACCTAGGAAGACAAGAATTAGGGCAAAATCTGAGGGAAAAGGACTTGGAGGAAGGAGAAAGAAATGTGGCAGGTGTGGAAGGCTTGGCCATCATGGCACTCACTGCAAGGAATCCATTGACCCAGCTTTTGGGGAAGAAGAGCACTGGGGGCTGAAAATGCAACAGATGATCATTTAGATGCTGAAACTGATGCTGCAATTGCTACAGAGGTTGAAACTGATGCTGAAAATGCTACAGAGGTTGAAACTGATGCTGAAAATGCTACACAGGTTGAAACTGATGCTGCAATTGCTACAGATGCACCAACAGTGTCATCTGCTGTAAGGTGCAATTGCTACAAATGTTCTCATATCAATTTTTGCTTCATTTAATGTTCTCATTTCATTTTTTGCTTCATTTAATGTTCTCATTTCAATTGTAGCCCAAGAAAGAACTACAAAAAGCCAGCTGATAGAGGGATGTCACCAGCCAAGAAGAGGCTCAAGTGTGCACCAGATCCTACAGTAGGATCTGTAACTGGAAGCAACCAGCTAAGCAAAGAAGTGAGCAAAACTGTCACCACAAGGAGGAGTTCAAGGCTCTTAACTAACCCTGCTTGCAACACCAGGAGCAAGAAGACGAAAGATCTGTGACTCGAATCATTTAGTGTTGTTTTTGTTGTTTAACAACTATTTGTGAACTTGTTAGCTGCTATCTTAAGTGTGTGATGCTAAAATTATGAACTTATGTAATGGTGAACTTGTGAGCTGCTATCTTGAATGTGCAATGATGAATTTATGCTATTTTGTGAGCTGCTATCTTGTGAGCTGCTAGTTTCAAATATTATGTGAGCTGCTATCTTGTGAGCTGCTACTTTCAAATATTTTGTGAGCTGCTATTTTGTCACAACAGATCATTTGGTCAAATATTTCAATCTATGCTATTTCAGTCATTGTTCAAAGCAAGATGCCAAGCAAGATTCTTGAGTCATTTCCAAATAGCAACATCACATCATTCCCAAATCACAGCATTGTTCTTGGGATAATACATTCCCAAACTATGCTCCATCACAGCATACACTACAAACAGAAATCCATTTAGTATGGATTATTAGACCACCCAGAAATAAATGTGGCCAAAATGCTAATACCAAGAACTATGATATATCCCCATGCTTGCATAAGCTCGTTCCTCTTCTTCATCTTCAGCTTCAGTTTCTTGTTCTTCTCGGTTAGATACATCACCCTCCTCTCTAAATCATGAGCTTTTAGCCAGCTCTTCTCCAATCCTGCATGAAGCTCCTCAAATGCATGAGCAACACATTCGGTCGGTGGCGGGTCAATCCAGACAACCCAGTCACATTCATCAGGAAGCTCCAAAATCAATGATCGAATTAGAAAGAGGAGAAAGAGCAGAATCGAATCAAGCTTAAAAGCCAAACACTTACATCAAGAGGGCAGCCGAGAAACCTTCTGCCGGAGCTTGCTCCTCCCCAGGCGACGCGATGAGCAGGAATAAGCCCGTGGCCAGGGCACCGCCGCGTCGACCAAACCTCATGGCCACAGAATCTCAGATCGGGGATGTAAAACTCCGATACAAACTGAACTATCCCGACACCATCAACCTAACAGCAAAAAACCCCCAAATTGATGAACCCTAATTCCGCAATATGCCCAAATCTCCCCCAAATCGACACTGAAACTTACATTGGCAGCCACCGATGAGCTCGTAGAAGACATGCCCGACGTGCCCGACGTACACATCGCTCACCACGCCGTGCACGACCTGCCCCTCTCTCTCCGACCGCGGAATCGCCCGATCCAGTGCGTGCTCAAAAATGCCCCTGTCATCGCGAGGAAGAAGAAAGAGGGGAGAGAGAGTGAACCGGTTAGTTGGGCCCAGATGTAAGGAAGGAGGGGCAAAAATGTCAAAGAAACGGCACGTTAGCGGTCAAACAGCCTTGACTGGACGGAAACAGCTCGGAGGGGCATTTCTATAAGGGCACATGACGGCGGAGGGGCATTTTTGAGCAGGCTTTCGAATTAGGGGTATATCTGATTAGGTGGTTCTAGTTAGGGACAGAAATGTAAATGTCCCTTTAATCTTTATGCTGAAACTTACACATTGCCGCTAACTGACTTCTGCAACATATGCTTGATTCCCTCTGATAGGGACTTGAGAGAACCTAGGCCATCTGAGTTTGAGGATTTTCTCCTCACGTTAACCCTGGGTGAGGATAGAGGCGTGTCGAGCACCACTGCTACCAGCTTGCAGTTTCCCTCAGTACATTATTTCGCTTTGGTCATCGCTAAGTGTTTAACCGCTAGGGAGAAGGTCGGCGCACTCAGTGCCCTTGACCTTGCTATTTTACATCGTGCACTTTATGATGATCACACCTTTAGTATGGGGGCTATTATTGCTCGACGCTTACATCTTAACAAAACTAAGGGAAAGATACATGGTGGTATTTATGCTACTCGCCTAGCGAGCCACTTTAGAGTCCAGTTTCGCCCACATGATTATCTCTTATCCCGAGTTTACCTTGATCACAAGTCACTGCAGGCTCACCAATTCCTAGATGTAACTGATTCTCCTCGTGACAATCATTACAGCCTAGTATTCAGCAAGGAAACACGTGATATTATCCCATTGCCCGCACCTGCTTTGTTTGATTCTATTGCCAGGAACGGATACAGGATTATGCCAGATGATATTACAGCCTACCGGAACAACCTAGCAGCTGCTGAGGAGGAGCACCAGAGGTGGGATGATAGCGTGCCGCCTACGCCTCACTACAACTTGGGACCGGATGGCTACTACGGATGGTGATTACCAAGCTAGGCCAAAAGCCTAAGCTTGGGGGAGTACGTATTTCCACCGACATTACATTCATGTTCACACGTTTCATTTCAGTTGTCGGTGTTCCCACTTTTTTATTATAATTTCCATGATAGATTTGTTTTCTCGCTTTATTCTTGTGTGCTTGAAAAACTTTGAGAAAATCCAAAAATATTTCCTATTTCTTTTTAGCTTTTCATTTTAGCTTAGTTTGATTGTAGCATCAAAAGAAAACCCAAAAAGATTTATCGCTTCTTCTTTTGCTTGTTGGGAGCTTTCCTGTGTAAATAGTTTTTCTCGTTTTTGTTTTTCCTCATTAATTTGCTTTCTTCAAGAAAAACCAAAAACTCCAAAAATATTTTAGTGTGTTTCTCTGAATTTCTTTTCTTTTTATTTTGAGTCGTACCAAGGAGAAGACCACAATGAAATTGTTGAGTGGCTCTCATCTGCATTTTGTTTATCTAACGAAGAGCCCATATTACTTTGTCTTCTCCTCTTGAATAAAATGTTTGCAGATTCCAGCTTAGGCCACGGCACTCTTGCACTATTATTATCTTCTTATCATTCGGTCGTGCAAGTGAAAGGCAATAATGACGACATTTGATGAATTGACTGTGGCAGAGAAAGGCGGGTATGAAGTCAAGTTGTTTTTGTTTTTGTAAATATGTTTAAGCTAGTATCCCTTGATTCAACTCATTATGATCAAACATGTTTGCAATGACCATTAGAGATTATAGTTGTTCATGCCATGCTTAAGTAGCTAGGAGTGGATAATGGTTTATCTTGGGTGTCAACATGCATTAAAATGGTTGTGATGCGGTATGATGATATGGTGTCCTCCTCTGAATGTTTCAAGTGGCTTGACTTGTCACATGTTCAGGCATGTAGTTGAATCAAAACAAACATAGCCTTCACGATATTTATGTTCATGGTGTCCATATCCTACTCATGCTAGTATTCAATGTTGATTATATGTAATGTATGTTCATGACCGTTTTTGCTCTCTAGCTGGCCGCTTCTCAATCTAATTGCTAGCCTTCTCCTGTACTAAGCGGGAATACTGCTTGTGCGTCAAAACCCTTAAACCAAGTTATGCCAGATGAGTCCACTATATCTACCTATATGCGGTATTACCCTGCCGTTCCAAGTAAATTTGCATGTGCCACCTCTAAAAATTCAAATGAACATCTATTTTGTGTGCCTGGACCGCTCATGGAGCGACAGGGGGCGGTCAATATCTTCCATGCTAAGTGGGTTATTCTCATGATGAGTGTTTATTCACTTGTCCTTACACGAGAGGGGAGGTAATAGGGATTCCCAGTCCCGAAATCAAAAATCAAAAATAATTAAACAAAACTCCCCCAGGAATGTTGTTGGTTTGGACGGTACCCGTGGATGCGGCTAGCCGTGGAGTGTGATTGTTGGTGGAGAGGGAGTAAACCTTTACTTTTACCGCTTGGGAACCGCCCCTAATTTGTTTAGCATGGAAGATATTGATAACTCTTGGTCGTGAAGTTGACAGGAAGGGTGTACCTCCCAAAATTATATCTATCTCTGTTTTAAAACTTTGAGCTCTGGCACCGCTGCAAATCCATGCTTCCCTCAGCGAAGGGACTATCTATTTACTTTTATGTTGAGTCATCACCTTCTCAAATAAGCGCCAGACCTGAGAGCACTATTGTCATCCTCATGCATTGTGTATAGTTGATGTTTGGTGCAGCATGAATGGATCTTTTCTACCATGAATTACAATGTTTAGTCGCTGCTTGAACTTTGGAGGTGCTCTGCATTTATATTTTGCGGTCTCAGAAAGGGCTAGCGAGATACCACTATTGTCATATTGTATCATGATTGTTTTGACAAAGTGTTGGTGCTTGAGATATCTTATTATTGCTCGCTAGTTGCTTATGTTATTGATATTAGTTAATATAATTTATAAGAGTTATTGTCGACATGGTTAGTCATAATCTTTGCTGAAAACCTGGGTGCTACTTAAGCATATATATGTAAACAAGAACAAAAGAGTTCATAAAAGTTTTTCTTTATCACTTTCAGTTTGTCAACTGAATTGCTCGAGGACAAGCAAAGGTTTAAGCTTGGGGGAGTTGATACGTCTCCAACGTATCTACTTTTCCTCACCCTTTTGCCCTTGTTTTGGACTCTAATTTGCATGATTTGAATGGAACTAACCCGGACTGACGTTGTTTTCAGTAGAATTACCATGGTGTTGTTTTTGTGCAGAAATAAAAGTTCTCGGAATGGAACGAATTTTTTTGGAGAATTATTTCAGAATATATGTGAATTATTGGAGTCAAAATCCACCGAAGAGGGGGGCAAGGGTGGCCAGCACCGACCAGGGTGCGCCAGGCCCCCTGGGCGTGCCCTGGTGGGTTGTGCCCACCTCGTGGCCCCACTGACCCTAATTCCGCCACTATAAATTCCTATTTTCGGAGAAAAAATCCAGGAGAAAGTTTCATCGCGTTTTACGATACGGAGCCGCCGCCACCTCCTGTTCTTCATCGGGGGGCCAGATCTGAAGCTCATTTGGGGCTCCGGAGTGGGGAATCTTCGGTCTTCGTCATAACCAACCCTTCTCCATCACCAATTCCATGATGCTCCCCACCGGGAGTGAGTAATTCCTTCGTAGGCTTGCTGGTCGGTGAGGAGTTGGATGAGATTAAGCATGTAATCGAGTTAGTTTTGTTAGGGCTTGATCCCTAGTATCCACTATGTTCTGAGATTGATGTTGCTATGACTTTGCTATGCCTAATGCTTGTCACTAGGGCCCGAGTGCCATGATTTCAGATCTGAACCGTTTATGTTATCATCTCTATATCTATGTTCTTGATCCGATCTTGCCTAGTCATATGCACCTATTATGTGTTATGATCCGTCAACCCCATCGTGACAATATTTGGGATACTTTGCGGTGATGACCGTAGTTTGAGGAGTTCATGTATTCACCATGTGTTAATGCTTTGTTCCGGTTCTCTATTAAAAGGAGGCCTTAATATCCCTTAGATTCCTTATGGACCCCGCTGCCATGGGAGGGTAGGAATAAAGATGTCATGCTTTGCATAAGCACTATTTACGGAATACATGCCTACATTACATTGATGAACTGGAGCTAGTTCTGTGTCGCCCTAGGTTATGACTGTTACATGATGAATATCATCCAACGAGTTACTGATCTAGTGCCTACGACCTTTTCCACTTATTGTTCTTGCTAAGTCACTATTGATGTTGCTGTTGTTCCAACTGCTACAAAACTATTGCTACTACTGTTACCGCTACTGTTACTATTGCTACTGCTACCGAAACTATCATATTACTGTGCTACTGATCACTTTGCTGCAGATATTTAATCTCCAGGTGTGGTTGAATTGACAACTCAACTGCTAATACTATCAAGTATTCTTTGGCTCCCCTTGCGTCGAATCTATAAATTTGGGTTGAATACTCTACCCTCGAAAACTGTTGCGATCCCCTATACTTGTGGGTTATCAATTACATCTTGTAGTTGATTACTATATGGTTTATTTGGTGGAAGATTATATGTTTAGATCCATTATGCTATTCAATACCCCTCCGATCTTGAGCATGATTATTATTTGTGAGTAGTTACCTTTGTTCTTGAGGTCACGGGAGAAGTCATGTTGCAAGTAATCATGTCAATTTGATATGTGTTCGATATTTTGATGATATGTATGTTGTGATTCCCTTAGTGGTGTCATGTGAACATCGAATACATGACACTTCACCATTCTTGGGCCTAAGGGAATGCATTGTGGAGTAGTTATTAGATGATGGGTTGCTACAGTGATAGAAGCTTAAACCCTAGTTTATGCGCTACTTCGTAAGGGGCTGATTTGGATCCAAACGTTTAATGCTATGGTTAGATTTTATCTTAATACTTTTCTCGTAGTTGGGGGTGCTTGCGAGGGGGTTAATCATAAGTGGGATGTTGTTCAAGTAAGAACAGCACCCAAGCACCTATCCACCCACATATCAAATTATCAAAGTAGCGAACACGAATCAAACCAACATGATAAAAGTGACTAGATGAAATTCCCGTGTACCCTCAAGAACACTTTGCCTATTACTAGAAACTGTTCTGGCCTGTCCTTTGCCACAAAAGGATTGAGCTACCTTGCTGCACTTTATTTACCGTTACCGTTACTTGCTCGTTACCAATTATCTTGCTATCAAACTATCTGTTACTTACAATTTTAGTGCTTGCTGAAAACCGCTTGTCATTTCCTTCCGCTCCTCGTTGGGTTCGACACTCTTACTTATCAAAAGGACTATGATTGATCCCCTATACTTGTGGGTCATAATCTCCCAGTTGCACTAGAGTCAATAATCTAGTTCACATCACCATGTGATTAACACCCAATGAGTTCTGAGGTTTGATCTTGTTTTGCTTGTGAGAGAGGTTTTAGTCAACGAGTCTGCAACATTCAGATCCATGTATACTTTGCAAATCTCTATGTCATATTGTAGATGCTACTACTACGCCCCACTTGGAGCTTTTCCAAATGTCTGCTCCACTATACGTATCCGGTTTGCTACTCAAAGTTATCCGGATCAGTGTCAAAGCTTGCATCGACGTAACCCTTTACAATGAACTCTTTATCACCTCCATAATCGAGAAACATTTCCTTAGTCCTCAAGTTACTAAGGATAATTTTGACCACTGTCCAGTGATCCACTCCTGGATTACTCTTGTACCCCCTTGCCAGACACGCGGCAAGGCACACATCAGGTGCGGTACACAACATGGCATACCGTATAGAGCCTACGGCTAAGGCATAGGGGACGACCTTCGTCCTTTCTCTTTCATTTGCCATGGTCGAGCTTTGAGTCCTGCTCAACTTCACACCTTACAAATCAGGCAAGAACTCCTTCTTTGACTGATCCATTTTGAACTCTTTCAAAATCTTGTCAAGGTATGTACTCATTGAAAGTCTTATCAGGCGTCTTGATCTATCTCTATAGATCTTGATGCCCAATATTTAAGTAGCTTTATCCAGGTCTTCCTTTGAAAAACTCCTTTAAAACAACCCTTTATGCTTTCCATAAATTCTACATTATTTCCGATCAACAATATGTCATCCACATATACTTATCAGAAATTCTATAGTGCTCCCACTCACTTTCTTGTAAATACAAGTTTCTTATAAACTTTGTATAAACCCAAAAGATTTGATTACCTCATCAAAGCCTATATTCCAACTTCGAGATGCTTGCTCCAGTCCATAGAAGGATCGCTGGAGCTTGCATACCTTTTAGCATCCTTAGGACCGACAAAACCTTCTGGTTGTATCACATACAACCTTTCCTCACGGAAACCGTTAAGGAAACTTTGTTTTGACATCCATCTGCCGGATTTCATAATCAAAAAATGCATCAACTGCTAACATAATTCCAACAGACATTAGCATCGCTATGGGTGAGAAAGTCTCATCGTAGTCAACTCCTTGAACTTGTCGAAAACCTCTTTGCGACAAGTCGAGCTTTATAAATGATGACATTTACCATCAGTGTTTTTCTTCTTCTTAAAGATCCATTTGTACTTAACGGCCTGACGTTCATCGGGCAAGTCTACCAAAGTCCATACTTTGTTTTCATACATGGATCCTATCTCGGACTTCATGGCTCCTAGCCATTTGTTGGAATCTGGGCCCACCATCGCTTCTTCATAGCTCGTAGGTTCACTGTTGTCTGACAACATGACCTCCAAGACAGGATCACCGTATCGCTCAGGGTAGTACGTGTCCTTGTCGACCTACGAGGTTCGGTAGTAACTTGATCCGAAGTTTCATGATCATAATCATTAGCTTCCTTTTCAAATGGTTTACACATCACAGGAACACCTTTCTGTGTTGCGCTACTTTTCCAATTCAAGTGAAGGTTCGACAACCTTATCATGTTCTACCTTCCTCCCACTCACTTCTTTCGAGAGAACATCCTTCTCTGGAAAGGATCCATTCTTGGCAACAAAGACCTTGCCTTCGGATCTGTGATAGAAGGTATATCCAAATGTTTCTTTAGGGTATCTTATGAAGATGTACTTTTCCGCTTTGGGTTTGAGCTTATCAGACATAAGTGTCGCATTCCCAAACTCTAAGAAACGACAGCTTAGGTTTCTGCCAAACCATAATTCATACGGTGTCATCTCAACGGATTTAGATGGTGCCCTATGAAAGTGAATGTAGTTGTCTCTAATGCATAACCCCAAAATGATAGTGGCAAATCCGTAAGAGACATCATAGTACGCACCATATCCAATGGAGCACGACTACGACGTTCGGACACACCACTACACTATGGTGTTCCAGGCGGCGTGAGCTGTGAAACAATTTTCACATTGTCTTAAGTTGCATACCAAACTCGTAACTCAGATATTCACCTCCACGATCATATCGTAGACATTTTATCTTCTTGTCATGATGATCTTCAACTTCACTCTGAAATTGCTTGAACTTTTCAAACATTTTAGACTTGTGTTTCATTAAGTAAATATACCCATATCTACTCAAATCATCAGTGAAGATAAGAAAATAACGATATCCGCCGCATGCTTCAACACTCATTTGGACCGCATACATCAACATGTATTATTTCCAATAAGTCACTTGCCCACTCCATCATATCGGAAAATGGGGTCTTAGTCATCTTGCCTATGAGGCATTGTCCGCATGTCTCAATCGATTCGAAATCGAGTGAGTCCAAAGATCCATCAGCATGGAGTTTCTTCATGCGCTTTACACAAATATGACCTTAGCGGCAGTGCCACAAGTATGTCCTATTGGGGAGCCCCCTCCCCTCTATATATAGGTGGAGGGGCATGGGGATCAGCCCCTCCAAGCCCTAGGGCGCAGCCAAGGGGGAGGAGTTGGACTCCTAGTCCAATTCCCTCCCTTTCCATACACAGGTGGACTTTCCACCTCTCCCAAGCCACATGGGCCATGAGGGACTTGTGCGCCTGGCCCAATAAGGCCAGGGCACCTCCCCTCAGCCCATACAAACCCTTGGGACGTGGTGGAACCCCTGGTGGACTTCCGGACTCCTCCGGAAGTTTTCGGAACCTTCTAGAAGCTTCCCGGTACAATACCGAAAAAACCCGAAACTTTTCCAGTAAACAAAATATGACTTCCCATATATAAATCTTTACCTCCGGACCATTCCGGAGCTCCTCGTGACTTCCAGGATCTCATCCGGGACTCCGAACAACATTCAATCACCAACATACATAACCCAATAATACTATATCGTCACCGAACGTTAAGCGTGCGGACCCTACGAGTTCGAGAATCATGTGGACATGACCGAGACACCTCTCCGGTCAATAACCAATAGCGGGACCTGGATGCCCATATTGGTTCCCACATATTCCATGAAGATCTTTACCGGTCGAACCATGATGTCAATGATTCAGTCAATCCCATATGCAATTCCCATATGCAATTCCCTTTGTCTAGCGGTATGTTACTTGCCCGAAATTCGATCTTCGGTATCTCCATACCTAGTTCAATATCGTTATAGGCAAGTCTCTTTACTCATTCCATAATACAAGATCCCGTGACTAACTCCTTAGTCACATTTCTTGCAAGCTTCTTGTCATGTTGTATTACCGAGTGGGCCCAGAGATACCTCTCCGTCATACGGAGTGACAAATCCCAGTATCGATCCACGCCAACCCAACAGACACCCTCGGAGATACCTATAGAGAACCTTTATAGTCACCCAGTTACGTTGTGATGTTTGATACACACAAGGCATTCCTCCGGTGTCAGGGAGTTGCATGATCTCATGGTCGTAGGAACAGATACTTGACATGGATAAAGCTGTAGCAATAAACTAGCACGATCAAATGTTATGCTTATGGTTAGGTATTGTCCTTCACATCATTCTCCTAATGATGTGATACCGTTATCAAATGACAACTCATCTCTATGGTCAGGAAACCTTGACCATCTTTGATCAACGAGCTAGTCTAGTAGAGGCTCACTAGGGACATAGCGTTGTCTATGTATCCACACATGCATCTGAGTTTACGATCGATACAATTATAGCATGGATAATAAAAAGATTATCATGAACAAGGAAATATGATAATAACCAATTTATTATTGCCTTTAGGGCATATTTCCAACAGACGCTTCATGGGAGTACCAGAAGACCCACAAGGGCCCCACAAGGCACCTCGGCGCGCCCGAAGGGGAGGGGGTGGCACGGCCAGGTACCTTGTGGTCCCCCTTGTGGCTCCTCTTCGCGTGATTCCAATGCCAAATTTCAATATATTCAAAAACCCCAAAAAGTTAACCTAGAACTTCCGCCTCGCTGCCGCAAGCCTATGTATCGAAGAAATCTCATCCGAAGCCCTTTCTGGTACCCTACCGGAGGGGAAAGTCATCACCGGAGGCCATCTTCATCATCCTGACGGTCTCCATGATAAGGAGGGAGTAGTTCACCCTCGGGATTGAGGGTATGTACCAGTAGCTATGTGTTTGATCTCTCTCTCTCTCTCTCTCTCTCTCTCTCTCTCTCTCTCTCTCTCTCTCGTGTTCTTGAGATGGCACGATCTTGATGTATCACGGGCTTTGTTAATATAGTTGGATCATATGGTGTTCTTCCCTCTCTATCTTGATGTGATGAATTGAGTCTTTCCCTTTGATACCTAGTTATGTTGGATTGAACACTTTGGATTTGAGAACACTTGATATATGTCTTGCATGTGGATACCCATGGTGACAATGGGGTGTTCTATTGATTCACTTGATATATGTTTTGGCAATCAACTTGCGGATCCCCGCGGTGACATTGGGGTAATCTATGCATATGGGTTGATACACGTTCTTGTCCTACTTTCTCCGATAGAAATCTTGGGGTACTCTTTGATCAGAAAGGCTAACTTTGAGGTGGTTTTACTACCTACAACAATTTTCATCTTAGGTTCTTCGCTAGATAGGAACTTTGGAGTGATTCTTTGTCGCACGTTGAGGTATGATTATATGATTCAATTATGTTAGCACTGTTGAGAGATTGCACTAGTGAAAGTATGAACCCTAGGCCTTGTTTCCAAGCATTGATATAACGTTTTGCTCGTTGTTTACTACTTGCTACCTTGTTGTTTTTATATTTTAAGATTACAAAAACCTATTTCTACCATCCATATTGCACTTGTATCACATCTCTTCATGAAACTAGTGCACCTATACAATTTGCCATTGTATTGGGTGTGTTGGGGACACAAGAGATTTCTTGTATTTGATTGCAGGGTTGTTTGAGAGAGACATCTTCGTCCTACACCCCCCATGGATTGATAAACCTTAGGTCATCCACTTGAGGGAAATTTGATGTTTTCCTACAAAACTCCGCGCTTGGAGGCCCAACACAAGTATACAAGAATAAAGTTGTGTAGTAGACATCAAGATCTTTTCTGGTGCCGTTGCCGGGGAGGTGAGTGCTTGAAGGTATATCTTTAGATCTTGCATTCGAATCTTTTAGTTTCTTGTTTTATTCACTAGTTTGGTTTTATAAAACAAAACTACAAAAAATGGAATTTAGGTTGTCTCATATACTTCATATTTATAATGTATTTCTTGAAAATGATGGATCGAAAAATTGTGCTCAAGTGCTAGATGAAGTTCAATAACATGTTTGGCATTAAACCCTTGAATGATGAGCATGATTGCAATGTTCGTAGTATGAATTCTTTGAATATTCATGATGCTAATTATATGCAAAGCCATAAGCTTGGGGATGCTATGTTTGATGAACATGATCTTTTTAGTCCCCCTACTTGTCATGATAATATTTACTATGATGATAGCATGCCTCCTATGTATGATGATTATATTGATGAAAGTGGATTTGGAAGAGTGTCAACTCTAGGTACTAATGATCCCAATATTTTGGAGGGTGTTGAATCTTATGGCAATAATTATGAAAGTGGATTTGGAGAGGTCATGACTTTATTTAATGATGATTCCACTATTTTGGAAGAGGTTTCAATTGATTATGACAACCAAGTTGTTATTTATGATGATTATTGTGATCACACTTATGATATAAAGAAGAATGATAACCATGAAACTTGTCATCATGATTTTAATGTTCAATTTGGTTATGTCAATCAAGTATCCCATGATAGTTATTTTGTTGAGTTCCTCCCACTATTATGTATGAGAATTTTTTTGCTTATGTGGAGAGTAATAAATTTTCTATGCTTGTGGATCATGAAAGGAATGCTTCATATGATATTTATATTGTTTAATTCCTTCATGAATAATGATGCTACTGAAAATTATTATGAGGGAGGAACATATGCTTGTAGGTATTGCAATAATATCAAGTTTCCTCTCCATGTGTTCAAAATGTTGAAGTTATGCTTGTTTTGCCTTCCTATGCAAGTTGATTCTTGCTACAATAAATTGTTTGCTTGAAAAGTAATGTTTTGTGTGTTCACATGATTAAGCTACTATAGAAATCATGTTTTGTGCCTTTTATTTCAATAATGTGCCAAGTGAAGCCTTTGGGATAGTGTGGATACTTGTTGATTTGATTCTGTGATAAAACATAAACTTTTGCCTCTAGTATAGAATTTGTCTGATTTTACCGGAGTGTCAAAATATTCTAAAATTTGTATACAATATTTCTATGTAAATTCTCTACGCTTTCCTAATTTTTCAGAATTTTTAGAGATAGGGAAATATGGTTTTAGTGCAGATCTTTACATATAGTTCTATTTTTTACAGATTCTGTTTTGCATGCATAGTTTGCTTGTTTTAAGTGTTCCCATAGCTTATATTTTGTTACATAAATTGTGGGAATGATAGAATACAATAGGCATTGTTTTAGAAAAATTATGAATCTTGTCTTGACAGTACCTAAGTGAATGATCTATTTTTATTACACTAACCCATCTCATGAGTTCCATTAAGTTTTGTGTGACTGAAGTTTTCGAGTTTTGGGTGAGTTATTGATATGAGGAAAATAAGGAGTGGAAATACCCTAAGCTTGGGGATTCCCAATGCACCCCAAGGTAATATTCAAGGAAGACTGAAGTGTCTAAGCTTGGGGATGCCCCAGAAGGCATCCCCTCTTTCGTCTTCAACACTATCGGTATATCTTACTTGGAGCTATATTTTTATTCGTCACATAATATGTGTTTTGCTTGGAGCGTCATTTTATTTTTTTCCTATGTTAGATGTTATTTATAATCATGTTTTTCAATAAAAAGTTTCAAGATTTTCCTTTAGGATGCTTGAATTGCATGTTTGATGTGTGCTGTAACAAAACAGAAACTTTTACTGTAGTGTTTGAATTTTGATATCTTACTGGAACATTAAAAATTTCTGAAATTTTTACACAGTACTTTCATACAAATTATATATTATTTCCTAAATTTTCAGAATTTTTTGAGTTACAAAAGTACACCTTTTGAATTAATTCCTACAGACTGTCCTGTTTAGATAGATTGCTGTCATAGTTTTGTTATCTACTTATCCTATAGATTCCATAGCTTATATTGGTAGATATAAATTGTGGAAATGATAGTAAACAATAGATAATGTTTGAAAATTATTATGCAACTTGTCTTGGCAGTACATAAAGTGTTGATTTATTCTTATGTGCACTAACCTATATCACGAGTTCTTGTCAAGTTTTGTGTGGATGAAGCTTTTAAGATTTAGGAAACCATGATATGAGATGAATTAACGAGACACAAAACCCAAGATTAGGGATGCCCAAGTCTCCCCAAGTAAATATTACAAGAAGTCTCAAGCATCTAAGCTTGGGGATGCCACGTTAGGCATTGATGTCTACTACGCAACCTTCTTCTTGTAGAATCGTGTTGGGCCTCCAAGCGCAGAGTTTTGTAGGACAGTAGCAAATTTCCCTCAAGTGGATGACCTAAGGTTTATAAATCCATGGGAGGCATAGGATGAAGATGGTCTCTCTCAAACAACCCTGCAATCAAATAACAAAGAGTCTCTTGTGTCCCCAACACACCCAATACAATGGCAAATTGTATAGGTGCACTAGTTCGGCGAAGAGATGGTGATACAAGTGCAATATGGATGGTAGATATAGGTTTTTGTAATCTGAAAATATAAAAACAGCAAGGTAACTAATGATAAAAGTGAGCACAAACGGTATTGCAAGGCTTGAAAACAAGGCCTAGGGTTCATACTTTCACTAGTGCAAGTTCTCTCAACAATACTGACATAGTTGAATCATATGTAAATCCCTCACGTGCGACAAAGAGTTCACTCCAAAGTCACAAATAGCGGAGAACAAACGAAGAAATTATTGTAGGGTACGAAACCACCTCAAAGTTATCTTTTCCGATCAATCTTATGAGCTATCCCTATAAGTGTCACGAACAGCCCTAGAGTTCGTACTAAAATAACACCTTAAGATACACATCAACCAAAACCCTAATGTCACCTAGATACTCCAATGTCACCACGAGTACCCATGGGCTTGATTATACGATATGCATCACACAATTTCAGATTCATCATGTTCAATCCAACACAAAGAACTTCAAAGAGTGCCCCAAAGTTTCTACCGGAGAGTCAAGACGAAAACGTGTGCCAACCCCTATGCATAGATTCCCAAGGTCACGTAACCCGCAAGTTGATCACCAAAACATACATCAAGTGGATCAATAGAACATCCCATTGTCACCATGGATATGTTGGGGAACGTTGCATTGGAAACAAAAAATTTCCTACGCACACACAAGATCTATCCATGGTGATGAGCATCTACGAGAGGGAGAGTGAATCCACATACCCTTGTAGATCGCTAAGCGGAAGCGTTAAGAAACGCGGTTGATGTAGTCAAACGTCTCCGCGATCCAAATCGCAAGTCGTCCCTCGATCCGATCACGAACTAGTGCCGAACGGACGGCACCTCCGCGTTCAACACACGTACGGCTTGATGACGCCTTCACCTCCTCGATCCAGCGAGCGATGATGAAGTAGTAGATGAGTTCCGACAGCACGACGGCGTGGTGATGGTGGTGAGGAACAATCTCTGCAGGGCTTCGCCAAGCACTACGGAGATTATGACGGGAGAACTAGAAGGTTAGGGTTGCCGACACACGGCTTGGGAAATCTTGATGTGTCCCGTGTGTTAGCCCTGCCCCTCTATTTATATGTTGAGCCCTGGGGTCTAAACTTGGAGAGAAAGCCTCCACAAGGTCGGTTTCGCCCGCACAAGGTCGGTTTGGCCCGCACGGAAAGAGTCTAACTCGGATTCCAGCAGTATCGCGTACAAGCGGTAGTACCGCTCCCGAGCGGTAG
The DNA here is from genome assembly GCA_039707655.1 of Elymus sibiricus. Classification (NCBI taxonomy): domain Eukaryota; kingdom Viridiplantae; phylum Streptophyta; class Magnoliopsida; order Poales; family Poaceae; genus Elymus; species Elymus sibiricus. Next base: position 416,794,835 of record CM077675.1, read on the forward strand.
TACCGCTTGAGCGGTAGTACCGCTTTCACATGAGCGGTAGTACCGCTTACGCGGTAGTACTGCCTTACCAGCGGTAGTACCGCTTAAGGCAGCAGCAAAACTTCCTTTTGCACTTTCCAATACCTCGTGGGCTTTACCCCTTTGGCTCATATAAAGTGTTGCTGCACCCGAACACTTCGGTAAACATCCGGAACTCCTTCCGATGAATTCCGGAACCCTTCCGGATATCAAAACACTATTATCACATATATCAATCTTTACCTCCGGACTCTTCCGGAGTTCCTCGTCATGTCCGGTATCTTATCCGGGACTCCGAACAACCTTCGGTCACCAACAAAATAACTCAACTATACTAATCGTCACCAAACGTTAAGTGTGTAGACCCTGCGGGTTCGAGAACTATGTAGACATGACCGAGACACCTCTACGATCAATAACCAATAGCGGGACCTGGATGCCCATATTGGTTCCTACATATTCTACGAAGATCTTTATCGGTCGAACCTCTATGTCAAGGATTCAGTTAATCCCGTATGCTGTTCCCTTTGTTCTTCGGTATGTTACTTGCCCGAGATTCGATCGTCAGTATCTCTATACCTAGTTCAATCTCGTTACCGGCAAGTCTCTTTACTCGTTCCGTAATACAAGATCTCGTGGCTAACACTTTAGTCACATTGCTTGCAAGGCTCATTGTGATGTTGTATTACCGAGTGGGCCCTGCGATATCTCTTCGTCACACGGAGTAACAAATCCCAGTCTTGATCCATGCCAACCCAACAGACACCCTTGGATGTACCTGTAGAGCACCTTTATAGTCACCCAGTTACGTTGCGACGTTTGATACACACAAGGTACTCTCCGATGTCAGGGAGTTGCATGATCTCATGGTCATAGGAACAGATACTTGACATGCAGAAAACAATAGCAATAAACTGACACGATCATATGCTACGTTCGTAGTTTGGGTCTTGTCCATCACATCATTCTCCTAATGATGTGATCCCATTATCAAATGACATCTCATATCTATGGCTAGGAAACCTTAACCATCTTTGATCAACGAGCTAGTTAACTAGAGGCTTACTAGGGACAGAGTGTTGTCTATGTACCCACACATGTATTTGAGTTTCCAATCAATACAATTATAGCATGGATAATAAACGATTATCATGAACAAGGAAATATAACAATAACTAATTTATTATTGCCTCTAGGGCATATTTCCAACAGTCTCCCACTTGCACTAGAGTCAATAATCTAGTTCACATCACTATGTGATTTACATTGTAATGAATCGAACACCCATGCAGTTCTGGTGTTGTTCATGTTTAGCCCTTGGAAGAGGTTTAGTCATCGGATCTGCAACATTCAGATCCGTGTGTACTTTGCAAATATTTATGTCGTCCTCCTTGATGTAATCGCGGATGGAATTGAAACGTCGCTTTATGTGTCTGGTCCTCTTGTGAAATCTTGGTTCCTTGGCTAGAGCAATGGCACCAGTATTATCACAAAACAGAGTCATTGGGTTAAGCGCATTAGGCACTACTCCAAGATCTGTCATGAACTCCTTCATCCAGACATGTTCCTTCGCCGCCTCCGAGGCAGCGATGTACTCCGCTTCGCATGTAGAATCAGCTACCACGCTTTGCTTGGAACTGCACCAGCTAACCGCACCCCCATTAAGAATAAATACGTATCCGGTTTGTGACTTAGAGTCATCCGGATCAGTGTCAAAGCTTGCATCGACGTAACCCTTTACGACGAGCTCTTGATCACCTCCATAAACGAGAAACATGTCCTTAGTCCTTTTCAGGTACTTTAGGATATTCTTGACCGTCGTCCAGTTTTCCATTCCTGGATCACTTTGAAACCTTCCGACCATACTTATGGCAAGGCTGACATCGGGTCTTGTGCACAGCATTGCATACATGATAGAGCCTATGGCTGAAGCATAGGGGATGACACTCATCTTTTCTCTATCTTCTGCAGTCACTGGGCATTGAGTCTTACTCAACTTCACACCTTGCAATACAGGCAAGAACCCCTTCTTGGACTGATCCATTTTGAACTTCTTCAAAACTTTGTCAAGGTATGTGCTTTGTGAAAGTCCTATTAAGCGTCTCGATCTATCTCTATAGATCTTGATGCCTAATATGAAAGCAGCTTCTCCTAGGTCCTTCATTGAAAAACTCTTGTTCAAATATTCCTTCACGCTTTCCAACATTTCTATATTGTTTCCAATCAGTAATATGTCATCCACATATAATATTAGAAACGCTATAGAGCTCCCACTCACTTTCTTGTAAATACAAGCTTCTCCGTAAACTTGTACAAACTCGAACGCTTTGATCACCTCATCAAAGCGAAGATTCCAACTCTGAGATGCTTGCACCAGTACATAAATGGATCGCTGGAGTTTGCAAACTTTGTCAGCATTCTCTGGATCGACAAAACCTTCTGCTTGCATCATATACAACTCTTCCTTAAGGAAACCGTTAAGGAACGCTGTTTTGACATCCATCTGCCAAATTTCATAATCGAAAAAGGCAGCTATTGCTAACATGATTCTGACGGACTTAAGCATCGCTACGGGTGAGAAGGTCTCATCGTAGTCAACTCCTTGAACTTGTGAAAAACCCTTTGCCACAAGTCGAGCTTTATAGACGGTGACATTACCGTCCGCGTTCGTCTTCCTCTTAAAGATCCATTTGTTTCAAATGGCCTTACGCCCTTCAGGTAATACTTCCAAAGTCCACACTTTGTTTTCATACATGGATCCCATCTCGGATTTCATGGCCTCTAACCACTTCTCGGAATCCGGGCTCATCATCGCTTCCCCATAGCTCGTAGGTTCATCGTTGTCCAACAACATGACCTCTAAGACAGGGTTGCCGTGCCACTCAGGAGCAGTACGCGTCCTTGTCGACCTACGAGGTTCGATAGCAACTTGATCCAAAGCTTCATGATCATCATCATTAACTTCCTCTTCAGCTGATGTAGGCTCTACAAAAACATCTTTCTGTGCTGCGCTACTTTCAGGTTGACATAATGGTTCAACAACCTCATCAAGTTCTATCTTCCTCCCACTCAATTCTTTTGAGAGAAACTCTTTCTCAAGAAATGTTCCGTTTTTAGCGACAAACACTTTGCCTTTGGATCTGAAGTAGAAGGTATACCCAACTGTCTCTTTTGGGTATCCTATGAAGACGCATTTCTCCGCTTTGGGTTCCAGCTTTTCAGGCTGAAGCTTTTTGACATAAGCATCACATCCCCAAACTTTAAGAAACGACAGCTTTGGCTTCTTGCCAAACCAAAGTTCATATGGCGTCGTCTCAACGGATTTCGATGGTGCCCTATTTAAAGTGAATGCAGCTGTCTCTAATGCATAACCGCAAAACGATAGTGGCAAATCGGCAAGAGACATCATAGATCGCACCATATCCAATAAGGTTCGATTACGACGTTCGGACACACCATTACGTTGTGGTGTTCCAGGCGGTGTCAATTGTGAAACAATTCCACACTGGCTTAAGTGACTGCCAAACTCATAACTCAGATATTCTCCTCCTCGATCAGATCATAGGAATTTAATCTTCTTGTTACGATGATTCTCAACTTCACTCTGAAATTGTTTGAACTTTTCAAATGTTTCAGACTTGTGTTTCATTAAGTAAATATACCCATATCTACTTAAGTCATCAGTGAAGGTGAGAAAGTAACGATAACCACCGCGCGCCTCAATGCTCATCGGACCGCACACATCAGTATGTATGATTTCCAACAAGTCACTTGCCCGTTCCATTGTTCCAGAGAATGGCGTTTTAGTCATCTTGCCCATGAGGCATGGCTCACATGTGTCAAGTGATTCAAAATCAAGTGACTCTAAAAGTCCATCAGCATGGAGCTGCCTCATGCGTTTTACACCAATAAGACCTAAACGGCAGTGCCACAAGAAAGTGGTATTATCATTATCAATTTTACATATTTTGGCATCAATGTTATGAATATGTGTATCATTACTATCGAGATTCAATAAGAATAAAGCACCGGCATGATCTCCATCGTCACTGGCATGACACCATGATCTTCATCATCTTGATCTCCATCAACATGTCGCCATAAGGTTGTCGCGCCGACTGTTGCTTCCACGACTATTGCTAACTCATAGCGATAAAGTAAAGCAAAACGGCGAAAATAATTAAAGACAACTCTATGGCTCCTGCCAGTTGCCGTACTCATCGACATGCAAGTCATGATATTCTATACAACACATGATCATCTCATACATCACATATATCTCATCATGTAATTGGCCATATCACATCACAACATACCCTGCAAAAACAAGTTAGACGTCCTCTAATTGTTGTTGCAAGTTTTACGTGGCTGCTACGGGTTTGCAAGAACCGTTCTTACCTACGCAAAACCACAACGTGGTGTAGTGATTGCTTTTTGATCTTCTAAAAGAACCCTCTTCATTGAAATCGATTCAACTAAAGTGAGAGAGACAGACACCCGCTAGCCATCTTTATGCAACGAAGTTACATGTCAGTGAAGGAACCGGTCTCTCATAAGCGTACGAGTAATGTTGGTCCGGGCCGCTTCATCTCACAATACCGCCGAATCAAGTATCAACTAGTAACGGCAAGCAATATGTATACACCCACGCCCACAACTCGTTTGTGTTCTACTCGAGATCTCATCTACGCATAGACCTAGCTCAGATGCCACTGTTGGGGAACGTTGCATGGGAAACAAAAAATTTCCTACGCACACACAAGATCTATCCATGGTGATGAGCATCTACGAGAGGGATCGTGAATCTACATACCCTTGTAGATCGCTAAGCGGAAGCGTTAAGAAACGCGGTTGATGTAGTCGAACGTCTCCGCGATCCAAATCGCAAGTCGTCCCTCGATCCGATCACGAACTAGTGCCGAACGGACGTCACCTCCGCGTTCAACACACGTACGGCTTGATGACGCCTTCACCTCCTCGATCCAGCGAGCGATGATGAAGTAGTAGATGAGTTCCGGCAGCACGACGGCGTGGTGATGGTGGTGAGGAACAATCTCTGTAGGGCTTCGCCAAGCACTACGGAGATTATGACGGGAGAACTAGAAGGTTAGGGTTGCCGACACACGGCTTGGGAAATCTTGATGTGTCCCGTGTGTTAGCCCTGCCCCTCTATTTATATGTTGAGCCCTGGGGTCTAAACTTGGAGAGAAAACCTCCACAAGGTCGGTTTCGCCCGCACAAGGTCGGTTTGGCCCGCACGGAAAGAGTCTAACTCGGATTCCAGCAGTATCGCATACAAGCGGTAGTACCGCTCACGAGCGGTAGTACCGCTTGAGCGGTAGTACCGCTTTCACATGAGCGGTAGTACCGCTTACGCGGTAGTACTGCCTTACCAGCGGTAGTACCGCTTAAGGCAGCAGCAAAACTTCCTTTTGCACTTTCCAATACCTCGTGGGCTTTACCCCTTTGGCTCATATAAAGTGTTGCTGCACCCAAACACTTCGGTAAATATCCGGAACTGTAACACCCCAAAATTTTAATTTGGATTTTTCCAGCAAATTCTTTATTTGATCTTTTTGAGGAGGTTATTTGAATTTTTCATTTTCTCAAAAGAAGATTCTTCTGAAAACTGTTGTTGAAAATTATTTTGAGATCTTCCTCAGATAAGGTTCTGGTCTTAAGGATATTCTATTTCTTCGGATTTTTGTCATCAACATTTCTCTGGAGTATTTTTAATATTTTTAAAGAATTCTTTTATTGGTATTATTCTTTTCCCTTCTAAAAAGAGGATTCTTATCTCTCTTATTATAAACCATTTTAAAAAAAATTCTTCCCAAAAACCCCTCTCCTACTTTGGATCTAGTCAATAATCAAATTCCAGTAGGTTTCAACCTCTTATATATTTTCTTTCTATTTATTTCTCCCAAAAATATTTTTCTGTCATTTTCTGGCACTCCTTTGGTTTACAAAGGAAGTACCAGTTTTCTTTGAGATCTGGTCCCAAGAAAATTATCCTAGCTTGTCTTTAGTACCCTAAACCAAGATCTCCAAAAACATCCAGATCCATAGTTCAAAATTTTCAAAATTTGGCCACTGCAAGTTTGGACCAAGTTTACTGTTTTGAGTGAAATTCATGTTTATTCTTCTCCACAAATTCTGAGATAATTCAGGTAGCCTCTAGTTGCATCAAGACTTCACCCCTCCAATTTTCAGCCCAAGAAAACTTTCCTGCAATCGTGCAGCATTTCATCGAGCACGTGGTGAACAGTCTGGTTCAGACAAATTCAGAGAACTGAAACTGTCAGTGTCGTTTTCTTCAGTCGATCGTCGTCAATCTCGCCAGTTCTTCGCTTGGCCTCTTGCTCACTGCTCCTCCTCCTTATCCTTGCGCCGCACGGTCATTTGGCTGGACGTGGGTGTCGGTGCTGAGCCGTCCCATCGTCTCCGGCGAGTGCAGCAACGACAGAGCCTCCCGCCTCGGCCGTCAGACGAGCTCAGCGAAGATCACCGAAATCCAGCACCGCCCAAGCCTCCTCAAGCTTCCGCGTGGCCATCTTATCCTTAGAGCGTGCTAAGGGACACTCGCCGTGGCCTGAGACGCGCAGAGCACGCTCCCTGCCGCCGACGAGCCCGTGAGGCCATTCCGTCGCGTTTCCGAGCTCCCGGCCAAATTAGACCAAGTTTATGCTTTGAATGGAACCTGGGGTCGAATCCGAAGCTGCCGACATCTGCTAATCGCCTGCTAAGCCACTGCCTCGCCGTAATTGCTCGCCGGACTTATCCCGTTCTCGGGTACCTCTTCGATTCCGGCTATAAATAGAGCCCCAGCCCCTCCTCTCACTCCAGCACATCTCCTCCCACTCCCATAGCTCCGCCAATCACGCCAGAGGGACGCGGGGAAGCCTTCTTCTCCAACTCCGGCCACCCCGATCCGCCTCGGGCTTCTGGTCGATTCACTCTGGTCCGAGCCTCCCCGCCTCCCAAATTCTGTCAGTACCCCACTTATCCACCACCCGTTCTGACCCCCACTTCAATTCGGTGTTAGGTGAGCTCCTAGGGGAGATCCATCCTCACCCGACGCCGCCGTCCGCCGGAGAGGAGCTGGTCGTCGCCGTGAAGCTCTCCGTCGACTGCTTCCTCCACTCATCGACGCGGACCACTCTCCTGAACACGACGGTACTCTCCTTTTCCCCTATCTTGCCGTGGTTCGTCGCCGGCGATCACCGGAAGCTCTCTGGCGCCGGTGACCTGTTTTCAAACCTGACAAGGGGCCCCGCCTGTCAGCCTCTCTGTTATTATTTCGAATCGTTTTCTGTTGGCGTATTCGGGCCGAATGCGTCTTCCCTTCGGGCTGGCGTAAAGCGCCCGAAACGTTTTCTGTTTTCTCAGTCTAGCCCCTGGAAAGATTCCTGTTCATTACAGATGGGTCCCTGGACTCATTTTCTTTATAACTTTTAAACTAAAAATGATTTTTAGTTGATTCCTTTTCTGTCACCTTTATTTTTCTGTCTAGTTTTTTATAGTATTTATTTGAAAAATATTTGGGACAACTTTCTGTCACGCGCGGTATTTACGTTAGAATTCGTACTTGTGAATTTCGTAGATACCGAGGAGGGAGCCGGTGCCGTCAACTTCACCGAGTTAGACTCCGACTATTCCGAACCAGGCAAGCATGTTTGAACCTTTGATATGATGAGTGTTTTGCATGTTTGCTTGCATGATGTTTTGCATTGCATGTTTATGGAAGCATATGAAGTATGTTATATTTCATGCATGATGGGTTGCAAGTGAGCCACAAAAACTTGATGAGATTGAGACAACCTAGTCATGTTGTGGCATGATAGGTTGCACTCCGGTATTGTTGGAGCATGCCGGTATTAACAAGAAACTGTTTTAACTCCAGTATTGACCTAGATCGAGTCTTGTCCCCGTTCACCTTCTTTTCGTGCTGCCACATGTTTTCTGCAAAGAATACGGTTTAGTAGGATGCAAACCTGTTTCCATGTACACACCAAGTAGAGGGGCCGTGATGAAGGTACCATGGCCCTGGATAAAGCCAGTCATCCGGTCAGGGGGCATGGGTGTTTCCGGTCCGGGACCGAGAGGGGGGCACCCCTTAGAGCGCGCGAATATAAATTTGATCCCATGCTAATCGAGGTTGGAGCCTCCCCGTCTTAAGGTTTTTCCTGAACGTTGCCTAGGGTGATTCCTGGCAACAGGAGGTTAAAATGGGTGTGTACTGGTCAGATGTGTTTTCTTCTAAAATACCATAGACGGAACTAGTCCTTTGTGACTACTGAAATCCGTCGGCTGTGGGTAAAGAGTACAACCTCTGCAGAGTCAAAACTATTCGAGTAGCCGTGTCCACGGTCAAGGACGTTGGTTGACAGGTCAAGTGTCGGTCTCAGTGTCAGTCTCTGGAGAACTAATATGTTAAACAACAGAAGTAAATTGGCTGAATATTATTTCTGTGGATGGACTAACCTGTTTATTTTGCCGGGTATTCCTTGGGATGGTGCTACCTCCTGGATTACTCGTATTTCTGAATGTTACTAATATAAGCCCTCGCTGTGATGTCGCGCAGACGTCCGCCTGTGGCATTTCTGTTATTTACTTTTCATATAAGCCCTCGCTGTGATGTCGCGCAGACGTCCGCCTGTGGCATTGCTGTTATTTACTTTTCATATAAGCCCTCGCTGTGATGTCGCGCAGACGTCCGCCTGTGGCATTGTTGTTATTTACTTTTCATATAAGCCCTTTATGTGATGTCGCTCAGACGTCCGACTGTGGCATTCTTGTTACTTTAAATTTTGGCATAAGCCCTTTATGAGGTGTCGCCCAGACGCCCGACTGAGGCATGTCTTTTATTTCTTACCTTTCGAGGCGTCGCTTCAGACACCCGATCGGTCTTCTTCTTATTTTATTGGGACTTCGGGAGGACTACCGCCCGACTTCCTTTTTATTTTCCTGCAGTGCATATTTAATGTTTGTGTGTGCTTTACTAACCTGCTCATGTCCATCATGTTTACATTTGTTATATCTTATGTCCAAACTGTTTGCGAGTACAGCCAAAGTACTCACGGGCTTTGCCCCTGGCTATTGTTTTGGCCAGATGTTGATGAAGGCGATCTTATGGATGAAGAGTACGATAGCGAGTCCGACGCCTAGAGGAGTTCCAGTCAGTCTCTTGTGATCCTGGAGTTTTGTCATGCGCTTTATATATGCTTCCGCTACCCCAAATAAATCATCGAGCCTCACTCTGACGCTTGATGAGCTGTAGGATATTCAGAGCTATGTCACTACTCCACTGTGACATATCCACCACTCTTTTATTTCGCGAGTCAGTAGTATGCCACCACCCCCTTTATGTCATATCCGCCCTTATGTGTAATAGGGGCGCGCTTGTAATATATTGTTGAGCAACCTCAGCTCAACCTTGTAATATATTCAGTACTACTGGACTGTTGTATCAAGGAATTGTCTACCAGTAAGAAGGATTTTCTGTACTGGCCGGACTTTCAGGACGGTTTCTCAATAAATGTTTTTGTTGGAAAACCGGCCCTGACAACCTTGGTACCAGAGCCAGGCTGACTGTAGAAAGCCACTAGGTGCGATCGCTAATCGGTTATTAGCGTAGTTTAATTTAGCATTGTGCACCTGCCATCCTAGCCACCGCACGCCGTCTGCCTACCACTGAGGAGTTTGACCAAGTCATTGCTCCTACCCCGGTTAGTGCTGCACCACCTGCTACGCCCGCACCAACTCCGCAGCCCAGCACTCCGCGCCTAGAGCCTATTCTTGAGGAGGAGGTTGAGTCTCCAGCACCTCTGGAACTTACCCTCGGCAGGTCGAGGGAGATTTTCACCATCTTCGAGTGAGTGCGCCAAGCAGTGTTGTGTTGTGTAGCAGTTTGTATGATATGTTTATATGTACATAGGCTTGGAGAGAAGTAGTTTGTTTGCGCATCATGTAGGATGTGGAGAAGTGCACTAGCCTAAATAACATGTCAGGACTGTGTACGCGCATCCTGAGTGATATGATGTATAATTATGCTTGCTTGTAAGATATGTACTGAGCGGTCCTTCTCCGTGCGCAATCGACTATTTTCTTGAAAAATCTTGAGTATTTGAATTTTTGCCTCTGCAAAATTATTTATTTTGCCATTCGGATTTTTCTCATGGGTTTTGCAAAATAATACCCTAGAGTGGAAATGCCTCGTCCCTGGACTCGTTCTATGCCAAGTCCGCCAGAAGAAAATTATGGTACCCAGTCAGGCAACAATTTTGCACAGGGTCAGTCTAGTCAGCAAAACAGTGAAGCAGCATTTTCTCAAGTCTGTCGTCTGTATGAGCAAAGCCAGCAGCAGCATCAGGAAATGATGAATCATATTATCAATATGGGAAATCACCGCGAACCATACCAGCAGCATTCCAAATTATCTGAGCTACAAAAGACACGTTCCCCAACTTTCTCTCACACTGATAAACCTCTTGAGGCCGATGATTGGCTTCGAGACATTGAGAGGAAACTAATTATTGCTCAATGTTCGGACCGTGAGAAGGTACTTTATGCACCTCACTACCTTACTGGAGCAGCTGCATCATGGTGGGAAAATTTCCTACACATGCACCCCAATGAAAACAACATCACCTGGGAGGAATTTAAGGAAAATTTTCGTGGGGCGCATATTCCTAAAAGTGTTATGAAGATCAAGAAAAGGGAGTTTGATGACCTCAAGCAGAGAACCATGACAGTGACTGAGTACAACAGTCAGTTTACGCAATTATCTCGCTATGCCAATGAAGAACATATGACTGAAGATAAAAAGATGGAAAAATTTCTGGACGGTCTGACACCGGCACTAAAATGCCAACTGGTCGTTCACACCTTCCCAGATTTCAAGACACTTGTGGACAAGGCCATTACACTGGAAAATGAGCGTCGCAGCTTGGATGATTTTCGCAAGCGCAAAAGGGACAAGACTGCTCATTCTCGCAACATCAAGAACAAGAATGATCTCCAGAAAAATGGGGCAAACAAATCCTCAACTAATGTTTCGCGCCCAAATAAAAATTTCCATGCAAGGGACAAGGAATTTACGTATCGCCCAGGCGTTACCTGTTTCGCCTGTGGAGAAGAAGGACATTATGCCAGGCAGTGTCCAAAGCCAAGAAACTCGGCCCCCAAGCCGAACAACAATGGAAATAATTCAGCTCCCAAGCGCAACAATTTCAACCCCAATAACAACCACAGGAAGGGTCACGTGAACCATGTGACCAAGGATGGAGCACAGAATGCCCCAGATATCGTACTCGGTACGTTCCCTGTCAACACAATACCTGCCACGGTTTTGTTTGATTCTGGAGCTTCTCACTCGTTCATTTCCAAGAAATTTGCTTTGCAACATGATTTTCCGATTCTTCCTTTGAAAAATTCTATGACTATCAAGTCCCCCGGGATTAAGCAAATCACTCAAAGTTACTGCCAAGGTGTGGTTATTGAAATCGAAGGATTGAAATTTTGGGCAAATCTCATTGTATTGGAAAATAAAGGATTGGATGTTATTCTTGGAATGGATTGGTTAGCAACAAATAAAGGTTTTATTGACTGCTTCAATCGGACAGTGACTCTCACTCATCATCACGGGAAGACCATAAGAATTGCAGCTCAAGAAAGACCAATATCACTTCAACCAAGATTGAACAAGATAGATATTTCTGAACTAAGTAAAGTTCCGGTGGTTTGTGAATTTCCAGATGTATTTCCAGGAGAGCTACCAGGTATGCCACCAGACCGTGAAATAGAGTTCATCATTGAACTAGCACCTGGCACCGAACCTATCTACAAGAAACCATACAAAATGGCACCATCTGAGTTGGTAGAATTAAAGAAGCAAATAAAAGAATTACTGGACAAAGGTTATATCAGGCCCAGCTCCTCACCTTGGGGATCACCAGTATTATTTGCCAAGAAAAGAGATGGAACTCTGAGACTATGTGTGGACTATCGAGCCCTGAACATGGTCACCATCAAAAATAAATATCCACTGCCGCGAATAAATGATTTATTTGACCAGCTCGCACAAGCCAAGGTTTTCTCAAAAATTGATTTGAGGTCAGGATATCATCAATTAAAAATACGGACAGAAGATATTCCAAAGACAGCATTCACTTCCCGATACGGTTTATATGAATTTACAGTGATGCCGTTCGGACTGACAAATGCTCCTGCATATTTTGTGCATCTCATGAACAAGGTATTTATGAGATATATGGACAAATTTGTTGTGGTGTTCATTGATGATATTTTGGTATATTCCAAGACACCGGAAGAACATGCTGAACATCTCAGAATTGTACTGGAAGAACTAAGGAAACATCAATTGTACGCCAAATTCAGCAAATGTGAATTTTGGTTAAAACAAGTTGGTTTTCTAGGCCACATACTAAACCAAGAAGGTGTTGCCGTGGACCCAGAAAAGGTCAAGGCCGTACTTGAGTGGAAACAACCAGCCAACGTAACAGACGTTCGAAGTTTTCTGGGAATGGCTGGATATTACAGAAGATTTATTGAGGGATTTTCCACTATAGCAAAACCTATGACCCAACTACTCAAGAAGGATAAGAAGTTCGAATGGACTGATGCCTGCGAGAAAAGTTTTCAAGAGTTAAAGAAGAAATTAACAACAGCACCAGTTTTGGTCATACCAGACATACACAAAATTTTTGAAGTATATTGCGATGCGTCCAGGAAAGGTCTTGGATGTGTAGTGATGCAAGATGGTAAAGTGGTCGCTTATGCTTCAAGACAACTCCGACGACACGAAGAAAATTATCCTACCCATGACTTGGAGTTAGCAGCAGTAATACACGCACTCAAGGAGTGGCGACATTTTCTGCTTGGAAACCGTTGTGAAATATATACGGACCATAAAAGTCTCAAATATATCTTCACACAGCCAGAACTAAATTTACGACAACGACGCTGGTTGGAATTAGTGAAAGATTATGATGTTGGGATTCACTACCATCCAGGCAAGGCCAACGTCGTAGAAGATGCTCTCAGTAGGAACCCAAGCTCAAGCAGCGGCAGTATACAGAATTTGAGGCCTGAATTTCAGCAGGAATTTGCAAGACTCAACATGGTTTTGGTCACCGAAGGCACTGTGGCAAATTTGGAAATTCAGCCCATCCTGATGGAACAGATTAAAGAAGCTCAACACGGACACCCAAGCATTGAAGGCATAAAAAGAAAAGTGAATGTGGGCAAGGCCTCAGAATTTGTCATAGACGACAAGGGAATATTACGATACGGAAACAGACTATGCGTACCAGATATAAAGGACCTCAAACAACAAATTTTAGCTGAAGTCCACACCGCTCCATATTCAATCCACCCAGGAGGAACCAAAATGTACAAGGACATACAGGAAAATTTTTGGTGGCACGGTATGAAAAGGGATATAGCCACGTTCATTGCATGTTGTGATTCATGCCAACGCATTAAAGCCGAGCACCAAAAACCAGCAGGTTTATTACAGCCAAATAAAATACCCGAATGGAAGTGGGATGATATTGGAATGGATTTTATTGTCGGGCTACCCCGGTCACGACGCGGAAACGATGCCATATGGGTCATCACCGACAGGTTAACCAAAGTGGCACATTTTATTCCAGTAAAGACAACCCACACCACACAGAAGCTTGCCAGACTTTATCTCAACCGTATTGTCTGTTTACATGGTGTTCCAAAGACTATAATATCCGACAGAGGAACACAATTCGTCTCCAGATTTTGGGATCATTTACAACAAGCTCTGGGAACTCAACTATTATTCAGTACCGCATATCACCCCCAGACTGGAGGACAGACTGAACGTGTGAACCAAATTCTAGAGGACATGCTAAGGGCATGTGTTCTCACTTATGGAACCAGTTGGGAAGAAAGCTTGCCATACGCTGAGTTCGCGTATAATAACAGTTACCAAGCCAGTCTACAGATGGCACCTTTTGAAACCTTATATGGGCGAAGATGCCGTACACCATTAAATTGGTCAGAGACAGGAGACAGCCGTATCTTCGGTCCAGATATGCTCAAGGAGGCCGAGGAAAAAGTTAAACAAATCAGGGATCGACTCAAGACAGCACAGAGCCGACAGAAGAGTTATTACGATCCGAAGCATCGAGAAATCAGTTTTGAACCCGGTGATTACGTATACCTACGAGTGTCCCCAATGAGGGGCCTGCAAAGATTCAAAGTCAAAGGAAAACTGGCACCGCGGTTTATTGGACCTTTCCGTATACTCGCACGAAGAGGCACAGTGGCCTACCAGCTAGACCTACCCGAAGAACTGTCCGACGTCCATGACGTATTTCACATCTCACAATTAAGGAAGTGTGTGAGCAACCCAGAGAAGCGCGTGTCTCACGAGAGTATTGATGTTCAACCAGACCTCACATACCGGGAACGTCCAATAAAAATATTGGGAGAGTCTGAAAGAAGAACCCGTCAGAATACAATCAAATTTTTCAAGGTTCAATGGAGCAATCACACTGAGGAAGAAGCAACGTGGGAAAGAGAGGATTTTCTTCGGGCAGGGCACCCACACCTATTTGAGGATCAGCTGAAATCTCGGGGACGAGATTTTTCCTAAGGGGCTAGGTGTTGTAACACCCCAAAATTTTAATTTGGATTTTTCCAGCAAATTCTTTATTTGATCTTTTTGAGGAGGTTATTTGAATTTTTCATTTTCTCAAAAGAAGATTCTTCTGAAAACTGTTGTTGAAAATTATTTTGAGATCTTCCTCAGATAAGGTTCTGGTCTTAAGGATATTCTATTTCTTGGGATTTTTGTCATCAACATTTCTCTGGAGTATTTTTAATATTTTTAAAGAATTCTTTTATTGGTATTATTCTTTTCCCTTCTAAAAAGAGGATTCTTATCTCTCTTATTATAAACCATTTTAAAAAAAATTCTTCCCAAAAACCCCTCTCCTACTTTGGATCTAGTCAATAATCAAATTCCAGTAGGTTTCAACCTCTTATATATTTTCTTTCTATTTATTTCTCCCAAAAATATTTTTCTGTCATTTTCTGGCACTCCTATGGTTTTCAAAGGAAGTACCAGTTTTCTTTGAGATATGGTCCCAAGAAAATTATCCTAACTTGTCTTTAGTACCCTAAACCAAGATCTCCAAAAACATCCAGATCCATAGTTCAAAATTTTCAAAATTTGGCCACTGCAAGTTTGGACCAAGTTTACTGTTTTGAGTGAAATTCATGTTTATTCTTCTCCACAAATTCTGAGATAATTCAGGTAGCCTCTAGATGCATCAAGACTTCACCCCTCCAATTTTCAGCCCAAGAAAACTTTCCTGCAATCGTGCAGCATTTCATCGAGCACGTGGTGAACACTCTGGTTCAGACAAATTCAGAGAACTGAAACTGTCAGTGTCGTTTTCTTCAGTCGATCGTCGTCAATCTCGCCAGTTCTTCGCTTGGCCTCTTGCTCACTGCTCCTCCTCCTTATCCTTGCGCCGCACGGTCGTTTGGCTGGACGTGGGTGTCGGTGCTGAGCCGTCCCATCGTCTCCGGCGAGTGCAGCAATGACAGAGCCTCCCGCCTCGGCAGTCAGAAGAGCTCAGCGAAGATCACCGAAATCCAGCACCGCCCAAGCCTCCTCAAGCTTCCGCGTGGCCATCTTATCCTCAGAGCGCGCTAAGGGACACTCGCCGTGGCCTGAGACGCGCAGAGCACGCTCCCTGCCGCCGACGAGCCCGTGAGGCCATTCCGTCGCGTTTCCGAGCTCCCGGCCAAATTAGACCAAGTTTATGCTTTGAATGGAACCTGGGGTCGAATCCGAAGCTGCCTACATCTGCTAATCGCCTGCTAAGCCACTGCCTCGCCGTAATTGCTCGCCGGACTTATCCCGTTCTCGGGTACCTCTTCGATTCCGGCTATAAATAGAGCCCCAGCCCCTCCTCTCACTCCAGCACATCTCCTCCCACTCCCATAGCTCCGCCAATCACGCCAGAGGGACGCGGGGAAGCCTTCTTCTCCAACTCCGGCCACCCCGATCCGCCTCGGGCTTCTGGTCGATTCACTCTGGTCCGAGCCTCCCCGCCTCCCAAATTCTGTCAGTACCCCACTTCTCCACCACCCGTTCTGACCCCCACTTCAATTCGGTGTTAGGTGAGCTCCTCGGGGAGATCCATCCTCACCCGACGCCGCCGTCCGCCGGAGAGGAACTGGTCGTCGCCGTGAAGCTCTCCGTCGACTGCTTCCTCCACTCATCGACGCGGACCACTCTCCTGAACACGACGGTACTCTCCTTTTCCCCTATCTCGCCGTGGTTCGTCGCCGGCGATCACCGGAAGCTCTCTGGCGCCGGCGACCTGTTTTCAAACCTGACAAGGGGCCCCGCCTGTCAGCCTCTCTGTTATTATTTCGAATCGTTTTCTGTTGGCGTATTCGGGCCGAATGCGTCTTCCCTTCGGGCTGGCGTAAAGCGCCCGAAACGTTTTCTGTTTTCTCAGTCTAGCCCCTGGAAAGATTCCTGTTCATTACAGATGGGTCCCTGGACTCATTTTCTTTATAACTTTTAAACTAAAAATGATTTTTAGTTGATTCCTTTTCTGTCACCTTTATTTTTCTGTCTAGTTTTTTATAGTATTTATTTGAAAAATATTTGGGACAACTTTCTGTCACGCGCGGTATTTACGTTAGAATTCGTACTTGTGAATTTCGTAGATACCGAGGAGGGAGCCGGTGCCGTCAACTTCACCGAGTTAGACTCCGACTATTCCGAACCAGGCAAGCATGTTTGAACCTTTGATATGATGAGTGTTTTGCATGTTTGCTTGCATGATGTTTTGCATTGCATGTTTATGGAAGCATATGAAGTATGTTATATTTCATGCATGATGGGTTGCAAGTGAGCCACAAAAACTTGATGAGATTGAGACAACCTAGTCATGTTGTGGCATGATAGGTTGCACTCCGGTATTGTTGGAGCATGCCGGTATTAACAAGAAACTGTTTTTACTCCAGTATTGACCTAGATCGAGTCTTGTCCCCGTTCACCTTCTTTTCGTGCTGCCACACGTTTTCTGCAAAGAATATGGTTTAGTAGGATGGAAACCTGTTTCCATGTACACACCAAGTAGAGGGGCCGTGATGAAGGTACCATGGCCCTGGATAAAGCCAGTCATCCGGTCAGGGGGCATGGGTGTTTCCGGTCCGGGACCGAGAGGGGGGCACCCCTTAGAGCGCGCGAATATAAATTTGATCCCATGCTAATCGAGGTTGGAGCCTCCCCGTCTTAAGGTTTTTCCTGAACGTTGCCTAGGGTGATTCCTGGCAACAGGAGGTTAAAATGGGTGTGTACTGGTCAGATGTGTTTTCTTCTAAAATACCGTAGACGGAACTAGTCCTTTGTGACTACTGAAATCCGTCGGCTGTGGGTAAAGAGTACAACCTCTGCAGAGTCAAAACTATTCGAGTAGCCATGTCCACGGTCAAGGACGTTGGTTGACAGGTCAAGTGTCGGTCTCAGTGTCAGTCTCTGGAGAACTAATATGTTAAACAACAGAAGTAAATTGGCTGAATATTATTTCTGTGGATGGACTAACCTGTTTATTTTGCCGGGTATTCCTTGGGATGGTGCTACCTCCTGGATTACTCGTATTTCTGAATGTTACTAATATAAGCCCTCGCTGTGATGTCGCGCAGACGTCCGCCTGTGGCATTGTTGTTATTTACTTTTCATATAAGCCCTCGCTGTGATGTCGCGCAGACGTCCGCCTGTGGCATTGCTGTTATTTACTTTTCATATAAGCCCTCGCTGTGATGTCGCGCAGACGTCCGCCTGTGGCATTGTTGTTATTTACTTTTCATATAAGCCCTTTATGTGATGTCGCTCAGACGTCCGACTGTGGCATTCTTGTTACTTTAAATTTTGGCATAAGCCCTTTATGAGGTGTCGCCCAGATGCCCGACTGAGGCATGTCTTTTATTTCTTACCTTTCGAGGCGTCGCTTCAGACACCCGATCGGTCTTCTTCTTATTTTATTGGGACTTCGGGAGGACTACCGCCCGACTTCCTTTTTATTTTCCCGCAGTGCATATTTAATGTTTGTGTGTGCTTTACTAACCTGCTCATGTGCATCATGTTTACATTTGTTATATCTTATGTCCAAACTATTTGCGAGTACAGCCAAAGTACTCACGGGCTTTGCCCCTGGCTATTGTTTTGGCCAGATGTTGACGAAGGCGATCTTATGGATGAAGAGTACGATAGCGAGTCCGACGCCTAGAGGAGTTCCAGTCAGTCTCTTGTGATCCTGGAGTTTTGTCATGTGCTTTATATACGCTTCCGCTACCCCAAATAAATCATCGAGCCTCACTCTGACGCTTGATGAGCTGTAGGATATTCAGAGCTATGTCACTACTCCACTGTGACATATCCACCACTCTTTTATTTCGCGAGTCAGTAGTATGCCACCACCCCCTTTATGTCATATCCGCCCTTATGTGTAATAGGGGCGCGCTTGTAATATATTGTTGAGCAACCTCAGCTCAACCTTGTAATATATTCAGTACTACTGGACTGTTGTATCAAGGAATTGTCTACCAGTAAGAAGGATTTTCTGTACTGGCCGGACTTTCAGGACGGTTTCTCAATAAATGTTTTTGTTGGAACACCGGCCCTGACAGGAACTCCTTCCGATGAATTCCGGAACCCTTCCGGAGATCAAAACACTATTATCACATATATCAATCTTTACCTCTGGACTCTTCCGGAGTTCCTCGTCATGTCCGGGATCTTATCCGGGACTTCGAACAACCTTCGGTCACCAACAAAATAACTCAACTATACTAATCGTCACCAAACGTTAAGTGTGTAGACCCTACGGGTTCGAGAACTATGTAGACATGACCGAGACACCTCTACGATCAATAACCAATAGCGGGACCTGGATGCCCATATTGGTTCCTACATATTCTACGAAGATCTTTATCGGTCGAACCTCTATGTCAAGGATTCAGTTAATCCCGTATGCTGTTCCCTTTGTTCTTCGGTATGTTACTTGCCCGAGATTCGATCGTCGGTATCTCTATACCTAGTTCAATCTCGTTACCGGCAAGTCTCTTTACTTGTTCCGTAATACAAGATCTCGTGGCTAACACTTTAGTCACATTGCTTGCAAGGCTCATTGTGATGTTGTATTACCAAGTGGGCCCTGAGATACCTCTCCGTCACACGGAGTAACAAATCCCAGTCTTGATCCATGCCAACCCAACAGACACCCTTGGAGATACCTGTAGAGCACCTTTATAGTCACCCAGTTACGTTGCGACGTTTGATACACACAAGGTACTCTCCGATGTCAGGGAGTTGCATGATCTCATGGTCATAGGAACAGATACTTGACATGCAGAAAACAATAGCAATAAACTGACACGATCATATGCTATGTTCGTAGTTTGGGTCTTGTCCATCACATCATTCTCCTAATGATGTGATCCCGTTATCAAATGACATCTCATGTCTATGTCTAGGAAACCTTAACCATCTTTGATCAACGAGCTAGTTAACTAGAGGCTTACTAGGGACAGAGTGTTGTCTATGTACCCACACATGTATTTGAGTTTCCAATCAATACAATTATAGCATGGATAATAAACGATTATCATGAACAAGGAAATATAACAATAACTAATTTATTATTGCCTCTAGGGCATATTTCCAACAGGATATCCCATCGCAAGACATACATCAAGTGTTCTCAAATCCTTTAAAGACTCAATCCGATAAGAAAACTTCAAAGGGAAAACTCAATTCATCACAAGACGATAGAGAGGGGAAAACTCCATATGATTCAGCTATATCAATAAATCTCGCGGTACATCAAGATCGTGCCAGCTCAAGAACACGAGAGAGAGAGAGATCAAACACATAGCTACTGGTACATACCCTCAGCCCCGTTGGTGAACTACTCCCTCCTCGTCATGGAGACCGCCGGGATGATGAAGATGGCCTCCGGTGATGGTTTCCCCCTCCGGCAGGGTGCCGGAACGGGCTCCCGATTGGTTTTTCGTGGCTCTGGAGGATTGCGGCGGCGGAACTCCCGATCTAGGTTTGTTTCTGGGGGTTTTGGTATTTATAGGAATTTTTGGCGTCGGTCTCACGTCAAGGGGGGCCACGAGGCGGCGACAAGCTAGGAGGGCGCGCCCTAGGGGGGGCGCCATGCAGGCTTGTGGCGGCGTCGTGGCTCTTCTGGCCCAACTCCAATGCTCCGGGGGTCTCTTTTGGTCCATAAAAAATCACCGTAAATTTTCAGCCCATTCCGAGAACTTTTATTTCTGCACAAAAAAACGACACCATGGTAGTTCTGCTGAAAACAGCATCAGTCCGGGTTAGTTCTAATAAAATCATACCAAAATCATATAGAATTATTGTAAACATGGCATGAATACTTCATAAATTATAGATACGTTGGTGACGTATCAGCATCCCCAAGCTTAATTCCTGCTCGTCCTCGAGTAGGTAAATGATAAAAGAAATAATTTACGAAGTGTGAATGCTAGCTACATTTTCATCATACTCTTTTCTTCTTTGTATAGCATGGACATTTGGACTTGTAAATGATTCAAAGCAATAGTCTAGTTTTAACATAATGACTTCAATACTCAAGCATGTCAACAAGCAACCATGTCTTTCAAAATATCAACAGTAAAGAAAGTTATCCCTAGCACATCATGCTCAATCATTGATCCATTCATGAAACACACTCAAATATTAGCTATGCCCAATGCTCAAGTACGATCATAGTGCCCCCTAGTTGGTGCTTATAAGAGAAGATGAAGACTCAAAGCAAAAATAAAAATTGCATAAAGTAAATAGATAGGCCCTTCGCAGAGGGAAGTAGGGATTTGTAGAGGTGCCAGAGCTCAAGGTTTAAATTGAGAGAGAATAAATATTTTGGGTGGCATGCTTTTCCTGTCAATGAAAACGACAAAGTAGCTCACAATACATTCCATGCTAGATACATTATAGGCGGTTCCCAAACAGAATTGTAAAGTTTTTACTCCCCCTCCACCAATCAATCACACTCCATGGACAGCCGAATCCACGGGTACCGTCCATACAAACAACAATCCTAGGGGAGTTTTGTTTCATTATATTTTGATTTGAATTTTGAGCATGGAACTGGGCATCCCGAATACCAGCCACTTTCTCGTGAATGATAGTGAATCAACACATATCGTGAGAATAACCCACCTAGCATGGAAAAATATTGGATACTTCCCACCGTTTCATGAGCGGTACGGGCACACAAAAGAGAAAATTTATTTTGAAAATTTAGAGATGGCACATACAAATTTACTTGGAACGGCATGGAAATACCGCATATAGGTAGGTATGGTGGACTCATAAGGCAAAACTTGGTTTAAGGATTTTGGATGCACCAGTAGTATTTCTACTTAGTACAAATGGAGGCTAGCAAATAGATTGGGAAGCAACCAAACCAAGAAACGAAAATTCACATAAGTGAGCATTGAACATAACTAACACCGAATAATGCACCACAAGTAGGATGTAACTTCATTGCATAACTATTGACTTTCGTACTTGCATAGGGAATCACAAACCTTAACACCAATATTCCTACTAAAGCATAATTACTCACTAACATGACTCACATATTACTACCATCATCACTACTGGAATCAGGTACTTTGCCGTCAGCCATAGCGGACGGCAAAGGGTAGGACCACTGACGGCAAAGGCTTTGCCGTCCGGCAGCAGACGGCCAAATTTCCGGCACTGTGAATTTCGGTAAAGGAGTGCTTTGCCGTCTGCCTTGCCATAGCAGACGGCAAAGACCTTTGCCGTCAGCTTTCCTAGGCAAGCTGACGGCAAAGAAAGTGAATGGCAAAAAATAGATGTTAGCCACGTTAGGTATCTAACGGCAGGCTTTGCCGTCTGCCAGCAGACGGCAAACGTGCCCTCCCCTTTGCCGTCTGTTTCCTGACGTCAGCAGACCGGTCAGCAGACCACTCTCCTTTGCCGTCTGCTCGTGGACGGCAAAGTACCACTCTCCTTTGCCGTCTGCCAGCAGACGGCAAAGTGACCAAATGGGTCAGCCCCAGTGCTCCCAGGTTGCACAGGTTGCTGCCATGTGTCACCTTTGCAGTCTGCTGGCAGACGGGAAAGCCCTTTGCCGTCCGCTGGCAGACGGCAAAGTGCCTGCACTGCCAGTGTTTTATTGTTTTCTGTTATTTCCCTGCATTTTCAACAAACAAATATGATATATATATAGTTTCACCATAGAAGTACACCAATGCATAGGCCATGTATCAAACATCTAGCAGTCCATCAATGCAACACATCCACGTCACCATCGAAGTACACCAATGCATAGGGTATTAAAAGATCCAATACATACATAGTTTCACCATGTTCATCCATATATACAAATCAAAACAAAAAACTAAATAGTAGCATTCTGCCATAGCCAGCTTCCATGAAGTGAATCAAACCTGCAAAAGTGGGAGTAAGAAAGTTAGAAGAAGAAGAAAAAGAAGAAGAAGAAGAAGAAGAAGAAGAAGAAGAATAAGAAGAAGAAGAAGAAGACTACTAGAAGAAGAAGAAGAAGAAGAAGAAGAAGAAGAAGAGGAAGAAGAACAAGAACAAGAAGAAGACTAGAAGAAGAAGAATAAGGTAAGTATAGGTCATTTTTGTGCTAACCTAGGTGATTATGCCATTTTTTAGCCAACTTAGGTAAGTATAGCTCATTTCTTATCTAA
This sequence comes from Elymus sibiricus, assembly GCA_039707655.1. Lineage (NCBI taxonomy): Eukaryota > Viridiplantae > Streptophyta > Magnoliopsida > Poales > Poaceae > Elymus > Elymus sibiricus. The sequence continues at coordinate 416,817,665 of CM077675.1, forward strand.
CTTAGGTAATTATGCCATTTTGTAGGAAAGAGAAGAGGAAGAAGAAGAAGAAGAAGAAGAAGAAGAAGAAGAAGCAGAAAAAGAAAGAGAAGAAAAAAGAAGAAGAGTTTTTGAATAAGTCATTTTGGAGCTAGTATGTCATTTTGGAGGAAAATAAGCTAAGTATATGACATTTATGAGCTTGACTTTCGGTCTTTCGAGGTTTTCCTTAGAAAAACTCTCATGCCTCATGGTGTGTATGGTGCGCACTCTCTCACACTTATATGGTGGTGTATGTTGGTGGACACCAGCTAACACTAATATTTCGACCGTCGGTGATGGTCGTTTCCCCCTTCTCCTTTCCCGCAATATACCGAGGTATATATCGAGAAAAGGAGAAGAAGAAACGACCCCCGCGACAACAGTCGGAATTCCTCCATCAAGAAGAGACATGAAACTCTCACAAGGAGCTAAGTTTGTCTAAGTGCTAAGTTTGTCTTTCTTTGAGAAAATGAGCCAAGTAAGTGGCATATTGGGGCTTACCGTCCTCGTTATCACGGAGGAGAGGCACCGCGGTTGCTCGGGCCGGTTTCACCTGGAGAATGCTGCCCTGGAGAAGGGTCGTGCGATGCGTTTCGGGAGATATTCTGCACCAAAGATGATTTGCAATGTCTCGTTAGCATGATGACACTGAAAAGATCATTGCATACAAATGAAAACTCACCATTCCAGCCGTGGTAATGACTGGCATCGGCGGAGGGGTCTGGCCGGTCTTCTCGCACATAGACTGCACATTTGGTTTTCACAAGTCAATGATATTAGTTATTAATGAAACAAACATTAAATGCAAGATTTGACAAATATGAAGAAGAAACTTACCACCAAGAGCTCATAGATGGCCCGGTGAGACGCATCGTTCCGTGCTCTCTCCTCCTCCAACAACCTAGCCGTCCTCTCCTCCATCTCCTTCTCCTTCGCCGCCATAAGCGCCTGTGTTGCCTCTCTTTCTTTCTGAACAGCAGCCTGCAACACAACTGTTCGTTAGCATTGTAATCATCTTTGTGTTGGAAATATGCCCTAGAGGCAATAATAAATTGGTTATTATTATATTTCCTTGTTCATGATAATCGTTTATTATCCATGCTATAATTGTATTGATTGGAAACTCAAATACATGTGTGGGTACATAGACAACACTGTGTCCCTAGTATGCCTCTAGTTGACTAGCTCGTTGATCAAAGATGGTTAAGGTTTCCTAGCCATTGACATGAGATGTCATTTGATAACGGGATCACATCATTAGGAGAATGATGTGATGGACAAGACCCAAACTGTAAACGTAGCATTTGATCGTGTCAGTTTATTGCTATTGTTTTCTGCATGTCAAGTATCTGTTCCTTTGACCATGAGATCATGCAACTCACTGACACCGGAAGAATACCTTGTGTGTATCAAACGTCGCAACGTAACTGGGTGACTATAAAGGTGCTCTACAGGTATCTCCGAGGGTGTCTGTTGGGTTGGCATGGATCAAGACTGGGATTTGTTACTCCGTATGACGGAGAGGTATCTCAGGGCCCACTCGGTAATACAACATCACAATGAGCCTTGCAAGCAATGTGACTAAAGTGTTAGCCACGAGATCTTGTATTACGGAACGAGTAAAGAGACTTGCCGGTAACGAGATTGAACTAGGTATAGAGATACCGACGATCGAATCTCGGGCAAGTAACATACCGAAGAACAAAGGGAACAGCATACGGGATTAACTGAATCCTTGACATAGAGGTTCGACCGATAAAGATCTTCGTAGAATATGTAGGAGCCAATATGGGCATCCAGGTCCCGCTATTGGTTATTGATCGTAGAGGTGTCTCGGTCATGTCTACATAGTTCTCGAACCCGCAGGGTCTACACACTTAACGTTTGGTGACGATTAGTATAATTGAGTTATTTTGTTGGTGACCGAAGGTTGTTCGGAGTCCCGGATAAGATCCCGGACATGACGAGGATCTCCGGAATAGTCTGGAGGTAAAGATTGATATATGTGATAATAGTGTTTTGATCTCCGGAAGGGTTCCGGAATTCACCGGAAGGGGTTCCGGATGTTTACCGAAGTGTTCGGGTGCAGCAACACTTTATATGGGCCAAAGGGATAAAGCCCACGAGGTATTGGAAAGTGCAAAAGTAGTTTTGCTGCCGCCCAAGCGGTACTACCGCTTGTGTGAAGCGGTACTACCGCCCGAGCGGTACTACCGCTTGTGTGAAGCGGTACTACCGCCCAAGCGGTACTACCGCTTGTGTGAAGCGGTACTACCGCTTGTGCGCGGCTGTGCGCGGTTCGGCAGGGATCCGAGTTGGACTCTTTCCCTGCGGGTCAAACCGACCTTGTGCGGGCAAAACCGACCTGGAGGAGGCTTTTGCTCCAAGTTTAGACCCCAAGGCTCAACATATAAATAGAGGGGCAGGGCTAGCACACGGGACAGATCAAGATTTCCCCAAGCCGTGTGCGGCAACCCTAACCCTCTAGTTCCTCCGTCATAATCTCCGTAGCGATGGCGAAGCCCTGCAGAGATTGTTCCTCACCACCATCACCACGCCGTCGTGCTGCTGGAACTCAACCACTACTTCACCATCGCTCGCTGGATCGAGGAGGTGAAGGCGTCATCAAGCCGTACGTGTGTTGAACGCGGAGGTGCCGTCCGTTCGGCGCTAGTTCGTGATCGGATCGAGGGACGACTTGCGATTTGGATCGCGGAGACGTTCGACTACATCAACCGCGTTTCTTAAACGCTTCCGCTTAGCGATCTACAAGGGTATGTAGATTCACTCTCCCTCTCGTAGATGCTCATCACCATGGATAGATCTTGTGTGTGCGTAGGAAAATTTTTGTTTCCCATGCAACGTTCCCCAACAGTGGTATCAGAGCCAGGTCTATGCGTAGATGAGATCTCGAGTAGAACACAAACGAGTTGTGGGCGTGGGTGTATACATATTGCTTGCCGTTACTAGTTGATATTTGATTCGGCGGTACTGTGAGATGAAGCGGCCCGGACCGACATTACGCGTACACTTACGCGAGACAGGTTCCTTCAACTGACATGTAACTTCGTTGCATAAAGATGGCTAGTGGGTGTCTGTCTCTCTCACTTTAGTTGAATCGATTTCAATGAAGAGGGTTCTTTTAGAAGATCAAAAAGGAATCACTACACCACGTTGTGGTTTTGCGTAGGTAAGAACGGTTCTTGCAAACCCGTAGCAGCCACGTAAAATTTGCCACAACAATTAGAGGACGTCTAACTTGTTTTTGCAGGGTATGTTGTGATGTGATATGGCCAATTACATGATGAGATATATGTGATGTATGAGATGATCATGTGTTGTATAGAATATCACGACTTGCATGTCGATGAGTACGGCAACTGGCAGGAGCCATAGAGTTGTCTTTAATTATTGTATGACCTGCGTGTCAATCATTAAGCGCTATGTAATGCTTTACTTTATCGCTAAACGTTAGCAATAGTCGTGGAAGCATCAGTCGGCGCGACAACCTTATGGCGACACGTTGATGGAGATCAAGATGATGGAGATCATGGTGTCATGCCGGTGACGATGGAGATCATGCCGGTGCTTTGGAGATGGAGATCAAAAGCACAAGTTCATGGCCATATCATGTCACTTAAGATTTGCATGTGATATTAATCCTTTTATGCATCTTATTTTGCTTAGGACGACGGTAGCATTATAAGGTGATCCCTCACTTAAATTTCAAGATAAATTGTGTTCTCCCCAAGTGTGCACCGTTGCGAAAGTTCGTCGTTTCGAGACACGCCGTGATGATCGGGTGTGATAGACTCTACGTTCACATACAACGGGTGTAAGCCATGTTGCACGTGCGGAAACACTCGGGTTAAACTTGACGAGCCTAGCATGTACATACATGGCCTCGGAACACAAGAGACCGAAAGGTCGAACATGAGTCATATAGTAGATATGATCAACATGAAGATGTTCACCATTGAAACCACCTCGACTCACGTGATGATCGGACTTGAGTTGGTGGATTTGGATCATGTTACACTCGAATGACCGGAGGGATGTCAATTTGAGTGGGAGTTTTTTTAAATAATATGATTAACTAAACTCATTATCTAGAACAATAGTCTAAGTTGTCTTTGCTATATTTATGTTGTAGATCATGGCTCGCGCAGTAGCACCCCTGAATTTTAATGCGTTCCTAGAGAAAGCTAAGTTGAAAGATGATGGAAGTAACTTTGTGGACTGGGCCCGTAATCTAAGGATTATCCTTACGGCTTCCCAGAAGGCTTATGTCCTTGATGCACCGCTTGGTGATCCACCCGCTCCAGTTGAGTCTCTAGACGTTGTGAACGCCTGGCAGGCTCGTTCTGATGATTACTCAATAGTTCAATGTGCAATGTTGTATGGCTTAGAACCGGGACTTCAAAGACGTTTTGAACGTCATGGAGCATATGAGATGTTCCAGGAGTTGAAGTTTATCTTTCAGAAGAATGCCCGGATCGAGAGATATGAGATCTCCGATAAGTTCTATGCTTGCAAGATGGAGGAGAACGGGTCTATCAGTGATCACGTGCTCAGAATGTCTGGGTACTCCACCCGTCTGGCTGAGTTAGGGATGCCCCTTCCGCCAGAGGCTATCACTGACAGAGTTCTTCAATCATTGCCACCTAGCTACAAGAGCTTCGTGTAGAACTATAACATGCACGGGATGAACAAGTCAGTCGCCGAGCTGTTTGCGATGCTGAAAGCCGCTGAGTCTGAAATTCAGAAGGAGCATCAAGTGTTGATGGTCAATAAAACCACTAGTTTCAAGAAAAATGGCAAGGGTAAGAAGGGTAACTCCAAGAAGAGTGGCAAAGCAGTTGCTCCTCTCGTGAAGAAACCCAAGGCTGGACCCAAACCAGAAACTGTGTGTTTTCATTGCAAGGTAACTGGACACTGGAAGCGGAACTGCCCCAAGTATTTGGCTGACAAGAAGGCGGCCAACAACAAACAAGGTATATATGATATACATGTTATTGATGTGTACCTTACCAACCCTCGTTGTAGTGCCTGGGTATTTGATACCGGTGCGGTTGCTCATATTTTCAACTCTAAACAGGAACTGCGGAATAGACGGAGGCTGGCAAAGGACGAAGTGACGATGCGCGTGGCAAATGGTTCCAAGGTTGATGTGATCGCCGTCGGCACGCTCGCTCTTCGATTACCGTCGGGATTAGTGATGAACCTAAATAAGTGTTATTTGGTGCCTGCGTTAAGCATGAACATTATATCTGGATCTTGTTTATTGCGAGACGGTTACTCATTTAAATCAGAGAATAATGGTTGTTCTATTTATATGAGTAATATCTTTTATGGTCATGCACCCAATGTGAGGGGTTTATTCTTATTGAATCTCGATAGTAACGATACACATGTTCATAACATTGATGCCAAAAGATGTAGAATTGATAATGATAATACCACTTTCTTGTGGCACTGCCGTTTAGGTCATATTGGCGTAAAACGCATGAAGAAGCTCCATGCTGATGGACTTTTGGAGTCACTTGATTTTGAATCACTTGACACATGTGAGCCATGCCTCATGGGCAAGATGACTAAAACGCCGTTCTCTGGAACAATGGAACGGGCAAGTGACTTATTGGAAATCATACATACTGATGTGTGCGGTCCGATGAGTATTGAGGCGCGCGGTGGTTATCGTTACTTTCTCACCTTCACTAATGACTTAAGTAGATATGGGTATATTTACTTAATGAAACATAAGTCTGAAACATTTGAAAAGTTCAAACAATTTCAGAGTGAAGTTGAGAATCGTCGTAACAAGAAGATTAAATTCCTACGATCTGATCGAGGAGGAGAATATCTGAGTTATGAGTTTGGCAGTCACTTAAGACAGTGTGGAATTGTTTCACAATTGACACCGCCTGGAACACCACAGCGTAATGGTGTGTCCGAACGTCGTAATCGAACTTTATTGGATATGGTGCGATCTATGATGTCTCTTGCCGATTTGCCACTATCGTTTTGGGGTTATGCATTAGAGACAGCTGCATTCACTTTAAATAGGGCACCATCGAAATCCGTTGAGACAACGCCATATGAACTTTGGTTTGGCAAGAAGCCAAAGCTGTCATTTCTTAAAATTTGGGGATGTGATGCTTATGTCAAAAAGCTTCAGCCTGAAAAGCTGGAACCCAAAGCGGAGAAATGCGTCTTCATAGGATACCCAAAAGAGACAGTTGGGTATACCTTCTACCTCAGATCCGAAGGCAAAGTGTTTGTCGCTAAAAACGGAACATTTCTTGAGAAAGAGTTTCTCTCGAAAGAATTGAGTGGGAGGAAGATAGAACTTGATGAGGTTGTTGAACCTTTACTTCAACCTGAGAGTAGCGCAGCGCAGAAAGTTGTTTCTGTGGAGCCTACATTAGCTGAAGAGGAAGTTAATGATGATGATCATGAAGCTTTGGATCAAGTTGCTATCGAACCTCGTAGGTCGACAAGGACGCGTACTGCTCCCGAGTGGTACGGCAACCCTGTCTTAGAGGTCATGTTGTTAGACAACGATGAACCTACGAGCTATGGAGAAGCGATGATGGGCCCGGATTCCGAGAAGTGGTTAGAGGCCATGAAATCCGAGATGGGATCCATGTATGAAAACAAAGTATGGACTTTGGAAGTATTACCTGAAGGGCGTAAGGCCATTCAGAACAAATGGATCTTTAAGAGGAAGACGGACGCGGACGGTAATGTCACCGTCTATAAAGCTCGACTTGTGGCAAAGGGTTTTTCACAAGTTCAAGGAGTTGACTACGATGAGACCTTCTCACCCGTAGCGATGCTTAAGTCCGTCAGAATCATGTTAGCAATAGCTGCCTTTTCGATTATGAAATTTGGCAGATGGATGTCAAAACAGCGTTCCTTAACGGTTACCTTAAGGAAGAGTTGTATATGATGCAACCAGAAGGTTTTGTCGATCCAGAGAATGTTGACAAAGTTTGCAAACTCCAGCGATCCATTTATGGACTGGTGCAAGCATCTCGGAGTTGGAATCTTCGTTTTGATGAGGTGATCAAAGCGTTCGAGTTTATACAAGTTTACGGAGAAGCTTGTATTTACAAGAAAGTGAGTGGGAGCTCTATAGCGTTTCTAATATTATATGTGGATGACATATTACTGATTGGAAACAATATAGAAATGCTGGAAAGCATAAAGGAATATTTGAACAAGATTTTTTCAATGAAGGACCTAGGAGAAGCTGCTTTCATATTAGGCATCAAGATCTATAGAGATAGATCAAGACGCTTAATAGGACTTTCACAAAGCACATACCTTGATAAGATTTTGAAGAAGTTCAAAATGGATCAGTCCAAGAAGGGGTTCTTGCCTGTTTTGCAAGGTGTGAAGTTGAGTAAGACTCAATGCCCAGTGACTGCAGAAGATAGAGAAAAGATGAGTGTCATCCCCTATGCTTCAGCCATAGGCTCTATTATGTATGCAATGCTGTGCACAAGACCCGATGTCAGCCTTGCCATAAGTATGGTCGGAAGGTTTCAAAGTGATCCAGGAATGGAACACTGGACGGCGGTCAAGAATATCCTGAAGTACCTGAAAAGGACTAAGGACATGTTTCTCGTTTATGGAGGTGATCAAGAGCTCGTCGTAAAGGGTTACGTCGATGCAAGCTTTGACACTGATCCGGATGACTCTAAGTCGCAAACCGGATACGTATTTATTCTTAATGGGGGTGCGGTTAGCTGGTGCAGTTCCAAGCAAAGCGTGGTAGCAGATTCTACATGCGAAGCGGAGTACATCGCTGCCTCGGAGGCGGCGAAGGAAGATGTCTGGATGAAGGAGTTCATGACAGATCTTGGAGTAGTGCCTAGTGCGCTTAACCCAATGACTCTGTTTTGTGATAATACTGGTGCCATTGCTCTAGCCAAGGAACCAAGATTTCACAAGAGGACCAGACACATAAAGCGACGTTTCAATTCCATCCGCGATTACATCAAGGAGGACGACATAAATATTTGCAAAGTACACACGGATCTAAATGTTGCAGATCCGATGACTAAACCTCTTCCAAGGGCTAAACATGAACAACACCAGAACTGCATGGGTGTTCGATTCATTACAATGTAAATCACATAGTGATGTGAACTAGATTATTGACTCTAGTGCAAGTGGGAGACTGTTGGAAATATGCCCTAGAGGCAATAATAAATTGGTTATTATTATATTTCCTTGTTCATGATAATCGTTTATTATCCATGCTATAATTGTATTGATTGGAAACTCAAATACATGTGTGGGTACATAGACAACACTGTGTCCCTAGTATGCCTCTAGTTGACTAGCTCGTTGATCAAAGATGGTTAAGGTTTCCTAGCCATTGACATGAGATGTCATTTGATAACGGGATCACATCATTAGGAGAATGATGTGATGGACAAGACCCAAACTGTAAACGTAGCATTTGATCGTGTCAGTTTATTGCTATTGTTTTCTGCATGTCAAGTATCTGTTCCTTTGACCATGAGATCATGCAACTCACTGACACCGGAAGAATACCTTGTGTGTATCAAACGTCGCAACGTAACTGGGTGACTATAAAGGTGCTCTACAGGTATCTCCGAGGGTGTCTGTTGGGTTGGCATGGATCAAGACTGGGATTTGTTACTCCGTATGACGGAGAGGTATCTCAGGGCCCACTCGGTAATACAACATCACAATGAGCCTTGCAAGCAATGTGACTAAAGTGTTAGCCACGAGATCTTGTATTACGGAACGAGTAAAGAGACTTGCCGGTAACGAGATTGAACTAGGTATAGAGATACCGACGATTGAATCTCGGGCAAGTAACATACCGAAGAACAAAGGGAACAGCATACGGGATTAACTGAATCCTTGACATAGAGGTTCGACCGATAAAGATCTTCGTAGAATATGTAGGAGCCAATATGGGCATCCAGGTCCCGCTATTGGTTATTGATCGTAGAGGTGTCTCGGTCATGTCTACATAGTTCTCGAACCCGCAGGGTCTACACACTTAACGTTTGGTGACGATTAGTATAATTGAGTTATTTTGTTGGTGACCGAAGGTTGTTCGGAGTCCCGGATAAGATCCCGGACATGACGAGGATCTCCGGAATAGTCCGGAGGTAAAGATTGATATATGTGATAATAGTGTTTTGATCTCCGGAAGGGTTCCGGAATTCACCGGAAGGGGTTCCGGATGTTTACCGAAGTGTTCGGGTGCAGCAACACTTTATATGGGCCAAAGGGATAAAGCCCACGAGGTATTGGAAAGTGCAAAAGTAGTTTTGCTGCCGCGTAAGCGGTACTACCGCTTGGTGAAGCGGTACTACCGCCCGAGCGGTACTACCGCTTGTGTGAAGCGGTACTACCGCCCAAGCGGTACTACCGCTTGTGTGAAGCGGTACTACCGCTTGTGCGCGGCTGTGCGCGGTTCGGCAGGGATCCGAGTTGGACTCTTTCCCTGCGGGCCAAACCGACCTTGTGCAGGCAAAACCGACCTGGAGGTGGCTTTTGCTCCAAGTTTAGACCCCAAGGCTCAACATATAAATAGAGGGGCAGGGCTAGCACACGGGACAGATCAAGATTTCCCCAAGCCGTGTGCGGCAACCCTAACCCTCTAGTTCCTCCGTCATAGTCTCCGTAGCGCTTGGCGAAGCCCTGCAGAGATTGTTCCTCACCACCATCACCACGCCGTCGTGCTGCTGGAACTCAACCACTACTTCACCATCGCTCGCTGGATCGAGGAGGTGAAGGCGTCATCAAGCCGTACGTGTGTTGAACGCGGAGGTGCCGTCCGTTCGGCGCTAGTTCGTGATCGGATCGAGGGACGACTTGCGATTTGGATTGCGGAGACGTTCGACTACATCAACCGCGTTTCTTAAACGCTTCCGCTTAGCGATCTACAAGGGTATGTAGATTCACTCTCCCTCTCGTAGATGCTCATCACCATGGATAGATCTTGTGTGTGCGTAGGAAAATTTTTGTTTCCCATGCAACGTTCCCCATCAAGAAGAGACATGAAACTCTCACAAGGAGCTAAGTTTGTCTAAGTGCTAAGTTTGTCTTTCTTTGAGAAAATGAGCCAAGTAAGTGGCATATTGGGGCTTACCGTCCTCGTCATCACGGAGGAGAGGCACCGCGGTTGCTCGGGCCGGTTTCACCTGGAGAATGCTGCCCTGGAGAAGGGTCGTGCGATGCGTTTCGGGAGATATTCTGCACCAAAGATGATTTGCAATGTCTCGTTAGCATGATGACACTGAAAAGATCATTGCATACAAATGAAAACTCACCATTCCAGCCGTGGTAATGACTGGCATCGGCGGAGGGGTCTGGCCGGTCTTCTCGCACATAGACTGCACATTTGGTTTTCACAAGTCAATGATATTAGTTATTAATGAAACAAACATTAAATGCAAGATTTGACAAATATGAAGAAGAAACTTACCACCAAGAGCTCATAGATGGCCCGGTGAGACGCATCGTTCCGTGCTCTCTCCTCCTCCAACAACCTAGCCGTCCTCTCCTCCATCTCCTTCTCCTTCGCCACCATAAGCGCCTGTGTTGCCTCTCTTTCTTTCTGAACAGCAGCCTGCAACACAACTGTTCGTTAGCATTGTAATCATCTTTGTTCACACACACAACGTAATGAGGAAAGATATCTGAGTCCGTATAACTAACCTCGATGGCGAGCTCGACTGGCCATGGACGAGGCCTTATCTCAGGACAGGAGCTCGTTTGGCGCGCCTTGATCTGCCGGAGGTTGCTAGGACAACGTATAAGGCCATCTCCAATGGCAATCGAGCCATGGGGCCTCCCGCCGCCAGCTATCATCACCAGCTCTGGATCAATAGGCTCCTGGCTCGGGTTGAAGTCCTCCCCTTTCCTCGCCTTCCCCTCATCTATGTACCTCATGAGCTTGTTGTGGGAGGAGATGTTGCTGAACTTCAAGGGATCATCGAGGTCAGACTCAGAGAATGCCTTGACCTTCTTGTACGAGGCAGTATGGGCCATCGCATAGAGGTCGTACATCTGTGGCACCTCCATTTTATTGTGATGCACCTAAAAGAGAGAGAGAGAGGAACAAAGTATTAGTAAAGGGCTCAAGCTAGAATCAAGAATGAATTGCATGAATCATGAAGCTAACCACATACCCAGTTCTGACCAAACTGATTTAAGGTGGTGCTCCCTTGATGGTGTGGCACACCAACCATTTTGTTACGCCGGTCCTTGGCATTGTTGTGGACGGCTAGCCATTGTTCTGAGCACCACCCATCCACCAACGCCTCCCAACAATCCATCTTATCCGCACACCATCTCGGGGGCACCTAAGTTAATAAAAAGAGATATTTGAGCGCTACGCGTAGGAATCAAATGAAGGAAACTAAGTACAAGGCCTTTAGAATACGTAATTACCTTCATGTAATGCTCCTTCTCCATCTTCTTTCCGCGGCACGTCGACTTCTCCTTCCTAATACGCCGCGAGGCGTAGTAGTCTCGAACAGCCTGCACCCGAGCCTCGTGCCGAAAGTTTTGCAGTAGGCGCTTGCATTGCTGATCGATAACCTTTGCCGCGGCCTCCTCGTATCCCTCCTGACACCTGTAGAAGGTCTGCAATCAAAGGAGACAACACTTATTAGTACAATAACTAGCTATTGTTGATTTTCAATTGTGTAAAGGAGAAATTACCCAAAACTGTCTGATCACCATCTCCGCCCTCGTGTGGCACAAAACACCGTCGATCCTCTCCTCAGGCAGGGCCGGTGCAGCCAAGTAGTGCTCCTAGGTCAGTCCTAACTCTCGAACCTGACCTTCACCGGGCAACGTGACAAACCCCGGGAAGTTTTGCCTGACAAGGACACCAAGGATGCTGTTGGGCCTGCGGGCATCCTTGGGTTGATGCCAACCCCTGCAGTATGACAAAGCCAACACATTAGATATTTGAAAAAACGTGAAGGCAAAAGGTTAAAAAAGAGTACATGCACTTACCTCTCCCCATCAGGCCTAATCAACCACCTCAGCTCGCGGGTCGCCGGCACGGGCGGGAGCCGTGTCATACCACGCTGGTAGACGGTGGCCCCCTCAGCCACCTCCTCGTCGCTATCAGAAAAACGATCCCCGCCACCATCAGCATGGCCACTAGGCTCCTCCGGCCAGGTATCCCATGGGGTCTGCCGGGACGTGCCCTCATCCCTACTCTGCTCCGGAGTCTCGTGGGACGAAGCCTCTGGGACAAGAGTCTGGTAGGTCGAAGGCTCGTCGACCCGAGGGTCGTGGACCGGAGTCCGCGTAGCCTCGTCCTCAGACGGGTCCACCCTAGCAGTCCTGTGCTCGGGTGAATCAGCTGGGGGTGGCGGCGAGGAAGGCGTAGCAGCCACCCTACCTTTGCCGCAGCCTCCTCTCCCACCTCTACTACCTCTCTTCTTCCCCCGACCTCCTCTCACGGGGGTCGACGAAGAAGCGGCCACCGGTGTATGCAGACTAGAGAGCAACGCTCTCCGGAGAGACTCTGCAGCAATGGAAGTACCCATCCCACCACCCTCCGACGAAGGAGCCGCGGAGTGCTCTCGACCCTTTCTCACCATCTTTCAACAACTGCCATGACAAATAGTAAACGAAATTAGTACAACATAAAATTGAATACCGACATGAATAATAAAATGTATATAATTTAAGTGTATCATCATATACCTAACATGAACTAAAAGTTGATTACCTGACATGAATTAATAATAATCTTGATCGTCTATATATTCTCCGGGATCAATAAATGCATCATCATCATCACTATCATCAATAAATGCATGATCATCATCACTATCAGGAACAACGTGTGGAAGGCCTCCTTCATGTAATCGGTTAAGCATTGACAGGTCATCCGCATCAGTAACCTCTTCTTGTTCCGGCTCTTCCTGTTCCGGCTCAGGGGTTAAGTCGGATTCATTGTCGCTGTCTACTTCAATGTTCCGGGGTGAAGTAGAGCGGTTCTTGAAACGTTTTTTGGAAATACGTGTTTCTTGGAAGAATTCTCCTTCATATGTGTCTTGGTTAATGTGATGTTCATAATCCTCTTCATTGAGGGGAGGTGGTCTAAAATGTGGCGGCACTTCATAAACGACATCCCAACCTTTCAGATTTGTATCAGTTTGGCAGGCCCACGGTAGATAGAAAACTTGGGTCGCCTGTTGAGCCGTAATATAGACATCGGGCACATCTAAATGGGTGCTTTGTTTGATTTCGACTAGCCCTATATGTTCATGAGTCCTTCTAGTCTCCTTCGGATGGAACCAATGACATTTGAAGACTACGACGTTCGGTGGGTATTCACCATAGAATAGAAGTTCATAAATTGCTTCAACTCTTCCATAGTACTCTGTACCTCCTTCGCCGATAGCAGAGACACAACAATTTGTAGTCTTTAGGTCGGGCATAGATAGATCTTTGCCAAAGGTACGAAAGCGATACCCGTTGATGTCGTATCTGTCAAATGAACGGACCTTATAGTCAAAACCATTAGCGACTTGTCTCAGCTTGGCATCCATAGACTCTGAATTAGCCTACAAGTTTAATACGAAAGGATTGTTGCATTAGCCGCAAATAAGACAAAGAAATGAAATGGTCCATTAATGGTAATTACCATTTGTTTGAACCAAGAGCTGAAACCGGGATAGCCGCCTCCATGCTTCGTCAGGAGCACATACTCTTTGACGAAATCCTTTTGGATGACCACTCCATCCGAGAATTTGGCGACGTATCGACTATATCAAATATCCGGGAATAAGAGCAGTTCTAAGGAATTACAAGTTGCGAAACAATAATGTACCGACAACTTACTCGATGTATGGCCGCACTTCTATTAGGTTGTTGAAGATATACAACGAAATGGTCCGCCATTCATCGACATCCAACGCTTTTGCTTTAGAAGCACCGGCTGGTGCGAGCTTCCCTTTGAATAGGCTGAGGTTGGATCGACTTTTTTTTTGGGTCGCCATCATTGTACCGAGGCTTCGGATTATGCAAATGACGATTTTTGGCTTCGTAGTGTGCTGTCACGAAGTTTGCCACCTCCTCAGTAATGAATGCCTCGGCCATCGATGCTTCAATTCTACGTTTATTTTTACATTTTGCTCGAAGCGTCTTCTGCATCCTCTCAGTTGCGAAGCACCAACGATTTTGCACGGGCCCCCCCAATCTTGCCTCGGTCGCGAGATGCAAAATCAAATGCTGCATTGGATTAAAGAAGCCCGGTGGAAAGATCTTCTCTAACTTGCATATCAACTCCGACGCCAACTCTTCCATTTCATCTAGCACGCCAGGCGATAGTTCTTTCGCACAAAGAGAACGGAAGAAATAGCTCAGCTCTGCCAGTACTAGCCATTCATCCTCAGGGATAAAGCCACGCAGCATCACCGGCATTACCCGCTCAAGCCATATGTGCCAATCATGACTCTTGAGACCAAATATCTTCAGTTTGTCAAGACTCGCTCCCCTCTTTAGATTCGCTGCATAACCATCGGGGAACATCAACTGCATTTTCACCCACAAGATCATTTCCCTCATAGCCGGCCTTCCAAGATTGAACCATGCCTTTGGCTTAGTCCAGTTCTGTTTTCCTTTTGCTTGTCGCATGTTTTGTAACGGTCTGTCACATAGAGCCTCCTGATCGATTCTAGCCTTAGGATTATCCTTTGACTTCCCCTCTATGCCGAACAATGTACCAAAAATGGCCTCGGCGATATTCTTTTCAGTGTGCATCATGTCGATGTTGTGTGGGCAAAGGAGGTCTTTGAAGTAAGGCAGATCCCATAAGCATGACTTGTGAGTCCATGCGTGTTCTGTATTATACCCTTTGAAATACCCAGGACGATTTGGATCCGGCTCGAGAGCATTTAACTGATCCAGGAGCTGTTGGCCTGTCAACGCAGGTGGTGCAGAGTTTTTGACAACTCTACCTTTGATGAAATTCTTCTTGTCTTTTCTGAACTTATGGCGAGGACCCAGGAACTGTCTATGCATGTCGAAGCCAGAATACTTGCAACCCGCCTGCAGCCAACGGAACTGAAGAGCTGCCTTGCATGTGGGGCATGGGAACCTTCCATGCACACAACAGCCAACGAATAGGGCATACGCCGGCAAGTCATGCGTCGAGTACATGTACCACACATGCATTTTGAAGGTTTTTTTGGTAGCGGCGTCGTATGTCTTGATCCCATTATCCCAAGCTTCTTGCAATTCATCCTTAAGCGGCTGCATGTACACATTCATATTCTTCCCCGGATAGTTGGGCCCTGGAATTATCAACGTCAGGAAAATGTTCTTTCTTTTCATAATCTCTTCGGGGGGGGGGGGGGGGGGGGAGATTGAGTGGAATGACAAATACAGGCCAACAACTGTATTGGGTTGCCGTCATACCAAACACATTGAACTCATCCGTGCTGATGGCGACTCGAGGATGCCTTGGATCTGCCGCTTTATCGTTATGTAATGCATCGAAGTGCTTCCACGCAAAAGCGTCTGAAGTGTGTACCAACATCTGATTCCCATCTGCATCTAGTTCGGTTCTTTTGCCCAATTTGTGCCATGTCATCTGTCTGGCCGTCTCTTCGACCATGAAAAGACGTTGAAGTCTTGGTACGATTGGCATATAGCGAAGAACGTTAACAGGAATTTTTGTCTGCATCTTCTCACCCATACCGTTGTCTACGACAACATACTTGGAAGACTTGCAAATGGGACAATAGTTCAAGTCCGCATACTCAAGCCTAAATAAGGCACATCCACTCTCACATGCATCTATCTTCTCATAGGGCATCTTAAGTACAATGAGGATTTTGTCCGACTGGTACAGGTTTGCAGGCAGTACATGGCCTTTGGGTAGAAAGCGTCCAAATATTGTCATCATCGCGTCGTAGCATTCTCTGCCCAGGTTGAATTGAGCCTTCAGAGCCATTACTTGCGCGATGGCATCCAGCTGACAAAGCTCAGTGTGCTCGTGGAGAGGACGTTTTGAAGACTCCAACATTTCATAGAATGCCTTTGCAGATTCCTCCATCTCATCGTCCGAATCCCGAGCATCATCAAAGTCTTGCACCATGTCTTCGATCCCGGTACCATGCTCGTCGGTGCGACGACGAACCACCTCAGCTCTGGCACGTTGGGCAGACTCACCATGAAAAGTCCACACCGTATAATTAGGCCTAAAACCCCACTTCTGCAGGTGTTTAACCATTTCACCCTCTGTCTGCCTTTTAAAGTTGTCGCACCGGGGACAGGGACACCATGTTTTTTCCTGGCAATTTGCAAATGCGGCTCTCACAACCCCCTTGGTATTTGTTAACCATTCTTTGGTCATGTCTTTCTGACTGGTGTGACCGGTGTACATCCACGCACGATCAGTCATCTTGCCTAGCTACTGGACACACAAGAAATATATATATATAATTCAGCATATATATTCATCAGTTAATCAAGTTTGTCAGTTTTATTACATCCATGCAACCTACACGCTAATAGGTTAAGATAGGTCCTAATCCCACCCGAGTATGTGTAGATTGGGTTCGTTTTCCCATGCACTGCTCCGGATCCGATGCAGAATTTCGACAACACCTCCCCGCTGTTCTCCTGATACACGTCTCGGCAATAAGCAGAGAGGATGTGTACCCGGAGAACAACAGGGAGGCACTGACGAAATTCTGCATAGGATCTAGAGCAGAGCATACGGGAAAACGAACCCAATCTACACATACTCGGGCTGTCCATGGATAACGTTGGACAATTTGAAAGGACGGCGGTTATAAATATGCAAAGACATGCATATTTATAGATGTCACCCTTTCGAACGGGAGACGCATACTGGTCACGCATACTGATGATTGAAGACACCTATAGCTAGCACGTTTCATCGGCACGAAGACCGGAACAGAGCAAATTAAGGGGGGAGGAGGAGAAGTCATTTGTGCTCACCCACGAACGCAGGGGCGGAGCTCGTCCAATGCACGGGGAGGTCGTCGAACAACTGCACATTGAAATCCACCCGATCAACACAAATATGATGTTTTTTATAACAAAATCGAAAAATATGTGACCTAACTCATAATTTACAAAACTATGACCCCGTCGGCCTCTGGAAGGCCGAAAAGCACCTTCCCGGTCAACAGTAGGCGTCGGGGGTCGGTGGCGTCGGGGGTCGGTGGGGTCGGGGGTCGGGGGTCAGTGGCGTCGGGGTTCATGAGTGGCGTCAGGGTTCAGTGGGGTCGGTGGCGTCGGGGGTCGGTGGCGTCGGGGGTCGGTGGGGTCGGGGTTCGGGGGTCAGTGGCGTCGGGGTTCATGAGTGGCGTCGGGGTTTAGTGGGGTCAGTGTCGTCGGGGGTCGGTGGCGTCGGGGGTCAGTGGCGTCGGGGGTCGGGGGGGTCGGGGGTCAGTGGCGTCGGGGTTCATGAATGGCGTCGGGGTTCAGTGGGGCCAGCGCCGTCGGGGGTCGGTGGCGTCGGGGGTCAGTGGCGTCGGGGGTCGGGGGTCCTCTCTTCTTCTTCTTCTTCTTCTTCTTTCCCTTTTTCCTTTTCTTCTTCTCCTCCTCTCCTCTTTTTCTTATTCTTCTTGTTCTTCTTCTTCTTCTTCTTCTTCTTCTTCTTCTTCTTCTTTTTTCTCCTCCTCCTCCTCCTCTTCTTCTTCTTGTTCTTCTTCTTCTTCTTCTTCTTCACCTTCTTCTTTTCCTTCTTCTTCTTCTTATTCTATTCTTCTTTTCCTTTTTTCTTTTTCATTTTTTCCTTCTTCTTTTCTTCTTTTTTTTCTTCTAACCTAACTAACTAACCTAATTGACCTAGTAAACTAACTTAATAAACTAATAATACTAACCTAATTAACCTAATAAACTAACCTAATAAACTAATAAAACTAACCTAATTATAAACTAACTAAATTAACCGAAATAAAAAATAGAAAAATGAAAAAAAGGGGGCGGCCGGCGGTGGTACTCACCGGCGGGGGGCGGCGGGGGCGGCGGTGGACGGGGGCGGCGCAGGGATGCCGGGGGCGGTAGTGGCGGCCGGCGGCGCCGTGGCGGCGGTGGCGGCCTGGCGACGGGTGGCAGGGGCGTCGGGGGGCGTCGGCGGCGTCGCGGCTGCGGGTGGCGTCGGGGGCGTCGCGGCTGCGGGTGGCGTCGGGGGCGTCGCGGCGTTGGGGGGCAGGGTCACCGGGGGTGTCCGGGGGGCAGGGGCGGCGGTGGCTGCGAGGCGGTGAGGGGCAGGGGCGGCGGGGGGTAGGGGCGCAGGGGCGGCAGGGCGGCGGTGACGGCGGTGGGCAGGGGCGCAGGGTCGTCGGGGCGGCGGTGGCGGCCGGCGGCGAGGGGCGGAGGCGGCGGGGGCGACCGGGCGGCGGGCCAGCCGTGGGGCGGGGCGGAGCAGCGGGGGTTGAGAGGGAGAGAGAGAGAGAATGAAAGAGAGAGGGGCGGGGTGGCCGTTGACGCCGTTAGGTATAGGGCGCCTTTGCCGTCTGCTGGCGGACGGCAAAGAGACCCAGGTTGACGGCAAAGAGCCTGGATATGGCCCGCCACCCCCACAGGGCCAGTGGGGCCCAGGTGGGTTCTTTGCCGTCTGCCTTCTGGCTCTTTGCCGTCCGCTGGCTGACGGCAAATCCCTGGCAGATGGCAAACGGTGTCTTTGCCGTCAGCCTGCTCTTTGCCGTCCGGGTTTGGCCAGCTGACGGCATACACTTTCTTTGCCGTCCGCCAGCTGACGGCAAATAGCTGGCTGACGGCAAATAACTGAATTCCAATAATGCATGTTTCAAAACTATTACAAAGAATCAAGTTTAATTATTCCCATGATCTTCATGAAAGTTTTTATTATATCCTCCTTGGATATCTATCACTTTGGGACTAGTTTCATATATTGCTATTACTTTTTCGACAAGCTCAAACAAGTTTAAATGAACCACAAGAGCATGAAGATTTCATCCCTCAAAAAGGTATAAGTGAAGCATGAGAGGAAATGACAAGCTACTCTCAAAAGGTATAAGTGAAGATCAATGAGTAGTCAAACAATTAAGTAGCTATGTGAGGACTCTCTCTCTCTCTCTCTCAATAAATATTTCCAGATCTGAGTGTTTTATTAAACAGCAAGCAAAAGAAAAATATCACTCCAAGAATAGCACGCATCATGTGAACGAATAAAAATTTAGGCTCAACATAGGCTAACCGATAATTGTTGATGAAGAGAGGTGGGATGCGTAGCATCCCCAAGCTTAGATGCTTGAGACTTCTTGGAATATTTACTTGGGGTGCCTTGGGCATCCCCAAGCTTGAGCTTTTGTATCTCGTTCAATCCTCTCATATCATGGTTTCACCTATTCTCAAAAACATCTTCCACACAAAACTTGAAAAGAACCCGTGAGATAGGTTAGTACACATAATAATAAATCAACTCTTTATGTACTGCCAAGACAAGTTGCATAATAATTTTCAAACATTAGGTACTATATACTATCATTTCCACAATTTATATCTACAAATATAGTCTATGGAAACTATAGGATAAGTAGATAACGAAACTATGACATCAATCTGTCCAAACAGAACAGTCTGTAGCAATTTATGAAAACAGTGTACTTATGTAATTCAAAAAATTATGAAAATTTAGGACATGCTATAAAATTTATATGAAAATACTGTGTAAAAATTTCAGAAATTTTCCACGTTTCAGTAAAATATGAAAATTCAAACATTACAGCAAAAGTTTCTGTTTATACACAGCACACATCAAACATGCAATGCAAGCATCCTAATGCAATTCTTGGAACTTTTTATTGAAAAACAAGAATATAAATAACACCTAACAGAGAACAAGAAAATAAAATGACGCTCCAAGCAAAACTCATATTATGTGACGAATAAAAATATAGCTCCAAGTAAGATATACCGATAGTGTTGAAGACGAAAAAGGGGATGCCTTCCGGGGCATCCCCAAGCTTAGGCGCTTGAGTATTCCTTGGATATTACCTTGGGCATCCCCAAGCTTAGGTCCTTGTCACTCCTTATTCTCCTCATATCGGTGTCTCACCCAAAACTTGAAAACTTCAATCACACAAAACTTAACGGAACTTCGTGAGAAGGGTTAGTGTAATAAAGATAGATCATTCACTTAGGTACTGTCAAGACAAGATTCATAATTGTTCCCACATGATACCTACTGTATTCTATCATTCCCATAATTTATATCACTAAATATAGGCTATAGGAACACTAACAGAAGCAAACTATGCATGCAAAATAGAATCTGTCAAAAACAGAACTGTCTGTGAAGATCTGTAGTATAGCCATACTTCCCTGTCTCTAAAAATTCTGAAAAATTAGGAAAATCTAGGAAATTTGTATATCAATCATGTGTAAAAAAATTCAGATCAAAAACACGTTCCAGTGAATTTACAAAATTCCTGGACTGAGGGCAAAAGTTTCTGTTTTTGCACAGAATCAAGTCAACTATCATCCACACTATCCCAAAGGCTTTACTTGGCACTTTATTGAAATAAAAGGCATAAAACATGATTACTACAGCAGCTTAATCATGTGAACACACAAAAACAGAAATAAAAATTTTGGGTTGTCTCCCAACAAGTGCTTTTCTTTAATGCCTTTTAGCTAGGCATGGTGATTTCAATGATGCTCGTATAGAAATAATAAATGAAACATGCAAAAGAGCATCATGAATCTCATGACAAGCACATTTAAGTCTAACACACTTCCTATGCATAGGGATTTTGTGAGCAAACAATTTATGGGAGCAAGAATCAACTAGCATAGGAAGGCAAAACAAGCATAACTTCAAAACTTTGAACACATAGAGAGGAAACTTGATATTATTGCAATTCCTACAAGCATATGTTCCTTCCTCATAATAATTTTCAGTAGCATCATGAACGAATTCAACAATATAACAAGCACATAAAGCATTGTTTTCATGATCTACAAGCATAGAAATTTTACTACTCTCCACATAAGCAAATTTATTCTCATCAATAGTAGTGGGAGCAAACTTAACAAAATAACTATCATGTGAAGCATAATCCAATTGAAAATTAAAATCATGATGACAAGTTTCATGGTTATCATTATTCTTTATAGCATACATGTCATCACAATAATCATCATAAATAGGAGGCATGCTTTCATCATAATAAATTGTCTCATCAAAACTTGGGGGACTAAACATAGCATCTTCATCAAACATAGCATCCCCAGGCTTGTAGCTTTGCATATCATTAGCATAATCACTCTCATCATTAATAGTATGAATAGCACCAATAGTATAGCAATTATTATCATCATCCTCCAAGTTGGTGCCATAAATATTTTCAAGATTATAAGAAGTATCATTATCTTCCCAATCATAATTATCACAACAAGCAATAGGCATAACAAAATCATCCCCGAGTCTATCATCTTCCACAACTATTTTTGATTCATTCTCATAAGGCCTATCAATAATGGGAGCAACATTATTTGGGAGAGATACCTCTTTACCTTTACTTTTCCTTCTTTTCTTCTTCTTCACCACATTATGTGTGGGTTTATTTAATTCCTCCAAGCTTCTTTAGGAAGAGGTTGGTTGAATAAAAAGCTCCTCCTCGTTACCTGATTCATCATAAGAAAAAATAGGAGGATATTGGGAAACCTCTTCCCCTTCATTAGTATTCTCTTCATCTTCTATTTGTTTTCTTGTCTTTAAGTAATTGGCAATATAAGGATTCTCAATGCAATTTACCACGCAATACATATAGATTTCATTTAGATCAAAATCAATCATTTTCATGAGAACCCAAGCTGGAACATCCTTAGTTTTATGTTTCATTTCTTCATACCCCAAAAATAGACTAAGTTCATTATGATGCTCAAGGTTAATGAGGTTATCACAATTTTTGGACACAATTCGATCATGAAATAATTCACAATGGAAATTAAAATGACCACTTTCATTGCAAAGTTCACAAGGACGGCGAGAAATATTAAGTCTTTCAGCACAAACATATAGCCTCTCTTGCAACCATTTAGTTTCTAAATACTTATGCCTCTTACAAAATCTATCTTCCCTAATAGGCATGTCTTCACAAACTCTATGCACTCCACAAAAATTGACATGCTTATAAGAAATATTTTTATCATGACTAGTGCAATCATCATTAGTACCATGGATATTCAAAGAATTCATACTAACAACATTGTAATCATGCTCATCACTCAAAGATTTAGTGCCAAACATTTTAATAACTTCTTCTTCTAACACTTGAGCACAATTTTCCTTTCCATCATTTTCACTAAAGACATTATAAAGATGAAGTATATGAGGCAACCTCAATTCCATTTTTTTTGTAGTTTTCTTTTATAAAACCAAACTAGTGAAAAACAAGAAACTAGAAGATTTAATTGCAAGATCTAAAGATATACCTTCAAGCACTCACCTCCCCGGCAACGGCGCCAGAAAAGAGCTTGATGTCTACTACGCAACCTTCTTCTTGTAGACTCGTGTTGGGCCTCCAAGCGCAGAGTTTTGTAGGACAGTAGCAAATTTCCCTCAAGTGGATGACCTAAGGTTTATCAATCCGTGGGAGGCGTAGGATGAAGATGGTCTCTCTCAAACAACCCTGCAATCAAATAACAAAGAGTCTCTTGTGTCCCCAACACACCCAATACAATGGCAAATTGTATAGGTGCAGTAGTTCGGCGAAGAGATGGTGATACAAGTGCAATATGGATGGTAGATATAGGTTTTTGTAATCTGAAAATATAAAAACAGCAAGGTAACTAATGATAAAAGTGAGCACAAACGGTATTGCAATGCTTGAAAACAAGGCCTAGGGTTCATACTATCACTAGTGCAAGTTCTCACAACAATACTGACATAGTTGAATCATATGTAAATCCCTCACGTGCGACAAAGAGTTCACTCCAAAGTCACAAATAGCGGAGAACAAACGAAGAAATTATTGTAGGGTACGAAACCACCTCAAAGTTATCTTTTCCAATCAATCTTATGAGCTATCCCTATAAGTGCCACGAACAGCCCTAGAGTTCGTACTAAAATAACACCTTAAGATACACATCAACCAAAACCCTAATGTCACCAAGATACTCCAATGTCACCACGAGTACCCATGGGCTTGATTATACGATATGCATCACACAATTTCAGATTCATCATGTTCAATCCAACACAAAGAACTTCAAAGAGTGCCCCAAAGTTTCTACCGGAGAGTCAAGACGAAAACGTGTGCCAACCCCTATGCATAGATTCCCAAGGTCACGGAACCTGCAAGTTGATCACCAAAACATACATCAAGTGGATCAATAGAACATCCCATTGTAACCACGGATATCCCATCGCAAGACATACATCAAGTGTTCTCAAATCCTTTAAAGACTCAATCCGATAAGAAAACTTCAAAGGGAAAACTCAATTCATCACAAGAAGATAGAGAGGGGGAAACTCCATATGATTCATCTATATCAATAAAGCTCGCGGTACATCAAGATCGTGCCATCTCAAGAACACGAGAGAGAGAGATCAAACACATAGCTACTAGTATATACCCTCAGCCCCGAGGGTGAACTACTCCCTCCTCGTCATGGAGACCACCGGGATGATGAAGATGGCCTCCGGTGATGGTTTCCCCCTCCGACAGGGTGCCGGAACGGGCTCCCGATTGGTTTTTCATGGCTCTGGAGACTTGCGGCAGCAGAACTCCCGATCTAGGTTTGTTTCTGGGGGTTTTGGTATTTGTAGGAATTTTTGGCGTCGGTCTCACGTCAAGGGGGGCCACGAGGCAGCGACAAGCTAGGAGGGTGCGCCCTAGGGGGGGGCGCGCCCTGCAGGCTTGTGGCGGCCTCGTGGCTCTTCTGGCCCAACTCCAATGCTTCGGGGGTCTCTTTCGGTCCATAAAAAATCACCGTAAACTTTCAGCCCATTCCGAGAACTTTTATTTCTGCACGAAAAAATGACACCATGGTAGTTCTGCTGAAAACAGCGTCAGTCCAGGTTAGTTCTAATAAAATCATACCAAAATCATATAGAATTATTGTAAACATGGCATTAATACTTCATAAATTATAGATACGTTGTAGACGTATCAGGCATCCCACCTCTCTTTGTCCACAAATATCGGTTAGCCTATGTTGAGCCTAAGTTTTTATTCGTTCACATGATATGTGCTATTCTTGGAGTGTATTTTTGTTTTGTTTACTGTTTGAATAAAATACTAAGATCTGAAAATATTTATTGAGAGTGAGTCCTCACATAGCTACTTGATTGTTTGACTACTCTTGATCTTCACTTATATCTTTTGATAGTAGTTTGATGTTTACGCTTGTGCTTCACTTATATCCTAAGAGTAAATTGTGAATTTATTGAATATCATAAATCTGAAATTATCCATGTGCTTTATGCTTAGTAGTAGTTTCACATTTGGTTTAGAAATTAAATCTATTGAAGTTTGACAATACAAATATTGGTCATACAAGCCATTCATGAATGATTAGTATAAGGAAAAGAACTTCGCATACAAATATATTATCTTGGACATCTTTTATGATTGTGAATACCCTCTTTGGAGTTGTATGTGTGGAGGATCTTATGTGCCGCTCAGCGGTTGTGATGGTTTCGCTCGGTTCTCCATAATTAACTGGGTAATATGGTTTTTGCACGATTTTCCCTAATTAACCGAGCAACTCTTTTCTTCTTAATGAATGCAGGATAACTACCATTTCAAAAAAAATCCATTAATTATTTTTAACCTTGATCAAATTAGTTGAAGTTGGATAAGGAAGACAAAGTAATGAGTTATGTTTGGGTATATTTTGCATAGAAGTTATATTGTTATGGATCCTCCAACATGTTGTGCTTGTTTAGAACCTTTTGCTAGCCAAAACTTCATACTAAGTAGAGATACTACTTGTGCATCCCAATTCCTTGAGCCAAGTTTCTTCCATGAGTGTCCACCATACCTATCTATATATGGTATTTCACTGCCATTCCAAGTAAATTTGCATGTACCATCTCTAAAACCTTCAAATAAACATCTGTTTTGTGTGCCCGTACCGCTCATGGAGCGATAGGGCGGTCGGTATTTTCCATGATAAGTGTGGTTTAACCCATGATGAGTGTTTATTCACTTGTCATTGCATGAGAGAGGCTGGTAAAAAGGATGCCCGGTCCTGCATAATACAAAAATAAATAAACAAGAGCTCCCCCTAGAAGTTGATTGTTTGGAAGGCATCTCTGGATTCGGTCATCCATGGAATGTGTTTGAATGGTGGAGGGGGAGTGAAATTTCAATTTCGTTTGGGAACCGCCATTAATGTGTTTAGGATGGAAGATCTTGAAATCCCTTGTCGTAACGTTTTCAGAAAAGGCACACGACCCAAAATATATCCATCTCTGTTTTAAGCTATGAGCTCTGGCACCTCTGCAAATCCCTGCTTCCCTCTGCGAAGGGACATTCTACTTACTTTTATGCTATTTACTTTGATGTTATTCACTTTTCATGTTGAGTCAACTTCTTATTCCAACTTCAATCTCTAGTTGGCAAACGTCATGTGATGAGGAAAGATCCAAACACATGTATCCATTCAAATATATTTGATCATGATTTATTATTGTTGACAATTATCTTTATGATAAGTGTGTTGGGAGGCGAAACATTAAGCCCCTATCTTTCTCTGTGTTCGATGAATGTTGTTCGTTCTACAAATATGCTTTGAGTACCAGCAATCATAGAATACTATATGATAATTGAGTATGTGGACCTCTTACTTAAACTTTGTAAAACTATAATTGTTTGATAACTAAGAACATAGGTTGTTAAGTTTCAAGAGAACACATTGTTTGAACCATAGCGTGTGAATTAATTTCTACTTTATCATGATGAGTTTATGAAAAAGAGTTACTGTTTATGATGCTAGGAAAAGTGGTTGAAATTATCATTGATTAAGCTTATGCACTATGTTAGCATTCACACTTCATAAATTGTTTCTTTTATCATTTACCTACTCAAGGACGAGTAGGAATTAAGCTTGGGGATGCTGATACGTCTCCAACGTATCGATAATTTATGAAGTATTCATGCCATATTTACCCATGTTTACAATATTTTATATGGTTTTGATCCACTTTATATGATTTAATTGGAACTAACCTGAACTGACGATGTTTTTAGCAGAATTACCATGGTGTTGTTTTGTGCAGAAAATAAAAGTTCTCGGAATAGAACGAAACATTTTGATGATTTTTTTTCTGGAAGGAAAGGGTCCCCGGAGGCTTCAAGGGAGTACCAGAAGACCCACAGGGGCCCCACATGCCACATGGGTGCTCCCAGGGGGTGGTCGCGCCAGGTACCTTGTGGGCCCCCTATGGCTCCTCTTTGCGTGATTCCAACGCCAAAAATTCCTATATATTCAGAAACCCCCGAAAGTTAACCTAGAACTTCCGCCCCGTCGCTGCAAGCCTCTGTATCGAAGAAATCTCATTTGAAGCCCTTTCTGGTACCCTGTCGGAGGGAGAAATCATCATTGGAGGCCATCTTCATCATCCCGGCGGTCTTCATGACAAGGAGGGAGTAGTTGACCCTCGGGGCTGAGGGTATGTACCAGTAGCTATGTGTTTGATCTCTCTCTCTCTCTCTCTCTCTCTCTCTCTCGTGTTCTTGAGATGGCACGATATTGATGTATCACAGGCTTTGTTAATACAGTTGGATCATATGGTGTTCTTTCCTCTCTATCTTGATGTGATGAATTGAGTCTTTCCCTTTGAGATCTCGTTATGTTGGATTGAATACTTTGGATTTGAGAACACTTGATATATGTCTTGCATGTGGATACCCGTGGTGATAATGGGGTGTTCTATTGATTCACTTGATATATGTTTTGGTAATGAACTTGCGGATTCCCGCGGTGGCATTGGGGTAATCTATGCATATGGGTTGATACACGTTCTTGTCCTACTTTCTCCGATAGAAATCTTGGGGTACTCTTTGAAATTCTTTGTGTTGGATTGAATATGGTGAATCTGAAATTGTTTGATGTATGTCGAATAGTTAACCCACAGATACTTGAGGTGACATTGGAGTATCTAGGTGACATTAGGGTTGATTGATGCGTATCATAGGTGTTATTCTAGTACGAACTCTAGGGTTGTTTGTGACACTTATAGGGATGGATCAATGGAGATCGGAAAGGATAACTTTGAGGTGGTTTTACTACCTACAACAATTTCATCTTATGTTCTCCGCTAGATAGGAACTTTGGAGTAATTCTTTGTCACACGTCGAGGGATGGTTATATGATTCAATTATGTTAGCACCGTTGAGAAATTGCACTAGTGAAAGTATGAACCATAGGCCTTGTTTCCAAGCATTGATATACCATTTTGCTCGCTGCTCACTACTTGCTAAATTGCTGTTTTCATATTTTCAGATTAAAAAAACCTACTTCTACCATCCATATTGCACTTGTATCACCATCTCTTCGCCGAACTAGTGCACCTATACAATTTTCCATTGTATTGGGTGTGTTGGGGACACAAGAGATTTATTGTATTTGATTGCAGGATTGTTTGAGAGAGATCATCTTCATCCTATACCTCCCACAGATTGATAAACCTTTGGTCATCCACTTGAGGGAAATTTTCTGCTGTCATACAAAACTCTGCGCTTGGAGGCCCAACACGAGTCTACAAGAATAAAGTTATGTTGTAGACGGGTGCGCGCATGTGGCCTGATGGGTGGGCCAACTATGTAAGCAAACAATTAAAAAAACTAATCAAAACGTCATAAGTTTTTTTTTTGAAATGAAAAACATTTTTTGTGGTAGGTATCATCGATGTTTTAAAAAATGATAGATTTTTTGAACCCTAGCATGTAATTTGGTAGTTTTATGATATTTACTCCTCAACACATGAATAGACCTCTCATCCTTTCCTCCATTTTCCTTTTGTTGATTGAAAGGTAAAATTGTGAACAAGAAGTTGCAGTGTAGGTCGAGTCCTCCAATGCATTTTCCAACTTGATCACTACAAATATTTTGGATTACCCTATGAAAAAAAGTATATTCGAACTACAAACTAGGAAAAAGATTGCAAGTTTGATGTATGATATAAAAAAAGCCTGATCTTGGTTTGGTCTCAAACAAAAACTACTTGAAAAAAACATTCCATGCTAAGTTTGATCCATGTAGCAACACAAGTCCAAAATAGTGAAAAGTGCAAGTATTAAGATTGCATCAGCTTCGCTGCGATCATTACCTGAAATTTGAGGCAGGATAGGCGTCGGCACCTAAGTAGGGGCCTAGGAGGATCAACGAAAGGATCGCCTCCTCAGTTCACATACCATTTGATCTCTGTCATTAAGGTTCATCCATCTAGATAGTTCCTTTTTCTACCACCTCGTAATGCTTGAGCATATTTCATGTTACAAAGGATAAGGAGGGAAACACAATGGTAAATGGAGAAAAGGAAGTGGTAAAATATAGGTACATTTTTTGAATGAAAGAGGGGCCAACCCCTCCGATTTCTATGATAGAAACCATTCAGTTCAGACCCTAATACAAAATACTAGCTCTAATCATGCATGGGCTCAAGGATAACAAAGGATCTCAAGCAAGCTATATATCCAAAAGAAGAGAAAACCTGTAGAGAGGGAAGCTCAAACTCGAGCACACCCAAACCAACATCCAAACCAGACTCTTACTGAATTTAAACTCAGGATTACATAAAGACAGTGCCAACTAAATAGCCAGGCTAGTAGATCGGGGGAATAGAAAACTCGAAGGGAGGATGAAGCTGGTGTAGAAGTTCTCGGAGGTAAAGACATCAGCACAACATCAGGACTGGCCTCTCTAGACACTAATCACAAAACACCATGTCTCTAGCTCTGCGACGAACAGTACCCTTCACTTGCTACATGCTCGACAAGTCTTGCCCCCAGTATCAACACATTTAGATTTTCTTCCTTTGTCCGTAAGACAAGACCAGCCAACAATCCAGTAACACATTAGTTTAATAAGAACCAACGGATCATTAATGATTTTTTTCTCACAGATAACTTCATTAGTGCATCTCCAAATGTACCAAAAGACAGCCGAGATCCCCACCAACACCAGTTTGTTATCATTTTTTTGGGAAACTTTAAATCCAGTTTCGAAAACAATCATTTAATGTGGTGTGAGTAGAATGTAAACTAAAAGCACATTTTAGCAAGCTCCAGACTAGATTAGCAGCAGAGCACTGGAAGAACAAGTGATCTATGATTTCATCTCTACCACAGAATATGCATATTTTATTCACAACCCACCCACTTCTAAGAAGATTGTCTTTGGTAAGAATATATTTTTTTCACCAAAAGCTAGAGGAAAACTTTTATATTAACAGGTACCTTAATTTTTCATAAAAATATGTTAGGAAAGCTGCATTCAGATTCAATAAGTTCTCTATACAAGGATTTGACAGAAAAATTTCTATCAGCCGTCAACACCCATTTGATTCTTTTCGCAAGAAAAGAAAACATTAATTTGATTTAAGTAAAAGAGAGATTTTTTTAAAGGGGAATATATTAATATCGCGAAGATACTAGTTTCATCTCTGTCGGTTGGTTGCTGCAGTTGGCATTCCTTGCTTCGACCAACGCTAGTTCCGAGCCTGACGATCCAGCCATGTCAACGGCCGCAGATGCATATGCGCTGCTAGCCTGCTACCACCACCTAAAAAGCATGGAGAAACGGAGCGAGTGAGAGGTTGATGAACTAAATCCATGGGACGATGAGAATGGACTGAAAATCCACGAGTTCAGGTTGAGAGACTTGTTTGTTACCTGCTGCTACACTGGACTCTCTAAACACTTAGGCCCCGCTTGGATTCGGTGTAAATCTATAGACCCAAAATTTATTTACAGATATAAATTACAGGCTACAATGTGATTTCCATCTGAAATAAAAACGACGACCGGAGGTCTTTGTTTTTAGAGAAAAGGCATTACATCCGATTTTATAGATAAAGCCCAACAAACCAAATAAAAAAATAGCAACACAAAAGCACGAGTAGCACGACACGCGAAAGCGATGACCGGAGGTCTAAGCGGGGCCTTACCAGGCCAGAAAAAAAAGTGATGTACATGCAACCGGTTCCCCAGCTTGTTGGTCCACTTACGGTAGTAACGTGATCACTTTGGCTAAATTGCAGTTTAAGATTTACCCGGCCGTGTCCAAAACGGCAATTTTCCCAGTTCTTCCAACACGATCGCTAGATCCCACTAGAAACCTGGAGCTCGGCTATGTGTGCACTGCGATGAACTTAAAACCTCTCATGTTAATGGTGAGCGGGCTGGACAAATATGATTGCCAACTGCAGGTTGATTAGGATATGCAATGGGAGTATTTGACAAAAAACTACCACATTAGGGGTTACCGTCCAACCGAACTACCACATTCAAAAAAGTGACTGATAACTACCAAAAATTTCTAATTTCGTGACTAAAAACTACCACTTTTGAAAAATGATCAGTTTAGACGATTTAAACACGTTTATGACATGCGGGACCCACTCATCAGGGCTAACGTGGTGGCAAAGTCAACTCCGTTTATTTTGACTGTTACGTTAACCGTTATTACAAGTGGGGCCCACCTGCACTAGTAGAAAACAGGCCTTTGGATCGAAGCATTAGTCCCGGTTGGCTTCTGGACTGGGACTAACGCTGCCAATAGTCCCGGTTCATTAGGCTAGGCATTAGTCCCGGTTCATGAGGAACCTTTAGCCCCGGTTGGTGTTACCAACCGGGACTAAAGGGGTGGTGGCAGGGTTGCGTCAGGCTAGGGCCCCACGAGACCCTTTAGTCTCGGTTTGTAACACCAACCGGGACTAGAGATGGACCTCTAGTCTCGGTTGGTGTAACCAACCGGAACTAAATGTATCCCTATATATAGTTGGTTCTTCCAGCCCGAGCTCATCCTCTCCATTCTCTGTTCTTCCCTAGCTCGAGCTCATCCCTCCATTTTTGCCAAGATTTGTCAAGATTTGAGGCACCCCAATCCATCCAAGTGTCCACAAAGGTTAGCAACTTTGTCCTTTCATCTCTTATTGCTAGATCAGCTCGTGCAATGCTTTATAAGTATAGTGATTTGTGGGTTTTAGTTTGGGTGTAATTATGTGGTAATTTTTTTGATTTATATGCAATTTGAGCTCAAATTAACTTCTTAGTTTGCATATGTGTAGGTGTGTTTACATAGTGTGCCTTCCCGTCCCCGTCCTAACCACCGTCGATCGCCCGCACCGTCCTGTCGCCGGCACCACCTTGGTGAGCCTCTTCTTGTGTTCTTATCCTTTTTATTAAAAAAATCGTATTTGTATGATTTAGATAGTTACTTACATAATTTTCTTACTTGTATGATTGTTGTTATATATAGTGCCATGGTTATGATATCCGTGCCTGTCGGCCCTCGTCCGGTTTACGATTCGCATGTGGTATATTCTCTTTTATAACTGTTTGTTGCATTTCGTGTTAATGACAATTATGCCCATCAAGCTAACATAGATATTTTTATCTAGGAGGTAGTTGAACCGGAAATTCCAACCGACCCTATTGTCGAGAAGTTAAATTTAGTTGAAAAATAAAACGAGGATTTGAAAGGAAAATTGAAAAGAGTTGAAGAAGAGAAGATGAAATTGGAGTTGTACGTTGCCGATGTCGTCGATGATCACAAGATCAAGATGGATGCAATGCGCTTGAAGATTGGAAAGATTAGAAAATATGCCATTAATAAAGAGGCTTGGTATCATTATGCTGTTGGATCAATTGTTATCTTAGTTGCGATTTTGATCGCATTTGTTGTTGCATTTAAATGTTTTAGCTAGATAGTTGTATGTTGTTTTATGAGAATAAGTGTGTATGAACTTTATGTATGAACTTGTATTAATTTGGTCATTTCGGTGTTGTGTAATGAAGATGAACCGGCAATGGATGTACGATGACCGACGCTCTCCCCAGTTCACTAATGGCGTGCATAGTTTTCTGCGTGCGGCTGAGGCAAACAAGCGGGATGGTTTTATGTGTTGTCCATGTGGTGTGTGTAAGAATGATAAGACTTACTCTAGTGCAAAACAAATTCACGTCCACCTTTTTACGTCCGGTTTCATGTCCGGCTATAATTGTTGGACCAAGCACGGAGAAAGAGGGGTTCTAATGGAAGAGAATGAAGACGAAGAGGATGATGACAACTATCCTGGGTTTCCTGAATATGATGGTACTACAATGGGGGGAGAGAATGAAGAAGAAGAAGCTGAGGCATCAGATGAGCCCGCTGATGATCTTGGTCGGGCCATTGCTGATGCAAAGAGAAACTGCGAAAGTGAAAAGGAGAAGTTGAAGTTGCAACACATGTTAGAGGATCCCAAAAAAGGGTTGTACCCAAATTGTGAAGATGACAACACAAAGCTCGGTACCACACTGGAATTGCTGCAATGGAAGGCAGAGAATGGTCTATCTGACAAGGGATTTGAAAAGTTGCTGAAAATAATGAAGAAGAAGCTTCCAAAGGACAACGAATTGCCCGACAGTACATACGAAGCAAAGAAGGTTGTCTTCCCTCTCGGATTAGAGGTGCATAAGATAAATGCATGCCCTAATGACTACATCCTCTACCGCGGTGAGGAGTACGAGAATTTGAATGCATGCCCGGTATGCGGTGCATTGCGATATAAGATCAGTCGCGATGACCCTGGTAATGATGTTGAGGGTGAGCGCCCAAGGAAGAAGATTCCTGCCAAGGTGATGTAGTATGCTCCTATAATACCACGGTTGAAACGTTTGTTCCAGAACAAAGAGCATGCCAAGTCGTTGCGATGGCACAAAGAAGACCGTAAGAAAGACGGGAAGTTGAGAGTACCCGCTGATGGGTCGTAGTGGAGAAAAATCGAGAGAAAGTGGCCGGACTTTGCAGATGACCCAAGGAACGTATGGTTTGGTTTAAGTGCAGATGGTATTAATCCTTTTGGGGAGCAGAGCAGCAAGCATAGCACATGGCCTATGACTCTATGTATCTATAACCTTCCTCCTTGGTTGTGCATGAAGCGGAAGTTCATTATGATGCCAGTGCTCATCCAAGGCCCTAAGCAACCCGGCAACGACATTGATGTGTACCTAAGGCCATTAGTTGATGAACTTTTACAGTTGTGGAATAAAGAAGGCGTACGTGTGTGGGATGAGCACAAACAGCAGGAATTTGACCTACGAGCGTTGCTGTTTGTAACCATCAATGATTGGCCTGCTCTTAGTAACCTTTCAGGATAGACAAACAAGGGATACCATGCATGCACGCACTGTTTAGATGAGACTCAAAGTATATATTTGGACAAATGCAAGAAGAATGTGTACCTGGGACATCGTCGATTTCTTCCGACCAAGCATGCCTTAAGAAAGAAAGGCAAGCAGTTCCAAGGTGAGGCAGATCACCGAAAGAAGCCCGTCCTCCGTACTGGTGATGATATACTTGATATGGTCAAGGATTTACAAGTAATCTTTGGAAAGGGTCTTGGCGGACAATCTGTTCCGATTAACGCTGACGGACACGCCCCCATGTGGAAGAAGAAATCTATATTTTGGGAGCTAGAATATTGGAAAGTTCTAGATGTCCGCTCTGCAATCGACGTGATGCATGATACGTCTCCAACGTATCTACTTTTCCAAACTCTTTTGCCCTTGTTTTGGACTCTAATTTGCATGATTTGAATGGAACTGACCCGGACTGACGCTGTTTTCAGCAGAATTGTCTAGGTGTTATTTTTGTGCAGAAATAAAAGTTCTCGGATTGACCTAAAAATTTACGGAGAATATTTTTGGAATTAATAAAAAATATTGGCGAAAGAATCAACCGGAGAGGGGCCACCACCTGGCCACAAGCCAAGGGGCGCTCCCCCTGTCTTGTGGGGCCCTGGTGGCTCTTCCGACCTCGTTTCCACTCCTATATATTCCTATTCGTGGAGAAAAAAACCAGAGAGAAGAGTTCATCACGTTTTACGATACGGAGCCGTCGCCACCTCCTGTTCTGCCTCGGGAGGGCAGATCTGGAGCCTGATTTGGGCTCCGGAGAGGGGAAATCGACGCCGTCGTCATCACCAACCATCCTTCATCACCAATTTCATGATGCTCTCCGCCGTTCGTGAGTAATTCCATCATAGGCTTGCTGGACGGTGGTGGGTTGGATGAGATTTACCATGTAATCGAGTTAGTTTTGTTAGGGTTTGATCCCTAGTATCCACTATGTTCTGAGATTGATGTTGCTATGACTTTGCTATGCTTAATGCTTGTCACTAGGGCCCGAGTGCCATGATTTCAGATCTGAACCTATTATGTTTTCATGAATATATATGTGTTCTTGATCCTATCTTGCAAGTTGTAGACACCTATTACGAGTTATGATCTGCATCCCCCAGGGTGACAATAACTGGGATTCTTTCCGGTGATTACCGTAGTTTGAGGAGTTCATGTATTCACTCAGTGCTAATGCTTTGGTCCAGTTCTCTATTAAAAGGAGACCTTAATATCCCTTAGTTTCCATTAGGACCCCGCTGCCACGGGAGGGTAGGACAAAAGATGTCATGCAAGTTCTTTTCCATAAGCACGTATGACTATATATGGAATACATGCCTACATTACATTGATGAATTGGAGCTAGTTCTGTGTCACCCTATGTTATAACTGTTGCATGATGAATGCCATCCGACATAATTATCCATCACTGGTCCATTGCCTACGAGCTTTTCCCATATTGATCTTTGCTAAGTTACTTTTCCGTTGCTACTGCTACAATCACTACAACACTGCTACTGCCACTTTGCTATCGTTACCGTTACTCCCATACTACTTTGCTACTGAATACTTTGCTGCAGATATTAAGTCTTTCAGTTGTGGTTGAATTGACAACTCAGCTGCTAATACTCAAGAATATTCTTTGGCTCCCCTTGTGTCGAATCAATAAATTTGGGTTGAATACTCTACCCTCGAAAACTGTTGCGATCCCCTATACTTGTGGGTTATCAATGCACGTCATGAAGAATCTTTGCGTGAACCTACTAGGCTTACTGGGAGTGTATGGGAAGACAAAAGATACACCGGAGGCACGACAGGACCAACAACGTATGAACGCAAAAGACGGCATGCATCCAAAGCAGTATGAAGGTCCTACCAGCTACGCTCTTACCAAAGCAAAGAAGGAATTTTTTTTGAATGCCTGCTCAATATGAAGGTCCCGTCTGGCTTCTCGTCGAATATAAAAGGAATAATAAATATGGCAGAGAAAAAATTCCATAACCTAAAGTCTCATGACTGCCATGTGATCATGACGCAATTGCTTCCGGTTGCGTTGAGGGGGCTTCTACCAGAAAATGTTCGATTAGCCATTGTGAAGCTATGTTCATTCCTCAATGCAATTTCTCAGAAGGTAATCGATCCGGAAATCCTACCAAGCTTACATAATGATTTGGTCCAATGTCTTGTCAGTTTTGAGTTGGTGTTCCCACCATCCTTCTTCAATATTATGACGCACGTCCTAGTTCACCTAGTCGAAGAGATTGCCATTCTGGGTCCTGTATTTCTACACAATATGTTCCCTTTTGAGAGGTTCATGGGAGTCTTAAAGAAATATGTTCGTAACCGTGCTAGGCCAGAAGGAAGCATCTCCAAGGGGCATGAAACAGAGGAGGTTATTGAGTTTTGTGTTGACTTTATTCCTGACCTTAAGTCGATTGGTGTTCCTCAATCGCGGCATGAGGGGAGACTGTTGGGGATATAACCCCGTGGTGAGACCCGCCCAGGCCGGGCCGGGTCATGAGGTTGGCGGCTTAGCAATAATGTTTGGGGTAAGCTTGATGGGCCTGAAGGCCCGGAAGCAGAAGACAATATGTGTGACCCGGTGGCATAAGCCGCAAGTGGCGGCTTGTTAAACAAGGCAGGTATTGTTAGAGGTGAGGTCGGTTGACAAGTATGGCCCGACCCGGACTCTTGTAAGCCCAGGGCCTCGACCTGTGTATATAAAGGCGGGTTACCTGGGCGGCTTAGGAGAGGAAAACCTTTGATCAAGTGTTAGGTCAAGCAAATCCGCTCCCTTGTAATCGATATCCAATCAATACAAACTCCAAGCAGGACGTAGGCTATTACCTCCTTCAAGAGGGGCCGAACCTGGGTACTTGTGTCCTTCGTTCCAACCAACCCCTTCGTGTTCACCACCGTAGCGATGGCCTCACGCCTAAGTCCTGACACTAGGACATTTGCCGTGACAAAACCACGACAGTTGGCGCCCACCATGGGGCTAACGCTCGGTGATGTGGAATTCTCGGAGGGCTCTCTCACAGGGATCGAGGGATACGCCATTGGCAGGATGACTAAGAGTCACCATGGCAAGCTCTACATTGACGACGCTGGCTGGGGCCCTGAGGCCGACTCAATCGAGTACGGGTACCGGGTCCCCTTCGGCGGAATTCATGTCTTCATTGGCAAGATCGGCGGATCTAAGCCTGGGCCGGACATCTGCACCGACCTCGTCGAGCCGGCCCGGCGCGTGCAACCCGCCCGAGTTAACCCGGGTCGGAAGCACGTTTTCGTCGGCTTTACCCAAGGCGCGGAGCTTGAAGGTTCCGTGTCACGGGAGGAAACCCTCATCTGCTCAGAGGATGGATCCTCGGGTGGAGAGGCGGAATCAATTTACCAGCTTCACAACGGTGGGCTTGGGGGCTACATCGAGGATTACCCTGAGCCGGAATACTATGAGCCGCCGAGCCACGCCGCTGTCTTCATGGCAGAATCGGCACTGGCCTCTGGTAGCACGGCAGCTGGTGCGACCGGGTCTGGATCAGGCAGGCCGCCGGCTCAAGTTTTGCTTGATCTGATGAACGAGCTTACAACTCTGATGGGGACCGAGGTCACGGTCGAAAACCAATAAGCCCGTAACACGGAGATCGCAAGGTTGAAGGACCAGATGGCCGGAGTCCAAGAGGAAATCAACGCACTGAAGGATCAGATGGATGCTGAGTCGGAGCGCCTTAAGGTGGAAGCTTTTTGCCTTGACCTGGAGCAGCAGACCGCAGATGCGGTCCACCAGATGAGACATCAGTCCCGTTTGCCGGCTCAGTATGAGGCCAGGAATCTTTTTAACACGCCAGGGACGGGAGGAAATGCACCTCTGACCGTGACCCGAACGGCGGAAGTACCTGGGAGTAGGGCGGTGGTTCAGCATAGGCTGCCAGACCCGCCCCACAGGAACCAGGCCCCGCCGCAGCCTTGTCCAACGCCGCCCGGTCATTTTCTAGCCCGGCGGAGAACATGGTGGCAGCGGCGATCAGACTTGGCACGATCCCCATCGCTGATGGGACGCCTTTCGTGGAGGAAGTGCGGAACGCCATTAGCTATTTGCAGACAGCGGTAGCACAGCAGGAAAAATATACTTACAGCCGGAGTCGCGTACACTCAACACCCATCCCGAGTCGTAGTTACAGCCGGCACTTGGAGTCGCCTGCGGTCTCTAGTAGTGAGCGACGTCGAAACCCGGCGCGAGATGATCAGGCGGCTCTTGATGCTCAGGCACTGGTGGATCGGGCAAGAGCGTAGCGAGAGGCGGCAGCGTTAGCAGCTGCGGCGGCTCGTCAAGACCCCACCGTAGCCCCTTCTGTTTCGGTAGGAGCCGGGATAACTTCCAGGTCCGTGGGAGTGCCGTGCTTAGTGCCGACCATACCAAACAAGCGCCTGCCAAAGGATTTCAAGAGTCCCCGCAAGGTACCCAATTATACTGCCGATCTGCCTCCGGAAGCATGGATCGAGAGTTATGAGCTAGCCATGGAGATGTTAGACGTCAGTGATGCGGTTTGCGCCAAATATTTCATCATGATGTTGGAAGGGCCGGCTCGCACGTGGTTGAAGGGTTTGCCACCCAACACCATTAATTCCTAGGCCGAGTTGAAGGCAAAGTTCATCAAGAATTTTCAAGGAACGTGCAAGTAGCCCATGACGATTGTGGATTTGGATCACTGCGTGCAGCGTGAGGATGAATCGGTCCATCATTGGGTCCGGCGAGTCTCCACCATCATCCACTCCTCTGACAATATTACGGCGGCTCAAGCAGTTCTGATTCTGGAGAAGAATTGTCATTTTTTGCCTCTGAAGCAGAAGCTTGGCTGGCTCAAACGTTCATGCCAGGACATGGGGGAACTCATGGCGGCTCTTACTGAGTATGTTGACTCTGATAACACGAAAGACCCTGGTTCCGATGATGAAAAGTCGGCCAAGGGTAAGAAGAATAACAATGGCAAGAGTCAACAGCAGAAAGGGGGAGGAAGTAATAATAATGGCAATGGCGGAAAGCGGAAACACCCGGACGGCGGGTCAGATTTGGTGGCCAACACCAGTGCTGGTGGAAACCGTGGCAAGGGCAACGGTAAGCCGCCTTTCAGTAAAAACAAGCCTGTCAATATGGAGGCGATGTTAAATGTTCCTTGCCCGAAGCATAGTCTTCCCGACAAGCCATCCACTCATGCCTGGAGGGGTTGTTGGATCATGCAGGAGTTCCGAAATTACAGCGTTAACCAACATCAAGGTGGCGGCGGTGGGCCGTCTGGCGGATCAGGATCCGGCTCTCCTGGGTTGGGCTTTGGTACAGGCGGCTCAGGTTCTGGCTATCAAGGCCAAGGGAATCATGGAGGTAATAATCAACAGTCTGGCAATGGAGGTCAGCAACAAAACAACCAGTCCGGGTATCAGAGTAATCCAAAGCAGCTTAATGGAGGCCAATATCACGTTTTTACGACCAGTCTTGACAAGCAGGATCAGAAGGTGCGCAAGTGGGCGGTTAATGCAGCCATGCCGGCTCTCCCTCAGTACTTAAAGTGGTCAGAGTATGACATAACTTGGAGCAGGGAGGATCACCCGTCGCGCGTGGATAACCCGGGACAGTTGGCTCTTAATCTATGATTGAGTGCCGACTCATTACTTGCGTAATGACCCAGCTCTTGGGGGCTACAGTTGGCTCTTAATCTATGATTGAGTGCCGACTCATTACTTGCATAATGGCCCGGCCCTTGGGGGCTACACTTGGCTCTTAATCTATGATTGAGTGCCGACTCATTACTTGCGTAATGACCCGGCCCTTGGGGGCTACACTTGGCTTTTAATCTATGATTGAGTGCCGACTCATTACTTGCGTAATGACCCGGCCCTTGGGGGCTACACTTCGCTCATCTTCTATGATTGAGTACTACATGGCGATTCACCGAAAGATTGAATGTTATTGAAAGACCCGGCTGACCTTTTTCAGAGGTCAACCAGCCCTTGCGGGCTGCATAAGTATGTATGGAAAGACAAGGGAAGTGGAGTACCTCGTATTTTTTCTTCATCATGCTGACTAAGTTGGCCACCATGTCCTGGCTGGCAGACAGGCAGCTCAGATAGCCAGCATGTAACTCGTCGGCAGTGAGTTCTTCTAAGTTGGGACGATCGGATTGAATCTTTCCTTCCTTAAAAGGAGCTACCTCGTCTTCACCGGTATGCTTTGATAGCACATGCGAAGGAGCTGGAGATTTATAAGCCGCCCCGGTGACAGTCACTTCTTCAGCAGAAGCCACTTTTTCCGTTGACGGCTAGGGGCTGGGCGGTTTAGGATCCACCTCTGGATGAGCCTCGGGAGCTTCAATATCCATATCAGCCGGCTCGGTATGGGGTGGGACCTCTTCATGGGCGTCCTTGGCAGCCTCAGAAGGTTCAACGTGAGCTTCAGGAATATTGGGCATTGGGTTCTCCGGGTCTTGGGCATCAGGAGTTGCGGATGACCTGGCCATTTTCCTTCGTTTGGCTTGAGCCCTGCGAGCAAAGGCAGTGTTAGGTATGTCATGGCAAAGTATGAAATATTAAACACATTTCGGGATGTAGAAATGCTTACCCCGGGTTAATAATAAGAGGAGGCAGCTTTGAGGCGGTCGAGTCGCCGGAAGAAGGGGGCGAGTCCTGAAAAGTTATCATTGTCAAAGACAAATAAGTAGCAACAAAAGATTAGCATACAAAAGAGACAAGTTCAAGGCAAGAAAGTACCTCAGTTGGCCGTTTCCGAGGAGCCGGATCATTTGATAAGCCGGCTAAAAGATCTTCGGAGCCGGCACTCCGGGTCTGACGTCGATTGTCATCTTGCTGTTTCTTCAAAAGAAAGGCGGGATTCAAGTGAGCAAAAGAGCGAGAACATTTTACCTTCCGTACAGCCCGTCGTACTCTCTTTACTGGTAAAAGTTCCGAGTCAGAGGAGATAACGGTTACCTCTGCAACATCAGCATGACTGTTTTCTGATTCCTCCTGAGAAGAGTCGGCATCAATAAGTTGTATGAAAAGACGACCAAGGGAGTCAAGTTATACCTCTGAGTCGTCAAGGTCGAATAGCTCTTCGGTTGATTGTTTCTTATTACGGGTCGGCGCCTTAGCTTTAGTCGCTTTGGGGATTTTGCTCTTCTTATTGAGGGCGGCGGGTAACTTCTTGTTCCAGAAGGAAGAGCCGGCCTACAAATGATAAGAGGCATCGACAGAAAGATTAATACAATATATGAAGTACAGCATGAAAAGAATGGAAAAGGGTAAGGATGCAAAGGCTCACCTCTGGAGCCGGGTTAAGTGCATAAAAGGGACTTAACCTCGTCTTGCTACAGGCGGCTTGAGACTCTCCCAGTAAAGATTTTACAATGGTGGTGAGGTCCTGGTCTGTCAGGGGCGTCTGATTGAAGCGTTGAGGATCGTCCATGCTACCAGTGTATTGGCACATTAAGGCGCCGCGGCGGCTTAACGGCAGAATCCTCCAAGAGACCCAGCAGCGTGTCAGATCGACACCCGTTAATCCGTTGGCTAACAGGGCCCCGACTTTTGAGAAAGTGGTGGCATATTGAGCACGTTCAACGGCGGACATCCGATCTGGAAGCTCCGTATCGGTGCTAAGCCGGTAAGGACGATAACCCGGCAGTGGGTTCTCCCCCTCTGGTGAAGTGTCTTGGCAGTAGAACCAAGTCTTTTTCCATTCTTTGGGGTGACTCGGCAAAGTTGCAGCTGGGAAGAGTACATCCCTCCGCCTTTGAAGAGTGACGCCCCCGAGCTCGAGGCTTAATCCATCCGCCATTTCTGTTTGGCGGTTGATATAAAAGTACTCCTTGAAGAGGTCGACGGACGGCTCTTCTTGAAGATAGGCTTCGCAGAAGGTCTGAAACTAGCACAGATTGGTGACAGAATTGGGGCCAATGTCTTGGGGGTGCAGTTTGAATGCGTGTAAGACATCTCGGAAAAATTTGGACCCGGGCGGGGAGAAGCCACGAAGGAGATGGTCTGTGAATACAATGACTTCCCCGTCTTTGGGTTTAGGGGTGGTCTCATTGCCTGGAACCCGCCAGTGGATGACATCCTGAGCCGGCAGAACTCCCATAGTGACAAATTCTTTGAGTGATCCTTCGGTCACCCCAGACCGTACCCAGTTGCAGGTGGATGGGGTTTTAGACATGGCGGCGGATTAAGAAGCTGCGAAAAAGTATGAATATTTGGCGGGTTAAAAGTACATTGTGATCAAAGTTGTAATGACTCTACAAATGTGATGGCATTCGGCGGGTCAATATAAAAATATGTGTGACAGCATGAGCCGGTAACCTTACGGCGGGTTAGGTTTATCAGCGCACATTGAAAAATTGTTAAGTGTGGAGAAACAGATTCCGCAACTACAGCTATGGATTCAAGATCTATGGGCGAGGGAAAAAGAAAAATAATTCTAACCCTAAAGGACCAGTGAAAGAACAGACGGCCTCTGTACAGATTAAAATGAGCCGCGGATCTATAGCGAGTACGGCGTGATAATGGAGCGGACGGCCGCGTGATTTGGGCAGCGTTATAAGGCTTTAAAGAGGTGCCCTCAGTCTAATTTGTGAAGAACGCTCTGATGAGCGGTGATGAACACTGAAGAACCCGATGGATTCGGGAGAAATCTAATGCAGATCTAACAAGGGGCAGTAATGAAACCTGGAGGATGCGGACGAACGTGCGGAGGCTCTGGATAAGTTCAGGTTGATGCAGCGGCCAGTGTTGACGAAGACGGCGAGGACTGAGCAGCGCGGCGAGCTTCGGTGGCGCGGGCGTCCGAAGGAGAAGGAAGAAGATGACGGCGGGAAGATGAAAATAATGGGGCCCCCGTGCCTATTTATGAGGATGTGAGGCGACAGCAACAATCGGCGCGAGAATCGAGAAGGCATGACGGCAATTGGCTAAAGAAATGCCTCGATTCTCGGGCTGGTCATATTAATTGAGGAAGATCCGCTCTGACATCAGGGGAATCTTTTTGATTTTCCTGAGATGACGTCACGGCGGGTCATGAACATTTGTCAGAGACGACACCGCCCCTTTTTTGGTGGGTTATGAGGATTTATCAATGTGCAAGATTCGCAAACCAGAAGACTTGAAGATTGACATGAACCGGTTCAAATCAATCTGGGGCCTAATGTTGGGGATATAACCCCGTGGTGAGACCCGCCCAGGCCGGGCCGGGTCATGAGGTTGGCGGCTTAGCAATAATGTTTGGGGTAAGCTTGATGGGCCTGAAGGCCCGGAAGCAGAAGACAATATGTGTGACCCGGTGGCGTAAGCCGCCGGTGGCGGCTTGTTAAACAAGGCAGGTATTGTTAGAGGTGAGGTCGGTTGACAAGTATGGCCCGACCCGAACTCTTGTAAGCCCAGGGCCTCGACCTGTGTATATAAAGGCGGGTTACCTGGGCGGCTTAGGAGAGGAAAACCTTTGATCAAGTGTTAGGTCAAGCGAATCCGCTCCCTTGTAATCGATATCCAATCAATACAAACTCCAAGCAGGACGTAGGCTATTACCTCCTTCGAGAGGGGCCGAACCTGGGTAAACTTGTGTCCTTCGTTCCAACCAACCCCTTCGTGTTCACCACCGTAGCGATGGCCTCACCCATAAGTCCTGACACTAGGACATCTGCCGTGACAAAACCACGACAGAGACTGCATGGAAAAGGCACGCTTGGACCAAAATCAATAATATGTAGGGACGGGCATTCTTGGGCGCAAGCACACTACACAGTTCTACAAAATTCTACCTTGGTGACCCCGTATATCGAGAAACACATGGATATTATACGCTCCAAGAACCCGGAGAAGTCTGACCCCTGGATTAAACGTGCACACATTGAGGCTTTCGGCGGTTGGTTGCAAACACATCTCATGAATGACGACATTGTTGAAGATGAGTTGTACTTGTTGGCCAAGAGACCATCTTCGACTATATTGACTTTCCAAGGATACGAGATAAACGGGAATACATTTTACACGATCGCCCAAGATAGAAAGAGCACCAACCAAAACAGCCGTGTCCGCTTTGACGATGCAGCAAACACCAATAGGGAAAAGGACACATATTATGGTTACATAGAGGAGATATGGGAACTTGACTATGGAAGTGATTTGAAGGTCCCTTTGTTCTGGTGCAAATGGGTCAATCTGACTGGAGGAGGGGTAATGGTAGACCAGCAGTACGGAATGACAACAGTGGATCTCAACAATCTTGGGTACACAGAGGAACCATTCGTCCTAGCTAATGATGTGGCGCGGGTTTTCTATGTGAAGGACATGTCTACCAAACCAAGAAAAAGAAAAGATAAGAAAGCGGATACATCATACGATGAGCCAAAGCGCCACATAGTTCTTTTAGGGAAAAGAAACATCGTGGGAGTGGAGGACAAGACAGACATGTCAACAGATTATGAAAAGTTTGATGAAATTCCTCCCTTCACAGTGAAGACTGGCCCAAGCATCCTGTTAAATGATGAAAATTGTCCATGGTTACGGCACAATAAGCAAGGGACACACAAGAAGAAAAAAATTTATACCCCAACATCCCACTCTGGGATGTGATTGGCTTCACCGTCATCACTTTTCTTCTCTAGCGAGTAGCCGAGATGGTCCAGTTTGTACACGAAGTGTATCATGTTTTTGTTGTATCCCTCTCAAATTTTTAACACATGCTATGTGGGTCAAATAATGATACCATGCCAAGTTTCAACCTTTTCAGAGTTCATTTGTAGTGTTTTTTAATTTCAGGGTCGTTTAGCTCAAAAAAATCATTAAATGCATGAAAAATAACAAATGAAGTTAGAAAGGGTTGAAATTTGAAGATGTGGCTTAGATTGGTGCATATTGAATGCACAACAAGTCTGGAGTTGAAATAAGTTAAGAAAAATGAAATGCCTTTGTAACAGATGAGTTTTCGTCCGAAACCCTCATACTTCGAAAGAGATCGTCCAGTTTGTACACGAAGTGCATCCAGTTTTGTCGTAACCCTCTCAACTTTTTAGCACATGCTATGTGGGTGAAATGATGATACCATGCCAAGTTTCAACCTTTTCAGAGTTCGTTTGTAGTGCTTTTTAATTTCAGGGTCATTTAGCTCAAAAAAATCATTAAATGAATGAAAAATAGCAACTGAAGTTAGATAGGGTTGAAATTTGAAAATGCGGCTTAGAATGGTGCATATTGAATGCACAAAAAGTCTGGAGTTGAAATAAGTTAAAAAAATGAAATGCCTTTGTAACAGATGAGTTTTCGTCCGAAACCCTCATACTTCGAAGGAGATCGTCCAGTTTGTACACGAAG
Source organism: Elymus sibiricus (assembly GCA_039707655.1). Taxonomy (NCBI): domain Eukaryota; kingdom Viridiplantae; phylum Streptophyta; class Magnoliopsida; order Poales; family Poaceae; genus Elymus; species Elymus sibiricus. The sequence goes on from CM077675.1 coordinate 416,862,400, forward strand.
TGCATCCAGTTTTTGCCGTAACCCTCTCAACTTTTTATCACATGCTATGTGGGTGAAATTATCATACCATGCCAAGTTTCAACCTTTTCAGAGTTCATTTGTAGTGCTTTTTAATTTCAGGGTCATTTAGCTAAAAAAATCATTAAATGCATGAAAAATAGCAAATGAAGTTAGATAGGGTTGAAATTTGAAGATGTGGCTTAGAATGGTGCATATTGAATGCACAAAAAGTCTGGAGTTGAAATAAGTTAAGAAAAATGAAATGCCTTTGTAACAAATGAGTTTTCGTCCGAAACCCTCATACTTCGAAGGAGATCGTCCAGTTTGTATACGAAGTGCATCCAGTTTTTGCCGTAACCCTCTCAACTTTTTAGCACATGCTATGTGGGTGAAATGATGATACCATGCCAAGTTTCAACCTTTTCAGATTTCATTTGTAGTGCTTTTTTAGTTTCAGGGTCATTTAGCTCAAAAAAATCATTAAATGCATGAAAAATAGCAAATAAAGTTAGATAGGGTAGAAATTTGAAGATATGGCTTAGAATGGTGCATATTGAATGCACAAAAGTCTGGAGTTCATTTGGGTGATTTTGATTAAAACAAATTAAGGTATACAACTGAAAGAGTTAAACAGAATCTGGTTTTTATTAAAACACCTATTTAAATTATCCTAAAAATTCCCAAATTTAACATAATGATAAAAAATACTAATATTAAACAACAGGAAAAACAATCACTCAAAAATCTATTTTTAAACTAAAGTTATTCACAAACTAGTGATTCACACAAATTTCAAAAGATTTCAAATTTAAATTATTTAAATTTGAAAACTACTGGCACTAACAGAAAGTTGGTAATTGTTTTGACCTAAAGCAAAAAAGATTCATTCAAAAACTATAAATATTCTAAAAGTTATCCCAAATCTAAAAACAAAAATTACAAAAACAAAACAAAACAAAAAAGAGAAAAACCCCCCTTTAGTCCCGGTTGGTATCACCAACCGGGACTAAAGGTCCCCTTCCCGCGCGGGAATTTGGGCCGCCGAAAAGGAGGCCATTAGTCCCGGTTGGTGATACCAACCGGGACTAAAGGGGGTCTTTAGTCCCGGTTGGATCCACCAACCGGGACTAAAGGTCCCTCTATATTAGTAGGGACTTAGCCGTTTCTTCCCCATTCTTCCCCCCGCCCGATGCCGACGCCCTTGCCCACGCCGCCAGGCTGTCGCGCGACTCCGACGAAATCGCCGCCCCCCTGCTGCTCCTAACCGCCGATGACTCCGATGAAATCGCCGCCCCCTGCTACTCCTAACCGCCGGCGAAATCGCCGCCCCCTGCTGCTCCTAACCGCCGGCGACTCCGACGAAATCGCCGCCCCCCTGATGCTCCTAACCACCGACGAGCCCCACGGTGAGCCCTCCGCCTCGTTCCTCCCGCTCCTACCCGTCAACGAGCCCCAGCAGGGCCATGGCGTCGCCGCCCCCCTGCTGCGCTCGCCCGACCCTCGCCCAGCTCTCGCCATGGCCGCGGAACTCTGCCCGAGCGCGGCTGCGCCATGGCCGCTGGCCTGCCCGAGCACGACGGTGCCATGGCCCTCGCCGTGGCCTCCTCTACCCAATTTTTCTTATGTTTTTTATATTCCTATGAATATGAAATCTATGAATTAACATATAGGTTTTTTTTATATTCCTATGAATATGAAATCTATTAATCTATGAATTAACATATAGTTTTTTTATATTCCTATGAATATGAAATCTATTAATCTATGAATATGAATTAACATAGAGGTTTTTTATATTCCTATGAATATGAAATCTATTAATCTATATAGGTTTTATTAGCAAGTCCTATCATAAACAAAAAAAAATAGAAGTCGAGCGGTAGTAGTAAATGCGGGAAAACTGTTCCCCAGCTCGGAGAACAGGCAGTGCAATCGATCATCCCGCTCAAGGTGAGTACCGATAAGGTGGTAATAACCGACGCTGATAGAGAGAATGCTAGACAGCTCGGTATCACTCTTGAACAATTCCTAGAGATCGAGGAATTCCCACCGATGGATCCGAAGGAACTACAATGGGCATATGTCCCCGGGAACCCTCTTGTGAGTCCTGAAGATGAGAAGCTTCTATCAACGCAAATGTACAGCTTGCATCAGTGGTACATGAGAGAAGTAAAGAGCGGGCGACAGAGCCTCATGGTGAAAGTCAAGCGAGAGCATTACATCCATGAAAATGATTTGTGGATTGAAAATGAAGAATTATTCCAGTTATTCAATCAAAAAGCACTCGACAAATCTATCGTCAGTTGCTATTGTCTGTAAGAGATTTCTTTCTGTAATTTGATTAAGTCTCTAGCTCAACTCGTTCATTGCCTGTAATTATCCTCACTATATTCTTTTCTGTGGTATTGTGCAGAATGAAGATTTTTGAATTGGAAAGAGATGGAGTCTATGGCATTGGGTTCATTGACCCAAATACCGTTAATGAAAAGGTGTTAACTACTTACTCAAAATACACGGAGAAAATGTTGCTAAGGTTTTTTAAGGCCCTAAATACCAAACCAGAAATACTTTTACCTTACAACTTCAAGTGAGTGTTACTTTTACCTTACTTTTACCTTCTATATATATATATATATATATATATATATATATATATATATATACTCGATGTTAAGTGTAGTTGATGAGTTATGCATGCCCGCTTATACAAATCGTGTCCCCAGCTACCACTGGATCCTGCTAATCATTAGAATTGACGATGGAACTGTTGAAGTACTAGACTCACTAAGTAAAGACCCTGAAGAATACAAAAGCCTGCATTCGATGCTCGACAGGTAATTTCAATCATTTATGCACTATGTCGGCCTCTTTAGTTTGTTTCCTGATATCAAGTAATTAATTAGTAACTCCTTTATTAATTTTCTTTGCCGGGCAGGGTTTGGAAAAAGTTTACCAAAGATGTTAGAGGTGAATGGAAAGAGGAGCTGAAATGGCGAAGGTCCATGGTATTTAAGTAGTACTAGCTACGTCCGCGCATCTCTTTAAGTATAGTTTCAATACCATTATCATGCTTTATTATTATCTGATTCAATTATATTCTCGTAAAGTGCATGAGGCAGGAACAAGGGACTAGTTTATGTGCATATTACGTTTGCGAGAACATTCGCATTATGACCGAAAAGATCAGAACTACAAGAGATCTTTGGGTACGTAAACACCATTCACATTTTTTTATCATGATGTAATATATATACAGACAACTAACATGTTCATATTGATCTCTTCTTTAAAGATGCACGAGATGCGGGATAAGCTCCTACCAAAGGACCGCATACGAGCAATTCAAGAGGAAATTGCGGGTTTTTTGCTTGAGCAGGTCATATCTCCCGACGGAGAATACTATTACACCTAATGCCTGCATGTAATGATTTGCAAATTGTAGGAGAAATTGTATATACCAAATTGTACATATGTGTATGCATGGTCGTACGAAAAGTTCTATGTATATGATTGGTTCTACGAGATATTCTATTATATATGCATAACGTGTACAGTATGTAGCAGCGTAAAATATGTTTGAAATGAAAAAGAATTAAATCGAATACACAAAATGAAAAAGTAAAAATAAACAATAAAACCTAAATCTTTAGTCCCAGTTGGTGTTACCAGCCGGGACTAAAGGTCCCCATCCCCTGGCGCCCGCTGCCGACCACGTGGCAGGGGTTTAGTCCCGGTTCGTAGCCAACCGGGACTAAAGGCTTGGACCCTTTAGTCCCTATACATTAGTCCCGGTTGGGGAACCGGGACTAAAGGCCCTTCCCAACCGGGACTAATGTCCTGTTTTCTACTAGTGTTGTTAGCATCACCCTTCTTCTTCCTCCTCCTCCTCTCTCTCTTTGCTATTTCCTCGAACACCTTATGTGCACCCGCGAGCAACCTCCGCCGTCCTCCACTGTCGGCGCTCACCTCTCCCCATGCCTCGATCATGTCTGGATCGGGAGAGCCCGAGCTGCCCAACCACTCTGGCGACCACCTCTCCCCCTCGCGTCACTCCGGCAAGGTCACCTTTGCCGGCGACAACCGCCATAGGCACGCACGAACCAACCTAGCTAGTACTCGCCTTGGTTCGAGCTCCCACATGAGCTCCTGGGGCTCTTCGTCGCCCGCCTCCGGCTCCTCCATGTAGATGCAGCCGGCCCGCACGGCCACGGTGCCGGATGCCGCCGAACTCGTGCGCCTCGTCGAGGAGCTGGAGGAGGCTTTGCCTTGGTCCGAGCTCCCACATGAGCTCCTGGGGCTCTTCGTCGCCCGCCTCCCGTACTCCGTGCAAGTGCAGCCGGCGCGCGCGGCCACGGTGTCGGACGCCGCCAAGCTCGCGCACCTCATCGAGGAGCTGCAGGAGCGTGAGTCCCGCCTGCGCACCGAGTTGCTCGAGCACAAGATCCTCAAGGAGGCCGTCGTCGAGGAGCTGCGTCGAGTGGTGGCGCCGACGGCCTCGGAGGAAATTCCGTCAGCTTCGGCGCCCGCTTCCACAGTTCCAGCCGCCGTGGTTGCGCCGCCGTTCCAGTCCCCAACCAACGCCAGGGAGGTGCTGCGTCGGGGTGTCGCCATGGAGGAGTTCGGAGCTCAAGCCCGGGTGCACAGGAGGTGTTCAAGGAAATGCCAAAGAGAGAGAGGAGGAGGAGGAGGAAGAAGATTGTTGCTGACAGGTGGGCCCCACTCGTAATAACAGTCAACGTAACGGTCAAAATAAACGGAGTTGACTTTGCCGCCACATCAGCTCTGACGGGTGGGTCCCGCATGTCATAGACATGTTTAAATCGTCTAAACTGGTCATTTATCAAAAGTGGTAGTTTTTAGTCACAAAATTAGAAATTTTTGGTAGTTATCAGTCACTTTTTTGAATGTGGTAGTTCAGTGGGACGGCAACCCCTAATGTGATAGTTTTTCGTCAAATACTCTATGCAATGGGGTAGGATGTTTTTTTTTAACACAGTACAAACGCAAGCCCTCATATACACGTGCGTACACTCACCCCTATGAACGCACACACGCAAACCCTACCCCTATGAGCACCTCCGAGAGACTGAGCCGGCATATCATCTTGAGATTTACGAAGTCACCGTAGGCGTCTCGTCGTCGACGGGAACGTCTCCACCCACTGAATGCGCATCGCTGGAAATCCTGAAATAAATCCAGGAATAATGCAAGCACCAAGACTTGAACCCTGGTGGGCTGGGGATACCACTGTCCCTCTAACCATCCAACCACAGGTTGGTTTGCCAATGGGATAGGATGTGCGTGTGTTCATATATATGGATGAGTGTATGTACGTATTTATGACCGTCTGTGTCTGTGTTTATAAAAAAAACTGCAGGTTGATTAGGACATACAAAGGCAGTATGTCCCCCATCGATCAAGACGTGCGTAGGCCATGTCGTAAGCTCACGAGTAGAACAACGTGGATATGAACTCAATGATCCTTCAACCTTTTTTTCTTCGACAAAGAAAGCTTTTATTGACCCTTGTGTGTCTTATTCTTTAATCAAATGTATAAAAAAGGTTTGTTTTGTGGGGCTGATCTCTGATGGATTAATATGTTCGTCTTGTCAATGACGACACACGGACATGATACAAAATATCGCCTATGGTCAGGAAAATAAATATTTTTCGAAAACGGGCACGTACCTGTCGAATGCCCTTCTTTTTCTTATTTTCGTTCTAAAAATTTGGCTACATTTTCTTCAGTATGATGTATATGCTTGTCTCATTGACGTTGCTGCAAACATTGGATATGGTAGGTAGCAACGATGAATTGTCATTCCATGGCAGCATGACGTGCCTCAAGGTACGTCAGGGGTGGAGCTGCTTCCAAAAGATGGAACTTGACTTGTTAAAAGGAGGTCATGTTTTTCTCCGTGTGACTTATGTTTCGGAAGTCAGTCAACGTTGTATATATTACTTCATATACGAGGTGGCTGTTCCTATGGTTAGCTAGATTGCTTCCATACGAGAGATATGAGATCTAGCAGTGAGAAGATATATGTTGTTCTACCTAGTCAATGAGCCTTCTTTTCTTTCTTTACTTTTTCTTATTTGCCCATGTTTTCTTCTGTATTAGGTATGACGCGCGCGCGCGCGAGAGAGAGAGAGAGAGAGAGAGAGAGAGAGAGAGAGAGAGAGAGAGAGAGAGAGAGAGAGAGAGAGAGAGAGAGAGAGAGAGAGAGAGAGAGAGAGAGAGAGAGAGAGAGAGAGAGAGAGAGAGAGAGAGAGAGAGAGAGAGAGAGAGAGAGTCAAGCAATGAATAGACGCTTGGACTATATATTTGGTATGTTTGTTCTTTGGTGCTTGCTTCATCAAACAACTTGCAGCTGAGAGGAAGGTGATTTGCTTCACTATGCTGCCACGCTTCCTTGTGTTCTTTCTCCTCTTCATCATCCATGTGTTCATGTCCTATGCCTTTGGTGAAGATGGCTTCAGCTACAGCGATGGCATCCCTTTGGGCGTGCTCCGGCTTGATGGTGTGGCTTCTATCACGGGCGGAGCACTTGAGCTAACCAACAACGATCCCCAGAGGAATGGACGTGCTTTCTCTAGGCGCTCGTTTGGCTATATTACCTCCTTCTCGACAACTTTTGTGTTTCTTATCATCCCCCCAGATAGCAATGACAGCGTGAGTGCACATGGGCTTGCCTTCGCACTTTCATCCACGGTGGACTTTCTGTTCGATGCCCACCCGGGTCCGTACTTGGGCCTGACCAACATGAAGAGCAGTGGTAATGGGACAAATCAACTCTTTGCTATTGAGCTTGATACCATCAAGAACCCCCAATTTGCTGATATTGATGACAACCACGTTGGGATTGATGTAAACAACATGGTGTCTATCAATTCCCACACGGCAGGTTACTACGCGTCAAATGGTATGTTCTCTCCCTTGAAGCTTGCTAGTGGTCAACCAATGCAAGTATGGGCGGACTATGATGGCACCTCACACAACCTTAATGTCAGTTTAGCACCTTACTTAGAGCATAAGCCTCAACGTCCACTACTATCAAGCACTGTCAATCTTACATCTGTGTTGGCAAACAACTCGTTCTATGTTGGATTTTCATCTTCAACCGGTCTCCTTAAGTCTAGGCACTACATTATTGGTTGGAGTTTCAATACAACTGGGAAGGCTCAACCACTGAACTACACATCTTTGTCTAAAGTTATAGAAGATGTAAGACCGAAACCACGGAATCGCTCGCATATCACTAGGGCCATTCTTGTACCGGTTGTCACTATATCAATAGTGATTGTGCTTGTTATTTGCATTGTTCTTTATGCTCTTAGAAAAAAGGCAAGTAATAATTTTGAGTGGGAGATTGAGGCTGGTCCACCATCTTTTACATATAAAGAGCTAGTCAGTGCAACAAAAGGATTCTGTGACACGATGCTACTAGGGGAGGGGGGATTTGGAAAGGTGTACAAAGGGATGCTACAAACCTCAAAGCAAAATGTTGCGATAAAGCGGGTTTCACCAGAGTCAAAGCAGGGGATGAAGGAGTTCATATCCGAGATTATGATACTTGGTCACCTTCGCCATCGCAACCTTGTACAGTTGCTCGGTTATTCTCATCACCGAAATGAGCTACTTCTAGTTTATGATTACATGCCAAATGGTAGTCTTGATAAATTTTTGCATGGTCAAGATAGGCAAGACCTAGATTGGGTTTATAGATTTAATATTATCAAGGGCATTGCATCTGGTCTCTTCTACCTCCATGAGGATTGGGAGAAAGTTGTCATCCATCGAGACATCAAGACTAGCAACGTGCTACTCGACAGTGAAATGAATGCAAGACTTGGCGATTTCGGCCTTGCAAGGCTGCACAACCATGAAAATGGAACAGGAGCTCACATCACAAATATGGCCGGCACCCGAGGGTACATTGCTCCCGAGCTAGCTACGATTGGGAGGGCAACCAAGGCAACTGATGTGTTCGCATTTGGTGTGTTCATGTTGGAGGTTGTTTGCGGGAAGCATCCGATAGGAATGAGCTATTCTGGTGTGCCAATGTTACTGAAAGATTCTGTGCGCCATGCATGGGAACACAATTCCATCCTTGCGACGGTAGACCCAAGACTAGAAGATTATATAACAGATGAGGTGGAATTAGTACTAAAGCTTGGACTGCTATGCTCGCACCCAATATCCAGTGCTAGGCCAAGCATGCGCCTAATTATGCAGTACCTTGGAAAGGATGCATTGCTCCTAGATTTTCAACCAAGCTTGTTTGATAGAAATGAAGGTTTTGATCAATATATCATGTCATCCAACTCCGTTGTCACGACCATGACTTATCTTTCGGGAGGAAGATGATGAATATTTTTTGGTGAAACCGAAAGATGTCATATATGGTAACGGTGTAGTATGTTTACCTTTAGAATAATCTTGATACCTATCAAGTTAGTGCTTGAGTCTAAGCGGGTTAATTGGTTTGTTTGCTGTTTGAGTTGATCCGTGTATTTGTTCTTGTTAGACTCTGTTGAATATAATAAAGATGGTTGTGTGCATCGCTCAATGCAGAGGCCAAGGGTTATCGTCCTCTTCAAGAAAAAAAAAGAAGTCTGCTGATAGGCTACTGCATTTGCATGCCATATGTGTCTGGCGGCTGGCCTGCCATGTACGAGCATAGGTAGGATTCGCATGAAAATCACACAAAATAGGAGTAAAAAACTTTGCGTACAAATCATAGTTCATGAGTGCATGCACTATACATCTCCATAAGTAGTATTCTTATGAACGGTGAGTACAGATAAATGCTCTGGTATTTTTTGATGTTATGCACCACGTACGATCTCCCTGTCGATGACAGCCATGTTGAAGGCAGAATTTGAAAACAGCGCTGCTGATGTAGTGATGTTTATATGTACTAGTAGTACTAATGTTGTTTGTCAGAAGAAAAGAAGATAAGATTCATGGCGCATAGCCAGAACGATGCTAGTCAATCACCGTGTACTGTATCAACTAAAACCAGAGCTACCGGATGCTGCTACTTCTTCTACGCAAAACAAACATAGTACATATTCAGATCAAGCTGCCGCTCCCGTGGCCATGGAAGGGGGTGCCTGCCCCTGCCCCTGGGCCTGGGGTAACATGGCAGAGTAGGCGTCACCGAACGGATTGGCCGGAGACTCCAAAGCAGCGGCGCCGGCATGCCGAAACGGCAGCGGCATCCCAAACATCTCCTGCTGCTGCTGCGCCATCATCGACATCTGCACGTCGGTCGGCGGCGCGACGCTCGTCGACGCGGCGAACGGGTCCCCGGCAGGGTCCGCGTACGTCGCCTGCTGCTGCTGCTGCCTCCTCGCCGCGTCCTCGTATAGGCTGTCGAGCAGCAGGCCGTCGAAACCCCCGGCCTGCAAGAAAGCGTCATCGGTGGCAACGCAGGTGAGAACAGAGTCACATGCATCAATGGATGGAAATGGCACACCGGGTTCTGCTCTTTGCGCACCAGTTTCATCTCTGCCGATCGGTTGCTGATGTCGGTCCGTGCCGCGACCAATGCCAGCTCCCAGCCCGAAGATCCAGCCATGCCCACAGCAGCAGACGCAGACGCGCTGCTGCTACCACCTGAATTAATGGAGCAGAGTCAGTCAGTGGTTTGCGGGACTGAATCCATGAGACGACGAGCGGAGAGGAGCTGGGAAGTGTAGCGAGAAGATGAGAGCTCAGGCCCAGCTGCATGGAACATGTCTGTTACCTGGTGCTACAATGGCCAGGGCCAGTGCGTTGCTCTCCTCGATCTCAGCGGCAGCGGAGCTCACCTCATGTAAACCCTGCACACACACACACACACACACACACACACACACCGGCAGATAACCTCGTTATACCATGTTGCAAACAGTTGGCTAAACATCAGGGAAATATAATGCACTGACAGACATTGGTCTGCTGCACCGCCTGTTGGTCCCGATACGTTATTTGGATGGATCGGCGACGACACCGGTTTTAGATATGGGGGGTGAGAGCATTCCACATTATCGAGTTTGTAGGTGTGAGTGGTGGCTTCGGGTGGCTTGATGTATTTTCTTGTCAGACCTTTGTGGAATAATTAATAAAGATGGCTGTATGCATCGATTGATGCAGAGGCCGGGGGTTTAACCTCCTTTTCCAAAAAAAAAAAAAAAAAAAAAAAAAAAAAAAAAAAAAGACATTGGCGGCTTACCAGTAAATCGAAATCGGCAGTGGTGGTGGTAGGTTCAGGTACATCGTTGAGCTCAGGTGCAGGGTGGGCTTCCTCTTCAGGCTCCGGCAGCTGTTCCTCTTCCACTGCAGGTTCTTCGGTCGTGGCCTCGCGGGGCGGTTCAGGCGGTGGTTGTTCTTCTTGGTCTGCAGTAGGATCCAGTTGCCGGTATTCCTGCCAATTTGATTCCAAAACCAATGAATTTCGTTCCTAAAAATAAAAGCCAATGAATTTCACCGGAATTCCAGAATTTTCAGTGGTTTCAGTCGATCGGTCCCGAAATATTTACGTTTCAGTAAAAGAACCCTTTGGCAAAATTGAGAACTCAATTCAGTGACATTTTTAGTTTCAGTGGTAAATGAAACCGAGAACCCTTTTTAGCTCATAAGCACTTTTCAGATCAGAGAAAAATCTATTGAAATAGTTGCTCTGGGAGCTTCTCTCATGACTCGCAATGGCCATATTTGCAACGTAACATTTTTCAAAAATCTATTGAACCTTTCTTATGTACTGTATTAATGACTCACAATGGTCTTATTTGCAACGTGACCAGCTCTGGGAGCTTCTCTGATGTACTCTTCCATCGTCACAAGAAACGACGCCGGTGGCTGAAGAAAACACAGGGAAAATAAAATCATTTTAGCATAAAAATAAAACATACTCCTGAAGGAGTTTTTCCTTGAACTGAAGTGAAACAAATGAAATGCAAAATCATGTAAAGCAAAGGCAATTGCCTCTCTGAGAACTGGAAACTGGAAGTTCCTGGCGAGCTCCAAACCCCTGCAGAGCTCGTAGAATTCAGACAGGCTCTTCGCCTGGCATTCCAACGACCATTAATCATCAGCTCCAATCCGCATGAACAAGGAAAAATGCAGAAGAGGCGCCGATCTCATAAGTGCACGTACCAGAGTTCCGGTCCTTCTGTAGATGTCCTGGGCTTTGATCGCATCGAGCTTGCTCATGTCGAAGAACTGCGCAAGGCCATCGTCCGGTCAGAGCTCAAACGACGATCGGGGAGAAGAGAAGGAAAAATTCAGAGATCGCATGAAGACGCACCACGTCCACGAGGTTGATGATGCCATCGTTGACGGCGCAGTAGATCTTGAAGCTCTCCTTCAGCACCAGAGCCAAGGCGTACTGTATGAGGTAGTTCCCGAACGCCGCTCCCTCGGGCTGCAGTGCAATTTTGACACGAATGTTTGCAGAAAACTGTATGTGGAAAATGCGCAGTGACAACTGACAACACGACGGTGAACTTCCGGCGATGGACTGAGCCTCACCTGGCAGCCGACGAGCCGGAAGAGCAGCTGCTGCAGAGCGGGGAGCTGCTCGAGGAGGTCGTCCTTGCCCAGCCTCCTCGTCCTGCTCTGCGCCTTGGTGTGAGGCGTCTGCCCCTCCGCCGCCGGCGCCGGAGCTCTGAGGCGCTGCGCCTCCACGTCGTACCGCAGCACCGCGAAGCACTCGAGCCGCTCCTCGAGGAAGAGCGCGTAGGTGCGCACCCACGCGGAGCAGTCCCAGGCCAGGTGGCCCGAGTCGTCCTTGAAGTTGGACATCTGCAGCGCGTGGCCCCGGCGCCGCCCGTGGCTCAGCAGCTCCTCCCTGAACGCGCCGCCGTCGCCCTCCCGGAGCGCCCGGTGGATCACCACCAGCGCCTTCAGAGCGACCTGCGCGAGCACGATCCATCCATCAATGCGTGCGAGTGTCCAGATTGTCAATGGCGTCGACGTCGTGCGCGCGTACCACCCAGTTGCTGGTGTTGGAGAGGCGCCTGGCGAGCGCGTGGACGCAGTGGGAGACCTCGGTGCGCGACCTGGCGCCGACGATCTCTGCAACGACGACGACGACGCCCGCGGCGGCGGCGCAGATGACTGGTCAGAACGTACGGGCGGCGCGGGTGTGCGGGGAACGAGGGGAAAAGTGAACTCACTGGCGAGGTGTCGGTCCTTGGGCGGGCGCTCGACGTGGCTGGTGGCCTTGACGACGGCGACGTCGAGATCCTTGAGGTGGTCGCGGCCGCTGTTGACCTTGGCGAGGCTGACGGTGGTGGAGTCCTTGATGGCGCCGCACGCCTTGCGCCAGTTCTTCTGCATCGAAGCCGTGCCTCTCCGGCTGCCGAAGCGCGGCCGGGCGGACGACGACGGCACGTGTCCGCGGCTGGCCGGCGAGCGGCGAGCCGGCTTGCTTTGCTTGGTCCGATGTCCGATCCACGGGTGTCGCTCGCTTTGGTCGTGCTCGTAGGAGTTTGTCGTGGCGAGTCGTGCTAGCGCACTCGCGGTCGCGGGCGGACGGATTTTATTAAATTTTCCAAATGGGCCTAGCCCGTCCCAGCAGTTTTGTTTTGTCGATGGGTGTTATTCTGGCCTCCGTGAGAGCAACTGGTTCGCGAGCTCTCCCAGGTGTTATCACTTAGCGTGTTTTTAGTCGCCGTCATGTGTCGCGCTTTTAGTGTTCGGTCTGGATTATTTTTTTCGCACGTGTTTTCGGTTTTTTAGGTCGGTTTTTCCGGATTTCTCGGTGTTTCGGTTTTCCAGCGGTCTTACTTAGCTTTTGAACGAAGAAAATTTCAAATAAAAAACATGTTTTTTCGTCCTTGAGAGGCACGGTTTTGTGACTTTCGGAAACAGTAAAAGGAAAACGCATTTTCTGTTTTTTTCTTTCGTGAGAGGCACGGTTTTGCTTCCGCCAGAGGCACTGGTTTGCTTTCACGAGAGGCACGGTGCCTCTCGGAAACGGAAAAAGTGTTTTCTGTTTTTTTTCTTTCGCGAGAGGCACGGTTTTGTTTCCGCGAGAGGCACGGCCGTGATTCTCTTCTCGGAAACGAAAAAAACGTGTTTTTTATTTTATTTTCTTTCGCGAAAGGCACAAGTTTGCTTCCTGAGAGGTATGGCCGTGCCTCTTGGAAATAGAATAAAACACATTTTCTTTTTTTTCCTTCCACGAGAGGTACGATTTTTCCGTTCGGTTTTTTCGTGAAAAGAAAATTCATCAAAACCTATCAACATGGGATCTAGTTTTGAAGATCTCGACGCGATGAATCCAACAGTGAAAACAATTTGAGATTTAAACATACGGTTTAAAAGATAAAACATTTTGAAAATACAGATCTACGAAAAAAGTGAACTCTCGGGTTGCGACAACTGGCATACATGTTGTGCGTCATTTGTCGCAACCTGAAAAAATGAAAGTGACCTTTAAATGGAGTACTAGTCGTGCGTTGCTACGGGCTTTAAAAAAATACTTATTGCAAATGTTTTTACTTTTTTTACTGGTTCCATATGTCAACATATTGCATGTCAAATTTTGCATGTATAGAAAAGATAGATAGTAATAGACCAAAAATAATTGACATCCACAATGTATTTCAATAAGTAAATGTAGTCAACGTATAAATAGAAAGCGTTATCATATCTCATGCACAAAATAAAGTAAGTGGTACATAAATATGATAGCACTTGGATACCTTTTTATGCTTAATAACGACCGTCTCACAAAGCGTGTCCATTGTTATTATCCATTAATAAAGACAGCACATTGAGGATTTTGACCCCTTCAAACAAATGTTCCAATGCACTCCTCCTTCCATGCGAAATTGGTTGTTCCTCAAACGAATGTATTTAGCACTATTTCAGTGGTAGATACATCTGTTTAAGCGACAACTGATTCCGAATGGAGGGAGTACAACCAAAAACTTGATCGCATTATGCAATTTTCTCACAAAGTATTACATATGAAATTAGGGACTTGGAACCATGCCATTTTAAAACCATGGCAACATAAAATATTTCAACCCTTTTGCATATACTATTCATTGCTCACAAGATTTTGGACAAATCTCATCTACTTTTCTTGGCTCAAAAGGATTTAGGCCCACCCAGCATGGCTCAACTTCTAGGATGTTTCTTCTTTGAAGGCCAGGAAAACGGTCATCCGATATGATCATTAGCGATTGTAGATGATACTTATAGCCATGCGTTGCTACGGTCTGCAATGCATATAAATGGATCAAATAAATGGTTAATGTCGCCTTCAACGTTGAAGCTCGTTTCCTTCCTCGTACGCGCGGGCGTGTTCGGATATCAAACGAGCGTCCATCGGGCTCGCAAAATCCAACCATCTAGACAATCAGGACTCCCCAAAATCTTCCCTGACCCCCTCCCTCGTGTTTGTGCCGATCCGTCACCGCCATCAAGGGGGACGAGGCGTGCGCCGCTCATGACGCCCCACGAGCCAAGAAGAAAGGTATGATGTATCCTGAGCCATTGCCACTGTGTGTTAATAACTCTCGAAGCAACCAACCAATGCATTTACCCTTCTATTCTAACCAAAAGATATACGATTTGATAAAATAAATATGAATTGCTTGCTCATGCAATTTGCCATATTTTTTAAAGTAGGGAAATAATTCCGTTCACACAACCGTAACTGAATAGACCAACCCGAACCCCCATCCCGCTCACTCTCAACCCTCACTCTTATCACAAAATCCACCAACTCATGTTCGAAGTGAGCCAGTGATCGACGCCACCGGGGCAGCCCAGCGGCAACGGACAAGGGCAGCAACTGCCTTCCTATCTTAGTGCTACGGGCCATGATAAACATGCTTGAGTACAATGTGGTTTTCAGCCATCCCTTATTTGAGAGACGAATTCCTATGCATTGTGGTAGCTACACACCCTTTGGTATAAGTGTCTTTTTTGCATGGTAGTAGGTACACACCCTTTCGTTGTGTAGAAAGGGCGTTTTCTCACTTCTTGCAGTCTTTTTGCTTGACTTTTTGGTGTAATTACCTGTTTACTTGCCTGGTCCAAAGTCACGATATTTTTGTTATAGAGTTATTTTCATAGTCCAAAATAATTTATCAAAATTATTAGAGGTAAATATTAGGGCCGTGCGTAGCTACCACCATGGGTAGCAAATTATTGCCGTCTCTTATTTACCAGGATCAACATACCATTTTTTATTTTTCTTGTCACCACGTCGATAGAATATAGTCTCTGTCCCCCCCCCCCCCCCCCCCCCCCCCGCGCGCGCCCACCAACGTGTTTCTCGGCCCTATGCTATTGTTAACAATGGCAGCAACGATTGACTAAACCACCCCCATAAACAACTTAATACATGTGCTCAGTCCAAAACTAATTAAGTACCAATTATATGTATTGCAATAATAATTTGAAGTGAGCGATTAAAAATCATCACATTACAAATTCATTTCTAGTAAAGTAACTTGTTACTGAAGATGAAAAAATCAAATGATTCTTACCTAATTCGTGGGGTTTAAAACTGACAACAACATGGATTATTTTATGTCCTAATGGTAATGGCAGGGAAATGATAAAATATACACATAAGATTCCTCTTTACCAGTTTACCTTGAATACCTTGATGAAAGAAACAGATAAATTCACCCTGGTTATTAGTGTGAGAACCCCATCAATCAGATGCAAATTGGACTTCTGGTGGCTCCACTGACGAAATGAGGCAAGGGATGTCTATTCTGGTGACTATACTTTGCAGTCAGTGCGGTCGTGTGAATTATATTTTCCATCATAAAGGTGTGTGTGTGTGTGTGTGTGTGTGTGTGTGTGCAGAATTTAATAAATACAACAAGATGCTAACTCTTTTTGGCTTTTGATAGAGAAGCAAACCTGTATGATGTAAATATGAAAATCATAGCTTGTTTCCTACTTCAATACCATGCACCAAAGGGTTATAATTTTCTTGCTCTTGCCTCCTTAGTCATGCATGGAACGAAAGCATCCCACTACCCTTTGATCTTTTATGTGGCTGGGGAAATAACCAAAGATATCTCTCAATACTTCAGAGAAAAAAATCAACGTTGGCACACTTAGCACTGTAACATAAATGCAGAGTATGTCAATTCTGAAGTTTTAAGCTAGATGATCCTGCACGTCTGTAAAAGGCGAGCTAGGTTGGGTTCAGTTACCTGCATCAACTGACTGGCTTGGATGGCACGCTACACTGGCCGTCGAGAGCAACACTGACAGGACTATAACACCCACTTCATTGATCCACAATCTGCTAATCAACACATTTCTCATGGAAAAACTACTTACAAGCAACACAACACTCATTATCGGGAATTTATCTCATACCAGTCAAGGATAAACACCAAATTTCAGCAATGATCCAGTAGAAAGCACACATCAAAGGAAGCATTTCACAGCCATGAGCCAATTTGAACACCAATTCACGTGCTCATGGAGATAACAATTTTAATCACACAAGTGCATATCATCTGGTATACATCGGGCCTCTTGATGGCCCTCCTGAGCCTCCTCTCCACTTTCTTTTATCTTGACCTGTCGTACAACTCCTTCTCAAGCTCGTCCAACCATAAGCAGCTACCAAATAACAGAACAGAAAAATTCAAGTAACATATATTGACCCATGGGTACAGGCCACAGTGTACTGCATCAATTATTTTTTCCTCACTATTTTCAAGAGCATACCTACCAAATTATTTGAGTGAGGTCTAATCGAATATCTGAATTAGAAAGTGTACTCTGTACCTGTACATATAACTATTCATTAAGGTGTATGATTTTATTGCATCAACGAAGACAAGGCAACAATAAATGGCCTTGTCTTTGGCTCTGCATTGTTGTACAATAGGCTCCATTAAGGTTATGCTCAATCCTTGGATCTACCTCCAGCTCCACTAACATCGCAACATCACTCTGTTGTTAAGATTGAAACGATAAACAAGTCAATCAAGGCCTAACACTCGGCTATGGAATTATAACCTACTTTTCTTGTTGTCCGTACATGAAAATAATATGATCAATACAGCTACAACTATGACATCAAGAATGAAGGAGAAAAAGAATGAAACATGGGGAGGGGTGTTTTGGCTCCCAGGTCCAAGTGATCCTGATATCTGAGCCGTCCAGGTGAGCTGTGGGATCTGTGCCAGGTATTATTGAATTCGACATACATGGATACAATAAGAGGGAAATACACAGTAGCAGGCCCTGTACGTACGTTGTTGTCAGACGACGGGCGACAACGTCTGTGGAGTCGCCGTTAACAGCGGGCTAGCGCGGAGCCGTTTTTGTCCCAGAAGCGTCGTGTTCATCTGTTCGCTACTGTTCATCATCCACCGGCTTCGGCCCTGTTTTCAGCGAAAGGGGATCGAGCCGAGTAAAAATTAGAGCCGGAGGGCGGCTGCGGCGGCTGCATTGGCGGCGTTCTCGCACACTGATTCCCTGCTTGCGTCGGCGGACGTGATCTCCGAGTAGTGGTGGCGCAGCCATGGCGATGGATTTCCCTGTCGCTAGGGTGGACAGGTAAAAAATCCATCCTTGTACAAAAATGTTCTTTGTTCCCATTTACGATCCAGCATCAAAAAAAGCTTAGAGGTTTGATCCAACGTGCGCAGGTTTCCCATATTCCCGGATGAGGCGGCTACCGTGGCGGTCCTAATGGATTTCATTGGTGGGGCTGGTCGTGCGGAAGAGGAATCCACCAACAAATCTCGCGGGGCGGTGGTCGGAGGATTTGGGCCCAACTCATCTGGGCAGTTCGGGGCTGGTACTATGTGCGGCGAGGAAACTAGTGTGGCTGCCAGCGGCGACGTCATGTCCGGTTTTAGTAAGAGCGAGGGTGACAACGCAGATGCCATTGACCCGCAGGCGTTGAAGCACATTTTGATGGAGATCAGGACGCTGTGATTCAAAATCGAACAGAAAGTGGCGATGGAGGCTCTGCTGAATCGACTGCAAGGTGGATCCCCACGCCCCTGGCTGGACTAATAAGTAATTGGGATTTTCTGTGGAACTGCATTCTACTCCCTCCATTTCCTTATACAAGGCCACTATGAAAAATATATTTTGCATCTATATAAGGCCACCAACAGTAATCGAGGTAAACATTAATGATGTTTTCTCATACTAGCAACTTGTTTAATACTTGCATGCATGTATTCATAATGACACTTAGCTACTTTCTTCTCATTCATTCGTTGCATGCATGCGGTGTATTAATGATTCCGGTTAACGAAAAGAAAACTTGACTTTTTCAAGTGGTCATTAAATTTTACCTTGGTACCTGTAATATGAGTTTGTGGCCTTGTATAAGGGAATGGAGGGAGTATCTCTTGCAACCGTAGTTGGAATGATGCCCTGTTTATTTTAGTTTTTTATATGCTGGCCAGTGAATTGTCAGTTTGATAAAACCATTGTTTGGGGAGTTTGGATTATGACTGAGTGAAGAAAACAAATGAAGCTGTCATGTGAATATACTCAATGTAGTCCACGTTGGCATTTTTTTTTTGAGTGTGCTCTGAATTATTTGTTTTGTTACAAAAGAATAAAAAACCAGTCGTAATATTTGTTGTTGTTTTTATATAATAATTTGGCTTTATGTTTGTAGGGTAAGAGTCGGGAATCAACCTCTCGAGCAGACAAGACGAGGATATCCTCAAAAATTGGGTGAACATGCCGTTGAGCCAGCATTGGGTCTGACATTTGATACACTGGGAAAGGCCTATGGTTTATATAACCTGTATTCGTGTGAGCATGGGTTTGGGATTAGATACGGCAAGAGCAGACTATATGGTAAATGGAGAGAAGACCAAAAATGCATGCAGGAAATAGTTTGCGGATGCTCGGTAAGATCCCTGATTCGTCTTTATTGCTTTTCCACATCTTGTTATCCAAATCATTGATATGGTAAGCCTCTGGATTGTGTGTTTTGTAATGAGGAAGAGAGCTTGTCACACGTTTTCTTTAATTGTGTGGTTGCAAGGAATATTGGGCCTGTTATTGCAAAATTCTTTGCTGCTCATATAGGAAACAATTTTGAACCTAGTGCAAGGCTCTGGTTATATAACAATAAGAACTCTGATCTCAATACCGTCTGCTATGTTGTACCGTGGAGTATTTGGAAATGTAGGAACTCATTCATCTTTTGATAACGTTTCATGGATGTCCATCAAAGCAGGTCTGGTCTATAATTCTGACAACTGTTCAGAGATGGTTGATATTGTCCAAGGAATATGCAAAGGAGAATCTGGAAAACCTGTGCAAGTACTTGACAGTCATTCTTGGAACTCCTCTGTTGCTGGGATGTGTCTGAATGAGAAATTGCCATATCGCCGAGTAAGCTCTGTTCCTGATGCCCTCCTCTGTGGACTGAAGATTGATGATCGCCAAGCAAAGGCTTATGACTCTCCTTCATGAGATGAGAAGACCGTTGTGACAAAAACCTTCACAAGTCCAGTCTCCACACTTGACTGTTGTTGGTCTCCTCTACCTGAAGATACACCAGCCAAGAGATTAAAGAAAACAGTTATGGGAGCTGGAGGAGATCCCCTCCTGGTATTCTAATTCTTAGTTTTTAGCTGGGCACCTGCGTGTGGAGAAATTAAGGCTCCTCTAGACAGTATTTTTATCTTGTTCTTTTCTGTTGGCTGCGGCCCTCTTTTTTCTGTCGAACTATGACTGTCTGACATTGGAGGAGGTTGCCTCCCTGTTCATCTAAAATAAAAATCATTGATATGGTTTCTTCATTGAATATTGCAATTGTGTTTCTGCATGAGCAGGGGAAGCCAACAACTGAGAATAGTAGGTCCTGCCGGTGTGAATGCCCAGCCATGATTCGTCTGCTTAGTACGATGGATAATGGTTGAAGTTTTTGCGGACATTGCAGCAAAAGACCCCCAATCTTGTTCAGAGTACAACCTAATGCGGATAGCAGGACTAATAACTGGATCTGGATACATTTCAAATGTGGAATAAAACACCCATGTCTGCCACATCACACATTAAACTGGAAACTACATTATTTTTAGTGCACACTTAAACACTAACTGATGGACATAGCGAGACATAAAAAGAATGCCAAGTATGACAATCATCATAGCCAGTACAAGGACAGTCGCGCCATGAGGTTCGTGACAGCCACCATTAAGTTCAGTATCGCCAGATTCTGCGCCAAGCATGGAGATCCATGGGACGAAGGAGATGCACTAGTCTGGCACCAACTGTTGGAATCGGGGGATTAACCTGCGCAAGATCTGGAGCAGAAAGATACTTTGTATAGGTCGTCTGCCACTCGTAGAATTGCATCTGCTCGACTGTAAAACGAGGATGATAAAGAACCAGTGATGGATCTGGACGGGGATCTCCCGTGGTAAGGTCCTGGCGACTGACGGAAGGTACATATTAAGTGCGCACGGCTCAAGATCGTCATGCCCCATTTGGACCGACAGCGTTGTAGCGGACGCGCAATCACTTATTGAGGTACATGCGTGGGCCATGGTACTGTAGGAAAAAGGAAACGTGGTGATGAATACGCTTCTGAATACAGACAGCAGCACAGATCATGAGGAGAAGGAGCAGTACAGATTTCAGGTGCATTTGGACCCTAGAGCCAAAACGAATTTCCCTCGGCTAGGAGCTGGTGGCCCTCTTATCGTCTCTTTCTTAGTATGCGGCCTGCGCGCCGTGTACTGGCTTGGGAACCATGTACGTTTGCCTTTCAATACTTGCGTTTCGGGCGTTGATACTCTTCGGTTTGTTATGTTCTGCGATGTGGTTTCGTTGTTAACTCTGCCTGGTGGCTTTATTTATAAAGTCGGGCTCTGGCCTTTTATCTAAAAAAAACAAATTTCCCTGAAACATGTCCCTATTCAGTGAGAAATCGGATGTATATAAGGTTTACAACATATGCATCATAAACACAAATTTAAAGGCAAACACGACTCCACATTGCCCTGCTAGGCGCTCCTCCTTGTGCACTAACACCGTCGGTAGGGGGAGGGGGCAAACCCTCAACACATGGACAAGTGGGGGCACTGTTATAGTGCAAACATAGTCGGACACCAAGTGGAACACCTACCTTCGATAGCACGGCAGATGACAAATAAAGAGCACCCCATCTGTATAAAAACAAGACATGAACTTTCATGAAACGGTTTGCTAGATAATCATCACAAATCACACATAATTTTTTTGTATCAACCATTGAAGACCTACCTAGTCTCAGAATCATTCTAATTCTTTCAAGACAAACTATTATGCAATTTAGTTACTGTGCTAATTTGTGAGGCTCTACTCTTTTTCTGTCTTGAAAATATTTTAAAGCTTCATGTTCTTTTATCTCTCATTGCAAGGAAAGATGATGCTACATTGGATGCAGACATAAGAAGATTCAAATTATGCTCAAAGAAAGTATGATTTCTTAGTGGTTTTTTCAGTAGAAAATAAAATGTAAAAATAAAAATAAAACAGAGAGATTTTCGCTCATCTAAATCACCTCAATCTTCTTGGGGCAGACACACCTCAATCTTGTGGAGCTAGGCAGAGGCCTTGTCCTGCTACTCCGCCTCCCAACCGACAACCACCTCCCTCTTGAACCCGTCGTTGATCTTCTTCACCTCCGCCATCTGCCATCTTCTTCACCACCTCCTCCTTCTTTAACTGCTTCGCCTCCACCGGTAGCGACAGGCCCATGAGGACAACCTCCAGGTCCAGCTGCGTCGCCCTGCCGCCGTCGCCGCTCTTGCTGGCTAGCGTGGCGATGTAAATATACAACACCGAATAGTACGGACACCACATTAATCAATGAGAGTATATCTTTATGTAAATCATATGCACTGGGAAATAGCAGAGTATGTTTACATTCAGTAGAAAAGGCTTGTAAGATTATGATCCATGTATCAGTTGTTCTAGAACATGTGAATTACTTCTTCTCAAGTAAAATCAATAGTCATCCATCAGATTAGACATGAACCAGGAACGCCAAACTCGTATAATCTTGCATGTACAAATCCATAGAAAAGAACTACTATACAACAGAAAAATAATAAAAACAGAAAAGGGTGGACAAACTAACATGATCACGCCATAGCAACCAAATCCCTAATTTTGAAGAGTGAAAAGATATATGGTCTACCTAGGAATCCTGGCAATGGATCAGCAAGACAATCCCGGGCTTCGCGTGATAGTGCGATGCACAGGGCAGCACTTCCAACAGGTGAAGTTCTTAACTTTGCACGTACATATATATGTAGCTCAAGAACATGGAGAATGAGAACCCGATCGACAGGAAGAAGGAAAAGTGGGGAGATGAATGGGATTACCTGTTGGTCCGGATCGCCGACGGCGTCCCGCCCTCCTCTGCTCAAGAGGCATATAGTGGAAGGCGTGATCCCCGTCGTCGTGGTGGCGCACTTCCTCGCAGGCGGCGAATCATTCAGTTTTTGCGCACCAACGATGGTTGTGATGCTCGTCAGTCGTCACCCCGTGCGGAACGATGGGGACCGAGGGGAAGTTTGATCTGGCGACCACGGGAATTACGGCGACCCTTGGCGTTGCCGACGGCATGTGTAGATTCCACGGCTGGTTTTTTCGGCGTTGCGTCAAGTTGGAGGATCGACGTGACCACAATGATTGCCGGGAGGTTGAGGATCGAGGGAGAGGGAGGAGCCATCGGTGGCGGCCATCTAGGTTTCGCTCGCGTGAGGGGAGAGGCGAGACAGAAGCGCTCCTGAGAGAACAGTCAGCTTCTCGATTTGAGCTCCACGGAGTTCGCGCGTTCGGCTCTGCTCCAGACTCTACGTACCGGTTGAGAGTTGGAGCGTTGCCGAACACGCCCTAAGGATGTAGAAAGAATGTAACAAGAAAATAACCGAGGATAAGAGAAAACCGGAGGAAAATCGGTGGGGGGAAGGCGATCGATGGGGAGGGGGATGGATGGGGAGTACGAAATGAACGACGTACCAACTGCTCCTTTAGGAGTAGAGATACTCCTTAATTAGTAATTTCTGGCCTCCGTCGGGCACGGGAGCATGTCTCGCTCGTCTCTGGGCGTGGTGTTACTGGGCCGCCCTGTAATGTAGCTGCAGCGCGAGTTTTTTTCTCTGGGTTTTTATCTTTTCTACCGTCTCCAGCAGTTTTCTTCAGGCTCCTCTGGTTATATTTGGTTTTTATTTCTTTATTTTCTTGGTTTCCATCGTTTTCCTTTATTTTCCAATGCATGTCTAGGTTTTTGGTATACATCGGGAATATTTGTATACACATTTAACATTTAAAAATAATATGTTTTTATGTCTATTTTTTTCATACGCATTGTACAATTTTTTATATAAAAATTAAACATTTTTGTATACGCGTTTAACATTTTTTGTTTCACTTCTTATCTAATTGACAACGCACACATATCTTTTCTAGGATACCAACTCATTCTGCAAACAATAGTTTTCCATGTTACGCCAAGAATAAATATATGGATGCAACTGCAAATACGAAGAACACAAAAGACCCAGTGTTTATAACTTTCAAACGTGAGTACAAGCCTCAATATACCGATAACTAACGGTCTAGTGCTCATCCATTTTTTTTTTTGAAAACCATCTCGTATATTAAATAAATAAAATATTACAATCATTCATTACAAAAATTATTGTGCATGGCGGAACATTGTTGAGAAGGCCACCATCCAATCTGTTATCAAAGCTAAACTTCACAATCTGATGGCCACCACATTGGCCAAACGATTAATCTTCGATATTTCAAAATTATATATAAGTTTTGAGACACTCATCGCTTCCTTTCTCGTCTGTTGGAATGAATAAGATACCATTTATCCAGGCCATAATAGCCGGAGAAGGTGCACCTACAAGCAACATGAAATAGATCATGTAAAGTTCATGTTACAAATTGTTTATCATATAGTATATGGTCCATTGCAATCATTACCTTTATATGAAAATCAATCATTTTAATTGATTCAAATCTTCTTCTACTTTGGAGATGTTCATGTTACTCCGAAAATCAACGAGAACATTTTGCAGCAACGCGCGGGGTATCATCTTGTATATACAATCCCAATGGATGTTTCACATAGTCAGTAGAGTCCAAATAGTATTAGTTCGTTGTTAGAGAGAAAGCAGAGATTAATTAACCAGAGTTAACTAATTCTTAATTGTTTCACCAAGCCCATTAGATTCAAGTGAAGTTCAACATCTAGCACCCATGGTGATGCGGAGCATCCCTCCATCATCCCCATGAAGTCTACACCATCAAGCCAACCCCCAAGTGGTCCCATGACAAGAGCCCGTGCACGCGCTATGGAAACCAAGGTGACATCTCTCCTTGCTCAACCACCGTTTGATCCACTTGAGACATGGTCACTACCTCATACGGAAGTCCTCTGTATACTCAGGTGCTCGGACGTGAGACATGGAAGCGAACACGAAGGACGTCAAGCTTGGAAGGAAAAGGAAGGAGCTGAGAACAAGCCCCAGCTCTCAGACGACCGGCCCCCTTCGGACGACCGTAAGACCCCGGACATCCGGCGCCTGGAGTCGTCCCAACCCGAAGGCCAGAAGGACCCTACAGCACATGGACGACCGACCCAGCGCGGACGACCGGCACGCTCCAGCGCACGGACGTCCGAGCCGTCCCAGAAATCCGAAGCGAGGGCTCTCGCTCCAAACCCTACGGACGACCGGAGCCTCCGGACGATCGAGCCTCCGAACGTCCGACGCGTCCCGCAAATCCGACAACCCCGACCCAGAGCCGAATCTTTGGACGACCGGACTCCTACAGACGTCCGGACCGCCGTGAAGCCTCGGACGTCCGACAGCGTCCGGACGTCCGGCACCTGTTGAGCGCAGCCGCTTGGGCCTTGGCCCATGTATTCCCCTCTTTCCGCCTAGGACTATATAAACTCCTCCCCCCCCCCCCCTCTCTAGGGTTAGTTGTTGTTTAGCAAAGACTTTTTGTTGAGCATAGCTCCATTACTTACTTCTCCCACGGAGATTTCCCTCCATTGAGAGAAGATCCAAGTGATGCCAAGGCCCCTCTAAGGGAAGATCCTAAGGGATTCAAGACCTCCTCCTTTGGAGTGAGGAGACTATCTTTACGTGTATCCTTTTGTTGATTGTGGATCTTGTGTCTCGTGTACTCGTGTGTTTCTAGTGGATGTGTAATCGAAGATTGTCCTTGAGTTTGTGATTTCCTCTCGTGTTCTTCGTGAAATCCACCTTCAATTCGTGAAAGATCGACGCACACAGGCGTGCCCCGTATCATATTGGTATCAAGAGCCAAGGTTTCTCACCAAACTGGAGTCTCCCCCTTCGTTTTCTAGCCAATTTTGTTTTGTTTTGACCTAATTTCGAAAATCGCCACAAAAATAGCCATACCAAATTTCTTGGATTCGTTTGATTTGACGAGATTTTGTTGATTTTGATCCGTGGATTTCGTTGTTGACTAGTGGATCTACCTTTCCCCCACCATCCCCATCAATTTCATCCGCAAAATCACCGCAATTTTGCCCAATTTTTTCTTCCCTTTTTGAGTTCTTCCCGCCCTGGTGAACTGGTCCAGCCCGCAGGCTCCGGACGTCCGGCCACCTACGAACATCTGGACTCCTACGGACGTCCGGCCACCTTCGGACGACCGACCGCCTCCGAACGTCCGGCAAACTCTGTCGAAACTGTATTTTTCACCGGAATTTTTTGTTTCTCCGCCATTTCTTCCGCATTGTTCCTCCACCATTTCTTCCGCAACCCTTGCATTTGAGATTTTGAGTCGCGAGCCTCGCCACTTCCTAAGGTGTTTCGGCTAATTAGGAGTGGTTCTTCATCGACATCGCCGCTCATCATCGCCCCGGAGCGTTGCAACAACCTCTTCGTTCAAACCACACCGTAAGCAAGGACGGTAACCGCGACGACTCTCTCCCGTTATATACCCTTGCCATTGCATTGTTACCTCGAGCCTATTTGCGTTACTTGCCTATCGAGACTAGCCATTGAGTATTGTCGGGCTACGCTACTTGTGCACTTTAGTGATACATACTCCTGATAGCTTCATTTGCGTGCATATATCCTAGTATCATCTTTTGTGTTACAACATAGTACCCGCATACATAATTGCTATCTTGGTGTGCACGTCCCGAATTGTGACCATACAAAACATCATTGCAAAAGAAAAGAGAAGCAAAGCTTTTAAGCAAGAGCAAAAGAGAAATAGCATCGCAAGATTCGCATAGCATACTTGATCATGTTGGATCACTTGAGCGAGTGACACGTGCCACACACATAGCAAGTCGGGCATAGGAAGACGACACGTTTGGTTCATTTTAGGGTGTGCACAAGTGTGTATCATGCCCATTGGAGCAATCGTGCTACCGTCTCTCTAGTGTTGTGCAACGAGAGCATTTTCCGTGGATTCCACATTTTGGCTCATCCTTGGTTGCATGACCCCGATTTTCTTCCGTGTGTCTGTTTCCGTGTATACCCATTGCTATTGATCTACAGTGTCTCATTTGCGAATTTTACGTATCTCTTTCAACTTTATTGAATCTTATCTTTCGGATTGCTTGAAATTTGTGCCACTATCCTAACCAAGCTACTCCATAAGCCTATTTGTGTAGGCGTGAGAAGGACGATGTTCGGTACCAATTCTACTATTTCCATACTTGCACATTGAGTGAACTTGATCCACTTTCAACTTTTGGAACAGTAATTGGTATTGTCTTCTCACTTTTACCACTTATATCTCCTTGAGTGTTATGGATAGGAACATCATGTTGAACCCGGCCTTCGAGGAGCATGACGACGACGCGAACAACCACGTCACCAAGTTGCACTTCTTTGGCGCGCACAAGGCAATTACTCAAGCTCAAGATGTCTTGCATGACTGCATCGACCAACTCGCCTCCAACTTGCGTGAATCCGAAATGTGCACAAGGGAATACCTCGACACCAAGCTCCCAAGCCAAATGGAGGAGCTCCGGTCCTTGATGGTCAACCGCGCGCCTTCCACATCTACATCGACAAGGAGTCGTCACACAAGTCGCAACTCAACGAAGTACTCTTCCGACGCAAGTCCGCAAGCGCGTCATCACCATCACGACGACAACTCCGGCCCAAGTTCTCCACAAGGTCGTCACCGTCAAGACAATCCATTTCATGGAAATGGATTGCAAAATCGCGTCCGCGCTCGAGACCGTCACCGCCAACAAGATCAAGATGCGTTGGCGCAAGAACAACAACGCCGAGAAGAAGAACAACAACACCGCGAAGAAGAAGAACATCGCTGTCATGAACGAGCGCTTGAAGCACATCGCGCTTTGCAAGAAGCTACTCGCGCTTTGGAGGAGTGTAACCGCCAAGCTCACCACGAGCAAGAGGCCTTTTGCCAAGAACAACAAGAAGAACTTCGTCGACAACGACAAGAAGAAGCCAATCGCCAAGAGGAGCACCAAGAAAGGCGCAACCGAGTGCGTCCACCTCGTCGCCGTCCTCAAGATCATCGCGACGAACCCGACCATGAAGACAAGCAAGGACAAGATCAACGTCAACACGCTCAAGGCAATGACAATGAGGATCCACATCCAAGACAAGGATTTCGGCATCACCACCACAATGATGAACAACGCTTCGGCAAGCTCAAGTTTACAATGCCAAAGTTTTTCGGAAGCAATGATCCCGAAGACTACTTATCATGGGCCCTCAAGGTTGACAAGATCTTTCGCCTCCACAACTATGATGAAGAGAAGAAGATAGCCATGGCTTCCCTTGAGTTCCAAGACTATGTCCTTATTTGGTGGGAACAAGTGATTGAGCGAAGAAGAGAGAGAGGTGAACCTCCTATCAACACTTGGGCCCAAATGAAGGATCTCATGCGAGCTCGTTTTGTACCTACACACTACAACCGGGATCTCTTCAAGAAACTACAACAACTCAAGCAAGGCACCAAGTCGGTAGAAGAGTACTACCAAGAGATGGAAATAGCTATGATCCGAGCCAATGTCAAGGAGGATGACGAGCAAACAATGGCACGCTTCTTGAATGGCCTCAACTACCAAGTCAAGAAGATAGCCGACTTTCAACCATACTCCAACCTTCTCGAACTTGTGCATCAAGCAACCAAGGCGGAACGGCAAGTGCAAGATGACTACAAGTACTCCAAGTTCTCCTCCAAGACCTACGGCTCAAGTTCTCAATCTACTACGACAACAACTCCTTTGACTACGAAATCTACAACACCTATCTACGACAAGTCAAGCTACAAGGACAAGACGACTTCCTCAAGCCGACCAACCTCAAGAACCTAAAAGCCGAGAGTTTCATCCTCTACCCCAACACCGGATGCTACCGCCAAGACAAGCTCCATCAAGTGTTTCACGTGCCAAGGCCGAGGCCATAAGACCTTCGAATGTCCAACCAAACACAATTTTGTTCTCCTCGACGACGGCACCTATGACTCTATGAGTGACGACGAGATGCAAGCTTTGGAGCAAGTGGCCATACACCGCCAAGTGAATGACGATGAAGATTCGCAAATCTTTTGCGACAACGATTCGAACCCCGCTCTCGTTGTCTCCAAGGTTTTGACGCTCCAACAACAAGAAGACGAGGACCAATGTTGCCACATCTTCCACACCAAGGTGGGAATCCAAGGAAAATCCGTCAAGGTCATCATAGATGGCGGGAGTTGCCACAACTTGGCAAGTGAGGACCTTTGTTCCAAGCTCCAATTGGTCAAGAAAAAGCACCATCGCCCCTACAAGGTCCAATGGCTAAGTGATTCTGGCACCCTCCAAGTTGAACATACCATGGAAGTTTCCTTCAAGATAGGCGCTTATGAAGACACTTTGGAGTGTGATGTGGTTCCAATGTCCGTTTGCCACCTCTTACTTGGTAAACCTTGGCAATTCGACCGTGGAGTCACACACAACGGTCGGACAAATCAATATAGCTTCAAAATGAAGGGCAAGCAATATGTACTCCGACCGATGTCTCCAAGTCAAGTCATCGCCGACAAACAAGCTTCATCCCATCGTGGAGATAAAAGTGAGAGAGTGATCCACCTCAAAGAGAGTGAGTGCCACAAGCCAAAAATGAGCGACTCCACGATGAGGGACATGAGCGATATAGTTCTTTTAGCCACCAAAAGATATTTGAGGGATGTGAGTGAGAGCCCATTGACCGTTCTTCACTATGTACTTCTGTGCAAACATGACGTCGTTCGGACTAACCCTTCACAACATCTTCCTCTTGTGTTATCTAAGTTATTGCAGGAATTCCAAGATGTTTTCCCCGATGAGCTACCTCCAGGACTACCGCCAAAACGAGGGATCGAACACCGCATCGACCTCATCCCCGGAGCACCGCTTCCTAACAAGGCTCCTTACTGCGTCAACCCCGAAGAAACAAAGGAAAAACAAAGGCAAGTCCAAAAACTCCTAGATAAAGGGCATGTACGTGAGAGTTTGAGTCCTTGTGCGATACTAGTGATACTAGTGCCTAAGCAAGATGGTAGTATGCGCATGTGTTCCGATTGTCGCCCTATCAATGCTATCACCATTCGATACCGTCATCCCATTCCTCGCCTAGATGATATGCTAGATGAACTTAGTGGTGCCACTATATTTTCTAAGATTGACTTAAAGTAGTTACTACCAAATTCGCATACAAGAGGGTGACGAGTGGAAAACTGCTTTCAAAACAAAATTTGGTCTCTATGAATGGTTGGTTATGCCCATGGGCTTATCCGAAGCACTGGGTACTTTCATGCGTGTCATGCACTATGTTTTCGACCACTCATAGGCTATTGTGTTGTGGTCTATTTTGATGACATTCTTGTCTTTAGCAAGTCTCTTGAGGAGCATGCTACCCACGTTCGTGATGTTTTGTAAATCCTTAGGAAAGAACAACTCTATGCAAACATGGAGAAATGCACCTTTGGTGTTGAGAAGGTAGTTCTCCTAGGCTTTGTAGTATCTTCTAAGGGCGTTCGTGTAGATGAAACTAAGATTGATGCTATTAAAACTTGGCCCACACCAACGAATTTGCAACAAGTGCGTAGTTTCCTAGGACTAGCCGGTTTCTATCACCGTTTTGTCAAAGAATTTAGCACTATTGCATCTCCTCTTCATGCTTTGAGCAAGAATAATGCACCATTCATTTGGGGTCCTACACAAGACACCGCTTTCCATGAACTTAAAAATTTGCTCACTCATGCACCTTTGCTTGCTTTGCCCAACTTTGATAAAACATTTGAAGTGCATTGTGACGCTAGCGGTAATGGAATAGGTGCTGTACTTATGCAAGAAAAGAGGCCAATTGCGTACTTTAGCGAGAAACTATCCGGCGCGCAACTTAACTACCCCATCTATGACAAAGAATTGTATGCTTTGGTGAGAGTTTTACATGTGTGGGAACATTATTTGAGACCTCATGAGTTTGTTATCCATACCGACCATGAAATGCTAAAGTACTTAAAGGGTCAAACTAAGATGAACAAATGGCATGCTAAATGGAGTGAATTTATTGAGTCCTTCCCTTATGTCATCAAATACATTAAAGGTAAGGAAAACATTGTGGCGGATGCCCTTTCCCGTAAATGCATGATAGTTACTCAACTTGAGTTGAATGTTGTTGGTTTTGAGCATATCAAAGACTTGTATGAGCATGATGTTTCTTTTGCTACTCCATATGCTAAATGTCAAGTGAAAACTTGCTGGGAGAACTACTATATGAAAGATGGCTATCTTATGCGTGCTAACAAACTTTGTATACCCGAGTCTTCTCTTCGTTTGTTGCTTTTGCACGAGGCTCACGGTGGAGGACTTATGGGTCACTTTGGACGCGACAAGACGTACGCCACACTGTCCAACAAGTACTTTTTGCCCAAGATGTTTCGTGATGGTGCACGCTTCACCAACCGATATTCTGCATGCCGCAAAGCTAAGTCAAAAGCTCAATCCCATGGCCTTTACATGCCTCTCCCTATACCCTTTCAACCATGGGAAGACATTAGTATGGATTTTGTGCTTGGTTTGCCACGAACTAAAAATGGACATGATTCCGTTTTTGTCGTTGTGGACCGCTTTTCCAAGATGGCTCATTTCATTACATGTCACAAAATAGACGATGCTTCACATATTGCAAATCTCTTTTGTAGGGACATCTTGCGACTACATGGCGTCCCCAAGACCATTGTCTCGGATCGCGACGTCAAGTTCTTAAGCTGCTTTTGGAAGCCCCTATGCGCCAAGCTCGGAATCAAGCTTCTATTCTCTTCGGCATATCACCCTCTAACCGATGGACAAACGGAGGTGACGAACCAGACGCTATCTACTCTACTCTGCGTGTTGATCAAGAAGAACATCAAGGAATGGGAAGAATGCCTCCCCATCGCCGAGTATGCCTACAATCACGCAAGTCACTCCACCACCGGCAAGTCTCCGTTCGAAGTGGTCTATGGCTTCAACCCTTTGTCCCCATTGGACATCCTTCCTTTACCACTCCAAGAGCGCGTCAACATGGACGCAAGTGCAAGGGCAAGCTACATCAAGAAAATGCATGAACATACAAGGCACACTATCGAACGTCAAGTGGAACGCTTCACCAACAAGAGCAACCTCAACAAGCACCCTATGGTGTTCAAGCCCGGTGATCTTGTGTGGCTACACCTCCGCAAGGACCGCTTCCCCAACGAACGCAAGTCCAAGCTACTCCCTCGAGCCGACGGCCCCTTCAAGGTGTTGGCACGCTACAACAACAATGCCTACACGATCGACATCCCACGCGACAAGTACAACGTGAGTGACACCTTCAATGTCAAGGATCTATGCCCTTTTCATGGCGATGAAGATCTTGATCCGAGGACGGATCTTCCCCAAGGGGGGGAGATGATGCGGAGCATCCCTCCATCATCCCCATGAAGTCTACACCATCAATCCAACCCCCAAGTGGTCCCATGACAAGAGCCCGTGCACGCGCTATGGAAACCGAGGTGACATCTCTCCTTGCTCAACCACCGTTTGATCCACTTGAGACATGGTCCTTTGTATACTCAGGTGCTCGGATGTGAGACATGGAAGCGAACACGAAGGACGTCAAGCTTGGAAGGAAAAGGAAGGAGCTGAGAACAAGCCCCAGCTCTCAGACGACCGGCCCCCTACGGACGAGCGTAAGACCCCGGACGTCCGGCGCCTGGAGTCGTCCCAACCCGAAGGACAGAAGGACCCTACAGCACACGGACGACCGACCCAGCCCGGACGACCGGCACGCTCCAGCGCACGGACGTCCGAGCCGTCCCGGAAATCCAAAGCCACGGCTCCCGCTCCAAACCCTACGGACGACCGGAGCCTCCGAACGACCCAGCCTCCGGACGTCCGACGCGTCCCGGAAATCCGACAACCCCGACCCAGAGCGGTAAGCTGGTGCAATTCCAAGCAAAGCGTGGTATCTGATTCTACATGCGAAGCAGAGTAGATAGCTTCCTCGGAGGCGGCGAAGGAAGGTGTCTGGATGAAGCAGTTCATGACGGATCTTGGAGTTGTGCCCAGTGCACTACCATTGCTCTAGCCAAGGAACCAAGGTTTCACAAGAGAACCAGACACATAAAGCGACGCTTCAATTCCATCCGCGATTACATCGAGGAGGGTGACATAAATATTTGCAAAGTACACACGGATCTGAATGTTGCAGATCCGTTGACTAAGGCTCTTCCACGAGGGAAACATGATCAACATCAGAACTGTATGGGTGTTAGATTCATTACAATGTAAATCACATAGTGATGTGAGCTAGATTATTGACTCTAGTGCAAGTGGGAGACTGTTGGAAATATGCCCTAGAGGCAACAATAAAATGATTATTATTATATTTCCTTGTTCATGATAATTGTTTATTATCCATGCTATAATTGTATTGATTGGAAACTCAAATACATGTGTGGGTATATAGACAACACTGTGTCCCTAGTGAGCCTCTGTAGGACTAGCTCGTTGATCAAAGATGGTCAAGGTTTCCTGGCCATAGACATGAGTTGTCATTTGATAACGGGATCACATCATTAGGAGAATGATGTGATGGACAAGACCCAAACTATGAACGTAGCATATGATCGTGTCAGTTTATTGCTATTGTTTTCTGCATGTCAAGTATATGTTCCTATGACCATGAGATCATGTAACTCACTGACACCGAAGGAGTACCTTGTGTGTATCAAACATCACAACGTAACTGGGTGACCATAAAGATGCTCTACAGGTATCTCCGAGGGTGTCTATTGAGTTGGCATGGATCAAGACTGGGATTTGTTACTCCGTGTGACGGAGAGGTATCTCAGAGCCCACTCGGTAATACAACATCACAATGAGCTTGCAAGCAAAGTGACTAAAGAGTTAACCACGGGATCTTGTATTACGAAACGAGTAAAGAGACTTGCCGGTAACGAGATTGAACTAGGTATGGAGATACCGACGATCGAATCTTGGGCAAGTAACATACCGATAAAAAAAAGGGAACTGCGTACGGGATTAACTGAATCCTTGACATAGACGTTCAACCGATAAAGATCTTCATAGAATATGTAGGAGCCAATATGGGCATCCAGGTCCCGCTATTGGTTATTGACCGTAGAGGTGTCTCGGTCATGTCTACATAGTTCTCGAACCCGTAGGGTCTGCACACTTAACGTTCGGTGACGTTTCGTTATTATTGAGTTATGTATGTTTGTGACCGAAGGTTTTTTGGAGTCTCAGATGAGATCCCGGACGTCACGGGGAGCTCTGGAATAGTCCGGAGGTAAAGATTTATATATAGGAAAGTGGTATTCGGGTTCCGGAAAAGTTTCGGGTGTTCCCGGTAGTGTAGCGGGAGTGCCGAAAGGGTTTCGGGGGTCCACCGGGAGGGGCCCACCCACCCCGGGGGGGCACATAGGCCCAAGAAGTGGCGCACCAGCCCCTGGTGGGCTGGGCAGCCGACCCCATGATACGTCCATTTTGCATCATGATTTCCTACTGTTATTTACTTTGTTTTGTTGAATAATAATGCTTTGGGGAGTGATTCTAATGCCTTTTCTCTCATAATATGCAAGGTTTACACAAAGAGGGAGAATACCGGCAGCTGGAATTCTGGACCCAAGAAAAGCACGTCAGAGATACCTATTCTGCACAACTCCAATGAAGCTGAAATTTTACGGAGATTATTTTTACATTTAATAAAAATACTGGAGCTGAAAACCAGGCCCCCCTGGGCGCGCCCTGATGGGTTGTGCTCAGCCTGGCCCACCTCCGGTGCCCATCTTCTGGTATAAATTCCCAAAAAACCTAGAAAAAATAAGAGAGGACTTTCGGGACGAAGCGCCGCCGCCTCGAGGCGGAACTTGGGGAGGAGCACTTTTGCCCTCCGGCGGAGCGTTTCCGCCGGGGGAACTTCCCTCCCGGAGAGGGAAATCGAAGCTATCGTCGTCACCAACACCCCTCTCATCTTTCGGAGGCCAATCTTCATCAACATCTTCAACATCACCATCTCCTCTCAAACCCTAGTTCATCTCTTGTGTTCAATCTTTGTACTGGAACCTCAGATTGGTACCTGTGGGTAACTAGTAGTGTTGATTACCTTGTGTAGTTGATTGCTATATGGTTTATTTGGTGGAACATTATATGTTTAGATCCATTATGCTATTCAATACTCCTCTGATCTTGAGCATGATTATTATTTGTGAGTAGTTACCTTTGTTCTTGAGGTCACGGAAGAAGTCATGTTGTGAGTAATCATGTGAATTTGATATGTGTTCGATATTTTGATGATATGTATGTTGTGATTCCCTTAGTGGTGTCATGTGAATGTCGACTACATGTGTTGGGGAACGTTGCATGGGAAACAAAAAAATTCCTACGCACACGCAAGATCTATC
The DNA here is from genome assembly GCA_039707655.1 of Elymus sibiricus. Taxonomy (NCBI): domain Eukaryota; kingdom Viridiplantae; phylum Streptophyta; class Magnoliopsida; order Poales; family Poaceae; genus Elymus; species Elymus sibiricus. The sequence goes on from CM077675.1 coordinate 416,897,324, forward strand.
CATGGTGAGGAGCATCTACGAGAAGGAGAGTGGATCTACGTACCCTTGTAGATCGCTAAGCGGGAAGCGTTAAGAAATGCGGTTGATGTAGTCGAACGTCTTCGCGATCCAAATCGCTAGCCGTCCCGCGATCCAATCACGATCTAGTGCCGAATGGACGTCACCTCCGCGTTCAACACACGTACAGCTCGATGACGATCTCCGCCTTCTTGATCCAGCAAGAGGGAGCGGAGAGGTAGATGAGTTCTCCGGCAGCGCGACGGCGCGGCGACGGTGGTGGTGGAACTATTCCGGCAGGGCTTCGCCTAAGCACCGCCGAAAACTAGGGGAGACGATCTAGTGGGGAGAGAGGGCTGCACCGTGGCCTTTTTTGTTGGTCCTCTCTACCCTCTCTCCCCTCCAATATATATAGGAGGGAGGGGAGGGGCCGGCGCCCCTAGGGTTCCCCCTAGGAGTCGGCCGAAGGAGGAGGTGGAGGAGTCCACCTCCAATCCTACTCCAAGTACGATTCCAATCCTACTTGGAAACCCTTCCCCCACTTGGGGTTTTTTTATTTTCCCCCACCTTAGCCGCATGGGCCCTTAGGGGCTGGCTTGCCCAGCCCATTAAGGGCTGGTGCGCCACTCCTAAGGCCCATGTGGCCTCCCGGCGTGGGTGGCCCCTCCCGATGGCCTCCCGGCACCCCCGGTACACTACCGGAAATACCCGAAACTTTTCCGATGACCAAAACGGGACTTCCTATATATATCAATCTTTACCTCCGGACCATTCCGGAGCTCCTCTTGAAGTCCGGGATCTCATCCGGGACTCAACAACCTTCGGTCACCACCATGCATAACTCAATACTACCGAAACGTCACCGAACGTTAAGTGTGCAGACCCTGTGGGTTCGAGAACTATGTAGACATGACCGAGACACCTCTACGGTCAATAACCAATAGCGGGACCTGGATGCCCATATTGGTTCCTACATATTCTACGAAGATCTTTATCGGTTGAACCTCTATGTCAAGGATTCAGTTAATCCCGTACACTGTTCCCTTTGTTCTTCGGTATGTTACTTTCCCGAGATTCGATCGTCGGTATCTCTATACCTAGTTCAATCTCGTTGCCGGCAAGTCTCTTTACTCGTTCCGTAATACAAGATCCCATGGCTAACTCTTTAGTCACTTTGCTTGCAAGGCTTATTGTGATGTTGTATTACCGACTGGGCCCTGAGATACCTCTCCGTCATACGGAGTAACAAATCCCAGTCTCGATCCATGCCAGCTCAACAGACACCTTCGGAGATACCTGTAGAGCATCTTTATAGTCACCCAGTTACGTTGTGACGTTTGATACACACAAGGTATTCCTCCGGTGTCAGTGAGTTGCATTATCTCATGGTCATTGGAACAGATACTTGACATGCAGAAAACAATAGCAATAAGCTGACACGATCATATGCTACGTTCATAGTTTGGGTCTTGTCCATCACATCATTCTCCTAACGATGTGATCCCGTTATCAAATGACATCTCATGTCTATGGCTAGGAAACCTTGACCACCTTTGATCAACGAGCTAGTATACTAGAGGCATACTAGGGACACAGTGTTGTCTATGTATCCACACATGTATTAGTGTTTCCAATCAATACAATTATAGCATGGATAATAAATGATTATCATAAACAAGGAAATATAATAATAACCACTTTATTATTGCCTCTAGGGCATATTTCCAACAACATGACACTTCACTATTCATGGGCCTAAGGGAATGCATTGTGGAGTAGTTATTAGATGATGGGTTGCTAGAGTGACAGAAGCTTAAACCCTAGTTTATGCGCTACTTCGTAAGGGACTGATTTGGATCCACATGTTTAATGCTATGGTTAGACTTTGTCTTAATACTTTTCTCGTAGTTGCGGATGCTTGCGAGGGGGTTAATCATAAGTAGGTTGTTAGTTCAAGTAAGAACAGCACCTTAGCACCAGTCCACCCACATATCAAATTATCAAAGTAGCGAACACGAATCAAACCAACATGATAAAAGTGACTAGACGAAATTCCCGTGTACCCTCAAGAACACTTTGCCTATTACCAGTGATTATTCTGGCCTGTCCTTTGCCTCAAAAGGATTGGGCTACCTTGCTGCACCTTGTTTACCATTACCGTTACTTGCTCGTTACCAATTATCTTGCTATCAAACTATCCGTTACCTACAATTTCAGTGCCTGCAGAAATTACCTTGCTGAAAACCGCTTGCCATTTCCTTCTGCTCCTCGTTGGGTTCGACACTCTTACTTATCGAAAGGACTACGATTGATCCCCTATACTTGTGGGTCATCAACACTCTTTTCTGGCGCCGTTGCCGGGGAGTGAAGCGCTCTTGGTAAGTGGAAATCGGTAAGGAAAAACTTATACTACGTGCTGAAATTTATTGCTACTTGGTACTATGGATAACAATCCTTTGAGGGGTTTGTTCGGGGTATCTTCACCTCGACCGGAACCACAATTAGTTACCCCTCAAGCTACAGCGCCTACTAAAAATGTTACTTATGAAATTCCTTCGGGTATGCTAGAACAACTGCTTGCTAAACCTTATGCAGGAGATGGAACTGAACATCCTGACATGCATCTTTTATATGTGAACGAAATATGTGGATTATTTAAGCTTGCAGGTTTACCCGGAGATGAAGTTAAGAAGAAGGTTTTCCCTTTATCTTTGGAGGGAAAAGCATTGACATGGTATAGGCTATGTGATGATCTTTGATCGTGGAACTGGAATCGCTTGCAATTGGAATTCCATCAAAAGTTTTATCCTATGCATCTAGTTCATCGTGATCGGAACTATATATATAATTTTTGGCCTCGTGAAGGAGAAAGTGTCGCTCTAGCTTGGGGGAGGCTTAAGTCAATGTTATATTCATGCCCCAATCATGACATTCCTTGGGAAGTTATCATTCAGAACTTTTATGCTCGGCTTTCTCATAATGATCAATCCATGCTCGATACTTCTTGTGCTGGTTCTTATATGAAGAAGACTATTGATTTCAAGTGGGACATCTTAGAAAGAATTAAACGCAACTCTGAACATTGGGAACTCGACGAAGGTAATGAGTTGGGTATAAAGCTACAATTTTATTGTGTTAAATCTTTTATGAATACCGATACTTTTCACAAGTTTAGCACTAAATATGGACTTGACTCTAAGATAGTAGCCTCTTTCTGTGAAGCATTTGCTACTCACGTTGATCTCCCTAAAGAGAAGTGGTTTAAATATCATCCCCCTATTAAAGAAGAAATTAAAGAACCGGTCATAGATAAAGAAGAAACCATCTTTTACAATGTTGATCTAGTTGTGCCTACTGCTTATATTGAAAAACCACATTTCCCTGTTAGGATAAAGGAACATGCTAAGGTATCAACTGTGGTTCGTAAGAGTAATATAAGAGCACCTAAACCCCCTGAGCCAATTAAAGTAGAACCTAGTGTTGCCATGGTTAAAGATCTCTTGGTAGAAAATATTGATGGTCATGTTATCTACTTTCGTGATGAAGCTGCTAGAATTGCCAAACCTGATGAAAAAGATAAACATAGACCCGTAGAAGGCTTGCCTGTTGTCTCAGTTAAAATAGGAGATCATTCCTACCATGGTTTATGTGATTTAGGTTCTAGTGTGAGTGCTATCCCTTTTACCTTATACCAAGAAAATATGGATGAAATAGCACCTGCTGAAATGGAAGATATCGATGTTACTGTCAAACTTGCTAATAGAGACACTATCACACCACTTGGGATTGTTAGAGATGTTGAAGTCTTGTGTGGGAAAGTAAAATACCCTACTGATTTTCTAGTCCTTGGTTCCCCACAAGACGACTTTTGTCCCATTATCTTTGGTTGACCTTTCTTGAGCACCGTCAATGCTAAGATATATTGTGAAAAACAAATTGTCGGTGTCAGTTTTGGTAATGTGTCTCATGAGTTTAATTTTTCCAAGTTTAGTAGACAACCTCGTGATAAAGCGTTACCTAGTAAGGATGAAATAATTGGTCTTGCTTCTATTGATGTGCCTCCTACTGATCCATTAGAACAATATTTGCTTAACCATGAAAATGATATGCACTTGCGTGAAAGAAATGAAATATATAGATCAAATTTTCTTCGAACAACAACCTCTCTTGAAACACAATTTACCTATTGAAACTCTTGGAGGTCCTCCTCCACCTAAAGGTGATCCTGTGTTTGAATTGAAACAATTGCCGGACACTTTGAAGTATGCTTATCTTGATGAGAAAAGATATATCCTGTTATTATTAGTGCTAACCTTTCAGAACATGAAGAAGAAAGATTATTGAAAGTTCTAAGGAAGCACCGGGGTGCTATTGGATATACTCTTGATGATCTTAAGGGCATTAGTCCCACTCTATGTCACCACAAGATCAATATGGAACCTGATGCTAAACCCGTCGTTGATCACCAACGGCGATTGAATCCAAAGATGAAAGAAGTGGTAGGAACTGAAATATTAAAGCTTCTGGAAGCAGGTATAATCTATCCCATAGCTGATAGTAGATGGGTAAGCCCCGTTCTTTGTGTCCCTAAGAAAGGAGGTATTACCGTTGTTCCCAATGATAAGAATGAACTTATTCCACAAAGAATTGTCACTGGCTATAGAATGGTAATTGATTTTAGAAAATAAAATAAAGCTACTAGGTAAGATCATTACCCTCTACCATTCATTGATCAAATGCTAGAGAGACTATCTAAGCACACACACTTTTGTTTCCTAGATGGATATTCTGGTTTCTCTCAAATACCTGTGTCACGATCTGATCAGGAGAAAACTAACTTTGCTTGCCCTTTTGAAACCTATGCTTATAGACGTATGCCTTTTGGTTTATGTAATGCACCTGCTACCTTTCAAAGATGTATGACTGCTATATTCTCTGACTTTTGTGAAAAGATTGTGGAGGTTTTCATGGATGATTTTTCCGTTTACGGAACTTCTTTTGATGATTGCTTAAGCAACCTTGATCGAGTTTTGCAAAGATGTGAACAAACTAATCTTGTCTTGAATTGGGAGAAGTGCCACTTTATGGTTAATGAAGGCATTGTCTTGGGGCATAAAATATCTGAACGAGGTATTGAGGTGGATAAAGCTAAAGTTGATGCAATTGAGAAAATGCCATGTCCTCAAGATATTAAAGGTATTCGAAGTTTCCTTGGTCATGCTGGTTTTTATAGGAGGTTCATTAAAGACTTCTCTAAAATTTCTAGGCCACTTACTAATCTTTTGCAAAAGGATATTCCTTTTTGTCTTTGATGATGATTGTGTGGAAGCCTTTGAGACACTCAAGAAAGCCTTAACCTCTGCACCTATCGTTCAACCACCTGATTGGAACTTGCCTTTTGAAATTATGTGTGATGCTAGTGATTATGCTGTTGGTGCTGTCCTAGGACAAAGAGTTGATAAGAAATTGAATGTTATCCATTATGCTAGTAAAAATCTAGACAGTGCCCAACGAAACTATGCCACTACTGAAAAAGAATTTTTAGCAGTTGTGTTAGCTTGTGATAAATTTAGATCCTATATTGTTGACTCCAAAGTTATTGTTCACACCGATCATGCTGCAATAAAATACCTTATGGAAAAGAAAGATGCTAAACCTAGACTCATTAGGTGGGTTCTTTTGCTTCAAGAATTTGACTTACACATAATTGATAGGAAGGAAGCTGAGAACCCCGTAGCTGATAATTTGTCTAGGTTAGAAAATATTCTTGATGACCCACTACCTATTGATGATAGTTTCCCTGACAAACAGCTAGCTGCAATAAGTGTCTCACACAACACACCTTGGTATGCCGACTATGCTAATTATATTGTCGCTAAATATATACCACCTAGCTTTACTTATCAACAAAAGAGAAAAAAATTCTATGACTTGAGACATTACTTTTGGGATGACCCACATCTTTTTAAAGGAGTAGATAGTATTATTAGACGTTGTCTACCTGAGCATGCACAGGAACAAATCCTATGGAAGTGTCATTCCGAAGCTTATGGAGGACATCATGCGGGAGATAGAACTGCTCATAAGGTATTGCAATCTGGTTTTTATTGGCCTACTCTCTTCAAGGATGCCCGTAAGTTTGTCTTGTCTTGTGATGAATGTCAAAGAGTTGGTAATATCGGTAAGCGTCAGGAAAGGCCTATGAATTATTCACTTGTTGTCGAACCATTTGATGTTTGTGGTTTTGATTATATGGGGCGTTTTCCTTCCTCCAACGGATACACTCATATTTTGGTTGCGGTAGATTATGTCACTAAGTGGGTAGAAGCTATTCCAACTAGTAGTGCCGATCACCACACCTCCATTAAAATGCTTAAAGAGGTTATCTTCCCGAGGTTTGGAGTCCCTAGATATTTAATGACTGATGGTGGTTCACACTTTATTCATGGTGCCTTCCGTAAGATGCTTGCTAAATATGATGTTAACCATAGAATTGCATCACCCTATCATCCTCAATCTAGTGGTCAAGTAGAACTTAGAAATAGAGAAATAAAATTGATATTACAAAAAACTATCAATAGGTCTCGTAAGAATTGGTCTAAGAAATTAGATGATGCACTTTGGGCCTATAGAACAACTTATAAAAATCCTATGGGTATGTCTCCATATAAAATGGTGTATGGGAAAGCTTGTCATTTGCCTCTAGAACTAGAACACAAAGCATTTTGGGCTATTAAAGAACTCAACTATGATTTCAAACTTGCCGGTGAGAAGAGGCTATTCGATATTAGCTCACTAGATGAATGGAGAACCCAAGCCTATGAAAATGCTAAGCTATTGAAAGAAAAAGTAAAAAGATGGCATGACAAAAGAATCCAAAAGCGGGAATTCAAAATAGGAGATTATGTTCTTTTGTTCAACACCCGTTTAAGATTTTTTGCAGGAAAACTTCTCTCAAAATGGGAAGGACCATATGTTATTGAAGAGGTTTATCGTTCTGGAGCTATCAAGATTAATAACGCCGAAGGTACTAACCCGAAGGTGGTCAATGGACAAAGAATTCAGCATTATATCTCAGGTATGCCTATTAACGTTGAAAGCAATGTTATCCAAACCATGACACCGGAGGAACACATAAAAGAAACCTTCCGGAACACTCCAGAATACTTAAAAATAGGAGGTACGTGATACGGTAAGTAAACGGACTCCGAAAAATCCGCAAAAATATTTTTTGTCAGTTTTGGAATATTTTAGAATTTTGGAAATAAAAAAATAAACCGGAAGGTGATCAAGGTGAGCATGATACACCAAGGCGCGCCAGGCACCCCTGGGCGCGCCCTAGTGGGTTGTGCCCACCTCGGATGCCTTCCCGACTCTGTTTTCCTTCCAAATACTTGTTTCCCAAGAATAAAAATTCTCTATATATACCCCCGACTGTTTTGACGACCGCATCGCAGAAAAATCCTTTGTTCTTGTTTCTTGCTGTTTTCTCATCAGATCTAGATCTCCATGGCTCCACCATGCTCCTCCAAGGACAAGTTCTTTGAGAAGGTCATCAACCCGTACTTCCCGGAGATGATGAAGCACCCTCAAGACATTGAGATGCATGAGGGGGTGCTCCACATCCGCGATGTTCAGGGACCCAAGAAGACCGGAAGCGTGGAGGCTAGGCTTGAGGCGGTGGAACAGGAAATCTTCAAGTGCCAAAAGATGGTGGAGCGAGGACTTAGTGCCAACCACTCCATGATCACGGAATTCACCCATGATCAGACGGTGGATGGCTGGTCCATGAAGGACATCATCTCTACCCTCAACGAGCAAATTAATTTTCTGCAGAGCCAAGTTTATGATCTTCAAAACCAAGTCTTTGAATATGAACCGAGATTTAAAGGTATGAGTTTAGCTGCCAGTTGCAGGACTCAGGGGACTCTCGCGTCAACCTTTGATGGGGAACCCTTGCCCTGGAAGCTGGAGGACAAGCTTACTACATCATCACCACCACCTACATCAACACCTCCACCTCCTTCATCATCACCACCGAAGGAGACTTGAGAACATGGGTATGAGTACTCCCCTTGGCTTGAGCCAAGCTTGGGGGAGGTGCCCCGGTATCGTATCACCATCACTTTTATTCACCCTTGCCTATTTTAGTTCTATCTTTAGTTTCCCTTTGCTTTAGTTGAATAAAAGTTTAGCATGATCTATTTTTGTGTGTTAGTTCCGTGATCTATCTATCTATGTAATCGTGTGAGAGTTATATAATAAAGTTTAGTTTGAGTTTTTGCCTCTCTACCTTCTTGTTGCAATTAAAATAGAGAAAAGAAAAACAAATGAAAAGAATCATAGGCTAATCCTATGGTGAGTAATGACATCACATAATGAAAAGTATAAGTAGTAAAATTTATTGGAGATTGACAAACATAGCATTGGTCAATCATGCAATTCATGAAAGAATTAATAAAGGAAGAGAAGATTCACATGCAAATACACTATCTTGGACATCTTTTATGATTGTGAGCCCCCATCAAATATTATATGTCATTGTTGACGTTGGACAAGGAAGACAACGTAATGACTTATGTTTGTTCATATCCACACAGAAGTTATATTGTCATAGATCCTTTAACATGTGGTGCTTGCCCAATATCTTTGCTAACCAAAAATTCCGCACTAAGTAGAGATACTACTTGTGCGTCCAAAAACCCAAACCTAAACTCTTTCCTTGAGTGTCCACCATACCTACCTATGGATCAAGAAAGATCCTTCAAGTAAGTTGTCATCGGTGCAATAAGGCAATAAAAATTGCTTCTAAAAGTGTTTTGATCAATTAGTGTAAGAGAAAATTGAGCGGTATACGAACTTATGATGGCAAAGTAATAAAAGTGACGGACTACATAATAAAGGTTGCTATCACAGGGGGCAATATATCGTGACGTTCTTTTACATTAAGGGATTGGGCATACAAACCAATAAGCGCATGACAACCTCTGCTTCCCTCAGCGAAGGGCCTATCTTTTACTTTTATGCACTTACTTTTATGCAAGAGTCAAAGTATTCTTCCCTATTCCTTTTTACTTTTTCTTTTGCAAGCATCATGTGGTGAGGAAACATCTAGGCACATATACCCAGTTGGATATGGGTGGGCATGAGTTATTATTGTTGACATCACCCTTGAGGTGACTAAGTTGGGAGGCAAAACTATAAGCCCCTATCTTCCTACGTGTCCGGTTGAAACTTTTTGTTCATGTGTATGCCGTGAGCGTTAGCAATCATAGAAGACTAAATGATGGTTGAGTATGTGGACTTGCCAAAAGGCTCCGACATGAGACCCTTCCTAAAAATATGATGAATTGTAGTTGCAAAGTTGACTGAGAACATAGATTGTTGGTTTCCAATAAGGTTTATGCTTCATACTTCTATGTTGTGATGAATTGTTACATGTTCATGGGAAGCTTTATGATAAAGATGTATTGAAATAAGTTCTTATGTTAGAATTTGTTGCTGTTATGTTAATAAGCATGATGCTTCTATGTCCGTATTTTGTTTTTATCGACACCTCTCTCTCAAACCATGTGGACATCCTTTTCAATATCGGCTTTCGCTTGAGGGCAAGCGAGGTCTAAGCTTGGGGGAGTTCATACGTCCATTTTGCATCATGATTTCCTACTGTTATTTACTTTGTTTTGTTGAATAATAATGCTTTGGGGAGTGATTCGAATGCCTTTTCTCTCATAATATGCAAGGTTTACACAAAGAGGGAGAATACCGGCAGCTGGAATTCTGGACCCAAGAAAAGCACGTCAGAGATACCTATTCTGCACAACTCCAATGAAGCTGAAATATTACTTAGATTATTTTTACATTTAATAAAAAATACTGCAGCTAAAAACTATCGGAGGAGGCCCCCCAGGTGGGCACAACCCACCAGGGCGCGCCAGGCCCCATGGACGCACCCTGATGGGTTGTGCTCGGCCTGGCCCACCTCTGGTGCCCATCTTCTGGTATAAATTCCCAAAAAACCTAGAAAAAATAAGAGAGGACTTTCGGGATGAAGCGTCGCCGCCTCGAGGCGAAACTTGGGCAGGAGCACTTTTGCCCTCCGGCGGAGCGATTCCGCCGGGGGAACTTCCCTCCCGGAGGGGGAAATCGAAGCTATCGTCATCACCAACACCCCTCTCATCTTTGGGAGGACAATCTTCATCAACATCTTCAACAGCACCATCTCCTCTCAAACCCTAGTTCATCTCTTGTGTTCAATCTTTGTACCGGAACCTCAGATTGGTACGTGTGGATGACTAGTAGTGTTGATTACCTTGTGTAGTTGATTGCTATATGGTTTATTTGGTGGAACATTATATGTTCAGATCCATTATGCTATTCAATACTCCATTGATCTTGAGCATGATTATTATTTGTGAGTAGTTACCTTTGTTCTTGAGGTCACGGGAGAAGTCATGTTGCGAGTAATCATGTGAATCTGATATGTGTTCGATATTTTGATGATATGTATGTTGTGATTCCCTTAGTGGTGTCATGTGAACGTCGACTACATGACACTTCATCATTCATGGGCCTAAGGGAATGCATTGTGGAGTAGTTATTAGATGATGGGTTGCTAGAGTGACGGAAGCTTAAACCCTAGTTTATGCGCTACTTCGTAAGGGGCTGATTTGGATCCACATGTTTAATGCTATGGTTAGACTTTGTCTTAATACTTTTCTCGTAGTTGCGGATGCTTGCGAGGGGGTTAATCATAAGTAGGTTGTTAGTTCAAGTAAGAACAGCACCTTAGCACCGGTCCACCCACATATCAAATTATCAAAGTAGCGAACATGAATCAAACCAACATGATAAAAGTGACTAGACGAAATTCCCGTGTACCATCAAGAACACTTTGCCTATTACCAGTGATTGTTCTGGCCTGTCCTTTGCCTCAAAAGGATTGGGCTACCTTGCTGCACCTTGTTTACCGTTACCGTTACTTGCTCGTTACCAATTATCTTGCTATCAAACTATCTGTTACCTACAATTTCAGTGCTTGCAGAAATTACCTTGCAGAAAACCGCTTGCCATTTCCTTCTGCTCCTCGTTGGGTTCGACACTCTTACTTATCGAAAGGACTACGATTGATCCCCTATACTTTTGGGTCATCACCCCATAAGGGCCCATGTGCCAAAGAGGAAAAAAAGTGGAGGGTGGGAGGAGTCCTAGAGGAGAGGGACTCCTCCCTAGCGCCCCACCTCCTTGTTGGAGGTGGATTCCACCTCTTGGCCGGCGGCCAAGGCCCTAGGGGAAACCCTAGGGCGCCTTCACCTACCCCCTCCTCCTATATATAGTGGAGGAAAGAGAGGGCAGCCACACCTTAAAAAGCCACGTGATGCCCTCTCTCCCTCTAGATAGTTTTCTCCTCTAGATCTGTTCGGTAGAGCTCGGCGAAGCCCTGCCGGATCAGTTCACCACCACCGCCACCACGCCATTGTGCTGCCGGAGAACTCATCTACCTCTCCGGCCTCACTTGCTGGATCAAGGAGGTGGAGATCGTCATCGAGCTGTACGTGTGCTGAATGTGGAGGTGCCGTCTGTTCGGCGCTAGATCGTGATTGGATCGCGGGACGGCTTGCGATTTGGATCGCGAAGACGTTTGACTACATCAACCGCGTTTCTTAACGCTTCCCGCTTAGCGATCTACATGGGTATGTGGATCTGATCTCTTCTCTCTTAGATGCTCATCTCCTAGATTGATCTTGGTGAAGCGTAGGAAATTTTTTGTTTCCCATGCAACGTTCCCCAACAGAACATACATCAAGCCATCTGAAACCATCATTCACACCTACAAACTTGATAATGTGAAGTGCTCTCACTCCTCATATCTAAAACTGGCGCCGTCACAGATCAATCCGCATAACTTATCGGAACCTACAGCTGGTGCGGCAAACCTAAAGCACACACCACATGTACATGTTTTAGATGCCGTCATCATCATCATCGAACCATTGACCCATCTTCAGGAAAGATATGCATCATCCTTGCCAATCCGGTCATCCGTCGACGCCACCTCGGCACCCAACGACACCACCTCCCTACGCGCAAATTGCTGAGCACGTCGCGGTCGCCGGCACACCGCAACACATGCCGCCAAGTACCACCAACCGACACCGCTTGAAGTCTAGAAGATGTGTAGTAGCTAAACGCAACCCATCTATATAATCCTTAACAAGAGCAAACTTCTCCAATATAGTGTAGTTGGGAGAATTCAAAAAGATAATAGGACTATCATGTGTGGGTGCAATAGCAACAATTTCATGCTTAACATAAGGAACTATAGCAAGTTCATCTTCATAAGCATAATTTATATTGGCATCATGGCCACAAGCATAGCAAGCATCAAGTTCATCAAAAAGGGATATTTCAAATGAATCCAAGGGATCATAGCAGTCATCATAGCATTCATCCTTCGGTAAGCACGAAGGGTAATTAAACAGTGTATGAGTTGAAAAGTTACTCTCATTAGAAGGTGGGCACGGGTAGCTAATCCGCTCTTCCTCCTTTTGTTCTTCGCTCTGTTCCTCATCTTCTTCATCTAATGAGCTCATAGTTTCAGCAACTTCTTCTTCCATAGGTCCCTGCAAAATATTAGTCTCTTCCAAGGCAGCGGTCATCCTTTCACTAAATTCTTTAACATAAGCATTAGAAGCATAGTTTTCATAGAAATAATTAAGTATGGCAAAAAATTCTGATTTGTAAAGAGTAGCATCATACTTTTCAATCAAAGAAGCAATTTTATATGCACCCTTAAAAGCAACAAATTCTTCAATTTGTTCAACATCAAAATAACAATAGGCTTCCTTGGCATAAGAAGATAGTATTTCATTATCATTAAACACACATTGGTAGGGAAGGTGTTTTTTAGTTTCTTCAGAACAACAAGTAAAATCATGTATTTCGCATAAATTCCAAGCATAACAACACAAAGTATTAATTTGATGCCACAAGATTTTCCCTTTTTGAGATATGCGGTGTCTCACATAATAAGCATGCTCATTTAATGATTTTCCCTCAACTAAGCTAGTTGGGTTTTCAGCACGAGCACAAATGGACCGAAGATGATCCAAATAATATTCTTCGGTAGTACGGAACACTAGTGGTTCCTCAACTTTTGGAGCAGCAAGTACATCTAATTTTTTTGGTATTTTGCGTTTCCTACCCATATCTAAAGATAGAAAACAACTAATAACAGGAAAAAAAATTACTTAGTGATAAAGCAAACAAGCACACACGAGAATATTCACCCCACGCTATTGCTCCCCGGCAACGGCGCCAGAAAAAGGTTTTGATAACCCACAAGTGTAGGGGATCGTTTGTAGCCTTTTTCGATAAGTAAGAGTGTCGAACCCAACGAGGAGCTAAAGGTAGAACAAATATTCCCTCAAGTTCTATCGACCACCGATACAACTCTACGCAAGTTAATGCTTGCTTTACCTAGAACAAGTATGAAACTACTTTGTAGGTGATAGGATAGTTTGCACAAATAACACTAGAAGTACTTAGTGGGAATAAAACTACGAGTAAATTGCAAGATACTGAAAGTTAGTTGTTTAGTAGAAAGCTTTTGTCAATCAAGAATGTTATTTGTCCCTAGGCAATTGATAACTAGACTGGTAATCATTCTTGCAATTTTATATCAGGGAGAGGCATGAGCTAACATACTTTCTCTATTTGGATCATATGCACTTATGATTGGAACTCTAGCAAGCATCCGAACTACTAAAGATCATTAAGGTAAAACCCAACCATAGCATTAAGTATCAAGTCCTCTTTACTCCCATATGCAACAACCCACCTACTCCGGTCTGTGTATTCTGTCACTCACGCCACCCACCATAGGCAAATCATGAACACATTGCAACACCCTACAGCGAGGGTCCCTCACGTTTGCGCGAGACGGACGGCACCGTAGGACAGCACCATAATAAAATATACAATCATACCAACCACGATCATCAATTAGCCCATAGGACAAAGCGGATCTACTCAAACATCATAGGATAGCCATATATCATTGGAAAATAGTATATGGAGTTGAGCACCATGTTTAAGTAGAGATACAGCGGGGAGAAGGGGAGTTACACCGTTGCATAGAGGGGGAGAGAGTTGGTGTTGACGGCGGCGAAGTTGTTGGAGTAGATCGCTGTCACGATGCTTGCCCCGGCGGCGTTCCGGCGCCACCGGGAGAGAGCCCTGCTACTTCTTGAGCTTGCGTTGGTTTTCCCTTGAAGAGGAAAGGGTGATGCAGCAAAGTAGATAAGTATTTCCCTCAGTTGTTGAGAACCAAGGTATCAATCCAGTAGGAGATACAAGCAAGTCCCCAATCTTCGCACCTACACAAACAATCAAACACTTGCACCCAACGCTATAAAGGGGTTGTCAATCCCTTCACGGTTACTTGCAAGGATGAGATCTGATAGATATAGATATAGAAGATTACTAAAACGAAAAGTAAAACAAAAGTAAAAAGATTGCAACAAAGTATTTTTGGTGTTTTTTGGTTTATAGATCTGAAAATATAATATGGAAAATAGACCCGGGGGCCATAGGTTTCACTAGAGGCTTCTCTCATGAAGGAAAATAATACGGTGGGTGAACAAATTACTGTCGAGCAATTGATAGAAAAGCGAATAATTATGAAGATATCCAAGGCAATGATTATGCATATAGGCATCACGTCCGTGTCAAGTAGACCGAAACGATTCTGCATCTACTACTATTACTCCACACATCGACCGACTCCTGCCTGCATCTAGAGTATTAAGTTCATGAAGAACAGAGTAACGCATTACGTAAGATGACATGATGTAGAGGGATAAACTCAAGCAATATGATGAAAACCCCATCTTTTTATCCTTGATGGCAACAATACAAATACGTGCCTCGCTACCCCTACTTTGTCACTGGGTGAGGACACCGCAAGATTGAACCCAAAACTAAGCACTTCTCCCATTACAAGAATTACCAATCTAGTTGGCCAAACCAAACCAATAACTCGAAGAGACTTGCAAAGATATGAAATCATGCATATAAGAATTCAGAGAAGATTCAAATAATATTCATAGATAATCTGAACATAAACCCACAATTCATCGGATCTCGACAAGCACACCGCAAAAGAGTATTACATCGGATAGATCTCCATGAAGATCAAGAAGAACATGGTATTGAAGAACATAGAGAGAGAAGAAGCCATCTAGCTACTAGCTATGGACCCGAAGGTCTGAGGTGAACTACTCACGCATCATCGGAGGGGCAATGGAGTTGATGTAGATGCCCTCCGTGATCGAATCCCCCTCCGACAGATTACCGGAAAAGGCTCCAAGATGGGATTTCACAGGAACAGAGGCTTCCGGCGGCGGAAAAGTATTTTCGTGGCTCTTTTTGGTATTGGGGGGGAATTTATAGGACGAAGAATAGGGTTAGGAGGCCTGCTGGGGGGCCACAAGCCAGGGGGCGCCCCCCCTAGGGCGCGCCCTGCAGGCTTGTCGCCTCCCGGCAGGTCTCCTGCCTTCATCTCCAAGTCTGGTAGGTTTCTTCTGGTCCAAGAAAAATCATCGCGAAGATTTTATTCCGTTTGGACTCCGTTTAATATTCCTTATCTGCAATACTCAAAAACAAGGAAAAAACAGAAACTGGCACTAGGCTCTAGGTTAATAGGTTAGTCCCAAAAATAATATAAAATAGCATATTAATGCATATAAAACATCCAAAACAGATAATATAATAGCATGGAATAATCAAAAATTATAGATACGTTGGAGACTTATCAAGCCCCCTCCTTCTTCTTCTTCCTTGGCCTCCCCCCTAGATGGGAGGAGAGTTCCCCCTCTGGTCCATGGCCGCCATGGCGGCGGAGGGGCAGGAGCCCCTCCTAGATTGGATATCCCTCTATGTTCTCTTGTGTTTCACGTTCCTGTTTTCTGGCCGAAAATCGTTTCTTATATTCCTGGAGATCCGTAACTCCGATCGGGCTGAAATTTTGAGGGGATTTTTATCCAAAAATTAGCTTCCTTGCGCCCGAAGGAGAGCTCCAACTCACATACGAGGTGGGCAGCACCCACCAGGCCGCGGTTAGGCCCCCTGGCCGCGCCCTGATGTATCGTGGGGGCTGTGGGCCTCCGTTTGCGTTGATTCCACTTCTCAAAATTCACAAATATTTCAAAAAAAATCTCCGTAAATTTTTATCGCGTTTGGACTTCGTTTGATATGGTAATTTTGCGAAACAAAAAACATGCAACAAACAGGAACTGGCACTGGGCACTGGATCAATAGGTTAGTCCAATAAATCATATAAATTCTTACCAAAAGTATGTGAAAGTTGTATAATATTGGCATGAAACAATCAAAAATTATAGATACGATGGAGACGTATCAGCATCCCCAAGCTTAATTCCTGCTCGTCCTCGAGCAGGTAAATGATAAAAAAAGATATTTTTTGATGTGGAATGCTACCTAGCATAATCTTAATCATATATCTAATCATGGCATGAATATTAACACACAAGTGATTCAAAGCAATAGTCTAGTTTTGACATAAAGACATTAATACTCAGGCATCCCAACAAACAATCATGTCTTTCAAAATATCAAGGCTAAAGAACGCTATCCCTACAAAGTCATATAGACTTGTCATGCTCTATCTTCTTAACACAAAGTATAAATCATGTACTACCCCGGTGTCAGCCAAGCAATTGGTTCATACTTTTTAACGCGCTTCAGCATTTTCAACTCTCACGCAATACATGAGCGCAAGCCATGGATATAGCACTATGGGTGGAATAGAATGCGGTGGTAGGTTTCAAAGGGGTAAAAGTGGAGAAGAAAGTCTCGCATCAACTCAGCGTATCAACGGGCTATGGAGATGCCCATCAATAGATATCAATGCGAGGAATAGGGATTGCCATGCAACGGATGCACTAAGAGCTATAAGTGTATGAAAGCTCAATATGAAACTAAGTGGGTATGCATCTAACTCTATATGAAAAATTCCCACTAGTATATGAAAGTTACAACACAGGAGACTCTCTATATGAAAAACATGGTGCTACTTTGAAGCACAAGTGTGGAATTAGCATGCCCCTATTCCTTCTTCTTTCATTTTTTTTCTTTCTTTTTTTTTCTTTTTTTTTCTTTTTTTCTTTTTTTTCTTTTTATTTTTTTTCTATTTTTTTCTTTTTTTTCTTTGTCCGGAGCCTCATCCCGACTTGTGGGGGAATCATAGTTTCCATCATCCTTTCATCACTGGGGCATGCTCTAATAATGAATAATGATGATCATCACACTTATATTTACTTACAACTCAATATTACAACGATAGTAAAACAAAGCATGACTCTATATGAATGCAATGATCTAGCATAGCAAAGATATCAAAAAATGGACAAGCCATGGAAACATCATGCTAGCTATCTTGCGATCATGTAATGCAATATGACAATGAATGCTCAAGTCATCAAAACGGAGGCGGTGGAAGTTGCATGGCAATATATCTCGGAATGACTATGGAAATGCCATAATAAATAGGTATGGTGGCTGTTTTGAGGAAGATATAATAAGGCTTATGTGTGATAGAGCGTATCATATCACGGGGTTTGGATGCACCGGCGAAGTTTGCACCGACTCTCGAGGTGAGAAAGGGCAATGCACGGTACCGTAGAGGCTAGCAAATTGCGAAAAAGTAAGAGTGCGTATAATCCATGGACTCACATTAGTCATAAAGAACTCATATACTTATTGCAAAAGTTTTATTAGCTCTCTCGAAGCAAAGTATTACTACACATGCTCCTAGGGGGGAGGTTGGTAGGAGTTAACCATCGCGCGCCCCCGACCTTCACACAAAGATAGACAATCAAGAATAAATTGTGCTCCAACTTCCTAGCATAACGGGAGACTATACGTGCATGCTTCGGGAATCACAAACCTTAACACCAATATCTTACTAAACACGATCATCCACTAGTACCTCCCACATATTATTATCTCTATATCGCAAAACTATTGCAAGGAATCAAACATGTCATATTCAGTGATCCCTAAGTTTTATGTAGGATTTTATGACTAGCCAAATGATCAATTCATGTTGACTCTCTAAATAGATTTAAGTGAAGCAAGAGAGTTTAATTCTTTCTACAAAATACCATGCTCTAATAAATATAAGTGAAGCAAAAGAGCATTCTTCAAATAACGGTTTTCTATGTGAAGAGAAACAGGCAATCCAAACTTCAAATGATATAAGTGAAGCACATGAAGCATTCTATAAAGTCATACTCAAAAGATATAAGTGAAGTGCAATGAGCATTCTATAAATTAACCATGGACTATCTCATACCAGCATGGTGCATAAAATAAAAGTGAAAACTAAACGCAAAAGACGCTCCAAGATTTGCACATATCACATGAATGAAACGAATCCGAAAACATACTGATACTTGTTGAAGAAAGATGGGATGCCTTCCGGGGCATCCCTAAGCTTAGACGCTTGGGTCTTCTTGGATATTTACTTGGGGTGCCTTGGGCATACCCAAGCTTGAACTCTTGCCTCTCCTTCTTCTCCTCATATCGAGACCTCCTCGATCTTCGAACACTTCATCCACACAAAATTTAACAGAAGACTGGTAAGATCCGTTAGTATAATAAAGAAAAATACTACTTTAAGTACTGTTTCAAACCAATTCATATTTTATATTTGCATTATCCCTGCTGTATTATAACTTTTCTATGGCTTACACCATCGATAAAATCGATAGTTTCAGTAAAAAAACATGTAACAAACAGGAACTGGCACTGGGCACTGGATCAATAGGTTAGTCCAATAAATCATATAAATTCTTGCCAAAAGTATGTGAAAGTTGTATAATATTGGCATGAAACAATCAAAAATTATAGATACGACGGAGACGTATCATTGAGCGGCTGCAACATGGCCGCCACCGCCACCTGCTGCCGCGGTTACAGACCCGCCGCCACACTCCAGCCGGCGTTGTCCGCCATCACCGTCGAGGAGATCAAGATCGGAACCGCCGCAACGATCACGAGCAGCTGACGCGCGAGAAGAAGGATGCCGTCGTCGAGCCGCTCGGGCTTTGCTCTAACGTCGTCGCCGGCTGCGGCGGAAAGGAGAGTGGTGGCGGGGGACCGGAGGAGGAAGGCGGGGACGCCCCGGTGCGGCGCGACGGTGCCGCACAGGAGCGGGGGGAGGGGAGATGGCGGCGGAGTAAGGATCCGGCGGCGGCGCTAAATCGAGGCTCTAGTCCTCCTGGTCGCTAGTCCCCCTCCCGATCCTTTTTTTATGCAACTCTCTTATGATTTGAAAGAGATGTGGTGAATAAAATGTTTTTTGATGATGCAACGTCACTTCATGACGATCGTGTTGATAACGTGTTGCGTGTTTGGATCTAAGGCAAGAGCTAAGTTATACGTTTGATATAGAGGAAAATCTGACTTTTGATAGGAATTAAAGTATATACTGCACATGACCGAGTACAAAGACGCTTATACATACACCAGAATATAAACTGAATTGCATTCGTTCTCCAACGGCGGTGGGCGGCGCTTCAGGCCGATCGGTCGGCCCAGCTTAACATCCGCCGCAACGCCGCGTTAGCTCGTCGACGAACTCATCGAAGCTCCTCTGCGATGACCCGCCGGGCGCCGCGGCGGCCTCGAGTGTCGCCCTCACCTTCTTCACAGCCTCCCGGAGCTCCTCCCCCTCTTTCCCGCACATCACGCGCTCGATCCTCGCCTTCACCTCGTCGGCGAACACCGCGGCACGATCCCCGATGGTCACGCCGACGCGCCACTCCCGCACGACGAGCCGCCGGTTGGTGAACTGGTCGGTGAGCAGAGGGAAGCACAGCATGGGCACTCCCGCCCACACGCTCTCTAGCACAGAGTTCCACCCGCAGTGCGTCAGGAAGCCACCCACCGCGGCGTGGGAGAGCACCTCCACCTGGCAGCACCACGGCACCACCAGCCCGCGCCCGGCGGACGCCGCCGCGAACCCCTCGGGCAGCGGGTTCGGGTCGTCGGAGCTCACGATGTCCGGCCGCATCACCCACAAGAACCTCGCGCCGCTGGCGAGGACTCCCCCGGCGATCTCGTGCAGCTCCTGCTTGGTGACGTGCGCGTAGCTGCCGAAGGAGATGTAGAGCACGGACCCCGCCGGCTGCGCGTCCAGCCAGTGGGAGCAGTCGGACTCGGCCCACATGGAGGTGGCGACGGCGCTGCGGGCGAAGCCGGCGGGGAAGATGGGCCCCACGGCGTAGAAGGGCTTCTCGACGCGGAGCGCGGCGATGGTGGACGGCTCCAGCTCCTCCACGGTGTTGCAGAGGACGTAGTCGGCGCCGCGCGCCTCCTCGAACGCCTTGAAGATGACGCGGTGCACCACGCTGGTGGTGTCCGTCTCCTGCAGGTACGACATGAGCTCGTGCGGCTCGATCGCCGTCACGCCCGGGATGTATGTGATCGTGTCCTTCCGAGGCTCTGCAGCACATCCTAGAAAGGATCTTCAAAATCGATTCCATGGCAGACTATTTCGCGTTGAATTGAAACATGAGCATATGGGAGTTGCTCACCGTTGCATCCGAAGTGGCCGTTCTCGGTGAGCAGGTGGACGTGGTAGTAGAGGTTGAAGATGAGCGCGGGCTCCGTCCAGAAGGACACGTACGCGATGCCGAACTTCCTGGCCAGGGTCGCCGGCCAGACGAAGAAGGTGTCGGCGACGAGGCAGGTGGCGGCCGGGTCGACGACGACGCGGCCGAGCACCTCCTCGACGTGCCCGGAGAGCGCGTGGAGCAGCGAGCCGTGGAACTCGTCGTGGTGCAGCGACCGGTCGAACCCCACGGGGAGGCCGTCGCTGACGAGCTCGTAGCGCACGTCCATCCCCGCCGAGCGCACGCCGGCGAAGAAGTCGTGCCCGGCCGGGTCGACGCCGAGCGCGCGCGCCGTCTGGTCGTGCACGGCCTCCGTGGTGACCACCGTCACGGCGAAGCCCCGCGCCGCCAGCCGCATCGCGAGGTGAGTCTCCGGGATGATGTGGCCCTGCAGAGGGTACACCACCACCACCGCGTGCGGCTTGCCCTTGCAGCCGCCGCTCGCCGCTACGCCGGCCTCCTTTTGCGCCATGATCACGGAGTGTAGATGGCTAATTCCTCGGGTTTTCTGCGAACCGTCGCTCTCGCCTTTCATTTGTACTATGATTCCGCCGTCCACGTCGGTGTGACCCCATGGCGCGTCGTGCCAATAACGCAAGACTTGAGCACCGCCCGGGGACCGGCTTATTATCAAATCCGTCGTTATCTCTTCGCCGCCGGTCGGCATCCGATTCGATCGCTTGGCATGCCGCATGTAGCGTGATTTCTACTGGCTACCGCATGCAAGTAGTGGTGTTTTTTCTGAACTAGCATAATGCCCGTGCGTTGCTACGAACCATAAAAAAGATGATGAGATACTCCTGCTTTAAGAGATCATCGAAAGATGATGATGTCGTATGACTATTGCATGGTTTATAATTAAAAAGAGATCGTAAATATAATAAAAGGTCATGTTATAGGCATTGATGATTTTTAAGCGACCGTTGTAGGTCCTTCGCGAGATTTATAGTGAGATAACATTTTAAATTTTAAAACATAGGTGAATGGTCGTGAGTAATTTGAATGCACGAGATCGTGGATTTGGTAGGAGGACAACGTCTACGACCACGTTGAAATTGCAATGTGTTCGCTCTCTCCCGAAAAAAGAATGTGTTCATTCCCTTCTGTTATGCTATAGAACTGGAAGAATTGGTTGGGTAGAGAAATTAATATAAATGCCATGATTTTGAACTGGAGTCGTATGCATTTATAATCTGTGTTTTTATAAGAGTGTTATTCTCATATTAGGGTAGTAGTGTATTTGTTTATTTGAGATAGGTCTCACAAAAGTAACATTTGTTTATTCTCTTTTGAAAAGCTGCTAGTCTCACATGTGGATATAAGTGCATTTGTTTATTTGTGTGGCCATACATGTGAACTCACCATCAACTCCAACCTTTATAAGTAGGAAAGATAATCTGGCGTTTCGATCTGTATGGGCCGGGGGTGTGATGTAGCTGACAATGATCCACGGATAAGGCACGTCCCTGTATTTCCCAGCCGTGCTTAGAGCATCTACAGCCAGACCCCTCATACCCTCCTCAAACGACCGAGCAGGCCACCCGATCACTGCCCGATCACAAAAAATCGACCCAGACGGGCCTCTCAAACCCTCCTCAAACGCCCGGGCTGACCGGCACCCCTCATTTCCAGCCCAAATATGGGGCGGATATGGGGGAGCCCGGGCGCGCCTAGGCACGCCTGCCACGTCAGACCCGACAGCCCGACCCTACCTCTAATTGCCCCCAAATCGACCCCGCGAAGTGCCAGATCCATTTGGTGTTATCCTCTCTTCTTCCTCCTCGTGCCGTCTGTCTCCCAGCTCCGCCGCCGCGCGCGCTCCGTCGCCTAGTAGCCTCTGCTCTCCCAGCTGCTCGGTCAGAAGGACCATCTCTCCTGACCTCGCCGCAGAGGATGTCATCCCCGGCCCGGAAGACACCGCGGTATGTCCGGCAACTCTCTGCCTCTGCCTTGCGCGGGATGTGTTTGACAGAATGTCTGACCGGATTTGTTCGTCAAATTTGTAGGAGAAACGATGGATTCTGATGCTTCGTCTGGCGAGGAGTATGGACCGACGCAGCTTGATCAACTGATTCAAGAAGAGTTCTTCGATTCATCAGATTCGGACGAAGAAGTGGACATGATCATGCTCATGAGCATGGAATAGGAAATGGACCGGCAAGTGGAGCATATTCTCAATTTCAAGGGCTCAATCAAAGGGAGAAGAGTCATCAATCGGGATAGGGTATCCGGAGCAAAGCTACTGCAGAAGGATTACTTTGATCCGAACCCAAGATTTCCAGATGATCCATGGTTTCGTCGTCGTTTTCGCATGCGAAAACCATTGTTTTTGCGCATTGTGGAGGCAGTGGAAGCACATGATGACTACTTCAAGCTCACAAGGGATTGCTGCGGTCAACTCTCTTTCTCTGCCAAGCAGAAGTGCACGACTGCTATGAGGATGCTTGCACTTGGTACTGCGGCAGATGCCGTTGGTGAGATGGTCAGGATGGGGGGGAGTACATGCCTGAAAACTACTATCAAGTTTGCCTGTGCTGTGGTGCAGGTGTTTGGAGCAGAGTATCTGAGAGAGCCAAATGCGCATGACACGGAGAAGTTGTTGGCTATTGGAGAGGCCAGAGGGTTTCCAGGAATGCTTGGATCAATCGATTGCATGCGTTAGCAATGGAAGAACTGCCCCAAAGGTTTGCGAGGAATGTATCAAGGTCACACAAAAGAGGCCACCATCATACTAGAGGCGGTGGCATCACATGACTTATGGATTTGGCATGCTTTCTTTGGAATGACAGGTTCTCACAACGACATCAACGTGCTTCAGCGATCTCCGGTGTTCAGGAGGCTTTGCAACAGGGAATCACCTCCGTGCAACTATACCGTCAACGACTGAGACTACAACATGGGATACTATCTTGCCGATGGCATATATCCTCAGTGGGCTGCATTTGTCAAGACCATATCCGAACCATATGGCAGAAAGCAAAAGCACTTCGCAACAATGCAGGAAGCGGCTAGGAAGGATGTGGAGAGGGCATTCGGAGTGCTGCAAGCGTGTTGGAGAATTGTTCGTGGGGCTGCAATGATGTGGGAACAAGAAACTTTATGGCAGCTGATGATATGTTGTGTTATTTTGCACAATATGATCGTCGAGGATGAGGGTGATGGTGTAGCCCACACCAATGATTTTGAAGCACCTGGACAACAAGTTGAAACTCCTGAAGATCAAGATGTGGTTCAGCTTATGAACTTTCTGCAGATGCATCAGAACCTGCGAGATCATCACGTGCACACGCAACTACTCAATGAGCTGGTGGAGCATATGTGGACCTACAATGGAAATCAAAGAGCAGATGATTGATTGTGCACTTCCAATAAATTTGATGTAAACACTTCTTATTTTTGGTACCAACACTTGTTTTACGTGCGACGTTTAGTATCGGATGATCGACGTGCATGGCTTTGTATGGATTTGAGAGTCCGGATTTGAGGCATGTGGATGCACAGAGCGAAATATGAGGGGCTGCGCCCGCGTGCCCGGGCACGTCCGCGGGCGTATAGGGGGCCGGATTTGCAAGTTCCGGCTGTAGATGCTCTTAGAGCATCCGCGGACCCTCAAACGACCGCGGACGTGGGCAGTGATCGAGTAGCCATCAAATTTCCTTCGCTGCATCCGAATACCTCGTATGTAAAACTTTAAACCCATATAAAGCATTCAAAGAGGAAAACCTACGTATTATGTAGATCAACTAAAACCTATACTACCCTACTCTTAGTCGGAGATGTCCACGATCATTGTGCCTGGCTCCGGATACATGGGCGACAGCCGCAACTCCGGCTCGTCCGCGTTGGCCTCCGCCTCCTCGGCCTCCAGTTCGGCGAAACGCACATCGGCCACCGCCCGTTCTTACCGGACGAACCGTCGGTTGGCCTCGACATAGGCCTCATCCCGGACGAACCGTCAGTGGCCTTGACATAGGCCTCATCCTCGATGGACTCCAAGATGGCGATCTGCTCCATCATCTCCGTCACTTGGACAACCTCGAACTCTGCCATGCCATCCTAGCAAAGCCCGCAACCGACTCCAGCTCCGCCATGCCATCCTCCTACCCCTCATCCTCCTCCTTGGGCCCCGGCTCCTGCTCCCTCTCCTCCTCCTTCTCCGGCGCCGGCGAATCCAGAGGTAAGCTCGCGTTGATCCGAGCCGCACGCCTAGTCCGGATCTTCTCGAGCATTTGACAACGCCACTCTGGCGTTAGCATAACGTAGGTGGTCATCTTCTATCGGGCCATGGCAGAGGCAGACGGCGAGGCAAGAGGGAGACAAAGAGGGAGAGAAGTGGATGGACTCAGGCTGGCGACGCAACGAGGGAGGAACCGAATGTTGCTAGGGCTAGAGGAGGTTGTCCGTCTTAAATAGCCGGACCTTGGCCCTCGGGCGGCGAACCAGAGCGACGACACACGGCGTTCACACCTCCACTAGAGGTGACGACCGTCAGAACGTTGCGTTTCCGTGCAATTACGTGTGAGACCTGGTCATCAGTCCGATGTGACGCCCGGGGCACCCCATATCCGTATGAGATTTGAGGGGTGTCGGTCGACCAGACGTTTGATATCGGTTTGAGGCGCCCGAGCGGGTCAGATTTTTTTGACCGGTCACTAAGGGCGTGTTTGGTTACTTGGGTCAATTCAGGCTGCATCGTATCTGCTATGCTGGCTGAGTCTGGCCTGGTTGTACTAATGCAACGAGAGCCTTAGACGTGTGTTTGGTTGCCCGTAAGCCGTGGGATAGGTTGACCTTAGATCGTGTTTGGTAGGTTGTACAAGAAATCAGTGAGCAGACGTGATTACTGACTACCATGCCAGACTCCGGCAAAGAAACAGCAGCAGTCGTGCCTCACCGTCCTGCAACCGTGTTTGTGGCGAGGGAGGATGGAAGGTGACCATGCGAGCCACCAGGCAGTGTGGCGGTGCCCCGGTGGTGGTGGCCGTGAGGCCATTGACGAGGCCGAGCATTGTGGTGGCGCTCTCACGTATGGAAGCTCGTCGGCCTCCTGTGCCCGACGGCTGCGCGCGTCGACGCCTTCCCTTCTAGCAGGCTGTGCGCCTCGACGCCTCCCCTACCTTGGACCGACGGTGCAAGAGCGAGCTCGACCGGCGGTGGCGGCGGGCTGGTGTGCTCTATCCGATCTGAAATCTGATGCGTGGTGAGAGACAGGGGAGGTTGCGGTGGCAGTTTCAATGTAATTTCAGAAAACATCAGGAGCGATCTCATATACCGTTTCGTTTAAGTCAAGGCGCGGGTGCAAGCGCTGGCCTGGCTCTAGAAAACGCCCGATTCCTGCGTTCCCCTCGACCTGGCTGAGAGGGCTACTTTTGCATCGGCCGGGCCAGGCTTAGCAGGCCACACAGGCTACCAAACGCACTGAAATTTGCATGCCAGGTGCGAGCCAGGTGCAATACAGCTAACCAAACACGCCCTAACCGGGCCGATTGCCCGACATTTAAGACGGATTTGAAGTGGCTGGTTGTAGATGTTCTTAAACTCAACCCAAAGTTACTACATCCATCTTGGTTTACTAGTTCCTCTCGTATTTTCTGTTATATTGTGATCATAATTTTAGCTAATAAAATAGAAGTTATACGTAGCAAAAATAATACCATTGAAAACTATATTTAAATACAAATAAAATAATATATATTTTTATGATATGCATTAACATTTTGCTAGTCAAATATATCACAAACTTTGACCTAAAATACTTTTGAGACTAATAAATAGGTACACCAAAAAAAGGGTCATGCGTAGCTATTGGGAAGTTTGAGACTAATAAATAGGTACATCCAAAAAATAAATAGGTACACCCAAAAAAAAAGGTCATGCGTAACTATTGGGAAGGGAAATGGGTACAGCAAAGGTTGTTTCTGAAATATTCGTCGTATGCGCATGTCCGAGAGCCAATCAGGGGAGCAACTAATTAGGGAGCACTCCCTCGGAAGTCTCCCAACGATCACTCCCACGCGTCGCCACTTGGCGCGTTCTCAGCCGCTGTCACATGTCACGTTCTAAGCGTTCCCTTCGGATTTTGTTTTTCTTATTTTTTTGCATGCGTTTTCGGCTTTTTAGATTGGTTTTTTTGGTTTTTTTTGGTGTTCCGGTTTTCACCGGTCTTTCTTACCTTTTGGATGAAAAATAAATAAATAAAAATGCGCGAGAAAAGGTGTTTTCTGTTTTTTTTCGCGAGAGGCACGGTTTTGCTTTCGCGAGAGGCACGGCGGTGCCTCTCGAAAAGAAAAAAAACGTGTTTTCTGTTTTTTTTGGTGAGGCACGGTTTTGCTTCCGCGAGAGGCACAGTTTTGCTTTCGCGAGAGGCACGGCCGTGCCTCTTAGAAAGGGGGGAAAACGTGTTTTCTGTTTTTTTTTCTTTTCGCAAGAGGCGCAGTTTTGCTTCCGTGAGAGGCACGGTTTTGCGGAAAAAAAACGCGTTTTTCTCCGTGAGAGGTACGGTTTTGCTTCCGCGAGAGGCACGATTTTGCCTTCGCGAGAGGCACGGCCATGCCTCTCGGAAAGGAAAAAACGTGTTTTCTGTTTTTTTTCTATCGCGAGAGGCACGGTTATTCCCGTTCGATTTTTTTTCGGCAAAAAAAAGTTCGTTAAAATCTATCAACATGAGATCTAGTTTTGAGATCTCGACGCGAGAAACCCAACGGTCAAAACGGTTCGAGATTTGGACGCACGGTTTAAGAGATAAAACGTTTTGAAAATACGAATTTACGAAAAAAGGAAAACTCACAGGTTGCAACAAGTGACACACATGTGTGCGTCACTTGTCGCAACCTAAAAAAGTGGGAGTGATCTTTGAAAGGTGTACTCGTCAATTGGTGATTTCGGCTAACCAGCCTTCTCCTTCGCGCACATGTACGTACACCGTCCGACAACCATCATTGTCAAAGAAAAAGGCCCAACAACCACCACCAATTGGAACTTTATAATACTGTAATGGAGAAATTCTTTGGCATTTTTTTAGACTGAACAGCCAAACAATTACTCGAGTAGTACATAGGAGACTGATTACAATCAGGTAACCACATTACTCGAAGGCTATCAAGAACATCACCAATCAGCAGAAAATCGCCTTCTCAAGGTTATTTGTATTCCGACTCAGTCATGGACAGTTCAGAACAACACCAATCAGCAGAAAATCACCAATCAGTCGTAACCACATCACTCGAAGGCTATCAAGTTCATGGCGCGATGGCGGTGCTGTTTGTGGTGCTCGTCGAAGGCGTTGGCAAGACAAGAGAACCCCTTTATAGTGATCTAAAAGATCTTATATTACATTACAGAGGGAGTATCATAATTGGGGTTAGGATTCTAAAAACTACCTGTCTTTCAAAAAGCACTAGTCGCTGAATCGCTAAGTTTTAAACAGGTTCATAACAAGGAGAGTTCACTTGTAAGTGTTTTCTTTAGAGAACGCCGGCTTTATTAATCAAGCATCAATATTACATAGAGTTCTCCGGATACAATCCGGAACATAATGGAAAATACTAAGACTAACAGAATACATACATGATTTAGCTAAGTGTTGATTGTTAGCATCATAACCATTGACTGTAAATGGGCGAGAGAGCCCACCCAGCCCCTTAATAAAAAAAACAGCCCACGAACAAAAGTGTGGCCACGTGCGCCCGTTTGAGGACCGACTCGGTGGCCTCGCGAGGAACGTGTTTGGTTACTGCATCGGTTATTTTCCGTTGCATACTTGTCTCAGGTGAACCTTATTGAGCTAATGCACTGTATTTGGTTATTCACATTGGTTGTGTTCATACTAGTGCACGTTGTTTGGTTACATGCAATGCAATTGTCTGGTAAGAGCATCTACACCCGGACCCTTGATACCCGTCTCAAACGCCCGGGCACAAAAAATCGATCCAGTCGGGCGCCTCAAACGGGCCTCAAACGCCTGGGCTGACCGGCACCCCTCATATCCAGCCCAAATATGGGGCGGATATGGGGGAGCTCGGGCACGCCCGCCACGTCAGCCTGACGGCGTGGCCCCGCGCGGACTCGCCCGGAAACCCGAAGGTCCGACGGGCGCCTCGACCGTCGCCGCGGTATGAACGACGTGTGGCGCCGCTCCGGCTCGCCGCCCGAGGCCATAGCCGCTATTTAAGCCGGTCGGCGTCCCCCAGCCCTAGCACATCCACCTCCTCCCTCCCTTCGCCGCCACCCGAGCCCATCCGCCTCCTCTCCCCCGCTCTTCGGCATCAGTATGGTCCGCCGTAAGATCACCACCTACGCTCAGCTCACGCCGGAGCGCTGGATGCAGATCGAGGCGGAGATCCAGGCTCGGCGCGCCGCCCGCATCGTTGCGGGTCTTCCTCCAGACTCGCCGGAAACAAAGGAGGAGGTCCCGGAGGCGATGGAGGAGGACGAGACGGAGATCCATGCTCCGGGCTTGAACATGGAGGAGAAGGAGGAGGTGCTGGAGGCGATGGAGGAGGACGAGCCCGAGATCCATGCTCCGGGCTTGAACATGGCGGAGGCGGAGGAGGATAGGAGTCGTCTGATCAGAGAGGATAGGTTACCAGTGACACGCATAAAAACAAACTAGAGCAGGAATAACACACCAGAGTCACACATAATAGTCTCTTTTGGAAAGAAAAAAATGTGCACATTGTTTTTCTTTTTTCGTAGATTCGTTTATTCAAAATGTTTTATCTCTTAAATCGTGCTTCCAAATCTCGAATCATTCTCACCGTTGGATTCCTCGCGTCGAGATATTCAAAACTAGATCCCATGTTGATAGGTTTTGAAAAACTATTTTTTTCACCGAGCGAAAAAACCAAACCAGGAGCACATTGTTTTCCTTTCCGAAAGAGTCACGACCGTCCCTTTCGCGAAAACAAATCCGTGCCTTAAGAGAAAGTAAACCTGTGCCTTGAAGGAAAATACGCGCGCTCAGAGCATCCGCAAGTGACCCTTGCGGGGCTCCGAAGGAGTACTTCTCGTTAGTTGCTCCTAAAATTGTGGCGTGGCAGCCTGTGTCTTCGTGATTAATTGGACATCACACAATAAGAGAGGGAAAAGGAGCATTTTGTAAAGTACATCAATATACTGATCGTGGGGTATTGTTGAAGCTTTAGGGATAGGTTGTAAAATTGACACGGGTGACACTACCATCTAAACTAACATTGGAATATCATTGCGCAAAAAATTTGTGTGACATTCATTTGCTAAGACATTCGAGTAAGTGGTGGAGCATGTCTCGATGGCACAGATCTGCCCATAGCCTTGCCATCTTAGATGCTGCACAAAGGAAGCAAATGAATAAAGAATGATGCAATAGAACTATATGTAGCCAAATACTCCGGTCCACTTACAACCGGACGGTTACCGAAGTGACGAAGTCGGGAACGCAACAACCGGCCACCCGTTTGCACCGTTAGAAAACAGTCGGGCCTGTTTGGTTCTTGTCCTGGAGAAAACTAGCCTGGCCTGGCGTCTCCCTGACTTCTGCCTGGATCATGTTTGGTTCATGCCCTGAAAAGTGTGGTGCTAGCCTGGCCTGGAAAGCTGACGGCATGATTAGCCTGGGCTGAAAAACCAAGACAACCATTAGCCTGGTCCAGGCAACTGGAAAGGGACGCGTGGAACCAGCCTAAGGCTACTAATCATGCCTGGGTGAAGAAAAAGGCAAAGCATTGACCTGATGTGACGTATTTAAGACAACCTTTTCTCTTGATTGGACGTACGTAAGTACCTACCAGGCGTGGTCACGAACCAAACAATATTGGCAAAAGGCTGCCTGGCCAGACACGAAAGCAGCAGTTCCCCAGGCCCAAGCCAGGCACTGGAATTTGTCAGGCATCCTTCCCAGGAAGGGAACCAAACAATCCTGGAGGTTCGTCGAGCGGATCCGGCTGAAAACCTCGTTCTCGATTTGTTGCCAAGACCGGCGATGGCAGCACTCTTTTGTGTCATTACCTTCTCGAAGGCATCGCCGTGGAGAAGCTTCAGACCTCTATCTGCTACCTCCCGGGGAAACCCTAGATCATTAGATCGGATGACGGCGGCGCTCTGGTGTCGTTTCCCCCTTGGGGGCGTCACTCTTGAAGGAGTACACGGGCTCGATGGAGCAGTGGATGGCTTCTTTGGTGGAGTGGTGCTTCATCTTACACATTGATGGTGGCGCATCTCGGCGGCGTGGCGCAGTGGAGACTCGGTGTCCGATGCGCGGAGATGGACTCGCGCAGGAGGAGGACGATGTCTGGCGTCATGGTGGCGTCGATGGCAAAGAGGTATGGCAACGTCGGTGCGTTAGTTTCTGCTCTGAAGATGAATTGGTGGAAGACAGCGACGACGACACAAGAGAGTGCGTCGGACCGATTTGTACCACAAACCCAGTATGTGGATTGGTTGGGGCCTCCGGCTTTAGATGTTAGGCTTTGGTGCGATGTTTGTTTGGTATTAGGCTCGAACTATCGGCGCCCCTTCATCAAGTGGGTAGGAGTAGCGACAAATGTTGCTAAGATGGTGGCTTTAGACTACCTGATGTACTACTTGTAAGGTCTTTGTGAATAATTAATAAAATGGTTGCATGCATCGCCCAGATATAGAGGCCGTGATAATCCTCCTTTTCTAAAAAATCAAACACATAGAACAATATTGTAACAACCGTGATACTCGACCGATCCTAAACGGACTTCAGTTGGCCACCACCGGCTGTCGTGCGTAGCCTCTCATGGAGAACCCCTTGGGCCTTAAAGGGTATTGCATCTAGTTGATCAAAGGTCAGAAGTGCATTGCGTTGTGTGCTCCCCTGTCCAAGGGGGTGGAACAACAAGTGTCGACAGACCACGTGTGTCATTTTAGTGCACAATGTGAATAGCGGTCTATTGATTTATTATTACAACAAACACAAAGGGAAACCAAGGACGTGTTTGGTTGCTCACATCTATTTTGCCTGCACTGCATGCTTGTCCTAGTTGGGTCTGATTGAGGAAACACAAGCTATAATCAATATGTGCATATTGTTTGGTTGCTTGCTGAAAGGACGTGGATGTCGCCTAGAGGGGGGGGTGAATAGGCGCTTTAAAATAATTACGGTTTAGGCTTGAACTAATGCGGAATAAAACTAGCGTTTAATTAGTCAAGCACAAAACCTAAAACAACTAGGCTCACCTATGTGCACCAACAACTTATGCTAAGCAAGATAAACAAGTAAGTAATAGCAAGATATATAGCATCAAACAATATAGCTATCACAAAGTAAAGTGCATAAGTAAAGGGATCGGGTAAGAGATAACCGAGGCACGAGGAGACGATGATGTATCCCAAAGTTCACACCCTTGCGGATGCTAATCTCCGTTCAGAGTGGTGTGGAGGCACAATGCTCCCCAAGAAGCCACTAGGGCCACCGTAATCTCCTCACGCCCTCACACAATGCAAGATGCTGTGATTCTACTAAGGGACCCTTGAGGGCGGTCACCGAACCCGTACAAATGGCAACCCTTGGGGGCGGTCACCGGTACCCGTACACTTTGGCAACCCTTGGGGGCGGTTCACCAGTACCCGTACAAATTGCTCGGGGCAATCTCCACAACCTAATTGGAGACTCCGACGCTTGCCCGGAGCTTTACACCACAATGATTGAGCTCCGAGACACCACCAACCGTCTAGGGCGCCAAGGCACCCAAGAGGAACAAGCTCTAGGGTGCTCAAACACCCAAGAGTAATAAGCTTCTCAAACTTGACTTCCATGTATCACCGTGGAGAACTCAAACCTATGCACCAAATGCAATGGCAAGGGCACACAAAGTGCCCAAGTCCTTCTCTCCCAAATCCCACCACAACAACTAATGCTATGGAGGAAAAAGAGAGGAAGAACGAAGAAGAACACGAAGAACTCCAAGATCAAGATCCAAGGGGTTCCCCTCACAAAGAGGAGAAAGTGATTGGTGGAAATGTGGATCTAGATCTCCTCTCTCTTTTCCCTCAAAAACTAGCAAGAATCATTGGAGGGATTGAGAGTTAGCAAGCTCGAAGAAGGTCAACAATGGGGGAAGAACACGAGCTCAAAGGATTGGGAGCAATGGGGAAGAAGACCCCCTTTTATAGGCCTCCCCAAATCCAACCGTTATGTGCACAGGTCGTGCACAAGCGGTACTACCGCTCGGCTGAGCGGTACTACCGCCCGCACGGTAGTTTTTAGGGAAAACGTGCAAAACGGCAGAAACCTCGAGGCGGTAGTGCCGTCGGAGCGGTACTACCGCCCTACCCAGCGGTACTTCCGCTGGGATGCAGTAAGACGCCAGACCCCAGAAATAAGCGGTAGTAGAAGCGGTACTAGAGAGCGGTAGTACCGCGCGGGCGGTACTACCGCCCTACTACCGCCCACTACTACTGTCCAGAAAACCACCCTGATCAGAGAACAAAATATAAGTGGAAGTAGCAGCAGTAGTACATAGCGGAAGTACCGCCCAAGCGGTACTACCATGGTACCAAGGGTACTACCGCCTGTTCAGAGAAAAACAGCTCTGGCACTAAAACTGTCATAACTTTCGCATAAGAGCTCCGAATTGAGCAAACTCAAGCTTGTTGGATAGCACATGACAAGTACTATCCTAAGAAGAGGCAGCATGAAAATGCCAATGATATAGAGAGGTGAAACCTCTATCAATGAAGAACCGGTAAAAACTCCAACATTGAAAACATCATAGAAAATGCATATGGACTCCGTTTTCGATGAACTTGAGCTTGTCATGAAGCTGACCATAAGCTCAAGAACCCACATAGAGAAAAGCCAACCAAGAACCAAGAAAGATGATGATGCCAAGAATGCAATGGTTTGAGCTCTCAACGAACGATACGATCAAGCTACTCACTTGACAGCCCCCCTTGATAGTACGGCTACCGATCCTATAACCCGGTCTCCCAACTACCACCCCCTATCAAGGTCAAACCTTTGCCTTGCGCATAGTCCACTTGAGCTAGATGATGACGATCTTGTCCTTCTCAAGATGGACCACCTTTCTTGATTGCGTTGGCTCGATGAAGACTAGTTGATTGCTCCCCCATACTCCACTATTGTCACGCCCAAGATGCGGTCCTATCCCTATTAAGGCTTGCGGCCTCGATGGGGATAGAAGCGCATCTCGTCGTTCGCAAGTACAGTAAAACATTGCATACATGTAGGAAGAGATGAGTATATGAGTTGGCTTACACTCGCCACAAGCTATATTACAAGTTCACACAAGTTATTCATATATCATCCAGAAGACAGGGTCCGGCTACGGACAAAATCAAACGATAAAAGAAGCAATGAAAAACTGTCTTGCTATCCCAGGATCACCGCCACGAAGCTCCCTACTCGTCTGGATACGTAACATACATACGCCTACTCTCTTCATCGTACTCCCACTGGAGCTGAGTCACATCATCTGGCACGTTCTCATCAACACCTGTACCTGTATTGTTGTAATCTGTGAGCCACAGGGACTCAGAAATCTCATAACCCGGGTATCGAAACTATGTAAGCCTTTGGGTAAGGAATTGGTTAAGTGGTGAGGCTGCAGCAAGCGCTAAGCATGTATTTGATGGCTAGCTTACGAGAACATGAATGTAAATATGGTGCCTACGTATGACGGTCGTGAACTAGCATGATCACTAAGTGATCCTGAACACCTACTTACGTCAATCATAACCCCACCGTGTTCTCCCTCGGTTCATGTACACGAGCAGAGACAGTCACGGTTACGCACACAGTTGGTGTATTTTATTTGAGTTTACTTCAAGTTTACTATAACCGGGTGTTAAACAAACTTCCAAGTTGCCACGTAACCGCGGGCACGGCTTTCCGAAAAGATTTAACCCTGCAGGGGTGCTCCAACTCATCCATCACAAACTAACCACACGCCGCGGGAATAACCTCGACCACGAATCTCGTGATCTTCCTAGGCAATTCCACTGGAAAACCGCAACCTCGAGATAGCCCAAAGAAAAATCGGAATTTCTCGCGCAAGACATTCGAGAAAGGTAAAACAAGTACAGCAAGACCGCCCGACGTGTCGATGAACCCGATAAGAGCCGCGTATCTCGTTCTCAGGACACGACAGATGAGCGATGGTTACCACGCCAATCACCGAGTTGCCCCGGGCGGCGTTAATAAGCTGCTCTGCGTTGGACCAACACTCATGAGGAGCATTGGCCCGGGTTGTTGATTAATTATCCACGGGGTAGCTATGCCCTATGCAATTTTATTAGGTTGTTTAGCAAATGTAGTACCAATGTTGGGTCTTGCCAGACAAGTTTTAATCTAAAACGAATGGTCAAGGGGGTCCCCATAATAACCCCGAGCATGTTAGGAGCGCAAAATATGTAATATAACACCGGTACTCGGAACTAGTGCGGCAAAAGTGGAACAAAACACTGAGCAAAAGGCCAAGCCTCCCACCGTTGCCAGATATATATGTGCATTAATTTAAATAGCAGTAAATAGAGTGATATAAACAAAATCCATGTTGACACATGGAAAACTTGCACCTGCAACTAGCAACGCTATAAGATAAGGGCTGAGCAGCGGTAACATAGCCAATCAATGTTTGCTAGGTGGTGGAGGGGTTAGAGGCTTTCATGGCAAATTAGAAGGCTGACAGTCTAAGTGGTAGGTAACGAAACATAGCGGTAAAAGCGAGACATCTAGCAAGGCAAAAATAGTGTCGGGATCCGGGTATGATCATCTTCCCTGTTGGTTCTTCAGAGGAACAAAGAGCTGGGTCCTCGTAGTTGTACTCTCCGGGATCCTCGTACTCAGGCTCAACACTCGCGTCTACCCAAAGAGAACAACACCAAATAAACATACAAACAAGGTGCAATGCACAAACAAGATGATGCATGATCCATTTGAAGTATTTAATATGGCAACCCTAAGCTAGTCATGTTTCTCATGCACTTATTAAGTTCTTTAGTATTCTGGACAGAACCTCAAGTTTAGTTAGTTGAACATGCATGATCATGGAAAATATGAATGCTTCATGCAAAATTGATGCAAATGCATATGTAGAACGTTGCAAACGGAGTAACGTAGCTCACGGTACACTCCCGGCAAGGTACGAACGTTAACGGAGGCAAAACACAAAGAGGAAGGCCATGGGCTATTCCTTGGTATCCCAAGGATGCCACTAGATAGGAAATGAAAATCTAGCAATAATAGAGCTAAATATCAAGCAAAACTATGGAGTATAGCTCCCACAAGTCACAAAACATTCAAACACACAATCTGTCCACAAACAGCAACATGGCATCTTGCAACACACATAACAAGAGCTACAGCAAGTTTCAAACCACAACCAAAGCATGTACAGAAACTATACAGCATGCTTAACAAATCATCCATCTACACAAAATTGAAAGGAAGCATGGATCAATAGCAATGAAGCTCACAAGATGGCATGTTGAATCAGTTTTTAGGGACTTAGTGAAAATTGCAGTTTTATAGAATCTGAGTTAACCAGATGGCATATTGACAACATTATTTATGTATTCTAGAGGGCATTTCATGGCATGAAAATTAACAGGGTGATAGAGGGCAACATCTACAACAAAACACTAGCACTGAGCATGAGCTAAAACATCACAGATCACATGGTAGCATCCCCTAAACATGGCATGAAAATAACTACAGATTCTCAGACTTAGGCAAATTTCACTAAGAGAATAGCAGCAGTTTTTTTAACAGGATGACATATTGAGCAACGAAATTATCTATGATGCAAAACCTCTTTTCACAAACTAATTGCACATGATGATAGAGGGTAACTTGCACCACAATTCATGTCATTAAGCCATACTCAAAGGAACAAAGGAATCATGGGAATCATCAAGACAATATGCTATCATGTTAACAGATTTCCAACACTTGGCAATATTTTTGGGCATGTGAAAACAGAATTTTAGTGGCATGTTTGCATCAAGAATCCCACACATAACATGATCTAACATGGCAAGCAAAATACCATGGGCGAGAGCACACCCAAATGAACATCTTTCATGTTGGCAAGATCGTCAAATCATGCAAGAATTAATTCATACAAAAATAACAAAATGCCACCTCATCACAAATTAACATTTTTACAAAGTTGCTCAAATGACAGATACAAAGCCACCATTGGATTCCTGGGATTTTTCTACCCCAAAATCATGTATCACACTCCTATATTACTGTAGGGAAAAACTCCCATAATTGCATTCACAAAATGACATAGCCACTTGAGCGGTCAAATAAGGCATGTACTAGGATGCTGACAGATTTGGAAACAGACAAATCTGGCAATATCCCTAAATGGAAAATCATTGAAAACATTGGAAAAACAACACAAACAAAAATAAAATTAAAAAAACAAGGACCCACCTGGCAGTGAACCAGGGGCCCTGGACCCACTGTCATACACATATCAAATAAATTACATGGAAATCTAAAATGGGGCATGGGGGATTCGAACCCCAGACCTCCTCTGTAGGAAAGCTCTCGCTGACCACTGGGCTATGCCCTGGTTGCGTCTATATGCGGGTCTCACTGGATATGAACTACAACTCTCTGACGCCTGACCGAAACTGAAAGAAAAGCCGAAAACAGAGCCTGCTAAACAAAAGAAAACAGGGGAAGCTGGGGTTTGAACCCCTGACCTCCAACTAGCAGGTCTGCTACTCTGACCAACTGGGTTGCAAGCGTGTTCGTGTAAACTATGCGCGCCTCCTTTACTTCACCCATCGCCACAACGCCGGCCGTTTCTTTCCATGGATGCACGAGGACTGCAGCGACATCGACGGCGGCAAGCACGTCGACGCTAGAAGCAACAGGGCTTCGGCGGGGGTGCAGGATACCCAGGGGGACTCGCGGGGCATGCATGCGGAGATACTACAGGGCGCACGCGCGGGGATGCTCGAGCACGAGCTGTAGCTCGTCTCGGGCATGGCGAGGCAAAGCGGCACAGCGGGGCATGCATGCGAGCTGCGGTGCATGTGTGAGGTTGGCTGGATGCTGCGAGGTGGGGCAAGGCAAGGGCATGGCTGCAGGTCAACAAGAACAACACACACAGCCGCAACATACAAAAGAAAACCTGCACCTTGACCAGAGCATCGGGAGCGCGGTCTTGGCACGAACAGATCTACGCGCACACAAGGCTAACGACGAGCTGGCGAGGGGGAATGGAAGGAGGGAATATACCTCCCTACCTAGGACACGCAGACGACGGCTAGGGCACAACGAAGATGGCGTCGCGAGACGGCGAACTCCGGCGCGAATCTGAACCGAAACGAAGAGGAAGGAGACCGGGCGACGACGGCGACTGGCTGGCCTTGGCGCTCCCTCGAGCTGTCGAGGAAGAAGAGGCTCCCCGGGGCGACGTTCCCACGGCACCGGAGCGCGACTAGGGGCTGCAGAAGGATCACCCCGTGCGCGAGCAGAGGCTCGGCCGGAGCTTCGGGATCATGGCGACGGCGAGGACCGTGGCTACCTTACCTGGCGGCGGCGAGGCGAGGAGGAGGGAGGAATGGATAGCTGGAATCTAGGGCTACGCAGGAGACATCTCATATAGGCGGCTCGGGCTCCCATCGGCCGTCAAATCACCGAAGGAGTCGACGTGGACACACCGGATGCTTGACGTATAGGAAGACAAACGCACGGGGGGAGGAGGCAGGTTGGGCTGCGCTATGGGCTTGCTGCTGCTGGGCCAGGAGAGGCCCAGCTGGGTTCTCTCTCTCTCCCCCAGCGAAAAGGCTTTTCTTTATTAATAAAACCAAAAACAAAACTAAAACCCAGAGAAGGTTGGTAAAGATTTTGAGAAAAATAAAAATAGATTGGTACACACCAAATAACACCCTGATTTGCAAAAATAGTTTCAGTACTTATTTTAGCAAACAAATTACACACATATAATTATCATCGGAACCTGTTTTGCAAGGTTTTATGAAACATAACATATCCCAGCAAGGTTGAAAGTTGGTTGACAATGAGAAACGGAATATTTTGGAGAGAGGCAACATTTTTAAAGAATTTATTTAGCAAGCAAAATCCACATGTTGCAATATTTTGAAAAGAGAGAGAGTAGGCATAGTTCTAGAAATTGAGGAGGGGTTTCAAAACTAGGTTGCACACACATACCACATCACACACACTCACAACCACAACACCACACTCACAACAACATCACATAAGCAAGGCATGATGCAAATGATGAATGGTGGTATTGTCGTGGTTTTGTCACAGCAGATGTCCGAAGACTTAGGTTCGAGGCCATCGCCAAGGCGGTGGACTCAAAGGGGTTGGTCGAGACGAGGGACACGAGCTTACCCAGGTTCGGCCCCTCAAGAAGAGGTAAAAGCCTACGTCCTGCTTGTGTTTGTATTGCTTGGAGTATCGATTACAAGGGAGCGGATTCGCTTGACCTAGTTCTCGATTGATTGGTTTTCTCTCTAAGCCGCCCCAGGGCCTCACCTTTATATTGGAGGTCGAGGCTCTGGGTTACACGAGTCCTAAACCGACTCATA
The DNA here is from genome assembly GCA_039707655.1 of Elymus sibiricus. NCBI lineage: Eukaryota > Viridiplantae > Streptophyta > Magnoliopsida > Poales > Poaceae > Elymus > Elymus sibiricus. The sequence continues at coordinate 416,936,566 of CM077675.1, forward strand.
CATCGTAGTTGATCCTGTCTCTAAGCCGCCTCGCTATCTTGGGCAAGCCGTCTTCGGGCGGCTTAACCGCCCGGGTCTTCACACCATCTTTTGACTCTGGGCCTTCGTCGTGGCCCGTCAGGTAAGCCGCCACGCGGCCTGGCCTTCATCTTTCGGCCCACCTTACGGGTCTTGGCTACGAGCCGCCAGGTACGACCCGGCCCCTCCTGGGCGGGTCTTACCACGGGGTTATATCCCCAACATTAGGCCCCAGGTTGATTTGAGCCTGCTCATGTCAATCTTCAAACTCATTCGGCGGCGAGTCTCACATTTTTGTCACCTGAAAAAGAAAACTCATAACCCGCCGTGACGTCACATCGAATATGCTAAAAAGATTCTGTGACGTTTGCAACGGATCCTCTCATTGAATGGTCGGCCCGAAAATCGAGGCGCCCCTTTCGGTCAATCTTCACTGTGCCTCTTCGATTTTTACGCGCACTGTTGCCATCCCATCCCATAAATAGGGACACGTGGTGCCTTTTTCCCTTTCTCTGCCGTCACTGTCATCTTCCTCCCTCAGTCAGCCTCGCCTCCAGAGCTCCGCCGCACGTAATCGGACCCCGCCGTCGTCCCCAACGCCGGCCGCTGCATCGACTTGACTTGGACCAGAAACTCCGCCGGGCCGCCCGCATCCAGGAGGTACCGTTCTCAACCTTTCCCGAACCTAGAATCATCTCCATTAGGATCCCCCGAGTTCATCGGGTTTTCTCTAGTGTTCTTCGCAGATTCTTCGCTGTTCTTCGTAATATAAATTGTAGATGGCCCCTTGAACCTCATATTACTTGTCTATCCATTACGGTTGCCCTTCTAATGCCAATGCCCTCTTGCTTTGGATCTGCATAGCAACCTCCGCCGCGTGCTGCCCGCCTGTCCTTCTTCTGTCTTTTTAGGGTTTTTGAATATGTTTCATTTTTACCTTCGCCCGTAGATCTTGCAGCTATTGTGGTAATATGCGAAACCTGTTTATTCGTACTTAGCTGTATTTTCCAGCATCGCCAACTGTCGTGGTTTTGTCACAGCAGATGTCCGAAGACTTAGGTTCGAGGCCATCGCCAAGGCGGTGGACTCAAGGGGGTTGGTCGAGACGAGGGACACGAGCTTACCCAGGTTCGGCCCCTCAAGAAGAGGTAAAAGCCTACGTCCTGCTTGTGTTTGTATTGCTTGGAGTATCGATTACAAGGGAGCGGATTCGCTTGACCTAGTTCTCGATTGATTGGTTTTCTCTCTAAGTCGCCCCAGGGCCTCACCTTTATATAGGAGGTCGAGGCTCTGGGTTACACGAGTCCTAAACCGACTCATACATCGTAGTTGATCCTGTCTCTAAGCCGCCTCGCTATCTTGGGCAAGCCGTCTTCGGGCGGCTTAACCGCCCGGGTCTTCACACCATCTTTTGACTCTGGGCCTTCGTCGTGGCCCGTCAGGTAAGCCGCCACGCGGCCTGGCCTTCATCTTCCGGCCCACCTTACAGGTCTTGGCTACGAGCCGCCAGGTACGACCCGGCCCCTCCTGGGCGGGTCTTACCACGGGGTTATATCCCCAACAGGTATGATGCCATGATGCAAAGAGGAATGTCATGAAGCAAATCCATTAACTCAAGTCACAAGGTAGCATACATTGAAGGTTCCACATGAAATTATATTACAAGAATGGCAAGGATGCACTTGGGCTGTTACAACTCTCCCCCACTACATGAGGATCTTGTCCTGAGATCTAGGAACAGAAGAATTCGGGAAATTCGGAACGGAGATGGTCCTCTCGTTCCCAAGTGGCTTCTTTGTCGGAGTGATGTGACCACTTCACCTTAAGAAACTTGATTGATTTGTTGCGAGTCTTACGCTCAGTTTCTTCAAGGATAGCAACTGGATGCTCATGATAGGATAGGTCTGCTTGGGATCAATTTCTTGGAGATCAACGGTGCGCTCGGGAGTCTTGAAACACTTCCGGAGCTGAGAGAGATGAAACACATCATGCACATTTGAGAAATTGGGAGGAAGCTCGAGTTGGTAGGCAAGGTCACCCCTCTTGCCCACAATCTTGAAAGGAACCACAAAGCTTGGAGCAAGCTTCCCTTTGATGCCAAAGTGTTGAGTGCCCTTCACGGGAGACACTCTGAGATAGACAAAATCATCGATCTGAAAGGTCATGTCACGATGCTTGCTATCATAATAGCTCTTCTGACGGGATTGAGCTGCTTTGAGATTTTCATGAATGACACGGCACATTTCTTCTGCTTCAGTGGTCATGTCATTACCAAGGATTTGACGCTCACCGGTTTCAGACCAATTGAGCGGGGTGCGGCACTTCCTGCCATAGAGAATCTCGAAAGGAGCTTTGCCGGAACTTGCTTGGAAGCTATTGTTGTATGAGAACTCAGCAAACGGGAGACAATCTTCCCACTTCATGCCAAAAGAAATCACACAAGCTCTAAGCATATCTTCAAGGATTTGATTGACTCTCTCAACTTGACCACTAGTCTGAGGATGGAAAGCTGTGCTGAAACGGAGATTGGTCCCCATTGCAGTCTGGAAGGAATCCCAAAACTTGGAAGTGGAGATGCTTCCACGATCTGAGGATATGAGCTTAGGAACACCGTGTAAAGAAACTATCCTTGACGTGTACAAATCTGCTAGCTGAGCTGTCGAGATAGATTCTTTGACCGGAAGGAAGTGGGCAACTTTGGTGAGCTTGTCGATGACCACGAAGATGGCATCATTTCCTCTCTTGGACTTAGGAAACCGAGTGACGAAATCCATTTCCACATGATCGAATTTCCACTCTGGGATGGGCAAAGGCTGAAGGAGGCCTGCTGGACATTGGTGTTCCGCCTTCACTCTGCGACAAACATCACACTCGTTCACAAACTGAGCAATCTCACGTTTCATACGAGTCCACCAGAAGGTTTGCTTGAGGTCCTGATACATCTTGGAACTTCCTGGATGAATTGAGAGGAGGGAATTATGTGCTTCATCCATGATAACCTTCCTGAGATCACCTTTCGGAACCACCAGACGGTCCTCAAAGAACAAGGTATCTTTGTCATCAACACGGAAGCACTTATACTTTGGAATGCTCTTAGCCACACCTTTCTTCACTTTCTTCACCATAGCATCAAGAAGCTGAGCTTGGTGAATCTGATCTTCTAGAGTTGGAGAGACTTGAAGATTGGCAAGAAAACCTTGAGGAACCACTTGGAGATTGAGCTTGCGTAAGGCTTCACAAAGCTCGGGTTGAAGATGCTTGAGGATAAGACTGTTGCAGTACGCCTTCCTGCTCAGCGCGTCTGCAATGACATTTGCTTTTCCCGGAGTATATTCAATGCTTGGATTGTACTCCTCGATCATTTCCACCCAACGTGTTTGCCGAAGATTGAGAATGGGTTGAGTGAAAATGTACTTCAAGCTCTTGTGGTCGGTGAACACCTCAACTGGTCTTCCCAACAATAGATGTCTCCACGTCATGAGAGCATGAACAACTGCCGCCAACTCAAGATCATGAGTGGGGTAGTTCTTCTCGCTAGGCTTCAGCTGCCGCGAGGTATAAGCCACAACTTTCTTATCTTGCATGAGAACGCCACCGAGACCTTGGAGAGAAGCATCACAAAATACTTGGAAAGGCTTGGATTGCTCGGGAGGAACAAGAACTAGAGCTGAAGTCAGCTTCTGTTTGAGTGTATTGAACGCCACATCACACTCAGGAGACCACACAAACTTGACATTCTTCTGAAGGAGGTTGGACAGAGGCTTAGCAATATGAGAGAAGTTCTCAACGAATCTTCTGCGGTAACTTGCAAGCCCGAGGAAGCTTCGAAGCTGCTTGACATTCTGAGGAGGCTCCCACTTCACAATTGCCTCAACTTTCTCAGGGTGCACTTTAATGCCCTCGGCGGAGATGACATGCCTAAGGTACACCACTTCATTGAGCCAAAACTCACACTTGGAGAACTTAGCATAAAACCGATGTTCTCTTAGCTTGTCAAGCACAAGCCTGAGATGCTCTGCATGCTCTTCTTCAGTCTCCGAGAACACGAGAATATCATCCAAATACACCAAGACGAACTCATTCTTGAAAGGAGAGAATATGAAGTTCATCATTCTGGAGAAGGTCGGAGGCGCATTTGCTAGACCAAATGACATGAAGGTGTACTCATAAGAGCCAAAACTCGTCCTGAAAGCAGTCTTTGGAATATCTTCTTCACGAATGTGGATTTGATGATAGCCCATACGGAGATCTAACTTCGAGAAGACCTTGGCACCTTTCAATTGCTCAAACAACTCATTGATGTTGGGAAGTGGGTACTTGTTTCTTATTGTCTTCTTGTTCAATGGACGGTAATCGACACATAGTCGGTCCGTGCCATCCTTCTTCTTGACAAACAGAACACCACAACCCCAAGGTGAAGAACTTGGTCTGATCAGACCCAGACGCTCTTGTTCATCTAGCTGCTTCTTCAACTGTTTCAGCTCTTCGGGGCCAAGCTTATAAGGACGCTTGCACACCGATTCAGTTCCAGGCTCGAGTTCAATCACAAACTCCACTGGCATGTGAGGAGGCATTCCTGGCAACTCTTCTGGAAAGACATCTTCATACTCCGAGACAACGGGAATTTGAGAGATGGCAGAAATTTCACCCTTCTCATTGAGAGAAAATAGACGAATCGTGTCATCGCGAGCAGCGAAAATGATCACATCTTCAGAAGGATGAGTCAATTGGACTTCTTTAGCTTTGCAATCAACATAAGCCTTATTCATCGCCAGAAAATCCATGCCAAGAATAAGATCAATATCCGATTTGGCGAGAACAATTGGAGAGGCTAGAAAGGAATAGCTGCCCATCTTGACAGAAACCTCCGGAATAATCATATGAGAACTCATTCGCATACCCGGAGAGACCACACGAAAAGGACTTGCCAAATGTTCCGTGGGTAAATCATGCTTTGCAACAAAAGGTCTTGATATGAATGAATGCGATGCACCAGTGTCAAACAAAACTTTTGCAGGAATAGAATTAACCGAGAGATTACCCATAATCACTTGAGAAGACTCCTCTGCTTCAGCTGCATTAACCATGTTCACTCTGACTGACTTGGGATTGTGCTTCACCATAGCACTGCCTGGGGGCCTGATAGGAGGAGGAGGCGGGAGACGCCGCTGGTTGTTGCACTTGTTGGAGTAATGGCCCTTCTGACCACACTTGTGACAAGTAACCTCTGAGAGCGGACGGAAGTTGCCTGGAAGAGGAGCATTTGCTGACTTGGGTGCCTGAGGCCTCTGCTGAAAACCTGAGTTGGGTGGGTGGGAAGGTCCACGACCACCGTGCTGCTTCTGCTGCTGAGGGGGACGAAACGGAGGAGGAGGAGGAACCCAATACTTCTACTGCTTAGGAACAATCTGAGAGCTGGAAGAAGAAGAGTTGGTGTCTCTGAATCGCTTCCTGGAATTCTCTAACCTGAGCTGAGTTGCCTCGACCCTTAGAGCCATGTTGTAGAACTGATCAAACTCACGAGGCTCGTGCAAGACTAGACCCGGCTGAAGTTCATCCTTGAGACCACCTCTGAACTGGTAAATCATTGACTTCTCATCGGGAACATCTTGCTTAGCATAGCGGGCCAGATTCTGGAACTCGATGTTATACTGATAGACAGACTTGCTCCCCTACTTCAAATTCCTGAACTTCTCACGCATCTCCTCGACAAAGCTCATCGGGATATGATGAGCTCTGAACTCATGGCAGAAATCATCCCAGCTAATTGCACGATCACCTCTGGAATCCTTGTACTGCTGCCACCAATCTGCTGCCTGACCCTTGAGCTGGAAAGTCGCGAACTTGACATAGTCCGCAGGTCTGACATTGCTGCACTCAAAATGCTTGTTCATGTCACGGAGCCAATCGTCTGCGTCAAGAGGCTGCTCACAACAGGTGAAGGACTTGGGCTGATTTGCGAGGAACTGGTTCAGAGTTGCGAACTGAGGCTGATTCTGAAAATTCCCTTGATGACCTTGTTGTCCCTGGTCTCTTTCCTGCAGCAACCTGAGCAACATCTGGGTGTTGGCATTGGTTGCGGCCATCACTGCTTTCCAAGCTTCCAGAGGTGGGGGTGGTGGTGGGGGTGGTGGAGGATCAGACTGCTCTCCATCACGATCCTGATTCCCACGAGTTGCTGGCGCCATCCTGAAGATGGACAAGAATATCAGCACACCATTGACAAGATGATAGGAATAAGTTGAATCAATGGCTTGAAAGAATTGCGACGGAATATCATCAATTGCATTCAAACTGCAAATAGTAAGAACGCTTTCTGCAGGATCTTGATAACACCATTAGATCATGAAGCCACTTGAAATAACACAAAAGTATTGAGCTAAGGTTGCTCGGAACACATGTATACCCTTATACATATGTCGGAAGATGATCCTAAGAGCTACTAGAATTCCCACCTAAGAATTTCCGAAGTCTTTCTTGTTTATGCGATTCGGGTTGCGGACCCAGGAACGTACCCAAGGTAATCAGCTACAACTGCACCCGCAACCTTCCACACCATAATTCAAGAAACTCCGCAAACTCGTCTACCTCAGACACTCGTAATCACAATGATACTAAACATGGCAGTACCCCGGACGCCTCCCCAGTACTGGGTGACTCCAGCCTTATCTCGCCACGAAAAGTATTGAAGCAATTTAGAACACCCTCCGTCCTGAGATACTAAGGAAACTGAATGGTAATGATGTGCAAAAATCCCTCGGAGCTCTACTCCTCGATAACAGGAGGCACCAAGACAGAATTCCTTCACATCGGCATCATATAGTTTCCAAAATACCCGCGTGATCCTAAAAAAATTGAGCGAGAAGAGGAGTAGAATTAAAATTCCTAAGTCGAATACCTCACCAGAGTATAGAAGAGGAGTAAAAGAATCCTACTCTCCGATATAACTAGACTCAAAATAGTTATTCACTAGACTCAACTCGGCCAAGTTCGATCAAGCAAGGGGCTCCTATGGTCGGTATGGCTCTGATTACCAACTTGTCACGCCCAAGATGCGGTCCTATCCCTATTAAGGCTTGCGGCCTCGACGGGGATAGAAGCGCATCTCGTCGTTCGCAAGTACAGTAAAACATTGCATACATGTAGGAAGAGATGAGTATATGAGTTGGCTTACACTCGCCACAAGCTATATTACAAGTTCACACAAGTTATTCATACATCATCCAGAAGACAGGGTCCGGCTACGGACGAAATCAAACGATAAAAGAAGCAATGAAAAACTGTCTTGCTATCCCAGGATCACCGCCACGAAGCTCCCTACTCATCTGGATACGTAACATACATACGCCTACTCTCTTCATCGTACTCCCACTGGAGCTGAGTCACATCATCTGGCACGTTCTCATCAACACCTGTACATGTATTGTTGTAATCTGTGAGCCACAAGGACTCAGCAATCTCATAACCCGGGTACCGAAACTATGTAAGCCTTTGGATAAGGAATTGGTTAAGTGGTGAGGCTGCAGCAAGCGCTAAGCATGTATTTGATGGCTAGCTTACGAGAACATGAATGTAAATATGGTGCCTATGTATGACGGTCGTGAACTAGCATGATCACTAAGTGATCCTGAACACCTACTTACGTCAATCATAACCCCACCGTGTTCTCCCTCGGTTCATGTACACGAGCAGAGACAGTCACGGTTACGCACATAGTTGGTGTATTTTATTTGAGTTTACTTCAAGTTTACTATAACCGGGTGTTAAACAAATTTCCAAGTTGCCACGTAACCGCGGGCACGGCTTTCCGAAAAGATTTAACCCTGCAGGGGTGCTCCAACTCATCCATCACAAACTAACCACACGCCGCGGGAATAACCTCGACCACGAATCTCGTGATCTTCCTAGGCAATTCCACTGGAAAAACGCAACCTCGAGATAGCCCGAAGAAAAATCGGAATTCCTCGCGCAAGACATTCGAGAAAGGTAAAACAAGTCCAGCAAGACCGCCCGACGTGTCGACGAACCCGATAAGAGCCGCGTATCTCGTTCTCAGGACACGGCGGATGAGCGATGGTTACCACGCCAATCACCGAGTTGCCCCGGGCGGCGTTAATAAGCTGCTCTGCGTTGGACCAACACTCATGAGGAGCACTGGCCCGGGTTGTTGATTAATTATCCACGGGGTAGCTATGCCCTATGCAATTTTATTAGGTTGTTTAGCAAATGTAGTACCAATGTTGGGTCTTGCCAGGCAAGTTTTAATCTAAAACGAATGGTCAAGGGGGTCCCCATAACAACCCCGAGCATGTTAGGAGCGCAAAATATGGAATATAACACCGGTACTCGGAACTAGTGCGGCAAAAGCGGAACAAAACACTGAGCAAAAGGCCAAGCCTTCCACCGTTGCCAGATATATATGTGCATTAATTTAAATAGCAGTAAATAGAGTGATATAAATAAAATCCATGTTGCCACATGGAAAACTTGCACCTGCAACTAGCAACGCTATAAGATAAGGGCTGAGCAGCGGTAACATAGCCAATCAATGTTTACTAGGTGGTGGAGGGGTTAGAGGCTTTCATGGCAAATTAGGAGGCTGACAGTCTAAGTGGTAGGTAACGAAACATAGCGGTAAAAGCGAGACATCTAGCAAGGCAAAAATAGTGTCGGGATCCGGGTATGATCATCTTGCCTGTTGGTTCTTCAGAGGAACAAAGAGATGGGTCCTCGTAGTTGTACTCTCCGGGATCCTCGTACTCAGGCTCAACACTCGCGTCTACCCAAAGAGAACAGCACCAAATAAACATACAAACAAGGTGCAATGCACAAACAAGATGATGCATGATCCATTTGAAGTATTTAATATGGCAACCCTAAGCTAGTCATGTTTCTCATGCACTTATTAAGTTCTTTAGTATTCTGGACAGAACCTCAAGTTTAGTTAGTTGAACATGCATGATCATGGCAAATATGAATGCTTCATGCAAAATCGAAATACCATGGGCTAGAGCACACCCAAATTTTTGGGCATGGTCAAACAGAATTTTAGTGGCATGTTTGCATCAAGAATCCCACACATAACATGATCTGACATGGCAAGCAAAATACCATGGGCTAGAGCACACCCAAATGAACATCTTTCATGTTGGCAAGATCGTCAAATCATGCAAGAATTAATTCATACAAAAATAACAAAATGCCACCTCATCACAAATTAACATTTTTACAAAGTTGCTCAAATGACAGAAACAAAGCCACCATTGGATTCCTGGGATTTTTCTACCCCAAAATCATGTATCACACTCCTATATTACTGTAGAGAAAAACTCCCATAATTGCATTCACAAAATGACATAGCCACTTATATCCACTCATATGCCAAATAAGGCATGTACTAGGATGCTGACAGATTTGGAAACAGACAAATCTGGCAATATCCCTAAATGGTCTGGCAGTGAGCCAGGGGCCCTGGACCCACTGTCATACACATATCAGATAAATTACATGGAAATCTAAAATGGGGCATGGGGGGATTCGAACCCCAGACCTCCTCTGTAGGAAAGCTCTCGCTGACCAGTGGGCTATGGCCCTGGTTGCGTCTATATGCGGTTCTCACTGGATATGAACTACAGCTCTCTGACGCCTGACCAAAACTGAAAGAAAAGCCGAAAACAGAGCCTGCTAAACAAAAGAAAACAGGGGAAGCTGGGGTTTGAACCCCTGACCTCCAGCGAGCAGGTCTGCTACTCTGACCAACTGGGCTGCAAGCGTGTTCGTGTAAACTATGCGCGCCTCCTTTACTTCACCCATCGCCACAACGCCGGTCGTTTCTTTCCATGGATGCACGAGGACTGCAGCGACGTCGACGGCGGCAAGCACGTCGACGCTAGAAGCAACGGGGCTTCGGCGGGGGTGCGGGATACCCAGGGGGACTCGCGGGGCATGCATGCGGAGATACTACAGGGTGCACGCGGGGGGATGCTCGAGCACGAGCTGTAGCTCGTCTCGGGCATGGCGAGGCAAAGCGGCACAGCGGGGCATGCATGCGAGCTACGGTGCATGTGTGAGGTTGGCTGGATGCTGCGAGGTGGGGCAAGGCAAGGGCATGGCTGCAGGTCAACAAGAACAACACACACAGCCGCAACATACAAAAGAAAACCTGCACCTTGACCAGAGCATCGGGAGCGCGGTCTTGGCACGAACAGATCTACGCGCACACAAGGCTAACGACGAGCTGGCGAGGGGGAATGGAAGGAGGGAATATACCTCCCTACCTAGGACACGCAGACGACGGCTGGGGCACGACGAAGACGGCGCCGCGAGACGGCGAACTCCGGCGCGAATCTGAACCAAAACGAAGAGGAAGGAGACCAGGCGACGACAGTGACTGGCTGGCCTTGGCGCTCCCTCGAGCTGTCGAGGAAGAAGAGGCTCCCCGGGGCGACGTTCCCACGGCACCGGAGCGCGACTAGGGGCTGCAGAAGGATCACCCCGTGCGCGAGCAGAGGCTCGGCCGGAGCTTCGGGATCATGGCGACGGCGAGGAGCGTGGCTACCTTACCTGGCGGCGGCGAGGCGAGGAGGAGTGAGGAATGGATAGCTGGAAGCTAGGGCTACGCGGGAGACATCTCATATAGGCGGCTCGGGCTCCCGTCGGCCGTTAAATCACCGAAGGAGTCGACGTGGACACACCGGATGCTTGACGCAGGAAGACGAACGCGCGGGGGGAGGAGGCAGGCTGGGCTGCGCTATGGGCTTGCTGCTGCTGGGCCAGGAGAGGCCCAGTTGGGTTCTCTCTCTCTCCCCCAGCGAAAAGGCTTTTCTTTATTAATAAAACCGAAAACAAAACTAAAACCCAGAGAAGGTTGGTAAAGATTTTGAGAAAAATAAAAATAGATTGGTACACACCAAATAACACCCTGATTTGCAAAAATAGTTTCAGTACTTATTTTAGCAAACAAATTACACACATATAATTATCATCGGAACCTGTTTTGCAAGGTTTTATGGAACATAACATATCCCAGCAAGGTTGAAAGTTGGTTGACAATGAGAAACATAATATTTTGGAGAGAGGCAACATTTTTAAAGAATTTATTTAGCAAGCAAAATCCACATGTTGCAATATTTTGAAAAGAGAGAGAGAGAGTAGGCATAGTTCTAGAAATTGAGGAGGGGTTTCAAAACTAGGTTGCACACACATACCACATCACACACACTCACAACCACAACACCACACTCACAACAACATCACATAAGCAAGGCATGATGCAAATGATGAATGGTGGTATGATGCCATGATGCAAAGAGGAATGTCATGAAGAAAATCCATTAACTCAAGTCACAAGGTGGCATACATTGAAGGTTCCACATGAAAATACATTACAAGAATGGCAAGGATGCACTTGGGCTGTTACAACTATGGGTGAGCCACTCTTTGGCACATCTTCACAAGTCCATTGTCACCACAATGGACGGCAAGCTTCAAGCATGATCTCTCCGTGATGCTTCACTTGAACTTGCACACCGCAACCTTGATGACGATCACCACTTGATGTCATCCTCCATGGGTTGTATGAGATCTTCCTCTTGACGCAAGCCCATGGAAATATACCTAACCCCACAACGAACTCTCACGTAGACCATGGGTTAGTACACAAAGCGTAATGGACAATGCTTACCATACCATGGGATCACTTGATCCCACTTGGTACATCTTCTACGCTTTGTGTGTTGATCAACTTGAATCATTCTTTGCCTTAATCTTGATCAATCTTGTGTCTTCTCTTCTCTCTTCACAAAGATGATGTCTTGAAGGTAAACATGAATGTTCACACAATCTTCTTCTTCAAGACATGCTTGCAATGAGATCAACTCTCACATGACCAATCTTTGGATAAAACCTTACATACCACCTTGGTCACCATATAAACTCCTTGAAACCAACACATGTACTTCAAGAAGTGCCTATGGACAAATCCTTCGAATATAACTCAAGGCAACCATTAGTCCATAGGGATTGTCATCAATTACCAAAACCACACATGGATAAATGTGCTCTTACACTTGCATACCCTCTAGCCTGGCTGCAACGAACCGGAAGGCGGAATGTTTGGTTGCGGGCTTGTTTAGACAAAAACACAAGTCAGATTGTTTAGTTACATGCAACACATGTTGCCTGGTAACCTCCTCATCGATATGGTGAGGTTATCATCACACTAGCAAGCAGAACAAACCAGAGACACACAAAATAGATAGCATAGGAACCAGTTTAACTTAGTACAGATCATAAACAATCTGTCTTAAACAAGCACGACATAGTCGTAAACAAACAGGAACCAGTTTAACACAAAGCAATCAGGCATTCACGGTGAAGGCCTCGTCGTTCTTCTTGCACTTAGTCACCACTTCAATGCTGTCGTCATTGAAGACAATCTCCTTCAGGGTGTCGAGAGTCCGCAGTTTGAAGGTGACCATGTAGTAGATCCTGATCTGATGGACAACGACGAAGAGGGCCCAACCCTGTTCAAGGGTGACTCTACCGTTCATCGGTCAGACCACCATCCTCCATGCGCAACCGGTGTTCGTCTTGAGCTTGAAGTCTTGAAGGACAGAGAGGACGTGCTCCGTGAACTCTAGAGGCGTCGACAGTCACTCCAGCTTCGGGGCAAGGATCACCTTACAGAATTGGGTTGGTCCTGGCTCCTCATGGTATGGTCGTAGTTCCTACGCTTGTCGTTGAGGGGCTCCTCCATCACCACATCGTCTAAGGGCGGCACCACATCCTTGTCCTTGTCTAAGGCCGGCACCACCTCCTTGCCATTGTCTTCGGGAGCCACCACCTCTTTGCCCTTGTCTCCGGGCGCCACCACCTCCTTGCCCTTGTCTCCGGGTGCCAACACCTCCTTGCCCTGCATTATGAACAATACGAAGTTCAAAGGATGATCGACATTCATTCCTATCGTCCAAAGCCCCTATATTTATCTACCCAAAGGCCACCTACTTACACACCACCACACTCAATTAACCCTCTTTGTCTCTCACTGCCACTCCTCACCACCTCTCCATCGCCATGAACCCCATCCACAACCCCTTCCCCTGGAACATTGGATGGAGGGCTCTCTTCCTTGGTTGCTCGCTCGGTGACCGCACCAAGTTCGAGAACACCACGAAAATGTGCTCGAATTTCACCAACACCAAGGACATGCATAAGGAGGCGGGCGTTGTGGTAAAGAAGGCAATGGCGGCGGAGTTGAAGGCGTTAATTCCTGATCCAGTCAAAGGCGCTATGTCCGTGGATATACTACATTGCGCGATGGATCGGGCCGAGTCCGGCGATGCTGGTCAGAGAGCCAGATGGGCCAAGTACAGGCATTACAGGGCTCGTCAAGCACAGTCGACTGCCGGTGTGGCGCCAGCCGTCATCGTTCTGGAGCCAGAGGACAAAGAAGCGGGGGACGTGGTGTTCAGGGCGCCGGAGCCATGCCAACGTACTATGCAAATCGTTCTGGAAGACGACGAGGATGAGGAGATGGTGCATGCGGCTCGAGGTGGACAACTACAAGGCCAAGGGCCCCCGCCGCTCCAAGCGCCTCCAGCAGGGTCGCCGAGGCTAGGATTTAGCGGTACTGTGTGTATGCTCGATTTACCCCCATTCCCCAATCACCTTGTACTCAATGCCGATCGAACCCTAAAATCCATTGTGATGTACCTAAATCAAGATGTGTTGATCAATCCTATCAAACCTCCACAATCAATCGTACCTCTAGCATGCGAATCGAATGCGCAATACCCCTAGCATGCGAATCGAATGCGCAAACCGAATCTAATACGTGAATCGAGAGCGAGATGGTGAATCATAGTGATTACCGCCATTGCCTAAGTACTGTCGGTGATGTTGGTGATCGACATATGTGCTCGACTTGCTGTTCTTCGCTTCGCTGATCTCCGCCGTCGGTGTGAGAGTGAGGAGAGTGAAGAGAGGGAAGACAGAGCGATGAGGGAAAGTGAGCGTAATTATGCCGAGACTTCATGAAACAACATGACATTTCAAGCATAGCTCCTCGCATGCAGCCACCACCGTCCACATGCATCCCGTGGGAGTGGCTATGGAAAAACTGTCGATTCGGCTGTCCACATGCATCCCGTAGGCCTAGCTATGGAAAAACTATCGATTCGGTCATCCCAACGGGCCTAGCCCCAAGGTGCTTTACGTTAATCAAACGGGCCGTTTTCTTTCCACGAGGGTCTGGTTAGGGTGTATGTGAGCAACCAAACACGCCCCAAGTATATATCAATGCATCACCGTCTCCCAAAAAGAATAGCTATCAGTGTGCATAACCAATGGTTTAATTCTTAGCGGGGAACAAAAAATGCATGCCAACTTTTGATTTGCTTGTAAATTCTAGTCAATGCTACTACTACGCAGTATACCATATCGCCACCAACATGAAATCTTCACTTCCAGCTTTCCTCTAAAAAAACAAGTCTTCACTCTCGGCTTTCCTCTAGAAAGAAAATTTCCCCTTCAAGCACGCTCTTGTTCACCATGACTTCCATCCTGGCCTCCTTCCATCAAAGGCCATCCGCAGCAAAGACGATGAACTTATCCTGTCATGCCGAAACCCATGGCTGTTGATGTATGCTGAACCTCGTATTGCTGGTTTAGTTTCAGTGAGAAACAGGGCCATGTCTTCTAACTTATAGTAGTCCGCACCGAATCCGATCGGTCCGGACTGCTGTGTGCCGTCGTCTCTTGTCCACACTCCTCCACCACCCTCGTCGGCGTCCTCGCCTTGAGCATCATCTCGGCGTACTCCGCCTCCGGGTCCGACAGCGCCACGATGGCCCCGCCCGCGCCGACCGAGGCCTCTCCGTCATGCAGCACCACCGTCCGGATCACGATGTTCAGGTCAAACGTGTGGTTGTACGAGAAGAACCCGATCGACCCTGAGTAGATGCCCCTCGGGCTGCTCTCGAGTGCGTCGAGGATCTCCATCGACCTCACCTTCGGGGCGCCCGTCATCGAGCCTCCTGGGAAGGCGGCTTTGATGCAGTCGACCGGGCTTAGCTCGGGCTTCTTTGTTCCACGGATGGTGCTCACCATGGTGTGAACAGATTTATATGATTCAACGTCCATGAGGCGAGGAACATGCACGCTCCCAGGTTCGCAGACCTTGCCCAGGTCGTTTCTCAAGAGATCAACAATCATCAAGTTCTCAGCCTGGTCCTTTTCACTGTTCAATAAATGCAGAACAAAAAACCAATATCAGCACCGTCACATCCCAGTTCAAAAGTTTGCAAGAATAATAATCACCACATCTACATGACAGTGATACTGAACAGCCAAGAGGAAATGACATTTTTTACGATAAAACTGTGATACATCGCGAAGTCAAAAATTAAATATTTTCAGCAAGCGTAGTTTTTTACTCTGCAGGCTATTGGAAAAAAAATGAAATCAAAGGTCTAATCATTCACAAAGCAAATTAGTCCGAAAGAAAATTTGGTAAACAACGTAACTAAAAATCTGACAGTAACAGTAATGATTGGGAGTACCCCCATTAAAATAGATCAGCAACAAAAGAAACTAGATCTCCCAAATTTAATATCTCCAAAGGGATACTTGAAAAAGATGTCTGAATTATGAAACAGAGAAAATGCAATTTTGGAGGCAAGTATATTGCGTATACTTGCCTGTATTTCAGTTGCAATCGTAGACATTCATCTTCCTCTGGTGTTCTGCCACGTGATATTGTACCTTTGATTGGTTTTGCCTCTAGAATTGCATTTCGATCTAGTCGCAGAAACCTTTCAGGAGAAGAGCAGCATATACTCAGGTTTTCTGAGGAGAAGTTAAGCCAGGCTGCATAGGGGCCTGGATTTTGCTTTCTCAATTTAAGGTACAGTTGCAGGGCATTCACATACTCTACCCCTCTCCTCATCCGAGTAGTTAGGCACAACTCATAGCTTTCTCCATCTCTGATATAATCCAGGCAACTTCGAACATCCTTAATGTATTGCTCCTTTGTTTTTTCTACGACAAAACTTTGCTTATTCAAATTGGATGATCCAATAATTGACTTTCCATTAATCGGTACTCCTGGTGACATAGCAGCCATCCTGAGAAGCCTCTTCTCAGTCTCCAGCAACCATGAAGTATGTGTTGTATTATGGTTCATACAATTTCCATTACTCAAAGAATATTCGTCATATAATGACAGAATATATACATCGCCATTGTTGTGATCGATCGCCACAAGGTTATCAGCAAAGAAGAAGCATGCATCAGGAGTACTTGATTTAGCTTTGTTAGATGATGCATCACATTCGACCTTAAGACCATACCTGGTTTCAAAGGAAAGCTGTTATGTCAAAGAAGAGCTAAGAGAAGTTTAAAAAAACAGTATACTACGGTACTAGATTAAATTACAAAAACACTAATGAAATCATGGAAGACAGATATGAGAATGAGTGACGCAAAAAACTAATAACATGCTATCTTAAGAAGTACCCAACTGCAGGCAGGAAAACAGTTAAATATTAAGCATATGATGAAGCCATGATAAATAATCTACCTACCCTAGATATCCAACAAATCCGCCATGGAAGTCAAATGGCAGCCCTTCAAAGTCCTCTTCATTGTATTTAATGGACTGAATCTCCTGCAAAATGTGAAATAGTGAGAAATTGGAGCTCACAAGCTAGATCCTGCTTTGCTGATGAGCTCAAGGGTTAGGCATAGTACATGAGCTTAATACCAAATAACCCGGCTTGAGAGTTCATCAGTATATTAGGTGCAGAATACAAAAGCTTTTTGTCAAAGACAATGCTACATACTGAGATGCTTATCAATAGATTGTGTTGACACATCTCCAATACCAATCAAGCACTCATGTTCAGTTTTGTAGAAGAACACTTCTAGTTCCTTGCTAATTTGTATACAGACCCACATTTGCTTAATTACTGTGATGTGCTGTGTGGGCAGAGAAACTACGTAGCATGGATATAGCGACAGATTACAATATTACCATCACAAAAAAAAATGCGAGGTTCATCAAGTGCACCATTTCAACTATACCTTGTGAAGGAATTCCAAGAAGCCATCTTTGAGAGAGTTTTTCACAGCAGATCCATGAGCACCTCGAATAGTAATGGTTCCTCCACAGTTGGCTCTGCAAGAAATACAGGATAACATAAGATTTATGACACATGAAAATGCACTGAATATTTTTGCTTCTGTTTTGAGTGCCTTCCTACCTTTGACTGGAGAGGTGAAATGTCATTTGCTTCCACAGAGGTCCGCCCTTACCTCCCATAAATGAAAAGCGTGCCCTGTTCTGCAAGAAGCAATAGCTCAGTATGAAAAGATGATGATCATTTAACTAAAAAGACAGAAAAAATGAATCGTCAATCAGATAAGCTAATACATTTCCAATTCCCTGACTCAGCTACAAACTTATTCCAACTTAATTCACGTAGATGAAAACAAATATTATCCACATTTATTCTGATTTCATCTCCTAGAGTGAAAGCAAGGTTCTTTTTGAAACAGGCTCGAGTCAGAAAAAACGTAAATTGTTAAGGTTTATGCAGTAAATCTGCATGTCAATGAGCATCTAATTAGTAGTAATAACATAAAATTGTATCCTCGTCAAGCTTCACTTACATCAGATGAAATCCACACAGTAAAGTAATTGGATGATCAATCAAGAGTAAGCTGATTTGGCACCTGATCAACTGACGAGCTATCCAGCCAAAATGTATCTTCAGCATTTTGACGACCAAAAAGCTCCGAGAAAATGTCTTCAGAGCCACCTGTGCAGCTGAGAAAGTTATCAATCCTCTTCCATCTCAACCGTAAATATTTTTTCTCGCTGTTTCTCTCTGCAAGCATGTGAACCCGAACAGAATCGTCAAGCTCTAGTCCTTCAGTGTGCGATAAGCCCTTCGGGACATAATTGTATTGATCTGCAGAATTGACCTGCCGGCCAATTAGAAAGTCAGCTACGATGGAGTATGAAGGGTATGCACAGGAAATATTTAGTCATATATGGTACTTGAGGGCTTTCCAGTTTACCAATACTGTGAACCTTTCTTTCCTGAAACAACGATGATTGTGATCCAAAATCAGTTGTTATCCTCTTAAAGTTCTGAAAAATCTGTCTTCCGTAATGAGTAGCAACACTCTCTGGATGGAACTGAAATAAAAGGCAATCAATTATATGAAAAAATAACAATTTAACGGGAAGCATGAAACAGAAGTAGCCATTATACCTGCACTCCGTAATGAGGCATGCTGGAATGTTTGATGCCCATGACAATCTTGTAGTCGTCTGGCTTACTAGCATTCTTTATGGTAATTGGAAGTTCACCATCGTTAGTGCGCCCTGAAGGGTCTGTTATGGAAAAGTTATTCAATGATCCCCAGAATGAAGTGTTGTCAGGCTGATCGCTATCAAGGAAAGATAGCATTCTGGGAGAAGCAGTCCATGCTATTGATACAAGATCCTCAGGCAGCGAGCTTGCTTCTATTACAAGTGAATGGTAGCGCACTACCTGAAAATAGCATCAGTAAGTACAATGTTTTTTGCAGCACAAGTGGAAAGTTAAGGCTGAAACACGGGCAATAAGGGGCTTGGTAACTTCAGTGGTACACTAACCTTGAATCCAGAGTTTATACCTGATGGGATACGATTAAAGAGGTAGCATCCATTATGTTCGATTTCACTGATTTAGAAAAGACGAGTGTCAGGCCATGTGTTAACCGTAAACGCAGCTATAACTTGAAGATCGTGATACACACAGCAACGGATCGAGCTGAAACTACATATTAACATGCAGAAGAGTTCAAGGTCTTACCTAAGTCGTCCATGTATAGCTTCAGGAGCATGGACAATTTTAGCGCCATGGACTAATCCCAAGGCCTGCAACGATCAAACACGATATCCGTTTCAGACCACGATGCCACCACACGGTCCCTAACTTACCTTCGTAAACAAGTTCACAAGGACAAACATTATTGTTTCACCTGGTGGCCAAGGCAGACACCCAGGATGGGTATATCTCCGCACTCGCAAAGTATCCGCAGACATACACCTGATAAACAACACATGTATATATCATCATTCTTTGACAGATACAAGAGTAGCAACTGAATTATAGTTGGTGCATAGTCCTCACCTATGTCGGTAGGACACGCCGGAGATCCAGGGCCCGGCGAGATCACGATGTTGTCAAAGGCCCTCTTCTTGTACACCCAGTTGTAAACATCCCTCCACGCCCACTCGTCGTTGCGCACCACCACCGGCGGCACTGCAGATTCAGACGACCGTGAGGACTCACCGACTCAGGACACCATCCAGCAAGCAGTAGAAAAGTGTAATTCATCTCAACCCAGTACACTAATCAACCAATTCAACCCATGGACATTGCGGGAAGCTATAAAGAGGCTACTCTGTTAATGCAATCCTTGTTGCAATCTAGACTCTGTTAATGCAATCCAACTCCTGGTGTGTGGTGGCATGGGGGGTTGACAAAAGGCTGCATCCGTCGCAGCGGACAGTGGAGCGTGAGCTGGAGTTCCTGCCAACACACTCGTCGGTGGCGGAGCTAGATCAACGGGAAGATGCTTCTAGCGTGCTCATTGAGAGGGAGAGGGAGAGGGAGGCGGGGTTGGTGGGGCGGCTCACCGCCGTTGACGACGGAGAGCTCCTGGAAGATGTTGTAGGTGTAGCTGTCGTAGTTGTCGATGAGGAGCGTCCTCACCGGCGGCTCCTCCGGGCCCTCCTCCCCGCCGGCCCGCAGCGCCGCGGGACGCCAGGCGCCGCCCCGGCACGGGGGGTGCTGCCACCGCGCGGAGGACGGCTGCGGCGGGGACCACCTCGCCGTCGGCGGGGCGGGGAGGCGGAGCGCGGCCATCTCTTATCTCCCGGCGGGACGGATGCGGGAGACGAGAGATCAGAGGAGGGAGGGAGGGAAAAGAAGAGAGACGGGGGGGGGGGGAAGGCGGCTCCTTTTTCTGGGGCGGTGGTTCGCTGCTGGTGGTGCGGAAATTATTTATGAATGAAATCTTTCGTGCTGCTCCGCCTACCTATCGTCTTGGTGATGGAAACAGAAACCACCAAACTCTGCAAATTAGAAGCAAAAAAAAATCATTCGAAAAAAAAAACTCTGCAACAAATTCAGAATTAGGGCTCTTTTTTATTAAAGTAATTCTATCGGAGGAGTTTTGTCGGATTTAATTCTTTAGGAAATTTTCCTATGTATATATATATATATATATATATATAGTTTGATTCACAGGGATATATATGTTGGAAATATGAGCAATTTACCATATGATTTTATTAATAAGAAAAATAAATAAAACATCCTGGAAAACATGACTATTATAGTAGAGATGAAACAAGTCATGTCATCTAACAGTAAGAGGGCAAATAGCATGCGCACATGTGAAGGAGAACATAACATATATGGAACAGAGGCTAGTGCAAGAAAAACTAGAGCAGGAAACTGAAGCATGTACGTAAACAGAGAGAACACGAGGACGTACGGAACAGTGGCAGAAGCCCCGGTCTTGGGGTCGGTGTCGTCACCAGCCATGTCGTCGAAGAGGTCGTCGACGTCGGGGAAGAAGTCGTCGTTGGGGAAGAGGTCGTCGGTATTCGGAGCGTCCGTGATGAACCGGTCAGTAGTCGCGCAGAGCGCTCCCCAAAAACCCTATCACCCTTCTCCCGTACAGGACTCAAAGAGGTGCGGTTTCGGAGGCCTACTGTCCCGACCTGCGGTGCACGCCGCAAGTCGGGATGGGGAAGATCGTGGCAGCAGCGCAGTGCTCAGGAACCGGTGGCGAGAAGAAGTAGTTCTGGTGCATCTCTCTGAGAGGAGCGACCTCCCTTTTATAGGCGCAAGAGAAGGAGGCGAGAGGGCAGCGACGGGAGGTGAAAAGAGAGGGAGACGAAGCGAACGGACTTCAGCCGTTCGGATTCAGTGTCCACTACAGAAAAACGTTTCAGCTCCCGCGTGACCTTTCATATACCCGTCGTGCGTGGCAAAAATTTAGACATCGGCTCATTCCCGCAACCCGCGGCGCGTCGTGACGAGGCGGGCGGCGGAGGAGGAGCGCGCGTGGATGTCCCTCTTGTTCTCATCCTCATACATGTGGGGAAAGAACCTCCCTTATAAAGAGGTCCAACTCCCTCTAAACTAGCAATGTGGGACTAAACTTTAGTTCCACCTCTTGCCTTGCACGAATGGGCTGCGTGGGCCTCTAGGATTTATTAGGAATTTCTGAAACTGCTATTGGGCTTGGCCCATAATAGACAAAATTCCAGCAATATAATCCTTGGAGAAAAAAATTGGCAAGTACTGCTTTGCACATTATTTTGAAAGAAAATTTCATCTACTCAAATTTCTTTCTAGTAAAATTCTCTGTTTTTACTGTGGCACCGAACACCCTTTAAACCAAAATTCTGTGATTTTCTAATCCTATAGGAGTCAAAAATGACATACCATTCCAATCATGTGTCTTTACTTTTTATTAATTTCAATAATCATGCACTCAATCATGTGTCTTTCAATAATCCTATAGGAGTATTCATGTATTTCAATAATCATACGCTCAATGATGTGCATTGCAGGATCGATAAAATCCTAACTTGGGGATGCATTTTTGCTGGCAAATGCTAAAAATCTGACGTGAGATTTTTTGCGTTTGCGTTTAAATTACAGATCAAATACAAACAGTATTAATCTTTATTTGTCTCAGTAAGTGAGTAGATCTAATTTAGATTTGGGATTTGATGACACGGTCCATACACCATGCGATTAAAGATTCTGATGACATGGTAAGATGGGAATGGGCCGGGTCGGCCTGCTGGGTCACTGACCCGGCCTAAACAGTCCAGGCCAATGGGTCATGTGGGTTGGCCTTAAATGATCTCCATTCCTTTATGTAAGGTGTATTATTTTCGGCACGATGACCAAGGCACATAATTATAGACATGTTAAGACTAAACTAACCTTACTAAATTTGTTGAGTAGTGGAAAGTGAATCAGTTAGTCCAGAAAAGTATGAGATACATGCAATCGACAAAGAGATAGTTTCCTTCTTTTACTATAAGAGAGATACAGACGATCAGAAAAGATATACTTTCCTTTTTTTAGGAGGGCTAACAAGGGAATTATGAGGAATCAAAAGAAATGCACCTTACATTTTGGAATTTTATCAAAAAACAAATACACCTTATATAGCGGAACGGAGGGAGTATACGGGTTAGTGGAGCCGGCACTGTACGACCCGATTGGTCAGACGGGTCGACCCAGCAAATCCCTATGCCTGGTCGGTGCTGACCGGCCCCGAGCATCTCTACCGCCGCTAGCGTTCCTCCTACTTGGTGCGCCTCGCGTTGCTCCTGGTGTGCCTCTCGTTCGTCGTCTCGGTCGCCGTCGAGCAGCTCGCCATCCTGTTCTTCTCCAACTTGCCCAGCTCGTTGTCCCGGTGGCCTTCCCGGTCTTCGGATTGTGCTACTCTTGCCTGCTTCCTTCCCTTCCCGATGCAAGTGCAAGCCAAGCACACGTGAGACTAGACCGTCCCATTTTGGTTCTTGATCAGTCCGTATATGTGTAGATTCTGTAGTGGGAGTTTCAGTTTAGCAGATTCTGTAAACTACTACAGAATTCAGTGTAGTTCAGTAGTTCTAGTAGGAGTTTCAGTGCGTATAAGGATTCCGGAGCGTACAAGGATTCTCCACAGGTGAGACTACTATAGCTTCAGTGTAGATTCTATAGTACTTTCAGTGTTGGTCGTGCGGTAGTTCGGCTGCGTATATGTGTGGAGTTTTGTCAATCTCGTACTCCCTCCGTTCCTAAATATAAGTATTTCTAGAGATTTCACTATTGGACTACATACGGATGTATATAGACATATTTTAGAGCGTAGATTCACTCATTTTACTCCGTATGTAGTCCCTTATTGAAATGTCTAAAAAAAACTTATATTTAGGAACGGAGGGAGTAGACTGCATGCTTGGCATTTATTGGGTCCTGGTAAAGACAACTCCTTTCTTGCAGCTTGGTGGTGTACCGCATTTTGCAAGAGAATAACTGTGAATTCGTTGAATTTTGGGTCGGCCTCATGTACCCAATGGGTCACTGAGGGCACAATTTTTGGGTCGCCCTCATGTACCCCATGGGTCAGTGAGGTCATAATTTTTTGATGAAATGAGCCGATCCATGGCCTCACATACAGTGGCGGAGACGGGGGGACCAGCAGGGGCCTGCCCCCCCTCCCCTCCCTAATACCATGGATTTGATACTAATTCGCTCATGAATAGTATAGATTTAGTGATTTTTTTATTGCTAGAAGACTATCTAACTGATGTTTGGCCCTCCCCAACTTGTTTAAACTGCACTCGGCCCCCCTAATACATTTTTCCTGGCTCCGCCACTGCTCACATATTGACCTTGGGACCACGAGGCCAGGTCCGGGTCAACCCATTCCCATCTTGACATGGTAGATATGAAAAAACATGTGCTACTTCGATTCATAGAAATTTTAGAGGATTCAAAATTATCTCTTTGGGGATCGTTTGATTCATACAATTGAAATCCTTGTCAAAAATATTTCTTAAGAGTCCCCTTCCGCCCTATTTTGGAGAAGAATTACATCCGCTCAGACATCTCGCTTCGCTTTTCCTGTGATGTTTTCCGATCCTAGGATTCACATAAAATTCCAATCCTGTCTTTTCAAAAATCTTGCTCTGATTTTCCTGTGATGTTTTCCAGACCTAAATTCACACATCACATTCTAATCCTAGTTTTTTTTTTTTTGTATCCATGTACTTCAGAAATCTTGCGAATCAAATGCTCCCCTAATTTCCAACAAATTTTGCAGATTCATCTTTGTACAAAACTTTAGAGCTGTGCCAGAACATTTGGGAGCACCCGGTGCAGTTCCTTCAGAGGGTTCAGAGCATAAGACGGAAGAAGTAGCAGAAGCACTTTGGTCATTGCCACAGCACTGTACCATTGTTACCAAGTTTTTTGGCTTACTGCCTTCTTTGCCTCAGCAGCATCTGAACTGGGAAACTAACCAGCAGCCTCAGAAGCCACTCTACAGGCAATCCCTAACCCTCTCTACATGATGACAGAAGTGCAGAAAAGAAAAAAGACGAGAGGCCCTCATCTGCTTCACTTCTAGGCGGAGTGAAATGGAATCCCAAGACAAAATGTTCATGGGAGCAAGCAAGAATGTCCTCCCCTAGCTAGGCCTCTTTCTCCCCGGCTTTCTGCAGAAGAGACGCCTGGCTGATAAACCTCCCCTGCAAGAACCAAAGAAGATCATGAGAACCTCTATTTTCAAACTTTAACAGACTACACTACTTGGGAGGCCCAAAACTCGGCGTTTGGGTTGCGACTGTGAGCTTTTGGCACTGCGAAAACCATCTGCTGAAGAATGAGCTCCGGTGCTTGCCTTGACCCGAGGGCGAGACTCGGCGTGCACCTTCCGTGCTTGGTACCGAGTCTTATTTGAGAGGAGGGGAGTGCACTGCTTCTGCTTCTGCTTCAATTTCTGTATGCTGCCTTCCCTGGTAGCACCAGCAGCACCATTCTCTAGAAACAGTTCAATGTCTGAAAGTTTAGCCTGCAAACGAAGGTTACACACTAGTCAGTGCAAGATCTTTCTTTGCTTTAGCAACAGGTTACGAGCATGCTGGAGTAATTTAGGACTGCGTAGAACATGTTTCTCAGCAACAATAAATTCTATGAAATAATGAAAATACAAAAATCATCTAAAAATGATCAGTTTCTGATAGATGTAATCCAAAAAAAAAAAATACATTTGCCACTTGCTAAGGACATTTTCAGGGAGAAAAGGTCAACTTAATTCGGGATATATTTGTTATAAAGCTCATTTTTTACAGTAAATATGTCTATGGGTCCAAAAGCACCAGTTTGAGCCCAACCACTCCCTAACAAAAAGAAAGACATCTGTTGCATGCCTTAAGGTATCCTGTTATCCAATGTGATGCAGTTGAGATAAGCTATTGCTCATTGAAAGGTTCGGTTAACCTGGAGTTGTTATAAAGCTTATTTTTCGTGTGCTTTTACTATTTTTAAGAGTATTTCCCATGGTTTTAAATAGCGCGCTATAGCAAACTATAGCGTTTAGAAGAGGTCCTGCGCTAAGTGTCTTTTGTCCAAACACATGAATAAACATTTTAAATAGCACGCTATAGCGTTTAGAAGAGGTCCTGCGCTAAGTGTCTTTTGTCCAAACACATGAATAAACATTTTAAATAGCACGCTATAGCGTTTAGAAGAGGTCCGGCTTAGCGCGCTATTTAAACCTTTGGTATTTCCACAAAACAGCATGAATAATGGACAGAGGTACAAAAGTTAGTTGTTGGAAAAAACAGGTCTTCCTTCGGTGTACTTGCAAGTGAAAAAAAATATTTGCTGTATTTTTCCTTGTCCTGATTAAACTGAAGAAAACATGTATTTATTCTGTATAAGGATGCATTACTAATATTCTGTTGCTGCAAATGAGCCTGATAATTTAGGCTCGGTACCTCCGTGGAAGAAGCATTTCCTGAAGATTATGACTCAAGGAGATATATATTAGACCAGAATAAGATAATGGAATTCTGAGTTACAATGGGTAGTATTGCTTTTAGTATTGCATATGAAACAGCCGTGACGGATCACCATAATGCAGATTAAAATTAGATACAACTGCATAGGACAATGTGGGTTGACGATTTGTTTTCCATCTTTCCATCTACACACTCCAAATGATTAAACACTTGGATATGATGCCCTGTTTTCCTTAACAATGTACTGAGAAGATGAAACTATCGTATAGAGTAGTATTTATCGAAGTAGCTTTACTGAAAGATTTTTTTTCCTAGGAGAGACCAGCAGCTAAGCAAAATTAAGTTGTAACGCAGTGCAGGTATTTCAATCAATCAATTGTGCCATGGATACATGAACAGGAATGCCTTTATCTAAAGAAATTGTAGATTCTTACCAGCCCATCAGCGGATGACGTATCAGGTATGTTGCCGTCAGCGAACACGGAGCCTCTGTCATACCACGCCTTCAGCACCTCCTCGGTGTTGAGACTCAGGCCCAATCCCGTCTTGGGCGCCTTGAATCCAAAAATTCCATCATCTCCATAAGCAGGGTCAGGAATTTCCTCCTTAACACATGTAATGCATGGCCCAGCGGCGATGTCTTTCAACGCCTTCTTCTTAGTCTTCTTCTTCTTCTTCTCCACCGGCGGCGGCGGCGGTGCCATCGATGGGGGAGGCGCTGGCATAATGTCCTTCAATGGAATGGCCGGGCACATCCACCATTCGCTGTCATCGTCATGCCGCTTCAGTGCCTGCTTGATGTTGGACCGGGAGCGCCGGAACCCGAGTCCAAGCACCATGAGGTTTCTGATGTAGGGGTCTATGCCGGAGCTGGAGAGGACCCGGTTGATGGTAGAAGCATCGCTGCCTTGTTCCATGCTGAGTTTGCCCATGATGCCATCGACCCCCTCGGCCGCGGCGCCCTCGTCGGCGCCGCCGAGGAGGAAGGAGTCTGCGTCGAAGCTGTCGTCATCATCCTCAAAGTCGAGCTCCCCGGGCCCGTCCGCGCCTGCGGCGCCGTCCGGCGTCCCGGGGGAGGGCGCGGAGTCGCGGAACTCGGTGAAGGCGCTGCTGACGGCCGCCGGCGACGGGCAGGCCCTGGCGAGGACGACGGGGCTCCGCGGCGTGGTCGGCGGCGGCGCGGCGTCGCGGAGGAGGCAGGCGGCGTTGCCGAGGACGGGGAAGGGCGGGAGGAGGTCGGCGCGGGCAGGGTCGTCGGCGAGAGCGGAGGCGAGGCCGAGCAGCCTCGGCGACGGCGGCGCCCTGTCCCCTCCGGCGGCGGCGGCGGCGGGGAAGACGGAGGGGTACATGGAGGCGAGCAGCGCGGCCGCCTCGTTGTAGGTCTGGTTGGGCCGCTTCCGCGGCGTGCGCGCCCGCTTGAGCGAGAGCGAGGAGGCCGAGGAGGAGTTGGAGGCGTCGGACAGCGCCGAGGACGCCGAGGAGTGCGCCGGCCGCAGCGGCCCCGCGCCCGCCGCGCCCGGCGCCGACGCCCCCGCCGCCGCCTTGACCATGTCCAGGTCCGGCAGCCGGAGGCCCGCCGGGATGCACGACGACGCCATCGATCGGGGCGGAGCCCCCTAGGGAGGAAGGAAGGGAGAGGAAAATCGGCCCCGGGGACGGGAGAAGATCGGTGGCGAGCGATCTGATTGACCGAATCCGGCCGGGGATGAATCAATCTGGACCCGAAATCGCAGGAGCAGGAGGAGGAGGGAGGGGAAATCGGTGCATAGATGCGCCGCCAGCCAGGAAAGGTCCCCAAACCCCCACCAAACCCTCCGCAGCCAGAAGACGAGAGGGGCAGAAAACCAGGGGGAAACAGAGGAAAGGGTAAAGTCCAAAGCGCGCGCGCGTGGAAACCGAGGAATTGTTTCTTGTCTAGAAAGCCACCACCGCTTCCGCTTGGAGCTGGAGACCGCCGACGCTCTGCGCCTGAGGAGAGGAGAGGGGAGGAGGGGACGGCCGGCCGGAAGAGAGAAAAACGAGAAGAGAAATGGGATGCTGGGGCGAAAGGCGATCAGCAGGGCACCGAGCTGAGCTGAATCGAGGACCTGGTAGGAGGGAAGCAGAGCAGGCGGGCAGAGGGAGCAGGGAGGGAGGGAGCAGGGCGTCACGGGCTCACGGGTTCGCCACTACCGGCCTCGGGGAAGGGGCGCGGCTCATCAATCCAAAGATAATCAAGAGCCCACACGCTCTCCCTCTACTACTACCTCGCTGCCGTTTCCTTTTCCTTTTTTCTTTTTCTTTTTTGGATCGAGCCCAGGAGATCGATCACAAGAGAAGAAGAACCGACGGGAGCGGTACAAAACCTCTGCTGGACTGCACCAGACTCCAGCAAGGGATGGGGAGGGCAGGGAGTGGTGAAGGACAGGGCACTGGACAGTGGACATGCAAGGCGTTGGAGTGGACGGACGGAGAAAACACGGAAGCGGAAGCGGAAGCGGAAGCGGCGGTGGAGCAATCAAATCAGTCGCTCGTTAAACCAGCCAGCGGATGCGTTACGCCGGCAGGCGGCTGCAGCGGCAGCAAGACAGCAGCGCAGCCCTTCGGACCCTAGCGAGCGAGACGAGAAACGAGACACGGAATCAGAAAATTAGAAACAAGGATGTTAACCCTAACCTAACTAACAGTCGTTCCTTCGTTGGTTGGGACGCGGACGGAGCTCGCTTTCTCTTGTCCCTGTCTTTGCGGGCCCTACCTACCCCCGCACCACGACACTTCTCGTGTGTAGCAGCAGCAGCCTAGCAGGGCGGCCATGGTCCGTGGGGGCACGGTGGGGCTGGGCTGCTCACGTGTCGTGCGAGGCGTGGGAACGGACCGGACCTTGTGTGGGCGCGGCGTGGGGACTGGCGCTGCGTACGTGCGTACACGTGTGGGCGCGCCGGCCGTCCCAGCTCACCGGTGAACTGACATTCGCGATTGTTTATAATCTTGTGCGCACGCACGCACGCACGCACACGTGTGACCTACTAACCTTGACCACGGCGTTGAGATGATGACCGTGTGATGTATCTGCAATTTTGCCAAAAAAAAAATAGTGTCCACGGTACGGTGGGATGTCTCTGTTTTAACCCCCTTTATTTCTAGGATAGGAAAACTCTATCCCTTCCCCGGCGGATGTTTGTGCGCGTGTCCACCTCCTCCGTAGCCGTTGGATTTGATTTGGATCGAACTACTCCGAAGAAATCTCTATCCTAGTACAGTTCTTGCAACTCACCCCTTGTTTCAGTTGACTTGAACGAAACAAATGGGTTGTTGCAGATCACCATGCCGTACGTCCATGTCCGCTCTAAGTTTCTGCAACAACAACGTTGTTGAGGAACAGCGGTAGCAAAAGACGACTGTGTTAGTGTGCGATGTGGCCGAAGATGTTGTTGCAATTTTTGCAACAAGGATCTTGTTACAGAAAATTGGACGCAGCGGGAGATATGTTTGCAATTTTTGCAACAAGGGTCTTGTTACAGAAAATTAGAAAAAAAAAGGTTTTGCAACAAGGAACTTGTTGCAGGAAATTAGAGAAGAGAGGGGGTTCGCAACAAAGTCATTGTTGTAGGAAATTAAAAGAGAGAAGGTTTCGCAACAAGAGTATTGTTGCAGGAAATTAGAAAAGAAAAACTAAACGCACGCGTCACAATATCGGACGGCTCGCGAGCCGGTGGATCTTTCTGAAAAGATCCACCGGCCGACACGTAGCAGGCCCCTTATTTCTACGGGGATTTCTGGAATTTGATCTATATGGTCAGCCCAATAACCAATTTCAGAATTTCTGATAAATCCTAAAGGCCCATTCAGCCCATTCGTGTAAGACAAGAGATGGGACTAAAGTTTAGTCCCACAATGCTAGTTTGGTAGGGGTTGGACCTCCTTATAAAGGAGGATGTTTCCCTACATGTATGAGCATGAGAACAAGAGAGACATACACGCGCGCTCCTCCGTCGCCGCCCGCCACGCCCCGGCACGGGTTGCGGGAATGAGCCGACGTCTAAATTTTTGCTACACACGACTGATATGAGATTAAACACAAACGTTGCACCCTTCGGCTGCTGCATGTTCGTTTCGTCTTCCTCTTTTGCTTCGCCTCCCGTCGTTGCATGTCCGTCTCCTTCTCCTGTGCCTATAAAAGGGAGGTCGCTCCTCTCCAGAGAAACACCAGAACATCCTCCTCCTCCTCCTCCTCACGCCATTGAATTCTAATCTCTGAGCTGCTGCAAGGTTCTTCCCCATCCCGGCTTGCGGCGTGCACCGCAGGTCGGGACAGTAGGCCTTCGAAACCCCACCACTTTGAGTCTTGTACGGGAGAAGGGTGATAAGGTTTTTGGGGAGCGCTCTGCGCGACTACTGACTTCTTCACCACGGACACCGACGACCACTTCCCGGACGACGACTTCTTCCCCGACGTCAACAACCTCTTCGACGACATGGCCGGTGACGACGTCAATGCCAACGCTAACGCTGCTGCCACTGCTCAGTACGTGTTATTTCCTATTCGAGGTCCTGCTAGAGTTTCTTGGTCTAGTTTATGTTCTACATATGTTTCTGTCTAGTTCACATGTTCACATAATATTTGCCTACTATCCTTTAGTTTGCCTATAAGTTTTGTTCCTCTTGTTGTGGCATACTCTCCTCTACGTTGCATGACTAGTGTTGCTTTTGTTACTATGATCTTATTTTATCTACTGTTTATTTCTTTTAAATCATTCGACAAATTGCTCATTATTCCAACAATCCAAAAACCTTATCATAGGCAATTTACCCCGAGTGATTTTGCTGCTTCCATGAGGCCTCCTATGTTTGAGGGTGTGCACTATAAGAGGTGGCGTGTGAGGGCCGTTCTATGGTTTCAAACCATGAGCTGCTATGACGCCACTCTTGGCAAACCTGAAGGAGATCTTAATCCTCAAGAGGAACAAGTTTTTCAGAAAACGGATACCTTGTTTAAGGCTGCTCTTTTGAGTGTTCTTGGTGAGAATATAGTTGATGCTTATGCGTCAATTGATAATGGCGAAGATATGTGGGATGCACTCGAGGCCAAGTTTGGGGTCTCGGATGCAGGCACTGAGTTGTATATTATGGAACAATTCTATGACTACAGGATGACTGATGAGCGCTCCGTGGTTGAGCAAGCTCACGAGATACAGTCATTTGCTAGAGAACTTGAACACTTCAATTGTATGTTACCAGATAAGTTTGTTGCTGGAGGCATTATCACTAAGCTTCCTCCCTCGTGGAGGAACTTTACTACCTCTCTAAAGCATAAGAGACAAGAGTTTTCCGTTTTGGATCTCATTGGTACTCTTGATGTGGAAGAAAAAGCGAGAGCAAAAGACATACGTGCTCGAGGTATTGAGGGAGGTTCTAGTGCCAATCTGGTACAGAAAAAAAACTTCCAGCCCCACAAGTTCAAGAACAAGGGCAAGTTTGATGGCAAGGGAAAGTTTGATGGGAAGAACAAGGCTTCGCAGCACACCAACTTCAAGAAGAAGACTGACAAGAAGAAAGGTGTTTGTCATGTCTACGGAGATCCTGATCATTGGGCCCCTAGCTGCCCTAACCGTTATGACAAGCGTCAACATGGGAAAGGCGACAAAATCGCCAATGTTGTCATTGGTGACGCTGAGATGAAGGATGTTGGGTATGGTATACTTCCCACTATTCTCTCAGTATGTCGTTCCCCGGATTGGTTGATTGACACGGGTGCTAATGTGCATGTATGCGATGATATTTCCGTGTTTTCTTCCTATCAGGCCGCAGGGACTACTTCCGTGCTGATGGGCAACGGTTCAAGTGCTTCTGTTCGTGGTGTTGGCACGGTCGATCTAAAGTTTACTTCGGGGAAGATTGTGCGGCTGAAGAACGTGCATTATGTCCCCTCCGTCAATAAAAATCTTGTTAGCGGATCTCTTGTCTGTAGAGATGGGTACAGGCTTGTCTTTGAGTCCAATAAATTTGTAATATCCAAGTATGGAACTTTTGTTGGTAAAGGTTACGAGTCAGGAGGCTTGTTTAGACTATCCTTAACAGATGTTTGTAATAAAGTTGTTAATCATGTTTGCAACAATAGTGAATCAAATGTCTCGCATTCACATCTCTGTCATGTTAATTTTGGTTGTATGATGCGGCTAGCCAAGTTGAGCTTAATCCCCAACTTCACCACTGTCAAGGGATATAAGTGTCAAGTTTGTGTGCAAGCTAAGCAACCTCGTAAATCTCATACAACTGCGGAAATAAGAAATCCTGCGCCACTAGAACTCATACATTCAAATCTTTGTGAAATGAATGGTGTTTTGACGAAAGGTGGAAAGAAATATTTTATGACGTTAATCGATGACTCCACTAGATACTGCCATGTGTATCTTTTAAAATCAAAGGATGAGGCTTTAAATTTCTTCAAGATTTATAAAGCTGAAGTGGAAAACCAACTTGATCGGAAAATCAAGAGGTTTAGGTCCGATCGTGGTGGAGAGTATTTTTCCAATGAATTTGGTTCTTTTTTGTGCGGAACATGGTATAATCCATGAGAGGACGCCTCCCTATTCACCTTAGTCAAATGGGGTAGCCGAAAGAAAGAACCGTACTCTAACTGATTTGGTTAACGCCATGTTAGACACATCGGGTCTCTCCAAGGCATGGTGGGGGGAGGCGATATTGACTGCATGTCATGTGCTAAACCGAGTTCCCACAAAGAACAAAGAGATAACTCCATTCGAGGAATGGGAGAAGAAAAGGTTAAAACTCTCTTACCTACGAACTTGGGGCTGCTTGGCAAAAGTCAATATACCGATTCCAAAGAAGCGAAAGCTTGGACCTAAAACTGTGGATTGTGTTTTCGTAGGCTATGCTTTTCATAGCATTTGTTATAGATTCTTGATTGTAAAATCTGAGGTATCTGACATGCACGTCGGTACAATCATGGAATCAAATGGTGCGACATTCTTCGAAGATATCTTTCCCATGAAGGATATGGGTAGCTCATCAAATCAGGAGTTGCCTAGTTCATCGAATCAAGATGTAGTTACTATTTCTGAACCTACCATTCAGATGCAAAATCTTGAAGATCCTCTGGAGGAAAATAATGAGACTCCAAAAAGGAGCAAGAGACAGAGGACTGCAAAGTCCTTTGGTGATGATTTTCTTGTATATCTCATAGATGACACTCCCAGTTCTATTTCAAAGGCCTATGCATCTAGAGATGCCGACTACTGGAAGGAAGCGGTCCGCAGTGAGATGGATTCCATCTTGGCAAATGAAACTCGGGAGATAACTGATCGTCCTTATGGGTGCAAACCTATAGGGTGCAAATGGGTATTCAAGAAGAAGCTTAGGCCTGATGGTACTATTGAAAAGTACAAGGCACGGCTCGTGGCCAAGCGTTATACCCAAAAGGAAGGTGAAGACTTCTTTGATACTTACTCACATGTGGCTCGACTAACCACTATTCGAGTGCTACTTTCACTAGCTGCCTCACATGGTCTTCTCGTTCATCAAATGGATGTTAAGACTGCTTTCCTAAATGGAGAGTTGGACGAGGAAATTTACATGGAACAACCAGATGGGTTTATAGTGGACGGTCGGGAAGGAAAGGTGTGCAAATTGTTGAAGTCTTTGTATGGACTTAAGTAAGCACCTAAGCAGTGGAGAAGTTTGAAAGAACTTTAACAGCTGCAGGCTTTGTTGTAAACGAAGCTGACAAATGTGTGTACTATCGCCATGGTGGGGGTGAGGGAGTTATCGTTTGCTTGTATGTTGATGACATATTGATTTTCGGAACAAAACTGAATGTTATTAAGGAGGTCAAGGATTTCCTATCTCGTTGTTTCGAGATGAAGGATTTAGGAGTAGCTGATGTTATTATGAATATCAAGCTGCTGAGAGATGATGATGGTGGGATTACATTGCTTCAATCTCACTATGTGAAAAAGATCTTGAGTCGCTTTGGTTATAGTGACTGCAAGCCCTCTCCAACACCGTATGATGCTAGCGTGTTACTTCGAAAGAATCGAAGAATTGCTAGAGATCAATTGAAATACTCTCAGATTATTGGCTCACTTATGTACTTAGCCAGTGCCACGAGACCTGATATCTCTTTTGTTGTTAGCAAACTGAGCCGGTTTGTCTCAAAACCAGGAGATGATCACTGGAAAGCTCTAGAAAGAGTTATGCGCTATTTGAAGGGCACTACGAGTTATGGAATTCATTACATTGGGTACCCAAAGGTGCTTGAAGGGTATAGTGACTCAAACTGGATCTCTGATGCTGATGAGATAAAGGCCACGAGCGGATATGTATTCACTCATGGAGGTGGCGTTGTTTCTTGGAAGTCTTACAAGCAGACCATCTTAACGAGGTCAACAATGGAAGCAGAACTCACAGCACTGGATACAGCTACGGTCGAAGCAGATTGACTTCATCGGCTCTTGAATGACTTACCGGTTGTGGAGAAACATGTACCGGGTGTTCTTATGAACTGCGACAATCAAACTGTGATCGCCAAAGTGAGTAGTGCAAAGGATAACATGAAGTCATCAAGACATGTTCAGAGAAGGTTAAAGTCTGTCAGGAAAATGAGAAACTACGGAGTTATTGCATTGGATTATATCCAAACGTCTAAAAATCTGGCAGATCCTTTTACAAAAGGTCTATCATGTAATGTGATAGATAATGCATCGAAGGAGATCGGTATGAGACCCACAATATGAGTTGTTCACAGTGGTAACCTATTCTATGTGATCGGAGATCCCGTGAATTAGATGTGGAAGACAAGTTGTTGGTCAACTGAGAGGAGAGTATTCTTACTATTAATAATACCACTCCATGAAGATGCAATACTTTCCTAATCTGCATGGCAGGTCGATATATATCTTAATGTGTTCTAAGTGGCTTATTTAAGCAGAGATGTTGTCATGCAGAACATCTTTTGAAGAACACACCTATATGAGTCTGATTGTTAACGTCGCAATCTATGAGAGTAGGGTGCTCTCTAGTAAACTCATGAAAGGCCTCGGAGTATGACACATAAGCTCCACCCACGGGGAAGTCCCACGGTAGCCTAGTATCGGTCAAGGCTTTGTGTGAAGCTAGATTCACAGAAAACTTGCAGTTCAAGGCATAGTCCACTGTTCAAGTTGCTTACTAGTGTAGCATGGAGTTCTAGGTGGAAGTTCAACTTAACAGTCTCCACTGCAGTACCGGTATATAAACAGTGTTTTGGAACCAAAGGCAAATTTTGTGTGCCTCTGGGATCTGGTGGGGGATTGCTAGAATTTGATCTATATGGGCCAGCCTAATAACCAGTTTCAAAATTCCTGATAAATCCTAGAGGCCCACTTAGCCCATTCGTGCAAGGCAAGAGGTGGGACTAAAGTTTAGTCCCACATTGCTAGTTTAGTAGGAGTTGGACCTCCTTATAAGGGAGGATGTTTCCCCACATGTATGAGCATGAGAACAAGAGAGACATACACGCGCGCTCCTCCTCCGCTGCCCGCCTCGCCACGCCACGCCTCGTCACGACGCTCCGCGGGTTGCGGGAATGAGCCGAGCCGATGTCTAAATTTTTGCTACGCACGACTAATATACGAAAGGTCACTCGGGAGCTGAAAAGTTTTGCTGTAGTGGAGATTAAACACGAACGCTGCACCCTTCGGCTACTGCATGTTCGTTTCGTCTCCCTCTTTTGCTTCGCCTCCCGTCGCTGCCTGTTCGCCTCCTTCTCCCGTGCCTATAAAAGGGATGCCGTTCCTCTCCAGAGAGACACCAGAACATCCTCCTCCTCCTCCTCACGCCATCGAGTTCCAATCTCTTTGCTGCTGCAAGGTTCTTCCCCATCTCGACTTGCGGCGTGCACCGTAGGTCGGGACAGTAGGCCTTCGAAACCCCACCACTTTGAGTCCTGTACGGGAGAAGGGTGATAAGGTTTTTGGGGAGCGCTCTGCACGACTATTGGCTTCCTCACCACGGACGCCGACGACCACTTCCCGGACGACGACTTCTTCCCCGATGTCAACAACCTCTTCGACGACATGGCCGGTGACGACATCAACGCCAACGCTAATGCTGCTACCACTGCTCAGTACATGTTCGTGTCTTTTCTATTCGAGGTCCTGCTAGAGTTTCTTGGTCTAGTTTCTGTTCTACATATGTTTCGGTCTAGTTCACATGTTCACATAATATTTGCATATTATCCTTTAGTTTGCCTGATAAGTTTTGTTCCTCTTATTGTGGCATACTCTCCTCTACGTTGCATGACTAGTGTTGCTTCTGTTACTATGATCTTGTTTTATCTACTGTTTATTTCTTTTAAATCATTCGGTAAATTGCTCATATTCCAACAAGGATTCCCCCGCTTTCGGAAGGAACCCTTGTGATACCATCACCAATCTCTCCCAAGTCCCTCCCCCTCATCGCCGCCAAAGAGGTGTCGTCGGACAAAGCCAACATAACGTCGGTGCCGGTCACATGCGAAGCGGCCGTGCAGGACCCGGGAGGGGTGCACAGCGGGGCGCAAGGGGTGGATCTAGCTTGCCCGACATTGATCTAACGTTGTTGTGGCGAATCGTCCGCCTACGAAGCAGGCAGAGGCAGGGGGGTTTGGGACCAAGCGGCACAGTGGAGCAACGCCAAGGTCATGGAGCAGGATGGCGCGGATCTGCTTTCGGTAAGCAATGGACTAATCTGCCAGCTGGTGCTCATGGGTGGCCGGTGGCGGCCTCCGCAAAGTGTTGTTGGTTGCGACGTCGTGGGATTCTTCGTCGGCAAGCTAGCTTGTGATGATGGTGGTGCTTGGTGGACTTGTCGACGCTGAAGCTGTTTGGTGTGTTGGGAGCTTGGGTGAAGACTCTGTTTCAACCTTAGGAATGGCGGCGCATGCGGACATCATACACTTTTTCGGAGGCATCACTGCATAGTTGTCACACCCCTCCCGCATGGATTTGGCTCCGGGGGAGACCCTAGATCATGTGTGCTCAGACGATGGCGGCGCATTGGCGTCATTTCCCCTCTCGAGGGGTTCATCCTTGGAGCCGGACATCGACAAGTGTGACCAAGGAACGACATCGGTGTTGGCGTCGAGGCTTCTGTGGCAACAATGGCGAAGGTGAGTGACGTGGCTTGAGACTGCGTCGGTATTTCCCCAAAGAGGAAGGGATGATGCAGCACAGCGATGGTAAGTATTTCCCTCGGTTATGAAACCAAGGTATCGAACCAGTAGGAGGATCACTAACACCACGTAAACAACACCTGCACACAAAGAACAAATACTTGCAACCCGACGCGAAAGAGAGGTTGTCAATCTCTCTACGGTAAAAAGATAGATTAGGATAAGATAGATTGGATAGATAGATCTCTCAAGAACGCAAAATAAAAGAGGCAAATAAAAAGTGCAGCAAGGTATTTTTGGATTTTTGGAATAATAGATCTGAAAACAAAAGCGGCAAAAAGATAGATCGAAAAGCAATATGTTGGAAAAGTAGACCCGGGGGCCGTAGGTTTCACTAGTGGCTTCTCTCATGAGTATAGCACACGG
Organism: Elymus sibiricus; assembly: GCA_039707655.1. Taxonomy (NCBI): domain Eukaryota; kingdom Viridiplantae; phylum Streptophyta; class Magnoliopsida; order Poales; family Poaceae; genus Elymus; species Elymus sibiricus. The sequence goes on from CM077675.1 coordinate 416,973,738, forward strand.
TGGGTGAACAAATTACTGTTGGGCAATTGATAGAAGATCAAATAATCATGATGACATCCAAGGCGCTGATCATTATATAGGCATCACATCCAAGATTAGTAGACCGAAACGATTCTGCATCTACAACTATTACTCCACACATCGACCGCTATCCAGCATGCATCTAGTGTATTAAGTTCATGGAAAAACGGAGTAATGCAATAAGAACGGTGACATGATGTAGACAAGATCTATTCATGTAGGAATAGACCCCATCTTGTTATCCTTAATAGCAACGATACATGCGTGCCTCGCTGCCCCTTCTGTCACCGGGAGAGGACATTGCAAGATCGAACCCATCACAAAGCACCTCTTCTTATGGCAAGAAAAATCGATCTAGTTGGCCTAACTAAACTAAAGATTCGAAGAAGAAGTACGAGGCTGTAAGTAATCATGCATATAAGAGATCAAAGAAGACTCAAATAATATTCATGGATAGAAACTGATCATGAACCCAAAATTCATCGTATCCCAACAAACACACCGCAAAAAGTTTACATCAAATAGATCTCCAAGAGACCATTGTATTGAGAATCAAAAGAGAGAGAGAGGAAGCCATCTAGCTACTGCCTATGAACCCGTAGGTCTATGGTGGACTACTCACGGATCATCGCAGAGGCACCAATGAGGATGATGAACCCCTCCGTGATGGTGTTAGATTGGATCTCGCGGTTCTGGAACTTACGGCGGCTGGATGTGTTTTTCGTTGACTCCTTTAGGGTTTCTGGAATATTTGGGAATTTATAGGCATCAGAGGCGGTGGAGAGCCGTCCCAAGGAGGGCACAACCCACCAGGCGGCACCAGGGGCCTCTAGCGCGCCCTGGTGGGTTGTGGTCTCCTCGACCCTCCCCTCTAGTACTTCTTTGGCCCACTGGATGTCTCCTGGCCCAAAAAAAATCTCCAAAAAGTTTCGCGGTGTTTGGGCTTCGTTTGGTACCGATATTCTGCGAAGTAAAAAACAAGCAAAAATAGAACCTGGCACTTTGGCACTATGTCAATAGGTTAGTCCCAAAAAATGATATAAAGTTGCTATAAAGTGATTGTAAAACATCTAAGATTGATAATATAACAGCATGGAACAAGCAAAAATTATAGATACGTTGGAGACGTATCAGCATCCCCAAGCTTAATTCCTACTCGTCCTCGAGTAGGTAAATGATAAAAATATAATTTTTGATGTGGAATGTTGCCTAACATGTTCATCACATAATCTTTTCTTTTGTAGCATGGACATTTGGACTTTTAGATGGTTCAAAGCAATAGTCTAGTTTTGACATAAAGACTTTAATACTCAAGCATGCCAACAAGCAACCATGTATTTAAAAATATCAACACTAAGGAAAGTTATCCCTAGCCCATCATGCACAATCAATGATCCATTCATGAAACACACTCAAATATTAACTACACCCAATTCTCAAGTATGATCATAGTGCCCCCTAGTTGGTGCTTTTTAAGAGAAGATAGAGACTCAAACGAAAATAAAAATTGCATAAAGTAAATAGATAGGCCCTTCGTAGAGGGGAGTAGGGATTTGTAGAGGTGCCAAAGCTCAAAGTTTAAATTGAGAGAGAAAAATATTTTGAGTGGCATGCCTTTCCTGTCAACGAAAACGACAAAGTAGTTCACAATACTTTCCATGCTAGATATATCATAGGCGGTTCCCAAACATAAAGTAAAGTTTATTCCTTTTTCCACCAATATTTCACATTCCATGGCTAGCCGTATCCACGGTTGCCTTCCATACCAACACTTTCCAAGGAATTTATTATTTGACAACAAAAAGTAAATTTCCTTTTTCATTTCGGGACTGGGCATCCCTATTACCGCCGTACTCTCGTGCAATGACAAGTGAATAAACACTCATCTTGAGAATAACACATCTAGCATGGAAAAATATTGGACACCCCCTACCGTTTCATGAGCGGTACGAGCACACAAAAAGGAAATTCATTTTGAAAATTAGAGATGGCACATACAAATTTGCTTAAAACGGCATGGAAATACCGCATATAGGTAGGCTAGCAAATAGATTGAGAAGCAACCAACTAAGAAACGAAAATTCTCATAAACGAGCATTGAGCATAACTAACACCAAATAATGCACCATAATTAGGATGTAATTTCATTGCATAACTATTGACTTTCGTACTTGCATAGGGAATCACAAACCTTAACACCAATATTCTTAATAAAGCATAATTACTCACTAACATGACTCACATATTACTATCATCATGTCTCAAAACTATTACAAGGAATCAAGTTTAATTTGTCCAATGATCTTCATGATTTTTTTTATTATATCCCTCTTGAATATCTATCACTTTGGGACTAGTTTCATATATTGCCATTGCTTTTGACAAGCTCAAACAAATTTAAGTGAAGAACATGAGCATAAAAGTTTCATCTCTCAAAATAGTATAAGTGAAGCATGAGAGGATTTCTTCAAAATTTACTAACTCTCAAATTGATCTAAGTGAAGCATGATAGTATTTCTACAAAAAATTCCAAGCACACCGTGCTCAAAAAGATATAAGTGAAGCACTAGAGCAATTCCATAGCTCAATTTTTTTAAGTGAAGCATATATAGCAATTCTAACAAATCATAGCATAATTTTGGCTCTCTCAAATAGGTGTGTCCAGCAAGGATACTAGTGACAAACTAAAAAGCAAAGCAAGAAAATACTCAAATAATACAAGACGCTTCAAGCAAAACTCATGATATGTGACGAATAAAATATAGCTCCAAGTAAAATACCGATGGTCGTTAGAAGAAAGAGGGGATGCCACTCGGGGCATCCCCAAGCTTAGTTGCTTGTTTCTCTTTGGATATATCTTGGGGGTGATGTAGCATCCCCAAGCTTAGGCTCTTTTCACTCCTTATTCCTTCATCCATCGTGATCTCACCCAAAACTTGAAAACTTCAATCACACAAAACTCAACAAAACCTTCGTGAGATCCGTTAGTATAATAAAGCAAATCACTAGTTTAAGTACTGTTGCAAACCCATTCATATTTTATTATTGCATTATACCTACTGTATGTTAACTTTACGATGGCTCATACCCTTCAATACAAACCATAGATTCATCAAAACAAGCACACAATGCAACGAAAACAGAATCTGTCTTAAACAGAATAGTATGTAGTAATCTGTACTCTAACCATAATTCCGTAACTCTAAACATTCTGAAAAATTAGGAAGACGTAAAGAATTTGTGTAGAAAAACTGTGTTAAAATTTCAGCTCATTATCACGTTCCAGTAAAAAATGAAAATTCGCACACTGGAGGCAAAGTTTCTGTTTCAGATTCATCGTTGTTTCTACTCATCTTATGAATCATCCTAAAGGCTTTACTTGGAAAAACACTAAATAAAACATAAAAACACAATCATACCAGAGGCATAATTGTGTCAACACTCAAAAACAGAAAGAAAAAAGAAGAAAATAAATTTATTCATTGGGTTGCCTCCCAACAAGCGCTCTCGTTTTACGCCCCTAGCTGGGCATAAGGCATAGATTCAAGTATTGTCATCTTTGGTTTTTGCTCCATAGGATGCTCTTGTTATTGATTCATATGGTAGCTTAATTCTTGTTCTAGGGAAGTCTTCCATACCCTTTCTTAGTGGAAACTGAAATCTAATATTGCCTTCTTTCATATCAATCACGACACCTATAGTGCGTAGAAACGGTCTACCAAGTATAATGGGACAAGACGGATTGCAATCAGTATCAAGAACAATAAAATATATGGCCACATAGTTCCTATTTGCAAGAATAAGAACATCATTAATTCTTCCCAAAGGCTTTTTAATAGCAGAATCCGCCAAGTGCAAATTAAGAGAACATTCTTCAATATTGGTGAGACCAAGCACATCACATAAAGATTTCAGAATCGTGGAAACACTAGCACCCAAATCACATAAAGCAAAGCACTCATAATTTATAATCTTGACATTAATGGTAGGTTCCTACTCATCATGTAATTTTCTAGGAATAGAAATCTCTAACTCCAACTTTTCTTCAAAATATTTCATCATGGCATCAACGATATGTTTAGTAAAAGCTTTATTTTGTTCATAAGCATGGGGTGAATTCAACATGGATTGCAGCAAATAAATACAATCAATCAAAGATCAACTATCATAATTAAAGTCTTTGCAATCCAAAATAGTAGGCACATCACTAGTTAAAGTTTTGAGCTCTTCAAACCCACTTTCATCAATTTTTTCATCAAGATTTTCACCCTCCAAATCATTGGGACGCCTTCTAGCTAAAGTTGACTCTAGTTCAGTCCCTTCATTATCAATTTTAATATTACTAAACAAGGAATCAATGGGAGAAACACCAATCACTTTAAGATCTTCATCATTTTTCTGAAAGTAATCACTAGAAAACGCTTTTTCTAAAAATTCTCTTTTAGCTCTAAGCATAGCGGTTATTTTCTTACTTTCATCCATAGAGACATATAAATATTTAATTGATTCATCAATCTTAGGTGCAAAAGCTTTCAACTTGAGATTTTCCACATCATGAGAAATTCTATCAATGCTTCTAGACATATCGTCAATCTTATTCAACTTTTCTTCTATCGTAGTATTGAAAGCTTTTTGCGCATTGATAAATTCTTTAATATTATTCTCAAGAACACATGGGTTCCTATTATTATAAAATGAATTACCATAGGAATTACCATAATTATTAGAGGAATTTCCAGGAAAAGGCCAAGGATTAAAATTACCTCTATAAGCATTGTTATTGAAATTGTTTCGCGAGACGAAATTCACATCTACTGAATCACTATTCTTCTCAATCAAAGTAGACAAAGGCACATCATTAAGATCAATAGGAGCATTTTTACTAGCAACCAACTTTATTAAAGCATCAACTTTTTCACTCAAGGTACTAATTTCTTCAACCGAATTAACCTTTTTGCTAGTAGGTGCTCTTTCAGTATGCCACTGTGAATAATTTGCCATAATATTATTTAGAAATTTAGTAGCTTCACCCAGAGTAATTTCCATAAAAGTACCACCCGCGGCGGAATCTAAAAGATTTCTACAGACAAAATTCAATCCCACATAAAAAAATTGTATGATCATCCAAAGATTTAAACCATGAGTAGGACAATTTCTTAGCATCAATTTCATTCTTTTCCAAGATTGTGCAACATGTTCATGCTCAAGTTGCTTAAAATTCATGATTTGTGTCCCAAGGGAAATAATTTTCGCGGGCGGAAAATACTTAGTGATAAAAGCATCCTTGCACTTATTCCAAGAATCGATACTATTGCGAGGCAAAGAAGAAAACCAAATTTTTGCACGATCCCGCAAGGAGAAAGGAAATAATTTCAACTTCACTATATCATTGTCCACATCTTTTTTCTTTTGCATATCACACAATTCTACGAATGTGTTTAGATGGGACGCGGCATCCTCATTAGGAGTACCGGCAAATTGATCTTTCATGACAAGATTCAACAAAGCGACATTAATATCACAAGACTCCGCACTAGTGGCGGGAGGAGCAATCGGAGTACTAATAAAACCATTATTATTAGTATTGGAAAAATCACAGAATTTGGTGTTTTCTTGAGTCATCGTGACTACACAAACAAGATTGCAAGCAAGCAAGAGATCTGACGAGAAAAGGGCAAACGAAAAAGAGGGCGAATAAAACGACAAATTTGGTGAAGTGGGGGGGGGAGGAAAACGAGAGGCAAATGGCAAATAATGTAATTGCAAGGAGATGAGATTTGTGATTAGGAACCTGGTAGATGTCGATGGTGTCTCCTCGGCGCCAGAGATTGTCACGTAGAAGAGACCGCTTCCTCCCCGGCAACGGCGCCAGAAATTCCTTTGACGTGGCTTGAGACTGCGTCGGTATTTCCCTAAAGAGGAAGGGATGATGCAGCACAGCGACAGTGAGTATTTCCCTCAGTTATGAAACCAAGGTATCGAACCAGTAGGAGGATCACCAATACCACGTAAACAGCACCTGCACACAAAGAACAAATACTTGCAACTCGACGCGAAAGAGAGGTTGTCAATCTCTCTATGATAAAAAGATAGATTAGGATAAGATAGATTGGATAGATAGATCTCTCAAGAACGCTAAATAAAAGAGGCAAATAAAAAGTGCGGTAAGGTATTTTTGGGTTTTTGGAATAATAGATCTGAAAACAAAAACGGCAAAAAGATAGATCGGAAAGCAATATGTTGGAAAAGTAGACCCGGGGGCCGTAGGTTTCACTAGTGGCTTCTCTCATGAGTATAGCACACGGTGAGTGAACAAATTACTGTTGGGCAATTGATAGAAGATCAAATAATCATGATGATATCCAAGGCGATGATCATTATATAGGCATGACGTCCAAGATTAGTAGACCGAAACGATTCTGCATCCACTACTATAACTCCACACATCGACCGCTATCCAGCATGCATCTAGTGTATTAAGTTCATGGAAAAATGGAGTAATGCAATAAGAATGGTGACATGATATAGACAAGATCTATCCATGTAGGAATAGACCCCATCTTGTTATCCTTAATAGCAACGATACATGCGTGCCTCGCTGCCCCTTCTGTCACTAGGAGAGGACACCGCAAGATCGAACCCATCACAAAGCACCTCTTCCCATGGCAAGAAAAATTGATCTAGTTGGCCTAACTAAACCAAAGATTCGAAGAAGAAATACGAGGCTATAAGTAATCATGCATATAAGAGATCAAAGAAGACTCAAATAATATTCATGTATGGAAACTGATCATGAACCCAAAATTCATCGGATCCCAACAAACACACCGCAAAAAGTTTACACCAAATAGATCTCCAAGAGACCATTGTATTGAGAATCAAAAGAGAGAAAGGAAGCCATCTAGCTACTGCCTATGAACCCGTAGGTCTATGGTGGACTACTCACGCATCATCGGAGAGGCACCAATGAGGATGATGAACCCCTCCGTGATGGTGTTAGATTGGATCTCGCGGTTCTGGAAGTTGCGGTGGCTGGATGTGTTTTTCGTCAACTCCTTTAGGGTTTATGGAATATTTTGGAATTTATAGGCATCCGAGGCGGTGGAGAGGCGTCCTGAGGAGGGCACAACCCACCAGGCGGCGCCAGGGGCCTCTGGCGCTCCCTGGTGGGTTGTGGTCTCCTTGACCCTCCCCTCTGGTACTTCTTTGGTCCACTGGATGTCTCCTGGCCCAAAAAAATCTCCAAAAAGTTTCGCGGTGTTTGGGCTTCGTTTGGTACGGATATTCTGCAAAGTAAAAAACAAGCAAAAACAGCAACTAGCACTTTGGCACTATGTCAATAGGTTAGTCCCAAAAAATGATATAAAGTTGCTATAAAATGATTGTAAAACATCCAAGATTGATAATATAACAGAATGGAATAAGCAAAAATTATAGATACATTGGCAACGTATCAGTGAGCGAAGTCATAGGCGCGGCAATGGTTGCGGTAGTCGGTGCTTCTCCGTTTTTTTCATGTAATTACCTCGGGATTGTTTTTGTTGTGGTTAAGTCGAAGTTGCGACAAGGGGGCCCATGCGGTGATGGTGACAAGTAGGGGGTGGTCTGTTCGGTGGTCTTCAATGCGGGTAGCTGAGTCTGGCATGGGTCTTCTTCTGTATCCATACGACCTCTCCGGTGAGGGTTGGGTTGACGTCCATCTTCAACAAAGTTGGAGTCGCTTGCTTTGATATTAGCAAGCGCGATGACGCCTAATACATCTCCAACGTATCTATATTTTTTGATTGTTCCATGTTGTTATATTATCATTCTTGGATGTTTTACAATCATTTTATAGCAACTTTATATCATTTTTTGGGACTAACCTATTGACATAGTGCCAAGTGCCAGCTGCTGTTTTTTCTTGTTTTTTACTTCGCAGAATATCAGTATCAAACGGAGTCCAATCGCGATGAAACTTTTTGGACCAGATGAAAGCCAGTGGGCCAAAAAAGTACCTGGGAGGGGGCCCAGGCGACCCACAAGACACCAGGGTGCGCTAGAGGCCCCTGACGTGCCCTGGAGGGTTGTGGTCGCCTCGGGAATCCCCTCCACCGCCTCTAAGCTCTATAAATACCCAAATATTCCAGAAACCCTAGAGGAGTCGACGAAAAATGCTTCCAGACGCCGCAAGTTCCAGAACCGCGAGTTCCAATCTAACACCATCACGGAGGGGTTCATCATCCTCATTGGTTCCTCTCCGATGATGCGTGAGTAGTCCACCATAGACCTACGGGTCCGTAGGCAGTAGCTAGATGGCTTTCTCTCTCTCTCTCTCTCTTTCGATTCTCAATACAATGGTCTCTTGGAGATCTATTTGATGTAATGACTTTTTGCGGTGTGTTTGTTGGGATCCGATGAATTTTGAGTTCATGATCAGTTTCTATCCATGAATATTATCTGAGTCTTCTTTTGATCTCTTATATGCATGATTACTTATAGCCTCGTATTTCTTCGTCGAATATTTGGTTTAGTTAGGCCAACTAGATCGATTTTTCTTGCCATGGGAAGAGGTGCTTTGTGATGGGTTCGATCTTGCAGTGTCCTCTCCCAGTGATAGAAGGGGCAGCGAGGCACGCATGTATCGTTGCTATTAAGGATAACAAGATGGGGTCTATTCCTACATGAATAGATCTTGTCTACATCATGTCATCATTCTTATTGCATTACTCCGTTTCTCCATGAACTTAATACACTGGATGCATGCTGGATAGCGGTAGATGTGTGGAGTAATAGTAGTAGATGCAGAATCGTTTCGGTCTACTAATCGTGGATGTGATGCCTATATAACGATCATCGCCTTGGATATCGTCATGATTATTTGATCTTCTATCAATTGCCCAACAGTAATTTGTTCACCCACCGTGTGCTATACTTATGAGAGAAGCCACTAGTGAAACCTACGCCCCCCGGGTCTACTTTTCCAACATATTGCTTTCCGATCTATCTTTTTGCCGCTTTTGTTTTCAAATCTATTATTCCAAAAACCCAAAAATACCTTGCTGCACTTTTTGTTTGCCTCTTTTATTTTGTGTTCTTGCGAGATCTATTTATCTAATCTACTACACCTAATCTATCTTTTTACCGTTGAGAGATTGACAACCTCTCTTACATGTCGGGTTGCAAGTATTTGTTCTTTGTGTGCAGGTACCATTTACATAGCGTTGTGTGGTCCTCCTCCTAGGTTTGATAACCTTGGTTTCATAACTGAGGGAAATACTTATCGTCGCTGTGCTGCATCATCCCTTCCTCTTTGGGGAAATACCGACGCAGTCTCAAGTCACGTCCAAGGAATTGCTGGCGCCGTTGCCCGGGAGGAGGTGCTAAAGTAGTCTCTCTTCAACGTGCCAATCTCTGGCGCCGGGGAGACATCATCAACATCTATCAGGTTCCTAATCACAAATCTCATCTCTTTGCAATTTACATTATTTGCCATTTGCCTCTCGTTTTCCTCTCCCCCACTTCACCAAATTTACCGTTTTATTCACCCTCTTTTTCGTTTGCCTTTTTCTCGTCAGATCTCTTGTTTGCTTGCAATCTTGTTTGCGTAGTCACGATGACTCAAGAAAATACCAAATTGTGTGATTTTTCCAATACCAATAATAATGATTTTATTAGTACTCCGGTTGCTCCTCCCGCCACTAGTGCGGAGTCTTGTGATATTAGTGCCGCTTTGTTGAATCTTGTCATGAAAGATCAATTTTCTGGTACTCCTAATGAGGATGCCGCGTCCCATCTAATCACATTCGTAGAATTGTGTGATATGCAAAAGAAAAAAGATGTGGACAATGATATAGTTAAGTTGAAATTATTCCCTTTCCCCTTGCGGGATCGTGCAAAAATTTGGTTTTCTTCTTTGCCTCGCAATAGTACCGATTCTTGGAATAAGTGCAAGGATGCTTTTATCACTATGTATTTTCCGCCCGCGAAAATTATTTCCCTTAGAACACAAATCATGAATTTTAAGCAACTTGAGCATGAACATGTTGCACAATCTTGGGAAAGAATGAGATCGATGCTAAGAAATTGTCCTACTCATGGTTTAAATCTTTGGATGATCATACAAAACTTTTATGCGGGATTGAATTTTGTCTCTAGAAATATTTTAGATTCCGCTGCGGGTGGTACTTTTATGGAAATTACTTTGGGTGAAGCTACTAAATTGCTAGATAATATTATGGCAAATTATTCCCAATGGCATACTGAAAGAGCACCTACTAGTAAAAAAGTTAATTCGGTTGAAGAAATTACTACTTTGAGTGAAAAAGTTGATGCTCTTATGAAGTTGGTTGCTAGTAAAAATGCACCTATCGATCTTAATGAGGTGCCTTTGTCTACTTTGATTGAGCAAAATAATGATTCCGTAGATGTGAACTTCGTCCCGCGAAACAATTTTAATAACAATGCTTATAGAGGTAATTTTAATCCTAGACCTTTTCATGGAAATTCCTCTTATAATTATGGAAATTCCTATGGTAATTCTTGTTACAATAATACTAGGAAACCCTCTGATCTTGAAAGTAATATTAAAGAATTTATCAATGCTCAAAAGGTTTTCAATACTACGATAGAAGAAAAGTTGAATAAGATTGATGATATGTCTAGAAGCATTGATAGGATTTCCCATGATGTTGAAAATCTCAAGTTGAAAGCTTTTGCACCTAAGATTGATGAATCAATTAAATATTTATATGTTTCTATGGATGAAAGTAAGAAAAGAACCGCAATGCTTAGAGCTAAAAGAGAATTTTTAGAAAAAGTGTTTTCTAGTGATTGCTTTCATAAAAATGATGAAGATCTTAAAGTGATTGGTGCTTCTTCTTTTGATTCCTTTTTAGTAATATTAAAATTGATGATAAAGGGACTCAACTAGAGTCAACTTTAGCTAGAAGGCATCCCAATAATTTGGAGGGTGAAAATCTTGATGAAAAATTTGATGAAAGTGGGTTTGAAGAGGTCAAAATGTTAACTAGTGATGTGCCCACTATTTTGGATTGCAAAGATTTTAATTATGATAGTTGCTCTTTTATTGAATGTATTTTTTTTGCTGCAATCCATGTTAAATTCACCCCATGCTTATGAACACAATAAAGCTTTTACTAAACATATTGTTTATGCCATGATGAAATCTTTTGAAGAAAAGTTGGAGTTAGAGATTTCAATTCCTAGAAAATTACATGACGAGTGGGAACCTACCATTAAGGTCAAGATTAAAAATTATGAGTGCTTTGCTTTATGTGATTTGGGTGCTAGTGTTTCCACAATTCCCAAATCTCTATGTGATGTGCTTGGTCTTACCAATATTGAAGAATGTTCTCTTAATTTGCACTTGGCGGATTCTTCTATTAAAAAGCCTTTGGTAAGAACTAATGATGTTCTTATTCTTGCAAATAGGAACTATGTGCCCATAGATTTTATTGTTCTTGATATTGATTGCAATTCGTCTTGTCCCATTATACTTGGTAGACCGTTTTTACGCACTATAGCTGACGTGATTGATATGAAAAAAGGCAATATTAAATTTCAATTTCCACTAAGGATATGGAACACTTCCCTAGAACAAGAATTAATACACCATATGAATCAATCATGAGAGCATCCTATGGAGCAAAAACTAAAGATGAGAATACTTGAATCTATGCATTATGCCTAGCTAGGGGCGTAAAACGATAGCGCTTGTTGGGAGGCAACCCAATGAATAAATTTATTTTCACCTTTTTCTTTATGTTCTTGAGTGTTGACACAGTTATGATACTGTTATGATTGTGTTTTTTATGTTTTGATTAGTGTTTGTGCCAAGTAAAGCCTTTAGGATGATTCACAAGATGAGTAGAAACAATGCTGAATCTGAAACATAAACTTTGACTCCAGTGCAGGAATTTTCATTTTTTACTGGAGCGTGCTAATGAACTGAAATCTTAACACAGTATTTCTATACAAATTCTTTACATTTTCCTAATTTTTCAGAATTTTTAGAGTTATAGAAGTATTGTTAGAGTACATATTACTATAGACTGTTCTGTTTTAGACAAATTCTGTTTACGTTGCATTGTGTGCTTGTTTTGATGAATCTATGGTTTTTATTGAAGGGTATAAGCCATGGTAAAGTTAGAATACAGTATATATAATGCAATAATAAAATATAAATGAGTTTGCAACAGAACTTAGAGTGGTGATTTGCTTTATTATACTAACGGATCTCACGAAGGTTTTGGTGAGTTTTTTCAAGTTTTGGGTGAGATCATGATGGATGAAGGAATAAGGAGTGAAAAGAACCTAAGCTTGGGGATGCTACAGAACCCCCAAGATATTATCCAAAGATAAACAAGCAACTAAGCAAGGGGATGCCCCGAGTGGCATCCCCTCTTTCTTCTAACGACCATCGGTATTTTACTTGGAGCTATATTTTTATTCGTCACATATCATGAGTTTTGCTTGGAGGGTCTTGTATTATTTAAGTCTTTGCTTGATTTGTTTTTATTTTGTCACAAGTATCCTTGCTGGACACACCTATTTGAGATAGCCAAAATTATGCTATGATTTGTTAGAATTGCTCTATATGCTTCACTTAAATTTTTTGAGCTATGTAATTGCTCTAGTGCTTCACTTATATCTTTTTGAGTACGGTGTGCTTTAGATTTTTGAAGAAATACTCTCATGCTTCACTTAGATTAATTTGAGAGTTAGCAAATTTTGAAGAAATACTCTCATGCTTCACTTCTATTATTTTGAGAGATAAAAATTTTATGCTCATGGTCTTCACTTAAATTTATTTGAGCTTGTCGAAAGCAATGGCAATATATGAATCTAGTCCCAAAGTGATAGATATTCAAGAGGGATATAATAAAAACTTTCATGAAGATCATTGGACAAATTAAACTTGATTCCTTGTAATAGTTTTGAGACATGATGATAATAATATGTGAGTCATGTTGGTGAGTAATTATGCTTTAGTAAGAATATTGGTGTTAAGGTTTGTGATTCCCTATGCAAGCACGAAAGTCAATAGTTATGCAATGAAATTACATCCTACTTACAGTGCATTATTCGGTGTTAGTTATGCTCAATGCTCGTTTATGTGAATTTTCGTTTCTTGGTTGGTTGCTTCTCAATATATTTGCTAGCCTCCACTTGTACTAAGTAGAAATACTAGTTGTGCATCCAAAATCCTTAAACCCAGTTTTGCCTTATAAGTCCACCATACCTACCTATATGCGGTATTTCCATGCCGTTCTAAGCAAATTTGTATGTGCGATCTCTAATTTTCAAAATGAATTTCCTTTTTGTGTGCTCTTACCACTCATGAAATGGTAGGGGGTGTCAATATTTTTCCATGCTAGATGTGTTATTCTCAAGATGAGTGTTTATTCACTTGTCATTGCACGAGAGTACGGCGGTAATAGGGATGCCTAGTCCCGAAATGAAAAGAAATTTACTTTATGTTGTCAAATAATAAATTCCTTGGAAAGTGTTGGTATGGAAGGCAACCGTGGATACGACTAGCCATGGATTGTGAAAGAATGGTTGAAAAAGTAATAAACTTTATTTTATGTTTGCGAACCGCCTATGATGTATCTAGCATGGAAAGTATTGAGAACTACTTTGTAGTTTTCGTTGACAGGGAAAGCATGCCACCCAAAATATTTCTCTCTCTCAATTTAAGCTTTGAGCTCTGGCACCTCTACAAATCCCTACTTCCCTCTACGAAGGGCCTATCTATTTACTTTATGCAATTTTTATTTTTAATTTGAGTCTCCATCTTCTCTTATAAAGCACCAACTAGGGTGTAGTTAATATTTGAGTGTGTTTCATGAATGGATCAATGATTGAGCATGATGGGCTAGGGATAACTTTCTTTAGTGTTGATATTTTGAAAGACATGGTTGCTTGTTGGCATGCTTGAGTATTAAAGTATTCATGACAAAACTAGACTATTGCTTTGAACCATCTAAAAGTCCAAATGTCCATGCTACAAAAGAAAAGAATATGTGATGAACATGTTAGGTAGCATTCCATATCAAAAATTCTATTTTTATCATTTACCTACTCGAGGACGAGTAGGAATTAAGCTTGGGGATGCTGATACGTCTCCAACGTATCTATATTTTTTGATTGTTCCATGCTGTTATATTACCATTCTTGGATGTTTTACAGTCATTTTATAGCAACTTTATATCATTTTTTTGGGACTAACCTATTGACATAGTGCCAAGTGTCAGTTGCTGTTTTTTGCTTGTTTTTTACTTCACAAAATATCAGTACCAATCGGAGTCCAATCGCGATGAAAGTTTTTGAAGATTTTTTTGGACCAGAAGAAAGCTAGTGGGCCAAAGAAGTACCCGGGAGGGGGCCCAGGCGGCCCACAAGACACCAGGGCGCGCCAGAGGCCCCCGGCGCGCCCTGGTGGGTTGTGGTTGCCTCGGGAGTCTCCTCCACCCCATCTGAGCTCTATAAATAACCAAATATTTCAGAAACCCTAGAGGAATCGACGAAAAACACTTCCAGCCACCGCAAGTACCCGAACCGCGAGATCCAATCTAACACCATCACGGAGGGGTTCATCATCCTCATTGGTGCCTCTCCGATGATGCGTGAGTAGTCCACCATAGACCTACGGGTCCGTAGGCAGTAGCTAGATGGCTTTCTCTCTCTCTTTTGATTCTCAATACAATGTTCTCTTGGAGATCTATTTGATGTAATGACTTTTTGCGGTGTGTTTGTTGGGATCCGATGAATTTTCAGTTCATGATCAGTTTCAATCCATGAATATTATTTGAGTCTTCTTTTGATCTCTTATATGCATGATTACTTATAGCCTCGTATTTCTTCTTTGAATCTTTGGTTTAGTTAGGCCAACTAGATCGAATTTTCTTGCGATGGGAAGAGGTGCTTTGTGATGGGTTTGATCTTGCGGTGTGATACGTCTCCAACGTATCTATAATTTTTGCTTGTTCCATGTTGTTATATTATCATTCTTGGATGTTTCACAATCACTTTATAGCAACTTTGTATCATTTTTTGGGACTAACCTATTGACATAGTGCCAGTTGCTATTTTTGCTTGTTTTTTACTTCGCAGAATATCAGTACCAAACGGAGTCCAATTGCGATGAAACTTTTTGGAGATTTTTTCTGGACCAGAAGACACCCAGTGGGCCAAAGAAGTGGCAGAAAGGTGGGCCGTGGAGGCCACAACCCACCAGGGGCGCCAGGGGCCCCCCGCCGCGCCCTGATGGGTTGTGCCCTCCACGGGACCCCCTCCACCGCCTCTGATGCCTATAAATACCCAAATATTCAGAAAACCCTAGAGGAGTCGACGAAAAACACATCCAGCCGCCGCAAGTTCCAGAAGCCTCAAGATCCAATCTAACACCATCACAGAGGGGTTCATCTTCTTCATAGGTGCCTCTCCGATGATGCGTGAGTAGTCCACCATAGACCTACGGGTCCGTACGCAGTAGCTAGAAGGCTTCCTCTCTCTCTTTTGATTCTCAATACAATGGTCTCTTGGAGATCTATTTGATGTAAACTTTTGCAGTGTGTTTGTTGGGATCCGATGAATTTTGAGTTCATGATCAGTTTCTATCCATGAATATTATTTGAGTCTTCTTTGATCTCTTATATGCATGATTACTTATAGCCTCGTATTTCTTCTTCGAATCTTTGGTTTAGTTAGGCCGACTAGATCGATTTTTCTTGCCATGGGAAGAGGTGCTTTGTGATGGGTTCGATCTTGCGGTGTCCTTTCCCAGTGACAGAAGGGGCAGCAAGGCACGCATGTATCGTTGCCATTAAGGATAACAAGATGGGGTCTATTCCTACATGAATAGATCTTGTCTACATCATGTCATCGTTCTTATTGCATTACTCCGTTTTTCCATGAACTTAATACACTAGATGCATGCTGGATAGCGGTCGATGTGTGGAGTAATAGTGGTAGATGCAGGCAGGAGTCGGTCTACTTATCTTGGACGTGATGCCTATATAATGGATATTGCCTTGCATATCGTCATGATTATTTGATCTTCTATCAATTGCCCAACAGTAATTTCTTCACCCACCGTGTGCTCTACTCATGAGAGAATCCACTAGTGAAACCTACGGCCCCCGGGTCTAATTTTCCAACATATTGCTTTCCGATCTATCTTTTTGCTTCCTTGTTTTCAGATCTATTATACCAAAAACCCAAAAATATATTGCTGCACTTTTTGTTTGCCCTTTTTATTTTGAGTTCTTGAGAGATATATCTCTCCTATCTATCATTACCTAATCTATCTTTTTACCGTAGAGAGATTGACAACCTCTCTTTCGCGTCGGGTTGCAAGTATTTGTTATTTGTGTGCAGGTGCTGCTTATTAGGTGGTGGTGATCCTCCTACTGTTTCGATACCTTGGTTTCATAACTGAGGGAAATGCTTTCCATTGATGTGCTGCATCATCCCTTCCTCTTTGGGGAAATACCGACGCAGTCTCAAGCCACGTCAAAGGAAATTTCTGGCGCCGTTGCCGGGGAGGAAGCGGTCTCTTCTACGTGCCAATCTCTGGCGCCGAGGAGACACCATCATCATCTACCAGGTTCCTAATCACAAATCTCATCTCCTCGCAATTACATTATTTGCCATTTGCCTCTCGTTTTCCTCTCCCCCACTTCACCAATTTACCGTTTTATTCGCCCTCTTTTTCATTTGCCTTTTTCTCGTCAGATCTCTTGCCTTGTCATTATGGCTAGTTCTTCCTTTATTGCGTGTACTCCCGATAATGAGGTTCTTAATTTTAAGCAAAGGGGAGGGGAGAACCTAAAAGATGCTTGGTATAGGATTTGCAATGCTCATAATAGTTCTATCCATAAGCAATCTACCGTTGTTCTTCTTCACAGCCTTTATGTGGGTATCACCACTTGGTATAGATTCGTCCTTGATACGATTACCGGTGGAAATTTCTTGATGTGTCCATCTTTGGATGCTTTTAATGCTTTGGGAAGTTTAGTGGGATCACCACCTCTTATTATCAATTAAACAACTTTAACTCTTGAACATGTTATGAAGAGATTATATGCTATTGAAAAGAATATGATTACCAAAGTCCATCTTGAAGATTTGGATAAGAAAATGCATAATCTTGCTAATAAAATTGGGGCTAAGGCGGGAGATGCCTTTAAATTGCTAAAGCAAAAGAAACCGTAGTTAATGAAAGGGTAGAAGAGAATCCTTACCGGATTGATAAGTTGGAAGAGATTTTTATTAACTTGGGTTCGGCTTTTTCTTCTGTCAAAACTATTGAAAAAACTCCCATAAAAATTTGCAAAACCTCGCCAATCACTAAGAACAAAGTTGCTACATCTAATGGCCACAAGGGAGATCTTAAAATGATTAGTATTCATCCCGACTTTGTTGAAATAGTAAGAGACCCTATTTATAAAAATGAATTCTTTGGTATTTTTCCTAGAAGTGTTGTCATTGAGAGCATGCATTCTAAATCCGTGAAACATTCTAGATGTGTGATTGAAGAGTTGAAAACCAAAGATGATAATACTTGAAACTATGCGTTATGCCTAGCAAGGGGTGTAAAACGATAGCGCTTGTTGGGAGGCAACCCAATGAATAAATTTATTTTTGCTTTTTCCTTTCTGTTTTTTAGTGTTGACACAATTATGCCTCTGTTATGATTGTGTTTTTATGGTTTATTTAGTGTTTGTGCCCAGTAGAGCCTTTAGGATGATTCATAAGATGAGTAGAAGCGATGCTGAATCTGAAACAGAAACTTTGCGTCCAGTGTTCAAATTTACATTTTTTACTGGAACGTGATCTTGAGCTGAAATTTTAACACAGTGTTTCTATACAAATTCTTTACGTTGTCCTAATGTTTCAAAAAATTTAGATTTACAGAAGTATTGTTAGAGTACAAATTACTACACACTGTTCTGTTTAAGACAGATTCTGTTTTCGTTGCATTGTGTGCTTGTTTTGATGAATATATGGGTTATATTGAAGGGTATGAGCCACGGTAAAGTTAAAATACAGTAGTTATAATGCATTAACAAAATATGAATGGGTTTGCAACAGTACCTAAAGTAGTGATTTGCTTTATTATACTAACGGATCTCACGAAGATTTTGTTGAGTTTTGTGTGATTGAAGTTTTCAAGTTTTGGGTGAGATCACGATGGATGAAGGAATAAGGAGTGAAAAGAGCCTAAGCTTGGGGATGCTACAGCACCCCCAAGATATATCCAAAGAGAAACAATCAACTAAGCTTGGGGATGCCCCCGAGTGGCATCCCCTCTTTCTTCTAACGACCATCGGTATTTTACTTGGAACTATATTTTTATTCGTCACATATCATGAGTTTTGCTTGGAGCGTCTTGTATCATTTGAGTCTTTGCTTGCTTTGCTTGTTAGTTTGTCACTTGTATCCTTGCTGGACACACCTATTTGGGAGAGCCAAAATTATGCTATGATTTGTTAGAATTGCTCTCTATGCTTCACTTAAAAAAATTTGAGCTATAGAATTGCTCTAGTGCTTCACTTATATCTTTTTGAGCACGGTGTGCTTGGAAATTTTTGTGGAAATACTCTCATGCTTTACTTAGATTAATTTGAGAGTTAGTAAATTTTGAACAAACCCTCTCATGCTTCACTTATACCTTTTTGAGAGATAAAAACTTTATGCTCATGTGCTTCACTTAAATTTGTTTGAGCTTGTCAAAAGCAATGGCAATATATGAAACTAGTCCCAAAGTGATAGATATCCAAGGAGGATATAATAAAAACTTTCATGAAGATCATTGGATAAATTAAATTTGATTCCTTGTAATAGTTTTGAGACATGATGATAGTAATATGTGAGTCATGTTTGTGAGTAATTATGCTTTAGTAGGAATATTGGTGTCAAGGTTTGTGATTCCCTATGTGTCACGCCCAAGATGCGATCCTATCCTTATTTTGGCACGAGGGCCTCGACAAGGATAGAAGCGCATCTCGTCGTTTCGCAAGAATGGATATCATTACAAGTACATGTAAAGAAGAGATGAGTATATGGAATTGGCTTACACTCGCCACAAGCTACATCTATATCACATCAATACAACAACATATCCAAACATCATACAGAAGAGCAGGGTCCGACTACGGACGAAAACAAACGATAAAATGACATCCATCCTTGCTATCCCAGGCTGCCGCCTGGAACCCATCCTAGATCGAAGGAGAAGAAGAAGGAGAACTCCAAATCAAACAAACATCGCGCTCACGTCAAAGCATCGAATTACCTGTACCTGCAACTGTTGTTGTAGTAATCTGTGAGCCACGGGGACTCAGCAATCTCATTTCCAAGGGTATCAAGACTATTAAAGCTTAATGGGTGAGGTAAGGTTAAGTGGTGAGGCTGCAGCAAGCACTAAGCATTTATTTGAGTGGCTAACTTACGAGTACAAGAATAAAGGGGGATGATTGTCGAATAAGCGGACGTGAACTAGTAATGATCACTAAGTGATCCTGAACACCTACTTACGGTCAAACATAACCCCACCGTGTTCTCTCTCGGATCAGAAATTCACGAGAAGAGACAGTCATGGTTACGCACACGGTTGTTGTATTTTATTTGAGTTTACTTTAAGTTTGCTATGACCGGGTGTTAAACAAAGTTTCCAAGTTGCCACGTAACCGCGGGCACGACTTTCCGAAAGATTTAACCCTGCAGGGGTGCTCCAACTCATCCATCACAAACTAACCACACGCCGTGGGAATAACCTCGACCACGAATCCCGTGATTTCCTAGGAAATTCCATTGGAAAATCTCAACCTCGAGATAGCCCAAAGTATCAGAATTCCTCGCACAAGACGTTCGAGAAATGTAAAACAAGTCCAGCAAGGCCGCCCGGCGTGTCGACGATCCCGATAGGAGTCGCGTATCTCGTTCTCAGGACACGACGGATGAGCGATGGTTACCACGCCAATCACCGAGTTGCCCCGGGTAGCGTTAATAAGCTGCTCTGGGTTGGACCAACACTCATGAGGAGCACTGGCCCGGGTTGTTGATTAAGGATCCTCGGGTTAATTACTCCCTATGCAGGTTTATTAGTTATTAGGCAAATGTAGTACCAATGTTGGGCCTTGCCAGACAAGTTTTATCCTAAAACAAAAATCAAGGGGGTCTCCATAACAACCCCGAGCATGTTAGGAGCGCTCAATTATGGAACATAACACCAGTACACAAGTAACTAGGGCGGCAAGAGTGGAACAAAACACCGAGCAAAAGGCCAAGCCTTCCACCCTTTACCAAGTATATATGTGCATTAAATTAAATAGCAATAATATTGTGATATAACAAAATATCCATGTTGCACATGGAAGAACTTGCACCTGCAACTAGAAACGCTATAAGAAGGGCTGAGCAAGCGGTAACATAGTCAAACAATGTTTTGCTGGGATGTGGAGGGGTTAGAGGCTTTTCATGGCAATTTGGGAGGCTTGACATACGAGTGGTAGGTAGCGAGACAGCGATAGAAATGAGACATCTAGCATGGCAATGATAGTAATGGTATCCAGGGAAATGATCATCGTGCCTGAGATACCGCTTGGAAGAAGATCGAGTCCATGAAGAAGACGAACCAACGTAGTCGAACGAATCCTCACACTCCGAACGTTTTCGGAACTCTATCGAGAAGAAGCAATCCGAAAACAACAATCAACACATGATCAACACCACAACATATGCATGACATGATGCACAACAAGGATGATGCATGTTATGCATGACATGACAAAGCACAACAATCAATTCCTACACATTAAGTGAAGCTCAATATGCATTGAGTTGCATATTGACGAAACTCCACATTTGTATCCTTTAATTCACTCTCGTTTATGTACTCATCAATATTAAATGTTGTTTAACATGGCAAGAGGTGAAACATAAGTAAACTAGACATCTAGGCATATTAAATGAGGCCGGAAACAACATATAGCATTTCCGAAACGACCCCATATGTTAATCTCGAAATTGGTCCAGATCTGAACTAATCATGTTTTATATTTGTTAAACAGCAAAACAAAATGCACCCTGTGATTCTACTCGTCATTCTAGTCGATTTACATATATAGATCATATAAAACGGAGCTACGGCCTAAAAGATATGACCATCACAAGATAATATGCCATGAATGCAAAATGTATGCAAACATCAACCATAAACATTTCAAATCATGAATTAATCAAGATATTATGAAACTACATGAAATTCTAGGCAAGTTTCATATATGGCATGTCCAAAACGGAGCTACGGTTCAACCACAACAACCAACACAAGTTTGGGTATAATCTGCCCAAAAACAGCAGATAGCATATTGCACACATGAAAACAACAAGCTACAAGATTCTAAAATGCACAAACTAAGCATGGGGCAGTAGCATATAACACACACTTCATTTCATCTTCACATATCATACTCAAAAGAGTCATGGATCACATGATAGGAAGCTCACAACATGGCAATAAAATATAACAGATTATGACTTAGTGAAAATAACAGTTTTTAGCATAGCAGATTTTCATGGAGGCATATTGGCAGCAGTAAAACTATATGCTACAGGGAATATTATGGCATGAAAATTAACAGCATGGTAGTAGACATGATGCACTACAATTCACTCCATGGTGGCAAGGTCTAATTATGCCTAGAAACATGGCTAGCATCAACACAACATGGCATTATGAAGAAAACAGATTCTCAGACTTAGTGAAAATTAGAGTAGACATGTGCAGCAGTTTTTTAACAGATTGACATATTGAAGAACAGAATTAATTATGATGCTAAACCTATTCCTGCAAGCTATTGGCACAACATGATAGGCAACAACATGCTTAACAAAAGACTCGTTGGTGGCAACCACAAAAGACTCCTAGATCAATAGCAAATCACATGGAAACACAGCAACAAAATATTCCAGATTCCAGACTTGGAAATATTTATACCCCTCAAAACAGCACATTTTTAAGACATGATGGCAGCAAGAAAACAACATCTAAACATGGATTATCATGGCAAACAAAAAGACCAAGGGCTAGTGCACATGTCAAAGGGCATTTCTCATGTTTGCAACTATTCCAAAATATGCATGGATTAAATCACGCTAAAATAACAAAAGGGCATCACCGAAAAAATAACATGGACGCAAAATTCCTCAAATGACAAAACTAATTGCACAGATGGATTCAATGAATTTTTCTACCCCGAAAACATGTATAACATGCATATGGTACTGTATAAAATGTGCCACAAATAATTATGCAAAAATAGTTGTTTTTCTGCTGAGCGCCAGTTAACTAAATAGCGCACGGGACGTTAAATGAGTAGGCAGCGGGGATTGGCCGGGGAGGCTCACCATGGGCTCTTGGGTCCGACTCGAGGCAGAGGAGGTTGGGCCCGGCGAGGCCGCCTAGGCGCTGGGCCTAGCCCACGCGGTGGAGCGAGCGGTCAACGGTCGAAGGGGATCGACCGCTCGGGTCGTCGTCTCCCTCCCGAGCGGGAGGCCATGGCGGTGCAGGGTCAACGGCGAGGTCCCCCGTCGCGGATCCAGACGGAACCAGCGGGAACGGGGAGATCCGGGCTGGAGGAGGCCGGATCCGGCGGGTCCCGGCGGCGGCGAGGGCCGAGGCGGCCGGCGGTGGAGCTTCGGGGCCATGGCAGCGGGCGAGGTTCTTCCCTAGACAGAGAAGAGAGAGGCGAGGTGAGAGCGGGGAAGAGAGAAACGAGAGGAGAAGGGGCGGCGAGGTCCTCAACTCCGGCGAGGGGCGGCGCTCCGGCGAGGTCCCACGAGCGGAGCTCCGGCGCAGGGATCGGGATCCCTCGATCCAGACCAGGCGCGAGGCTGAGCGGGGCTAGCGGGGCGCGGACGAGCGACAGCGGGCTCGGTCGGGCCCGGGAGGGCCAGAACCGGGCCTCTGCGGGCCTCGGTGGCTGGGGAGCCTGCAGGGGCGACGTGGCGTGCCCCGATTGGCTGCGGTTGGCGGCTGTGGCGGCGCTGGGTGGTGCTAGCGGCGACAAGTGGCGGCGCGCGAGCGGCCGGCACGGAAAACGATGCAAGGCCGGCGGCTGCTGCGAGGTTGAGGCTAGTCTAGGGTTTTTTGGCCAAATTTGGACGTGGGGAACGTCCATTTATAGGCAGGGATGGCCAGGGTTGGGGTTTTGCCCGTTTTTGGACCGTTCGATTTCGATCGGACGGTCCGGAAGCGGAGGGGCTAGCTGGGCTATGGTGGGCTGTGTAGAAGGGGTTGGGTCAAGAAGAGAGGGAGGTTTGCGTCCGTGACAGAGTTTTAGAAAACCGAAAACGTCCGACGAATAAACCGACGACGGCGCCGCTACGGTCGACCGTTCGGGTATCAAACGGACTCTGATTGCGACGAAATTTGACAGGCGGTCTACTTATAATATAACAAGACCGCATGCCAACTTTTAACCCAATCCGAGAATGTTTTTCGCGCACTTTTAAAAACAACATTTTAAACGATGCCACGAGCGCGTGTGTGTGTGGCTGGTCTCAAAACGGTCAACGACAAGAACGGAGAGAGCCGGCGACTACGAACGGATGCGGTTTTTGAAAAATGATGGCAACGGAGTTGCCGATGCTATGCAGATGGTGCGAATGATGCGATGCTGAATGCGACAAACAAACGAATCACACGATGAGAATGGAAAACAACGGGAATCTTCTGGAGCGTCGGTCTCGGGCTGTTACACTATGCAAGTACGAAAGTCAATAGTTATGCAATGAAATTACATCCTACTTATGGTGCATTATTCGGTGTTAGTTATGGTCAATGCTCACTTATGTGAATTTCCGTTTCTTGGTTTGGTTGCTTCTCAATCTATTTGCTAGCCTCCATTTGTACTAAGTAGAAATAATACTTGTGCATCCAAAATCCTTAAATCCAGTTTTGCCTTATGAGTCCACCATACCTACCTATATGCGGTATTTCCGTGCCGTTCCAAGCAAATTTGTATGTGCCATCTCTAATTTTCAAAATAAACTTCTCTTTTGTGTGCTCATACCGCTCATGAAACGGTGGGGAGTGTCCAATATTTTTCCATGTTAGATGTGTTATTCTCAAAATGAGTTTTTATTCACTTGTCATTGCACGAGAGTGCGGCGGTAATAGGGATGCCCATTCCCGAAATGAAAAAGAAAAATATATTTACTTTATGTTGTAAAATAATAAATTCCTTGGAAAGTGTTGGTATGGAAGGCAACCGTTCATACGGCTCGCCATGGAATGTGAAAGAATGGTGGAAAAAGGAATAAACTTTATTTTCTGTTTGCAAACCGCCTATGATATATCTAGCATGGAAAGTATCGTGAGCTACTTTTTCGTTTTCGTTGACAGGAAAGGCATGCCACCCAAAATATTTTTCTCTCTCAATTTAAAACTTTGAGCTCTGGCACCTCTACAAATCCCTACTTCCCTCCGCGAAGGGCCTATCTATTTACTTTATGCCATTTTTATTTTTTACTTTGAGTCTCCATCTTCTCTTATAAAGCACCAACTAGGGGGCACTTGAGCATTGGGTGAGCTAATATTTGAGTGTGTTTCATGAATGGATCAATGATTGAGCATGATGGGCTAGGGATAACTTTCTTTAGTGTTGATATTTTGAAAGACATGGTTGCTTGTTGGCATGCTTGAGTATTGAAGTCATTATGTTAAAAACTAGATTATTGCTTTGAATCAACTAAAATTCCAAATGTCCATGCTACAAAGAAAAAGAAGATGAGATGAACATGTTAGGCAGCATTCCACATCAAAAAATCTGTTTTTATCATTTACATACTCGAGGACGAGTAGGAATTAAGCTTGGGGATGTTGATACGTCTCCAACCTATCTATAATTTTTGCTTGTTCCATGCTGTTATATTATCATTCTTGGATGTTTTACAATCACTTTATAGCAACTTTGTATCATTTTTTGGGACTAACCTATTGACATAGTGCCAAAGTGCCAGTTGCTATTTTTGCTTGTTTTTTACTTCGCAGAATATCAGTACCAAATGGAGTCCAATCGCGATGGAACATTTTGGAGATTTTTTCTGGACCAGAAGACACCCAGTGGGCCAAAGAAGTGCCAGAAAGGTGGGTCGTGGAGGCCACAACCCACCAGGGCGCGCTAGGGGTCCCCGGCGCGCCCTGATGGGTTGTGCCCTCCACGGAACCCCCCTCACCGCCTCTGACGCCTATAAATACCCAAATATTCAGAAAACCCTAGGGGAGTCGACGAAAAACACATCCAGCCGCCGCAAGTTCCAGAAGCCTCAAGATCCAATCTAACACCATCACGGAGGGGTTCATCTTCTTCATAGGTGCCTCTCCGATAATGCGTGAGTAGTCGACCATAGACCTACGGGTCCGTAGGCAGTAGCTAGATGGCTTCATCTCTCTCTTTTGATTCTCAATACAATGGTCTCTTGGAGATCTATTTGATGTAAACTTTTGCGGTGTGTTTGTTGGGATCCGATGAATTTTGAGTTCATGATCAGTTTCTATCCATGAATATTATTTGAGTCTTCTTTGATCTCGTATATGCATGATTACTTATAGCCTCGTATTTCTTCTTCGAATCTTTGGTTTAGTTAGGCCGACTAGATCGATTTTTCTTGCCATGGGAAGAGGTGCTTTGTGATGGGTTCGATCTTGCGGTGTCCTTTCCCAGTGACAGAAGGGGCAGCAAGGCACGCATGTATCGTTGCCATTAAGGATAACAAGATGGGGTCTATTCCTACATGAATAGACCTTGTCTACATCATGTCATCGTTCTTATTGCATTACTCCGTTTTCCCATGAACTCAATACACTAGATGCATGTTGGATAGCGGTCGATGTGTGGAGTAATAGTGGTAGATGCAGGCAGGAGTCGGTCTACTTATCTTGGACGTGATGCCTATATAATGATCATCGCCTTGGATATCGTCATGATTATTTGATCTTCTGTCAATTGCCCAACAGTAATTTGTTCACCCACCATATGCTATACTCATGAGAGAAGCCACTAGTGAAACCTACGGCTCCCGGGTCTACTTTTCCAACATATTGCTTTCCGATCTCTCTTTTTGCTTCCTTGTTTTCAGATCTACTATACCAAAAACTCAAAAATATATTGCTGCACTTTTTATTTGCCCTTTTTATTTTGAGTTCTTGAGAGATCTATCTCTCCTATCTATCATTACCTAATCTATCTTTTTACCGTAGAGAGATTGACAACCTCTCTTTCGCGTCGGGTTGCAAGTATTTGTTATTTGTGTGCGGGTGCTGCTTATTAGGTGGTGGTGATCCTCCTACTGGTTCGATACCTTGGTTTCATAACTGAGGGAAATACTTACCATCGTTGTGCTGCATCATCCCTTCCTCTTTGGGGAAATACCGACGCAGTCTCAAGCCACGTCACGGTGTCCTCTCCCAGTGACAGAAGGGGCAGCGAGGCACGCATGTATCGTTGCTATTAAGCATAACAAGATGGGGTCTATTCCTACATGAATAGATCTTGTCTACATCATGTCATCGTTCTTATTGCATTACTCCGTTTCTCCATGAACTTAATACACTAGATGCATGCTGGATAGCGGTCGATGTGTGGAGTAATAGTAGTAGATGCAGAATCGTTTCGGTCTACTAATCTTGGACGTGATGCCTATATAATGATCATCGCCTTGGATATCGTCATGATTATTTGATCTTCTATCAATTGCCCAACAGTAATTTGTTCACCCACCGTGTGCTATACTCATGCGAGAAGCCACTAGTGAAATCTACGGCCCCCGGGTCTACTTTTCCAACATATTGCTTTCCGATCTATCTTTTTGCCGCTTTTGTTTTCATATCTATTATTCCAAAACCCAAAAATACCTTGCTGCACTTTTTATTTGCCTCTTTTATTTTGTGTTCTTGCGAGATCTATTTATCCAATCTACTACACCTAATCTATCTTTTTACCGTTGAGAGATTGACAACCTCTCTTACGCGTCGGGTTGCAAGTATTTGTTCTTTGTGTGCAGATACCGTTTACATAGCGTTGTGTGGTCCTCCTCCTAGGTTCGATAACCTTGGTTTCATAACTGAGGGAAATACTTACCGTCGCTGTGCTGCATTATCCCTTCCTCTCTGGGGAAATACCGACGCAGTCTCAAGCCACGTCAACGCCTGTTGGGGAGAAGTAAAGATGATGGTGCGAGAGTGTATCTCAATGAGGCCTTCTTTGTTGAGGTGTGTGGGGCAAGGAGGGGGCATATCATGTGTGTGTCGTTGGTCTATGATAGTTTTAACCCATTTTCCATTAATTAAATGGACAATTCCATTTTATTTTATTAATGGACAACACATATCCTTTGCTTTGTTTAAAAAATACTAGCGACGGTATGCGTTGGCTGGCAGATAAGAGAAAAAGATCGGACGGGTCTCTGACCATTGGATGGAGTTGTGGACGGCCGTCCGGTCTAGCCATGTTATCAGCCATCATTGCAACAAATCTGATGGTGCAGTATTTCTACAACAGAGGTAGTATTGCCAAGGAATAAAAATAAATCACAACAGAGGTGTTGTTGCAAAAAAAGATCGCAACAAAGATCTTGTTGCAATTTTTTTTTATTTTTTTGTTTAAGCTACAATAGGGCCAACGTATTCGTTGGCGGCCGTGTTCGTTGTCTCGGTCATCTTCTCCGACGTCGACACCACCCTCTTTCACCTCGACTATATTGCCTTCATCTGCTCCGCCACCTCGTCACAGTCAGATCCGACGAGCCGCAGCGGCCAAGTGCCTCCTCCGCCCGGCTCGGATTACGGCCGCCTCATGCACACTCAACCGCGATTGCCGGTCCCCGCATGTCTTCTATGCCACCTCGCTGCGGCCAAATCCAACCATCTCCTTAGGGAGCCATCGAGGCACGTTGCAGCTGGAAGACGATGACATCAAGGCATGCGGCTGACGCCTGAGGGGACCACCGAGTTCCGAATCTAAACGGATTGCTTTGCAACAAATCAATTGTTGTGGCAAAAAGGATTGCAGGAGCTATACAGTTGCAAACTTACAGGGAAGAGGGTTGCTCCCGAGCCATCACGATCAAAATTAAATCTGATGACCATGGAGGCGGTCGATGCGTGTGTGGCTGATACGTCTCCAACGTATCTATATATTTTTATTGTTTCATGCTATATTATCAATCTTGGATGCTTTATATGCAATTATATGTTATTTTATACCATTTTTGGGAACTAACCTATTAACCCAGTGCCTAGTGCCAGTTGCTATTTTCTACCTATTTTTGGGTTTCTAGGAAATCAATACCAAACGAAGTCCGAACGCTACGAAACTTTTTGACGATTTTTTTCTGGACAAAAGAGACCCTGAAAGGTTCGGGAGGAGACCGTACACGAAGCGAGGAGACGACACTACAACAGGGTGCCATGTTACCTTGTGGGGCCCTCGTGGCTCTGTCTGGCCTAATTCTACCTCCATAAATTCTCTAAAATCGGGAAACCAACAGAGAGCCATCCGAAACACTTTTTTCACTGCCACAAGTCTCTGTTCCGACGGGAGCCCATGTGGAGACCTTTTCTGGTACTCTGCCGAAGGGGGAATCGATCACGGAGGCCTTTTTCATCAACCTTACTGACGTGGCTTGAGACTGCGTGAGTATTTCCCCAAAGAGGAAGGGATGATGCAGCACAGCGACGGTAAGTATTTCCCTCAGTTATGAAACCAAGGTTATCGAACCAGTAGGAGGATCACCACCACCCAATAAGCAGCACCTGCACACAAACAACAAATACTTGCAACCCGACGCGAAAGAGAGGTTGTCAATCTCTCTACGGTAATAAGATAGATTAGGTAGTGATAGATAGGAGAGAAAGATCTCTCAAGAACACAAAATAAAAAGGGCAAATAAAATATGCAGCAATATATTTTTGGGTTTTTGGTTTTGTAGATCTGAAAACAAAGATGCAAAAAGATAGATCTGAAAGCAATATGTTGGAAAAGTAGACCCGGGGGCCATAGGATTCACTAGTGGCTTCTCTCATGAGTATAGCGCACGGTGGGTGAACAAATTACTGTTGGGCAATTGATAGAAAATCGAATAGTCATGACGATATCCAAGGCGATGATCATTATATAGGCATCACGTCCAAGATAGGTAGACCGACTTCTGCCTGCATCTACCTCTATTACTCCACACATCGACCGCTATCCAGCATGCATCTAGTGTATTAAGTTCATGGAAAAACGGAGTAATGCAATAAGAACGATGACATGATGTAGACAAGATCTATTCATGTAGGAATAGACCCCATCTTGTTATCCTTAATAGCAACGATACATGCGTGTCTTGCTGCCCCTTCTGTCACTGGGAAAGAACACCGCAAGATCAAACCCATCACAAAGCACCTCTTCCCATGGCAAGAAAAATCGATCTAGTCGGCCTAACTAAACCAAAGATTCGAAGAAGAAATACGATGCTATAAGCAATCATGCATATAAGAGATCAAATAAGACTCAAATAATATTCATGGATAGAAACAGATCATGAACTCAAAATTCATCGGATCCCAACAAACACACCGCAAAAGTTTACATCAAATAGATCTTCAAGAGGCCATTGTATTGAGAATCATAAGAGAGAGAGAGGAAGCCATCTAGCTACTGCCTACGGACCCGTAGGTCTATGGTGGACTACTCACGCATGATCGGAGAGGCACCTATGAGGAAGATGAACCCCTCCATGATGGTGTTTAGATTGGATCTCGAGGTTCTGGAACTTGCGGCGGCTAGAATTGTGTTTCGTCGACTCCCCTAGGGTTTTTCAAATATTTGGGAATTTGTAGGCATCAGAGGCTGTGCAGAGGGGCCCCGTGGAGGGCACAACCCATCAGGGCGCGCCGGGGCCCCCTGGCGCGCCCTGGTTGGTTGTGCTCCCCACAGCCCACCTTCCAGGCTCTTCTTTGGCCCACTAGGTGTCTTCTGGTCTAGAAAAAATCTCCAAAAAGTTTCATCGCGATTGGACTCCGTTTGGTACTGATATTCTGCGAAGTAAAAAACAGACAAAAACAACAACTGGCACTTTGGCACTATGTCAATAGGTTAGTCCCAAAAAATGATATAAAATTGCTATAAAATGATTGTAAAACATCCAAGAATGATAATATAACAGCATGGAACAAGCAAAAATTATAGATACATTGGAGACGTATCACTTACTGCCTCCTTGATGATGTGTGAGTAGTCTAGCATAGACCTACGGGTCCATAGCTAGTACCTAGATGGCTTTCTCTCTCTCTTTGATCTTCAATACCATGTTCACCATGATCCTCACTCTGATCTATTCGATGTAATCCTCTTTTGCGATGTGTTTGTTGGGATCCGATGAATTGTGGGTTTATGATCAGATTATTCATTGAAAGTAATTTAGTCTTTTCTGAATCCTATAATACATGATATTTATAGCTTTATATTTCTCTCCGATCTATCGGTTTGGTTTGTCCAACTAGATTGATTTATCTTCAGCGGGACTGGTGCGTTGTAATGGGTTCAATCTTGTGGTGTTCTATATCCCAGTGACAGAAAGGGACAAGACACGTATTTGTATTATTGACATTAAGGAGAAAACGACGGGGTCTGAACATATTGCTTGTCATGCTTTGTCTATATCATGTCACCTTGCGCCAAACATTACTCGGTTTGTCATGAACTTAATACCTAGAAATGCAAGCATAGAGCGCTCTCGAAGTGGAGTAATAGTAGAAGACGCATAATCGTTACGGTCTACTTGTTTATAGACGTGATGCCTATATATATGATCATTGCCGTGAATAACATCTCATAACTATGCGCAATTCTATCAATTTCACAACAATAATTTGTCTAGCCACCGGATGCTACGTTCAAGAGAGAAGCCTCTAGCGAAAACTATGGCCCCCAGGTCTACTTAATCACAAATATTAAAACTTTAAAAATACTTTGCTGCAATTTATTTACTGTTATTTTATTTTACTTTTATATCATCTATCTTTATGAAGGTTTAATCCTTACGAGTAACGAGTTCAAGGGGCTTGATAACCCTCTTTCCCGCGTTGGGTGCAAGCGTTTGGTTTTCTGTGTGTAGGTGTTGTCGAAGGGAGTTTGTTTGGTTCTCCTATTGATTTGATAACGTTGGTTCTCACTGAGGAAAATACGTATCTCTACTCTATTGCATCTCCTCTTCTCTTCGAAAAAAATCCAACGCAGCTCAAAAGTAGCAGTGGGATCCGTCGAGTGATGAGAAGCTTTTCTCCAAACCAAAATAACAAGTGATGGAGTAGAAGTGGATCATTTGCACATAAACAAGGAATGGTATATCAGTCGCTTTCCCTTTTTCCCTTTTGCTTTTCTTAGCACAATACAAACGCAGATTATTATATTTATGTACATACACTTGTCCCTATGAACGCACGAACACACCCTACCCTCATCAGTACATTCGGAATACTGAGCCGGCACATCATCTTAAGATTCACGAAGTCGTCACAGACGCCTTCGAAGTCTACTAGAACGTCTTCTTCTTCTGAACGTACATCATCGAAAGGCCTGAAATAAATTAAAAAAATATGAGCAGCAATATCAAGTTTAAGACTTAAACTCTGATAAGACATGAATATTACTATACTCCTAACCATACAACCACAGGTTGCTTCGCCCTCTTTTACCGTTTTGAAGGGGACACGCCCGCTTGTTCAGCTCCGTGTCAATAGCGAAGGTTATTTCACTGGGAGAAAATGTATTTAAATCCTAGAATACCAGTTTACGGCAAGGAAACCGAATGTTCGGCTGAACTGAAAGATACCTACTTTTGGTGCTGCTATAAAAAGCATAATACGTGATCCGACCGGCACTGCGCTAGCTCTACCGGGACTGGTATTGTTTCTGGTTGTTGTCCCGTTCATTCAATTCATAATTGCCGTGTCAAGATTCGACTCACCTTTGCACTCCTTAAATAATAAATAAAAACTCGAGCGGCCTTACTCCGTGGCAGCTTGCACCGGCCAATGATCAGGCAAAACCCCTCCTGAACCGGTAGCATTTGTTATCGTTTCCCGATCGGCAGTGTTTGTCGCACGCAGCCTGTTGCCACTAACAAATTACGTGAGGCGCCAAGCTACGCAACCAAGTTTGAATCATTCCTGACAAGGATATAAAATGGAAGAAGAACCTCGCAGAAAATAAAAGACGACGATGACATCCTGTCCTTTTCCGGCTGTATCGCATGCATCATGGAGGCACCTTAGTTCTTGCTGCCCGAAAGAGACTATGTATTTCCCTTATTTACTTCTATGAGGGCTTCTTTGATTCGTAGGATTTTAAAAACGCAGGAATAGAAAAAGTATATGGTTAGAGTGTACATGTAAACTCTATAAGATTAGCAAGAAGTGTTTGATGTCATAGAAAAACAAAGGAATTGTAAAAAAAAGTTGGAATGGATGTTAGATTTTTAATGAAACGTAGTACGACAGATTTCATAGAAAAAAATCATATGAATCAAAGGACCAATGTAGAAAAAATTCCTAAGGATCTTAATCCTCCAAAAATCCTATAGAATTCTTTTGAATCAAAGGAGCCCTAAAGAATGTTAAAGTATTCTCCAGGCTTCACAGAAAATAGTGCTCTTCGCGTCGGCTGTTTCACAGTGGCGTGTCGTGGGGTCTCCCGGGGGCTTCTTGTGCCTTCCGATCTGCCCCAATGACGCACATCCAGGCAACCCGCCTCGGAGGTCAATGGCGGTGGACCGCGGGCGCGGATGGAGCAATCGCCATGCAACGGTTTTGGCCGCGCCTGCATGCGGTGTCTCACTCGCTCGCTAGCGCGCACGGTCCAATCGGACCCGCCCGTCGGCGTCTTCTGCCATAGTCGGGCTGGTGTGAACGTGACAAGTGGGATGTGCGTCATGGCCACCCTGCTGGCTCACGACGTGCTCACGTGTTCCTTACCAACGGAGACCAAGCCAACCCGCCTTCTGGGAGTATAGAGGCACTGCGCGCGATCCATTTACCGATGGTGTGTCGCGGGTGCCTCCCTATGAGGGGCTTGACTGGTCGGCTTTATTTGTGTATCAGGATCATTACAATAAGTAATAGACATAACAAAACCATCCTCAAAGTGGCCACACGCTGTGGATTGTGCACGTAGGTACGATGGAGACAATAGGGATTTTGCGTATGTCGGGCAATGCAGATGCTGACCATCCGATTTCGAGTCCACCCACACGGTTGTACCTAGCATGGCCCACCGTCGGGGTGACCTACGATTTCTAGCCAGGTAAACACACAGGGGCAAGCATCGGGTTAATGCATCCAAAACAGGACATAGCAGGCAAGCATAGGCTAAAAAGGACACATAACAAACAAAGTAATCTATCTATACCTACTAATAAAGAAGCTATTGCTTCTGCCCGTCCGTCTAAAAAATACCCCTAG
This sequence comes from Elymus sibiricus, assembly GCA_039707655.1. Taxonomy (NCBI): domain Eukaryota; kingdom Viridiplantae; phylum Streptophyta; class Magnoliopsida; order Poales; family Poaceae; genus Elymus; species Elymus sibiricus. Next base: position 417,007,279 of record CM077675.1, read on the forward strand.
AGTTGCTATACATTACCCACTATGCCATCAATAAGTGAAGGAAACGACTCAGTCTTTTTTTAAAGTCACCGTGGTGCCCAGCTTTTATAAAGAAGGTATCCCATATAAATCACAAACGCATGAGCGGCTTAGTGGCTAAGGCCAAACTCCTCCACCTAGAGAACAGGGGTGATCCCCAGTTCTGCCGATTTTATTTCCCTCCCTTTTTGTCACGCATCTCCTCCCCCCACTCCACTTACGCTTCATGGGCCAACCCGCGGGGCGTGACGCATCTGTTTTTTTTTTCATTTCGCTTTTTTGTCTTTTCTTTTCTTTTCTCATCTCTGTTTTTGTTTTTTCCTTCTTCAAATTAATGCGACATTTCCAAATCAAAAAGTTAAGAGTTTTGAAAAAAATGTTCGAGAAATCATAAAATGTTTGTGAATTCAAAAAATGTGTGAGAAATCATAAAATATTCACAGTTTCAAAAAATATTGGTGACTTTAAAAAACTGTTTGCAAATTATTAAAAAGTCACAATTTGGAAAATAAATGATGGGAAATGAAATCATGTTCATGATTTTGAAAAAATAATCGTGTATTCGAAACATATTCGAAAAAGTGTTCATGAATTCGAAAACTATTCATGCATTTAAAAAAATGTTTGTCTAAACAAAACAAATGTTCGTGAATTTTGAAAAAAATACCAAGTTAAAAAAATGTTTGTTGACTCAAAAAACTGTTCGTCGATTCAAAAGACTTTTATGTCTAGGATTTGAGTAGTTCTTGGAAAGTGTCCATATGTCTAGGCGTTGGAGTAGTTTGTGGTTGATGAGATTTGTTTTTAAAGTTTTAAACATTTCCTTGCGCGATACAATAACAAGTGTGTCGTGCAGTGGCAAGCTCATTGCCTTGAGATTTACCACATCGAATGTTTTGTGATCGCGTGGACATCGTATTCATCATCAGCGAGGGTGGAAAGAGAGTTAAGGTGCGACCTGGTGAGCCACCGTGTTAAAATAGAGGACGCCCACATGTCAGATTATTGAGTCATACTTATTTGACTAGCGTGTAATTTTTTTGTCTCCCGTTGTAACGCACGGGCATGTTTGCTAATACCTACTAATAAAGGAAATATGTATTCTTGGTACGCCTTGCTATTTTGTAGAAAACCCTCTCAAGTTTCTGATAATCAACCCGTACTACATATTAATCGATTTTTTAAAATCCATATCCTTTTAACCCTAACTCTAAATTTAACATGTTATATATGAAATTTGATTTGAAAAATATGTAGAATCTGAATGTGATATTATTTTACTTGTTAACCATTTAAAAATGCTATTTACGATGAAATCTTAATCAATAGAGCATGATCACTCATTCCTTCATACCGGTGCTAATCCGAATTGAAAATGAACATTTCGGCAAAACCAGGATGGGGAACAAAAATAATATCTATAACCACGCATGCACACCTCGTCAAATCTCGCAGAAAAAAAATAGATTTATCATCCTATGCCGAGAGCGAGGTGTCTTAAGATTGACAACATTCGAACGTGTTGTGATGGTGTGAACACTGAGGCAAGCGTCGACGAGAATGAAAAGAAGGATAAATAGAAACATAGATAGAATGCCATGTGTTGAAATAAAGGACATGGACCTATGTTCTCATGGTTATTAAATTAGTGAGTGTTTTTTTGATCCGTTGCAACGCACGGGCTCATTTGCTAGTCATTAAAATAACAAAAGTGCATGTGCCTAGACAATAGTAATTCTAAAAGGTTGATTAATAAAAAACGACATCATTGATCTTTCATCCTAAGACCCCCATGCACAACAAAAGTACCCTTTTGAACTTGAGCTCAAATGAACTCGAATGAATAGTAAAATCGAAAAAATTCAAAATATTCTGATTTTTTTTGCTAAATTTTGACAAATGTTCTAAGTGTTTGTAAATTTTCATCATGAGATCACATTCGTGAAAGGCGTGGCAAAAAAAAAAAACATTGCTCCAAAATGCTTTCGAAATTGCCGGTTCAAGAAAATAGCAGAAAATCTATTTTTTATAATCAAAATATATTCTTGTTTTGTCTAATTGTTTTGCATCAAGATTTGTACCGTATGACTCACTTATGTTCAAAAATATTTGGCCCCTTGCCACACACGGGCACGTTCGTGGAAGGAAATAAAAGAGCCTTCCTCCCGCTATCTTTAATTTAAAAAATCATGGAATTCATGACTTTATTCGACTGTGGAGTTCCTAGAGCACCATTCGAGTTTTTTTTTTTTGACCTTCTTCTAACCCACTGTATTGCTGTGGTAGCAATGAAACGAGAATTGCTGTGGTAGCAATGAAAGGAGAATTGCTGTAAGAAAAAGCAATCAGACGAGAATCTGTAACGCAAACCACGACAACGGCAATGTGACAAATCGTTGCGATTATTGTGGGCAGGAGACAAGGGGAGGACACAGAAAATGTAGGCAACACGACGCAAAGATGATAACCTCCACGATTCTCCAAAAAAAAAAAAAAAAAAAAAAAAAACTCCACGTTGAGCAGTGACTCCTCCAACGCACGACAGCCACTCGGTCTTCTCTTCTCAGCAGGCTGCTTCCGTGGCGATGAACCGCCTGATGACCCGGACGAGCTCGCCGGTGGCCGCCGACGTCGGCTTCACCCCGAAGAACGCGTGCTCCTCGCCGGCGAACACGACGAGCTCGACGTCATCGTTCTCCTCCCCCCGCGCCGCCCTCAGCCGCTCCGCGTACTCCACGTTCTTGTCCCTCAGCAGGTCGCCCTCCGCGGCCACGACGAGCACGCGGCCGACGTCCATCGTCTCAAGGCTTGGGCTGTCCGGCCCGAACGGGTTCACCAGCGGGTGGTCCTTGTTCGCTCCGGCGGGCAGGAAGAGGCGGCAGTACCTGTCGCAGGTTTCCCTGGTCAGGAACGCCGTGGCCGGTGAGTCAAGCTCGGACTGCGTCGGCTGCTCCGAGCAGAATGCCGGCATGAGCAGGATGTACCCCGCGATCCTCACAGGTTCCAGCCCTGTCCTGCCGAACCGGAGGGCAAGGTGGTGCGCGATGTTGCCACCGGCAGACTCGCCGGAGACGAACACCCTGCGTGGGTCGGCCGTGTCGGCGAGCCACGGGTCCGAAGCGAGCTGGCTGCGTAGCCAGAGGAGGGCCGCGGCGGCGTCCTCGTGGGCAGCGGGGAGGCGGTGCTCAGGGGCGAGGCGGTAGTCGAAGGAGAGCACAACGGCGGGGAGCTCGGCGGCGAGGCGGAGGCAGCCGGCGTGGAAGTTGGGCCACGTGCAGGAGCCAATGCAGAAGCCCCCGCCGTGGAAGTAGGCGAGCACGCGGAGCTTCTTGCCCTCCTCTCCGGCATTCGTCGTCGGCTTGTACATGCGAAGGCCGAGGCCGAGGCCGGCGTCGTACACGGCGTCCTTCCACTCGACGCCGCCGTGGTCGATATATTCGGCGTTGCCGATAGGGAAGGGCAACGCCGCAGAGCGCACGATTGTACCGTCGCTGAGAAGCTGCAGCACCCCGCGGCAATCCTCAACGACGTAGGGCTGTGCGGTCGGATCCGCCGAGAACGCCATTGTTAAAGAAGAGCTATCGAGTTTTTTTTTCTTATTTGAGGCAAAGAAGAACTATCGACTTATCGAGTGATTGTGAAGCGTACAGCCTTCGGCCTCGGGCTGCACGTATATATTCAGTTTTGGCATCTACTGACCGAGTAGTGGACACAAGACCCGAAAAAAGAAAAAGAATTATTCAACCGGACCCTTCGACCTCCCTTCTCCGTAGGATATGATTATTATAGAAATAGAAAAATCATAGAAATGAGATGACATGTATCTTAATTTCTATAGAAAAAAAATGTCATTTAAAGCGTAGGAGAGGAACTTTTTCATTAAGTATAGGTTAATGTTTTTTTTTTTTAAATGTGAAAGATTGATTCCTATTCTACGTAAGAATAAAAATCCATTCTTACAAACCAAAAAGCTTCAATTTATTTTTTCCTTTAAAAATCTTCTCTATACAATTCCTATAAAAATCCTACGAATCAAAGAAGGCCTTAAAGTCTCTGTAACCTTCGGGATGTCCAGCACTTCTTGTACTCCGGTAAGTGCTCGGTTGTATTTGGATAGTCATCATATAGGATTTGTCACCACAAATATATTTTTAATACTTTTTTTTCTATTTCTCCATCTCCATCAATCATATGCATGTGATCGGACCGGATGTATAAGGAATAAAGTGAGGGGCATGACAGTGTTCATGGACAAATAAAAACTCAAAACAGACACGTTCGGATGCTGAGCGAAGCACGTTCATCGATGTTTAAGGGGCCAAATTTGCCCCGTCTAGTTGTAGATGTCCTTAGGCATATTAGAGCATCTACAGTCGGGCTCCTCTGCTCGGTAAAAAAAACTTGACCTGGACGACCTTCTAGAATTGCCCCTTTACGTCCAAGCTGACCCACACCCCTCAAACCTAGCTCAAATCTGAAACGCGTATGGGACACCTGGACGCATCCGTCACGTCGGACATGCCCACGTTGGTCCATTCCGACCCCACACGTCGGACATGCCCACGTTGGTCCATTCCGACCCCACACGTCGGACATGCCCACGTTGGTCCATTCCGACCCCACAAATATCCTTACCCAGATGAAACCTGGACCCCGATCAAAGCACACATTCAATCCACCTCTCCACTCTTCGTTTGTTTCTTTCCCTATCCCCGTCGATTCTGATCTCATGTCGAGATCCGGCGGCACTGCATCCGACAGAGGATTCGGCGGTGACGACCCCATCGATTGGGAATCGTTCTGCATACGATAGGGGGTGGACGACGAGAAGGAGCTCGTTGTTTGCACCGTGTTACGCCGATAACGGCTCAGGGGCAAAAGCGAATGCTCTGGCTCTGTGTCGTCCCCCCTCACCCGAGAAGGTAGTGCGGACGACGGCGCCGACTCATCGCATCCAGGCATCCAGCCCCCCCTCTCCGAGCCTTCCTCTACATGTTCATGCTTGTGTCCTTAGCTACCGATGAGTCCTCGTGCCTGCGTACGGTGCAGCCGCAGATGCGGCTCGAATCCGAGGTGTGCGCCGCACGCGCGAGAGGAAGCGGGAGAGGGAGATGGCGGTGGTAACAGCGGAAACGATGTCCCTCGCCGGTCCCGTGTGCGCGCGCTGGTCGTTCATGATGAACAACTCCTCGCGGCGGTCCTCTCTTCTATTTTCTTGTCTATCTTTCTATTCACTGATAAGAATAGAAGCTTGTTGAGCTTCACTTTGCCTATAATGCTGGTCTGAGGCATATCTCACCGGGTTTAATACAGACGGTACAGTGGCTCCTAAAATCCACTCATGTGAAGCATAACAACTCTATGCCATCCTGAGGATTCATCTCATCAAATCCTAACTTGTTTTTTCACCCTGAATCTTTGTCTTGAGGGTCCAGTTGGGCCTGCCTCTTGTGGTAGGCTTGTTCCTCCTAGATTCTTGATTTGGTAACAATTTGGTGGTCATTTGAGTTGGCACTATCGTACTAGGTGTTGCTAGTGGGTTGCTAGCGGCTGAGATGGCCTTTATATAGGGCATGCCATACACCCTCGTGCTGACATGTGCATGGCTGACTCAGCTGCCCCCTGCTGAGTGAGCTATGTGTTTGGGCATCTTCTGGTGCTCCATTTGTTGTGCTGCTGGTAACAGCTGATTGGTGTTGTCATGTGCTCCTTGATGTTGATCCTTTAAGTTGTTGGGTGGCTAATTGCTTGGGAACTTGTCTCGGGATGGCTGGCTTGATGTATATCTCTAGTTTGGGTTTATTTTAGATGTTGAACACTGGCTTTAGCTATTCTCACTTGACAATAGACTAACTATAGTGTTGGTATGACACTACCCACTAACCTGGGCTTTAGATAATTATGGGGCTAGTGCTTATCAGTTAATCTGGTCTTGATCTAGTGGCTATGGGTTTTTGCTGGTTTTGCTACAGTGGCCTCTTGTCACTGCCATTGCTCACTTGGCTTGTTGTGGCTGGTATTTATGTTTTTAAGTTGCTAGTTAGACTCTACATTTGGCTAGCCCTTGGTTCTTTTTGTCAACTTCTTTTAATTTGGAGATTGAGTACAATTGTCAATATCCAAAGTACCAGTACCTAAAATAAATTTTGCTTTTCTGGAAATGCTACATTCCCAACATAACCAATTTTTTCTTTTAACGTTTATTTTATAGGTTTTGGAAATGAAGAAGATCAATAAAACCTTTGAAGATTATATAGGATTAGGTAGAAAAATTAATAACTTTTAGTTTAGGTTTTTATTTCTTTCTCAAGATTATGCATCAATCAATGTTCATAACTATATTCGACTATTCAACAAAGTTTTTTATTCATTTGTAATATTATTTAGTATAATTATTTAATTATTAATAATTTGAATTTCATTATTCATAACTACGGGCGACTCCTAATCGACGACTAGGTTGGTCTTCATAGTCTGTGAGGCAGATTGGGGACGATGGCCCGGCCAGATTTGGCCCATTGTGATGCCTAGCCTATAGCAGTAGACGCAAGGTATGCGACGACGATGGATAACCGTGAATATGGCACATGTATGCTCAGCTCCTTGCGTGATGACAACAGAATCGATGAGTGCGGTGGCGGTTGAATGACGCGAGCGTCACACATTATGGCTGACGGCAGGTGATCGGATTTTGATGAGGCTTCCCATCCAGTTTCGCTACCTGAATGCTCGGCGTTGTGTCTGGAACCGTCTACAACAGACTTTTGTGAAGATGGACGGGAGTGGCGGATGGACCCGCATGAGTTCATGGTGCTCCAGTGGCTTTATGTTTGCAGTTTGTGTCCAACCATTGCCAAAGAGTTGAAGCTACTTGATCACCCCTTCAGTCGGTTCTTTGGTGGCATTGGTGACTGATACGTCCATTTTGCATCATGATTTCCTAGTGTTATTTATTATATTTTGTTGAATAATAATGCTTTAGGGAGTGATTCTAATGCCTTTTCTCTCATAATATGCAAGGTTTACACAAAGAGGGAGAATACCGGCAGCTGGAATTCTGGACCTGAAAAAGCACATCAGAGATACCTATTCTGCACAACTCCAATGAAGCTGAAACTTTACGAAGATTATTTTTGGAATTAATAAAAAATACTGGACCAAAGAATTACCCGAGGGGGCCACCCTGGTGGGCACAAGACAGCAGGGCGCGCCAGGCCCCCTCAGGCGCGCCCTGATGGGTTGTGCCCTCCTCGGCCCACCTCCGGTGCCCATCTTCTGGTATATATTCTCTTTTGACCTAGAAAAAATAAGGAGAGGATTTTCGGGATGGAGCGCCGCCGTCTCGAGGCGGAACTTGGGCAGGAGCACTTTTGCCCTCCGGCAGAGCGATTCCACCGGGGGAACTTCCCTCCCGGAGGGGGAAATCGAAGCCATCGTCATCACCAACACCCCTCTCATCTTTGGGAGGCCAATCTTCATCAACATCTTCAACAACACCATCTCCTCTCAAACCCTAGTTCATCTCTTGTGTTCAATCTTTGTACCGGAACCTCACATTTGTACCTGTGGGTGAATAGTAGTGTTGATTACATCTTGTACTTGATTACTATATGGTTTATTTGGTGGAAGATTATATGTTCAGATCCATTATGCTATTCAATACCCCTTTGATCTTGAGCATGATTATTAGTTGTGAGTAGTTACCTTTGTTCTTGAGGTCATGGGAGAAGTCATGTCGCAAGTAATCATGTGAATTTGATATGTGTTCGATATTTTGATGATATGTATGTTGTGATTCCCTTAGTGGTGTCATGTGAACGTCGACTACATGACACTTCACCATCCTTGGGCCTAAGGGAATGCATTGTGGAGTAGTTATTAGATGATGGGTTGCTAGAGTGACAGAAGCTTAAACCCTAGTTTATGCGCTACTTTGTAAGGGGCTGATTTGGATCCAAACGTTTAATGCTATGGTTAGATTTTATCTTAATACTTTTCTCGTAGTTGCGGATGCTTGAGAGGGGGTTAATCATAAGTGGGAGGTTGTTCAAGTAAGAACAGCACCCAAGCACCGGTCCACCCACATATCAAATTATCAAAGTAGCGAACACGAATCAAACCAACATGATAAAAGTGACTAGATGAAATTCCCGTGTACCCTCAAGAACACTTTGCCTATTACTAGAAACGGTTCTGGCCTGTCCTTTGCCACAAAAGGATTGGGCTACCTTGCTGCACTTTATTTATCGTTACTGTTACTTGCTCGTTACCAATTATCTTGCTATCAAACTATTTGTTACCTACAATTTCAGTGCTTGCAGAAATTACCTTGCTGAAAACCGCTTGTAATTTCCTTCTGCTCCTCGTTGGGTTCGACACTCTTACTTATCGAAAGGACTATGATTGACCCCCTATACTTGTGGGTCATCAAGACTCTTTTATGGCACCGTTGCCGGGGAGTGATGTTGGAAATATGCCCTAGAGGCAATAATAAATTGGTTATTATCATATTTCCTTGTTCATGATAATCGTTTATTATCCATGCTATAATTGTATTGATTGGAAACTCAAATACATGTGTGGGTACATAGACAACACTGTGTCCCTAGTAAGCCTCTAGTTAACTAGCTCGTTGATCAAAAGATGGTGAAGGTTTCCTAGCCATGGACATGAGATGTCATTTGATAATGGGATCACATCATTAGGAGAATGATGTGATGGACAAGACCCAAACTATAAACGTAGCATATGATCGTGTCAGTTTATTGCTGTTGTTTTCTGCATGTCAAGTATCTGTTCCTATGACCATGAGATCATGCAACTCACTGACACCGGAGGAATACCTTGTGTGTATCAAACGTCGCAACGTAACTGGGTGACTATAAAGGTGCTCTACAGGTATCTCCGAGGGTTTCTGTTGGGTTGGCATGGATCAAGACTGGGATTTGTTACTCCGTGTGACGGAGAGGTATCTCAGGGCCCACTCGGTAATACAACATCACAATGAGCCTTGCAAGCAATGTGACTAAAGTGTTAGCCACGAGATCTTGTATTACGGAACGAGTAAAGAGACTTGACAGTAACGAGATTGAACTAGGTATAGAGATACCGACGATCGAATCTCGGGCAAGTAACATACCGAAGAACAAAGGGAACAGCATACGGGATTAATTGAATCCTTGACATAGAGGTTCGACCGATATAGATCTTCGTAGAATATGTAGGAACCAATATGGGCATCCAGGTCCCGCTATTGGTTATTGGCCGTAGAGGTGTCTCGGTCATGTCTACATAGTTCTCGAACCCGCAGGGTCTGCACACTTAAGGTTCGGTGACGTTTCGGTAGATTTGAGTTATGCATGTTGGTGACCGAAGGTTGTTCGGAGTCCCAGATGAGATCACGGACATCACGAGGAGCTCCGGAATGGTCCGGAGGTAAAGATTGATATATAGGAAGTCCCGTTTTGGCCACCGGAAAAGTTTCGGGTATTTTCGGTAGTGTACCGGGAGTGCCGGAGGGCCATCGGGAGGGGCCATCCACGCCGGGAGGCCACATGGGCCTAAAGGGAGTTGCACCAGCCCTTAGTGGGCTGGTCAAGCCAGCCCTATAAGGCACATGCGGCTGGAATTAAGTGGGAAGGAAAAAACCCCAAAGAAAAGGGAAGGGGAAACAAATAAGGAAGGAGTCCTAATTGGACAAGGAAAAGTGGAGGAGTCCACCTCCTCCTCCCTGGTTTGGCCGCACCTAGGGTGGAAACCCTAGGGCGCCAGCCCCCTCCCCCTCCCTCCTATATATACTAGAGGGGAGAGAGGGCCAAACACCCTAAGCCACGGTGCAGCCCTCTCCCCCCGTAACTCAGCAGTTTTCTCCTCTAGCTGATTTTGACGGTGCTTAGGCGAAGCCCTGTCGGAATTGCTCTACCACCACCACCACCACGCCGTCGTGCTGCTGGAGTACTCTTCTACCTCTCCGCTCTCTCTCTTGCTGGATCAAGGAGGCGGAGATCGTCATCGAGCTGTACGTGTGCTGAACGCGGAGGTGCCGTCCGTTCGGCGCTAGATCGGAAGGACCGTGATCAGGATCGCGAGACGATTCATGATTTGATCACGGGACGGATCGTGATGGGATCGTGGGACGGATCAAGATTGGATCGCGAGATGGATCGTGATGAGATCGCGGGACACTCGGCGATTTGGATCGCGAAGACGTTCGACTACATCAACCGCGTTTCTTAACGCTTCCGCTTAGCGATCTACAAGGGTATGTAGATTCACTCTCCCTCTCGTAGATGCTCATCACCATGGATAGATCTTGTGTGTGCATAGGAAATTTTTTGTTTCCCATGCAACATTCCCCAACAGTGGCATCTGAGCTAGGTCTATGCGTAGATGAGATCTCGAGTAGAACACAAAGGAGTTTGTGGGCGTTGATATTCAGATTGCTTCCCTCCTTAGTCTTTTCTTGATTCAGCGGTATTGTGGGATGAAGCGGCTCGGACCAACCTTACTCGTCCACGTACGAGAGACCGGTTCCATCGACTGACATGTAACTTTGTTGCATAAGATGGCTGGCGGGTGTCTGTCTCTCCCACTTTAGTTGAATCGGATTCGACAGAGGCGGTCCTTGTAGAAGGTGAAATAGCAACTTTTATATCACCGTTGTGGTTTTTGCGTAGGTAAGAATCGTTCTTGCTAGATACCCGTAGCAGCCACGTAAAACATGCAACAACAATTAGAGGACGTCTAACTTGTTTTTGTAGGGTATGTTGTGATGTGATATGGGCAATTACATGATGAGATATATGTGATGTATGAGATGATCATGTGTTGTATAGAATATCACGACTTGCATGTCGATGAGTACGGCAACTGGCAGGAGCCATAGAGTTGTCTTTAATTATTGTATGACCTGCGTGTCAATCATTAAGCGCTATGTAATGCTTTACTTTATCGCTAAACGTTAGCAATAGTCGTGGAATCAACAGTCGGCACGACAACCTCATGGCGACACGTTGATGGAGATCAAGATGATGGAGATCATGGTGTCATGCCGGTGACGATGGAGATCATGCCGGTGCTTGATCAAAAGCACGAGTTCATGGCCATATCATGTCACTTATGATTTGCATGTGATGTTAATCCTTTTATGCATCTTATTTTGCTTAGGACGACGGTAGCATTATAAGGTGATCCCTCACTTAAATTTCAAGATAAATTGTGTTCTCCCCGAGTGTGCACCGTTGCGAAAGTTCGTCGTTTCGAGACACGCCGTGATGATCGGGTGTGATAGACTCTACGTTCACATACAACGGGTGTAAGCCATGTTGCACGTGCGGAACACTCGGGTTAAACTTGACGAGCCTAGCATGTACAGACATGGCCTCGGAACACAAGAGACCGAAAGGTCGAACATGAGTCATATAGTAGATATGATCAACATGAAGATGTTCACCATTGAAACCACCTCAACTCACGTGATGATCGGACTTGAGTTGGTGGATTTGGATCATGTTACACTCGAATGACCGGAGGGATGTCAATTTGAGTGGGAGTTTTAAGTAATATGATTAACTAAACTCATTATCATGAACATAGTCAAAGTGTCTTTGCAAATTATGTTGTAGATTACTAGATCGCGCTGTAGCTCCCTTGAATTTTTATATGTTCCTAGAGAAATAGATTTGAAAGATGATGGTAGCAATAATGCGGACTGGGTCCGTGATCTGAGGATTGTCCTCAAATTGCTGCACAGAAGGCTTATGTCCTTAATGCACCGCTCGGTGCACCACCCCCTCTAGCGTCGTCTGTAGATGTTGTGAACATCTGACAGGCACGTTTCGATGACTACTTAATAGTTCAGTGCGTCATGCATTACGGCTTAGAATTGAGGATCCAAAACGTTTTGAACGTCACGGAACATATGAGATGCTTTAAGAGCTGAAATTGGAATCTCAGACTCGTGCCCATGTTGAGAGGTATGAGACCTCCAACAAGATTCTTTGCCTGCAAGATGATGGAGGATAGCTCAATCGTTGAGCATGTGCTCAAATTGTTTGAGTGCTACAATCGCTTGAATCGAGTGGGAGTTGATCTTCCAGATAAAATAGTGATTGATATAGTTCTCCAAGTCACTGTCACTAAGCTACTAGAGCTTCGTGATGAACTATAAAAGGCCAGAGATGGAGATAATGATCCCTGAGCTGTTCACAATGTTTGACACCGCGAAGGTAGAAATCTAGAAGGAGCATCAAGTGTTGATGGTTAGTGAAACCACTAGTTTCGAGAAGGGCAAGGGCAAGGAGGGAAACTTCATGGATGGCAAGTCAGTTGCTGCTCCAGTGAAGAAACCCAAGGTTGAACCCAAACCCGAGACTAAGTGCTTCTATTATGAGGAAAACGGTCGCTGAAGTGGAACAACCCTAGATACTTGGTAGATAAGAAGGCTGGCAACGTCGACAGAAGTATATTTGATATACGTGTTATTGATGTGTACCTTACTAGTACTCCTAGTAGCACCTGGGTATTAGATACCGGTTCGGTTTGCTAAATGTTAGTAACTCAAAATAAAAGCTACGGAATAAACGGAGGCTAGCTAAGGGCGAGGTGACGATGAGTGTTGGAAGTGTTTCCAAGGTTGATGTGATCACCATCGCACGCTCTCTATACCTTCGGGATTAGTGATGAACCTAAATAAGTGTTATTTGGTGTTTGCGTTAAGCATGAACGTGATTAGATCAAGTTTATTGCAATACGGTTATTCATTTAAGTTAGAGAATAATGGTTATTCTGTTTACATGAATAATACCTTCAATGGTCATGCACCCAATAAGAGTGGTTTATTAAATCTTGATCGTAGAGATACACATGTTTATAATATTGATGCCAAAAGATGCAAAGTTAATAATGATAGTACCACATACTTATGGCACTGCCGCTAAAGGTCATATTGGTGTAAAAAGCATGAAGAAACTCCATGCTGATGGATCTTTGGACTCATTCGATTTCGAATCGGTTGAGACATGCGGACCATGCCTCATGGGCAAGATGACTAAAACCCCGTTTTCCGGTATGATGGAGCGGGCAATTGACTTATTGGAAATGATACATATTGATGTATGCGGTCCAGTGAGTATTGTAGTGTGCGGTGGATATCGTTATTTTCTTATCTTCACTGATGATTTGAGTAAATATGGGTATATTTACTTAATGAAACACAAGTCTGAAACGTTTGAAAAGTTCAAACAAAATCAGAGTGAAGTTTGAGATCATCATGACAAGAAGATAAAATGTCTACGATATGATCGTGGAGGTGAATATCTGAGTTACGAGTTTGGTATACAACTTAAGACAATGTGGAAGTTGTTTCACAACTCACGCCACCTGGAACACCATAGTGTGATGGTGTGTCCGAACGTCGTAGTCATGCTCTATTGGATATGGTGCGAACTATGATGTCTCTTATCGATTTACCACTATCGTTTTAGGGTTATGCATTAGAGACAACCACATTCACTTTAAAAGGGGCACCATCTAAATCCGTTGAGATGACACCGTATGAATTTTGGTTTGGCGGAAACCTAAGCTGTCATTTCTTAATGTTTGGGGCTGCGACGCTTATGTGAAAAAGGGTTTTCACCTAATGAGCTCGAACCCAAAGCGAACAAATGCATCTTCATAGAATACCCTAACGTAACAGTTGGGTAAACCTTCTATCTTAGATCCAAGCACAAAGTGTTTGTTGCTAAAACGGGTCTTTTCTCGAGAAAGAGTTTCTTTCGAAAGATTGAGTGGGAGGAAGATAGTACTTGATGAGGTTGTTGAACCTTTACTTCAACCTGAGAGTAGCGCAGCGCAGAAAGTTGTTTCTGTGGAGCCTACGTTAGTTGAAAAGGAAGTTAATGATGATGATCATGAAACTTCGGATCAAGTTACTATCGAACATCGTGGGTCGACAAGGACGTGTACTGCTCCTGAGTGGTACGGCAACCCTGTCTTAGAGGTCATGTTGTTGGACAACACCGAACCTACGAGCTATGGAGAAGCGATGATGGGCCCGGATTCCAAGAAATGGTTAGAGGCCATGAAATCCGAGATGGGATCCATGTAAGAAAACAAAGTATGGGCTTTGGAAGTATTACCTGAAGGGCGTAAGGCCATTCAGAACAAATGGATTTTTAAGAGGAAGACGGACGCGGACGGTTATGTCACCGTCTATAAAGCTCGACTTGTGGCAAAGGGTTTATCACAAGTTCAAGGAGTTGACTACGATGAGACTTTCTCACCCGTAGCGATGCTAAAGTCTGTTGGAATCATGTTAGCAGTTGCTGCATTTTTCAATTATGAAATCTGGCAGATGGATGTCAAAACATCGTTTCCTTAACGGTATCCGTAAGGAAAAGTTGTATGTGATACAACCGGAAGGTTTTGTCAGTCCTAAGGATGCTAAAATATATGCAAACTCCAGCGATCCTTCTATGGACTGGAGCAAGCATCTCGGAGTTGGAATATATGCTTTGATGAGGTGATCAAAGTTTTTGAGTCTATACAAAGTTTATGAGAAACTTGTATTTACAATAAAGTGAGTGGGAGCACTATAGAATTTCTGATAAGTATATGTGGTTGACATATTGTTGATCGGAAATGATGTAGAATTTCTGGAAAGCATAAAGGGTCGTTTGAAAGGAGTTTTTCAAAGGAAGACCTAGAATGAAGCTACTTAAATATTGGGCATCAAAGATCTATAGAGATAGATCAAGATGTCTGATAAGACTTTCAATGAGTACATACCTTGACAAGATTTTGAAAGAGTTCAAAATGGACCAGTCAAAGAAAGAGTTCTTGCCTGATTTGTAAGGTGTGGAGTTGAGTGAGACTCAAAGCTCGACCACGGCAGAAGAAAGAGAAAGGAAGAAGGTCGTCCCCTATGCCTTATCCATAGGCTCTGTATAGTATGCCAAGCTGTGTACCGCACCTAGTGTGTGCCTTGCCATGAGTCTGTCAAGGGGTACAAGAGTGTTCCAGGAGTGGATCACTGGACAGCGGTCAAAATTATCCTTAGTAACTAGAGGACTAAGGAAATATTTCTCGATTATGGAGGTGATGAAGAGTTCGTCGTAAAGGGTTATGTCGATGCAAGCTTTGACACCTATCCAGACGACTCTGAATAGTAGTCAGGATACATATAGTGGAGCAGCCATTTGGAATAGCTCCAAGTGGAGTGTGGTAGAAGTGTCTACAGTATGACATAGAGATTTGAAAGTACACACGGATCTGAATGTCGCAGACCCGTTGACTAAAGACCTCTCTCACATGCAAAGCATGATCTGATCGAACCCCAGAACTCATTGGGTGTTAGATTCATAACAATGTAAATCACATGGTGATGTGAACTAGATTATTGACTCTAGTGCAAGTGGGAGACTGTTGGAAATATGCCCTAGAGGCAATAATAAATTGGTTATTATCATATTTCCTTGTTCATGATAATCGTTTATTATCCATGCTATAATTGTATTGATTGGAAACTCAAATACATGTGTGGGTACATAGACAACACTGTGTCCCTAGTAAGCCTCTAGTTAACTAGCTCGTTGATCAAAAGATGGTGAAGGTTTCCTAGCCATGGACATGAGATGTCATTTGATAACGGGATCACATCATTAGGAGAATTATGTGATGGACAAGACCCAAACTATAAACGTAGCATATGATCGTGTCAGTTTATTGCTGTTGTTTTCTGCATGTCAAGTATCTGTTCCTATGACCATGAGATCATGCAACTCACTGACACCGGAGGAATACCTTGTGTGTATCAAACGTCGCAACGTAACTGGGTGACTATAAAGGTGCTCTACAGGTATCTCCGAGGGTTTCTGTTGGGTTGGCATGGATCAAGACTGGGATTTGTTACTCCGTGTGACGGAGAGGTATCTCAGGGCCCACTCGGTAATACAACATCACAATGAGCCTTGCAAGCAATGTGACTAAAGTGTTAGCCACGAGATCTTGTATTACGGAACGAGTAAAGAGACTTGACAGTAACGAGATTGAACTAGGTATAGAGATACCGACGATCGAATCTCGGGCAAGTAACATACCGAAGAACAAAGGGAACAGCATACGGTATTAATTGAATCCTTGACATAGAGGTTCGACCGATATAGATCTTCGTAGAATATGTAGGAACCAATATGGGCATCCAGGTCCCGCTATTGGTTATTGGCCGTAGAGGTGTCTCGGTCATGTCTACATAGTTCTCGAACCCGCAGGGTCTGCACACTTAAGGTTCGGTGACGTTTCGGTAGATTTGAGTTATGCATGTTGGTGACCGAAGGTTGTTAGGAGTCCCAGATGAGATCACGGACATCACGAGGAGCTCCGGAATGGTCCGGAGGTAAAGATTGATATATAGGAAGTCCCGTTTTGGCCACCGGAAAAGTTTCGGGTATTTTCGGTAGTGTACCGGGAGTGCCGGAGGGCCATCGGGAGGGGCCATCCACGCCGGGAGGCCACATGGGCCTAAAGGGAGTTGCACCAGCCCTTAGTGGGCTGGGCAAGCCAGCCCTATAAGGCACATGCGGCTGGAATTAAGTGGGAAGGAAAAAACCCCAAAGAAAAGGGAAGGGGAAACAAATAAGGAAGGAGTCCTAATTGGACAAGGAAAAGTGGAGGAGTCCACCTCCTCCTCCCTGGTTTGGCCGCACCTAGGGTGGAAACCCTAGGGCGCCAGCCCCCTCCCCCTCCCTCCTATATATACTAGAGGGGAGAGAGGGCCAAACACCCTAAGCCACGGTGCAGCCCTCTCCCCCCGTAACTCTGCAGTTTTCTCCTCTAGCTGATTTTGACGGTGCTTAGGCGAAGCCCTGTCGGAATTGCTCTACCACCACCACCACCACGCCGTCGTGCTGCTGGAGTACTCTTCTACCTCTCCGCTCTCTCTCTTGCTGGATCAAGGAGGCGGAGATCGTCATCGAGCTGTACGTGTGCTGAACGCGGAGGTGCCGTCCGTTCGGCGCTA
Source organism: Elymus sibiricus (assembly GCA_039707655.1). Classification (NCBI taxonomy): domain Eukaryota; kingdom Viridiplantae; phylum Streptophyta; class Magnoliopsida; order Poales; family Poaceae; genus Elymus; species Elymus sibiricus. The sequence goes on from CM077675.1 coordinate 417,024,314, forward strand.
GATCGGAAGGACCGTGATCAGGATCGCGAGACGATTCATGATTTGATCGCGGGACGGATCGTGATGGGATCGTGGGACGGATCAAGATTGGATCGCGAGATGGATCGTGATGAGATCGCGGGACACTCGGCGATTTGGATCGCGAAGACGTTCGACTACATCAACCGCGTTTCTTAACGCTTCCGCTTAGCGATCTACAAGGGTATGTAGATTCACTCTCCCTCTCGTAGATGCTCATCACCATGGATAGATCTTGTGTGTGCGTAGGAAAATTTTTGTTTCCCATGCAACGTTCCCCAACAAGTGAAGCGCTCTTGGTAAGTGGAAATCGTTAAGGAAAAACTTATACTACGTGCTGAAATTTATTGTTACTTGCTACTATGGAAGACAATCCTTTGAGGGGTTTGTTCGGGGTATCTTCACCTCGACCGGAACCATAATTAGTTTCCCCTCAACCTACTGCACCTACTGAAAATATTGTATATGAATTTCCTTCGGGTATGGTAGAACAACTGCTTGCCAAACCTTATGCAGGAGATGAAACTGAATATCCTGATATGCACCTCTTATATGTGAACGAAATTTGTGGATTATTTAAGCTTGCAGGTTTACCCGGAGATGAAGTTAAGAAGAAGGTTTTCCCTTTATCATTGAAGGGAAAAGCATTGACATGGTATAGGCTATGTAATGATCTTGGATCGTGGAACTGGAATCGTTTGCAATTGGAATTCCACCAAAAGTTTTACACCATGCATCTAGTTCATCGTGATCGGAATTATATATATAATATTTGGCCTCGTGAAGGAGAAAGCATCGCTCTAGCTTGGGGGAGGCTAAAGTCAATGTTATATTCATGCCCCAATCATGATATCCCGATGAGGGAGTCCTGGACTAAGGGGTGTGATGGACAAGACCCAATCCTAAGCATAGCACAAGATCGTGTAGTTCGTGTGCTAGAGCTTTTCTAATGTCAAGTATCATTTCCTTAGACCATGAGATTGTGCAACTCCCGGATACCGTAGGAATGCTTTGGGTGTATCAAACGTCACAATGTAACTGGGTGACTATAAAGGTGCACTACAGGTATCTCCGAAAGTGTCTGTTGGGTTGGCACGAATCGAGACTGGGATTTGTCACTCCGTGTGACGGAGAGGTATCTCTGGGCCCACTCGGTAATACATCATCATAATGAGCTCAATGTGACTAAGGAGTTAGTCACGGGATCATGTGTTACGGAACGAGTAAAGAGACTTGCCGGTAACGAGGTTGAACAAGGTATAGGGATACCGACGATCGAATCTCGGGCAAGTAACATACCGATGGACAAAGGGAATTGTATACGGGATTAATTGAATCCCCGACATCCTGGTTCATCCGATGAGATCATCGTGGAACATGTGGGAGGCAATATGGGTATCCAGATCCCGCTATTGGTTATTGGCCGGAGAGGTGTCTCGGTCATGTCTGCATGGTTCCCGAACCCGTAGGGTCTACACACTTAAGGTTCGGTGAAGCTAGAGTTGTAATGGGAATTGTATGTGGTTACCGAAAGTTGTTCAGAGTCCCGGATGAGATCCCGGACGTCACGAGGAGTTCCGGAATGGTCCGGAGGTGAAGATTTATATATGGGAAGTCCTATTTTGGCCACCGGAAAATGTTCGGGATTTTTCGGTATTGTACCGGGAAGGTTCTAGAAGGTTCCGAAGTGGGGCCCACCTGCATGGGGGACCCACATGAACATGGGTAGTGGGGGAAAGGCCCCACACCCCTTGCCCCTAGCGCAGCCCTCCCTCCTCCTACACCTCCTCCTCCTCCGTAGTGCTTAGCGAAGCTCTGTCGGAGAACCACGAGCTCCACCGCCACCACGCCGTCGTGCTGCCGGAGCTCTCCCTCAACTTCTCCTCCCCCCTCGCTGGATCAAGAAGGAGGAGACGTCCCCGGGCTGTACATGTGTTGAACGCGGAGGTGCCGCCCGTTCGGCGCTTGGATCGGATCTTCCGCGATTTGAATCGCCGCGAGTACGACTCCATCAACCGCGTTCTTTGCAACGCTTCCGCTTAGCGATCTTCAAGGGTATGAAGATGCACTCCCTCTCTCTCGTTGCTAGCATCTCCTAGATTGATCTTGGTGACACGTAGGAAAATTTTGAATTATTACTACGTTACCCAACAGCGGTATCAGAGCTAGGTCTATTTCAAGAAATGTGTTCCCCCTAAGTGTGCACCGTTGCGAAGGATCGTTGTTTCGAAGCACCACGTGATGATCGGGTGTGATAGATTCTAACGTTCGCATACAACGGGTGTAAGCCAGATTTACACACGCGAAACACTTAGGTTGACTTGACGAGCCTAGCATGTACAGACATGGCCTCGGAACACGAGAGACCGAAAGGTCGAACATGAGTCGTATAGTAGATGCGATCAACATGGAGATGTTCACCATTGATGACTAGTCCGTCTCACGTGATGATCGGACACGGCCTAGTCGATATGGATCATGTATCACTTAGATGACTAGAGGGATGTCTATCTGAGTGGGAGTTCATTAAATAATTTGATTAGATGAACTTAATTATCATGAACTTAGTCTAAAATTGTCTTTACAATCTATCTTGTAGATCCAATGGCCCACGCTAATGTTGCCCTCAACTTCAACGCGTTCCTAGAGAAAACCAAGCTAAAAGACGATGGAAGCAACTATACGGACTGGGTCCGTAACTTGAGGATCATCCTCATAGCTTCCAAGAAAGCATATGTCCTTGATGCACCGCTAGGTGACGCACCCATTTTCCCAGCAACTCAAGACGTTATGAACGCCTGGCAGTCGCGTAGTGATGATTACTCCCTGGTTCAGTGCGACATGCTTTACAGCTTAGAACCGGGGCTCCAAAAGCGTTTTGAGCAACACGGAGCATATGAGATGTTCCAAGAGCTGAGAATGGTTTTCCAAGCTCATGCCCGGGTCGAGAGATATGAAGTCTCCGACAAGTTCTTCAGTTGTAAGATGGAGGAAAATAGTTCTGTCAGCGAGCACATACTCAAAATGTCTGGGTTGCACAACCGCTTGTCTCAGCTGGGAGTTAATCTTCCGGATGACTCGGTTATCGACAGAATCCTCCAGTCGCTTCCACCTAGCTACAAGAGCTTTGTGATGAACTTCAATATGCAAGGGATGGAAAAGTCCATTCCTGAGTTATATTCGATGCTGAAATCAGCGAAGGTGGAGATCAAAAAGGAACATCAAGTGTTGATGGTGAATAAGACCACCAGTTTCAAGAAAGGCAAGGGTAAGAAGAACTTCAAGAAGGACGGCAAAGCAGTTGCCGCGCCCGGTAAATCAGTTGCCGGGAAGAAGCCCAAGAATGGACCCAAGCCTGAGACTGAGTGCTTTTATTGCAAGGGAACCGGTCACTGGAAGCGGAATTGCCCCAAGTACTTAGCGGATAAGAAGGCCGGGAACGTCAAAGGTATATATGATATACATGTTATTGATGTGTACCTTACCAGCGCTCGTAGTAGCTCCTGGGTATTTGATACCGGTGCGGTTGCTCACATTTGTAACTCAAAACAGGAGCTGCGGAATAAGCGGAGACTGGCGAAGGACGAGGTGACGATGCGCGTCGGGAATGGTTCCATGGTCGATGTGATCGCCGTCGGCACGCTACCTCTACATCTACCTTCGGGGTTAGTTTTAAACCTCAATAATTGTTATTTAGTACCAGCTTTGAGCATGAACATTGTATCTGGATCTCGTTTGATGCGAGATGGCTACTCATTTAAATTCGAGAATAATGGTTGTTCTATTTATATGAGAGATATGTTTTATGGTCATGCCCCGCTGGTCAATGGTTTATTTTATTGAATCTCGAACGTGATGTTACACATATTCATAGTGTGAATACCAAATGATGTAAGGTTTATAATGATAGTCCCACATACTTGTGGCACTGCCGCCTTGGTCATATTGGTGTCAAACGCATGAAGAAACTCCATGCAGATGGACTTTTGGAGTCTCTTGATTATGAATCATTTGACACGTGCGAACCATGCTGTTGGGGAACGGAGCATGAATTTCAAAAAAATTCCTACGCTCACGCAAGATCTATCCATGGAGATGCATCGCTACGAGAGGGGAGAGTGTGTCTACGTACCCTCGTAGACCGTTAGCGGAAGCGTCTCACAATGCGGTTGATGTAGTCGAACAATCCTTCGAGCTCCACCGATCGAGTACCGAACGTACGGCACCTCCGAGTTCTACACACGTGCAGCTCGGTGACGATCCTCGCCTTCTTGATCCAGCAAGACGTCGAGGAAGTAGATGAGTTCCATCAGCATGACGGCGTGGCGACGGTGACGGTGAAGTGATTCCGGCAGGGCTTTGCCTAAGCTCTCCGAAAATATGACCGAGGTGGAAAACGGAGGTCGGGGCACCGCACACGGCTATGGGACAATTGTTTACTTTGGGGTGCCCCCTTGCCTCCGTATAAAAAGGATGAGAGGGAGGAGGCCGGCCCCCTAGGGGTGCGCCAAGTGTGGGGAGTCCTACTAGGACTCCTTAGTCCTAGTAGGATTCCACCTCCCATACGGAGTAGGAAAGGGGGAAGGGAGAGGGAAAGGAAAGAGGGGGCTGCGCCCCCTCCCCTAGTTCAATTCGGTTTGGGCAAGGGGGGGCGTGCGCCTCCTCACGTGGCCTGCCTCTCCTTTTCCCGTATGGCCCAATAAGGCCCATTACTTCTCCCGGTGAATTCCCGTAACTCCCCGGTACTCCGAAAAATACCCGAATCACTCGGAACCTTTCCGACGTCCGAATATAGCTTTCCAATATATGAATCTTTACCTCTCGAACATTCCGAGACTCCTCGTCATGTCCGTGATCTCATCCGGGACTCCGAACAACATTCGGTCACCAATCACATAACTCATATAACCTTAAGTGTGCGGACCCTACGGGTTCGGGAATGATGTAGACATGACCGAGACAACTCTCTGGTTAATAACCAACAGCGGGACCTGGATGCTCATATTGGTTCCTACATATTCCACGAAGATCTTTATCGGTGAACCTCATATGACAACATACGTTGTTCCCTTTGTCCGGCGGTATGTTACTTGCCCGAGATTCGATCGTCGGTATCTTATACCTAGTTCAATCTCGTTACCGGCAAGTCTCTTTACTCGTTCCGTAATACATCATCTTGCAACTAACTCTTTAGTCACGGTGCTTGCAAGGCTTCTGTGATGCTGTATTACCGAGAGGGCCCAGAGATACCTCTCCGATAGTCGGAGTGACAAATCCAAATCTCGATACATGCCAACTCAACAAACACTTTTGGAGATACCTGTAGTGCACCTTTATAATCACCCAGTTACGTTGTGACGTTTGATACACCCAAAGTATTCCTACGGTATCCAGGAGTTGCATGATCTCATGGTCAGAGGAACGTGTATTTGACATAGTGAAAGCAATAGCAATAAACTGAACGATCATTTGCTATGCTAACGGTTGGGTCAAGTCCATCACATCATTCTCCTAATGATGTGATCCCGTTATCAAATGACAACTCATGTCCATGGTCAGGAAATCTTGACCATCTTTTGATCAACGAGCTAGTCAAGTAGAGGCTTACTAGGGACTCAGTATTTGTCTATTATCCACACATGTATTAAGTTTCCGGTCAATACAATTCTAGCATGAATAATAAACCATTATCATGAACGGAGAAATATGATAATAAACACTTTATTAATTGCCTCTAGGGCATATTTCCAACACATGCCTCATGGGCAAGATGACTAAGACTCCGTTCTCCAGAACAATGGAGTGAGCAACCAACTTGTTGGAAATAATACACACCGATGTATGCGGTCCAATGAGCGTTGAGGCTCGCGGTGGCTATCGTTATGTTCTCACCCTCACTGATGACTTAAGCAGATATGGGTATGTCTACTTAATGAAACACAAGTCTGAGACCTTTGAAAAGTTCAAGGAATTTCAGAGTGAGGTAGAGAATCAACGTGACAAGAAAATAAAGTTCTTACGATAGGATCGTGGAGGAGAATATTTGAGTCACGAGTTTGGCACGCACTTAAGGAAATGTGGAATTGTTTCACAACTCATGCCGCCTGGCACACCTCAGCGTAATGGTGTGTCCGAACGTCGTAATCGCACTCTATTGGATATGGTGCGATCTATGATGTCTCTTACTGATTTACCGCTATCATTTTGGGGATATGCATTAGAGACTGCCGCATTCACTTTAAATAGGGCACCGTCTAAATCCGTTGAGACGACACCGTATGAATTATGGTTTGGGAAGAAACCTAAGCTGTCGTTTCTGAAAGTTTGGGGATGCGATGCTTATGTCAAGAAACTTCAACCTGAAAAGCTCGAACCCAAATCGGAAAAGTGCGTCTTCATAGGATACCCTAAGGAAACTATTGGGTATACCTTCTACCTCAGATCCGAAGGCAAGATCTTTGTTGCCAAGAATGGATCCTTTCTAGAGAAAGAGTTTCTCTCGAAAGAAGTAAGTGGGAGGAAAGTAGAACTTGATGAGGTAATTGTACCCCCTCTCCAACCGGAGAGTAGCGCAGCGCAGGAAAATGTTTCTGTGGTGCCTGCACCGACTAGAGAGGAAGTTAATGATGATGATCATGAAACTTCGGATCAAGTTACTACTGAACTTCGTAGGTCCACGAGGACACGTTCCGCACCAGAGTGGTACGGCAACCCTGTCCTGGAAATAATGTTGTTAGACAACGGTGAACCTTCGAACTATGAAGAAGCCATGGCGGGCCTGGATTCCAACAAATGGCTTGAAGCCATGAAATCCGAGATAGGATCCATGTATGAGAACAAAGTATGGACTTTGGTGGACTTGCCCGATGATCGGCAAGCCATAGAAAATAAATGGATCTTTAAGAAGAAGACTGACGCGGATGGTAATGTGACCGTCTATAAGGCTCGGCTTGTCGCTAAGGGTTATCGACAAGTTCAAGGAGTTGACTACGATGAGACTTTCTCACCCGTAGCGATGCTGAAGTCCGTCCGAATCATGTTAGCAGTTGCCGCATTTTATGATTATGAGATCTGGCAAATGGATGTCAAAACGGCATTCCTTAACGGTTTACTTAAGGAAGAATTGTATATGATGCAGCCGGAAAGTTTTGTCGATCCTAAGAATGCTGACAAGGTATGCAAGCTCCAGCGCTCCATCTATGGGCTGGTGCAAGCATCTCGGAGTTGGAACATTCGCTTTGATGAGGTGATCAAAGCATTTGGGTTTATACAGACTTATGGAGAAGCCTGTATTTACAAGAAAGTGAGTGGGAACTCTGTAGCATTTCTCATTTTATATGTGGATGACATATTGTTGATGGGAAATGATATAGAACTTTTGGAAAGCATAAAGGCCTACTTGAATAAGTGTTTTTCAATGAAGGACCTTGGAGAAGCTGCTTACATATTAGGCATCAAGATTTATAGAGATAGATCGAGACGCCTCATTGGTCTTTCACAAAGCACATACCTTGACAAGATATTAAAGAAGTTCAATATGGATCAGTCCAAGAAGGGGTTCTTGCCTGTATTGCAAGGTGTGAGATTGAGCACAGCTCAATGCCCGACCTCGGCAAAAGATAGAGAAAAGATGAGTGTCATCCCCTATGCCTCAGCCATAGGCTCTATTATGTATGCCATGCTGTGTACCAGACCTGATGTGAACCTTGCCATAAGTTTGGTAGGGAGGTACCAAAGTGATCCCGGAATGGAACACTGGACAGCGGTCAAGAATATCCTTAAGTACCTGAAAAGGACTAAGGATATGTTTCTCGTTTATGGAGGTGCCGAAGAGCTCGTCGTAAAGGGTTACATCGATGCTAGCTTCGACACAGATCCGGATGACTCCAAGTCACAAACCGGATACGTGTATATTTTGAATGGTGGGGCAGTCAGCTGGTGCAGTTGCAAGCAAAGCGTCGTGGCGGCATCTACATGTGAAGCGGAGTACATAGCTGCTTCGGAAGCAGCGCAGGAAGGAGTCTGGATGAAGGAGTTCATCACTTACCTAGGAGTGATTCCCAATGCGTCGGGCCCGATGACTCTCTTCTATGACAACACTGGAGCTATTGCCATTGCCAAGGAGCCCACGTTTCACAAGAAGACCAAGCACATCAAGCGCCGCTTCAACTCCATTCGTGGTTACATTCAGGATGGAGATATAGATATTTGTAAAGTACATACGGATCTGAATGTCACAGATCCGTTGACTAAACCTCTTCCACGAGCGAAACATGATCAGCACCAGAACTCTATGGGTGTTCGATTCATCACAATGTAACTAGATTATTGACTCTAGTGCAAGTGGGAGACTGTTGGAAATATGCCCTAGAGGCAATAATAAAATGGTTATTATTATATTTCCTTGTTCATGATAATTGTCTATTGTTCATGCTATAATTGTATTAACCGGAAACCGTAATACATGTGTGAATACATAGACCACACCATGTCCCTAGTGAGCCTCTAGTTGACTAGCTCGTTGATCAATAGATGGTCATGGTTTCCTGACCATGGACATTGGATGTCGTTGATAACGAGATCACATCATTAGGAGAATGATGTGATGGACAAGACCCAATCCTAAGCATAGCACAAGAACGTGTAGTTCGTCTGCTAGAGCTTTTCTAATGTCAAGTATCATTTCCTTAGACCATAAGATTGTGCAACTCCCGGATACCGTAGGAATGCTTTGGGTGTATCAAACGTCACAACGTAACTGGGTGACTATAAAGGTGCACTACAGGTATCTCCGAAAGTGTCTGTTGGGTTGGCACGAATCGAGACTGGGATTTGTCACTCCGTGTGACAGAGAGGTATCTCTGGGCCCACTCGGTAATATATCATCATAATGAGCTCAATGTGACTAAGGAGTTAGTCACGGGATCATGTGTTACGGAACGAGTAAAGAGACTTGTCGGTAACGAGATTGAACAAGGTATAGGGATACCGACGATTGAATCTCGGGCAAGTAACATACCGATGGACAAAGGGAATTGTATACGAGATTAATTGAATCCCCGACATCGTGGTTCATCCGATGAGATCATCGTGGAACATGTGGGAGCCAATATTGGTATCCAGATCCCGCTATTGGTTATTGGCCGGAGAGGTGTCTCGGTCATGTCTGCATGGTTCCCGAACCCGTAGGGTCTACACACTTAAGGTTCGGTGACTCTAGAGTTGTAATGGGAATTGTATGTGGTTACCGAAAGTTGTTCGGAGTCCCGGATGAGATCCTGGACGTCACGAGGAGTTCCGGAATGGTCCGGAGGTGAAGATTTATATATGGGAAGTCCTATTTTGGCCACCGGAAAATGTTTGGGATTTTTCGGTATTGTACCGGGAAGGTTCTAGAAGGTTCCGAAGTGGGGCCCACCTGCATGGGGGGACCCACATGAACGTGGGTAGTGGGGGCAAGGTCCCACACCCCTTGCCCCTGGCGCAGCCCTCCCTCCTCCTACACCTCCTCCTCCTCCGTAGTGCTTAGCGAAGCTCTGCCGGAGAACCACGAGCTCCACCGCCACCACGCCGTCGTGCTGCCGAAGCTCTCCCTCAACTTCTCCTCCCCCCTTGCTGGATCAAGAAGGAGGAGACGTCCCCGAGCTGTACGTGTGTTGAACGCGGAGGCGCTGTCCGTTTGGCGCTTGGATCGGATCTTCCGCGATTTGAATCGCCGCGAGTACGACTCCATCAACCGCGTTCTTTGCAACGCTTCCGCTTAGCGATCTTCAAGGGTATAAAGATGCACTCCCTCTCTCTCGTTGCTAGCATCTCCTAGATTGATCTTGGTGACATGTAGGAAAATTTTGAATTATTACTACGTTACCCAACAAGGGGTCCTCGGGCCGCTGGCCTGTCTCTCAATAGGCCGGCGTGGTGGGCCGCATTCTGACTGTCGCGGGAAGGGCCGGATACATTGAGACCCTGTGTTCTAGAAGGAAGCCCCGAATGCGCATCGTGCACTCCAAGTCAAGATGAGGGAATCGACGTCTCCATTCTCGGCAGGAGTCTTGTCATGTGTAAACCCTAGGTACCCCCCGGTGTCTATATAAACCGGGAGGGTTTTAGATTGTAGGGCAGAAAAAAACTCATCTAGGGTTTTAGCTAGTCGATCTCGAGGTAGATCAACTCTGTAACCTTCATACCATCAATATAATCGAGCAGGACGTAGGGTTTTACCTCCATAGGAGGGCCCGAACCTGGGTAAACATCGTCTCCTTCGTCCCCTTGTTACCATCGATCCAAGAGTCACAGCTCGGGACCCCCTACCCGAGATCCACCGGTTTTGACACCGACATTGGTGCTTTCATTGAGAGTTTCATTGTGATCTCCAAAGGAATCGATGGTTCGCGTTGTCATTAACAAAGAAGTCCGGAACATGGACTCCTTCGTCCCTGGACAGATCTTCGCTTTCGACAGCATTGTGCTGCACGCTGACCCGACCGGCCGTCTTGGCCGGGTCGAGAGTTTCGCCCCTTATCAAGAGGTCAGATTCGGGAACCTAGAGTTCTCCGTAGACTCTCGGGGCGATCTTTCGCTCATCGGGCTTGCAGTATCATCTCACGCACCCGAGGACTCCGAGGCCTTAACGTCGGATGTCGCTTTCGACCCCGCCCACGGGACTAACCCCGGCGATGATCTGGCTTTTAGTCCGGATCCGGCCATAGCGCCAGATGGCCGGGTACCAGCTCCTGCCGAACACACGTCTTGTCCGGACGCATCGGAGGTTAACTCCGAAAGCGCTGAGTAAATTGACCCGATCGAGCTCTCGACACTCAACGAAGCTCTAGATCGGATCTAATCGATGAAAGTTACTGACGACCCAACCCCGATCCACGTTTAGATAGGTCTTAAGGCGGGTCAAGAGGAATTTTTCATCCCACCCACCACCCACTTCGTAGCCACTGTCGAAGACTTAACCGATATGTTGGACTACGCCTCCGACGAGGCAGAAGACATGGATGAAGAGGATCACGTTCCCACCCACGTCAACACCGGGCGATGGACTGCCACCTCCACCTACGATGTCTACATGGTGGATACTCCATCCGATAACGGCGAGCGCACACCCGCAAACAATGGTGATAAACCGGGTGAAGCGCCGTCAAGGCACCGGAAACCGTGCAAACGATCAAAGACAAAAAAGGGAAGGGAAGCTATTGCTGGTACCGGGGAAAACGATACCCCGGAAGACCTCGGCGATCCCGATATCCCCGAGCATCCGTTAGAGAACCAGGAAAGGCCGGAGGACCAGCGCGACCCCGAAGATCCAAACGATTTTGAAGATGACAACTACCTCGCCCCTGTGGAGGAGGATAGCCCGGAATCCGAAGATTTCACCGTCCCCAAAAACATTGAGGATCAGGAACGGTTTAGGCAACAGCTTATAGCCACTGCCCGAAGCCTAAAGGCAAGAGAACGGCAGCTCAAGGCCAAACAAGACACCCTCAATGATAGATGGACGAGGGTCCTGTTAGCCAAGGAAGGATACGGTACCGGTCTATTGGGCCAACCCAAGAGATATCCACGCCGACGGCTGCTGCCACAATTCGATGATGAACTCCCTAATACGCCGTCCCCCAAACACACTCCATACGACCAGCCGGACCGCCCTCCCCGAGGACGAGATAGGACGGCTGGCGACGCCGGTTATAGGCCAGCGATACCCCGCAGAAGGGGAAAGGAGCCAATGGAGCCTGAGGACAGGTACGACCTGTGACACGACCTGGATTATAGAAAAGGCCGCACGAGATCCATCTACGGATCTAGAGGGTACTCCCCCGATAGACGGGACGGGTACCGGCCTTGGCTTGACCGAAACAATAGAGGTCGGGAACAAAACCGGGCCAGAACAGACGCCGACTACGGGCGTGACATAGCCCAGGTCAGAGGCGCTGCCCACCCACTGTGCTTCACCGACGAGGTGATGCAGCATTAGTTCTCGGAAGGGTTTAAACCCGTGAACATAGAGCAATACGACGGAACAACTGACCCAGCAGTGTGGATCGAGGATTTCCTCCTCCACATTCACATGGCACGAGGAGACGATCTCCACGCTATCAAGTATCTACCCCTTAAACTTAAGGGGCCAGCTCGGCACTGGTTAAACAGTCTCCCCGAAAATTCTATCGGGAGCTGGGAGGATCTCGAGGATGCATTCCGATCTAACTTCCAGGGCACCTATGTACGGCCTCCGGACTCCTCCGACCTAAGAAACGTCGTCCCAAAGGCAGGAGAGTCCGCTCGACAATTCTGGAATCGGTTCTTGACCAAGAAAAACCAGATCGTCGATTGCCCAGATGCCGAGGCTATAGCCTCTTTCAGGCACAATATTCGGGACGAATGGCTGGCTCGCCAGCTCGGTCAGGATAAACCTAGGACCATGTCCGCCCTTACATCACTCATGACCCACTTTTGCGCAGGCGAGGATAACTGGCTAGCGAGACGAAGCCACAACCCCGAAGACCCCGGCACCTCCGAAGTTCGGGATGGATATAGGAAACCACGACACAACAAAAATAAACGCCGGCACAGCACTAGTGACGCCGACGACACGGCCGTCAACGCCGGCTTCCGCAACCCTCGATCCGGGCAGCGGAAGAAGCCTCCTAAAGGCAATCGCGACGGACCCACCCCGCTGGACAAAATCATGGAGAGGCCTTGCCAGATCCATGGCACTCCAGACAAGCCCGCCAATCACACCAACCGTAACTGTTGGGTGTTCAAACAAGCCGGCAAACTCGCATCCGAGGAGCAAGGCAAGGGCCCACGCAGCGAGGACGATGATGAGCCCCGCGGTCCGATCAATGGTGGACAAAAGCAGTTCCCTCCAGAGGTAAAAACTGTGAACATGATATACGCCACTCACATACCCAAAATGGAGAGGAAGCGCGCCCTTCGAGAGGTCTACACCGTAGAGCCCGTAGCCCCAAAGTATAACCCATGGTCGGCGTACCCGATCACATTCGATCGACGAGACCATCCGACCAGTATCCGTCATGGGGGATCAGCTGCCCTTGTCCTAGATCCCATTATCGATGGGTATCACCTCACTAAAGTCCTGGACGGAGGAAGTAGCCTCAATTTGATTTACTCAGATACGGTGAAAAAGATGGGTATAGATCCATCAAGGATCAAACCCAGCAACACTACCTTTAAAGGAGTGATCCCAGGCGTCGAAGCCCGGTGCATGGGCTCTGTGAGCCTGGAAGTGGTGTTCGGTTCGCCCGATAACTTCCATAGCGAGGACTTGATCTTCGACATCATACCTTTCCGCAGCGGTTATCATGCCCTGCTAGGCCGTACAGCATTCGCTCGCTTTAACGCCGTCCCACACTACGCATACCTCAAGCTCAAGATGCCCGAGCCCAAGGGGGTCATCACTGTCAACGGCAACACAGAGCGTTCCCTCCGAACTGAGGAACATGCATTGGCCCTGGCGGCCGAATTCCATTACGAGGACGGTCGGCAAACCCCGAAATCTGTCATAAAGGCACGCAAGGTTGACAAACGAGCTCGGTTTCAATCCGAACTCCCAGAATCTTCTTCTCCCTAGAAATAGGGATACGCTCCCCATTGCACAGCCCTAATGACCGTCAAAGACGTGCCAAGAAGGCACAACTTCGCACTCAAGATTCCATGGGCAGCAGTGGGGAACAACCATTAAAGGGTAAGTGTTCGGCTGGACCGAACCATTACCAGTACACGTCCTCGGACATAACATAGGTAACATCAGGGACCTGCTAAAGAGTAAAGCTCATCCATACTTCGGCGAATTCTCAAGACCTTCTTCCCAAGGTCCGCTCGACGACAACATCACCCTTAAAGGAATGCAACTCCCTAGGAGGCACAGGAGCAGACTGACGACAGGGCACATCCAGGACGTCAAGCCACCAATCGAAGACCCCTGGTACAACTTCTCCTCTGTAAATTCTATGTTTTATCTTCAAAATACCTGTAAACAGTTGCTTCGGCAATTTGAGTTATAAGAATTATCGAGCAAATAAAAGACTATTATACATGGCCCCTCCGCTGTATTTTATGGAACATACTCTGTTCTTGTCAACGCCTCTCGCGCAACTGTTCAGTATACATTACGATGCAACCGGCTAATAGACCGGGGGTTTGAATTTAAAATATCGCCCTGAGCATCACCCCGACACAACTGGTCGCGTGTTCGGCGTCTTGGATTTTGCTTTATATGCATCGGATCCGAACTATGTCTTGGGTCAATAGTTGGGTTGCCCGGCTCCTGTGTTTTCCCCCTTACGTTCCGCTCGTTCGGCTAAAGGGGCAAAGGGAGAACCACTACGATTGTGTTTCCAGTTCGTCTAGTCAAGCACCTCAGGGGAGAAAGCCGAAAACTGACCGTCATAGTAAGCGAGAACCGGTCTGCAAATCCGAGCATAAGTGTCATACTAAAAAATCGATAAAGGTTATTCCGTGTTATACGATGGGTTTTGTACTTGTACAAACCATGTGATGCTGGCTTCGGCTCCGGTACATCCGCACATCACAAAATACTGGGGGCTGGTCATCAGCCCCCGCATTTTTTTATGCTCCTACGGCTAAGTGAAAGCGATAAAGCATCATAGTCCGATTGCCTTGTCCCCCTCGCACTACCGCCTTCGGGCACCGATACCTCGGCTAAGGGTCACAGTGCGGAGGCAGAGACACCTCGCGTAGTATCTACGTGGGGGCTGAAGCCGACGACTCGCAACTTTCAGATAAAACGGCCACATGGGAGTCAAAATAAACACTAAAGACTTATAAGACATGATAAACCATGCAACTCTGATTATAAAGCGTTAAAAGTCTTCGGACATATTACAACGTGCTCATTCATAAAGAACATCCTTCGAGCATTGGGCCTCTATCGCCCGAGCACCCTCCATCACTGTGGAGAAGTATAGCTCGGGGCACCTATGCCACTTTCCAGGGGGCGGAGGTGCGGTGGCCATCTCGGTCGGCTTGAGCTTCGGCCAGTGCACCATGGTCTTTGCAAAGGCCATCAGAGCTCCCTCGATGCATGTAGAACGCTTTAGCGCGTCAATCCGAGGCGCAACATCGCACAGTTTCTGCACCAAGCCAAAATAGCTGCTCGGCAACGGCTCTTCAGGCCACAGCCAGATGCAGAGATCCGTCATGGCCGGCTCTGCCATCCTGTGCAGCTCCATCAGTTGCTTCATCTGCTCGATCAGAAGAGGAGAGCGCTCGGGGGACTCAAACTGTGTCCAGAATAGCCGAGCCTCATCATCCTCCTCCCGTGAAGCATAGAACTTGTTCGCGTCCGCTGCACTCTTTTGGAGATCCGCACAGACGCCTGAGGAACGCCACACCTGGGTGAGCAAAGCAAATCTGCTACCACCAAAGGCGCATTGTAGTGAATACGGATTACCATCTGTGACAGCCCTGACTTGGCGAACCCCCTCTTCAAAGGACCGCCTGTCCACCCGCTCCTTTTGAAGCTCGGATTTCAGCGCGGATAGCTCGGTGGCTTGCTCTTTGCCTTTCTGCTCAAGGGCCTCGCACTTTGCGCTGGCATCCTTGAGCTCCTTCTGCACCTCCTCCACCCGGGCTTCCTGCTTAGCACTCGCATCTTTCAAAGTGGAGAGTGCGGCTGCTGCCTGTTCAGCGGCCGCCTTCTCATCCGCGACCTCTTGCTTCATCTTTTTGAGCTCGGCTTTGAGTTTTTCAACCTCCGCAGCTGAAGCTGTGGAAGCAATAAATAGATAATTACACCGGGTTACCAGTGCGGATCACTAACAATATACAGCCCGGATGTTACAATTCGGCTTACCTTGTGCCTCATCGAACCTCTTGTTCAGGCTATCAAGCTCCTCTTCGGAGATCTCGAGCTTCCGATTTATCTCGATAAGCTCAGTGGCATTAACGGCCACCGCCGAGGACGAGGCCTACAAAAAATAAAATAAAAACATACATCTGGTTATGTGCGTTCCAACCCCCGAACCGTCAAGGATATGACCCTATGCTCGGTCCTCTTAAGGGCTTTTTAGAACATTGTGGGACTAATGGTGCCTTGCGCATCATTGGTCACTCCTGAGTATTTGACCCCCGGGTGCGTTTTTGCAAAACCACCCGGGGCTCGGGGGCTACTACATATATAAAGATAGCGTAAACTTAATAAAATTAAGATTGTTCGGGAAAAGGGTATTATGTGAGTCACCTTGAAGCCCGTCAAGAGACCATTGAAGGCCTCTTTCAGTCCGCTGTCGACGGACTGAATGCCTTGCAAAACCGCACCCATAAGAGTGCGATGATCCTCGGAGATGGGGGCGCTTGATAGAGCCTCCTCCATGACCGGCCACCCAGTCGTCGGTGGCACCGGTGGTGACCGGCCAGTCCGATCTCTGATCGGGGACTGAGTCGGTAGCTCTGGAGGCACAGCATGCTCCGGAGATGTCCTCGGAGGGGACTGGACATCCCTCCGCCCATCCTCCTCAGCGGCCAGGGGAGTTTTCTCCCCCTGGTCTTCAACGGCCGAGGCATCGACCTCGGCCATGGCGTGGTCACCCCCACGGCCTGTGTTCGGCTCCAAAGGAGCCTGGCGGGATGACACCTCCGCGGCATCCTTCGCGGCCCCGGGAGGTGTGGGATGTGACGCAGTCCCACTCTCCGCCAGCTCGGCGGGCGGAGACTCCCCATCCGATATTTGGTCAGTAGGGAGAACGCGCGGTGGGCTGCAAATTAGAAGACGTCTTGCATTTAAAACATTGAAAAACATTGCATAAATGACTCAGGGAGTCTTGGGATTCATACCTTTGAGCTGGGGGCTTGACCCTTAGGTTCCTTTGGGGAACCTTCTCAAAGTCCTCAGACTCTGCATCAGAGTCCGAGCTGTCGTCGGCCAGGATCAACCTCGGCCGACACGCCCTCTTCAGGGCAGTAGGAGGTACATCATCCGCGGCGTCTGGCGACGCCACCCTCTTTCTTGTGAGGGGGGAAACGCCTTCCCCCCTGTCTTCATGCTCTTCCTCATGGCTAGAGGAGGCATGGGTTTCCTCGGACATGGCGTCCGGCTGGTCCTTTATGCGGAGACCTTCTCTGGCCTTCTTCTTCTTCTCCTTCTTCTCGGGCGCCGAGTACGGCGCCATGACGAGCATCGCCGTCAACAACTCCGACCTGGGGTCTTCGGGTTGTGGTGCGGGACAGTTAACTCTCGCGGTTTTACTCAACCATTTCTGCGAAAATGAGGGGGAAGGCGTTCAGTCTTTTTGTCAAAGAAACAGAGTCAATGGATTAAAATTATACCGTAACTGGGTAGGTGGGTTATCGGTGCTTAGGCCCGAATCCTCTTCCTTGGCCGGCCAGCTTTTCCGAGGCTTGAATAATGCCTTCCACAACTTCTCGGAGGTAGTGCGGAAGAGCTGGCGCACGGTAGGCTCGTCCTCAAGCTGGTAAGCCCACGTTGGGGAGGCCCGGCGCTGACAGGGGAGAATACGGCAGTGGAGCATGACCTGGACCACATTGACCAGTTCGACCTTGGCATTGATCACCGAGGTAATGCGCTTCTGCAGCAATTTCACCTCTGCATCCGACCCCCAGTCAAGGCCCTTCCTGAGCCACGAGGTCAATCTCGTAGGGGGTCTGGATCTGAACTCGGCAGGCGCCGCCGAGCTCTCATCTCTTGGTTCGGTGATGTAGAACCATTCTTTCTGCCAGATTTTGATTGTGTCGATAAAGGTGCCAGTTGGCCACTCAACGCGGGGGAGCTTGCTGATTACCGCCCCTCCGCAGTCTGCGTGCTCGCCCGCGACAGTCTTCGGCTTGACGTTGAAAACCTTGAGCCACAGGCCGAAGTGCAGCTCGACCCGCGGGAAGGCTTCGCAAAGAATGATGAAAGCCGAAATATGCATAAAGGAGTTTGGGGGAAGATCATGGAAGTCCAACCCGTAGAAGAACATGAGGCCCCTGACGAAGGGGTGGAGCGGGAAGCTCAGTCCCCGGATGAAATGGCGGATGAATACCACCCTTTCGCCTTGCTTAGGGGTGGGGACGACCTGGTTCGCTTCTGGAGCGCGGTGGAAGACGTTGGCGGGGAGGTAGACGGCGAGCTTTAGCTCCCGGATGTCCTTGTCGGTGACCGTGGAGGCCTCCCACTTGCCCATAGAGCCCGAACCCGCCATGGCTAAGCTCGGAGGGGAAGTAGAGGAAGAACTGGATCTGGGCTCTCAGAGCTTGGGAAAATTGGGAAAGCAGAGGATGCGAATGGGAAGCGTGAATAAGCCTTGGGGTTTTACCCTTTTTATGGGGCGTAACACCGATTAACCTCCCTTTACTGCGTCGCAAAACTCTCCGCTTCCCAAGACATGTGTACCGTTATGCACGCGAAAAAGGAACTTGGGATGCTAATCATATCCCGTGTGAAAAGGAGCACGATCTATACATTGATGAGTCGTGCTAATGTAAAAACGGCCTCGAACCGCGAATCGAGTTTTCATAACTGGTTCAGCGGTCGTGGTAGGCCACGACCCTTCGTCAGAAAGGTTGTCAGAAAAAACACTATTTACACTTTGACGTTTGGCCTTCGGGACTGAACAACTCATGGTGTTCGGGCTATCGTGTGATCGGAAACCGGACAAGTATCAGCCGTTCCTTAATGGGAAGAAGAACTCACCCCACAAGCCGAAGACTCTGATCAAGCGGAGCTGCCAAAGCTGAGACCCTTGGCGTTGGGCGCTAGTTCGGGGGCTACTGAGGGAGTCCTGGACTAAGGGGTCCTCGGGCCGCTGGCCTGTCTCTCAATAGGCCGGCATGGTGGGCCGCACTCTGGCTGTCGCGGGAAGGGCCGGATACATCGAGACCATGTGTTCTAGAAGGAAGTCCCGAAGGCGCATCGTGCACTCCAAGTCAAGATGAGGGAATCGACGTCTCCATTCTCGGCAGGAGTCTTGTCATGTGTAAACCCTAGGTACTCCCCGGTGTCTATATAAACCGGGAGGGTTTTAGATTGTAGGGCAGAAAAAACTCATCTAGGGTTTTAGCTAGTCGATCTCAAGGTAGATCAACTCTGTAACCTTCATACCATCAATATAATCGAGCAGGACGTAGGGTTTTACCTCCATAGGAGGGCCCGAACCTGGGTAAACATCGTCTGCTTCGTCCCCTTGTCACCATCGATCCAAGACTCACAGCTCGGGACCCCCTACCCGAGATCCGCCGGTTTTGACACCGACACCCGAGAGAAGTTAGTATTCAGAATTTTTATGCTCGTCTTTCTCATAATGATCAATCCATGCTCGATACTTCTTGTGTTGGTTCTTTTATGAAGAAGACTATTGAATTCAAGTGGGATCTCTTAGAAAGAATTAAACGCAACTCTAAAGATTGGGAACTCGACGAAGGTAATGAGTCAGGTATAAAGCTTGAGTTTGATTGTGTTAAAAAATTTATGAATACCGATACTTTTCACAAGTTTAGCACTAAATATGGACTTGACTCTGAGATAGTAGCCTCTTTCTATGAAGCATTTGCTACTCATGTCGATCTCCCTAAAGAGAAGTGGTTTAAATATCATCCCCCTATTAAATAAGAAATTAAAGAACCGGTCACGGCTAAAGATGAAACCATCATTTACAATATTGATCCAGTTGTGCCTACCGCTTATATTGAAAAACCACCTTTCCCTGTTAGGATAAAAGAACATGCTAAGGCATCAACTGTGGTCCGTAAGAGTAATATTAGAGCACCTTAGCCCCCTGAGCAAATTAAAGTAGAACCTAGTGTTGCTATGGTTAAGGATCTCTTGGCAGAAAATATTGATGGGCATGTTATCTACTTCTGTGATGAAGCTGCTAGAATTGCCGAACCTGATGAAAAAGATAAACATTGACCCATAGAGGGCATGCCTGTTGTCTCAGTAAAAATAGGAGATCATTGCTATCATGGTTTATGTGATTTGGGTGCTAGTGTGAGTGCTATTCCTTTTACCTTATACCAAGAAATTATGAATGAAATAGCACCTGCTGAAATAGAAGATATTGATGTTAATATCAAACTTGCTAATAGAGACACCATCACACCACTTGGGATTGTTAGAGATGTTGAAGTCTTGTGTGGGAAAGTAAAATACCCTACTGATTTTCTAGTTCTTGGTTCCCCGCAAGATGACTTTTGTCCCATTATCTTTGGTAGACTCTTGATAACCCACAAGTATAGGGGATCGCAACAGTTTTCGAGGGTAGAGTATTCAACCCAAATTTACAGATTCGACACAAGGGGAGCCAAAGAATACTTGAGAGTATTAGCAGTTGAGTTGTCAATTCAACCACACCTGGAGATTAAATATCTACAGTAGAGTGATCAGTAGCACAGTAATATGATAGTTTGATAGCAGTAGCAGTAGTAACAGTAGCGGTAACAGTAGTAGCAATAGTTTTGTAGCAGTTGGAATAGCAGCAACAGCAGTAGTAACTTAGAAAGAGCAATAAGTGGAAAGGTCGTAGGCACTGGATCGGTAACTCGTTGGATGATATTCATCGTATAACAGTCATAACCTAGGGCGACACAGAACTAGCTCCAGTTCATCAATGTAATGTAGGCATGTATTCCGTAAATAGTCATACGTGCTTATGGAAAAGAACTTGCATGACATCTTTTGTCCTACCCTCCCGTGGCAGCGGGGTCCATAAGGAAACTAAGGGATATTAAGGCCTCCTTTTAATAGAGATCCGGAACAAAGCATTAACACGTGGTGAATACATGAACTCCTCAAACTACGGTCATCACCGCGAAGTATCCCAAATATTGTCACTATGGGGTTGACGGATCATAACACGTAATGGGTGCATATGACTAGGCAAGATCAGATAAGAACATGGATATAGAGATGATAACATAAACGGTTCAGATCTGAAATCATGGCACTCGGGCCCTAGTGACAAGCATTAGGCATAGCAAAGTCATAGCAACATCAATGTCAGAACATAATGGATACTAGGGATCAAGCCCTAACAAAACTAACTCGATTAAATGATGAATCTCATCCAACTCCTCACCGACCAGCAAGCCTACGAAGGAATTACTCACTCCCGGTGGGGAGATGATGCGGAGCATCCTACGGACATCACCATGACAAGAGTCCGTTTGGCAAGTGACACGTGCCACAACTACTTCACATACATAAAGGTGAATCATCTCCTTTACACGTGTCCACTTGACCCCTTCAAGGATGGTATACTACTTGACACTCCCCTTGTGTGCATACATAGGTATTGTCGGATCTTCATGGATGACGAGGAGGAGTGCCGGCACCTACGTACAACTACACCATCCGCGAGGGAAGCTTGGAAGCGGAGACGGAAGAAGACGGAGTCCCGAAGAAGGAAGAAGAGCCAGGACAAATTCCAGGCCCAGGACATCCGGCCCCTGGAGATCACACAGGCGCCAAGGCCCAGCTGAAGAAGGCTATAGGCGCCGGACATCTGGCCCTGGCCCGGACATCCGGCCTTCGGCCCCAGATTTCCGGCCGAGCGTAGAGAGAGAGCATCAAAACCGGCGCTAAGGCCCCGGACATCCGGCCACCCAGCCCGGACATCCGGCACCTCATGAAGACCCGGACATCCGGCGCGTGCCTGTGCGCAGAGACGGGCCGAAGGCCCATGTATCCCCTCTCCTTCGCCCTCATTTGCACTAAGACTATAAATAGGACCCCTCCTCCTCCTTTCTAGGGTTAGCAATGATTTAGCTCATAGATAGATGAGCCTTTGCTCCTTCCACTACCTCTCCCATGGAGTAGATACCTCTATGAGAGAAGACCCCTAGTGGATGTCAAGGCCCCTCACGGGAAGATCCTCCGGGATTCCAAGGCCTCATCTCCCGATGGGATTTGGGATGAACTCTACCATGTATCCTCTTTCCCTTTGTTGTTCTTGTATCCTTGTGGATCTTGTGTGGATGTGAGCATAGTGGATGTGTGATTGGACTTGTTTTGAGTGTTTCTCTTGTGATTTCCCCCTAGTGTTCTTCGTGTTCTTCGTGTTCATTCACAAATCCACCTCCAATTCGTGAAAGATCGACGCACACGGGCGTGCCCCGTATCATATTGGTATCATGAGCCACGTTGATCACGAATTTGGAGTCCTCCCCTTCGTTTTCTAGCCTAATTTTGTGTGTTTTTGTCCCAATTCGAAAATCCCCACCAAAAATAGCCATACCAAAAAATTTGTGATTTGTTGGTTCTTGTGAGATTTTGTTGATTTTGATCCATGGAATTCGTGTTTGGCAAGTAGATCTAGCTTCCCCACCATGAAATCCACCCTAATTTTTCTTTTCCCCCGTCAATTTTGACCCCCGAGCTCGAAATTTCCGCCCAAATTGAGCTCCCGAGCCCCAAATCTCGATCTGGATTTGTCGGGCCGGACATCCGGGCCCCTGGCCGTACATCCGGGCCACTGGCCGGACATCCGGGCCCCCAAGCCAGACATCCGGCTCCTGGAGCTCACTTTCGGGCGTCTCTGGACAGCAGGTCCCGGATTTCCGGCATAACCCCCCGGATGTCCGATGCCTGGGAATTCAGACTTTCTTGTTTCACCGTTTTGTCCATAACTAATTCATCCGGAGTCCAATTTTGACGTTCTTTAGCTCATTTTGTAGCTATTGACACCCTCCATCCCAAAAAATAGATTCATAATCATTTGACTCCATCATATTTTTGAAATTTTGGCAAGCTTGCCTAGGCCTCCACCATAACTTCCGCATAGTTTTTCCACCATACACTTCCGCCATTCTAACCCAATTTTGATTGAGATTTTGAGTTGCGGTTTCCGTTTCCTAAGGTGTTTCGGCTACTTAGGGACGGTTCTACGTCGACAACGCTGCTACTCATCATTGCCTCGGCCTCGACATCGACATCGGCCACTTTGCCTTTTTGGCACCCCAACCGTAAGCAAGGACGGTAACCTTGACGATATCATTGTCCATTTCCTTGCCATTGCATTGATCGCTTCGAGCCTATTGTGTACCTTACCCATTGAGACTAGCGAGTTGAGAATTGCCGGGCCATGTTACTTGTGCACCGTAGTGATACTCTTATGCCGCATAGCTAGTTTTAGCGTGCAAACATCTTGCTATCTACATTGTGCCATAAGTCTCTCCCGTGCATATCCATCATACTTGTCTCATATCTTGGTTCGAGCATCAAGCATAGAAAAAAAAGAGAAATAGCTTTTAAGCAAAAGACGAGATACAAAAGAGCTTATAAGCAATAGCAATAGCATTGAGCCATTTTGCATAGTTCATACTCGTGGACCATACATACATAGCATACTTGGGATTGAAGATGGCATGTTTACTCTTTTAGGTTGGTGCACAAGCGCGTATCTAGCCCATTTGAGCAATCGAGCTATTGTCTCTTCTAGTATCCGTGCAACATGAGCTTTTCCCGGGTCTCTCATATTTTGGTGCTCATTCCTTGGTTGCGCAGATCCCATTTATCTATCCGTGTGTGTGTTCCTAGTGCCACCATAGCTATTGATCTATTTGCTTTGCATTGCAATTTTATGAATCTTTCTCAACATTTTCGATATCTTGACTAACAATTGCTTGAATTTTGTGCCACTTGTCCTAACCGAGCCACTCAATAAGCTTTACTTTGTAGGTGTGAGTGAACAAGTCCGGTACCAATTCCCCTATTCTTGCATTTCACATTGAGTGAAACGGGATACATCCTCAACTTTGGGAACGGTATATTGGTATTGTTTATCTCATTTCCTACTCACACTTGCTCGAGTCTTGTGATGGATAGGTAAAGCACATCATCTCCTTCGGTCTACAACGAAAATGATGAGTTCGATGCCATGAAGAACTTCATCGACGCCAAGTTGGATGCTCAAATGGGGGAGCTCAAGGTCCTCATCAACACCGGCAAGCGGTCTTCCTCATCTTCGAGAAGACGCTCAAGTGCACATGCTTCCGAGCTACCATCTTCGGCAAGATCACCTCGGCATCGACACCATCAACGACATGAAGACATAACGACGCCAACATCAAGGCGTCCAACAAAGAAAAAGTGTGACGGTCACGAGCTCAACACCAACGATTGCTCGACGACTTCACCACTTACCTTGGCATCTTCGCCAAGCGACTTCAAGGCATCTTCGCCTTTGGATATGCGGCATCTTCACCGACAAGCACCTCAAGAGAAGCTCCCCAAGCTCAAGTCCGCGACTTCCACGAGCTACTATGACCTCGACATCGACCACGAGATTCCTTTCTTTGGGAGTCAAGACCCCGAGGAGTATCTCGATTGGGAGCGCAAGATGGACTACTACCTCAAGCTACTTCAAGTCCCTTCCGAAGATCAGGTGAAGTGCGCCACAAGAAACTTCCACGGCGACGCGTCGACATGGTGGCTTCACACATCTTCGGCGAGCTTCGACATGAGTTGGTCCAAGTTGAAGAAAGCGTTGCGGCGAGAGTTTGTGCCTTCTACATACACGGAACATCTTCACCGCCACTTGGAGAACACCATACAAGAATCCATGTCTCTCGATGAGTACTTCATGAAGATGAAGAAAGCCTTGCGACGAGCCGGTGTGGACGACCCCATTTGGATGAAGTTCCACTTCATGATGGGATTGAACAACGACATCGCCAAGCCTATCTTCCACAACACCTACGAGTCTCTCGATGACATCTACGTTGGTGCTCTCAAGGTGGAACAAGAACCCAAGGCCAAGGCTTCTCCACCCTAAGCACACTTCGCGATGACCAAGCTCCACGACTACGAGCATGAGGATGGTACCACCAAGATGCCCAAGCCCAATGAGCTCCAAGACGACGCTCCCAAGTTCGACTTCACCGCCATCCCTCTTTGTGGCATTGATGATGCCGAGTCTACCACGACTCTTGTTGAAGACGGTGTGGCGACGACTACGACTACGGAGACACGCAAGGAACATGCTTTGGAGGCGAGCGACAAGGTGGCGAGCAAGGATGACGCTTCCATCTTGGGAGACGAGAGTGGTGATGTGCCATCTTCGGCCTTCATCCACGGCGACGGTGACGAGTTGGTTGAGCATGGGATTTTCCCTTCGACCACGGCGGCGTTTGGAGATGAGTTGAGAGACTTTTGCCACCACATTGAGAGTGAGAGTGCCTTCACCACTAGCCCCATATATGATGAGTTGCCACAATTCCCATGTGAGGAGAGCCACAACCCCCACCACTTGAGTGAGATGAGTGACTCCAGCATATGTGAGTATGAGTGCAACTACCTAGAGGGAGTGAGTGAGCCACCACCACATAGAGCGAGTGAGTTAGTTGATACGGCATGTGAGGCCATTTCGATTTCTAACAACTTAACCTCTACCTCTATTGTGTCTTCTCCTTTGGTGCTAGGTCCCATATACGATGATGCGCCGATCGTTGACGACTTCGTCCTCCCTTTGGACAAGACGATGGCCATGGTGGAATATGACGCACCCCCCACATGGTTCCATCACGATGAAGATGACCACGCTTTGGTCTTTACCACCTCACCTACACCACATGAGTGGAATGAACAAGGTAACATAGGTGAAGGTGATGCTATTGTCCCACTAGTGGACTATCTTGAGATCGATTGCTTGCATGATGATGATCCACCTATTGCCATGCTTCATGATTATGCGACTTCCTCATGTGATGAATTGCCCATTTATGATGAGTTTGATGATTCTCATGTGGAGTCTACTAGTTGTGATGCCATATTGCATAGGATATCTTGTGAAAACTCTATTGGTCACATCATGTTTGACAATCCGCTTGACTTGTCAGATGCTATGCATGAAATCACCCATATTGCTTCATTGCAATCTCATCATAGTAACTATGCATATGCCATTAAAATAAACCCAATATACACATATGGCATAGATGACAAACCCATGGTTATTGGCATTTGCTTTTCTTGTGATGATATTGCCATGCTCCCTTTGCATCATTTGCACAATTGCTCACATAGGACATGCCATGACCACCTAGCTTCGGATATGCATTGTTTTGGATGTTGTCCACACTCTCCATATTATGCTTCCGCTATTGCACATGACGAGACCCCCATAGTTTCCTCATACCCCTTAGGAGATTTTTTTCCATCTCATCCATTGCATGATCCCATTCATTGTGTGCACAATATGCTTGCCATTGATATGAATAATATGCTTGTGCCACATACTTGCTTCAATTTGCGTCCCAATCATGTTGAGCATAATACCTATCGTTGCATGATGGATGACGTATTCCTATACCATGCCTCAAACTTCTTTGAGCATTGCTTATCTTGTGCTAACTCTCACGTACACATACACATCAAGATGGATGATGTGTACATTTACCACACACACACCTTGTTTCGTGTGTCTCCTTCTTGTGTAGGTACACATGATTCTTCGTCAACCTCGCAAGCGCACGAGTTGACGAAAAGAGCTCTAGAGAGCAACGAAGACGTGCGCCACTATGGAGTGCTTACCCTCCACCCACCCTCTTTGCGCAAATACTTCGCGCATTTCTTCTACAGGGCTCTCACATAGCTATGGCTTATTTCCCATTACACTTATTATGCCCATATTGCCATGTTCACTTTGCATGATATGCTCATTTATATGCCATTGCCATGCATTTGTGACACATGCTTTGCATCTCACATGACACTTGATTATATGACTTGTATGTGTATTTGCAAGCTTGGTGGAGATATTTCTTGTCATTGTTGCCATGTTCCTTTTGTGAGCCATACTATTGTTCATGCTTGTGTTGGGAGAGTCATGTTGACCAATTGCTATTTACATATGACGTCTTGCCAATACAATGACGATACTTTGCTCATATTTTGTTTTCGTGCTTGCAATATGTCATGTGCATTGTCTATGCTTATTATTTGCTCACATGACATGATTGCCATGATTTTCTCTAGTATGTTGCATCTTTGCACTACTAGTTTGCACAACATGATCATTATGCTTGCTTGTGTTGCATCACCGATGTGCTCCTTTTATGCGGTTGATGACAACCATTGCCATGCTTCGCACATGATTGATATTGCTTGTTGTCATATGTCTCCATATGTTGCCTCTCTCATGCTCGATACTTTGCCATGTATTGAGTGCAACAATGCTTTTGATCTTGCTAATGAGATTGCCCCCATAGCTTTCTCTCATATTCTTGGAGCTTTTGACATCTTTCATGTGAAGCATGCTTTCTTGCCTTCTTTGCACCATATGCCTAGTGCCATGAATATAGCCATTGTTGCATCATATTGTTCATGCACTATCTATTCTAATGGTTATGTGCAAGAGAAGAGAACCATCATGATGGATGATGTGTTTGTCTACCATGCACATACATTATTTTCTTTGTTGTGTGTATGTGTAGGATACTTCGACTACATGTCAACTTCCACTTCACGTGAGTTGACGATTCGAGCTCTTGAGAACGAGCCATGCTACACCGACGCGATTCTACATCGCACTTTCTTGCGCATCAACATTGTGAAGGACGCACAAGGACAAGTTTTCTAGGTGACATCCTTCTTGAGCATGGATATTGTGGATCATCCTACTTGTGTTGCTTGTATCGTGACACATATTGGTCATCTTGGACCACTTACTTGCACACATGTTAGAGATGATGCTTCCATTCTTGATTGCCATCATTCCATGCCTCTAGACATATATACCTTGTGTGTTGCATCCAACTTGTGCATTGTTTGCTCCTATCATATGCTTGGTTGCAACAATGTCCATTCTTCACATTTGCCATGCCACATTGCTTGCTACATGCTTGACTTCATTGCCTCACACATGATGACCAATTTCTCTTTCTATTGTGTTGAGTGCCTCACTATCTTCACTACACCATGTGCACATTATGCTTGGATTGTCTTGCACTTGCACCATGTGTCTAGACACTTCATTTTATTTGGTGTTGTGAATGATTCATATGCCTACCATAGACGTTTTGTTGATTGCTTTGTGCATGAGTGCTATGACCATGAGGTAGATGCTTGTTCTATTGTCACACATAATGGCATCCCTACCTCAACTTTGCATGATTGTTTCCATGTTGCTTTTCCTTGTGCTCAACTTGAATGCTTACATGCCATGACACAATCCTTTGTCACATCCTATGATATGCATGATGACAACACTTGTTCGGTGATTCACCACTTGAATGCTTGGTTTTGCACTAACGCTAACCGCATTTTTTTCCAAGTGCTTGTCATGTTTGCTCCTTTTGAAGGATTTACAAGATGGTGCGACATTGGAGAGTACCCCTTCAGAACATGATGATGATGAGTGCTTGGTGATCGTCCACTTCTACACGGTGACGCCATCTCCTTTCCATGGTGATTTGGATTTTGATCCGAGGACGGATCTTTCCCAAGGGGGAGGGGATGATGCGGACCATCCTACGGACATCACCATGACAAGAGTCCGTTTGGAAAGTGACACGTGCCACAACTACTTCACATACATAAAGGTGAATCATCTCCTTTACACGTGTCCACTTGACCCCTTCGAGGATGGTATACTACTTGACACTCCCCTCGTGTGCATACATAGGTATTGTCGGATCTTCACGGATGACGAGGAGGAGTGCTGGCGCCTACCTACAAGTACACCATCCGCGACGGAAGCTTGGAAGCGGAGACGGAAGAAGACGGAGTCCCGAAGAAGGAAGAAGAGCCAGGGCAGCTTCCAGGCCCCGGACATCCGGCCCTTGGCCCAGACATCCGGCCCCTGGAGATCACACAGGCGCCAAGGCCCAGCTGAAGAAGGCTACAGGCGCCGGACATCCGGCCTTCGGGCCCGGATTTCCGGCCGAGCATAGACAGAGAGCATCAAAACCGGCGCCAAGGCCCCGGACATCCGGCCACCCAGCCCGGACATCCGGCACCTCGTGAAGACCCGAACATCCGGCCCCCAGCCCGGACATCCGGCTCCTGCCTGCGCGCAGAGACGGGCCGAAGGCCCATGTATCCCCTCTGCTTCGCCCTCATTTGCACTAAGACTATAAATAGGACCCCTCCTCCTCCTTTCTAGGGTTAGCAATGATTTAGCTCATAGATAGATGAGCCTTTGCTCCTTCCACTACCTCTCCCATGGAGTAGATGCCTCTATGAGAGAAGACCCCTAGTGGATGTCAAGGCCCCTCACGGGAAGATCCTCCGGGATTCCAAGGCCTCATCTCCCTATGGGATTTGGGATGAACTCTACCATGTATCCTCTTTCCTTGTTCTTGTATCCTTGTGGATCTTGTGTGGATGTGAGCATAGTGGATGTGTGATTGGACTTGTTTTGAGTGTTTCTCTTGTGATTTCCCCATAGTGTTCTTCGTGTTCTTCGTGTTCATTCACAAATCCACCTCCAATTCGTGAAAGATCGACGCACACGGGCGTGCCCCGTATCAGGAGCATCATGGAATTGGTGATGGAGAAAGGTTGATGATGACGAAGACCGAAGATTCCCCTCTCCGGAGCCCCAAACGGGCTCCAAATCTGGCCTCCCGATGAAGAACAAGAGGTGGCGGCGGCTCCGTCTCGTGAAATGCGATAATTCTTTCTCTCCTATTTTTTTCTCCAAATTTAGGAATTTATAGTGGTGGAGATAGGGCAAGTGGGGCCCCGAGGTGCCCAGCCCCCAACAGGGCGCGCCGGGAGGGGGCTGGCGCGCCCTGGTGGGTGCTGCGCACCCTGGGGCCCCTCTCCGGTGGTTTCTGGCTCCGGTATTTTTTATATTTTCCAAAATAAATCTCCAGAAAGTTTCGTTCCATTCCGAGAACTTTTATTTCTGCACAAAAAACAACACCATGGTAATTCTGCTGAAAACAGCGTCAGTCCAGGTTAGTTCCATTCAAATCATGCAAATTAGAGTCCAAAACAAGGGCAAAAGAGTGAGGAAAAGTAGATACGTTGGAGACGTATCAACTCCCCCAAGCTTAAACCTTTGCTTGTCCTCAAGCAATTCAGTTGATAAACTGAAAGTGATAAAGAAAAACTTTTATGAACTCTTTTGTTCTTGTTTACATATATATGCTTAAGTAGCACCGAGGTTTTCAGCAAAGATTATGACTAACCATGTCAACAATAACTCTTAAAAATTATATTTACTCATATCAATAACATAAGCAACTAGCGAGCAATAATAAGATATCTCAAGCGCCAACATTTTGTCAAAACAATCGTGATACAATATGACAATAGTGGTATCTCGCTAGCCCTTTCTGAGACCGCAAAACATAAATGCAGAGCACCTCCAAAGTTCAAGCAGCGACTAAACATTGTAATTCATGGTAGAAAAGATCCAGTCATGCTGCACCCAACATCAACTATACACAATGCATGAGGATGACAATAGTGCTCTTAGGTCTGGCGCTTATTTGAGAAGGTGATGACTCAACTTAAAAGTAAATAGATAGTCCCTTCGCAGAGGGAAGCATGGATTTGCAGCGGTGCCAGAGCTCAAAGTTTAAAACAGAGATAGATATAATTTTGGGAGGTACACCCTTCCTGTCAACGTCACGACCAAGAGTTATCAATATCTTCCATGCTAAACAAATTAGCGGCGGTTCCCAAGCGGTAAAAGTAAAGGTTTACTCCCCCTCCACCAACAATCACACTCCACGGCGAGCCGCATCCACGGGTACCGTCCAAACCAACAACATTCCTGGGGGAGTTTTGTTTAATTATTTTTGAGTTTTGATTTCGGGACTGGGAATCCCTATTACCGCCCCTCTCGTGTAAGGACAAGTGAATAAACACTCGTCATGAGAATAACCCGCTTGGCATGGAAGATACTGACCGCCCCCTGTCACTCCATGAGCGGTCCAGGCACACAAAACAGATGTTCATTTGAATTTTAGAGGTGGCACATGCAAATTTACTTTGGAACGTCAGGGTAATACCACATATAGGTAGATATGGTGGACTCATCTGGCATAACTTGGTTTAAGGATTTTGATGCACAAGCAGTATTCCCGCTTAGTACAGGCGAAGGCTAGCAAATAGATTGAGAAGCGGCCATCTAGAGAGCGAAGACGGTCATGAACATGCATTACATATAATCAACATTGAATACTAGCATGAGTAGGATATGGACACCATGAACATAAATATCATGAAGGCTATGTTGGTTTTGATTCAAGTACATGCGTGAACATGTGCCAAGTCAAGCCACTTGAAACATTCAGAGGAGGATACCATATCATCATACCACATCACAACCATTTTAATGCATGTTGACACCCAAGATAAATCATTATCCACTCCTAGCTACTTAAGCATGGCATGAACAACTATAATCTCTAATGGTCATTGCAAACATGTTTGATCATAATGAGCTGAATCAAGGGATACTAGGTTAAACATATGTACAAAAACAAAAACAAGTTGAGTTCATACCCGCCTTTCTCTGCCACAGTCAATTCATCTGATGTCGTCATTATTGCCTTTCACTTGCATGACCGAATAATAAGAGAATAATAATAGTGCAAGAATGTCGTGGACTAAGCTGGAATCTGCAAACATTTTATTCAAGGGGAGAAGACAAGGTAATATGGGTTCTTTGTTAGGTAGACGATAATGCAGATGAGAACCACTCAACAATTTCATCGTGGTCTTCTCCTAGGTATGAGTCGAGTAAAAAGAAAAGAAGTTCAGAGGAACACACCAAAATATTTTTGGAGTTTTTGGTTTTTCTTGAAGGAAGCAAATTAAAGAGGAAAAACAAAAATGAGAAAAACTATTTACACGGGATAGCTCCCAACAAAAAAGAGAAAAAGCGAGAAATATTTTTGGGTTTTCTTTTAAATGAAACAATTAAACTAAGCTAGAAAGAAAAACTTAAAAGAAGTAGGAAATGTTTTTGGGTTTTCTCAAAGTTTTTCAAACACACAAGAAGAAAGCGAGGAAACAAATCTAACATGGATATTACAATGAAAAAGTATGAACACCGACAACTGGAATGAAATGTGCGAGCATGAATGTAATGTCGGTGGAAATACGTACTCCCCCAAGCTTAGGCTTTGGACTAGCTTGGTAATCACCATCCGTATAAATAATGATCTGGGCGATGGCTCATCGAGAACCTCGGAGCAGACTCCGCGGCCCTCCTGGCAGCTTCAACCTCCGTGTTGTACTCATAAGCTTCGCTCTCAAGAACATAATATCTTCCCCTAGTGTGAAAATCAAAGCGAGCAGGAGCAGGCAAAATAACAGGCACAACAGGTTTTTTATTAAATCTCAAAGTTATAGGTGTAGTTGGTGGCCGTACCCGTAAGGAACTTATGATGCTTCATAGCATCAAAGTCTAAATACTGAGTGGGTAGGATGGGGTCATTAGGCCAAGGTGAAACATTTAATCTCTCAGCTACACGAGAGGCATAAATTCCTCCATAAAAATTATAATTAGCAGCATTAAGCTGCAACCTCCGTGCAACAATTGCACCAAGATTATAATCCTTATTTCCAGTTATGGCAGTTTGTAAGAGACTCAAATCATGAGCACATAAGGTGCTACAGTCTTGTTTGCCTACAATACATTTGCCGTTAAAGAGCGCAAAATATTGGAGTGATGCAAAATGGATGCTGTTAATTCTCCCTTGCGTAACCCCTCTATCTTCGCCAAAGCAAAGATTAACTAAAAATGATGCGTACTCAGATTTTGTGGGTTCATCGAAGGAACCCTCATATGGAAGTTTGCATGCATCGCTAAACATTTCTAATGGCATGGTAAAGGAATGATCGTACAGGTTGAATGAGACTCTAGACTCACGAGGAAAATATTTAAATTTCTTTGTGAAGGTTTTCGTGAGTTCGAGGCATTGGGGGCACTTATCTACGATGAAGGAATCAAGCCCTGTGTTGTGGATAAATTGATAAAATTCCTCCTTAATACCTGCACCTTCCATGAACTCGTCGCAGGGCCACAAGCATGATTTGGTAGCGGCATCTCGCATCGAGCTTTCGCTTGGTTCAATATAAGACTGTCGAACTGAGCTTCCACTTGACGAGGCTCCCGAGGATTTCCTCCTCGAAGAACTCCTAAAGAAATGCATTTTTATTCCAAGTAGCAATCCCTCCAAACAGTTTCAGAAACGGAGCTTCGAGCAAAGAGATCGAAATCCGCGGGTTTGAGAGCAAGAACACGAAAATGGTGGTGTGGTGATTTTTTGCTGGAGGTAGGTGACAATGTGGGCTAAAGAGATAAGTGAGGGGGCCTACGTGGGGGCCACCACCCACCAGGGCGCGCCTAGGGGGTGCTGGCGCGTCCTGGTGGGTGTTGCGCACCCTGTGCACTCCCCTCAGGTATTATTTGCACCAAAAATTCATAAATATTCGGATAAAATTCGTGTTAAATTTTCAGGGCATTCTGAGAATTTTTATTTTCGGGTCATTTTTATTGCACGGAGAAAACAGAAAACAGGATAAACATGGCATTTATTTTATTTAACTAACTAATACAGAAAATAAAAGGTGGGGGAAGAAAGTTGTGCTTACTAGATTCATCAACATCATACCTCTCAAAAATGATTCATTAATAAGGTTGATCAAGTCTTATTAACAACCACTTCCGATTAGCATGAAACCGAAAAACTTTCGTAAAACACTAATGTACCTCAATGGGGATGTGCATATCCCCAACAATAAGTATATCATATTTCTTTTTGGCTGTAGGTAGAGGTAATTGAAAACTTCCAATAGTGATGGTCGGAGATTCTTCAATAACATTTATACCGTTCACTTGAAATTGTTTCTTCGGAAAGTGCACCGTGTGCTCATTACCATTAATATGAAAAGTGACTTTGCTTTTATTGCAATCAATAACAGCCCCTGCAGTATTCAAAAAGGGTCTACCAAGGATAATCGACATGTTGTCATCCTCGGGCATCTCAAGAATAACAAAGTCCGTTAAGATAGTAACATTTGCAACAACAACGGACACATCCTCACAAATACCAATAGGTCTGGCTGTTGATTTGTCAGCCATTTGCAATGATCTCAGTAGGTGTGAGTTTATTCAAATCAAGTCTTTTGTATAAAGAGAAAGGCATAACACTAACACCGGCTCCCAAATCACACAAAGCAGTTTTAACATAGTTTCTTTTGATGGAGCAAGGTATAGTTGGTATTCCAGGATCTCCAAGTTTTTTAGGTACTCCATCCTTAAAAGAATAATTAGCAAGCATGGTGGAGATTTCAGCTTCAGGTATTTTTCTTTTATTGGTGATGATGTCTTTCATATACTTTGCATAAGGGGCCATTTTCAAAATATCAGTCAAACGGGTATGCAAAAAGACTGGCCTAATCATTTCAGCAAAGCGCTCAAATTTTTCATCATCCTTTTTCTTAGATGGCTTAGGTGGAAATTGCATGGGTTTCTGAACCCATGGCTCTCTTTCTTTACCATGTTTCCTAGCCACAAAATCTTTCTTATCATAACATTTAGTTTTAGGTTGTGGGTTATCAAGATCAGGAGCAGGCTCTATTTCAACATCATTATCTGGTTCTCTATCATTACTAGGTTGAGCATCATCGTGAACATCATCATTATCATTTTCATTATCACTAGGTTGATGTTTACTACCAGACCGAGTTTCGGCATCGGAAATGGAGACATCATTATTATCAGGAGGTTTTTGTGTCTCAGGTTCACTAATGGTATGCAAAGTCCTATCATTTTTCTTTTTCTTTTTCTTCTTAGAAGGACTAGGTGCATCAGGATTAATTCTCTGAGGGTCTTGTTCAATTCTTTTATGATGACCCTGGGGATAGAGTGGTTCTTGGGTCATTCTACCTCCTCTAGTTACTACTCTAGCAGCAAAGTCATGCATATTACTATTCATTTCATCAAGCAATTCTTTTTGAGACTTAGCTACTTGTTCTAATTGGGTTTGAACCATAGAGGCATGCTTTCCTACACCTCTAACATCACTACTGATTCTAAATAGCAAGTCACTCAAGCGAGCAATCATATCACAATTATATTTCAACTGTTTCAGAACATGAGCATTGAAATGATCTTGCTTCATAATATAGTTATCAAACTCATATAAGCATTGACTAGGAGGTTTATTGTAAGGAATGTCACTTTCATTAAACTTTAATAAAGAATTTACCTCTACCACCTGTGGAGGTGGTGGTGTGTCAAGGCCATGTATTTCTTCAATAGGTGGCAAATTCTTAACATCCTCAGCTTTAATACATTTTTCCTTCATAGATTTCTTTGCCTCTTGCATATCTTTAGGACTGAGAAATAAGATACCCCTCTTCTTTGGAGTGGGTTTAGGCGGTGGTTTAGGAAGAGTCCAATCATCATAATTCTTCAATATGTTATTCAATAATTCTTCAGCTTGTTCAACAGTTCGTTTCCTGAAAACACAACCAGCACAACTATCTAGGAAGTCCCTAGAAGCATCGGTTAGTCCATTATAAAAGATATCAAGTATTTCATTTTTCTTGAGAGGATGATCAGGCAAAGCATTAAGCAACTGGAGAACCTCCCCCAAGCTTGTGGGAGACTCTCTTCTTCAATTTGCACAAAGTTAAATATTTCCTGTAAGGCAGCTTGTTTCTTATGAGTAGGAAAATATTTTTCAGAGAAGTAGTAAATCATATCCTGGGGGCTACGCACACAACTAGGAGCAAGAGTATTGTACCATGTCTTAGCATCACCCTTTAATGAGAACGGAAACAACTTAAGGATGTAATAGTAGCGAATCTTCTCATCATGAGCAAAGAGGGTGGCTATATCATTCAGCTTAGTAAGGTGTGCCACTACAGTTTCAGTTTCATAGCCATGGAAAGGATCAGATTCAACCAAAGTAATTAACTCTGGGTCGACAGAGAACTCATAATCCGTTTCAGTAACATAGATAGGTGAAGTAGCAAACTTAGGATCACATTTCATTCTAGCATTCAAAGTCTTTTCCTTATACTTGCATAGTAATTTCTTAAGATCATCTCTATCCTTGCAAGAAAGAATTTATCTAGATATATCCTCGTCCATAACGTAACCTTCAGGTATCTTAGGCATTTCAAACTTAGGAGAACTAGGACTAATAGGAGTTTCATAATCATAATCGGTTTCATAAGCTTCATCAGTTTCAGCAATTTCATTTTCTTTAGCTCTAGCAATTTGTTCATCAAGAAATTCTCCTAGTGACACATTATCATCAAGCATGGTACTAGCATCATCATAAGCATCATTCATAGCAGAGGCAGCATCATCAATAACTTGCGACATATCAGGATTACTAGCATGTGGTGGTGTTGCAAGCTTACTCATAACAGAAGGTGAATCAAGTGCAGAGCTAGATGGCAGTTCCTTACCTCCCCTCGTAGTAGAGGGAAAAACCTTGGTCCTTGGATCCTTCAAATTCTTCATAGTGATAGATTGATATAAATCCCAAGTGACTCAACAAATATTGCTATGCTCCCCGGCAACGGCGCCAGAAAAAAGTCTTGATAACCCACAAGTATAGGGGATCGCAACAATTTTCGAGGGTAGAGTATTCAACCCAAATTTATAGATTCGACACAAGGGGAGCCAAAGAATACTTGAGAGTATTAGCAGTTGAGTTGTCAATTCAACCACACCTGGAGATTAAATATCTGCAGCAGAGTGATCAGTAGCACAGTAATATGATAGTTTGATAGCAGTAGCAGTAGTGACAGTAGCGGTAACAGTAGTAACAATAGTTTTGTAGCAGTTGGAACAGCAGCAACAACAGTAGTAACTTAGCAAGAGCAATAAGTGGAAAGGTCGTAGGCACTGGATCGGTAACTCGTTGGATGATATTCATCATATAACAATCATAACCTAGGGCGACACAGAACTAGCTCCAGTTCATCAATGTAATGTAGGCATGTATTCCGTAAATAGTCATACGTGCTTATGGAAAAGAACTTGCATGGCATCTTTTGTCCTACCCTCTCGTGGCAACGGGGTCCATAAGGAAACTAAGGGATATTAAGGCCTCCTTTTAATAGAGAACTGGAACAAAGCAGTAACACGTGGTGAATACATGAACTCCTCAAACTACGGTCATCACCGCGAAGTATCCCAAATATTGTCACTATGGGGTTGACGGATCATAACACGTAATAGGTGCATATGACTAGGCAAGATCGGATCAAGAACATGGATATAGAGATGATAACATAAACGGTTCAGATCTGAAATCATGGCACTCGGGCCCTAGTGAAAAGCATTAGGCATAGCAAAGTCATAGCAACATCAATCTCAGAACATAATGGATACTAGGGATCAAGCCCTAACAAAACTAACTCGATTACATGGTGAATCTCATCCAACTCCTCACCGACCAGCAAGCCTACGAAGGAATTACTCACTCCCGGTGGGGAGCATCATGGAATTGGCGATGGAGAAAGGTTGATGATGACGAAGACCGAAGATTCCCCTCTCCGGAGGCCCAAACGGGCTCCAGATCTGGCCTACCGATGAAGAACAGGAGGTGGCGGCGGCTCCGTCTCGTGAAACGCGATAATTCTTTCTCTCCTATTTTTTTCTCCAAATTTAGGAATTTATAGTGGCGGAGTGTAACAGCCCGGGACCGACGCTCCAGAAGATTCCCTTTTATTTCCATTCTCGTCATGTGATTCGTTCTATTGTCGCATTCATCATCGCATCATTCGCATCATCTTGCATAGCATCGTCACTCGTTTTCAAAAAATTGCATCCATTCGTAGTCACCGGTTCTCTCGTTCTCGTCGACGATCGTTTCGAGACCAACCACACACGCACGCGCCCGCGGCATAAAAAATATCGTTTTTAAAGTGCGCGAAAAATATTCTCGGATTGGGTCGAAAGTTGGCATGCGGTCTTGTTATATTGTAGGTAGACCGCCTGCCAAGTTTCGTCGCAATCAGAGGTCGTTTGATACCCGAACGGTCGACCGTAGCGGCACCGTCATCGGTTATTCGTCGGATGTTTCGGTATCTCAAAATCATGTCACGGGCCGCAATCTTCCCTCTCATCTTAGCCCAACCACCTCTCCACAGCCCACTAAGCCCAGCAAACCCACCTCTCCGATCGGACCGTACGATCGCGATCGGAGGGTCGAAACCCCCCCCCTTCAAACATAACCCTAGACCCCCTGCTAGATATAGATCACCTCCCCTGCCAAAAATGGCCTCCCTAGCCCTCCACCTTCCTCCTCCTCGCATTCCGCGCCAGCCAGCCACCCCGCCGCCACTTGTCATCGTCTGGATAGTCAGTGCCTACGCCAGCCACCGTAGCAGCCAACCGGAGGCCGCCACTTGGCGCGACCTGGCCTCCCTCCTCTCTTCCCGCCGCCGAAACCTGCCGGGGCCCAGGCGCAGCCCGCCCCGGGCCCGAACCGGGCCGGACGAGCCCGTGTGCCCCCGCGTCGTCTCCCTCGCGGAGCTGAGCTCTCAGGCGGCGCACCAGAGCTCCGCCGCCGCCGGGCGACCTCGCGCCCTAGGGCCCCGCAGCCGCGCCCGCGCTCCGTTGCCCCGCGGCCTCGCCGGATCTGTCCGCGTCGGCCCCGTCGTCTCGTGCCCCGCTGCCGCGCTGCC
The DNA here is from genome assembly GCA_039707655.1 of Elymus sibiricus. Classification (NCBI taxonomy): domain Eukaryota; kingdom Viridiplantae; phylum Streptophyta; class Magnoliopsida; order Poales; family Poaceae; genus Elymus; species Elymus sibiricus. The sequence goes on from CM077675.1 coordinate 417,062,931, forward strand.
CTGCCCCCGCCGGAGCCCCGCCATGGACGCCCGCATCGAAGCAGCAACCGCCCGCCCCTGTAACCGGTCGGATCCAGCCACCAAGCCCCAGATCCGGTGGGATCCTTGCCGGATCGAGCCCCTCCGCCCTGTTCCGGCTCCCTCCGTGGCTCCTCGCCTTCCCCGATGCCGGCGAGCGCCGCCCCCTCCCTGCGAGCGGTCGGGAGGGCAGGGACGAGGCGAGCGCTCGCTCCCCTGGTCGCCTCATGGGCCTCGGCCCATCGCCCGTGGCCCCGCCGGCCCAGCTCCCGTCGTGGGCCTCTCCACCGAATCGGGCCTAAGGCCGCAAGGTGAGCCTCTGCCCAACCCCGCTATCACATGCCCGCGTGCGTTGAATAATGTGTTGCGTCCATATGCACTGTTGGGTTAGCCAGTTTCGGCCCACGTATGTTTTTTTTCGTGTATGCGAATTTAGTAATTATCCTTGTCATTGCATATTTTCAGACAAATGCATGTTTTTAATATGCTCATAATTAAATAACCGTGCACCGGATCCCTATGTTTTGTATTTGCAAAACGTGTAGAATTTCGTGTAGATTCGCAATGTCCCGCTTTCACAAACGATAATGCCATTTTTTGTTAATTTGCGTAAAAGCCATGTTTTGCATTGCACATATTTATTAAATGGTGCACCGGTTACAAAAACTTGTGTGTGAAAATGTGTAGCATTTTTATATGCCTTTTGCATGCATGCTAAAAATATTACATGTGTTGGTTGCATTTATTTTGCATACATAACTTTGCTAATAGGTTTATGACATAAACTTGCCTAATTAATTGTGACATATTTTCCTACATGAACCTATGCATATTATATATTATTGTGGGGTAGAAAAATCCATAGAATTTATCTGCGCAATTAGTTTTGCCATTTGAGCATTTTTGTGTGCATGTTATTTTTGCCATGATGCCCTTTTGTCTTTTTTGTGTGATTTAATCCATGCATGTTTTGGAATAGCTACAAACATGAGATATGCCCTTGGCCATGTGTGTTAGGCCCTGGAATTTTTGGTTGCTATAGAAATGCATGTTTAGGTGTTATTTTCTTGTTGTCAACATGCCTAGTCAAAACTGCAGTTTTGGGAGATAGCTAAATTTCACTAAGTCTGAAACTGTTATTTTGTTGCCATGTTGTCATGTGATTTGCTATTGATCTAGGAGTCTTTTGTGGTTGCTCCCAAGGAGTCTTTTGTTAAGCATGTTGTTGCCTATCATGTGGTGCCAATAGTTTGCATGAATAGGTTTAGCATCATAATTAATTCTGTTGTTTAATATGTCAATCTGTTAAAAACTGCTGCACATGTCTAGTCTAATTTTCACTAAGTCTGGAATTTGTAACATTTTGTTGCTATCTTGCCATGTGTTTTGCTTGATCTACAGCTCCTTTGGGGGTGGTCCAATGGAGTTATTTGTAGTCCATAATGTCCTCTAGCATGCTGTTAAGTTTCATGCCAAGATATGACCTGTAGCATATAGTTTTATTGTTGCCAATATGCCTCCGTGATAAAACTGCTCTGCTAAAAACTGTTATTTTCACTAAGTCCTATTCTGCCATATTTTATTGCCATGTTGTGAGCTTCCCACCATGTGTTCCATAACTATTTTGAGTATGATATGTGAAGATGAAATGAAGTGTGTGTTATATGCTACTGCCCCATGCTTAGTTTGTGCATTTTAGAATCTTGTAGCTTGTTGTTTTCATGTGTGCAATATGCTATCTTGCTGTTTTGGACAGATTTGAAATAAAACTTGTGTTGGTTGTTGTGGTTGAACCGTAACTCCGCTTTGAGCATGTCCTATATGAAACTTGCTTATAATTTCATGTAGTTTCATAATATATTGCTGCATCCATGATTTGGTATGTTTGTGGTTGTCATTTTCATTCATTTTGCATTCATGGCATATTATCTTGTTAAGGTCATATCTTTTAGACCGTAGTTCCGTTTGAGATGTTCCATATATGTAAATCGACTAGAATGACGTGTAGAATTGCATGGCATACTTTATTTTCCTGTTTAATAAATATAAAACTTGATTAGTTCAGATCTGGACCAATTTCAAAATTAACATATAGGGTCGTTTCGGAAATGCTATATGTTGTTTCCGGCCTCATTTAAGATGCCTAGATAGTGTAGTTTCATTATGCTTCACCTCTTGCCATGTTTAACAACATTTAATATTGTCGTGTACCTAAACGAGAGTGAACTAAATATTCGAATGTGGAGTTTCGTCAATATGCAACTCGTTGCATATTGAGCTTCACTTAATGTGTAGAAGTTGATTGTTGTGCTTGCCATGTCATGCATAACATGCATCATAATTGAAGTGCATCATGTCATGCATATGTTGTGGTGTTTTTCATGTGTTGATTGTTGTTTTCGAATTGCTTCTTCTCGATAGAGTTCCGAAAGCGTTCGGAGTGTGAGGATCCGTTCGACTACGTGGTTCGTCTACTTCACGGATTCGTTCTTCTTCCAAGCGGGATCTCAGGCAAGATGATCATTTCCCTGGATACCATTACTATCATTGCCATGCTAGATGTCTCGTTTTTATCGCTGTCTTGCTATCTACCACTTGTATGTCAAGCCTCCCAAATTGCCATGAAAAGCCTCTAACCCCTCCACCTCCCAGCAAACATTGTTTGGCTATGTTACTGCTTGCTCAGCCTTTCTTATAGCGTTGCTAGTTGCAGGTGCAATTGTTCCATGTGCCAACATGGATATTTTTGATATATCACAATATTATTGCTATTTAATTTAATGCACATATATACTTGGTAAAGGGTGGAAGGCTTGGCCTTTTGCTCGGTGTTTTGTTCCACTCTTGCCACCCTAGTTACTTGTGTACCGGTGTTATGTTCCATAATTGAGCGCTCCTAACATGCTCGGGGTTGTTATGGGGACCCCCTTGATTTTCGTTTTAGGATAAAACTTGTCTGGCAAGGCCCAACATTGGTACTAAATTTGCCTAATAACTAATAAACCTGCATAGGGAGTAATTAACCCAAGGATCTTTAATCAATCCCCCAGGCCAGTGCTCCTCATGAGTGTTGGTCCAAACTAGAGCACTATGCGGGGCCAACCCGGGGCAACTCGGGAGATGTCTATCAGGCCCTGTACACTAGCTTATCCATCGTGTCCTGAGAACGAGATACGCGGCTCCTATCGGGATCGTCGACACGCCGGGCGGCCTTGCTGGATTTGTTTTACCTTTCTCGAACGTCTTGTGCGAGGAATTCTGATACTTTGGGCTATCTCGATGTTGAGGTTTTCCAACGGAATTGCCTAGGAAGATTACGAGATTCGTGGTCGAGGTTATTCCCGCTGCGTGTGGTTAGTTTGTGATGGATGAGTTGGAGCACCCCTGTAGGGTTAAATCTTTCGGAAAGCCGTGCCAGCGGTTACGTGGCAACTTGGAAACTTTGTTTAACACCCGGTCATAGCGAACTTGAAGTAAACTCAAATAAAATACACCAATCGTGTGCGTAACCGTGACTGTCTCTTCTCGTGAATTTCTTATCCGAGAGAGAACACGGTGGGGTTATGTTTGACCTAAGCAGGTGTTCAGGATCTCTTAGAGATCATTACTAGTTCACGACAGTTTATGCGACGATCATCCCCCTTTATTCTTGTACTCGTAAGTTAGCCACTCAAATACATGCTTAGTGCTCGCTGCAGTCTCACCACTTAACCATACCTCACACTTTAAGCTTTAATAGTCTTGATACCCTTGGAAATGAGATTGCTGAGTCCCCGTGGCTCACAGATTACTACAACAACAGTTGCAGGTACAGGTAATGCGATGATTTGACGTGAGCGTGATGCTTGTTTGATTTGGAGTTCTTGTTCTTCTTCTTCATCGATCTAGGACGGGTTCCAGGCGGCAGCCTGGGATAGCAAGGATGGATGTCATTTTATCATTTGTTTTCGTCCGTAGTCGGACCCTGCTCTTCTGTATGATGTTGGGATATGTTATTGTATTGATGTGATATTGTTGTAGCTTGTGGCGAGTGTAAGCCAATTCCATATACTCATCTCTTCTTTACTTGTACTTGTAATGATATCCATTCTTGCGAAACGACGAGATGCGCTTCTATCCCTGTCGAGGCCCTCGTGCCAAAAATAAGGATAGGATCGCATCTTGGGCGTGACGCGGAGATAGGGCAAGTGGGACCCCGAGGTGCCAGCCCCCACCAGGGCGCGCCGGGAGGGGGCTGGTGCGCCCTGGTGGGTATTGCGCACCCTGGGGCCCCTCTCCGGTGGTTTCTGGCTCCAGTATTTTTTAAATTTTCCAAAATAAATCTCCAGAAAGTTTCGTTCCATTCCGAGAACTTTTATTTCTGCACAAAAAACAACACCATGGCAATTCTGCTGAAAACAGCGTCAGCCAGGGTTAGTTCCATTCAAATCATGCAAATTAGAGTCCAAAACAAGGGCAAAAGAGTGAGGAAAAGTAGATACGTTGGAGACGTATCATAGGCCTTTCTTGAGCACCGTTAATGCTAAGATAGATTGTGAAAAACAAACTGTCGGTGTCAGCTTTGGTGGTGTGTCTCATGAGTTTAATTTTTCCAAGTTTAGTAGACAACCTCGGGATAGAGCATTATCTAGTAAGGATGAAATAATTGGTCTCACTTCTATCGCCGTCCCTCCTACCGATCCATTAGAACAATATTTTCTTGACCATGAAAATGATATGCACTTGCGTGAAAGAAATGAAATAGATAAAAATTTCTTTGAACATCAACCTCTCCTGAAACACAATTTGCCTATTGAAACTCTTGGAGGTCCTCCTCCACCTAAAGGTGATCCTGTGTTTGAATTAAAGCAATTGCCTGACACTTCGAAGTATGCTTATTGATACGTCTCCAACATATCTATAATTTTTGCTTGTTCCATGCTGTTATATTATCAGTCTTGGATGTTTTACAATCACTTTATAGCAACTTTATATCATTTTTTGGGACTAACCTATTGACATAGTGTCAAAGTGCCAGTTGCTGTTTTTGCTTGTTTTTTTACTTCCCAGAATATCAGTACCAAACGGAGTCCAATCGCAACGAAACTTTTTGGAGATTTTTTTGGACCAGAAGACACCCGGTGGGCCAAAGAAGTGCTAGAGAGGTGGGCTGTGGAGAGCACAACCCACCAGCGCGCGCCAGGGGGGCCCCGGCGCGCCCTGATGGGTTGTGCCCTCCACGGGGCCCCTCTCCACCGCTTCTGACACCTATAAATACCCAAATATTCAGAAAACCATAGGGGAGTCGACGAAAAATACATCCAGCCGCCGCAAGTTCCAGAACCTTGAGATCCAATCTAACACCATCACGGAGGGGTTCATCTTCTTCATAGGTGCCTCTCCGATGATGCGTGAGTAGTCCGCCATAGACCTATGGGTCCGTAGGCAGTAGCTAGATGGATTCCTCTCTCTCTTTTGATTCTCAATACAATGGTCTCTTGGAGATCTATTTGATGTAAACTTTTGCGGTGTGTTTGTTGGATTCCGATGAATTTTGAGTTCATGATCAGTTTCTATCCATGAATATTATTTGAGTCTTCTTTGATCTCATATATGCATGATTACTTATAGCCTCGTATTTCTTCTTTGAATCTTTGGTTTAGTTAGGCCGACTAGATCGATTTTTCTTGCCATGGGAAGAGGTGCTTTGTGATGGGTTCGATCTTGCGGTGTCCTTTCCCTGTGACAGAAGGGGCAGCAAGGCACACATGTATCGTTGTCATTAAGGATAACAAGATGGGGTCTATTCCTACATGAATAGATCTTGTCTACATCATGTCATCGTTCTTATTGCATTACTCCATTTTTCCATGAACTTAATACACTAGATGCATGTTGGATAGCGGTCGATGTGTGGAGTAATAGTGGTAGATGCAGGCAGGAGTCGGTCTACTTATCTTGGACGTGATGCCTATATAATGATCATCGCCTTGGATATCGTCATGATTATTTGATCTTCTATCAATTGCCCAACAATAATTTGTTCACCCACCGTGTGCTATACTCATGAGAGAAGCCACTAGTGAAACCTACGGCCCCCGGGTCTACTTTTCCAACATATTGCTTTCCGATCTATCTTTTTGTCGCTTTTGTTTTTAGATCTATTATTCCAAAAAAAAATATTGCTGCACTTTTTATTTGCTCTTTTTATTTTGTGTTCTTGAGAGATCTATCTCTCCAATCTATCACTACCTAATCTATCTTTTTATCGTAGAGAGATTGACAACCTCTCTTTCGCGTCGGGTTGCAAGTATTTGTTATTTGTGTGCAGGTGCTGCTTATTAGGTGGTGGTGATCCTCCTACTGGTTCGATACCTTGGTTTCATAACTGAGGGAAATACTTACCGTCGTTGTGCTGCATCATCCCTTCCTCTTTGGGGAAATACCGACACAGTCTCAAGCCACGTCAAAGCAATTTCTGGCGCCGTTGCTGGGGAGGAAGCGGTCTCTTCTACGTGCCAATCTCTGGCGCCGAGGAGACACCATCATCATCTACCAGGTTCCTAATCAGAAATCTCATCTCCTTGCAATTACATTATTTGCCATTTGCCTCTTGTTTTCCTCTCCCCCACTTCACCAATTTGCCGTTTTATTCGCCCTCTTTTTCATTTGCCTTTTTCTCGTCAGATCTCTTGCTTGCTTGCAATCTTGTTTGCATAGTCACGATGACTCAAGAAAACACCAAGTTGTGTGATTTTTCCAATACTAATAATAATGATTTTTTTAGTACTTCGATTGCTCCTCCCGCCACTAGTGCGGAGTCTTGTGATATTAATGCCTCTTTGTTGAATCTTGTCATGAAAGATCAATTTGCCGGTAATCCTAATGAGGATGTCGCGTCCCATCTAAACACGTTCGTAGAATTGTGTGATATGCAAAAGAAAAAATATGTGGACTATGATATAGTGAAGTTGAAATTATTTCCTTTTTCCTTGCGGGATCGTGCAAATATTTGGTTTTCCTCTTTGCCTCGCAATAGTATCGATTCTTGGAATAAGTGCAAGGATGCTTTTATCACTAAGTATTTTCCGCCCACGAAAATTATTTCCCTTAGGACACAAATCATGAATTTTAAGCAACTTGAGCATGAACATGTTGCACAATTTTGGGAAAGAATGAAATTGATGCTAAGAAATTGTCCTACTCATGGTTTAAATCTTTGGATGATCATACAAAAAAATTATGCGGGATTGAATTTTGTCTCTAGAAATCTTTTAGATTCCGCCGTGGGTGGTACTTTTATGGAAAGTACTTTGGGTGAAGCTACTAAATTGCTAGATAATATCATGACAAATTATTCACAATGGCATACCGAAAGAGCACCTACTAGTAAAAATGTTAATTCGGTTGAAGAAATTCGTACGTTGAGTGATAAGGTTGATGCTTTGATGAAGTTGGTTGCTAGTAAAAAATTCTCCTATTGATCTTAATGATGTGCCTTTGTCTACCTTGATTGAGCAAAATAGTGATTCCGTAGATGTGAACTTTTTCTCGCGAAACAATTTCAATAACAATGCTTACAGAGGTAATTTTAATCCTAGGCCCTTTCCTAGAAATTCCTCTAATAATTATGGTAATTCCTATGGTAATTCATCTGACAATAATAATAGGAACACCTCTGATCTTGTGAGTAATATTAAAGAATTTATCAATGCGCAAAAGGCTTTCAATACTACGATAGAAGAAAAGTTGAATAAGATTGATGATATGTCTAGAAGCATTGATAGAATTTCTCATGATGTGGAAAATCTCAAGTTGAAAGCTTTTGTGCCTAATATCTATGAATCAATTAAAGCTTTATATGTCTCTATGGATGAAAGTAAGAAAAGAACCGCTATGCTTAGAGCTAAAATAGAAATCTTAGAAAAATCGTTTTCTAGTGATTGCCTTCATAAAAATTGTGAAGATCTTAAAGTGATTGGTGTTTCTTCTATTGATTCCTTGTTTAGTAATATTAAGATTTATGATAAAGGGACTGAAGTAGAGTCAACTTTAGCTAGAAGGCGTCCCAATAATTTGGAGGGTGAAAATCTTGATGAAAATTTTGATGAAAGTGGGTTTGAAGAGGTCAAAACTTTAACTAGTGATGTGCCCACTATTTTGGATTGCAAAGACTTTAATTATGATAGTTGCTCTTTGATTGAATGTATTTCTTAGCCGCAATCCATGTTGAATTCACCCCATGCTTGTGAGCAAAATAAAGCTTTTACTAAACATATCGTTGATGCCATGATGAAATCTTTTGAAGAGAAGTTGGAGTTGGAAATTTCTATTCCTAGAAAATTACATGATGAGTGGGAACCTACCATTAAGGTCAAGACTACAAATTATGAGTGCTTTGCTTTATGTGATTTGGGCGCTAGTGTTTCCACGATTCCGAAATCTTTATGTGATGTGCTTGGTCTCACCAATATTGAAGAATGTTCCCTTAATTTGCACTTGGCGGATTCTACTATTAAAAAGCCTTTGGGAAGAATTAATGGTGTTCTTATTCTTGCAAATAGGAACTATGTGCCCATATATTTTATTGTTCTTGATATTGATTGCAATTCGTCTTGTCCCATTATACTTGGTAGACCGTTCTTACGCACTATAGGTGCCGTGATTGATATGAAAGAGGGCAATATTAGATTTTAGTTTCCACTAAGAAAGGGTATGGAACACTTCCCTAGAACAAGAATTAAGCCACCATATGAATCAATCATGAGAGCATCCTATGGATCCAAAACCGAAGATGACAATACTTGAATCTATGCGTTATGCCTAGCTAGGGGCGTAAAATGATATCGCTTGTTGGGAGGCAACCCAATGAATAAATTTATTTTTGCTTTTTCCTTTCTGTTTTTGAGTGTTGAAAAAATTATGCCTCTGTTATGATTGTGTTTTTATTTTTTATTTAGTGTTTGTGCCAAGTAGAGCCTTTAGGATGATTCATAAGATGAGTAGAAGCGATGCTGAATCTGAAACAGAAACTTTGCCTCCAGTGTTCGAATTTCCATTTTTTACTGGAACGTGATATTGAGCTGAAATTTTAACACAGTATTTCTATACAAATTCGTTACGTTTTCCTAATGTTTCAGAATTTTTAGAGTTACAGAAGTATGGTTAGAATATAGATTACTACAGACTATTTTGTTTAAGACAGATTCTGTTTTCGTTGCATTGTGTGCTTGTTTTGATGAATCTATGGGTTGTATTGAAGGGTATGAGCCATGGTAAAGTTAAAATAAAGTAGGTATAATGCAATAACAAAATATGAATGGGTTTTCAATAGCACCTAAAGTAGTGATTTGCTTTATTATACTAACGGATCTCATGAAGATTTTGTTGAGTTTTGTGTGATTGAAGTTTTCAAGTTTTGGGTGAGATCACGATGGATGAAGGAATAAGGAGTGAAAAGAGCCTAAGCTTGGGGATGCTACAACATCCCCAAGATATATCCAAAGATAAACAAGCAACTAAGCTTGGGGATGCCCCCGAGTGGCATCCCCTCTTTCTTCTAACGACCATCGGTATTTTACTTGGAGCTATATTTTTATTCGTCATATATCATGAGTTTTGCTTGGAGCGTATTTTATCATTTGAGTCTTTGCTTGCTTTGCTTGTTAGTTTGTCATTTGTATCCTTTCTGGACACACCTATTTGAGAAAGCCAAAATTATGCTATCATTTGTTAGAATCGCTCTATATGCTTCACTTAAACTTTTTGAGCTATAGAATTGCTCTAGTGCTTCACTTATATATTTTTTAGCACGGTGTGCTTGGAACCTTTTGAAGAAATACTCTCATGATTCACTTAGATTATTTTGAGAGTTAGTAAATTTTGAAGAAATCCTCTCATGCTTCACTTATACTATTTTGAGAGATGAAATCTTTATGCTCACGTGCTTCACTTAAATTTGTTTGAGCTTGTCAAAAAGCAATGGCAATATATGAAACTAGTCCCAAAATGATAGATATCCAAGGAGGATATAATAAAAACTTCATGAACATCATTGGACAAATTAAACTTGATTCCTTGTAATAGTTTTGAGACATGATGATAGTAATATGTGAGTTATGTTAGTGAGTAATTATGCTTTAGTAGGAATATTGGTGTTAAGGTTTGTGATTCCCTATGCATGCACGAAAGTCAATAGTTATGCAATGAAGTTACATCCTACTTATGGTGCATTATTCGATGTTAGTTATGCTCAATGCTCGCTTATGTGAATTTTTGTTTTTTGGTTGGTTGCTTCTCAATCTATTTGCTAGCCTCCATTTGTACTAAGTAGAAATACTACTTGTGCATCCAAAATCCTTAAACCAAGTTTTTCCTTATGAGTCCACCATACCTACCTATATGCGGTATTTCCATGCCGTTCCAAGCAAATTTGTATGTGCCATCTCTAAATTTCAAAAAAAAAATCTCTTTTGTGTGCTCGTACCGCTCATGAAACGGTAGGGAGTGTCCAATATTTTTCCATGCTAGATGTGTTATTCTCAAGATGAGTGTTTATTCACTTGTCATTGTACGAGAGTATGACGATAATAGGGATGCCCATTCCCGAAATGAAAAAAGAAAAATATATTTACTTTATGTTGTCAAATAATAAATTCCTTGGAAAGTGTTAGTATGGAAGGCAACCGTGGATACGGCCAGTGATGACCCACTCGTATAGGGGATCTATCGTAGTCCTTTCGATAAGTAAGAGTGCCGAACCCAACGAGGAGCAGAAGGAAATGACAAGCAGTTTTCAGTAAGGTATTCTCTGCAAGCACTGAAATTATCGGTAACAGATAGTTTTGTGATAAGATAATTCGTAACGGGAAGCAAGTAACAAATGTAGCAAAGGTGCAGCAAGGTGGCCCAATCCTTTTTGTAGCAATGGACAAGCCTGGACAAACTCTTATATAAAGCAAAGCGCTCCCGAGGACACATGGGAATTTCTGTCAAGCTAGTTTTCATCATGCTCATATGATTCGCGTTCGTTACTTTGATAATTTGATATGTGGGTGGACCGGTGCTTGGGTGCTGCCCTTACTTGGACAAGCCTCCCACTTATGATTAACCTCTCTCGCAAGCATCCGCAACTATGAAAGAAGAATTAAGATAAATCTAACCATAGCATGAAACATATGGATCCAAATCAGCCCCTTACGAAGCAACGCATAAACTAGGGTTTAAGCTTCTGTCACTCTAGCAACCCATCATCTACTTATTACTTCCCAATGCCTTCCCCTAGGCCCAAATAATGGTGAAGTGTCATGTAGTCGACGTTCACATAACACCACTAGAGGAAAGACAACATACATCTCATCAAAATATCGAACGAATACCAAATTCACATGATTACTTATAACAAGACTTATCCCATGTCCTCAGGAACAAACATAACTACGCACAGAGCATATTCATGTTCATAATCAGAGGGGTATTAATTATCATTAAGGATCTGAACATATGATCTTCCACCAAGTAAACCAACTAGCATCAACTACAAGGAGTAATCAACACTACTAGCAACCCACAGGTACCAATCTGAGGTTTTGAGACAAAGATCGGATACAAGAGATGAACTAGGGTTTGGAGAGGAGATGGTGCTGGTGAATATGTTGATGGAGATTGACCCCCTCTCGATGAGAGGATCGTTGGTGATGACGATGGCTTTGATTTCCCCCTCCGGGAGGGAAGTTTCGCCGGCAGAACAGCTCCGCCGGAGCCCTAGATTGCTTCTGCCCAGGTTCCGCCTCGAGACGGCGGCGCTTCGTCCCGAAAGCTCTCTTATGATTTTTTCCAGGTCAAAACCCTCCATATAGCAGAAGATGGGCACCGGAGGGCTGCCAGGGGCCCACAATCCATAGGGGCGCGCCCTGGGGGGTAGGGCGCGCCCCCCAAGCTTGTGGCCTCCTGGTGGGTCCCCTCTGGTATTTCTTTCGCCCAATATTTTTTATATATTCCAAAATAATTCTCCGTAACTTTTCAGGACTTTCGGAGTTGTGCAGAATAGGTCTCTCATATTTGCTCCTTTTCCAGTCCAGAATTCCAGCTGTCGGCATTCTCCCTCTACATGTAAACCTTGTAAAATAAGAGAGAAAAGGCATAAGTATTGTACCATAATGTGTAATAACAGCCCATAATGCAATAAATATCAATATAAAAGCATGATGCAAAATGGATGTATCAACACCCCCAAGCTTAGACCTCGCTTGTCCTCAAGCGAAAGCTGAAATCGATAAATATGTCCACATGTTTAGAGATAGAGGTGTCGATAAAATAAAATACGGACATGAGAGCATCATGATCATCTTTAGAACAGCAATATTTATTTATATATAATTTCTTATACTAGAGTAACAATTCATTCACAAGGTAAAGTATGAATCAAGAACTCTATTGAGAACCAACAAACTATGATCTCAGTCATTGAAGCAATTGCAATTTACCATAACATCGGAAAGAGTCAATATAAGAGCTTATAAAGCAAATCCACATACTCAAGCATCTTTTAGTCTTTCATAATTGCTAACACTCACGCGGTACTTATGAGGTCAAAGCTTCAATTGGACCCAGAGAAAGAGAGGGGCTTATAGTTTTGCCTCCCAACTATTTACCTCAAGGGTAATGTCAACAGAAATAACTCATGATCACCCACATCCGAGTGGATATATGTGTCTAGATCATTCCCCAACACATGACGCTTCCAAGAGAGAAAGGCGAAATATAGGAAGTGGTGAAGATCACCATGACTCTTGCATAAAGGTAAGTACTAGAAATTAAAAGTAACAGATAGGCCCTTCGCAGAGGGAAGCAGAGGTTGTCATGCGCCTTTATAGTTGGATGCGCAATCTCTTAATGCAAAAGAACGTCACTTTATATTGCCGCTTGTGATAAAGAACTTTATTATGCAGTCTGCCGCTTTTATTTCTTCCATATCACAGATTCATATAAAGTTTATTTTCCTCACACTAATAGATCATACATATTTAGAGAGCAATTTTTATTGCTTGCACCGATGACAACTTACTTGAAGGATCTTACTCAATCCATAGGTAGGTATGGTGGACTCTCATGGCAAAACTGGGTTGAGGGTGTTTGGATGCACAAGTAGTATCTCTACTTGGTGCGGAAGTTTTGGCTGATATGGGGTGGAAGCAAGCGTCACATGTTAAAGGATCTATAACCATATAACTTCTATTCGGAAATAAGCAAACATAACCCATTATGTTGTCTTCCTTGTCCAACATCACCTTCTTAGCATATAATATTTTAATGAGTGCTCACAATCATAAAAGATGTCCAAGATAATATATTTATATGTGAACCTCTCTTTCTTTATTACTTTCTTTTAATTGCAACAATGACCAATCGCTATGTTTGTCAGCTCACAACAAATTTCAATCGACATACTTCTTATATGTGAAGTCATCACTCCCCATAAGATCATCATATATACTCTTTGCTTTTATTCTATTCTTCTTTCTATTTCTTTTTCTCAAGATCATAGCAAGCAAGCAAAGCCCTCAACTCAAAACTACTTTTTATTATATAACTCTCGGACTCGCTTACATAGGGGGAACATAAAGCAAAACTCAAAACAAGATCACACAAAAAACTTTATTCTACTAGATCAAGATATAACCAAAAGGATCGAACTAAGAAAAACGATAAAAGTAAAAGATGTGATGGTGATACGATACCGGGGCACCTCCCCCAAGCTTGGCACAAGCCAAGGGGAGTGCCCATACCCATGTGTTTAGTTGTCTTTCTTCGGAGGTGGTGGTGATGGAGAAGGATCTTTAAGCTTGTTCAGTTTCCTCTTAAGCATAAAATTATGTTCCCTCAGATCGTCAACCTCCTGCTCGAGCTTCAATATCCTTTGACATAATTCTTGCTTGCTCTCCTGCAGAAAACGAGAAGGGATAAATAGAACCTTGGGTTTTCTCCTTGTGTTTGGGAGGCTCGATTTCCTGAACTCCACGTGCATATCTCCTGGTTGAGGCAGGGGAATCTCTTCTTCATCCGAGCTTTCTTCCTCATACTTGCCTTCTTGTTCCTCCTCCGAGAACAATCCATAAGGATCTAAGTCCCCATAGAGCTTGGGATTGGCAAGATAATGCGATACATAGCTCTCCCCATCGGATTCTTGGGACGACATATTGCTCTAAATCTGCTGCAGAAACAGCTCAAAACAAAAACAGGAGGTATTGTCGTGATACGAAGGTCCAAACCTTCGGGAGATTATATAATGAATTTTTAACGACCTAAAGGAGTATTATACAAGAAAACGGAGTCCGGAGGGTACACGGGGTGGCCACAAGCCACAGGGGCGCGCCCCCCTGTCTTGTCGCCTCCTCGTGCTCTTTTCGGACTACTTTAAATTTTCCTAATTTATTAAATATTCCAAAACGGGGAAAAATTGCTATTGGAAAAGTTTTGGAGTCGGTTTGCTTACCGTACCACATACCTATTCCTTTTCGGAGTCTGAAACGTTCTGGTAGGTCTCCCTAATGTACTCCTCCATAGTTATGGTATTGATAATATTGGATTCAACATTTATGGGAGTACCTGAGATATAATGTTTGATTCTTTGCCCGTTTACCACCTTCGGATTTGTGCCTTCGGCGTTGTTGATCTTGATGGCACCGAAACGATATACTTCCTCGATAATGTAAGGCCCTTCCCATTTAGAGAGAAGTTTTCCTGCAAAAAATCTTAAACGAGAATTGTATAGCAAGACATGGTCACCTACATTGAATTCACGCTTTTGTATCCTTTTATCATGCCATCTCTTAACCTTTTCTTTAAACAACTTGGAATTCTCATAGGCCTGGGTTCTCCATTCATCAAGTGAGCTAATGTCAAATAACCTCTTCTCACCAGCAAGTTTGAAATCATAGTTGAGCTCTTTGATTGCCCAATAAGCTTTATGTTCTAGTTCTAGAGGTAAGTGACATGCTTTACCATAAACCATTTTATACGGAGACATACTCATAGGGTTTTTGTAAGAAGTTCTATAAGCCCATAATGCATCATCAAGTTTCTTAGACCAATTCTTTCTAGATCTATTAACAGTCTTTTGCAAGATCAATTTAATTTCTCTATTGCTTAATTCTACTTGACCACTAGACTGAGGATGATATGGAGATGCAATTCTATGATTAACATCATACTTAGCAAGCAATTTACGGAAAGCACCATGAATAAAGTGTGAACCACCATCAGTCATTAAATATCTAGGGACTCCAAATCTAGGGAAAATAACTTCTTTAAGCATTTTAATAGAAGTGTTATGATCAGCACTACTAGTTGGAATAGCTTCTACCCACTTAGTAACATAATCAACAGCAACTAGAATATGAGTATACCCGTTGGACTTTGGAAAAGGTCCCATATAATCAAAACCCCAAACATCAAATGGTTCAATAACAAGTGAGTAATTCATAGGCATTTCCTGACGTCTACTAATATTACTAATTCTTTGACATTCATCACAAGACAAGACAAACTTACGAGCATCCTTGAAGAGAGTAGGCCAATAAAAACCAGATTGTAATACCTTGTGTGCAGTTCTATCTCCAGCGTGGTGTCCTCCGTAGGCCTCGGAGTGACACTTGTGTAGGATCTGTTCCTGTTCATGCTCAGGTACAGAACGTCTAATAACACCATCTACTCCTTCTTTATAAAGGTGTGGATCATCCCAAAAGTAATGTCTTAAATCATAGAAGAACTTTTTCTTTTGTTGGTAAGTGAAACTAGGCGGTATAAATTTAGCAACAATGTAATTAGCATAATCAGCATACCATGGAGCATTACGTGAAGCATTTATGACAGCTAATTGTTCATCAGGAAAGCTATCATCAATAGGTAGTGGGTCATCAAGAACATTTTCTAACCTAGACAAGTTGTCTGCTACGGGGTTCTCAACTCCCTTTCTATCAATAATATGCAAATCTAATTCTTGTAGCAAAAGAACCCATCTAATAAGTCTAGGTTTAGCATCTTTCTTTTCCATAAGATATTTAATAGCAGCATGATCAGTGTGAACAATTACTTTGGAATCAACAATATAAGGTCTGAACTTATCACATGCAAACACAACAGCTAAAAATTCCTTTTCAGTGGTAGCATAGTTTCTTTGAGCACTGTCTAGAGTTTTACTAGCATAATGGATAGCATTCAATTTCTTATCAACTCTTTGTCCTAGAACAGCACCAACGGCATAATCACTAGCGTCACACATGATTTCAAAGGGTAGGTTCCAATCAGGTGGTTGAACAACAGGTGCAGAAATCAAGGCTTTCTTAAGGATTTCAAAGGCTTCTACACAATCATCATCAAAAACAAAAGGAATATCTTTTTGCAAGAGATTAGTGAGAGGCCAACAAATTTTAGAGAAGTCTTTAATAAATCTCCTATAGAAACCAGCAAGACCAAGGAAACTTCTTATACCTCTGATATCCGTAGGACACGGCATTTTTTCAATAGCATCAACTTTAGCTTTATCAACTTCAATACCTCTTTCGGAGATTTTGTGTCCCAAGACAATACCCTCATTAACCATAAAGTGGCACTTCTCCCAATTCAAGACAAGATTAGTTTCTTCACATCTCTGCAAAACTCGGTCAAGGTTGCTCAAGCAATCATCAAAAGAAGTTTCGTAAACGGAGAAATCATCCATGAAAACCTCAACAATCTTTTCACAAAAGTCAGAGAATATAGCAGTCATACATCTTTGAAAGGTGGCAGGTGCATTGCATAAACCAAAAGGCATACGTCTATAAGCAAAGGTACCGAAAGGACAAGTAAAAGTGGTCTTCTCTTGGTCCTCTTTTGACACAGGTATTTGAGAGAAACCAGAATAACCATCTAGAAAGCAAAAGTGTGTGTGTTTGGATAGTCTTTCTAGCATTTGATCAATAAAAGGTAGAGGATAATGATCTTTCCTAGTAGCTTTATTTAATTTCCTAAAATCAATTACCATTCTATATCCTGTAACAATTCTTTGCGGGATGAATTCATTTTTATCATTAGGAACAACGGTAATACCTCCCTTCTTAGGGACACAATGAACGGGACTAACCCATCTACTATCAGCAATAGGATAAATTATACCTGCCTCCAGAAGCTTTAATATTTCATTTCTTACCACTTCTTTCATTTTAGGATTTAACCGTCATTGGTGATCAACAACTGGTTTAGCATCAGGCTCCATATTAATTTTATGCTGACATAGAGTGGGACTAATGCCCTTAAGATCATCAAGAGTATATCCAATAGCAGCACGGTGCTTCTTCAGAGTTTTCAATAATCTCTTTTCTTCATGCTCTGAAAGGTTAGCACTAATAATAACAGGATATATCTTGTTTTCATCAAGATAAGCACATTTCAGAGTATCCGGTAATTGTTTAAGCTCAAACACGGGATCACCCTTGGGTGGAGGAGGATCCCCAAGTATTTCAACAGGCAAGTTGTGTTTCAAAATAGGATGCTGATCAAAGAAAATCTTATCTATTTCATTCCTTTCATTCATATGCATATCGTTTTCATGGTCTAGCAAATATTGTTCTAAGGGATCAGTGGGAGGTACAGCAATAGAAGCAAGACCAATAATTTCATCCTTACTAGGCAATTCTTTATCATGGGGTTGTCTACGAAATTTAGAGAAATTAAACTCATGGGACACATCCCCAAAACTTACAGTAACAGTTTCTTTCTTACAATCTATCTTAGCATTAACAGTATTCAAGAAAGGACTACCAAATATAATGGGACAAAAATCATCTTGTGGGGAACCAAGAACAAGAAAATCAATAGGATATTTTATTTTCCCACACAAGACTTCAACATCTCTAACAATCCCAACTGGTGCTATAGTATCTCTATTAGCAAGCTTAATGGTAACATCAATATCTTCTATTTCAGCAGGTGCAATATCATTCATAATTTCTTGGTATAAGGTAAAGGGAATTTCACTCACACTAGCACCCACATCACATAAGCCATGATAACAATGATCTCCTATTTTAACAGAAACAACAGGCATGCCAACAATAGGTCTATGTTTATCTTTAGTATCAGGTCTGGCAATTCTAGCAGCTTCATCACAGAAATGAATAACATGCCCATCAATATTATCAACCAAGAGATCTTTAACCATAGCAATACTAGGTTCAACTTTAATTTGTTCAGGGGGTGTAGGTGTTCTAACATAGCTCTTACAAACCACAGTTGAAGCTTTAGCATGTTCCTTTATTCTAACATGGAAAGGTGGTTTCTCAATATAAGCAGCAGGAATAACAGGATCAACATTATAAATAATAGTTTCTTCTTCAACTTTAATAGGTTCAACTACTTTCACTTCAATGGGAGGATGATATTTAAACCACTTCTCCTTAGGGAGATCAACATGAGCAGCAAATGATTCACAGAAAGAAGCTGCTATCTCAGAGTCAAGTCCATATTTAGTGCTAAATTCACGAAAAGCATCGGTGTATATAAAGGATTTAACACAATCAAACTTAAGGTTTATACCTGACTCCTTACCTTCGTCGAGTTCCCAATCTTCAGAGTTGCGTTTAATTCTTTCCAATAAATCCCATTTGAATTCAATATCTTTCTTCATAAAGGAACAGGTACAAGAAGTATCGAGCATGGATTGATCATTACGAGAAAGCCGAGCAAAAAAATTCTGAATAATAATTTCTCTTGAGAGCTCATGATTGGGGCATGAATATAACATTGACTTAAGCCTCCCCCAAGCTTGAGCGATACTTTCTCCTTCACGAGGCCAAAAATTATAAATATAATTCCGATCACGATGAACCAGATGCATAGGATAAAACTTCTGATGAAATTCCAATTTCAATCGGTTGTAGTTCCATGATCCAATATCATCACATAGCCTATACCATGTCAATGCTTTCTCCTTCAAAGATAAAGGAAAGACCTTCATCTTGACATCATCCTCGGGCAAACCTGCAAGCTTAAATAATCCACAAACTTCATCCACATAGATCAGGTGCCAATCAGGATGTAGTGTTCCATCTCCTGCATAAGGATTAGCTAGCAGTTTCTCTATCATACCCGAAGGAATTTCATAATAAATATTTTCAGTAGGTTCAGTAGGTTGAGGAGCAACTCTTTGTGCTTCCGGTCGAGGTGAAGATACCCCGAACAAGCCCCTCAAAGGATTATTTTCCATAGGAACAAGTGACAGTAAATTTCAGCACACTATATAAATTTTTCCTTACCAAATTCCACTCACCAAAGGCGCTTCACTCCCCGGCAACGGCACCAGAAAAGAGTCTTGATGACCCACAAGTATAGGGGATCTATCGTAGTCCTTTCGATAAGTAAGAGTGTCGAACCCAACGAGGAGCAGAAGGAAATGACAAGCAGTTTTCAGTAAGGTATTCTCTGCAAGCACTGAAATTATCGGTAACAGATAGTTTTGTGATAAGATAATTCGTAACGGGTAGCAAGTAACAAATGTAGCAAAGGTGCAGCAAGGTGTCCCAATCCTTTTTGTAGCAAAGGACAAGCCTGGACAAACTCTTATATAAAGCAAAGCGCTCCCGAGGACACATGGGAATTTCTGTCAAGCTAGTTTTCATCATGCTCATATGATTCGCGTTCGTTACTTTGATAGTTTGATGTGGGTGGACCGGTGCTTGGGTGCTGCCCTTACTTGGACAAGCCTCCCACTTATGATTAACCTCTCTCACAAGCATCCGCAACTACGAAAGAAGAATTAAGATAAATCTAACCATAGCATGAAACATATGGATCCAAATCAGCCCCTTATGAAGCAACGCATAAACTAGGGTTTAAGCTTCTGTCACTCTAGCAACCCATCATCTACTTATTACTTCCCAATGCCTTCCCCTAGGCCCAAATAATGGTGAAGTGTCATGTAGTCGACGTTCACATAACACCACTAGAGGAAAGACAACATACATCTCATCAAAATATCGAACGAATACCAAATTCACATGATTACTTATAACAAGACTTATCCCATGTCCTCAGGAACAAACGTAACTACTCACAAAGCATATTCATGTTCATAATCAGAGGGGTATTAATTATCATTAAGGATCTGAACATATGATCTTCCACCAAGTAAACCAACTAGCATCAACTACAAGGAGTAATCAACACTACTAGCAACCCACAGGTACCAATCTGAGGTTTTGAGACAAAGATCGAATACAAGAGATGAACTAGGGTTTGGAGAGGAGATGGTGCTGGTGAAGATGTTGATGGAGATTGACCCCCTCTCGATGAGAGGATCGTTGGTGATGACGATGGCTTCGATTTCCCCCTCCGGGAGGGAAGTTTCCCCGACAGAACAGCTCCGCCGGAGCCCTAGATTGCTTCTGCCCAGGTTTCGCCTCGAGACGGCGGTGCTTCGTCCCGAAAGATCTCTTATGATTTTTTTCCAGGTCAAAACCCTCCATATAGCAGAAGATGGGCACCGGAGGGCTGCCAGGGGGCCCACAAGCCACAGGGGCGCGCCCTGGGGGTTGGGCGCGCCCCCCAGGCTTGTGGCCTCCTGGTGGGTCCCCTCTGGTATTTCTTTCGCCCAATATTTTTTATATATTCCAAAATAATTCTCCGTAACTTTTCAGGACTTTTGGAGTTGAGCATAATAGGTCTCTCATATTTGCTCCTTTTCTAGTCCATAATTCCAGCTGCCGGCATTCTCCCTCTTCATGTAAACCTTGTAAAATAAGAGAGAAAAGGCATAAGTATTGTACCATAATGTGTAATAACAGCCCATAATGCAATAAATATCAATATAAAAGCATGATGCAAAATGGACGTGAAAGAATGGTGGAAAAAGGAATAAACTTTATTTTCTGTTTGGGAACCGCCTATGATGTATCTAGCATGGAAAGTATTGTGAACTACTTTGTCGTTTTTGTTGACAGGAAAGGCATGCCACTCAAAATATTTTTCTCTTTCAATTTAAACTTTGAGCTCTGGCACCTCTACAAATCCCTACTTCCCTCTGCGAAGGGCCTATCTATTTACTTTATGCAATTTTAATTTTTACTTTGAGTCTCCATCTTCTCTTATTAAGCACCAACTAGGGGGCACTATGATCGTACTTGAGCATTGGGTATAGCTAATATTTGAGTGTGCTTCATGAATGGATCAATGATTGAGCATGATGGGCTAGGGATAACTTTCTTTAGTGTTGATATTTTGAAAGACATGGTTGCTTGTTGGCATGCTTGAGTATTGAAGTCATTTTGTTAAAACTAGACTATTGCTTTGAATCATCTAAAAGTCCAAATGTCCATGCTACAAAAGAAAAGAATATGAGATGAACATGTTAGCCAGCATTCCACATCAAAAATTCTATTTTTATCATTTACCTACTCGAGGACGAGTAGGAATTAAGCTTGGGGATGCTGATACGTCTCCAACGTATCTATAATTTTTTCTTGTTTCATCCTATTATATTATCATTCTCGGATGTTTTACAATCACTTTATAGCAACTTTATACCATTTTTTGGGACTAACCTATTGACATAGTGCCAAATGCCAGTTGCTATTTTTGCTTTTTTTTTACTTCGCAGAATATCAGTACCAAACAGAGTCCAATCACGACGAAACTTTTTGGAGATTTTTTTTGGACCAGAAGACACACAGTGGGCCAAAGAAGTGCCAGAGAGGTGGGTTGTGGAGAGCACAACCCACCAGGGCGCGCCAGGGGGGCCCCGGCGCGCCCTGATGGGTTGTGCCCTCCAAGGGGCCCCTCTCCATCGCCTCTGACGCCTATAAATACCCAAATATTCAGAAAACCCTAGGGGAGTCGACGAAAAACACATCCAGCCGCCGCAAGTTCCAGAACCTCGAGATCCAATCTAACACCATCACGGAGGGGTTCATCTTCTTCATAGGTGCATCTCCGATGATGCTTGAGTAGTCCACCATAGACCTACGGGTCCGTAGGCAGTATCTAGATGGCTTCCTCTCTCTCTTTTGATTCCCAATACAATGGTCTCTTGGAAATCTATTTGATGTAAACTTTTGCGGTGTGTTTGTTGGGATCCGATGAATTTTGAGTTCATGATCAGTTTCTATCCATGAATATTATTTTAGTCTTCTTTGATCTCTTATATGCATGATTACTTATAGCCTCGTATTTCTTCTTCAAATCTTTGGTTTAGTTAGGCCGACTAGATCGATTTTTCTTGCCATGGGAAGAGATGCTTTGTGATGGGTTCGATCTTGCGGTGTCCTTTCTTAGTGACAAAGGGGCAGCAAGGCACGCATGTATCGTTGCCATTAAGGATAACAAGATGGGGTCTATTCCTACATGAATAGATCTTGTCTACATCATGTCATCGTTCTTATTGCATTACTCCATTTTTTCATGAACTTAATGCACTAGATGCATGCTGGATAGCGGTCGATGTGTGGAGTAATAGTGGTAGATGCAGGCAGGAGTCGGTCTACTTATCTTGGACGTGATGCATATATAATGATTATCGCCTTGGATATCGTCATGATTATTTGATCTTCTATCAATTGCCCAATAGTAATTTGTTCACCCACCGTGTGCTATACTCATGAGAGAAGCCACTAGTGAAACCTACGGCCCCCGGGTCTACTTTTCCAACATATTGCTTTCCGATCTATCTTTTTGCTGCTTTTGTTTTCAGATCTATTATTCCAAAAAAAACAAAAATATATTGCTGCACTTTTTATTTGCTCTTTTTATTTTGTGTTCTTGAGATATCTATCTCTCCAATCTATCACTACCTAATCTATCTTTTTACCGTAGAGAGATTGACAACCTCTCTTTCGCGTCGGGTTGCAAGTATTTGTTATTTGTGTGCAGGTGCTGCTTATTAGGTGGTGGTGATCCTCCTACTGGTTCGATACCTTGGTTTCATAACTAAGGGAAATACTTATCGTCGCTGTGCTGCATCATCCCTTCCTATTTGGGGAAATACCGACGCAGTCTCAAGCCACGTCACTTGTCTTGATGAGAAAAAGATATGCCTGTTATTATTAGTGCTAACCTTTCAGAACATGAAGAAGAAAGATTATTAAAAGTTCTAAGGAAGCACCGGGCTGCTATTGGATATACTCTTGGTGATCTTAAGGGCATTAGTCCCACTCTATGTCAGCACAAGATTAATATGGAACCTGATGCTAAACCCGTTGTTGATCACCAACGGCGATTAAATCCTAAGATGAAGGAAGTGGTAAGATCTGAAATATTAATGCTTCTGGAAGCAGGTATAATCTATCCCATTGCTGATAGTAGATGGGTAAGTCCCGTTCATTGTGTCCCTAAGAAAGGAGGAATTACCGTTGTTCCTAATGATAAAAATGAGCTCATTCCACAAAGAATTGTTACTGGCTATAGAATGGTAATTGATTTTACAAAATTAAATAAAGCTACTAGAAAAGATCATTACCCTCTGCCTTTCATTGATCAAATGCTAGAAAGATTATCTAAGCACACACACTTTTGTTTTCTGGATGGATATTCTGATTTCTCTCAAATACCTGTGTCGCAATCTGATCAAGAGAAAACCACCTTTACTTGCCCTTTTGGAACCTATGCTTATAGACGTATGCCTTTTAGTTTATGCAATGCACCTGCTACCTTTCAAAGATGTATGACTGCTATATTCTCTGATTTTTGTGAAAAGATTGTGGAGGTTTTCATGGATGTTTTTTCCATTTACGAGACTTCTTTTGATGATTTCTTAAGCAACCTTGATCGAGTTTTGAAGAGATGTGAACAAACTAATCATGTCTTGCATTGGGAGAAGTGCCACTTTATGGTTAATGAAGGTATTGTCTTGGGGCATAAAATATCTGAACGAGGTATTGAGATGAATAAAGCTAAAGATGATGCAATTGAGAAAATGCCATGCCCTAAAGATATTAAAGGTATTCGAAGCTTCCTTGGTCATGCGTGTTTCTATAGGAGGTTCATTACAGACTTCTCCAAAATTTCTAGGCCTCTTACTAATCTTTTACAAAAGGATATTCCTTTTGTCTTTGATGATGATTGTGTGGAAGCCTTTGAAACACTCAAGAAAGCCTTAACCTCTGCACCTATCGTTCAACCACCTGACTGGAACTTGCCTTTTGAAATTATGTGTGATGCTAGTGATTATGATGTTGGTGTTGTTCTAGGACAAAGAGTTGATAAGAAATTGAATGTTATCCATTATGCTAGTAAAACTCTAGACAGTGCTCAACGAAATTATGCTACTACTAAAAAAGAATGTTTAGCAGTTGTGTTTGCTTGTGATAAATTTAGATCCTATATTGTTGACTCCAAAGTTATTGTTCACACTGATCATACTGCTATAAAATATCTTATGGAAAAGAAAGATGCTAAACCTAGACTCATTAGGTGGGTTCTCTTGCTTCAAGAATTTGACTTACATATCGTTGATGGGAAGGGAGCTGAGAACCCCGTAGCTGATAACTTGTCTAGGTTAGAAAATATTCTTGATGACCCACTACCTATTGATGATAGTTTCCCTAACGAATAGTTAGCTGCAATAAACATTGCTCAGAACACTCCTTGGTATGCTGATTATGCTAATTACATTGTCGCTAAATATATACCACCTAGCTTCACATACCAACAAAAGAAAAAAATTCTTCTATGATTTAAGACATTACTTTTGGGATGACCCACATCTTTATAAAGAAGGAGTAGATGGTATTATTAGACGTTGTGTACATGAGCATGAACAGGAACAAATCCTATGGAAATGTCATTCCGAAGCTTATGGAGGACATCATGCGGGAGATAGAACTGCTCACAAGGTATTGCAATCTGGTTTTTACTGGCCTGCTCTCTTCAAGGATGCCCGTAAGTTTGTCTTGTCTTGTGATGAATGTCAAATAATTTGTAATATCGGTAAGCGTCAGGAAATGCCTATGAATTATTCACTTGTTGTCGAACCATTTGATGTTTGGGGTTTTGATTATATGGGACCTTTTCCTTCCTCTAACGGGTACACTCATATTTTGGTCGCTGTTGATTATGTCACTAAGTGGGTAGAAGCTATTCCAACTAGTAGTGCTGATCACCACACCTCTATTAAAATGCTTAAAGAAGTTATCTTCCCGAGGTTTGGAGTCCCTAGATATTTAATGACTGATGGTGGTTCACACTTTATTCATGGTGCTTTCCGTAAGATGCTTGCTAAATATGATGTTAACCATAGAATTGCATCACCCTATCATCCTCAATCTAGTGGTCAAGTTGAACTTAGCAATAGAGAAATAAAATTGATATTACAAAAAACTGTCAATAGGTCTCGAAAGAATTGGTCTAAGAAACTAGATGATGCACTTTGGGCCTATAGAACAGCTTATAAAAATCCAATGGGTATGTCTCCGTACAAAATGGTATATGGAAAAGCTTGTCATTTGCCTCTAGAATTAGAACATAAAGCTTTTTGGGCAATTAAAGAACTCAACTATGATTTCAAACTTGTCGGTGAGAAGAGGCTATTTGATATTAGCTCACTAGATGAACGGAGAACCCAAGCCTATGAAAATGCCAAACTATTCAAAGAAAAAGTAAAAAGATGGCATGACAAAAGAATCCAAAAGCGGGAATTCAAAATAGGAGACTATGTTCTTTTGTTCAACTCTCGTTTAAGATTTTTTGCAGGTAAGCTTCTCTCCAAATGGGAAGGACCATATGTTATCGAAGAGGTTTATCGTTCTGGAGCTATCAAGATTAATAATTCCGAAGGTACTAACCCGAAGGTGGTCAATGAACAAAGAATTAAGCATTATATCTCAGGTACGCCTATTAACGTTGAAAGCAATGTTATCCAAACCTTGACACCGGAGGAACACATAAAAGAAACCTTCTGAAACACTCCAGAATTCTGAAAAATAGAAGGTACGTGATATGATAAGTAAACGGACTCCGAAAAATCCGCAAAAATATTTTTTGTCAGTTTTGGAATATTAGAAAATTTTGGAAACCAAGAAATAAACCGGAAGGTGATCGAGGTGAGCACGATACACCAGGGCGTGCCAGCCCCCCTGGGCGCGCCCTGGTGGGTTGTGCCCACCTCGGACACCTTCCCGACTCTGTTTTCCTTCCATATGCTTGTTTCCCAAGAATAAAAATTCTCTATATATACCCCCGACTGTTTTGACGACCGCATCGCAGAAAAATCCTCTGTTCTTGTTTCGTGTTGTTTTCTTGACATACCTGAAAATATGTCGTCTCAAGATTTAGAAGGAAGAGCTATGTAAACCCCAAGATCTATGGAGAAGTGGAGCATTATGGATGGACCTCAGATGAGGAGGAAGACGCTGCCATGAAGGAAACAAAGGATGATAGCTCCGAGGAAGAGGATGACTCACTACCTCAACCCGGAGACATGCATGTGGAATTCAAGAAGTCAAGCCTCCCTAGAGGATACAAATCTGAGGTCCAATTTATCCCATCTCGTTTTCTGTAGGAGAGCAAGGCGGCATTATGCAAAAAGATATTAAAGCTTGAGTTGGAGAATGATGATCTAAGGGAGGAAAATTTTATGCTCAAATATAAGTTGAAGAAGAAGGATGCCCCATCACCACCGCCTTCTTCATCACCACCATCAAAGGAGACTTGAGCACACGGGTATGGGCACTCCCCTTGGCTTGAGCCAAGCTTGGGGGAGGTGCCCCGGTATCATATCACCATCACTTTTATTCACCTTTACCTATCCTAGGTCGATCTTTAGTTTTCCTTTGATGTAGTTGAACAAAAGTTTAGCTTGATCTATTTTCGTGTGTTAGTTTCGTGGTCTATCTATCTATGTAATCGAGTGAGAGTTATATAATAAAGTTTAGTTCGAGTTTTGCCTCTCTCCTTTCTTGTTGCAATCAAAATAAAGGAAAGAGAAATAAATGAAAAGAATCATATGCTAATCTTATGGTGAGTAATGACATCACATAAGGAAAAGTATAAGTAGTAAAATTTATTGGAGATTGACAAACATATCATTGGTCAATGATGCAATTCATGAAAGAATTAATAAGGGAAGAGAAGATTCACATGCAAATACACTATCTTGGACATCTTTTATGATTGTGAGCCCCCATTAAATATTATATGTCAAAATGGTTGACGTTGGACAAGGAATACAATGTAATGATTTATGTTTGTTCATATCCACATAGAAGTTATATTGTCATAGATCCTTCAACATGCGGTGCTTGCTCAATATCTTTGCTAGCCAAAAATTCTGCACTAAGTAGAGATACTACTTATGCATCCAAAAACCTAAACCCAAATTCATTCTTTGAGAGTCCACCATACCTACCTATGGATCGAGTAAGATCCTTCAAGTAAGTTGTCATCGGTGCAACAAGGCAATAAAATTTTCTTCTAAAAGTGTTTTGATCAATTAGTGTAAGAGAAAATTGAGCGCTATACGAACTTATGATGGCAAAGTAATAAAAGCGACGGACTGCATAATAAAGGTTGCTATCATAGGGGGCAATATAGCGTGACGTTCTTTTACATTAAGGGATTGGGCATACAAATCAAAAAGCGCATGACAACCTCTGCTTCCCTCTGCGAAGGGACTATTTTTTACTTTCATGTATTTACTTTTATGCAAGAGTCAAAGTATTCTTCCCTATTCCTTTTTACTTTTTCTTTTGCAAGCATCATGTGGTGAGGAAAGATCTAGGCACATATATCCAGTTGGATATGAGTGGGCATGAGTTATTATTGTTGACATCACCCTTGAGGTGAATACGTTGGGAGGCGAAACTATAAGCCCCTATCTTTCTATGTGTCCGGTTGAAACTTTTTGCTCATGGATATGTTGTGAGTGTTAGCAATCATAGAAGACTAAATGATGGTTGAGTATGTGGACTTGTCAAAAGGCTCCGACATGAGACCCTTCCTGAAAATATGATGAATTGTAGTTGCAAAGTTGACTGAGAACATAGTTTGTTGGTTTTCAATAGGGTTTATGCTTTATACTTCTATGTTGTGATTAATTGTTACTTATTCATGAGAAGTTATATGATGAAAGTATATGAATAAGTTTTATGATAGAGTTTGTTGCTTTTATGACAATAAGCACGATGCTACTATGTCCGTATTTTGTTTTTATCGACACCTCTCTCTCAAACCATGTGGACATGCTTTTAAATATCGGCTTTCGCTTGAGGATAAGCGAGGTCTAAGCTTGGGGGAGTTGATACGTCCATTTTGCATCATGATTTCCTAGAGTTATTTATTATGTTTTGTTGAATAATAATGCTTTAGGGAGTGATTCTAATGCCTTTTCTCTCATAATATGCAAGGTTTACACAAAGAGGGAGAATACCGGCAGCTGGAATTCTGGACCTGAAAAAGCACATAAGAGATACCTATTCTGCACAACTCCAATGAAGCTAAAACTTTACGGAGATTATTTTTGGAATTAATAAAAAATACTGGAGCAAAGAATTACCGGAGGGGGCCACCCTGGTGGGCACAAGACACCAGGGCGCGCCCTGGTGGGTTGTGCCCTCCTCGGCCCACCTCCGGTGCCCATCTTCTGATATATATTCTCTTTTGACCTAGAAAAAAATAAGGAGAGGACTTTCGGGATGGAGCGCCGCCGTCTCGAGGCGGAACTTGGGAAGGAGCACTTTTGCCCTACGACGGAGCGATTTTGCCGGGGGAACTTCCCTCCCGGAGGGGGAAATCGAAGCCATCGTCATCACCAACACCCCTCTCATCTTTGGGAGGCCAATCTTC
Organism: Elymus sibiricus; assembly: GCA_039707655.1. Lineage (NCBI taxonomy): Eukaryota > Viridiplantae > Streptophyta > Magnoliopsida > Poales > Poaceae > Elymus > Elymus sibiricus. The sequence goes on from CM077675.1 coordinate 417,091,734, forward strand.
ATCAACATCTTCAACAGCACCATCTCCTCTCAAACCCTAGTTCATCTCTTGTGTTCAATCTTTGTACCGGAACCTCAGATTGATACATGTGGGTGACTAGTAGTGTTGATTACATCTTCTAGTTGATTACTATATGGTTTATTTGGTGGAAGATTATATGTTCAGATCCATTATGCTATTCAATACCCCTCTGATCTTGAGCATGATTATTATTTGTGAGTACTTACCTTTGTTCTTGAGGTCACGGGAGAAGTCATGTCGCAAGTAATCATGTGAATTTGATATGTGTTCGATATTTTGATGATATGTATGTTGTGATTCCCTTAGTGGTGTCATGTGAACGTCGACTACATGAAACTTCACCATCCTTGGACCTAAGGGAATGCATTGTGGAGTAGTTATTAGATGATGGGTTGTTAGAGTGACAGAAGCTTAAACCCTAGTTTATACGCTACTTCGTAAGGGGCTGATTTGGATCCAAACGTTTAATGCTATGGTTAAATTTTATCTTAATACTTCTCTCGTAGTTGCGGATGCTTGCGAGGGGGTTAATCATAAGTGGGAGGTTGTTCAAGTAAGAACAGCACCCAAGCACCGGTCCACCCACATATCAAATTATCAAAGTAGCGAACACGAATCAAACCAACATGATAAAAGTGACTAGATGAAATTCCCGTGTACCCTCAAGAACACTTTGCCTATTACTAGAAACTGTTCTGGCCTGTCCTTTACTACAAAAGGATTGGGCTACCTTGATGCACTTTATTTATCGTTACCGTTACTTGCTCGTTACCAATTATCTTGCTATCAAACTATCTATTACCTATAATTTCAGTGCTTACAGAAATTACCTTGATGAAAACCGCTTGTCATTTCCTTCCGCTCCTCGTTGGGTTCGACACTCTTACTTATCGAAAGGACTACGATTGATCCCCTGTACTTGTGGGTCATCAGTGACCTTGTTGATCCTGACGGGCGTGCTCTAATCTGCTCCACACACACACACACACACACACACACACACACACACACGGTATGTTCGGTTTGTGTGGTGATGTCCATGTTAGGGATGTGAACATGTACGACTGTCGAGGCATCACGACCTTACTTGCAATTGTGACTTCTTCATTGATTATGTGATCAACGGTACATGGAAGTTGGATTGCGCTTTTATATAAGTACATGGTCTTGAGTTCCGGAGTGAAAACTATAGGTCTCATCTATATTGGTTGTACTTGGCAATGATGATGTTTCACTTGTTACCCTTCTTGAAGGAATTACATGGAGTTTGCTCAGACTTATCTTTCCAAGATTTAGCCTCCATAAGTGGATATGGCGATGCCGGTGCTCTTGTGTCATTTCATTCTTGCAGTCATCGTTGTTGAAGCACTTCTCTCATAGTCCGAAGTGCTATCATCGGTGGTGGTTGATGTTAGATGCTTGCAATTGCATGCTTGAGTTCGCTTCAACATGATTTTTGGATGTCGTTTTTTGTGTGTGTGCATGCATTGGTGTTGACTATGTGCATCCTTATTGTACTCCATCCGTTCCTAAATATAAGTCTTTCTAAAGATTTCACTACGAACTACATACGGATGTATATATACATACTTTAGAGTGTAGATTCATTCATTTGGTCTGTATGTAGTCCGTAATGGAATCTCTAGAAAGAATTATATTTAGGAACGGAGGGAGTACATGGTAAGCGTGTGTTATAACGCTTATATATTTTTATGTGACATTATGAATCAGTACAATTTGCCCTTTATGAAAAAAAAACCGGAAATGCAACTCTTGACTAGCGAGTGAACCAAGTCGCCGAGCCGGAAAGAAGCTCGACCCCAGGGCGGGCTGGGGCCGCCTGGGCCCGCTTCAAATCCATCTCGGCCTCGCTATCGCCGCACGCAATCAATCCTCTCTTGTTCCTTCGGTCCTTCCCGCTCGGCTCGGCTAGAGCGCGCGCGCCTCCTTCCCCTGTCCACAGACTCCACATCCCCGCCGTACGCGATGCCGCAGCTGAGCCTGAGCACCAACGTGCCGGTGGACGCCGTCGCCGCCGCCGACATCCTCAGGGACTGCTCCAGGGCGCTCGCCAGGATCATCGGCAAGCCTGAATCCGTAACCCCCAACTCCTACCCCCTTACTTTCCCGGCGCGCGCTCCGTCTGTTCGACGGAATGCCTCCGGACTCAGTGCGTGTTGCTGTCTTGCTGACCCGCTGCCCTCGTGGCGCAGTACGTGACGGTGTCGATCGACGGGTCGGTGCCGACGTCGTTCGCGGGGAGCGAGGAGCCCGCGGCGTACGGGGAGATCATGTCCATCGGGGGCCTCGGCCCCGGCGTCAACGGCAAGCTCAGCGCCGCCCTCGCCGACATCCTCGAGGCCAAGCTCTCCATCAGCGCCAGCAGGTTCTACGTCAAGTTCGACGATGTCCAGGTACATACATCGGACGCCAACTTTTGCTTGATCATCGCCCCCCAAAAAACGCACGCCAACTTTTGCCTGATCGCGAGTGAAAAATCTGCAGCCGAAACAAAATGTGTCTCGTCTGTGTCATGCCTTCGGTTTGGTGCTTGCAGGGGTACAATGTGGGCTTCAACGGATCCACGTTCTGAGACGGGTGGGTTCATCGGAAGGAAAGGTGTTGCTGCTGGGGACAAACGGCAGTGAAGTGGCGCCATGCCATGCTTTACACCGGCCATTGTGTATTATCTGCATCTTAGATTTTCGTCAGTTAATATTTCGCACATATCTAAACTCTGACGTACTACCAGTACTGTGATTTTAGTTAAAAACGAATGCAGGCTCTGCTTTTGTTTGCTTATTTGTTCAGTTACATTGAAACACAATGTGAAAACAATCCAACTACTCCAGTTGAGGAACTAAGAGTTCAGAATTCTTCGAATAAGTTACTTCCCAGGGGAATAGGATTAACAACTTTGACCACCATAGCATCAACACATTCAGTGTGTACGTCAGCATATGGTGGTCTTTTTAGAGATTCCACTAGGGACTATATACGTAGCAAAATGAGTGAATGTACACTCTAAAGTATGTCTATATACATCCGTAATGAAATCTCTAAAAAGACTTATATTTAGGAACGGAGGGAGTACATTTTAAGCCAAACAGAAAACATCATACAAACATTCCAAACAAAAAACATACAAACTGCAATTTTTCTAGCTCTTGAAGAAACAAGACAAATTTGAAGGTAGAAGCAAACAAGATCACTTGAAAGTTTAGACCTCCATATATAGAGCAGCTTCTAAAATTACAACTTACAGAGGGAAAAGAGAAGATTACAACTTACACAGGCTTCTTCATAACCCAATTCTTAATAAACCGAATTCCGCTTCTACAACACAGTAGTCCATATACATAGAGCAGCATCTAAGATTACAACTTACAATCAGGGGGGAAAAGAAGATTACAACTTACACAGGCTTCTTCATACCGGAATTCTTAATAAACCAAACTCAGCTTCTACAACACAGTAGTCCATATATACTACCAAGTACTGACCCACGGCTAGAGAAATCCATACGCCGTTTATTGTGCACATATTTACATAAACAGGTCACTCGACGGCATTACGATAATTGCATTAAAGCTTTAAACCAAGAACGAACATGTGAAGACCATGGTGTGGCACACTGCTGTCACATGTTCATTCCTGCTTGTCACATATTCACCATCCTGGCAGCCTCGGGGTGGTACTGGAGCATCTCCTGCCACAACATTTCTCGGATCATATCTGTGCCAATGTTTTCATCTATGTCGAGATCGATGGGCACCTGAGCAGGAGGGTTTGCGCTGGGATCATACAGCGGGGACATGTAAGGGTGCTCCAGAGCCTGTGTGACACTGATCCTTTTGGAAGGGTCGAAGACAAGCATCTTTTGCAACAGATCAATGGCAAGAGGGTGCGCCTGTGGGTACATGCTACTGAGGGGAATCCCCGGGGTGTATGGAAGGGATTTAATGTAGTTGCGTGCTTTCGGGTTGTCAATGAACGCGAGGTCAGCCTCGCTCATGGTGCCAAGAACATTGACTATAAGCTTAAGCTGATTAAGGCACTCGGTTCCCGGAAAGATCGGCTTGCGGCCAAGTAGCTCAGCAAAGATGCAGCCAACAGACCAGACATCTATGGAGGTGCCATAGTTGTCGCAGCAGAGCAGCAGCTCGGGAGCTCTGTACCAGCGGGTGACAACATATTCAGTCATAAACTGACCTTTAGTGTTATTTGTGCGAGCCAGACCAAAGTCACAGATCTTCAGGTCACAGTTTGCATTGACCAGAAGGTTCCCAGGCTTCAGGTCTCTATGGAGTATCCCCGCTGAATGAAGGTACTTCAGTCCTCGGAGAAGCTACGGTCAAGAAAAATGGTGGCATCTTAGATTAATGATTGATTGACAGATATGAGAGAAAACGGACCAGAAGAATATGAGAAGGTGACATGGTAACAAACAAGTCTAATTCATAAGACAAGCATTTAAGTATCGGTCCAATACAGGATACTCAAGTATAGTTTATACATAGCTCTCTTGAAATAATTAACAGAGGCTTAAGTTATAGGTTCATGCAAATACCATATGCAGATCTGCTGTGTATTAGGTTACTTTTAAGGAATACACTTCCAGGGCACAATCACTATTGGGAAGCAGCTACAAAAGCTTCTGCTAGACATATTCAAACTGGCATGTGCTTCTTCGATTAATTATCAGATCGTTCTTTGGCAAATTAACTAGTTGAAGCTCAACAACTTTAGATAGATCAGGAACTTAATACAAACTAGCACTACCTCTGTCCATTAATAAACTGAACTGCAAAAACGTCTTATATTAAGGGACAGAGGGAGTATGAACTAGAAAAACAACATTATATTGGCATACACCTGAGGTGTGAACAGGTGTGAAGAAGCCAACTTATGTCAGAATGGTGAACAAATGATAGACTGCATGGATAAGCATTAGGCAAAGGTAAGAATGGAAAACAGAGCTGGCGCACCTGAAACAGGAAATACTGGCAGTGGTCATTAGACAGCGGCTGAGACGACTTGACAATCTGATGCAGATCCGTGTCCATGAGTTCGGAGACCAAGTAGACATCCTTGAAGCTCCTCCTATGTATCGGCATCATTATATCCTTCAAGGCGATGACATTCTCATGGCGCAGGTGTCGAAGGAGCTTCAGCTCGCGCAACGTCCTCAGTGCGTCCACACGGTTGTCAAAGACGTTGTTTATCTTCTTGATGGCGACCTTCTCATTGGTCTCCTGGTTGATGGAGGAGCAAACTATCCCGTAAGCACCTCTCCCGATAGGCTTGATCGGCACATACTTGGTGTCGATCTCGAACATTGTCTGCCACATGGTGTAGTAGTGCTTCCCATGGTTTCCGATGCCGTTCGGGGGATCCACCATCATTGCCATTTTCTGCGGAGAAAAAGGAAACATCGAGTTTGCAGTCTATTAATTGACAGCAATGGAGGCATAATAACAAGGAAGAAGTTTACTAGTTTCGGGTGACAATTTAATTTTGCCAAGTCTTGTGAACTTGACTCTTTCCCCCCATGGTAGTGACACTCTCTGTTTCCACCCCACACACAATTCTTCATCATCACCCTAACACAATCGTCTAACACTGCGCGAGCGATGCCCTTAAGCCTTGGCCAATTTAATTCTGCCAAGTCTTATGAGCTTGGCCTTTTCCATGGCACTACTACTAGCAGCCTGCGTTTCCACCCCCACAATTTTATCCTCAACCTAACACCACTGTCTGTCTGAACACTGTTTGTTTGACTGACCCAGTCACAGTGGCGTCTTTTGAATCGGAGCCACCCTCCATTCGTCCCCAACCCCGGCTGGGCGCTGCAATCCGGCGCCAAATCGGACTGAATCGGCCGCATTTCAACGCAACTGCTCCCCCCCTGCCCCTAACACGAGCATCCTAGCGGCGACCGGAGCCGGAAGCAAACCCAATTCGCCGCCCGCATAAGCTCCTGCTTTGCTACGCCTCACGAAAGGGAACGAAAATGGAGGAGGAGGGGGCAAGCTCCGGTCCCGTGCGCGGGCGGGATCGACCACTCACCTCGGGACGCAGCAGCAGCAGCAGCAGCAGCGTCGGCGGCGGATCTGGAGAAGCAGAGCACGTCCGGGCGCGGGCGCGGGGGAGGAAGGGGATGGGATGGGGAGCGCACGCGGAGACGGAGGCGGAGAACGACCGAGCAGGAGGGCGCTCTGTCTATTTTTTTTATTTCGGGGAAGGAAGGAACGTACGTACGTAGCTCCACTGGACTTTGGACTTGCGGGAGTGGTGGTGGGGAAGATGGCGACCGGTGCCGCTCAGGCGCAGCGAAGGGGCAGGCAGCTAGCCAAGGCACACGCGGCAGCCGGAGGAAGATGAGAAAGAGATCATGTGGCCGCCCTATATATACCCGCCCACATGGCCGGCCTCGGGACACATGGCCGCTGCCGCTCCTCGGGACCGGGATCGGGACCGATCATCCCTCCGGTCCGGGTAAGCCGCCCACCGGCTTTCCGGCAACGCCTCGCACGTGCGCGCATGGCCCCGCCCAGTCCCCGCGTAGCGTGCGGCGGCGGAGCGACGGCCCGTGATCCATCGGGGGCGCGTGCGTGGCCGGCGTCGGGCGGGGCCACGAGGGCGCGCTGGGTTCGGGCGGTAGAGTGAAAACGCGGGTCGTTTGCCCGATCGGTGCAGTGGTTGGGTTGCTTTGCCGGCGCGCGCGCCTTTCCTCTCCCCGTTGACCCGGCAGGCGGCGGCGGTGCATATGGTACGGACTTCGGAGTGACGCGAGGGCTCTGCCATGGCATGCTTTTCTCCGCGTGATGCGAGTTGGGCGAGCTTAGAGCATCTCCAGCCGTTGAGCCTCCCAGGAGGCCTTTTTTGCGCCGCTTGGGGTTGTGCCGGCGTAAATTTTGCTCTGGGGGCGACTTTTTTTCCAGTCGTTGTGCTCCCAGCCACTAGACGGGGCGCTCTACGTCGGCCACGTGCCCTCTGTGAGATTCCTGCGCCATGTGCGGAGGAGAGAGAAAAGAGAGGAGAGAGAAAGGGGGTGGGTGATTGATGGTGGGCCACTTGCATGCAAAGAGTAGCGCCGGCGCGCCCAAGTGACCCCCGGTGGGCTGGGTATGGCCTGGGAGCGCCGGCTTTAATTTTGCCCCAATCCGGCGAAAAGTGAGGTCTTGGGGGCGCGAGTGGGGCTTCTTTCGTCCGCCGGCGGCTAAAAAGTGCTCCTGGGGGCTTCCTGGGGAGACGGGTGGAGATGCTCTTATCGTCCTGCATATCTAGGGACACGCATGATGATTAGTTAGTGGTTACGCTTACGCACTCAGCTGCCCGATTTTTTTTTCGTTTTTGATCGTCTTGAGATCCTGCCAGGTCAGCTGCCTAAACCTGGGCATAACCCGGGCCGGGCCGGGTTTCGGGCAAGGAAACCTCAGGCCCGAGCCTGGCCTGGCCCGGCCATCGGGCCTAACAAATCGGGCCCGAACCTGGAAAGCCCGATAAAGCCCGGCCGGCCCGGCCGATCTAGGCTAAAAATTTGTGTTTTACAAGCCCGAGCCCAGCTCGGTCTGCTCATCGGGCTCGCTTTCCAGGCCCGAGCCCGACCCGATGGCACGATCAGGCTTGGTCCGGCCTGGGATTTTCGGGCCGAGTCGGGTCGGGCCGGCCGGGTCGGGCTGCCCATGCCCAGGCGTACAACTGCCTAACATTCTTATTGCTTTGATCGAGTAAATAATGCTAGACCTACAAAAATCTACAAATGCTTTACTTAATAATTTTGAACTATAATTCTCTACCTCCGGATTCAATCGGGATGGGCCCCTTGTTCCCTCTACTAGAAGGATTGGGCGCGCTTTGTTGGGCCGCTGGTGTTGTTGAGTTTCATAGAAAAATTACTCTACGTGTTCAAAACATACGGTGTATTAGTTTTTTGAAAAGTCAAACATATTTCAATTTTGATCAAATATGAAGAGAAATATATCAAGACATAATATCAAATTGGCATCATTTGATTCATCATGAAGTGAATTTTCAAATTTTACTTATTTACAATTGTGGATGTTCATGTTTTTGGCTCCGTCAAAGTAAAAGAAATTTATTTTTTTCAAACACCTTATATTTTGGAATTGACAGAATGTTTGGTTTGACAAGTGGGGGAGATAATGAAGTGTGTTTTCTCTTTATTTCTAATAATGCGGTGTTTTGATGAGTCTTTTGTTGTGTGATTCTGTATTATCTGCTAATCAATTCATATTTATGTAGGGATTTTTTTTCCGTCGATGGCTGCATGTACTGTATTGGTGCTACAGTACCACATGTAGGCATTTTTTTTCTAGGTGATTAGAGGATGCACAGGGTTAATATGTTTTTGTAGGTCGATTGCTGCCGATTAATTTGAAAAATCATTAACCCATCAAAATGTGAACCAAACAAAAAATTATATATCTCAATCAAACGAGAACTTCAAAATTAGGAAGTAGGGTGAATTAAGCAAATTGAATGAAAGTTCTCATTAAAAAAATATTGACCCTGTCAAAATCGAACCCAATTCCAAATTAACAACCTTAGTTGATTGTGAGGCCTTAAAAACTAGGGAGCATATTGTATGTAATATTATCTCTACTCCTAATTGCCCAGTTGGTAGCCTGGTACACGGTTTTTTTTCGTCTCATCTCCCACCACCTTTGTAATCGTTTATTTTCCTCTTCATTCTTTCCTTATAAACCAACACTTTCCTAAAGTACAAAAGATAATAGATCTAACTTTCCTAACTTACCTAAATCAACCGATCCTTCCATCAATGCAATCTGCTTTAGGAAATAAAAATAACGATTTTTAAGAAAATCAATAACATAATTTAAGGAAATAATCTGATTGACTAATTTTAAGGAAACAAACCACGCACGAGCGACCAGACCTAGCCATCGTCGACTGCGCCTCCGTCTCCCTCGATCTCCGTTGTCACGATGTCCGGAAGAAGAACGTTTTTGCTGCACCCTATCGCCAGATCCAGAGAGGAGAGAGAGGAAATGCTGCCGTCTCATGTCGTTCTTGTCGCCCGACGGAACGCCTCCGCCCCGCCCATCTTCCTGGCGGCCACCATCTTCTGGATTATGCCGCCTCCATGCTACCTCCGACGTTGTCTTCCAGTCCACTGCGCCACCGCCGCCGCCGCTCAACAGGACTCCTCCACTTCGTCATATCTTACAAGCGACTGCCCTAAGCACCGATGCGTCAGCCATTTGCCATCAGCCCAATACATGGACTCCTCGTACCGAAGGCCCGCAAACACCGAACGACATTACAAGTCTACCATACGACTCCTGGTCATCTGATCGTTCTGCAGACTAAAACGGGAACTCCAGCGGTGATGTGGGCGTCCGATAAGCAGAAACAGACACTGGGCAGAGATGTGACTGGTTGTCTGTGGAGCCGGCAAGAGGACGCAGGGGCGCTGGCGCGCGCACCACACAAGTTGATGAAGGTAGGAGCATCACCGCCTGACATATATACTTTATCTCCTGTAATTCAATTATTATTCAAAGTGTGGTTTTGCTTTTGCTTTTCAGATTCTCACAATTCAGAATCGTTAAACTGAACTGAATAATCGGTTCGCTCCAACAGATGAATAAGAATATGAGAAGGTTTTTAATATGCTTGTAAATTTCAGAGTTTAATCTTGAATTTTAATATGCTTGCAAGACTTTATTGGTTTGTGATTTAGTACTGTACTGTACTATATTGGCATGCTATATTGTTTGGAGAGAAAACTGTGGCAATTGGACCTGGACCGCTCGGTTTGAAATCTTGGGTACACCAGCTTGGTCCTCTTGACATGCCGGCCTTGATCAGTACACGGATACCACACCGAGGCCAAAGTTTGCAAGGTATGCAACAGCTGCACTCGATAATAAAAAGCATAAGATGACGTTTATGTTAGTGCATGCAAGCTATAATACACGTCCAACTTTTACCGAGCATTGTACGTCTTAAGCGAAGTACATTATCTCGCGTGTGTGATGTGCAAATGTAGGAATTAGACCTTTCTTAGATGAAAAAACCAGAGGAGCTGTATTCAATATTTATCAAGTACGCCGTATTTTATAGCAAATCAATTAGCCCTTTCCTAGCAACTCTAACCATAAAGATGTTGGATGTCTTGCTTGATACTCGTGTTGCAGCTTGTTCTGACCCCCTGTGGAACTACGAAAATTCTTTACTCTTTATACACAAATTCGTTTCCACATATCCATGGGCCAAAGAAGTGCCCATGAAGATCAGGTATATTATAGTGTCTGCAGATCTCAGAATACCATACTTTTTAATGCTCTTTTTATTCTGCTGAAATTTTTTGGGCTCCTTTGTCGCTCTTTAAAGGAAGGTGTTCGTGACTATGCAGCAGACATGTCAGTTTACTAGAGAGGTAAGCAAATTTTGTATCTGCATGGGCATATTGCTGCATTCATCATGTGTTCAATAGCTAAAATTGGGAATTTGATTCGATAAACATATATATTCACCAAATAGTTTGTCGAAGCTTTCAAAACATATACTTACAGGATATATTCTTCTGTGATGCAGGCCTAGGTTCTAGAACAGACCTAGCAACAAGTGGGGTAAAAGTTTCCAACTATTTTTGTCGAAGATGCTACTTGCTTCAGCAATTTTGGACCTGAAGTAGTTTAACTGGGAATTCGATCCGGTTCATGCAACTTTTTCTCTTGAGTGGAGTATGTCCTAGCGCCTTATCCAGACAACCTAGAAGGATTACGATGTGTGCTGCAGTACCTGAAACCTATGGGTACCTTCCCATTAATGTCCAAGAGAATGGCAAGTCGATCTACTTTCTGGTCACACCGATCTCCAAATTTTTAATTCAGTTCTTCATCTAAAATTAATCGATTCAATAAATTTGATGAAGTTTGGCAATGGTTATGCACTTACCTATGTGGGCTTCCAGTCTATTATGATTGATGTGGCATGCATCTCACTTCAGGCAAGGCATCTGTGAATGACACCAACAATGTGGAATACTTGAATGCATACATAGGGAGCACACTAGATGCATTAAGGTCAGTCGTTGAAACAAATCCCACCAAGAATTTTCGTGAAACCTTCAGATATTAATCCCTCTTGTTACTTACATGCCACGCGGTATTAAGTGAACCTCTGACTAGAAGTGTTTATATTTGCTCAGATTGACGAGTCAAACAGAACAAAACTCTTAATTAGTTGAATAACAAAGGTGTGGTCTCTCTAATTGTGAAGATGTTGTCTGCTCAAATTAAGTGAACCTCCCTGGCCAAAACTAAGATGCATAGATCTTCACTGCAGGGTCTTGATATTTTTGAAGTAAGGCACTAACTGAACTTTTGTTTTTCATCCTTATATCTGCGCTAAAAAAATACCAGTTCTAGCTAGGGGAGGTTATTTGCATTGGTTCCCTTTCTGTATGGTGTTCTTCCATCCATTTCCTTCCTTTTCTAGAGTATGTTTGTTATCAGTTCGATGCCCGCGATCGAAATAAATATGTATCTGCGGATTGTGGTATAGTTTTTGGTAAAAATGTATCTGTTGTTCTATACCAGTCGGAAGGGATTTCCAGTGAAACTCCAATTATCTAGCTGTGTTTTATATTGAACCAGTGATAATACTAGAATGATTTCCTGGCCATGAGAAATTGACGTGCGTGAATACCATTGAATTACTATGGATAAGATAATACTAGAATGATTTCCTGGCCATGACAAATTGACGTGTCTACTATGCTGAAATATTTACTTTAATAAGAGTCCAAAAATATGATTTTGGGGAAATTTTCCATATCCCAATTATGGTAGACATACTGAACCATTCGTACAAAGACTCCAAATAGTCATGTTTTTTGCGTCGTGGCGCTCGAGCGCCGAGCGGACAAGGGCCCCGTAGAGGTTTCAAGGGAGCACATGCTTGAGTTTGTCGAGCAAGAGCTTGGCATGGGGGCCGGTGCCGGTACCGGCTAAAGCTCGGTGAAGCACATGTCTTAGGTTAGGCTGTGGAAAAGTAGATATTCAGGATTTGCAGTTACAGTTTCATCTGATCAGCCAACGCGGTCGTCGCCTTTATCTTCTGTGGTGTCTTTCGTTTTCATCATAATTTATGTGCCACATATACGTGTACTGTTGTGCATAGACGCTAAATTTTCCTGTTTATTCGATAAGCACGTTGAGGTCATTGTGTACATTTGGATGTTAATTGGGGATGTATGGTGTGCCAGGAATTTATGCTATGATTGAAATTGCATTTTTCTTATCTTGTATGGTGTGACAAAGTTATACCATTTACATTGCCAAATAAGGCATAAGATAAGAAATAATGTTTGAAGTATCCTTGCCTGATGTGGTTAAACTCCATGGTATTTAAATCCTTGAAAAATATCAATTAACCTATTAGGGTAAAGCTACCAAATCAAAGTAGTTATTGAACTTGGTGGTGTTGGAAATATGCCCTAGAGGCAATAATAAATTGGTTATTATTATATTTCCTTGTTCATGATAATCGTTTATTATCCATGCTATAATTGTATTGATTGGAAACTCAAATACATGTGTGGGTACATAGACAACACTGTGTCCCTAGTAAGCCTCTAGTTGACTAGCTCGTTGATCAAAAGATGGTGAAGGTTTCCTAGCCATGGACATGAGATGTCATTTGATAACGGGATCACATCATTAGGATAATGATGTGATGGACAAGACCCAAACTATAAACGTAGCATATGATCGTGTCAGTTTATTGCTATTGTTTTCTGCATGTCAAGTATCTGTTCCTATGACCATGAGATCATGCAATTCACTGACACCGTAGGAGTGCCTTGTGTGTATCAAACGTCACAACGTAACTGGGTGACTATAAAGGTGCTCTACAGGTATCTCCGAGGGTGTCTGTTGGGTTGGCATGGATCAAGACTGGGATTTGTTACTCCGTATGACGGAGAGGTATCTCAGGGCCCACTCGGTAATACAACATCACAATGAGCCTTGCAAGCAATGTGACTAAAGTGTTAGCCACGAGATCTTGTATTACGGAACGAGTAAAGAGACTTGCCAGTAACGAGATTGAACTAGGTATAGAGATACCGACGATCGAATCTCGGGCAAGTAACATACCGAAGAACAAAGGGAACAGCATACGGGATTAACTGAATCCTTGACATAGAGGTTCGACCGATAAAGATCTTCGTAGAATATGTAGGAGCCAATATGGGCATCCAGGTCCCGCTATTGGTTATTGATCGTAGAGGTGTCTCGGTCATGTCTACATAGTTCTCGAACCCGCAGGGTCTACACACTTAACGTTTGGTGACGATTAGTATAGTTGAGTTATTTTCTTGCTGACCGAAGGTTGTTCGGAATCCCGGATGAGATCCCGGACATGACGAGGATCTCCAGAATAGTCCGGAGGTAAAAATTGATATATGTGATAATAGTGTTTTGATCTCCGGAAGGGTTCCGGAATTCACCGGAAGGAGTTCCGGGTGTTTACCGAAGTGTTCGGGTGCAGCAACACTTTATATGGGCCAAAGGGGTAAAGCCCACGAGGTATTGGAAAATGCAGAAGGAAGTTTTGCTGCTGCCTTAAGCGGTACTACCGCTGGTAAGGCAGTACTACCGCGTAAGCGGTACTACCGCTTGTGTGAAGCGGTACTACCGCTCGTGAGCGGTACTACCGCTTGTACGCGATACTGCTGGAATCCGAGTTAGACTCTTTCCGTGCGGGCCAAACCGACCTTGTGCGGGCAAAACCGACCTTGTGGAGGCTTTCTCTCCAAGTTTAGACCCCCAGGGCTCAACATATAAATATAAGGGCAGGGCTAGCACACGAGATAGATCAAGATTTTCCAAGCCGTGTGTCGGCAACCCTAACCCTCTAGTTCTCCCGTCATAATCTCCGGAGTGCTTGGCGAAGCCCTGCAGAGATTGTTCCTCACCACCATCACCACGCCGTCGTGCTGCCGGAACTCATCTACTACTTCACCATCACTCGCTGGATCGAGGAGGTGAAGGCGTCATCAAGCCGTACGTGTGTTGAACGCGGAGGTGCCGTCCGTTCGGCACTTGTTCGTGATCGGATCGAGGGACGACTTGCGATTTGGATCGCGGAGACGTTCGACTACATCAACCGCGTTTCTTAACGCTTCCGCTTAGCGATCTACAAGGGTATGTAGATTCACTCTCCCTATCGTAGATGCTCATCACCATGGATAGATCTTGTGTGTGCGTAGGAAAATTTTTGTTTCCCATGCAACGTTCCCCAACAGTGGCATCTGAGCTAGGTCTATGCATAGATGAGATCTCGAGTAGAACACAAACGAGTTGTGGGCGTGGGTGTATACATATTGCTTGCCGTTACTAGTTGATACTTGATTCGGCGGTATTGTGAGATGAAGCGGCCCGGACCGACATTACGCGTACGCTTACGCGAGACAGGTTTCACCGCTACGTGCACTCGTTGCATAAAGGTGACTGGAGGGTGTCTGTCTCTCTCACTTTAGTTGAATCGATTTCAATGAAGAGGGTTCTTTTAGAAGATCAAAAAGCAATCACTACACCACGTTGTGGTTTTGCGTAGGTAAGAACGGTTCTTGCAAACCCGTAGCAGCCACGTAAAATTTGCAACAACAATTAGAGGACGTCTAACTTGTTTTTGCAGGGTATGTTGTGATGTGATATGGCCAATTACATGATGAGATATATGTGATGTATGAGATGATCATGTGTTATATAGAATATCACAACTTGCATGTCGATGAGTACGGCAACTGGCAGGAGCCATAGAGTTGTCTTTAATTATTTTCGCCGTTTTGCTTTACTTTATCGCTATGAGTTAGCAACAGTTGTGGAAGCAACAGTCGGCGCGACAACCTCATGGCGACACGTTGATGGAGATCAAGATGATGGAGATCATGGTGTCATGCCGGTGACGATGGAGATCATGCCGGTGCTTTGAAGATGGAGATCAAAAGCACAAGTTCATGGCCATATCATGTCACTTATGATTTGCATGTGATGTTAATCCTTTTATGCATCTTATTTTGCTTAGGACGACGGTAGCATTATAAGGTGATCCCTCACTTAAATTTCAAGATAAAATTGTGTTCTCCCCGAGTGTGCACCGTTGCGAAAGTTCGTCGTTTCGAGACACCACGTGATGATCGGGTGTGATAGACTCTACGTTCACATACAACGGGTGCAAGCCAGTGTTGCACATGCGGAACACTCGGGTTAAACTTGACGAGCCTAGCATGTACAGACATGGCCTCGGAACACAAGAGACCGAAAGGTCGAACATGAGTCATATAGTAGATATGATCAACATGAAGATGTTCACAATTGAAACCACCTCAACTCACGTGATGATCGGACTTGAGTTGGTGGATTTGGATCATGTTACACTCGAATGACCGGAGGGATGTCTATTTGAGTGGGAGTTTTTAAGTAATATGATTAACTAAACTCATTATCTTGAACAATAGTCTAAGTTGTCTTTGCTATATTTATGTTGTAGATCATGGCTCGCGCAGTAGCACCCCTGAATTTTAATGCGTTCCTAGAGAAAGCTAAATTGAAAGATGATGGAAGTAACTTTGTGGACTGGGCCCGTAATCTAAGGATTATCCTTACGGCTTCCCAGAAGGCTTATGTCCTTGATGCACCGCTTGGTGATCCACCCGCTCCAGTTGAGTCTCTAGACGTTGTGAACGCCTGGCAGGCTCGTTCTGAAGATTACTCAATAGTTCAATGTGCAATAATGTATGGCTTAGAACCGGGACTTCAAAGACGTTTTGAACGTCATGGAGCATATGAGATGTTCCAGGAGTTGAAGTTTATCTTTCAGAAGAATGCCCGGATCGAGAGATATGAGATCTCCGATAAGTTCTATGCTTGCAAGATGGAGGAGAACGAGTCTATCAGTGATCACGTACTCAGAATGTCTGGATACTCCACCCGTCTGGCTGAATTGGGAATGCCCCTTCCGCCAGAGGCTATCACTGACAGAGTTCTTCAATCATTGCCACCTAGCTACAAGAGCTTCGTGTTGAACTATAACATGCACGGGATGAACAAGTCAGTCGCCGAGCTGTTTGCGATGCTGAAAGCCGCTGAGTCTGAAATTCAGAAGGAGCATCAAGTGTTGATGGTCAATAAAACCACTAGTTTCAAGAAAAATGGCAAGGGTAAGAAGGGTAACTCCAAGAAGAGTGGCAAAGCAGTTGCTCCTCCCGTGAAGAAACCCAAGGCTGGACCCAAACCAGAAACTGTGTGCTTTCATTGCAAGGGAACTGGACACTGGAAGCGGAATTGCCCCAAGTATTTGGCTGACAAGAAGGCGGCCAACAACAAACAAGGTATATATGATATACATGTTATTGATGTGTACCTTACCAACTCTCGTTGTAGTGCCTGGGTATTTGATACCGGTGCGGTTGCTCACATTTGCAACTCAAAACAGGAACTGCGGAATAGACGGAGGCTGGCAAAGGACGAAGTGACGATGCGCGTGGGAAATGGTTCCAAGGTTGATGTGATCGCCGTCGGCACGCTCGCTCTTCGATTACCATCGGGATTAGTGATGAACCTGAATAATTGTTATTTAGTACCTGCGTTAAGCATGAACATTATATCTGGATCTTGTTTATTGCGAAACGGTTACTCATTTAAATCAGAGAATAATGGTTGTTCTATTTATATGAGTAATATCTTTTATGGTCATGCACCCGATGTGAGGGGTTTATTCTTGTTGAATCTCGATAGTAATGATACACATGTTCATAACATTGATGCCAAAAGATGTAGAATTGATAATGATAATACCACTTTCTTGTGGCACTGCCGTTTAGGTCATATTGGCGTAAAACGCATGAGGAAGCTCCATGCTGATGGACTTTTGAAGTCACTTGATTTTGAATCACTTGACACATGTGAGCAATGCCTCATGGTCAAGATGACTAAAACGCCGTTCTCTGGAACAATGGAACGGGCAAGTGACTTGTTGGAAATCATACATACTGATGTGTGCGGTCCGATGAGTATTGAGGCGCGCGGTGGTTATCGTTACTTTCTCACCTTCACTGATGACTTAAGTAGATATGGGTATATTTACTTAATGAAACACAAGTCTGAAACATTTGAAAAGTTTAAACAATTTCAGAGTGAAGTTGAGAATCATCGTAACAAGAAGATTAAATTCCTACGATCTGATCGAGGAGGAGAATATCTGAGTTATGAGTTTGGCAGTCACTTAAGACAATGTGGAATTGTTTCACAACTGACACCGCCTGGAACACCACAGCGTAATGGTGTGTCCGAACGTCGTAATCGAACCTTATTGGATATGGTGCGATCTATGATGTCTCTTGCCGATTTGCCACTATCGTTTTGGGGTTATGCATTAGAGACAACTGCATTCACTTTAAATAGGGCACCATCGAAATCCGTTGAGACGACGCCATATGAACTTTGGTTTGGCAAGAAGCCAAAACTGTCGTTTCTTAAAGTTTGGGGATGTGATGCTTATGTCAAAAAGCTTCAGCCTGAAAAGCTGGAACCCAAAGCGGAGAAATGCGTCTTCATAGGATACCCAAAAGAGACAGTTGGGTATACCTTCTACCTCAGATCCGAAGGCAAAGTGTTTGTTGCTAAAAACGGAACATTTCTTGAGAAAGAGTTTCTCTCGAAAGAATTGAGTGGGAGGAAGATAGAACTTGATGAGGTTGTTGAACCTTTACTTCAACCTGAAAGTAGCGCAGCGCAGAAAGATGTTTCTGTAGAGCCTACATCAGCTGAAGAGGAAGTTAATGATGATGATCATGAAGCTTTGGATCAAGTTGCTATCGAACCTCGTAGGTCGACAAGGACGCGTACTGCTCCTGAGTGGTACGGCAACCCTGTCTTAGAGGTCATGGTGTTGGACAACGATGAACCTACGAGCTATGGAGAAGCGATGATGGGCCCGGATTCCGAGAAGTGGTTAGAGGCCATGAAATCCGAGATGGGATCCATGTATGAAAACAAAGTGTGGACTTTGGAAGTATTACCTGAAGGGCGTAAGGCCATTCAGAACAAATGGATCTTTAAGAGGAAGACGGACGCGGACGGTAATGTCACCGTCTATAAAGCTCGACTTGTGGCAAAGGATTCTTCACAAGTTTAAGGAGTTGACTACGATGAGACCTTCTCACCCGTAGCGATGCTTAAGTCCGTCAGAATCATGTTAGCAATAGCTGCCTTTTTCGATTATGAAATTTGGCAGATGGATGTCAAAACAGCGTTCCTTAACGGTTTCCTTAAGGAAGAGTTGTATATGATGCAACCAGAAGGTTTTGTCGATCCAGAGAATGCTGACAAAGTTTGCAAACTCCAGCGATCCATTTATGGACTGGTGCAAGCATCTCGGAGTTGGAATCTTCGCTTTGATGAGGTGATCAAAGCGTTCGAGTTTATACAAGTTTACGGAGAAGCTTGTATTTACAAGAAAGTGAGTGGGAGCTCTATAGCGTTTCTAATATTATATGTGGATGACATATTGCTGATTGGAAACAATATAGAAATGTTGGAAGGCGTGAAGGAATATTTGAACAAGAGTTTTTCAATGAAGGACCTAGGAGAAGCTGCTTTCATATTAGGCATCAAGATCTATAGAGATAGATCGAGACGCTTAATAGGACTTTCACAAAGCACATACCTTGATAAAGTTTTGAAGAAGTTCAAAATGGATCAGTCCAAGAAGGGGTTCTTGCCTGTTTTGCAAGGTGTGAAGTTGAGTAAGACTCAATGCCCAGTGACTGCAGAAGATAGAGAAAAGATGAGTGTCATCCCCTATGCTTCAGCCATAGGCTCTATCATGTATGCAATGCTGTGCATAAGACCCGATGTCAGCCTTGCCATAAGTATGGTCGGAAGGTTTCAAAGTGATCCAGGAATGGAACACTGGACGGCGGTCAAGAATATCCTGAAGTACCTGAAAAGGACCAAGGACATGTTTCTCGTTTATGGAGGTCGGAAGGGATTTCCAGTGAAACTCCAATTATCTAGCTGTGTTTTATATTGAACCAGTGATAATACTAGAATGATTTCTTGGCCATGAGAAATTGACGTGCGTGAATACCATTGAATTACTATGGATAAGATAATACTAGAATGATTTCCTGGCCATGACAAATTGACGTGTCTACTATGCTGAAATATTTACTTTAATAAGAGTCCAAAAATATGATTTTGGGGAAATTTTCCATATCCCAATTATGGTAGACATACTGAACCATTCGTACAAAGACTCCAAATAGTCATGTTTTTTGCGTCGTGGCGCTCGAGCGCCGAGCGGACAAGGGCCCCGTAGAGGTTTCAAGGGAGCACATGCTTGAGTTTGTCGAGCAAGAGCTTGGCATGGGGGCCGGTGCCGGTACCGGCTAAAGCTCGGTGAAGCACATGTCTTAGGTTAGGCTGTGGAAAAGTAGATATTCAGGATTTGCAGTTACAGTTTCATCTGATCAGCCAACGCGGTCGTCGCCTTTATCTTCTGTGGTGTCTTTCGTTTTCATCATAATTTATGTGCCACATATACGTGTACTGTTGTGCATAGACGCTAAATTTTCCTGTTTATTCGATAAGCACGTTGAGGTCATTGTGTACATTTGGATGTTAATTGGGGATGTATGGTGTGCCAGGAATTTATGCTATGATTGAAATTGCATTTTTCTTATCTTGTATGGTGTGACAAAGTTATACCATTTACATTGCCAAATAAGGCATAAGATAAGAAATAATGTTTGAAGTATCCTTGCCTGATGTGGTTAAACTCCATGGTATTTAAATCCTTGAAAAATATCAATTAACCTATTAGGGTAAAGCTACCAAATCAAAGTAGTTATTGAACTTGGTGGTGTTGGAAATATGCCCTAGAGGCAATAATAAATTGGTTATTATTATATTTCCTTGTTCATGATAATCGTTTATTATCCATGCTATAATTGTATTGATTGGAAACTCAAATACATGTGTGGGTACATAGACAACACTGTGTCCCTAGTAAGCCTCTAGTTGACTAGCTCGTTGATCAAAAGATGGTGAAGGTTTCCTAGCCATGGACATGAGATGTCATTTGATAACGGGATCACATCATTAGGATAATGATGTGATGGACAAGACCCAAACTATAAACGTAGCATATGATCGTGTCAGTTTATTGCTATTGTTTTCTGCATGTCAAGTATCTGTTCCTATGACCATGAGATCATGCAACTCACTGACACCGTAGGAGTGCCTTGTGTGTATCAAACGTCACAACGTAACTGGGTGACTATAAAGGTGCTCTACAGGTATCTCCGAGGGTGTCTGTTGGGTTGGCATGGATCAAGACTGGGATTTGTTACTCCGTATGACGGAGAGGTATCTCAGGGCCCACTCGGTAATACAACATCACAATGAGCCTTGCAAGCAATGTGACTAAAGTGTTAGCCACGAGATCTTGTATTACGGAACGAGTAAAGAGACTTGCCGGTAACGAGATTGAACTAGGTATAGAGATACCGACGATCGAATCTCGGGCAAGTAACATACCGAAGAACAAAGGGAACAGCATACGGGATTAACTGAATCCTTGACATAGAGGTTCGACCGATAAAGATCTTCGTAGAATATGTAGGAGCCAATATGGGCATCCAGGTCCCGCTATTGGTTATTGATCGTAGAGGTGTCTCGGTCATGTCTACATAGTTCTCGAACCCGCAGGGTCTACACACTTAATGTTTGGTGACGATTAGTATAGTTGAGTTATTTTGTTGGTGACCGAAGGTTGTTCGGAATCCCGGATGAGATCCCGGACATGACGTGGATCTCCGGAATAGTCCGGAGGTAAAGATTGATATATGTGATAATAGTGTTTTGATCTCCGGAAGATTTCCGGAATTCACCGGAAGGAGTTCCGGGTGTTTACCGAAGTGTTCGGGTGCAGCAACACTTTATATGGGCCAAAGGGGTAAAGCCCACGAGGTATTGGAAAGTGCAGAAGGAAGTTTTGCTGCTGCCTTAAGCGGTACTACCGCTGGTAAGGCAGTACTACCGCGTAAGCAGTACTACCGCGTAAGCGGTACTACCGCTTGTGTGAAGCGGTACTACCGCTCGTGAGCGGTACTACCACTTGTACGCGATACTGCTGGAATCCGAGTTAGACTCTTTCCGTGCGGGCCAAACCGACCTTGTGCGGGCAAAACCGACCTTGTGGAGGCTTTCTCTCCAAGTTTAGACCCCAGGGCTCAACATATAAATATAGGGGCAGGGCTAGCACACGAGATAGATCAAGATTTCCCAAGCCGTGTGTCGGCAACCCTAACCCTCTACTTCTCCCGTCATAATCTCCGGAGTGCTTGGCGAAGCCCTGCAGAGATTGTTCCTCACCACCATCACCACGCCGTCGTGCTGCCGGAACTCATCTACTACTTCACCATCACTCGCTGGATCGAGGAGGTGAAGGCGTCATCAAGCCGTACGTGTGTTGAACGCGGAGGTGCCGTTCGTTCGGCACTAGTTCGTGATCGGATCGAGGGACGACTTGCGATTTGGATCGCGGAGACGTTCGACTACATCAACCGCGTTTCTTAACGCTTCCGCTTAGCGATCTACAAGGGTATGTAGATTCACTCTCCCTCTCGTAGATGCTCATCACCATGGATAGATCTTGTGTGTGCGTAGGAAAATTTTTGTTTCCCATGCAACGTTCCCCAACAGGTGGTTGTTCGTTACATGTTGCTTCGTTCAACTTGGTGATTGTCTTCTTAAAATTTCTGATTTGTTTCTTAAAAATTTAGATTGTTTTCTTAATATTGTTTACTAAAATTTATAGGTTGCTTATCAACCCTTTTTCAAGTTATTTACATATTTGTCATTTGTCAGCAAGTTTGCATATGATGGTGGGAATTCAACATAAGGAAGTGTATGTAAGGACACACAAACGATGCATCCAGATAATAAATCAGCCGTTGTTTATTAGTAAGCAAGAAAATGCAAGCATCCTTCTAAATAAGATACTAGCTATGTTCATGCTGGAAATGCTAGCATCCAAAATTAACAAAAATATTCTAAAAACAAAAAACAATCTTGCAATCTTGATATAAGATTGAAACATAAGCAACATCACAGGTTTTGCTATATCTTCACATATTGAAAATAATAGTTATTTCGAAAAAAAGAACCGAAAGATCACATGATATATACCATATATCATTGCGTATATCATGGCAGCAAAAACATCGTGTGGTGGTCGCCATCGGCTACAACGATGTGCATTCCTTTGCATCGGGAATCAACCTAGGATGCCGTCGAGGGGAGAGGAGGGGCCAGGCACGCCATGGAGGGACGAGGTATGGTGATGAGAGGAAGGTGCAACTTGAATGTTGTGGCGTCGAGAGGAGGCGGCAGTGAGAAGCCGTGATGGGGAGCGGTGGCGGCGCTGATGTCGTGGCGAGGAGAGTGGGCCGGCGGAATGAGATGTGAGTACGAGCATTGTGCCGTGTGGTGAGATAGTAAGAGCATGAATTGCTTCTTTTAAGATAAGAAGAAAAGGAGCGGCTATTTGGCTTTTTAGGGGGAAACGACTATTTGCTATGAGAGAAATGTCACATAACTTTTTATATAGTGAACAATATCACATGCCCTAACAAGTCATTTATGCAGAATAATTTCCAACAAGTGATTTATTGGTGACCCTACAGTTTATTAAAATTGGGATGCGACTCACTGTACAAAAACACACACGATGTTATACACTCTGACTAAACGCGATGACATGCTCGTATCTAGCAGCTCTTAGTTTTTTTATGTTTTATATATTCACTTTTGTAGATTAGTGATAAAAACTGAGACTTCATATGTTACTTTACAAATGCCGATTGACAAAGCTTTTTGATGAACCAGAATGAAAACTCATCGAGTTTTACACAATCAAAAGAGATGGATATAAATAATTGTTCTTATTTATATATTTGACAATACAAAAGTTGTATTTCTATATATGCTTATTTTTGCGGACTATGAGGGAGATGGGGATGGATTGTGTCAACGTTAAAAAAGAATCCATCGATAATGGTGTCAAGGCGATGTCGTTAGAAGGGGCAAAAATTCACCGAATTTTATACAACAATAACAGTACATGTATATGTATGCAAAACAAAAATTAAAAGGCCCGTAGCAACGCACGGGCATTCTACTAGTCAATCATAATTATCCACATCAGTTTGCGCGTAAAAAATATAAGCAACCTTTTGTAGATGTAACATTACTCTGATCGAGTCATACAAGGGGCGCGTCGTACTGCAAACCACAAGTTTGTGACCCATGTTAATCTCTAGTACTCCTAGATCTCATCCCCGTCCATTTATAATTGCCTATCAATTCAGATTGTCTTGCATAGACCATCTCTAGCAAACCCCCAATTTTAGAAGTAAAACAAATCGCCCTACTTCATTTTACTAACTTTCGCTTAGCTAACAAATTCCCAGTCCTAAAAATTTCTACACACAATCAGTGGCGGAGCTTCGAAGAAAATGTTGGGCGGGCAAGACTATAGAGAGCACACATTTTTTTTAGATCCTGAATCATAGACGGTAGTATATGATACTACATGGCTACATACCACTGCCTAAGTTACAGTTTGTAAAAAGTAATGAACAAACAAGTGAAAAAAGTTAGGCAATAAGATCACTAACTCGGACTTCGGGGCAGGAGCGCTGGACCTCGGCCGGTGCCCGTACGGCGAGCAGGCACTGACAGCGAGTCAGGGTCAAGGCTGGGGGAGGGGCTTGTGGTGTACTGCTGGTACTGCCTGCATGCATGTGTGTATCTGATGCATAGAGACTGCAGGTGGTGAGCTGGCTAACAAAGCAAGCCTAGGTACCAAAGAAGTGCAGAAATCCTGGGCGGGCCGTGGCCCAGTTGGGCCTTGACGAAGCTCCGCCCCTGCACACAATGACACGTGGAGTTACAAAGGAGGATGTCACGGGAGTCAAGGAAGAGAGATTGCGGGAAGAGAAAGATTTGCTTAGGCAATCTCTAGCAGATCCCCAATTTTAAAAGTAAAAAAATCGCCCTACTTCATTTTATTAACTTTCGCTTAGCTAACAGATCCCCTATCCTAAAAATTTCTACACACAATGACACGTGGGGTTACAAAGGAGGATGTCACCGGAGTCAAGGAAGAGAGATTGCGGGAAGAGAAAGAGGTCAGGGCTCGATCAGTGAGCACTTGGAGCGGGCCGAGGTGAATGGGAGGCGTGCTTGGCAGTTGGCATGAATCACATGCACAAACACGCTCATACGAAAACTGTCGCCACCGTCCCTGAGGGAATCACGTCTACCCCAAGATCCTTAGGCAGGCTCGGCTGCCGCAGCAACGCCGGCAGAAATCGCGTGCCCCTGTTATCGCGGTGGTGGCGGCAGCGACGACGACCAGGACTTCCTGTGGTACGCAGCGCTACTACCAACGTAGGAGATGGTGAGCAGCGGTGGGGAGGAGTAGGGCGCGACTGTAGCGACCACCATGGCCAAATTCGTCTTCAAAGGCGGGATTCTAGCGCCGACAAGGGTCACTGGAGGTGCGGTGGCGAAGGTAGGTTCCATTTTCTTGGTCACTGTGGCGACGGACGACCGGCGACGCGATTTCCAGCGGCGGCAGCAGCGGCGGATGGGAGCCGAGCGTGTGGCTTATCCTCTATCCTCTATTCTTTTAAATAGTTGTAACCCACTATCATCTTTATCTCTTCGTGCAATTATGTCACACCATCAAGTCATGTATATGGTCATAAGTTCAAATTAATGCACTAATCTATTCATGCAACCATGTCACCTTACCAATCATGCATGGACTTGATTCACTAATTTTTGTGCGCAACATAGACCGTCATGTTACACATTTTGTAGCATGGCATACATATATTTGTACGTTGGACACTTGCAGGAAATATATGTAGGTCATGCTACATTGTCAAGAATGACACCCCTGTTTGACTTCAATCAAATAGATTTCTCCTTTTATATAACATTTTCTGACATGCTTCATATAATTTATTGTTTTTAAAATATATCCCGCGAGCATTCTTAAAGTTGTTTTTGCAATATGATTTTAACATCTACTTTACCATGGTTCCCGCAGAAACGCACAGGACATCATCTAGTTTATCATTAGAACGGCCGAGGATAGAGGAAATATGAGCGAGAGTTTTATTGGGAGTGGGGCTATAATTTTAGAGAAATTTGAGTATAAGAGATATGCTAGCTACCCTTTAATCCCCTAAACGAATATGTTTTCCCTCAAATATAACTTATAAGGGCATCTTCAACGGGAACCCTCAAAACTTTTGCATATGTCTGGACCGAGCTGTCAGAACGTACTCTGCCATCCAACACGGACCCCCTATTTGTCTGTGGATGTGTTCGCATGTCTAAATTCCAAGCTGTACAGGAGTTTGGGCGGCCGCCACATAGAAGTTTGACACCCTCGGCCCACTCAAATCTCCCAACCAAGCCACTTTACTTTCACTGCGCCCTACTTTACAATCTACATAGAAATTGCAATTTTTTATAATATGCAATAATAAACATATAATAGTGAATTTATTTAAAAACACTTTCTAAGAAGAAATTAATTAGTGGCATTGACAAAATTTGCACACAATATAAACAAAAACCTTGTTTTTACAAATATGCAATAATAAGTATATAATGGTGGAATTTTCGCAGAAAAGTTCCAAAGAAGAAATTAATTAGTGGGATTAGTATTTCCCTTAAAGAAGAAATAAAATATAATAATAACTAAAATAAAATTAAAATAATAAGGTGTTCTATGAAACAATGACTGGGTGGCATTGGTATTACACTTTAAGAAGAAAGAAAATAAAAAATTAAACATGAACAAAACTTCATAATGAAATTACACTTTTTGTACTGTGCAAAAGATAATCATATAATAGTACAATTTCCTCATAGATTTTATATTATTTGTATGTATATATTTTCACTCACCCAACATCAGAAAAATACCCACAAACAAAAGTCTGACTAATAAACGAAAAAAAGAAAATCAAAAAAACAAATAAGAACAGAAAAAATGAATAAAGGGGAAGAGGGGAGGGTTGGGCCGCACATCTAATGGGCTTTATCCTATTTCGTAATAGACTAACCCAAATATGCGCCAGTCGATGGATTAGGCCGCACATCGCCGGAAAATCCTATTTGACGCTCTCTGCGTCAAGATGTCGAGGTTTCACATAGGGAGCAGGATCGATATGGGCTGGCCCGTTACTCTTTGCTTCGATTCCGGTTTTGGTTCCCTGAACCCTTTTTTACCCTTTTTTTTCTTTTTTCGTTTTTATGTTTCTGTTTATTATTTTTTGTATTTCTTTTTTTTCAATGTTATTTTATCTTTTTTAAAATAAGTTCATGTTCTAAAATTGTTGTTCAAATTTGAAAAATGTTTATGCTTCTAAAAACATCTTCTAAATTTCAAATAGTTGCCGTTTTTAAAAAAAAATCATATTTTCGAAAAATGTTTGGTATTTTCAAAAAATGTTCGGTATTTTCAAAAAATGTTCGAAATATCAAAATTTTGTTCAATTTTTAAACTGAGTTCATGTTCGAAAATTGTTCTTAAATTTCGAAAAAAGTTCTTGATTTTAAAAAATGTTCCAAATTTCAAAAATTGTCTTTTTTCAAACGTTGTTCATAAATTCAAAAAATGTTCTAGATTTTAAATAAATGTTATTGTTTTTCAAAAAAAATGTTTCTTGTTTTTCAAAATTTGTTCTCAAGATTCAAAAAATGTTCGCGTTTATGAATTTGTTCAGGATTTTTTAAACTTGTTCTCGTTTTCGAAATTTGTTCTCAAGATTCAAAAAATATTCGTCTTTAAAAAGTTGTTCACGCTTCCAAATTTGTTCGTGGTTTTTCAAAATTGTTCTCCTTTTCAAAATTTTGTTCTCTAGATTCAAAAAATGTTCGTGATTTAAAAAATTGTTTGCTCTTCCAAATTTGTTCAGGATTTTTCAAAATTGTTCTTGTTTCCAAAATTCGATCTCTAGATTCAAAAAATGATCGTGCTTTAAAATATTTTTCGCGCTTTCAAATTTGTTCTCCGTTTTAAAAAATGTTCATGTTTTCAAAAAATGATTGGGAAATTCAACATTTGTTCGTTTTCATAAAAAAATAAAAAAATAAAGGAAATAAGCAGAAAAGAAAAATAATAAACATAAAAAAATAAAAAATAAAATTATCAGATTCTTTTTGAGACAAAAAAAAAGCTGGGCCGGCCCAGTCGAACGACCCCCCGTATGCGGCATGCGTCTATTGGACGCAACACGCCTCACATAGGAAGTCCCCGCTAGGGGTGTAGAGCGGCGTCCCGCCAAGGTGCTATGCTAGCACAAATTAAACTAGCACAGTCCAATTCAGCTAAAACTAAGTTTTTCTCTTTTGTATACAGAGCGGGACGGGTACGGGCGCCGCTCTACACCCCTAGTCCCCGCATCGCCCACCTAATATTCTAGTGGAAGAGGGGAGGGTTGGGCCGCACATCTAATGGGCGTCATCCCGTAGAATCTGGTCGAGACACTGTGCCAGTCGGCCCGTTATAGTGGTGGCCTAGGCTACCCGAAGAGGAGGCAAAAAAACTTCTGCAGGTTCGAGGGATCGAACTACCGACTTCATTTAATCTCTGAAGGCGACGGCCAATCGAGCTAGCCCATTATTGTGTACAAAAAGGGATTTGTACTTTTATTAAATAGTATCATCACGCTTCCTTATGTCCCACCCTATCAATTTATATACGTCAGTGAATTGAATGAAATTGATAAGAAGCCTCAAGCGTATATGAGCCAATAGAAGAGATATAGAGGCTGATTGGTTTGCTACCAACATTTGGCATTGCCAATATTTGGCAAGCCAACATTTGGCAAAATCAAAAGTTGCCAACATTTGGTAATTTTTTATGAGGTTGGCAACGAAAATTGGTATACAACCAATCTCTAGCCAACTTTTGGCAGTTGCCAAAATTTGACATGCCAACTTTTGACATCAAACCAATTAGCCCCATAGTCTCAGACGAAGATAAACATAACGAGGGCATATGAGATGTGAACCTGTCTTGCCGAGCAGCTCGGCGACGGGGAGCGGTTGACCACAAGCGTCGGACCCTGGCGGACTCGTCGTCTCGTGCGGCTTCGTGCATGGAGAAGCCGATGCAAACGGTGACCGCATCGAACGCCGCCGGCCCCCTTCCACCCTCCTCATCCCCTCGCCGCCGTCGGCGCACGCCATTGGGCAAAGCCCGCGGGCGGCTGGCGGCAGCGGGACCTGGTACCCGGTGGGCTCTCGATCTGCGCGGCGCAGTGGCGGCTGGTCAGGGGCGGCACTCCGGCAGGCTGTGGCGAGGCTTCGTGGTCCTCAGGTGTGGCGTGGGGGTGGCAGAAGTGCAGGGCGCTGCACGGGGCGCGAGCGGCGGTGCTGCGGGCCCGATCTGGGCCGTGCAGGGCCTGCTGCGTGTGCGTGCGGGGGTGGTGTGGAGCTCGGCCGGTGCGCCGGCGGCCGGCTCCGGCGCGTGGAGGAGCAGCAGTTCGCTGCTGGCGTGGTGCTGGCGGCCAAGGGCATCAAGGGGCGCGGCACGACGTGGTGCTGCGCGGGTCGGGGGCCTCGGGTTGTCGACGAAGAGCGCCCCAGGTGCGTGTGATGCAGATCCGGGCTCCGACGGCTGTGGTGGCGTGCATGGGGTGCGCTGGTGCTTCTGTTGCTTGACCACGGCTTCTTGGCTTCGGGCAGCGTTCCTCCGTTCCTGTCGGCATGGTGCTTGGCAGGGCACGGCGGCTCGCGCTACGTCCGGTGGCTGGGCGTTCGGAAGGCCATTGATGGATCTGTCGCCTCGTCCTGGTGGTTGGCCGCCGGTGGTCTCCGCGAGGTGTGGTTGACTGAGGTGGATCTTGAGGCTTCTTCGTCGTTGGGCAGCTCCGGTGATGGTGGTGGTTGGTGGGCTCACTGGCGCCGGTGCGGGATGATGTGTGGCTGAGGTGGTGTGGGAGCTTGGGTGAAGACCGTGTCCAGCCTTGTGCCGTGACCAGTGATGGCGGCGGTTGTGGCCGTCGTTGACCTTCTTGAAGGCATCGCTGATTTGTTGCCGCTCCCCTCCTGCACGGATCCGGCCAACTTGGCCTCTCCGGGGGAAACCCTTGATATGTGATCGGACGATGGCGGCGCCTTGGTGTCGTATTCCCTCTTGGGGGCTTCGTATTGGGAGCTCGGCATCGGTGGGCGGGACCCGTGGATGACGGCGGTTGTGGCGACCAGGCTTCTGTGGCAACGATGATGGTGGGAGCGATGTCGGCGAAGCGGCAATGGTTGCGGTAGTCGGCTCTTTTTCGGCGTGTCCACGATATCTTCCATGGCGCCAGCCGTGCCTGGTTTGTTCTTCAGAGTTCTCCGTCAGAGTCGGAGCTGCGCTGTCTGGCCGTAGGTGGCTGAGCTTTGGTGCGGATCTTCATGCAGCTTCACGTGTCCGCTGCAATGTGGGTTGAGTCGGCGATAGCCTGCGGTGAAGTCGGAGTCGTTTGCTCAGAGTGTAGGGATGGCGATGATGCCTCTAGGGGAGGAGTGATGACGATGACGCCTGCGTGCTGTTCTGTCTAAGTCCTAATTGGAGTGGTGTGCGTGGATTTCCTATGTGTACCGCTTAGCGGTTGTGATGGTTTTCGCTCGGTTCTCCATAATTAACTGGACAATCTGATTTTCGCTCGGTTTTCCCTAATTAACCGAGCAACTCTTTTCTTCTTAATGAATGCAGGATAACTGCCATTTCGAAAAAAAATGGAAATAAGCATGAAAGCCCCGTCCGATGACCCAGAGCGTGAAAGGAAGATATTTGATGGTACTCCGGGGCCTTTTACTAGGCCTTTTCCCCCAGTCCGGCCTTTTACTAGGCCTTGCAGCCTATTATATAGAAAAAAGAAAAATGACAGAAAATAATAAACTACCACATCTCAAAGATTTTTTATGTATAACAGCTAGAACACAAAAATAATGCCATCATATAAAAATCTTTCATGGTAGATTTGTAAAAAATGTCATGATAAAAAAATGACATCTTCTTCTAATAAAAATGTCATCCTCTTATAAAAATGCCATCCTCTAATATTACAAAATGTCATACTCTTTATAAAAATGCCACCCTCTTTATAAAAAATGGGATACTCTTTATAATAAATGGCATCCTCTTATAATAAAAAAATGTCATCCTCTTTTAAAAAAGAATGCCATGTTCAAAATTTAAAACTCTTATATGTCCAAGGTCAATATGAAAATTCTTTTTAATGAGTTCTATACCTACTAATAAAAAAATAGGCATTCTTGATCCGTCATGTAATTTTGTAGAAAAGCCCTTGGCTTTTTTTGAGAATCACCCACAGTTGACGAGAAGCCGCTTCGGCCGACAGTCTCCTCATCTCATACGTTTGTTTCTTTTTTCCGTCTCTTCCTCTTGCACGTAAGGTTTTATTTGGATTGAATTGTTTTACAGATACTAGCAAAAGGACCCGTGCGTTGCAACGGGACACAAAAATGAATAAATGTTCTGATGAATGATAGCAGTAGGGGATTGATCAATGGTTGCTTGAAGAGAAACTTCAGCATCGAGCCCAAGGGTTATCTTGTGGTTCGCTTAGACAGGATATGTGATGCAGCAGAGTGTCCCGATGATGTTTTCCTCCTCCGCTCAGTGGCGCCCCGTGCAGCCATTGTAGTACACTTTCATCATAAATTGAAGAGCTAAATGTAAGAATAATGAGGATCAACCAATGATTCGATGCTTAGAAAGGCGGTGCTACCCCCGGCTCATAAGAGGTCAAACTCTAGATTTTACGCCTTGGTGTCTCTTTAATGTCATTTTTTCCAGTCGGATGTGACGTTTTGTCAATAGCTAGGCGCTCGTGATGACATCGTCAATCTTTAATCTCTGCAACTTCGACCAGATCTTCGATAGACCTTGTGTTAGTGGGTGTGTATGGTGGTGCTCTGTGTGCGCGTCTCAGCGTTGTAATCGATTTTCTCAACAAAAAATGCAAGCAAAATAACCGGACTACTTATGAACTAAAAACTCTCTACAACAACACAAATTAGTTAGGTATTATAGGAAACAAGCATGTATGTTGCAACGGGAAAAAAATTAACATACACACCTATTTCAATAATATGCAAAACCAAATAAAGCAGCTAGTTAGTTTTCTTGTAGACATGAGGGTGTAAAACAAAAGAGAGAAGAAACACATAAGAATGATTACATAAGACAACAAAAATCTTGTATACTTTGTTGATCATCGATGCATATATGTTTTTATTGTATGCATGGTACCCATGAAGTCCTGGTCGAACCAGCCCGTAAAAAACACAAGTACCGAATCCAACTTTTATTCAAATTAAAACGTCCAGCACCAAACCAATTTTCTAAACCTGGCATGTACGTACGCGCAGATTCAAGGATGCTTGGGTCATCAGGCTAACACGGCCTGCCTTATTTCCACCGATTAAATTAGCAGGTCTTTATATCCCGTTAATCTACCACATCATCCACATCAATTCTACCACATCATCCACAAATCCTTTATATCCCGTTAATCTTGCATGCATGCACGGATTTGTTAATTGTCTCTCTCTCTATTATTAATTTGACCTTCCTTAATCTCTCCCGTTATTGCATGCGCGGATTTCTTAATTATCTCTCTATCCCATTAATTCGTCCCGCCTTAATCTCCCTCGTTAATCCTGCATGCATGCAGGCTCTCCCTCTCATTAATTCGAGATTCCTTAATCCTTCCCACTAATCCTGCATGCATGCGTCGATTTATTAAATCGGCTTTCTCTCTCATTAATTCGACCCTCCTTAACCTCTCCTTATATATCACCCGCTTAATTGGTCTCTCTCCCATTAATTCCATAATTTTCTCCCGACGGACCCACTCCTTCCCGATTCTCTAAGCGGCTTATTGGTATTAACGGGTAGATGTATATAAATCAGTGAGATTTTGTGTAAGGGGACGGTGTGGGATAATGCAAAGCGGAAGAATCCAATATTGTAACTAAAGCTGGCTTGGTCAGGTGGTCGCGTTCCCTAGATTTGAACCCAAGGTCGGAGGTTCGAGTCTGATATCGCCCTTTATTTTATTTTTCTCCTTCCCCAGAGTGCCCGGGCCACCACGTGAGTGGGCTGAGGCCCATGCTGCCGACGGACGGACGAAAAATAATAATAGCGACGGACGGACGGAAATTTACACGAACGGACGAAATTTTGGGAGTAAGAAGCATTAGCCCATACGAAAGGGTTATTTTTTTACTTAATGGGCTACGGGTTGATGATAGTTTATTGGGCCACAACGCACTGCAAGGAAAATTGACCTTGTGGACGAAACCAAAAATATCACCTTGCTTTATTAGTGTGTGTGTGTCTATATATATATATATATATATATATATATATATATATATATATATATATATATATATAGGGATTGACTATTCGTCACCCAGGGTGAGGAATTCTTATTCCTCACCCCAGCCAACCTCCGCGGCCAGAACACTGAGGTAAGATTACTATGGAGACGAAGGAAACAATTCCTCCACGTATAAAAGGGAGCGAGGTAATCTTACAGCATGCATGTCACTAAGTTACGTCCTGCATGGCTGCATGTGAGAAACTCTTATGGCCCCGCCATAAGAAACATAGCTTGTGAAATAAATTTACCTTGCGCATGCTAAATTTACCCCACCGCCGTAAGAAACAATAGGCTCACAAAGTAAAGTTTACCTCACGCATCAAATCACCTCTATGTGCGCGAGCTGCATCACATGACACTCAGTTTCTTTAAAATGATATTTTCTACTCCAAAAGAAACAACGAGGTGGTGGTGCACACAATTTTTCTCTCTACTTTTCGCTCTACATTTTTATCGAGTGTAGTGGAAATCTCAGTTGGAATTTTTTTGGAGGTACCATTTCTGAAATTGTGTCTTCGATTATAGATAATACTTTTATTTGAATGGTGACTTTCCGATGGTAGGAATATCCCCAAAACTTACATTTGTAAGAAAACTTAATAGTTATCATAGAAACACACCATCACATTTTAATCTGGGGAGTAGTGTTATCTTGAAGGACCTGAGGCTGAACTTTATTTAAATAGGAAAATTTAAGGTATCAGCTCTAAGAAACAGCGGTAGAATTTACAGGGTCAACTCTCAAGAAAATAGAACTGGAATGTATACATGGACTCAGATAGCACGGTGATTACACAGCCCACCAGGGAGCCTCTATACACTCACATCAGGGAGAAACACAGCAGAAACATGATTCAGAAAGAAGACAAGCAGCCTGCAGCTCTCCAAGATTGGAACTCATCAATTACCCTCAAACACACTGTCAGCATAATTCTGTGATGTCAAAGATCCTGACATTGTGTTCTTTCCAAATTTTCCAATTTATTAATATCAGCCTATTGTTATCAGGGTACTTATATAGTGAACTATCTACAGTGTAAATAAAACAATTAGTAGAAAGCAAGGCTACAACTATTCTGCCATCTACACACACTCCAAAGTACAAGCGAATGAAACTACTTTTATTTCTATTTCTAAGTAGGCGATTAGGCGCGTAGAAGGATGCATCACACAACATTTATTAAAAATATGTTCTCTTCCATAGCCCTTTGCAGAAACCTAATTATGAATGTTTTGAACGAAAATAATAGCAGGTGCTTCCAAAGAATAGCACAACAGTGGTATAAACTATATGCTCCCTCGGATGTACCACTTGTTGTACTAGTGTAGATGGTAGAAAATAAGCAGATAATTCGTCTCTTTCTAAATAATTTTATTTTCAGATCAACAGTTCAATTTGTTGCGGAAGAACAGTTTGATCAAAATACATAAAGCATGCTAGGAGCTTACTGTATAGGGGGGGGGGGGGGGCTGTATCCAGAGGAGGTAGCAACAGCTGGAAATAAAATGGACCGTGTGGTAAGATAGAAGCTTAGTGAATCATTACTGTCGTAATAAAGGAGCTACATAATTCTCATACACTTGCTGTCCTTAATAGGTCAGAATGTTACTGAAATAAGATAGTAGAGTACTTATAAGGCAAGTAGATTTAAAGAAAATACAAGACATTGACTGTACCAAGTACAAATCTTCTCCCATGAGATGGATTGATAAATTATTTAAATTGGAATTATCTTAGAGGGTTCAATAGAATACTAGAAGAACTAATGGTAGAGAGATTAATCCCATAAACCTAAATACACACGGAAAAGAAGTATGCTTTCTCAAAATTATATGTATCCAGACCATGGTTATCAAAACATTGCAGCTTTAGTCCAGACTGCAATATAGCAAATTCAATCTGCATGTCCTCCTAGAACTAATTATTATATGTATAACTTGCCAGAATAGACTTTAGGTCTGCAGGATCAGCAATCAAGGTTCTAAAGACGTTGGACATCTGGTCGAAGTCTGACTGATTGGCTCTATGCCTTTGAGAGCTGTTGAACAACAACACCAAATGGAAGAGTTGCCTCCAGAAGTCACACATTGCAACTCAAATAGGAACGAACCACAATCCAATTTCCTTTGCTCGCTAATTTCGGTCTACACAAGAGAACAATCAAACCAATCTACTGTATTTTTTCTATTTTTGTTTATCAGGCCTTCGTTGGCATGTCTACATGAACAACAAGAAGCACATCTCAAACCGGGCTGCTAGTGCTTGATTGCTAAATAAATGTTAAACATAATTCAGGAACGGAATCACCTTTTTCGTTACTCTGAACCTCAATTTTAGAGCGTGGAATATTTGCACACTCCGCCACAGCCCCTACAGTCAGTGAGTCACCTCTTCCTGAGAAAATGGAATTACACAGTCTTAAATGCAAACATAAAACACAGGTAAGCATATAAAGTTAAGTCTAAATAACATCTTTCGACAAAAGAGGCTCAACCCTTGCGTCCAAAAAAGCAAAGATAGTTCACTCGGTACCAGCTCTTAAAGGAACTCCTAAAGATAATAACATACCAAATGCTACCGACGCTGCAAAAATCCTCATGTAGCAGAACACAACTAATAACCAAGGAAATACCCCCATCACACGCACCAAGTAACACCCATCAAATAGAAAAATAGTTACAGGAACCTAAGAAACAAAAGGAAACATTGCATCGGAACTCCTAGGGACAACGACAAGCATGTTTTTTCACTTGACTAGAAAGCAACAGAATTATCTGAAGTTATGTGCAACCTCCAGAACAGAGTCACTTCTCAGAAAAAAAATTGTTATGATTGAGAGAGAACACTGATGACCTACAATTTGAGATCAAAGACAAAGATGAGGAGAGTTCATCAATGCACATGAGCTTTACGTAAACCTGTTCTGGCAGATTGTTCTGCCTCTTTTTTTCAGCAAACCATAGAATAATCCTCAGGCCAAACTAGCGATTTGGAAAGAGACAAAACAATTTAAGAAGAGCATCGCAAAGTGGAACGTAGGTGGAAGTTAATTGGAAATTTGAAACGGATAGAATCAGATCTGGGGTTGCTCACCTCAACCCGTGCACTCACACCCAACCAAACTTCAATCCAAGCGGCAGGTAATGCCTTCCCATAACAGCGCAAGTTTGGCCACACACTGCAGTGCCGCCAAGATCACCCGCCACAGCTCCGCCGCGACGACCCGGCACGCCGCAGCCCAAGACCTAGGTAGACGTCGCACACCACGCCGCCCCAACTGCCCGGCGACCACCACAGCCTGGAGACCACGCCGCCGTGTAGCACGCCGCCCCGCCAGGCAGCCAACCGATGACCTCACCTCACTCCGATCCAAATCGCTGAGCACCACGCTGCCGTCTCCTGCGTGCTGGTCGCCGCCGATACCCACAAACCGTTCGAAGGTGCATCTCTCTGTTTTTTAGAAAAAAGGACGGGTAAGTAGGTAGATTGAGTCAACGTAAAATTACTTCCATCCCGTTGTAATTTTACAACCTCGAACTGCTCGTCTTTTTTTCTCAAACACAAACCAGGACCTGGCTGGACCAAACATCTGGCTCGGTCGATCGACCAGGGTGAAGAATAAGTAATTCTTCACCCTGGGTTACTAATAGACTTTCTATATATATATATATATATATATATATATATATATATATATATATATATATACTAGTACAAATGCCCGTGCGTTGCACCGGGCGAAAAAATCGTAATACCTCCTCCGCGTGCACTATGGGACACTTTTTATATCCAAATCAGACAAATGTTAAGGTTATCCAAAAAGGCCCGTGTGTTGCAACGGCTATAAAATTAATATGAAAGTTCATGTATGCAGCTCCCAACCCATCTCCTTCTGCCTTGTCTCATCTCCCCTTTTATTTGAAACTGATGGGCAGTGAATAATACAATTGCAAAGGCTGCGATAAATTGAACATGTTTAATTAGGATTGCTCTTAGCCTCCAACACATTCTCAAAATAAAAGCATTAATTATGAAGTGTCAACCCAATGATGGTGAACAAGTGAAAAAGGAAAAGAACTTCATGTAATTCCAGACGGATGGAGTATGTCAATAACAAAGAGATGTCACATCATTTTTGAACCAGTGAAAATATCTCACATCTGTATGAACAAATAACATAAGTATTTTCAGGCCTCGAAGAGGTTGATCTGGATGCCCTTGGTCTCCTAGACCTGGCGCAACATAGTGTTACACATTGATCTGCAATTCTGTCGATGACCTTCAATAGTGACTTGCACATGGCACCATGGCCAGGCATCCAACCAAATCATCATACTTGACACTTCAAAATCTGCATCTTTGGACAGAATCCTGTTTGCGACGCCGACGTTTCACAGCGTGTTGCATTGGTGCCTTCTTGCCTGATAGGTGCTCTCCTTCCGCGCTGGCAAGACTCTGCACAGAAGGAAAATACTCACCATAATAATGGTATATTTCTTCAGGTGTATCGCAACGATTAGTTCTGTCATTGAGACAAAACTGAAATTTGGATATAATATTCAGTCATTTACATGCGAACTTTTTTTGGAGTTTTTTCCGCTGAGTGTAAATTATATATTATTTTAAACTGATCGATCCTGAGACACATTAGTGGTTTTCACATCAATTAGATTTTATTTATGCCACAGAACATATACATGATCCAAGATTTATAAATCCCCTAACTAATATGGATTAAGAATGTTTATTTCAAATATTGGTACTTCAAATAAATTTGATTATTGCATAAATGTGGGAGGCGATCATCTGAATCACCTGCAAATATATAGATTAATTAGCTGTTGGTTTTATAAAAAAGAAACTAATTATCTTGCCGGTGTGGCCTTGTGGGAATATTCCGACAAAATAAGAATGCACAATTTTGTTTTCATATACAGTAATTATCAACCTACTGAGAATGCAATAAACCATATGTCCATCTAAGCTTATAAAGGGTCCAATCATATATGTATGCATCCATTAATTCCATCTATTCATCATCAGGTGTCTAACTATGCATCCATTAATCCAACATATCCATGTTTATATAACCAAGTACTATACATATAAGAGCTGAAAAGAGATCGGACCTGAGATTAAACGGGCTGGAGCACGACCACCATATGTCCCACTGACTCCACGGCCAGGGCGGTGAGGTGGGAGCTTGATACATGACAGTACGTTTAGAGAGGCATGATTTAGATGGAGAGGGCGTCCGGCCGTGGAGGCAATGGCGGAGGACGGAATATAATTAAGGTGGGTCAGACTCTAAACTCAAAACTCTGGAGCACACAAAATTAGTTTGATGCAAAGGAAAAACAAAGCACTTCGATGCTAGGATCAGTTCGTGCTTGTTCCCGCGTTCGACACTTTAACCACCTACTATCAACAGAGCACTACTATGTATGATCCACAGTTGTCACTTTGACAGAAATTCAAACTACCTACTATCAAAAGAGCACTACTATGTACGATCCACAGTTGACACTTTGACAGAAATTCAGAAACACAGTTTCCATTGTAGAGTTCAGAAAAATTAACACGTCTGATGCCCCTTGCCCCTACCTTTACTATGTTTTCATCTTTGAATCTGTGAACGACCAAACAAATCAGATCAATCTCCAATCCCTGCAAAATCAACTGAGTATTCCCCTCTCGATCTCTTTGTTGCTCAGTGTATTCCCCTCTCGATCTCTTCCTTGCTCAGCAATGTGAGGCCGTAGAGCCAGAACAGGGGAGCTTGTGTGGGCTGGAGGCTATCGGCGAGGAGGGCCTGCACGGGAGCCGGCAAGCGTCTTCCAAGATAATACAAGCTATGATACAGAAGTATGCAATTAAGATGCAGAAAGTAGGATGCAACCTTGAAACCACCAAGAGAGGATCTTGTGTGTCATTCTCTGTTCTTTTAAAGATTAATTACCAGCGGACGCAATCAGATATGATGGATGAGTGAACATGCCACCCTCATGTCAGATAAGTAACGTAATTACCTCTGGATGCGCACGGTGGTTCCACGGGCCAAAACCATTTTCACAGAAATTAGGCATTGGGGGCGGCGGATGATGATGCATCTGGTTTGGACTCGCCATCGGTGGCAACCTCTGAAAGTCCCCACCATGCTGGTGCTTAAGAAAGGAGGGCACCCGCATTATCTCTGGTAGCATAAGTACAACAGCAAACATCAGAAGCCAACATTAGCACGAAAAGGTGCTCCATGAAAAACTTGTTGTCACCGAAGAATCATATGAATCAAACCACATACTACATGCTTTCAAGACCTACGACACACGCGCGCGCGCGCGCGCGGGGACGAAAAGGACTGCACCTTGAGGCCAAAACAGAGTCAAGCAGAGGAAGTTTGCATTAACAAGAGAGAAACATAAGCAATCAGGCCATGGCGAATCAGCAAGGACAAATTCCAATCTAGGCCAATAATGGTATAGACGGGGCCGCGGCGGCGAGGGAGCAAATCAAGGCTCTCACCGTGGTAGCACCTGCGTGAACATGACAAGCTTCTGGTGCTCCTGCAACAGGTCAGACATGTAGTGGCTGCGGTGGCATCCAATCCGACTGCACGGAAAAACAAAGGCAACCAATTCAGCGAGGCTGCCCACCTAGCAAAATGCACCAAAGAACCAATCTTTCTTAACCAGAGAAGAAGAAGGCGAGACCCAATCTCAGCCACCGTCCGTCCTTACCTGCCTACGTCCGGCGGGCCGGCGGGGGGCCGGACCTGAGGCGACATGGCCCTCCCGGGGGAGAAGCAGGCGTCCGCGCTGTGGAGGCCGTCCATGGCGATGGTGATGACCGGGCACCAATCGCGAGGGAAGGAGCCAACCGAATGAGAGGAAGATGAGGAAAGGATCAATCCTGAGGAACCAGCCCACACCGAGTCCCGCCGCCTCAACAGGAGCTCGTCTCCCTGCCCGCCGGCGGCTCACAAGAGCCTCCACCGCCGGCGACCGCCTCCCTCACCTTGTGCCCCTTCTCCTTCTCCTTTCTTCCTCTCTTCTCAATCTCCACCGCAGGACGCCGTCATCACCGGAGCAACACGCCGCACCCGTCGCCAGATCCATTGACGCCACGCCAGGATGGCCGGCGTAGCACCCCATCGAGCGTCGCAACACGGGCCCCGCCGCTCGGTCCCCAGCCCGCACGGCCACGCAGGACTCCCGCACCGGCGGCAGCCCCAAGGGGCCTCCAAGCCGATGCGCGACCCGGCACGGGGGAGGGGCGCCCCGAGGAGCAGGGAGCCGGCGAATCTGTCGGTCAGGAGCTGGGCGGTGCCCTCCATCATCGCCGCCGTTTGGGGAGGGACGCAGTCCCGGTCAGCATGGTGTGGGGCGGGCGGCGCGGGGCAGGAGGTGGCGGAGGGATGGAGGTGGAGATGGGATCGAGGAGGCAGGATCGTGCGGGGCACTGTTTTTTTTCTTTTCTCTCCTCCGTACCGGTTCAGAGCTGACTTATGATGGGGACTACGGGTTGAATATCGAAAAATAGAGGGACCTTTCTGCAAAAACGGCGACGACGTACGACCAGAAGTTATCCGTGCTTTATTATTATCGAAAAACAGAGGGACCTTTCTGCAAAAACGGCGACGACGTACGACCAGAAGTTATCCGTGCTTTATTATTACTAGCAAAAATGCCCGTGCGTTGCAACGGGAGAATAAATTACCGCACGACCCTAACTCAATAACCATGACTAAGACCCCAATAAGTCTTGCTGAACCGTCTCTCTCTCGGCATAAGATTAGAAATCTGTTTCTTTTTCATGCAAGATTTTGCCGAGGCGTACATGCACGGTTATCGACGGTTTCTTTCGTCACCAATTTGGCTTTGATGAGGTGTATTGCAATCAGGGTCGGTGTCGGTACGAAAGAAAGATGAATTGTGCGCTATTGATTAAGGTTGCATCCTAAATATCATTTAAAAAATATTTAA
This sequence comes from Elymus sibiricus, assembly GCA_039707655.1. NCBI lineage: Eukaryota > Viridiplantae > Streptophyta > Magnoliopsida > Poales > Poaceae > Elymus > Elymus sibiricus. The sequence continues at coordinate 417,132,298 of CM077675.1, forward strand.
GAGCTAAAATAATATCATATTCATATTCTACATATTTTTCTAATTAAATTTCATATATAAATGTTAAAATTGGAGTTAGGGTTTAAAAGATATATTTTTTTTAAAAAAGTATTATTTGTTCTAGATGGATTGCGGGTTGATTATACAAACGGCGGGGGTTTTAAAATCCAGCTCGGCCGCAGCGTGCTGTCTCCGGCACAACACAGTAGCCCCGATGCGCACGAGCTCCATCCTTGGCAGGCGCGAGCTCTAGCCGCATCCTCTGTCAACGCCGTCGCCGCCGTGAGGCGCTGCCTCCTCTGCCTATGTCGTTGCCGCGGTAAAGAGCGAAGGAGTGGGTGGCCATAGGTGGGACCGTCTGGAATGGCTATGACGTGGAGCAGGGTGCCGTGACGTGTCCGGTCACTCTTATATTGCTCTCAAATTTGGTTTCGATTTGAGATACGCCGGTAAGTCCGGACGATTAAAGAAAAAATAAGAAGTCCAGTTGAATCATTTTTGTTAGACCGAACACTGACCGCATTGGACGGACGTTTCAGACGTTTAGAAATGAAATAGGGTCCGACTATATTCCTCTTATCTACTGTAGCTTCTGGCACCTTTGGATCCTTTGCCGTGATAAAAATAAGCTTGTGTGTCACTTGGTGGGGGTACGGGAGGATAGAGCTCACATGTGGATGGGGATCGGTGGAAAGAAACGACTGGACCAGGCAGAAAGAGCTAGCGGTGCGTGGGACCCCCAGTGGACGCGTGTGTATCTCGTGCAAGCCGGCTCTACTGGATTAGATCAATTCCCCATCGAGAGACTTGCAAACATCCGCACAGCGCAGCCCCCCTTCCCCCCCCAGATCACACCGCGCCCTCGTCCAAGAAGCAGGCAACAACAGCAGGACCCCGCCGGTGAGCCGTCTCTTCGCCGCGCTTCTCCCTCCTAATTCTACCACCAGTCTCATCTCTCGTCTCACCTTCTCTCTTCTCTGTCGAGCAGGAGAACTCGGAACAACAATAATGGGGCCGCCACCATGGAGCTCCGAACTGTCGCCGTCACGCCCGCGTCAAGTCGCCGGATTCGGACCGGCCAGAAGCCTCCGTCATCTGCCCGCTTCATCCTCGAGTTCCTCCTCTGCCATCGTCCGATCTGGCCCGCCCAGTCATCGTCCTGTCTCCGGATCCGGCGAGCAGCCTGGCGCCTCCGACGTCGATTCAGATCGCCGCTTCATCGTCGTTGCTTCATCTGCTCGTGTCGATTGCGAGGAGGCCAGCGCCTCGTCCAGGCGCGGCCTACCAACAGCCTCGCCCCGGCCTGCTCCGCCACAGCTGTGTCCTCTGTCTTATGGGGTATCGAGGGGATTAAGTAGCACACCTTCCACCGTCAAGCCTTCGCGACCGCCGCCGCCCTCGCCGGAGCGTCACCGGTCGGTGTCCTCCTGCGCCTCCTCGACCATGCCTCCCGGTGTCCTCCTCGACCCCGCCTCCTCGCGTACGCGTGCCGCCGTCTCGGCCTCGCATCGTGGGCGACAAGCGGGCGTCTCGGCCTCGCATCGCGGGCGACAAGCGGGCGTCTCGGCCTCGCATCGCGGGCGACAAGCTCCCTCCTGAGGTGGGCGGGGCAGGAGGTGGCCGGCGGCGCGCGGGGCCTGGCAGGAGGTGGGTGGGGCGGGGCGAAGCGCCGCGAGGCAGAGCGTGGCTGCGTTCTTTTTCCCTTCGTACCGGTTTAATTAATTTGGACCGCGAGACATAGGGGCCTTTCTGCAAAAAGACGTGACGGACGACCAGGACTGCGGGTTGATTTCTGATAAACCGAGGGACTTTTTCGCAAAATCGCTAGCGACGACGGACGACTTAAACCCAATTTTCTTTATTATTATAGGTAAAGATATAATATATATATATAATATAATATAATATAAGTAAAAAAAAAGGTATAGATAGATATAGATATAGATGTATTGAAAACGAGCATCAGCCTTTTATTCAATCTAGCATGTATTAAGCGACATCTCATCTAGCTTTGTGATTGTCTTGTGATGTATTAGACGACATCTCAAAAAAAAAAGAGGAACCGCTGCTCGTCTGGAGGCCCGGAACGGAAGCTGCAGCCAGCAGAGCGGTTCAGGAGGATGGCCGTGCATCATTCACGGCGACTGCGTCAACGTGGAGCCGACTTGGATGATGTGTGGTACGGCCTGATTTGGTCGACTGTAGCGGAGAAGAATCGGCATGCTGAAGGTGCGGAGGTCGTGGAGATACTAGAGGTGAGGAGGTCGGCGATGGGATCGCGCCGCAGGAGGTCACATCGACTTGTGCAACGCATGTCCAACGCTAGACTGCCTATTTGGACGCTTACGTAACAGATTTTTCTGTTAAAAGAGCCGAGGCGCCTGAGGGCATCGACGCAAGCGCGAATCCAGTGATCGAACGGGATTCGGGCGGCTGGCGAGCCCCCCTTCTCCCCGCCCCAGGTCCTCCTCCTCCCCCTCATCCCCTCGCCGCTGCCAATAGGCGCCGCCGGGCGAAGCCTGGCCCGCGTCGGCGGCGGCGGGGACTCCTTCCCTCCTGGCGCGACTGTGGCGGCGCGGGTCGCCCCGGCTGGCGGGGGCGCTGCGCTGCGGGCAGGGCGCAGCGGCGGGACTGCGCGGGCCGGCGCTGGTGGCGCGGTCTCTCGTCGGGGCCGCGGTGGCTGCTCGGCGTCTGCGGCGGGCGCGCGGTGGTGCCTGCTCGCGCGCGGGCCCGATCTGGGCCTGGGCGGGCCTGCGGCTGATGCGCGGTTCTGGCGGTTGCCTCGGAGCCCGCTCGGCGAGTAGAGGCGTGGTGGTGGCAGTGGTGCTCGGCGGTGGGAGCTGTGTGGCAGGGGACAGCGGGCCTCACCGGATCCGGTCCGCTGGGCGCAGGCTCGGCGGCGCGGTTGGATCTGGCGCGGTGTTGGCTGCGCGTGGAGGCCGGGGCGGCGGCCCCGGGACAGGCTCGCCGGCGCGCCCCTTGTGGTGGTGGCGGCGGTCTGGGTGCTGGTCGACGCGGCGGCGCCCGTGCTCGGCTGCGGGCGGCTGACGGCTCCGGCGAGGGGCGGTCAGCTGGCGGCGTCCTAGGCGCGGATCTGGGGACGACCCGGATCTCGCGCGTGGCGGGCGCGGCGGCCCATGGAGGGGCTCCCGCCGGTGGCGCTGCTGTGGTGGCTGCGTGGGCGGTGGCATGGCAGCGCCGGTGGTTTGCGGCGGTGGAGTTGGTCCTCCCATGCCCGGATCTGCGTGGGTGGGGCTGATTTGGTGCGAAGTGGGCTGCGGCTTTTGAGGACCCGATGGTTGTTGGCGGCGGCGTGCTGGTCGGAGTACTCGGTCATGCGGCTTTGGCGTGGACGGACGACAAGTCCGGAGACGGTTTGTTGGGCAGGCTGTTGGGAGGATGGATTTGGTGAGCTCCGGGCGAAAGCCTTGCTCGACCTTGGTCATTGCCGACGTCGACGGCGTCCTAGGATGTCGTTCCCTTCTTGGAGGCGGCGTTGTGGAGCCCCTTCACCACCATTGTCGCCTCAGTCTCGGGCTTTCCGGGTGAAAACCTAAGCTTCGACCTTTGTCTGAGCGGGCGTCGGCGGTGTTCTCATCGCTTCCCTCTTGGGGGCGACGCCTTGGAGGTCTGGTCCTTTGTCAGTTCGCGGCGACTTGGGTGGCTCTGCGGCTTCGTCTTCGGCCAGGAGTGTGCGCGACCTCGGGGTCGGTGAGGAAGTCGGAGCGGCGGCTTCGGAGATCGGTGTTGTGGTGTGATGGTTCTGGTCGCGTGGGCGGCAGAGCCGCCGGCCAGGAGTGTGCGCGACCTCGGGGTCGGTGAGGAAGTCGGAGCAGCGGCTCCGGAGATCAATGCCGTGGAGTGTCGGTTCTGGTCGCGTGGGCGGCAGAGTCGTCGGCTCGGATGGAGCGCGGCCTCGGGGCCGGTGGGTAAGTCGGAGCGGCGGCTCCGAGGAACACCCCGGTGTTGTGGAGTGTCGGATCTGGCCGCACGGGTGGCAGAGTCGTCGACTCGTGTGGAGTGCGGCCTCGGGGCCGACGTGTGTGTGTTGTTGTTGCTTGTAAGCCGAAGCGGCGGCTCCGGGTCTTGTGGTAGGGTGTCCACTCTGGTCGTTTGGGTGACAGGGTAGTCGGCTCGTTGGGTACGTAGCCTCGGGGCTGGTGTGTTTTGTTGTATCGGTTTTCGGCCGGTTTTCCTTATAAACTGGTCAATTCTCTTCTTCTTAATGCAAAGGCAGAGCTCCTGCTAGTTTCTCAAAAAAAAAAAAAAAAAAAAAAACTTGTGCAACGCATCAACACGCCGTCACGACCTACGAGAAGGGCAAGGACCTCGCTCAACCGCTCTTGATCCCAGAAACGAGGGCCTCAAAGCCAGCCTTGCTGATGCAAAGAAGGTTGCAACCTACGCCGTCAAGCAGCAACGCAATCCGCCAGATGATTAAGGGCTTGATGAGTGTGCAGGTGATGACTCGCGAGTCGCATGGGGCTCGTGTAACCCACGTGATCCAATCTCAATTCATCAGTCCAAGGCGGCGGCAGTGAAGTAGGATGATATCGCGTAGACCCATGCCATCATGCGAAGCAACCGGCTTTGTGATGTGCATGTTCGCGTGAAGGAGACAACTATGATGATGAACACGTGGTCCTCTTCTTCTACTCCCTCCGTTCCTAAATATTTGTCTTTATAAAGATTTCACTACGGACTACATACGGATGTATATATAGACATAATTTAGAGTGTAGATTCATTCATATTGCTCCGTATGTAGTCCGTAGTTGAATCTAAAAAAAACAAATATTTAGGAAGGGAGGGAGTAATATGCTTGCTTGTACGTGGATATTGAACGTGTTCATCATCACACCCTACCCTGAACATCTGGATCCCCTTCCGACTTGCTTTTCCGGGCACACACAGGTTCAAAGCGAGGGGAAAGGATCAAGGATGCGTGAGTTGAGACCTTAAGATCTATCATCCGATTGACAAAGTTGCTCTCCTATACTACTGGTCCTCATCACCGATGTTGGCCCCATCATCGTCGGCATATCTGCCGAGTCCGCGTCGGCTCCTGTCCACGCTGTGCTTGCATCCGGTTTGGTTATCTCCTCGGCATGGATGACGACGATCGTTGATCAAGTCTACCAGGTCATGGCCATGTTACTTTTTGTTAATATAAACAAGCATTGTTTCTTCCGTTGTAGAAGCTAGATCGTACATACATGATTGACGTACACACACTGCTCCGGAGCTAGCTATTGTGAGCACAAACACACGAGTACCCGACGATGCCCTTATTTTTCTGGTTATATGGATAATGCAAGTCGTATCGAATGATACCGTGGCCGTCGTGACAACGTTGAAGCTCAGGTCGCTGCCCTTGAGGTCCTAATCAACATGGCTGTCTGCAGCACCACCAAACTTCAGCGGCTTCGGGTATGTCCTCTACCAACTATAGCCAATCTACTAGATGCCAGGATTTACATACAATTAATACAAATACAAGGCATCTTTCTATATAGGTTTAAGACTAGATGTTTGTGCATACCGTTGCATCTTGATCAATCCTTTAGAATAGATAAGATGAAGCGATTGCATAGTTTAAGGGCTACTTTCAAAATGGGTTGCTTTCGCCAGTTAAGAAAAATATGATGCTTACCTTGTTAAACTCAACTGTATTGTACATTGAATTGGAGTGCAGCCAACTACCCTCATTACGGTTTTTACGCACTAGCGAAGCACGGCTAGCAAATTGAACAATGCTTACAATTGTTAGACTTTTTGCAAAGATGTTCTACTTGAAAGAACAATTCTTTTTCATATTAGGGAGTATTCGACATGCGTTGTAAATCAAATCATCACTTTTAGGTCATGCTTTTTTTTCAAGAAAATATAATGATTGGATTAGGAGTGTCGGAGTGCTGTCGATTTTTCTCCCGTTGCAACGTAAGGGCATGTTTGTTAGTGAGTTCTAATATGCAGCGTCAAACAGTTCCACTTTCTCGGTCCGAGAAATGCATTGTTAAAACTGGATTGGAACGCCGAACAGCTTTAGATTCGAGGGTTTCCGTTATAGCTGAACGTTGCAACACACAAATATTTGTGTTACTAATAAATAGCTAAAGTTACAAAATTAAGCTGTCCCGACACGGGGGGCAAACAAGTTCTTCTTGAAAGTGATGATGTACTCATGTACCAGTGATCCATGTACAGCGTCTCCCTGCAGAGATGGACGGTCATCAAGCCATCCTCATCGGAGCCGCTGCTGGCCCTCCCGCCGAGCACGTCCTGCACGGTGATCTTCGGCGGGCTCCGGCAGTAGCCATACGACTGAAGCCGCATGCCGCCCACTGGCAGGAGCTCGAGCAGGACGCCGACGTGCAGCGGCCGCCGCTCGCACCGCGCGACGGCCGCGAGCATACGGCGCCAGAACAGGGCGTCGCCGAGGTTGGCCCCGAGCAGCGCGCCCAGCACCCTGGCGTCAAGGTACGTTCGCTCGAGCCGCTCGCAGATCTCCCGGCCGACCGCCGCGTCCCGCGGGTGGTCCCTGGGGTCCGCGCCGCCACCGAACGCGAACGCCTTGAAGTAGTACCAGTACTCCTCCATCGGCGGCTTGTCTAGCGCCACCGGCTCCGCCTCGGTGCCGACAACCCGGGCCAGGTCGGCGTCGCGGCACGCGAATATGAGCTTGCAGTCGCCCGCGCCCGGGGTGGTCGACGCGAGCTCGCGCCAGGCGGACGCGTCCATGGGCCAGGCGTCCTCGAACACCAGGAGCGATCGGCCTTCCCGCGTCCTGCCGAGGAGGATGCTGCGCACGCCGGCAAGGTACTCCGGCCCGTCACTCGCCCACACGGTCTGCCCCTCCTCGCCTCCCGCCTTCACGACGTCGGGCGTCTCGAACCACTCGACGCGCGCGAAGTGGCCGCGCACGCGCTCGTCGTCGCAGGCGTGCTTGACCAGGGTGGTCTTGCCGACCTTCTTGGCGCCGACGACGGCAAGGGCGCTCAGGCATCCGCCGGGCGGCGGCCGCTGCTGCAGGAGGAAGTCGACGATGCGCTCCGTCTCGACGTGCCGCCCGAACACGCACCGGTCCATGTACAGCGTCGTCCTCACCGGCCGGTGCACCTTGCGGGGGTACCCCTGCACGAGCAGCACGAACTCCCTCGTGCAGTCGCGCGTCAGGCCCTCCAGCTCTTCGCTGGCGGCGGCCAGCCTCGGCTTCGACCCACCATCCTGGTCCCCGGCGCCAGCGCCAGCTCTCCAGAGCAGTCTCGTGACGCGGGAGCGCTTCGCCCTGTTGAACGGCGAGAGCAGCGCAAAGGAGCGGCGCCGTTCGCCGTAGTCGTCCGTGGCGGCGGCATCATGATCATGGGCGTCGTCGAGGTCGGCTGCCTCGAGGGCGAAGCGGGCGCGGTACATGCCCTCGGTGAGGGCCTTGAGGTGGCCGAGCAGCTGGTGGTTGTTGATGTGACGCCCCTCCGCCTCCTCGACCATGCTGCCGATGCTGCCCAGAAGGCGTTCGAGCTGACGGCGGTGCACGTCCCTGTCGCCGGCAGCGGCCGGCAGGCGGAGGCTGTCTAGCAGGAAGGAGAAGATGCGTCATATTTCTCTGTAAAACTACGAGTCCACGACGGGAAGAACGAGACAAAAATCCAGGCAGTGTTTTACACGGAATCATATTTCTCTATAAAACTTCTAAGAAACTCGTTGGTGGTACTAGTACTCCGTAGTACTAGTTTATTTGCATGCCGTCATTAGATTTGAACTACTAACACGAAAACTTCTTATAAAACCAGTACTTCTGGTAGTACGTATAAAACCAGTACTTCTGGTAGTACGTAGCATCGCTCGAGCGAGTATTTATAGGGGTAACCTAACAATCTTCTGGGACAGACGACCTGACTCATGTAATTCCAGACGATCAAGGACGACGACTTGACTTATGTTCCTTTGCCGTGAGGCCGCCACAGACGTAGACGAGTTAATCAATTAGCTTCTATACTGTTAATATCGGTATGTAAGGTGGATTAGGCGGCAGGGAATATCGTAGTGCTTGCAGTGGAACCAGCAGGGCTCTTGACTTGACCACCCAGTCCTAAACACTAACAACAGATACAATGACAAGTGCATAATGTTAGAATTAATGGGCTTGGCCATTAACAAATTCTGAAATCTCAAATGAGCCCATGAATAAAATGACAAGTGGTGATGCTAAAGTTTAGTCTCATACTGCTAGTTGAGGAAGAGTTGAACTTCTTTATATAGTGGGTTCTCTCCGTCACTCTATGTGGTGTGTTGAGAAGAGAAATGGAAGACCATACGCGCGCGCTCAACTCGCCTCGCCGGGGTATACGTGCGACATGTGCGTGAATGGTCCGCCGAAATCCGGTCCGTTGCCTTGCAGGGGCGCGGCTTCCTTTTGCCGTTTTACTTTTTGGTGTCTTGACAGACAAGTTGATTTGTTTCCTTGTCCGGTAAGTTTGATTTAGAAACCAAGTCGGTTTGAGATCGTGATGTCGACACGGTACCGCCTCTGGTTCTCCTATATATACTGCTTACCGGCCTCGGCCAAAGACACTGAAAAACACCTAGGGTTTTGCCTCATCTCGCAACTTGCGCCGCCATCGTAGTCTACTCCATCTTGAACGCCGGCGTGCATCGGCGTGCGGGAGAGTAGGTCTTCGGAATCGTTCGTCCTTGCGATCCTGCATCGGTAGAGGATGAATTAGGTTTTTAGGAAGCGCTTTGCGCGACTAATTAAATTCGTCACCATGGGTCGTCTACCGTCCAAGTCGGGCGGTGCTACTCATCGCCGTATCCAACGCCGTCAACAATAGATCGTCGCCAACATCGTCATCAACACCGTCACTCCTGCAACAGCTAACGAACAATACGTTTTTCGTGATCTGTTCTTGTCTCTCTCCGTAGTTGCTACTTCGTGTGCGATGATGATGTGCATGTTCTGTTGTTCAACTAGTTTGCTAGATTGTTGCATGCTAATTTCTATTCTAGTCATGAATTATTTACTGGAATTAATCATGAACTTGTCTAATATTCCAACAATCCAAAAACCTAATTGTAGGCAATTTCCTGAGTTAACTATGGCTGGATTCGCTGATGCACTAAGGGCGGATAAGTTTACAGGTATGCACTCTAAGAGGTGGCAAGTGAGGTCCACGCTCTGGCTTACCGCTCTGAAAGTTTTCCATGTTAGTGATGGCATGCCAGAGGGAGCTTCTCATGAAGACCAGAGAAAGTTCCAAGAATCCAACACTATCTTTGTGGGATGAATTTTGAGTGTTCTTGCTGACCGTCTGTGTAATGTGTACATGCACATGCAAGATGAAAAGACACTGTGGGATGCACCGAATACTAAATTCAGTGCGATAGATGCAGGCAGTGAACTATACATCATGGAGAATTTTCACGACTACAGGTGGTGAATAACCGTTCTGTGGTTGAACAAGCTCATGAGATACAATGTAGTGTGAAGGAACTGGAACTCCTTAGTGTGATGGAGTATATTATTGCACACGAAAACCAGAATTATCGCATCTATAGAATAGAAGTGTTACCATTGGATAAAATAGAGAAGATGTCGCTCAAAGCCCTGTGAAAAAGAATGGTCACTATAGTTGCAACTACCTAGTGATCATGATACTATTTACTGGGGCCTTAATAAAATGTTAAATACTCAACTAAATCAATGTATACATGGTTGGACAAACCCCTTGATGGTTGTCATTATAAATGGACCAGGGAAGCCAGGCTGCCTTTGAAGATTCAAATCTTCTTATGGCAAATATTTTAGTATGTTGTTCTGACTAGATGTGCCATGGAACGAAGAAAATGACCTGGTAATCCTAATTGTTCCTTCTGTAAAGAAGTTGATTTCTCTTTTGAGATTGTTTTCTATGCTTGTACTTAACTTATTTACCAGGCAGGTCTTCGCCGCGAGAATGACGTTACGATGCTCAAGACTGGAGCGGAGTTTCTTCACACCAGCACGCTAAACTTGACGAGGATCTATGGTGCAACTAGTCGATGTTCTTTTGGCTTGTTTGCTGATATGGTTCTGATTTGTAGTTTTGTCCATGTTTTTGCCCCATGGTGAATGCTTCTATGACGAGCCTGCGAGGTGGGTTTTTCTTGTAGTGCTTTAACTCACTTTCCCTTCTTTCCGGTTTCCTGCAACTATGGACCTGGTGTATTTCTGTTATGCTTTTAATGGCTAGGGGGTTAGCCCGGTTCAAAACAAAATATGCAGTTACTGGTGAGCATCGAGGATGAACAAACTACATCGATAAGTCCATATAATATTTTTCTGTGTGAAATCAATTAAACTTTCTTGTGAACACTTGGACTAAGATGGTCTCTCAAATATAACTCTATGCCCCCAACTACATTTAGGTGTGACACAATATCATTGTGCTTTTATATGTGACCCTAGTTCACATAACTCAAATACCTAAAGTGGACCTAAGGATGGTTATGAACCTTTTCCTAGAGAAACACGAGCAATTCGGTTACTTGAAAATTTTGCGACATTGACAATGATTGTTGTTAACTTGGAGGTGAACCTAGCCTAGAAACCCAGGTTCTACTACAACCAAATAAAGAAAGAAAACTTAAGGCAATGCCAAAGCATGCACGACCTCTCCTAGGATAGATTAACCACCAAGATTCCATGCTTGTCATATGGAGAGATATTTTGTTTTCCAGAAGAGAGAACATGTACATGCGTGTTTTTTCGTTAGCAGAACAAGGAGAGAGAAACAACCAGCAACTAAAGGCCACTTCTTTTGTTGGCTTCTAGAATAAGCTGAAATAAGCTGCCCCCTACCCAGCTTCTTCTAGAATCTCAACCAAATTTATTTTTTTAGAAGCCTACTAATTAGGACTTGACTGATAGGCTTTAAAAAATGGTTGGGTTTCTAGAATAAGTTGGATAGGGGGAAACTTATTCTAGAAGTCCAAAAAAGCCATCAAAAGAACTGGCCCTAAAAGAGCTAAAATAGCAAGCGGAAGCACAATGGATGTTTTTCTCATCTCTAGGTTCTTGTAAGCCACCACTTAGCCACTAATGAAGCAAAGTATGAGAGTGCATTCACCTTGTGCTGCTCGATATACTTCACTTGCAATTTGTTTAGGGTTTAACAACCCCTCCGCCCCTTTAATGTCAGCTTTCTTAGTTTCCTTGGTTGAATGTAAATGTCGCAAAATGGACTAAGAAATTCAATCAATATCAAAAACATGAAAAAAATGATCAACAATTTGTTTTCAAAGCAAGCATCATTTATGGTTCTTGTGAAGTTGTTATATGTAAATACAAGATCGGTAGAAAAGTGAATAATTTTTTTAATTATTACTTTTAGATGTTGAAGTTAGTGGTGAGTTCACATGTGAGACCACACAAATAAAAATATGCTCTTCTATCCATATATGGGACTAGCAACCTTCAAAGAAACATAAAAAATATAGTACTTTCACTATGTGTGAGAACTAACCCAAATAAACAAATACACTGCTAGCCTAAAACTCTCTCCGTTCGGAATGAACTCCCGGTGAAATGAGTTAATCTACACGATGAGCGTGTAGATTCACTCATTTCACCGGGAGTTCATTCCGAACGGAGAGAGTATGAGAATAACACTCTTGAGAAACACGAATTATAAATGCAAGTATGTCAATCTAATTCAAAATCATGGTTTTGATTTTAGTTTCTCTGTCCAACCAATTATTCTGGCTCAATGGCATAACAAAAGAGGGCAAATAAATTACGTATTTTGGAACGGAGGGAGTACAATTCAACACAAAGGTAGATGTTCTCCTCCTACATAATCGACTATATTGTGCATTCAACTTACTCACATGCATGCTTCTATATTTCAACATTCAAAATCTTAACCCACTACAAATCTTGCAACGGACCTAATACGGTCGCTTGAAAATCTTTAGCCAGTGCATCATGGTATTTTATTAAATCCATGCTCTTTTTTAATTGTAAACCATGTAACAGCGATCTCCTAAGACATTGGTAATTCCTCGTTTTTATGGCTTCATGACAACGCACAGGTGTTGCGCTAGTCTCTTAAAGAATTCAACCAACTTAGACAAGAACCACCATATATTAAAATCTCGAGCGATATCTAGGCTTGAAGAATCTCAACTATGCTAGGGATTGCACGGTTAGAGAAACAACCAACAACTAAAAGTGTCGAAATAGCAAGCGGAATCACAATTGACGTTTTTCTCACCTACATGTTATTATAAACCACCAATGGGGTGTTTGGTTGGGCTTATATTTGGCTTATAAGCACATATATAAAGGGGTTTGACTTTAGCTTTTGACAAGCTAAGAATAGGTCCAATCAAACACCTAGCCACTAGTGAGACGAAGCATCTCGGGGGTATTCACCTTGTGGTGCCCGGTAAAATTCACTTGCAATTTGTCAGCTCTCTTGGTTCCCCTGATTTATCTGTAAAATGTCGCAAAATGGACTAGAAATTAAATTAGTATCGAACAATAAGAAAGGATCATCAATCTATTTTGAAAGCAAGCATCATTTATGTTCCCCATGTTGATTTGTTATATGTAAATACAAGATCAGTAGGAAAATGAGTCAAATCTCTTAAAGAATCCAACCAACTTAGACAAGAACCATCATATATTACTTAAATCTCGAGCGATATCTAGATTCAAGAATCTCCCAAATGCTAGGGATGACAAACGATTACAAACTTCGACCAGACATATCCATATGTACTTTTATGTATCTTTTCTTTCGTACCCACGGTAATCAGGAAGTGCAAAGTTCTTTTAAAATCAAGATTACTAACTCTGGAAAATAATTCATAAATATTTAAAAACCAACGTCATATTTTTAACGCTAAAACTCTAACTACCAAATTTGCCATGCGAAAACAGATAAAATTGCCATGTGTATAAAATTGTCGTCTTTTACAATGAAAATTGTCATGTAGCGTAAAAAAACCAGTAGAAAAATTGTCATGCTGGAATGATTAATTGCCATGGGTACGATCAGGATCCGGTGTACCTGGTGGCGTCAGATTTTTAGCCCTTGCAGGGGGACGTGTCGAGGCAGGGCTAGTCGACCTGCCACTTTCACCTTACCGCCGCCGACCATGGCCGTCGCCGCGCCGGCCATCCATCTGGCGGCTGTTGGACAACGTTGGTCGGTGCTTCCCTACATGATACGTGGTTTCCCTCTCGGTGTTGGTGGTCCTCTCTGGTGATTTGCTTCCCTGTCTCCTATCTACCCTGCTTGGGCGGTCTTTGGGGTCTATGGTCTTGGAACGGGGCGAAATCCTAGTGCGATGATGGTCTGCGCTAACAACGACGACACCTGAGGATGCCGTTACCTCCATGGAGGCGTTGTCATGGCCTCGAGTGGACCCTCTCCTCGAGCATCGGGGGAAACCCTTGGTCTAGTTCACTGGACAAGGCAGCGGTGGCGTCTTAGCGACATTCCCTTCTTGAAGGCACTGTTTGGGTCTCACTTGGAGTCCCTGATGCGGCAGCTAGAGATGGTGGCCTCCCCGGTCTTTCCGGCGAGGCTTGTTGAAAGAGCATGGTGCCCCCATGTGTGGTTTTGGTAATTGAAGACAATCCCTATGGACTAATGGTTGGTTTAAGTTATTCTTTAAGGTTTGTCCATAGGCATTGGTTGAAGACCATTTGTTGGTTTCAAGGTTATACGAAGGAGATTATGTGTTGACCAAGGTGTTATTCAAGGAATTATCCAAAGATTGGTCATGTGAGAGTTGAGCCTATTGCAAGCATGTCTTGAATAAGAAGATTGTGTGAACATTCATGTTTACCTTCAAGGCATCATCTTTATGAAGAAAGAAGATAAGATACAAGGTTGATCAAGACTAAGGCAAAGAGTGATTCAAGTTGATCAACACATAAAGCGTAGAAGATGTACCAAGTGGGATCAAGTGATCCCATGGTATAGTAAGCATTGTCCATTACGCTTTGTGTACTAACCCATGGTCTTTGTGATGTTTCTATGTGGGGTTAGGTATCTTTCCAAGGGCTTGCGTCGATAGGAAGATCTCATACAACTCATGGAGGATGACATCAAGTGGTGATCGTCATCAAGGTTGCGGTGTGCAATTTCAAGTGGAGGATCACGAAGAGATCATGCTTGACGCTTGTCGTCCATTGTGGTGACAATGGACATGTGAAGATGTGTCGAAGAGAGGCTCACCCATAGTGGAGTATGGGGGAGAAATCTATTAGTCCTCATCGAGCCAGCGCAATCAAGAAAGGTGGTCCAACTTGACGAGGTCAAGATCGTCATCATCCAGCTCAAGTGAACCATGCGCAAGGCAAAGGTTTGACCTTGATATGTTTTCTATTTTATCGGTCTCATGGTGATAGTTGGGAGACCGGATTATAAGATTGATTGTCGTACTATCAAGGGGGGCTCTAGAGTGAGTAGCATGATCGTATTGTTCGTAGAGAGCTCAAACCATTGCATTCTTGGCATCATCGTCTTTCTTGGTTCTTGTTTGACTTTTATCCATGTGAGTTTTTAAGCTTATAGTCATCTTCATGGCTAACTTGAGTTCATCGAAAACGGATTTCGTATGCATCATCGTTGAGTTTTCGGTGTTGGAGATTTTCCGGTTCATATTTGGGAAGGTCCTCTTCCTTATCCTATTGGTAATTTTTTTCTTCATTGCTAGTTCTTAATATAACCACTCACTGTCTGGATAGTACTTGTCGTCCTCTATCAAACAAGCTTGAGTTTATTGATTTTAGAGCACGTATGCAAAGGTTATGACAGTTTCGGTCTTCTTGCATCCATCTGTTTTTCTTGGGCAAGTTTGAAGCACCCAAGAGGTTGTAGCGTTGGGCTCAGCGGTAATACCGCTCTGGGTAGCGGCAGCATCGCTCGGTCAGCGGTACTCTGCTGCCCAATGCCGCTGGGCCAGCACAGACTTGTTCGCATTGACGGTAGTAGGGCGGTAGTAGTGTGTTACCCCCGTTTTAAGCGGTAGTACTGCTCCTACCCAAGCGGTAGTACCGCGCCTACTACCGCGAGCACCTCCGCGTTGGCCGAGCTTCGGGCTTCCCCGTTCACTCTCAGCGGTAGTAGAGCAGGTGTAGGCACGGTAGTACCGCTTTAAGCGGTACTACCGTTGGCTCTCCTTTTTACTACCGTGTCAAGCGGTAGTATTGCTTGTACACGACCAGTGAGCATAACGGTTGGATTATTTCCCACCTTTTTAAGGGGTGTTCTTCCCCAATAGTTCTTATCCCTTTGTGCAAGTTTCCCCCCATCATTGTTGACCTTTTGGAGCTTGCTATCTCTCAATCCCTTCAATGATTCTTGCTCCTTTTTAAGGGAAAAGGGAGAGGAGATCTAGATTCACATTTCCACCAATCACTTTTTTCTCTTTGTGAGGGGAACCCATTGGATCTAGATCTTAGAGTTCTTAGTGTTATCCTTGTTTTTCCTCTCATATTCCTCCGTAGTTTTTGTTCTTGTGGTAGGGTTTGGGAGTGAGGGACTTGATCACTTCGTGTGTTATTGCCATTGCATTAGTTGCATCGGTTTGAGTTCTCCATGGTGATACGTGAAAGTTTAGAAGCTTATTACTCTTGGGTGTTTGGGCACCCTAGAGCTTGTTACTATTGGCTGCTTTGGCGCCCTAGACGGTTGGTGGTCTCCAATTAGGTTGTGGATATTTCCTCGAGTAATTTGTACGCGTATCGGTGACCGCCCCCAAGGGTTGCCTATTGTACGGGGCCGGTGACCTTCCCCAAGGGTCACCATTTGTATGGGTTCGATGACCGCCTTCAAGGGTCCCTTAGTGGAATCACAACACCTTGCATTGTGCGAGGGCCCGAGGAGATTACGGTGGCCCTAGTGGTATTTTGGGGAGCATTGTGCCTCCACACCGCTCCAAACGAAAATTAGCATCCGCAAGGGTGTGAACTTCGGGATAC
The DNA here is from genome assembly GCA_039707655.1 of Elymus sibiricus. NCBI lineage: Eukaryota > Viridiplantae > Streptophyta > Magnoliopsida > Poales > Poaceae > Elymus > Elymus sibiricus. The sequence goes on from CM077675.1 coordinate 417,148,274, forward strand.
ATCGCCGTCTCCGCGTGCCTCAGTTATCTCTTACCCGAGCCCTTTACTTATGCACTTTACTTTGTGATAGCCATAGTGTTTCATGTTATATATATTGCTATCACTTAGTTGTTATCTTGCTTAGCATAAGTTGTTGGTGCACATAGGTGAACCCAGTGTATTTAGGTTTTGTGCTTGACAAATTAAACATTAGTTTTATTCCGAATTTGTTCAAGTCTAAACTGTAATTATTTTAAAGCTCTATTCACCCCCTCTAGGCCCACGTCCTTTCACTTGCTGGCAATGCAATGCTGTGATGTGGGCTGCAGCATAGAGCGTGGGCGTCCGGGGCGCAATGTACGCCGGCATGCCAAGACGATGGCTTCGCTAGTTTTGGCTAGGTCCTGCCATCCACCTGTCGACTCCTAGGCACATATTGGTGGAATGTATGTTGACCAGGACAACTCTGGAGATGTGGTCTCCTTCGAAGGCGCCTGAGAACAGTTGTGACGCGGTCTTGAGGCTCTGAGTCTAGCTGCCTCGCCATTTATGGTTGAAGGTTGGACAAGACGAGACCTTTCGTCGTTGCGGTCTGTAGTTGGTGGCACTTCCTCACCTGCTCGTTTGGTGAGGACGATGTTGTACAGTTGTTCTCTTCCTGTTTCATGAAGGCAAACTCTTTTGCGTTTTCTTGAAAAAAATGGTTTTTTAGCCCTAGAAATCTGATGCCAGATTTATACTGAAGTTCAAACAATCCAGTTTACAATAGAATAAGAAAAGATATCGCCACAATAGCTTTTTTATTCTCGAATTTCAAATACACCCCGTAAAAATAAATAAATAAATAAATACACACACCCTAAGCCTAGATCCACCGTCAGATCGCGGCAGACTTTTCTCTGCTTCACCGTCTCCGTATCTTTCTCCCCTCCCCTTCCCCTCCGCCGACTCCTGAAATCCCCAACCCGACCCGAGCCGCGGCTCAAGAAGAAAATCGCCCCTCCTTCCATCGCCGTGCCCTTGCGCTGCCGCGGCCTCGCCGCCGACGCCTCCCCCCCCCCCCCCCCCCCCGGGCAAGCCCCTCCCCCTCTGCCGCGCGCGAGTCGCCGCCGTCGACGCTTCCGTCCTACCTCGCCGCGTAGTCGCGACCCTGTCCCCGCCTCTACTCCGTCCGCGACTCCGCCGTTGGTCTTCGAGGTATGGGTTCTCCGGTATCCGGTGATTAGTTGCATTAAACCCCGCTGACCTCCGCCAATTTTGCGTTTGCTGGTGCGCGCCGTACAGATCCGCCCCTGGTCATTGTTTACATGTACCCACATAGATGTCTGTCGTTTGGTTGCGTCCTTATGATTGTGTAGAGTCTTGACGCATATGGGTTGTTCTGTTCGAGGTTGTGTGTGGAAGGGCCTTGAAGCAGAATTGTTGCTTTTGGTATCTATAACTATGTATGAATGTGTTTGTTGGCTGGTGAATAGTTTTGAGCCGCCACTGGTGACATTTTAAGGTTCTGGTGCCATGTGATTTGCACTTCCTAGTAGAGTATCTATTTACTTACTTGGATGCAAAAAGGACAAATCTCTGTTATGGTTGTTCAGTTCATATACGTCAAGGTTTATTTGCGATATACATACATATTGGTGTCTGATGTGTTGATTCGTTTAATTTTTAAGCAGTACTGGTTGCTATTCTGGAGTCTATATGAATTTTGTTAGCGCCATGGTGTACTTTTTCTTGCCCTGCCAAGGGACGAAGTTCCTTAGGTTATAGTTGCAGTATAAATGAAATAGTCTGAATGTGTTTGTCTGCATGACTGCCTGCGTGAATTTTAGCGAGCTAGACAAATGTTTTTCTTTAGATAAAAGAGACGATGACCTCATCACGCCAATAGTAACAAATATAATTTGTTTCCTTGCAAGATATTGAGATCGCTGGTTCTGTATAACCTTTTCTTCTTGGATGTGGCTCTGAATGTGTAGCTAGTGAGTAGTTTTGAGTTGCCACTACATTTGTTTCTTTAATTCCACATGACATTTTAAAGTTCCGATGTCATGTTATTTGCACCCTAGTAGAATATCTATTTATTTACTTAGTTGCAAGAAAATAAATCTGAGCTATAATTGTTCAGTTCATATACGTGAGAGGTTTATTTGTGCTATACGTACCCTATTGGTGTTTGATTTGTTGACTTGGTTCATTTTTAAGCAGTACTGGTTGCAGTTCTATAACAGAGACGTTATGTAGATTTTGTTAGCGCCATGGGTGTATTTTCTTGCCCTACAGAGACGAAATTCCTTACGTTATGCAGTAAATGAATAGCGGAAAAGGTCTGAATTTGTTTGTCTGCATGGCTGCCCGTGTAAAGTTTTGATAACCATGACCTCTCACTTCACTACTAACCGATAGAGTTTGTTTCCTTGCAGGATATTGAGATTGCTGGTCCTGTATAACCTTTTCTTCTTGGGTGTATCAAGATGTCTGGAAATGATTCTCAGGCTGCAGCTGACCGGATAAAGGCACAGGCCTTGTCAAATGCCAAGGGATTGAGCAGGGCTCAAGCTGAACGTGCAGCGGAAGCTGCCGCTCGCAATGTCAATGCCTATGGGCAGAAGGAAGAGGGACCAAGCCGCTGGCAGGAGAGGAAGGAAGCCAAGAGGCAGATGTATCTGATGAGTACAGAGAAGGCTGTGAGGCTGGGTGTGAGACCAAATGCTGCACCAGCTTCGGCAACTGCTGGGGGCCAATGTCAGAAGTGCTTCCAGCCTGGGCACTGGACCTACGAGTGCAAGAATGAACGAGTCTACATATCGCGTCCCTCAAGGACGGACCAGCTTAAGGACCCCAGGCTGAAGAAGGCGTGGCTGCCGGCCCCCTCCCAGTTTGTGAACCCTGATCTGGAGAAGGAGATGGAGGAGGAAAGGAAGCTGATGAGAGAAAAGCTGAAGAAGGAGAAGTCTGAGAAAAGGAAGGCAAGGAGCAAGTCAAAGAGCAAGAGGAAGCATCGTGCGTCGGTGTCTGACTCTGACTCCGACTCTGAATCATCAGGGACCGGCTCCGAGTACTCTTCCGAGAGCGGCAGCTCAAGCTACAGCTCCTCGGACTCGGAGGACAAGAAGAAGCGCCCGCGCAAGACGAAGCAGAAGAAGAGAAGGCACCGGAGGGACACGTCGTCGTCCTCCTCTGGATCTGAATCTGAGTCCGAGTCTGATTCTGATTCTGATGGCAAGGGCAGCCGGAGGAAGAGCAAGAAGCGTGGCGACAAGCGTCGTTCCTGAAGAACCGGAGAAGACGCCAGCGACCAAATTCTGCCCACAGATCATGCCCTTTTCACCGCATCCGTGGCTTTGTGTGCCCAAGCGCCCTCTCAAGAGATGTATTGCGAATGTATCAGTTGATTTCCTGAACGCTAGATGATTTGCTGTTATTGTTCTCCCTGTGCTAAGGAGTACACTTTTATCTTGAAAGATTACCAAGAACTTAGAAGTGCTTGGAGCTAAGATTGTTTCGTATCCTGTGGTGCTTGTGAGCAGCAGCAAATTCTGCAACTATAATTCTGTAAGCTTGTTATGCTTTAAGTGCTGTGTAATAATCGTTTGATGTTTTTGAGAGGATAACCACTTTGACCTTACTTATTCCCTCCTCGCTAAATTATACCTCCTCCGTCCCAAAATAAGTGTCTTAAGCTTAGTACAACTTTGTAATAGTACAAAGTTGAGATAATTATTTTGGGATGGAGGGAGTAACTACTTCCTTCCCTCCGTCCCACAATATAAGAGCGTTTTGGAAGTAGAAGTTTAAACTTGGTAAACCTTGTTACAGAGTTTGCGTATAGACAAATATGTCAATGCTCACAATACAAAATTATATAATGCCATCAAATTGATTACGAGCTTGTACTATTTCTTTTCCATGCTGTATATTTTCGGTACTGTAAAATGTTCATTACAGCTCTTGCCTAACCGCTTGACCGTTAGACCAAACGACTAGTCTTCCGCGAGTCGTGCGGGCCGTGTTTGGCACTGGCAGTGAGATGGCACTGCCGGTGAGCTCGGCCGGCCTCCTCTCGCTCCTCGTCCCCTGCCTCCTCTCCTTCGTCCTCCTCCGCTTCTCCGCCCTGCTTGACCCCGGCGCCGCCGTGCCCCGAATCAAGCGGTCCCCTCCCCTGCCCCTCCGCTTCCGCCATGACGGCGCCTTCAAGATCCTCCAGGTCGGTACCTCGCTCGCTCGATTTCCCCTCGCTGCCGTGCCAGTCCACTGACCCCTGCTTGCTCGCTCGCTGGTGCTGTCAGGTGGCGGATATGCACTTCGGCAACGGCGCCGCGACGCGCTGCCGGGACGTGGCGCCGGAGGTCGGCGGCGCGCGCTGCTCCGACCTCAACACCACCCGGTTCCTGCGCCGGCTCATCCGGGCGGAGAGGCCCGACCTCATAGCCTTCACCGGTGCGTGCTTTGGGTTGCTCCCCCCGCCGCCTCTCTTCTCATACAGCCGCTGCTAGGTGGCCATCTAGCTCCAGAGATCGCGACTCCTCCACCCCATGCGATCTCCCCTGGCCGTCCCTGCCATTGACAGTCTTGCAGATTTGTCAGTTGAAATGATGCAACGGCATTGGAATTGGATCCAATCGGTTAGTTAGTCATTTTTCCTGTGACATACCAGCGATATACAACGGCAAAGTTAGTGCTCTATGTGGTGCCAGCTTGATGGAGCTTGTGAGTTGACTTTATGAATACTTTCCATTTGCATCCAGATTTCAGAGGGGGTGGCTGGAAATGTTCACTGTGGGTTACACTCTTATCGCCTATTTACTTGTCCATCGATGCTCGGCTGTTATGGATTATCTGATGTGGCCTGTTGATGGCATTTGTATAACCCCGCGGGAATTTACTTCCCAAGCAATGTGGACTCGTCATCACTGATGCTTAGGGCTTTAACACTGGATGGAGCTATTGTCAGAGTACTAAGCGAGTTCTCTCTTGTACTCCCTCCGTTCCTAAATATAAGTCTTTTTAGAGATTTCACCATGAAACTACATACAGATGTATATAGACATACTTTAGAGTGTAGATTCACTCATTTTGTTCCGTATGTATGTAGTCCTTAGTGAAATCTCTAAAAAGACTTATATTTAGGAACGGAGGGAGTATAACTATATCTGAGTGAGTTCTCTCTTGTATGCAAGGGATTCACGCATCCCTCACTTCTGATGATGGCAAAATCCAAGATCACCAAACTATTAGCAGTCAATAGTTGAATTTGGATCAGATCCACATTTAACATGAACATGAGTAATGTTCTCTCTTAGTAATGGAGTTCGGATAATCCTGCATGAACAAAAGCCAACAGTTATTTTCTGGTCTGTCGAGTTAGTAGAGTTTGGACTACAAAACAGTCCATGAACTCTTGGCGTAGCCGCTAAAATAAGCATGTTGTGGCCTGTGACTAAATAGTTATTAACCGCAACCACTGCTTTCTTTTTCCATCAGCCCTCTCTGAAAAGTTTTAGTATAGCTTGATTTAATAAACTTGCGATTTTTTAGTTACTACATTATTCACTTGTTTCCAGTTATCTTAATCATAAAAAGGCTGAGTAACTTAAACCTTAATCCTTCTGCTTTAATTTTGAATCAGGGGATAACATATTTGGGGGCAGTGCAACTGATGCAGCAGAATCACTACTTAGAGCAATTAGCCCTGCTATTGAGTACAAGGTACCATGGGCTGCCATATTAGGCAATCATGACCAGGAATCCACAATGACGCGAGAGGAACTGATGATGTTCTTGTCTTTGATGGATTACTCAGTATCTCAAGTAAACCCTCCTGGTTTTCTGCTACATGGGTTTGGCAATTATCATGTTGGCATACATGGGCCATTTGGATCGGGGTTGGTCAATACTAGTCTGCTTAACCTTTACTTCCTGGATAGTGGGGATCGTGAAGTGGTCGATGGAATTAAAACTTATGGATGGATCAAGGAATCTCAATTTGCTTGGCTCAGTGCTACTTCAAGAGGACTCCAGGTACTCATGATAAATACTAACTTGATCACAGTACCTAAGATCTCAGTTTGGAATGTGTCACCATTGTGGATGAAGATCCTAACAACTAGTATAAAGATGTCATATCTGTTGGTCTATTATCCTTGCCTTTTCTGTTATACGTTGATGAACATATTTGTAACGAATCCACTGGATTATTGTTCTGTTCATATTTTACCAGTGTTTGAACTATGTTTTTTTTACCCAAAACTGTTATAATTTCGTCTCACAGCATATTTTTATTGATTTTATAAGGGTTTATGTACATAAAGCACAAATAAAGATTATGTCCTAGGGAGTTCCAAAAAAGATAAATTACAACAGATTTCGTCTCACAGCATATTTTTATTGATTTTATAAGGGTTCATGTACAGAAAGCACAAAGAAAGATTATGTCCTAGGGAGTTCCAAAAAAGATAAATTACAGCAGCTACAACAACAGCATCATTGGAGAGATCAAGATGATCCTCATCCAAAACCTATCTAAATTTTTGAACCCAATCAGGCAAAGCAGCATAAGCTAATCTCCCATATCACATTCACATTACGGGATTTGTACCATGCTCATTAGTAACTTCTGTTGTTTATCAGCATTGCTTGAAATAACAAATGCTACTCCTTGTTTTAATACACATTCTTGACAACCGGTACCTGACAATTTCCTTTATTTGACAGCAAAATTCACCTGCCCCCGCATTAGCATTCTTCCACATCCCAAATTCAGAAGTCCGAGAGCTGTGGTACACAGATTTTAAGGGTGAATATCAGGAGGGAGTGGCTTGCTCGTTTGTAAACTCTGGTGTCCTTGGCAACCTCGTCTCCATGGGAGATGTAAAAGGTGTCTTTCTTGGTCATGATCATCTTAATGATTTCTGTGGCAACCTTAACGGGATATGGTTTTGTTATGGTGGTGGCTTTGGTTACCATGCCTATGGAAGACCTCATTGGCCGAGGAGAGCTCGGGTAATTTATACTCAACTCAAGAAAGGGCAAAGATCATGGATGGGAGTCGAGTCGATACAGACTTGGAAGTTGCTAGACGATGAAAACCTTTCCAAGATCGACGAGCAGGTTCTCTGGAGACACAATGACGACGATTCTTACCAGAATGTACACTTGTAAGCTAGGGACATTAAGATATCTCTGTATGTTGTAAACATGTACATCAAATTGGTAGGTTATCTTGGCATGCTTGTTTGCCATGGACCAAATTAGTCATCGCTTGTGTATGTTACTGTTGTATCTTGTCAATATGCAAATCCCTTGCTTGGGCTGTTGAAACCGGTTCTGAACATGATGTGAAGAGGCAATTTGTCCCCTTGATGTGGCAGTTAGCCTGAATATTTTCCCTGTGTATGGGTTGCTTGTTATCTGTGCTTCATTATTACTCGTAAAGGATATGAATTAGACAACATATGCCTGCTTTTAATAACAAAAATACCACCTGTTAATACGCCCCCCCCCCCCCCCCCCCCCCCCCCCGCGCGTCCCCCCGTCACGCTCACTAGTGTCAAAAACGCTCGTATATTATGGGACAGAGGGAGTAAAAAGATAGAAGCTGGGCGTCTTATATAGAACTCAGTTAGCCCTGATTTCTATCAAGCAGGAAAGAAAGAACCACGAGGGCGATAATAGTATGAACTAACTATCCATAAGTCTTCTGATGTACTAGTGTAAAAACGCTCTTATATTATGGGACGGAGGGAGTACCAAATTATTGTCAGCCATCATATTTTTAACTTCTGGTTCAGATCTAGACCTTCGATCATTTTTTGCACCATGACCTTGAGTTCTATCAAAATCAACCTGTACCATGCCCCTCTCTCTTTTGTCATTTAATCCATGTATTTCAAATTTTGCTCAAAGCAAAAAAAAAAAAGGCCATGAATTTTGAACCTGATATCTATCAGTTTTGATCATCCCCTTCCACTTGACACCATCTTTGAAACAAAAACCATTGTCGAATATGATTTTAAACTTTTTTTCCTAACTTGACTAAAACAACCATGAAACTTTCAGAAACCTGTCGAATATGATTTTATTTATGCAAATATCGTAAAAGGGTTGTGGTGAGCCTCATCGCGGTTCCGTAATTTCATAAAACTTTGAAAAAAGTCTACTGTTCGTCCCTCGACTCTCTGGAAAGTATAGATTTACTCTCTCAATCGGACAAGTTTAGTCCCTCGTCTCGGCCGACCCCGGGATGAACACGTCGTCCACGAGGCCGATTGTCAGAGTTATTTCCGGATCCTTCGATAAGGTAGATCGGCTGGACAAGTAGAGCAGAAGGGAAACATGAGACGTTTTACCCAGGTTTAGGCCCTCGGGGTTGAAGTAAAACCCTACTTCCTGCTAGTGTTGTATTAATTTGATGTATGGGGGTGTACAATGGTGATTGAGGGATTAAGAATAATCTCTAAATCTTCTCTATTGACTAGCTCTGCCCCAGCTTATATAAAGATACCGGGGTCTAGGGTTTACAAGATCCTAGTCTGATAGGGTTGTGGAGGAGTCCTCCAGGACGCTCTTCCTAGTCGCATACACCAAGTATCATTGTTTTATGTTTGTGTTAATATTCCTCATGATGTTGTGTAAGGTCAACCATTCATCATTTGTCCTTTTTGGACATGAGGATATTACTACTATTGCGACGGTGGGTTGGGCAGGTATTGCGGTGACAGAAGCTACCTCTCTTCTTCCCTGACCTCTTGATAAGGGATTATCGGATACCACCTTTAAGCCGCGTCCACGGGGAGACCCTTAATCACCGTTGCCACAATCTGAATGTGGGGAGGAACAATGGTGATGTATGTGATGTGTGGCTACTGCATGTATGCACGTATCTATGCTTGGCTCCGCCCACTTATAAACATGCGAGGTGGCTTAGTGATCCAAACCTAGAATTGTGTTTTTGCACAATTACGTAGTTTTTACTAGTCATGATGAATCCGAAACCCAAGGGCCATTTCATTTATGTTAGTCTCCTTTTATTATTCTTTTTTTATCATAGTTTAGTTAAACACTCCTTATTATCGTTTTCCTAGCAACCGATAAAATAGACTATTTCCAGACTACGATATAGGTGTGAGCGTAGCTGCGCAGGTGATAACGTAGTTACAGCGGTGGTAGTTACCTTCCTTTTCACTCCATGTGGGAACCCACACCCTATTGGGATACTTATCAGAAGTGCTACGATTAACCCTATAAATGCTGCAGGACATCACATGGCAGCATACTTAGTCCTTTGGCTTAAAAATATTTCCAAGGCTGCAAAAAGGCTACGAAATGCTGCCATGGCAATAAAAATGAGTAAAAATGGCTGCCCTGACAACATAATGAGCCTTTTGGCTCAAAAAGCAATGACAACAAAATTGGATAAAACAATGTTGCCATGGCAGCATAATGAGCCTTTTGGCTCAAAAACGTTGTCATGACACCAAAATTGGGTAAAACAATGTTGCCATGGCAGCACAATGAGATCTTTGGCTCAAATAGTTGGCATGGCAGCAAAATGAGCACTTTGGCTCAAGAATGTTGCCATGGCAGCAAAAATGAGCCATTTGGCTCAAAATGCAAAAAAATGTATTTCATAATTTGCAAATTTTTATACCAACAATTATTACGAGTGGCGTGTAGCAAAAGGCAAACACCACTAGCTAAAGAGGTTATTAGTGGTGTTCCTCTTGCTGTGCATGCCACTAATATGTGCTTTACCACTAGAACGCATTAATGAGTGCACACCACTAGAAACCACTTACCGTGCCGCAATACTTGTGGCGTGTGGGTTGCACACCACTAGTAGTCACTTCTGCATGCCCCTAGTAAGGGGGTTCATGGACTAGTCCAACATTCACCTTTCACCAACCCATATGAGCATTTTGCAGCTCAAAGTCTGCGACTGAATAGACCACATCCCTCGTGTTCGCCTTGTTGCAATATTTCTCTAAAATACAGTTTTGGGTCTCTTTAGTTTAACCAACTTGAAACATGCGCTTACGTACATATATTTTCATGAACTTGTTGGCACATAAAACTCTATGATAACAAAGTTTTTGTGTCCATGAGCTGGTCAGAAAAATAAACTGTATATCTCGTAGGCTTCAAGTCTTCGACTCGTCTCATCCTATCTTCCCTTTATTGATTAATATACAATTCACTCTACATCAAGCTCCTCTTTGGGAGGGAGGTGTTGGGGAACGTTGCATGGGAAACAAAAAATTTCCTACGCACACGCAAGATCTATCCATGGTGATGAGCATCTATGAGAGGGAGAGTGGATCTACATACCCTTGTAGATCGCTAAGCGGGAAGCGTTAAGAAACGCGGTTGATGTAGTCGAACGTCTTCGCGATCCAAACCGCTAGCCGTCCCGCGATCCAATCACGATCTAGTGCCGAACGGACGGCACCTCCGCGTTCAGCACACGTACAGCTCGATGATGATCTCCGCCTTCTTGATCCAGCAAGAGGGAGCGGATAGGTAGATGAGTTCTCTGGCAGCGCGACGGCGCGGCGGCGATGGTGGTGGAACTATTCCGGCAGGGCTTCGCCTAAGCACCGTCGGAATCTATTTGGTGGAGGAACTAGGGAATAGAGAACTAGCACGTGGACTTGTAATTTGGGGCTCTATTCCTCTAGTATATATAGGAGGGAGGGGAAGGAGGCAGCCACCCTAGGGCTTCCCCTTGGGTTCGGCCGAAGTGGAGAGGAGGTGGAGGAGTCCACCTCCAATCCTACTCCAAGTAGGATTCCAATCCTACTTGGAATCCTTCCCTCTCTTTGGGGTGTTTTCCTTTCCCACCTTCCTGGCCACATGGGCCTTGTGGGGCTAGTTTGCCCAGCCCACTAAGGGCTGGTGCACCCCCCTCGGGCCCATGTGGCCTCCCGGCGTGGGTGGCCCCTCCCGATGGCCCTCCGGTACACTACCGGAAATACCCGAAACTTTTCCAGTGGCCAAAACGGGACTTCCTGTATATCAATCTTTACCTCCGGACCATTCCGGAGCTCCTCATGACGTCCGGGATCTCATCCGGGACTCCAAACAACCTTCGGTCACCACCATACATAACTCAATACTACCGAAACGTCACCGAACGTTAAGTGTGCAGACCCTGCGGGGTCGAGAACTATGTAGACATGACCGAGACACCTCTATGGTCAATAACAAATAGCGGGACCTGGATGTCCATATTGGCTCCTACATATTCTACGAAGATCTTCATCGGTTGAACCTCTATGTCAAGGATTCAGCTAATCCCGTATGCTGTTCCCTTTGTTCTTCGGTATGTTACTTGCCCGAGATTCGATCGTCGGTATCTCTATACCTAGTTCAATCTCATTACCGACAAGTCTCTTTACTCATTCCGTAATACAAGATCCCGTGGCTAACACTTTAGTCACATTGCTTGCAAGGCTTATTGTGATGTTGTATTATCGAGTGGGCCCTGAGATACCTCTCCGTCATACGGAGTAACAAATCCCAGTCTCGATCCATGCCAGCTCAACAGACACCTTCGGAGATACCTGTAGAGCATCTTTATAGTCACCCAGTTACGTTGTGACGTTTGATACACACAAGGTATTCCTCCGGTGTCAGTGAGTTGCATGATCTCATGGTCATAGAAATAGATACTTGACATGCAGAAAACAATAGCAATAAACTGACACGATCATATGTTACGTTCATAGTTTTGGTCTTGTCCATCACATCATTCTCCCAATGATGTGATCCCGTTATCAAATGACATCTCATGTCTATGGCTAGGAAACCTTGACCATCTTTGATCAACAAGCTAGTCTACTAGAGGCATACTAGGGACACAGTGTTGTCTATGTATCCACACATGCAATTGAGTTTCCAATCAATACAATTATAGCATGGATAATAAACGATTATCATGAACAAGGAAATATAATAATAATCACTTTATTATTGCCTCTAGGGCATATTTCCAACAGGAGGGTGGCTGGGTGCGGTGGCTATGGATGATGGAGAGGGAGAAATCGCCAATGTGCCACAGACTGGCGGGCCAGGGGGAAAGAGCGGGCGTCACGCGCGTCCGCTCTGTGTCTGCGCCGACACAAACCTGGCCCAAATTTGGGCCTGAAATGGGTCAATCACGAACAAAATGCGGACGCCCGTCCATTTGGGTCAACACGTTAGGCCTTGATTTGTGTTCGTTTGGACGCAAACAGACACGTGCGGACAATTTGGGTCGCGCGCGTTGGAGTTGCTCTTACTGATCTATTTTTGTAGGAAAATTGCTAGAAGAAGAATACCAATTTGAAATGGAAGACATGATACCAAAACTATGTTGCTCGCTGCTTTGCTCTTGTTAGTACCTGTGTCCTGTATCACTCTACTTACATTCATATATGGTTTATTATGTGACATGAGTGTGCATGATAGCTTGCTTATCCACTGTTCGCTCAGAATTACCAGATCTATATTAATGCTTACATAAATGTAGAATACATTCAATGCTTATGAAGAAGTTTAGCTCTGCATTGTTCTTGTAAGTACATGTTGGCCTTTATTAGTGTACTTATATTGATAGCTAGTTGTCCATGTACATCACTCTGTAGCATTTTTTTTCCGGCCCTCCATTTTCTCCACATTATTAGATCTATATTTACTCTTACCAAAATGTTGAATAAAATCAATGCTGCCGAAGAAGTTTAGCTCTGCGTTGCTCTTGTCAGTACCTTTTGATTGTATCATCGTACTTACATTTATAGCTAGTTGATTATGTAGCATCACTCTACATCTTAGCTTAAATATCCTCCATTCGTTCCAATATTATCACATCTATATTTACTCTTAACCAAATGTAGAATAAAGGCAATGCTTATGAAGAAAATTGTGTGGTAAACTTTTTGAGTTCCCCTCCCCCTCCATCGGTATGGACAAGGGATTTATAGAGCTGATCTTAACTACTAACGTAAATTCGTCCTTCTCAAGACTTTAAACTTATATTTGTATAGGCATGACTCCAACTGCTGTTTATTTTTGGTGTCTGCATCAAATTGCATGTTTAAAGTTTTTTATGAAGAAGTTCATAAACAAAAGTTTGTCCTTCTCAATTTCAGTTTTTAGTTGTACAACCAAGTTCCTTATTCATACGTTGTACATTAAACTAAATAGAGCCAATGATGTTCTTTAGCATTGCATGTATGCTTTTGTTCTGGATCTTTAATCCAGGGTTGTGATGAAACTACCCACTCCTGCACAATGTCATTTCCTGCTATGTCTTAATTATGAACAATTCCATATTATGTTATTGCTATTTAAATCATGTCTTTTTATTTTCCAATCTGAAATCGGATAAATTGACAGCACACTGACCATTGATGCTCATACGTTCTTTAGCACTGCATTGCCCACTCATGCACAATGTCATTTCCTGGCATGTCTTACCTATGAACAATGCATATTATGTTAATGCTATTTTAAACTGTGTCTCTTTATTTTCCAACAAGAAAACGGGATAAATTGGCAACACACTAACCATTGATGCTTATACAAGCAAAATCAGTTATCTGTCTGCTTGTTTCTCTTTCAAAGTGATATATCTGACGCCATGAAGAACTTCCACAAAGTTAGTGAGACAAACCCATTACTTGTGCCTCTAACATATATTGCAGGGAAAGGCAACCAACGTATCTATAAATTTTTATTGTTCCATGCTGATATATTATCATTCTAGGATACTTTTTGGGTCTTTATTTACCAATTTATAATATTTTTGAGCACTAACCTATTGACCCAGTGCCAATTGCTGTTTTCTGCATGTTTTTCACTTTTTAGGTTTACAGTACCAAACGAAGTCCATTTGCCACGAAACTTTTTGATGATTTTTTCTGGACCAAAAGAAGACCTAGAAACTTCGGAAGGAGGCCGGGAGCCGCACGAGGGCCCCACAAGTCAACAGGGCTCGCCCTGGGGTAGGCGTGCCCTGATGGCTTGTGCCTCCCTCGGGCGTCTCCCGACGCCCCTCTTTGGCCTATAAATTCTAATATATACTAAAAACCCTGGAGGCAGTCCTGAAACCATTTTTCCGCCGTCGCAAGTCTCTATTCCGTCGCGAGGCCATCTGGAGCTCTGTTCCGGCATCCTGCGGGAGGGAGGATCGATCACGGAGGGCCTCTACATCAACCTTGCTGCCCTCATGATGATGTGTGAGTAGTTTACCATAGACCTACGGGTCCATAGCTAGTACCTAGATGGCAATCTCTCTATCTCTTGATCTTCAATACAATGATCATCGCATCTTCGCTTTGATCTATCTGATGTAATCCTATTGTGTGATGTGTTTGTTGGGATCCGATGAATTGTGGGTTTATGTTCAGATTATTCATGAAAAGTATTTGAGTCACCTCTGAATATTAAGATTATTATTTGCATGATCATTATAGCTTTGTAATGCTCTCCGATTTATCGATGTGCTTTGGCCATGTAGATTGATTTATCTTCGATGGGAGTGGTGCGTTGTGGTAGGTTCAACCTGACGAGTTTCTATATCCCAGTGACAAAGTAGGGGACAAGATGCGTCTTTGTGTTCTTGCTACTAAGGATAACACAATGGGTTTCATTCATATTTCTTGAGTTTACTTTGTCTACATCATGTCATCGTTCTCCATGCATTACTCTGTTTTACTTAATACTCTAGATGCATGCTGGATAGCGGTCGGTGAGTGGAGTAATAGTAATAGGTGCAGGCAAAAGTTGGCTTATTTGTTTATGGATGTGATGCCTATATACACATGATCATTGCCGTGAAAATCGCATAACTATCCGCTTTTCTATCAATTGCCCAACGGTAATTTGTTACCCACCGTATGTTGCCTACATGAGAGATGCCTCTAGGGAAAACTATGGCCCCCGGGTCTATTCACCTATAAATTTACAAACGCTACTATTACCTTGCTGCCTTTATTTACTTTTTATTTTATTTTGCAATTTACAATTATCTACAATTATCTACAAACCTTGTTTGCTTGCAAATAACGAGATCAAGGGGATTGACAACCCTCTTGCCCGCGTTGGGTGCAAGTTGTTTGTTCTTTTGTGTGCAGCCGCTGAAGACGGTTGAGGATTGATATTCCTATTGGTTCAATAAACCTTGGTTTCATAACTGAGGGAAATACTTACCCACTTTGTGCTGCAATCACCCGTTCCTCTTCACGGAAAACCCAACGCAGATCACAAGTACCCACTTTGTGTTGCCGGGGAATATCATCATCAACTATCAAGTAACTTCACACAAATTTTCATTCACTTGTTTATATTTTTATTTGCTATTATATTTAGTTTGTCTCATGAAAATCAAAAATACAAAAATATTTATCTTTGCTTGTTACTAGTTTACTTCTTCGCTTGCTAGTTTACTTGTCTTGCTTGTTACTTTGCTTGTTCGGTCACCATGTCTCAAGATACTACTAAGTTGTGTGAATTCTCAAATACTAATAACAATGATTTTATTAGTACTCCCATACCACCTGCCACTAGTGCGAAGGCTTTTGATATTAATGCTGCATTGCTAAATCTTGTCATGAAGGATCAATTTTCGGGAAGTCCTAATGAGGATCCCGCGTCACATCTTAATTCCTTTGTTGAATTATGTGATATGCAAAAGAAAAAGGATATGGATAATGATATTGTGAAATTAAAATTATTTCCTTTTTCACTAAGAGATAAAGCTAAGGCTTGGTTTACATCTTTACCTCGTAATAGTATTGGAACACGGGATAAGTGTAATATGCTTTTATTGCCAAGTATTTCCCTCCTGCTAAGATCATCTCCCTTAGAAATCAAATAATGAATTTTAAACAGCAAGATCAAGAGCATGTTGCACAAGCTTGGGAGAGAATGAAATTGATGATAAGAAATTGTCCTACTCATGGCTTAAATTTGTGGATGATTATCCAAAACTTCTATGCTGGACTAAACTTTGTGTCTAGAAATCTTCTAGATTCTGCTGCAGGTGGTACCTTTATGGATGTGACCTTAGGAGAGGCCAAAAAAATTCTGGACAATATTATGACAAATTATTCTCAATGGCATACCGAAAGAGCTCCAACTGGTAAGAAGGTAATTTCTGTTGAAGAAATCGCTACTTTGAGTGAAAAAGTGGATGCTCTTATGATTATGGTTGCTAGTAAAAATGCTGATGTTGATCCCAATGATATGCCCTTGTCTACTTTGATTGAGAAAAATAATGATGCTATTGATGTGAACTTTGTATCGCGAAATAATTTCAATAACAATGCTTATAGAAGAAACTTCAATTCTAGATCGTATCCCGGTAATTCCTCTAACAACTTTGGAAATTCTTATGGAAATTCTTCTAAAAATTCTAATAGGATACCCTCTGATCTTGAGAATACAATTAAATAATTCATTAATTCTCAAAAGGTTTTCAACACTATGGTAGAAGAAAAATTGCATGTAGTTGATGCTTTGGCTAAAAACATGGATAGAATTGCTCTTGATGTAGAAACTCTTAAAAGTAAAGCTTTGCCACCTAAGCATAATTTTAATGAGGCTATTAAATCTATCCAAATATCTATTAGCAAAAGTAAGGAGAGGACCGCTAAGTTGAGAGCTAAGCGGGAATTCTTAGAAAAAGCTCTTCCACCCGATTTTTACCGGAATCATGATGAAGATCATAAAATGATTGGTACTTCTCCTATTGAATCTTTATTTACTTATCTGAATATAAATGATAAAGGGACTGGAGATGAGTCAACTCTAGTTGAGAAGCGTCACGTTTGCTTGGAGGGTGATGATTTTGATGCTAAAAATGAAAAACGTGGGTTTGGAGAGGTCAAAACTTTAACTAGTGATGTGCCCACTATTTTGGATGACAAGGACTTTAATTCTGATAATTGCTATTTAGTAGAATGTATTTCCTTGTTGCAAACCATTATTATCTCACCCAATGCTTATGAACAAAACAAAGCTTTTACCGAACATATAGTAGAAGCTATGATAAAAGCTTATGATGAGAAACTTGAGCTTGAAGTTTCTATTCCTAGAAAATTGCATGATGAGTGGGAACCTACTATCAAAATAAAGATAAATAAATATGAATACAATGCATTGTGTTACCTTGGTGCTAGTGTTTCAACTATTCCTAAATCTCTTTTTGATGTGCTTGGTCTCACTAATATTGAAGATTGTTCCCTTAACTTGCATCTTGTGGATTCTACCATTAAGAAACCTCTAGGTAGAATTAATGTGTAGGAGATATGCCCTAGAGGCAGTAATAACAGTTATTTTGTATCTCCGAGTTTGTAATGAATGTTTATGATCCATGCTATAACTGCAATGATTCTCGAGTCTACAATATCCACGAGGCCCGGAGGGAAACTCATTTGCACGTGTGGTATAATAAACGGTAAAATGTATTCCTAGTCTTGCCTCTAAGACTGGCTCAAGTATTGCATGATGATCCTGTTTTCCTGATCATGGGCATGGCTATGCCGGCAATTTTGAGGGCACAATGTTGGTAGAACACTTGTGTTGAATCAACCCGAATTGATGTTATGCTATGAGATACATTCGTCACAAGTTAATGGTTAATAACACAGAGATAGTTTATGTTTGCATAATTCCTTAGACCATGAGAGTATCGAGTTCCTTCGTGCTTGCTTCGTGAACTTTGGGGTTTGTTAAACGTCATCCGTTACTGGGTGGCTATTACGGCGGCTTACGGGTTCACGGAAAAGTATGGCAAGTAACAAGATAGCTCAAGATTGGGATTTGTTCCTCCAACGATGGAGAGATATTCTTGGGCCCTCTCGGTGTTACGGTATCCATCATCGTCTGGCCAGACACAGTGTGATTTGATCACAGGGATGCCGGAACACGAAAACGAGAAAAGAGAACAAAACCGGTAACGAGGTAACTTGCATAGTGGACAAGTTGTTGATCCACGGGGATGCAGAAAATCTCACCTCGGGTGTTTGTAACATATCGCGAAGCAACAGGAATTGCACACGGCAACTGGAGGTTCACTCGAATATTCATTTGTGTGGGTATAGGGGTCAATATGGGTGTCCACTGCTCCGATGTTGATCATTGATCGGAAGGGGTTCCGGGTCATGTCTATACTTCACCGAACCTATAGGGTCACACACTTAAGGGTCATCTATCTGCTGAATACTAGACAAGGAGTCCGAGAGAAAGTCACTGGAAAAGTTTCGGAGACAACGGAAAAGTTTCGGAGAGAACACCGAAAAGGTTTCGGTAAAACCGAAAAGTTGTTTCGGATAAAACCATTGATCCTAAAAGGTTTCGGCAAGCACCGGGAATGTTTTGGAGGTTGCCAGATTGGTCTGGTAATTTCTGGAATTTTTCCGGAGAAAAAAACCGAAAAAAAAGTTTTCGGAGCTGTCGGAATTGTTTACCGGGTAAACGAAGATGGTTTTAAATTAAACCACCATACCGGAAATGTTCCGGAGCGCGTCCAGATAATTTTAGAGGGTGCCGGAAATGTTCTGGGACCTTCCGGAATTTTTCAGAAGTAATAGTCGCGGAAAACATCTTGTCCCAGCGTGAGGGGACAAGATCCCACGACTCGTGGGGGCTGTTTTGGGGCGCCTCCCCTTGGGGGGGGGGGGCAGCCCCTTGTGGCTGGACAAAAGGTGTTGGGGGGCCCCCCATGGTGGGGGGCAGCCTCCACAAATGGTGGGAAGTGTTGGTAGGTGGTGGGGCCCCATGTTGGAGCACCATGGACAAGGGAACATGTTTTTCCCTTGTTTGGTGGGAACATGTTCTCCTTGTTTTGTGGGAACATGTTTTCCCCATGTTTAGTGGGCTGAAATTTCAGCCCCCTCCACCCCTTCCACCACTATATAAGGAGGAGGAGAGGTGCTCTCCAACTCCACTCCAACTCTCTCACACAAGCCATGCATGATCTGGCATTCTCTCTCCCTCCCACGAAATAGTTTCGTAGTGCCGAAATGTTGTCTGGGTTCCGGTGGGAACTAGTTCTGGACGGCGAAGCCCTGCCGGATAGCTGACACCATATGTGTGCAACCCCGTAGAGAGGTCGTAGTTTCGATCTTTTGCCCGAGGGGCTGTCCGAGTTTCCGTTCGAGTTTCGAGGGTCCTCCCGGAGGGCTGTCCGTGACATCGTCCGGGGGACTGTCCGACCGCCTCCCGGAGGGCTGTCCGACGAGGGAGTACATCCTCGCGGTTGGGAGGTTGTAAATCCTAGCTGCGGGGATCTGCACCAACGATCTCCACAGACTCTTCTACCGCTGCGCTTCGAGTCGGTACGAATCAGATCAAACCTTGTATGCAGTCTCCATAGTGGTCCTGGGCATGCTCGTTGTACCGAAATTTTTTGTTTTCTGTCGCGTTCCCCATCATAATGATGTTCTTATTATTGCAAATAAAAATTATGTGCCTGTAGATTTCATTGTGCTTGATATTGATTGCAATCCTAGTTGTCCCATAATACTTGGAAGACCTTTCCTACGAACTATAGGTGCAATCATTGACATGAAAGAGGGAAACATAAGGTTCCAATTCCCATTAAACAAAGGGATGGAACACTTACCTAGAAATATAATTAAACCACCTTATGAATCAATCATGAGAGCTACTTATGGGTGTAATTTCAAAGATGACAACACTTGAAACTATGCATTATGCCTAGCTAGGGGCATAAAACAATAGCGCTTGTTGGGAGGCAACCCAATAGTTATCTTTAAATTTTTGCTTTTAACTTTCTGCTTGTTTTTTATAACATGATTATTTCTTCTATAATGATTATGTTTTTGTGTTTAAATTAGTGTTTGTGCCAAGTAAAGCCTTTGGGATGACTCACAAGATGAGTAGAATCGATGCTGAAACAAAATACAAACTTTTGACTCCAGTACAGGAATTTTCATTTTTTACTAGAGCATAATAATGATCTGAAATTTTTACAAAGTATTTCCATACAAATTTTAGAGGTTTTCCTAATTTTGAAGAATTTTTAGAGTTACATAAGTATAGGTTCTCTACATATTTCTACAGACTGTTCTGTTTTAGACAGATTCTGTTTTTGCTTGCATAGTTGCTTGTTTTGATTATGCAATGGATTGTATCGGGGGGTATAAGCCATGGAGAAGTTAGAATACAGTACCTATTATGCAATTATGAAATAATAACCAATTTATAACAGTACCTTAAGTATGCAATATGTTTCTTATACTAACGGATCTCACGAAGTTTTGTTGAGTTTTGTGTGATTGAAGTTTTCAAGTTTTGGGTGTTATCACGATGGACAAAGGAATAAGGAGTAGAAAGAGCCTAAGCATGGGGATTCCCAAGTCACCCCAAGGTAATATTCTAAGGAAGACTCAAGCGTCTAAGCTTGGGGATGCCCCAGAAGGCATCCCCTATTTCGTCTCAATCTATCGGTATGTCACTTGAAGCTATATTTTTATTCGTCAAATGATATGAGTTTTGCTTGGAACGTTGTTTGTTTTTGTTTGCTTTTACTTTCAGTTTTACACAATCATTGTTTGCTGGACACACCTATTTAAGAGAGACACGCCTTCATCATAATTTGTTAGAATACTCTATGTGCTTCACTTATATCTTTTTAGCTTAGCAGTTGCTCTAGTACCTCACTTATATCTTTTTGAGCACGGTGGCGTGTAGATTTTATAGAAATAATTTCACTCTCGTTCTTCACTTATATTTGTTTGAGAGTTAATAAATAGTGACGGTAATTTGCATGGGTCATACAGACTAGTCCAAGAATATTAGGTATTCAATGAGTGATAATCAAAACCATCATGTAGCACATATAAAGAAATTGTGGGTCGATGATATTGATGTAGTAATATGAGATAGGTGTGAGTTCATAATTTTTAAACCGTTGAAGTGTCGATATTAAGAGGGGTTGACCTTGTTGTTCATCTTAAAATTAAAGAGGCATGGTGATGATGTGTGAGCATTTCTATTCCTCGTTGAAATCCTAGTGTTGTTTCGGGTCGGAAGCGCACGATGGTTAACTCCTACCAACCTCTTCCCTCGGGGCATGCGATTAGTACTTTGATCTATGATAAACTAATAAAACTTTGCAATAAGTATATGAGTTCTTTATGACTAATGTGAAACCATGGACATACGCAACCTCACCTTTTCATAATTTGCTAGCCTCTTCGGTACCGTGCATAGCCCGTTCTCACCTTGAGGATCGGTGCAACTTTCGCCGGTACATCCAAACCCCGTGACATGATACGCTCTGTTGCACATAAGCCTTATTATATCTTCCTCAAAACAGCCACCATACCTACCTATCATGGTATTTCCATAGCCATTCCGAGATATATTGCCATGCAAATTCCATCGTCACTTCACATGACTAGTTTGTTCATCGTCATATTGCTTTGCATGATCATATAGAGCTGACATAGTATTTGTGGCAAAGCCACCTTCATAATGTTTTTGATACATGTTACGCTAGATCATTGCACATCCTAGTACACTGCCAAAGGCATTCATACAGAGTCATATCTTCGTATCAGTTCTCCATATTGAGTTGTAAGTAAATAAAAGTATGATGATCATCATTATTATAGCATTGCCCCAGTGTGGAAAGAATGATGGAGACGATGATTCTCCCATAAGTCGAGATAAGACTCCGGACGAAAATAAAGATGGGGGAGGCCAAATGAGCCCACCATCCATTTGAAAAAACGAGAGAAAATGAGAGAAGGGACTTTGCTATTATCTTTTACCACACTTGTGCCTCAAAGTGGCACCATGCTATTCATGTAGAGAGTCTCATGATATATCACTTTCTTATGCTAGTGGGAATTACCTATTCATTATTACAAACTTGTCTGGTATATTCCTATGACGGGTTTCCTTAAATGTCCGAGGTCTTCATGAGCAAGCAAGTTGGATGCACACTCCACTTAGCTTCAATTGAGCTTTCATACACTTATAGCTCTAGTGCATCATTTGCATGGAAATCCCTACTCCTTGCATTGACATCTATCGATGGGCATCTCCATAGCCCGTTGGTACACCTAGTTGATGTGAGACTATCTTCTCCACTTTTTGCCCCTTTGATATCGACCACCATATTCTATTCCACCTAAATGCTATGTCCAATGGCTCACTCTCATGTATTGCGTGAAGAATAAATAGTTGATGCGTATTGAAAAAGTACGATCCAATTTCCTGACTTGGAGACCGTGGTGCTTGACATTTGTATTAATGTGGTGAAGATGGAGCCATGCCTTGCTAATATAATAAGATGAATGGGGGGTAAACATTCCTTGAGGATCGTATACTTTGAAAGATTGATGATTTTGTTTCTTACACTTTAATTATTGCTATGTTAATATTTGTTGATTCATCATTTCTCAATGAGCATACATGCATAAGATTACATAATGGATAGCATGTCACATCAAAAATTCTATTTTTATCATTTACCTACTCGAGGACGAGCAGGAATTAAGCTTGGGGATGCTTGATACGTCTCCAACGTATCTATAATTTTTGATTGTTCGATGATGATATATTATCATTCTAGGATACTTTTTGGGTCTTTATTTACCAATTTATAATATTTTTGAGCACTAACGTATTGACCCAGTGCCCAGTGGCAGTTGCTGTTTTCTGCATGTTTTTCACTTTTCAGGTTTACAGTACCAAACGAAGTCCAATTGCCATGAAACTTTTTGATGATTTTTTCTGGACCAAAAGAAGACCTGGAAACTTTGGAAGGAGGCCGGGAGCCACACGAGGGACCCACAAGCCAACAGGGCGCGCCCTGATGGCTTGTGCCTCCCTTGGGCGTCTCCCGACGCCCCTCTCTAGCCTATAAATTCTAATATATCCTAAAAACCCTAGAGGCAGTCCCTAAACCCTTTTTCCTGCGTCGCAAGTCTCTGTTCCGTCGTGAGGCCATCTGGAGCTCCGTTCTGGCACCCTGCCGGAGGGGGGATCGATCACGGAGGGCCTCTACATCAACCTTGTTGCCCTCATGATGATGTGTGAGTAGTTCACCACATACCTACGGGTCCATCGCTAGTACCTAGATGGCAATATCTCTATCTCTTGATCTTCAATACAATGATCATGGCATATTCGCTTTGATCTATCTGATGTAAGCCTATTGTGCGGTGTGTTTGTTGGGATCCAATGAATTGTGGGTTTATGCTCAGATTATTCATGAAAAGTATTTGAGTCACCTCTAAATATTAAGATTCTTATTTGCATGATTATTATAGCTTTGTAATGCTCTCTGATTTATCGATGTGCTTTGGTCTATCTTTGGTCGGAGTGGTGCGTTGTGGTAGGTTCAACCTGATGAGTTTCTATATCCCAGTGACAAAGTAGGGGACGAGATGCATCTTTGAGTTGTTGCTACTAAGGATAACATGATGGGGTTCATTCATATTGCTTGAGTTTACATTGTCTACATCATGTCATCGTTCTCCATGCATTACTCTGTTTTACTTAATACTCTAGATGCATGCTGGATAGCGGTCGATGAGTGGAGTAATAGTAATAGGTGCAGGCAGAAGTCGGCCTATTTGTTTATGGACGTGATGCCTATATACACATGATCATTGCCGTGAAAATCGCATAATTATCCGCTTTTCTATCAATTGCCCAACAGTAATTTGTTACCCACCGTATGCTGCCTACATGAGAGATGCCGCTAGGGAAAACTATGCCCCCCGGGTCTATTCACCTATAAATTTACAAACGCTACTATTACCTTGCTGCCTTTATTTACTTTTTATTTTATTTTTAAATTTACAATTATCTACAATTATCTACACACCTCATTTGCTTGCAAATAACGAGATAAAGGGGATTGACAACCCTCTTGCCCGCGTTGGGTGCAAGTTGTTTGTTCTTTTGTGTGCAGCCGCTGAAGACGGTTGAGGATCGATATTCCTATTGGTTCGATAAACCTTGGTTTCATAACTGAGGGAAATACTTACCCACTTTGTGCTGCAATCACCCGTTCCTCTTCACGAAAAACCCAACGCAAATCACAAGTATCATGATACAACCCCAAAGTCATGTCTTGATGTAGTGTTCAGGATACTAGCCAAAAGCAGTGACACAAGCTCGATGAAGTCATCACCTGAATCAGTTGCACTTCTTCAGTCTCAACTTCAAGGTGCACTTTTCTCTCAATTGCCCAACAGTAATTTGTCTACCCACAGTATGCTAATTTCGAGAGAGAAGCCTCTAGTGAACATTATGGCCCCCGGGTCTACTTAATTATATTTGCTAAAAACAAAATAATACCTTGCTGCAATTTATTTACTTTTATTTTATTTTGCTTTTATCTTTATCTATCTACCACTATCAGAAGTAATCCTTGCAAAGAACGAGTTCAAGGGGCTTGACAACCCTCTTACCCGTGTTGGGTGCAAGTGTTTGTCTTTGTGTGTGCAGGTACCGCTTGAAATACAACTTGTCGTGATTCTCCTACTGGTTCGATAGCCTTGGTTCTCACCGAGGGAAATACTTATCGTTATTATATGCTTCACCCTTCCTCTTCGGGGGAAAACCCAATGCAACGCACAAGTAGCAATTGCCTCCCATCAAGCACTAGTTTTTAGGTTGCTTAGCTCAACCTCGTACCCTGGAATGATGTCAAGTCTCAGGTAGGCTGTAAAATTTCTTTACTTACCGCACATAATCGTTTTGGTGGTGGTACGAACTTCACCCTCGCTCCTGGCTTCTTTGGAAAGTATCACAAATTCTGAAGGTTACATATACTTCGGAGCAGTCTAACGATGCACCTGTGGTATTTAAAAATGGACTACCAAGGATAATTGATAATTTTTCATCTTCGGGCATGTCAAGGATAACAAAGTCAGTACGTATAACTTGCCTGTCTAATCTTAGTGGAATGTTTCCAGCCATTCCCACTGGCTTCTTTGTGGACTTATCTACCATCTGCAAGGTTGTACCTGTGGGCGTACATCCAGGTAGATTTAATTTATGATAAAGAGTTAGAGGCATCACACTAACACCTATTCCTACATCACAAAGAGCATTATTTATGTCAAGATTACCAATCGAATAAGATATCGTGGGTATACCTGGGTCTCCCAACTTCTCTAGTATCTTGTTATCGAAGGGATACTCTGTTATTGTAGCCTGTGTTCCTTCAAGTTCATACTTCTTTTATTGTTAACAATGTCACGCATGAACTTGGCAAATGTAGGAATTTTTCACATGTCAGTTACATGCATAGACATTTTAAGCTCAACTATTGTTGTAAAAAGGAGGAATAGAGTGCACCATTTGAAGGTGGCCTTACAGCCTTAGGGTAAGGAAGGGTTCTCTTCGTCTTACCTTTATCTTTCTCCGTTTTCTTACCTCTTTCTTTATCCCTCATTACTTAGTGATACGTCTCCAACGTATCGATAATTTACAAACTATTCATGTCATATTTACCCACGTTTACAACATTTTATATGGTTTTGATGCACTTTATATGATTTAATTGGAACTAACCCGAACTGACGTTGTTTTCAGCAGAATTACCGCGGTGTTGTTTTTGTGCAGAAAACGACAGTTCTCGGAATTGAACAATACTTTTTGACGGTTTTTTCTGGAAGGAAAGGGACCCGGGAAGATTCAAGGGAATAACAGAAGACCCACAGGGGCCCCATGAGGCAGGTGGGCGCACCCAGGGTGGTGGTCGTGCCGACCTACCTTGTGGGCCCCTGTGGCACCTCTTCACATGATTTCAACGCCAAAAATTCCTATATATTCAGAAACCTTCGAAAGCTAACCTAGAACTTCCGCTCCGCCGGTGCAACTCTCTATATCGAAGAAATCTCATCCGAAGCCTTATTCGGTACCCTGCTGGAGGGGGAAATCATCACCGGAGGCCATCTTCATCATCCCGGCGGTCTCCATGTCGAAGAGGGAGTAGTTCACCCTCGGGGCTGAGGGTATGTACCAGTATCTATGTGTTTGATCTCTCTCTCTCTCTATCTCATGTTCTTGATATGGCATGATCTTGATGTATCACGAGCTTTGTTAATATAGCTGGATCATAGGTGTTCTTCCCTCTCTATCTTGATGTGATGAATTGAGTCTTTCCCTTTGAACTCTCGTTATGTTGGATTGAATACTTTGGATTTGAGAACACTTGATATATGTCTTGCATGTGGATGCCCGTGGTGACAATGGGGTATTCGATTGATTCACTTGATATACGTTTTGGTAATAAACTTGCGGATTCCCGCGGTGACATTGGGGTAATCTATGCATATGGGTTGATACACGTTCTTGTCCTACTTTCTCCGATAGAAATCTTTGGGTACTCTTTGAAGTTCTTTGTGTTGGATTGAATATGATGAACCTGAAATTGTTTGATGCATGTCGAATAATTAACCCACGGATACTTGAGGTAATATTGGAGTATCTAGCTGACATTAGGGTTGATTGATGCGTATCATAGGTGTTATTCTAGTACGAACTCTAGGGATGTTTGTGACACTTATAGGGATGGATCAATAGATTGATCAGAAAGGATAACTTTGAGGTGGTTTGCTACCTACAACAATTTCTTCTTATGTTCTCCGGTTGATAAGAACTTTGGAGTGATTCTTTGTCGCACGTTGAGGGATGGTTATATGATTCAATTATGTTAGCGCTGTTGAGGGATTGCACTAGTGAAAGTATGAATCCTAGGCCTTATTTCCAATCTTTAATACATCATTTTTCTCGTTGTTTAATACTTGCTACCTTGATTTTTTTATTATTTCAGATTACAAAAACCTATTTCTACTATCCATACTACACTTGTATCACCATCTCTTCGCCAAACTAGTGCACCTATACAATTTTCCATTGTATTGGGTGTGTAGGGGACACAAGAGATTTCTTGTATTTGATTGCAAGGTTGTTTGAGAGAGACCATCTTCATTCTACACCTCCCACAGATTGATAAACCTTAGGTCATCCACTTGAGGGAAAATTGCTATTGTCCTACAAACTCTGTGCTTGGAGGCCCAACACGAGTCTACAGGAATAAAGTTGTGTACTAGACATCAAGCTCTTTTCTGGCACCGTTGCCGGGGAGGTGCGTGCTTGAATGTATATCTTTATATCTTGCAATTGAATCTTTTAGTTTATTGTTTTATTCGCTGGTCTGGTTTTATAAAAGAAAACTACCAAAAAATGGAATTTAGGTTGTCTTGTATGCTTTTTCGTGAAAATGATGGATCGAAAAATTGTGCTCAAGTGTTAGAGGAAGAACTTAATAAAATGGTTAATGTGATTCCTTTGAATGATGAGCATGATTGCAATGTTGTTAGTATGCTTTCTATGAATATCCATGATGCTAATGATATGCAAAGCCATAAGCTCGGGGATGCTATGTTTGATGAAGATGATCTTTTTAGTTCCCCTACTTGTGATGATAATATTTACTATGATGATAGCATGCCTCCTATTTATGATGATTATATTGATGAAAGTGGGGTTGGAAGAGTGTCAACTCTAGAAAGTGATGATTCCACTATTTTGGAAGAGGTTTCAATTGACTATGAGAACAAAGTTGCTATCTATGATGGTTATGGTGATGACATGTATGATATAAAGAATAATTACAACCATGAAACTTGTCATCATGATTTTAATTTTCAATTTGGTTATGTCAATCAAGTATCTCATGATAGTTATTTTATTGAGTTTGCTCCCACTACTATGAATGAGAGGAAATTTGCATATGTGGAGAGTAATAATTTTTCTATGCTTATGGATCATGAAAAGAATGCTTTATGTGATAGTTATATTGTTGAATTCCTTCATGATGCTACTGAAAATTATTAGGAGGGAGGAACATATGCTTGTAGGTATTGCAATAATATCAAGTTTCGTCTCTATGTGTTGAGAGTTTCGAAGTTGCACTTGTTTTGCCTTCCTATGCTAGTTGATTCTTGCTCCCCTAAATTATTTACTCACTAAATCCCTATGCGTAGGAAGTGGGTTAGATTAAAATGGGCTTGTCACATGATTCATGATGCTCTCTTGCATGTTTTAATTACTATTCTTATGTGAGCATCATTGAAATCATCATGCCTAGCTAAAAAGGCTTTAAAGAAAAGCCCTTGTTGGGAGACATCCCAACACTTATAATTTATGTTTTGTGTGTTCACATGATTAACCTATTGTAGTAATCATGTTTTGTGCCTTTTATTTCAATAATGTGCCAAGTAAAGCCTTTGGGATAGTGTGGATACTTGTTGATTTGATTCTGTCCAAAAACAGAAACTTTTGCCTCCAGTGCAAAATTTCTCTGATTTTACTGGAGTGACAAAATATTCTGAAATTTTTGCAAAGTATTGATCTACAAATTTTTTGCGTTGTCCTAAGTTTTCAGAATTTTAAGAGTCTGGGAAGTATGGTTTTTATTCAGATCATTACAGACTGTTCTGTTCTTGACAAGATTCTGTTTTGCATGCATACTTTGCTTGTTTTAGTGTTCCCATAGTTTATATTGAGTGATATAAATTATGTGAATGGTAGAATATAGTAGGTATTATGTGAGAACAGTTATGAATCTTGTCTTGACAGTACCTAAGTGAATGATCTATATTTACTATAGAATCTATACTAACCCATCTCACGGAGTTCTGTTGAGTTTTGTGTGATTGAAGTTTTTAAGTTTTGGGTGAGATACCGATATGAGGAGAATAAGGAGTGACAAGACCCTAAGTTTGGGCATGCCCAAGGCACCCCAAAGGCAATATTCAAGGAACACTCAAGCGTCTAAGCTTGGGAATGCCCTAGAAGGCATCCCCTCTTTCATCTTCAGCACTATCGGTATATCTTACTTGGAGCTATATTTTTATTTGTCACGTAATATGTGTTTTGCTTGGAGGATCATTTCAACTTTTTGTTCTCTATTAGATGTTATTTATGATCATGTTTTTCAGTAAAAAGTTCCAAGTTTTGCGTTTAGGAAGCTTGAAGGGCATGTTTGATGTGTGATGTGTAAAAACAGAAACTTTTGTTGTAGTGTTAGAATTTTCATATTTTACTGGAACGTGGAAAGTTTCTGAAATTTTTACACAATGTTTTCATACAAATTATTTATCATGTCCTAAATTTTCAAAAAAAAGAGTTACAGAAGTGTACCTTTTGAATTAATTGCTACAGACTGTACTGTTTAGACAAATTGTTGTGATACTTTTGTTATCTACTTATCATATAGTTTCCATAGCTTATATTGGTAGATATAAATTGCAGAAATTATATTAAACGATAGATAATGTTTGAAAATCATTGTGCAACTTGCCTTGGCAGTACATAAATTGTTGATTTATTCTTATGTGCACTAACCTATCTCACGAGTTCTTGTCAAGTTTTGTGTGGATGAAGCTTTTAAGATTTAGGAAACCGTGATATGAGAGGAATGAACGATATACAAAAGATCAATCTTGGGGATGCCCAAGGCTCCCTAAGTCAATATTACAAGAAGTCTCAAGCATCTAAGCTTGGGGATGCTATGCATCCCACCTCTCTTCGTCAACAAATATCGGTTAGCCTATGTTGAGCCTAAGTTTTTATTTGTTCACATGATATGTGCTATGCTTGGAGTATATTTTTGTTTGTTTGTTATTTGAATAAAATACTCAGATCTGAAAATATTTTTTGAGAGAGAGTCCTCACATAGCTACTTGATTGTTTGACTACTCATTGATCTTCACTTATATCTTTTGAGAGTAGTTTGATGTTTACTCTTGTGCTTCACTTATATCCTAAGAGTAAACTGTGAATGAATTGAAAATCATAAATCTAAAATTATCAATGTGCTTTATCCTTAGTAGTAGTTTCACATTTGGTTTAGAAATTAAGATCTATCGAAGTTTGACAATCATAGTATTGGTCATACAAGTAATTTATGAATGATTAGTATGAGGAAGAGAACTTTCACATACAAATATATTATCTTGGACATCTTTTATGATTGTGAATACCCATTAATTATTTTCAACCTTGATCAAATTAGTTGAAGTTGGACAAGAAAGACAACGTAATGAGTTATGTTTGGGTATATTTGCATAGAAGTTATATTGTTATGGATCCTCCAACATGTGGTGCTTGTTTAAAACCTTTTGCTAGCCAAAGCTTCGTACTAAGTAGAGATACTACTTGTGCATCCAAAATCCCTGAGCCAAGTTTCTTCCATGAGTGTCCACTATACCTACCTATAAATGGTATTTCACCGCCATTCCAAGTAAATTTACATGTGCCATCTGTAAAACCTTCAAATAAACATCTGTTTTGTGTGCCCATACCGCTCATGGGGCAATGGGGCGGTCAGTATATTCCATTCTAAGTGTGTTTAAATCATGATGAGTGTTTATTCACTTTTCATTGCACGAGAGAGGCTGGTAAAAAGGATGCCTAGTTCTGCATAATACAAAAATAAATAAATAAATAAAAACCTAGAAAGTTGATAGTTTGAAGGGCACCCGTCGATTCGGCCAGTCATGGAATGTGTTTGAATGGTGGAGGAGGAGTAAAATTTCAATTTTGGAATCGCCATTAATGTGTTTAGCATGGAAGATATTGAAATCCCTTGTCGTGACGTTGACAGGAAAGGCACACCACCCAAAATATATGCATCTCTGTTTTAAGCAATGAGCTTTGGCACCTCTGCAAATCCCTGCTTTCCTCTGTGAAGGGGCATTCTGTTTACTTTTATGCTATTTACTTTCATGTTATTTACTTTTCATGGTGAGTCAGCTTCTTATTCCAACCTCAATCTCTAGTTGACAAGCATCATGTGGTGGGGAAACATCCAAACAAATATATCCAGTAAAATATATTTGATCATGGGTTATTATTGTTGAGAATTATCTTCATGATAAGTGTGTTGGGAGGCAAAACATTAAGCCCCTATCTTTCTCTGTGTTCTATGAATGCTGTTTGTTCTAAAAATATGCTTTGAGTACCAGCAATCATAGAAGACTATAATAAAATTGACTATGTGGAGCTCTTACTTAGACTTTGTAGAACTATAATTGTTTGGTGACTAAGAACATAGGTTGTTAAGTTTTAAGAAACTGAATTGATTGAACCATAGTGTGTGAATTGATTGCTACTTTATCATGATGAGTTTTATGTTAAAGAGTCGCTGTTTACGATGCTAGAAAAGGTGATTAAAATTGATCAAACTTATGCACTATGCTAGCATTCACACTTCATAAATTATTTCTTTTATCATTTACCTACTCGAGGACGAGTAGGAATTAAGCTTGGGGATGCTGATACGTCTCTAACATATCGATAATTTATGAAGTATTCATGCCATATTTACCCATGTTTACAATATTTTTATATGATTTTGATGCACTTTATATGATTTAATTGGAACTAACCTGGACTGACGTTGTTTTCAGCAGAATTACCGTGGTGTTGTTTTTGTGCAGAAAATAAAAGTTCTCGGAATTGAACGAAATTTTTTGACGATTTTTTCTGGAAGGAAAGAGACCCGGGAAGCTTCAAGGGTGTACCAGAAGACCCACAGGGGGGCCACAAGGCAGGTAGGCGCGCCCAGGGGGGTTACCGCGCCAACCTACCTTATGGGCTCCCTCTGGCACCTCTTCGCGTGATTCCAACAAAAAATCCTATGTATTCAGAAAACTCCAAAAGTTAACCTAGAACTTCCGCTCCACTGCCGCAACTCTCTATAGCAAAGAAATCTCATCTGAAGCCCTTTCCGGTACCCTGTCGGAGGGGGAAATCATCACCGGAGGCCATCTTCATCATCCAGGCGGTCTCCATATCAAAGAGGGAGTAGTTCACCCTCGAGGCTGAGGGTATATACCAGTAGCTATGTGTTTGATCTCTCTCTCTCTCTCGTGTTCTTGATATGGCATAATCTTGATGTACCACGAGCTTTGTTAATATAGTTGGATCATATGGTGTTCTTCCCTCTCTACCTTGATGTGATGAATTTAGTCTTTCCCTTTGAGATCTCGTTACGTTGGACTGAATACTTTGGCTTTGAGAACACTTGATATATTTCTTGCATGTGGATGCCCGTGGTGACAATGGGGTATTCAATTGATTCATTTGATATATGTTTTGGTAATCAACTTGCGGATTCCCGCGATGACATTTGGGGTAATATATGCATATGGGTTGATACACGTTCTTGTCCTACTTTCTCCGATAGAGATCTTGGGGTACTCTTTGAAGTTATTTGTGTTGGATTGAATATGATGAACCTGAAATTGTTTTATGCATGTCGAATAATTGACCCACGGATACTTGAGGTGACATTGGAGTATCTAGGTGACATTAGGGTTGATTGATGCATATCATAGGTGCTATTCTAGTACAAACTCTAGGGATGTTTGTGACACTTATAGGGATGGATCAATAGATTGATTAGAAAGGATAACTTTGAGGTGGTTTGCGACCTACAACAATTTCTTCTTATGTTCCCCGGTTGATAAGAACTTTGGAGTGATTCTTTGTCGCACGTTGAGGGGTGGTTATATGATTCAATTATGTTAGCGCTGTTGAGGGATTGCACTAGTGAAAGTATGAATCCTAGGCCTTATTTCCAATCATTAATACATTGTTTTGCTCATTGTTTAATACTGGCTACCTTGCTTTTTATTATTATTTCAGATTAAAAAAACCTATTTCTACTACCATACTACACTTGTATCACCATCTCTTCGCCGAACTAGTGCACCTATACAATTTTCCATTGTATTGGGTGTGGTGGGGACACAAGAGATTTCTTGTATTGATTGCAAGGTTGTTTGAGATAGACCATCTTCATCCTGCTCCTCCCACGGATTGATAAACCTTAGTTCATCCACTTGAGGGAAATTGCTACTGCCCTACAAAACTCTGCGTGGAGGCCCAACACAAGTCTACAAGAATAAAATTGTATAGTAGACATCACTTGGCTACTAACTTCTCTGGTAGAATCAGGCGGCCGGTTATTTCTTTCCACCCTTGGTTCTTTTACTCTTTCTGCTTCCGGAGTTTCTTCTTCTTCGTTGTTATCACCATCAACTGTTTCAACATCAGGGCCAACTTCTTTGTCAGCTTCTGCTTCGTCTCCCTGGGCATCTTGATGGGCATGTTCTTTAGGTTCTTCCTCGCCAAAGAGTAGTTCTCTATTCTCTTGAGTTTGACTTTGGCTCTCCCTTCTCCTTTGTTCTTGCTCCTTCTCGTACCATTCGGAGCCTCTGGGATCCCATGTTCTTTTACCACTCTGAGTAGAGATTTCATTAGTAGAAACATGATTATCTAATTAAGCAAGAATAAAAGATTGAGTCTCAGAGATTTGAGTGCATTGAGTTTCTATTATCCGAGAGTGTTTATCGAGTTTCTTTACCGCCTGACTTAACCCTTCTACCTCTCGTGAAAGATAAGTTGAATTTATCACCTTTTCATTGTGATAGATACATCTTCGAAAGTCTTTGTTGAAGTTATCTTGCTGGAATTTAAACTTATTCATTGTCTCTTGAAGTTCATCCTCCTGACGACAGATACTAAATATATCCACTTTTTCATTAATAACTTGCTCAACGGGCTTACCTTTTTCTTGAGTAACTTTCTTAAATTCTTCCATGTCTTCAATATGATATATTTTTCCAGCAGGCTTGGTTGCCTCCTCAATGTTCCACTGTTCATGTGCGATACAATTTTTGTATGTGTTCTTTCCTTTCTTCTAAGGTCAATGACATAGCTTGTCCTCCTGCACTTAAATCAAGGATGGATTTTGATTCCGTTAATTCCATGATAAAACATGTGAAGTATAACATATTTAGCATAACCATGGTTAGGACATAAGTTCAGAAATTTAGAATATCTCGCCCAAGCTTTATATAAAGTTTCACCGTCTTCCTGGACAAATAAGGTGGGATTTCTTCTTCATTTAGTAATCTTCAAGCTTGGAAGAAATTTAGCCATAAACTTTTCAATACACATAATCCAGCTAGTTATACTTCCTTGAGGCAATCGATTATACCGTTTCTCAGCATCATCCTTTGGGAAAAACCTGAAGAGTCTGAATAATACGAACTCTCATGAAACATCCTCTAATTTAAATGTTCCACATAAAGTATAAAAAAAGAGATGTGCTTGAGGGTCTTCCTCTTCGGTTCCTGCAAACGCATGCTTTCTAACTTCTAAAATAAGATCGCAGTCAATCGAATACTCTTGAGCATAATTAGTAGGATAAACTATAGGAGATCTGGAAATTAATACCGGGGCACAATGATCCCTAATAGTCTTCTTAGTCTTTGGAGTAATCGTCATTTTTCTGCAAACAAAGTATTAAGCTCAACCGTCTCACTATTTTTGTATTTTTATATTAGTGAAGCTTGTTGCTCATAAGGAAAACAAGCAATGTAATATGGTAAATACGTTTTCCCCGAACGAGTAGATCCCCTGTGAGTTACAGGAAGTGTCTACAATAACAATACCTGCAAAAACAATTACGAAACAAATTCTTTGATGCCTACAAGCCAAACATGGTATGTAACACTTTCGCAGAAGTATCCCAATGAGTAATTGTCCCAACAAAGAGCGGAGGACAGTATTTATAGTGGCGCTTCTGTCACACACAAGGTCACAGTTCTTGTGTGAAGTAACTGCTTGAGCTCCTGCAAATACTGTTAGTGTCCTGAATAAACGATAAACCAAATATGTGAATATAAAGAGAATTTAAAAGTGCCTGCTAACGTAACTAGTAAGAGCAAATAACATAAGTAGAACTATAGATCATATTTCCTGCAATGAAGAAATTAGGTGTGGAGAGATTTCAGTTCATGGTAAGAATATATAAATCGTGCTAGTGCAACGGTAATACCAGTTAGCTTGTATTGTAGTCATAGCATTTGATATAAGTGTTCTGTAGGTGGTTTCCCATAAGATTACGAAACTCGTCCTCCTGAATTACATTTCATTCTATGGTCCTGCTTCTTCGTTGCCACAGAGTGGTCATTTCCACAATTAAGGTCCTTAGACCGAAACCAAGCATTAAGTTCAATGGATCACCGTTATCTCATATTGTCTCCGGTTCTCATAGATATATCCACCTGTCACGTCAGAGGTCACAAAGTTCCTAAACAATACGTGTTACATGTGTAGGTCTTGAGATCATGTTGCCTGGGCCCTTAAATTGGACAACTTGCATAGAGTTCACCACAGTATAACAACATACTAGATAGATCATACTACTACGAATGCAAATGACGACATATAGAATATGCACATATCAATCTTACCACCTACCTACATCTCCCACACCCAAGGGAATTACTCACACATCATAAGAGGGGAATCAATCACAATGAAGATAAATCCCATGAAAACTATATCAATAAGACCGAGAATATCCATAATGAGATGGAATGGTAATTCAAATAGTCTTGATCTCCAAATGAGATTGAGTAGAGTTACAAACTAGAATTCCTCTTACAATAGTGAATTGGGTGATGATGATGATGGAGATGGATATGGAGATGGAAGGACTAAAACAAAGATGATCTTCGAAGGTTCTTCATATCCTCTCTTCTCCTGTTCTGGATGGCGTGGCGACGACTAGGGTTGTCTTATCTCCCTCGACCCTTCACGAAAGTGGCTTGTATAGTGAAATCACATATGCTCCCTTGGAGGTTTTGATAATTCATGACAACATAAATTGTCTCTTGGACTAATAGTTCTACCTAGTTTATTTTAGATGAAGTCCATAGAGAAGATTGGCCATGGAATGTGTGGAGAATCCCCAAGGAGAGAAGAACAAGAAATGGAATAGGATTGGCAAATCATCAAGCTTCAAGACTCTACATTTTACTTTATGTGAGAAATCACTTTGAGTCCATAGGAAAGCCAATACTATTAAAAGGGGGTGAGGTAATCTTGGTGAATGAATTGCTCAAAATGCTCAAGTGTTAGCCACCAAAAGCACTCACCACTTCTCCCACATATATTCTGTCCAAACCCAAATATCCAATATTGGTGCCACCAACAATTCCCATTCGGTCACACCGAGTTCAAACCCTAGACAGATCCTAAGCCAAACCCATGTCTCGGTACCACCAAGTTTCAAATTCGGTGCCACCAAAAATAGTGACCACCTTGCTGGTATCTCATTTTCAAGAATCGGAATTTCCGAGTTTTGGAAATCGGTACCACCAAGAATTGGAAACTGCCTAGGTCCACCATATCGGTACCACCGAGATTTATATATCGGTTCCACCGAAAAGCCTAAAGTTGCCACATTTTGCACTAATCGGTACGACCAAGTTTTTACTCCGGTTTCACCGAGTTGGGCAACAATGTTGTAACGGTTGGATTTTTGGAGATGCCTATATATACCCCTCCACCACCTCACACTCGCAAGAGAAGCACTCAGAACACACTTACACTTGTCCCATCCATTTTTCTGAGAGAGAACCACCTGCTCATGTGTTGAGATCAAGACCTTCCACTCCAACCATATGAATCTTGATTTCTAGCCTCCCCAAGTTTCTTTCCACCCAATCAACCTCTTCTACCAAGCCAAATCTTTGAGAGAGTGATTGTGTGTTGAGGAGACTATCTTTTGAAGCACCAGAGCAAGGAGTTCATCATTGTTACCACATCTATTACCTTTTGGAGGGTGGTGCCTCCTAGATTGGTTAGGTGTTGCTTGGGAGCCTCCTTCTTCGTGTTGTGGAGTTGAACTAAGAAGTTTGTACGGGCAAGGAGATCGCCTACTTCGTGAAGATCTACCCATAGTGAGGCTAGTCCTTCGTGGACGGAAGCCGTGATGGAATAGACGAGGTTGCTACTTTGTCGACCCTAACCGGTGGAGCCCACCGTGGACTCTCGCGGCCACTACCCTCCGTGGGTTGAAGTCTCCATCAACGTGGACGTATGATAGCACCACCTATTGGAACCACGGGAAAAATCTACATGTCATCTATTGCGTTTGATCTTCCTATCTCCACTCCTTCTTACATATGCTTGTCTTTACTTTCCGCCGCTATACTTGTTGACTAGCATGTGTAGGGTACGCTAGACTTGTTAGAATTGCTAAAATCTGCCAACCATTAAAATTGGGAAAAGTTAAGGTTTTTAATTTGTCAAGTAGCCTATTCACCCCCCCCCCCCTCTAGACGTCCCTTCTCGATCCCACAATTGGTATCAGAGCTTTGGTCTCGATAGCTTTGGTTTTATCGCCATTGGAGGAAGATGGATGTGTCTAGTTTGGGGAGTCTTAGTTGTAGAGTGCCCATTCTCGATGGGGAGTACTATAGTCAATGGAAATATGAGATGCTTAAGCTATTCAATGAATTCCATTTGAGCAAGTATGTTAAGAGCCCTTATGTGCCTCCCATTGATCCTTTACATCCTTCACATGAAGAAGAAATTGACATGCTTCGTAATGTTAGAACTATTAATCTTATCATTAGAGGATTGCCAAGACTTGTGTTTGATCAAATGAGAAACATTGAGTGTGCTTATACTTTGTGGAATGATTTAGAGAATAGATATCCAAATTACCTCTTGAAAAATATTGATGTCATTCTCCATAGAACTATTGCTTTTCACAAAATGAAGCCTAGCAATCCAAATTTTGACGATTATCTATTTTAGCTTAGAGACCTCATGCGTGCTAAAGGAGATGTCATGACTATCAACAACATCATTGTTGAAGCCATTCGCATTCATAATCTTAAACATTGTCATGATCACAACCTTAACAAATCTCTTGTCTCTTATGACGAGGATATCCCACTTGATGATGATGATGTGGAACATGGCTACTATGATGAAGATGAGTTGTTCGACATCGAGTATGAGAAGACTATGAAGAATATAAGTCTCATGGCAAACTTCAAGGATTACATGTCCGCAGGAAAAGAGTGGATTCTCGACAGTGGATGTAGCGATCACATGACCGGAGATAGAGACATGTTTCAAGAGATCACACCAAACCATGGACCACGGAGGTATGTGACTTTTGGAGACAACTCCAAGGGTAAGATACTAGGTCTTGGTAAGGTGGAAATATCTCATGATAGCTACATTCAAAATGTCATGCTTGTTGAATCCCTTGGTTGCAATCTTCTTTCCGTATCTAGACCAGCCGACTTTGGTTTCAATGTGCTATTTACTAAAGTTGATTGCCAAGTGTTTCATCAAGACAATCATAGCATGGTATTTACGGGTTTTCGCAGAGGTGATCTATACATTGTTGATTTCACTAAGAGATCCAAACCTCATACTTGTCTTATTGCAAAATCTTCTAAAGGTTGGCTTTGGCATAGAAGGCTAGGACATGTTGGTATGCGTAATTGATACTTGTGATCTGTGTTGGGTTTTTCGTGAAGAGGAATGGGTAATTGCAGCACAAAGCGGATAAGTATTTACTCAGTTATGAAACCAAGGTTTATCGAACCAATAGGAATATCAATCCTCAACCGTCTTCAGCGGCTGCACACAAATGAACAAACGACTTGCACCCAACGCGGGCAAGAGGGTTGTCAATCCCCTTGATCTCGTTATTTGCAAGCAAATGAGTTGTGTAGATAATTGTTGATAAAAGCAAAATAAAGAAAAAGTAAATAAGGCAGCGAGGTAATAATAGCGTTTGCAAATATATAAGTGAATAGACCCGGGGGCCATAGTGTTCTCTAGTGGCATCTCTCATGTAGGCAGCATACGGTAGGTAAACAAATTACCGTTGGGCAATTGATAGAAAAGCGGATAGTTATGCGATGTTCACGGCAACGATCATGTATATACAAGCATCACGTCCATAAGAAAATAGGCCGACTCCTGCCTGCACCTATTACTATTACTCCACTCATCGACCGCTATCCAACATGCATCTAGAGTATTAAGTAAAACAGAGTAATGCTTGGAGAACGATGACATGATGTAGACAAAGTAAAGTCAAACAATATGAATGAACCCCATTGTTTTACCCTCAGTAGCAACAACACAAAGACGCATCTTGTCCCCTACTTTGTCACTGGGATATAGAAACTCGCCAGGTTGAACCTACCACAACGCACCACTCCCACCGATGAAATATCAATCTACTTGGCCAAAGCATATCAATAGATCGGAGAGCATTACGAAGCTATAATGATCATGCACTTAAGAGATAATATAATTCAGAGGCATCTCAAATACTTTTCATGAATAACCTGAACATAAACCCACAATTCATCGGATCCCAACAAACACACCGCACAATAGGATTACATCGGATAGATCAAAGCGAAGATGCGATGACCATTGTATTGACGATCATAAGAGAGAGAGATTGCCATCTAGGTACTAGCTATGGACCCGTAGGTCTGTGGTGAACTACTCACACATCATCATGAGGGCAGCAAGGTTGATGAAGAGGCCCTCCGTGATCGACCCCCCCCTCCGGCAGGGTGTGGGAACGGAGCCCCAAATGGCCTCGTGACGGAACAGAGACTTGTGGCGGCGGAAAAAGGGTTTCGGGACTGCCTCCAGGGTTTTTAGGATATTAGAGAATTTATAAGCCGAAGAGGGACGTCGGGAGGCGCTCGAGGGGGCCACCACATATCAGGGCGTGACCCCCCCAGGGCGCGCCCTGATGTGTGGTGGGGCCCTCGTGCACCTCCTGGCTTGCTTCCGAAGCTTCTAGGTCTTTATATAGTCCAGAAAAAACCATCAAAAAGTTTCGTGGCAATTGGACTTCATTTGGTATAGTAAACCTGCAAAGGCAAAAACATGCAAAAAACAGCAACTGACACTGAGCACTGGGTCAATAGGTTATTGCTCAAAAATATTATAAATTGGTAAATAATGACCCAAAAAGTATCCTAGAATGATAATATATTAGCATGGAACAATAAAAAATTATAGATACGTTGGAGACGTATCAAGCATCCCCAAGCTTAATTCCTGCTCGTCCTCGAGTAGGTAAATGATAAAAATAGAATTTTTGATCCGACATGCTATCCACTATGTAATCTTATTCAGGTATGCTCATTGAGAAAAGATGAATCAACAAATATTAACATAGCAATATTCAAAGTGTAAGAAACAAAATTGTTAATTCCTAAAAGTATACGATTCTTAAGAAACGTTTACCCCCCCCCCCCCCATTCATCTTATTGTATTAGCAAGGCATGGCTCCATCTTCACCATATTAATACAAATGTTAAGCACCATGGTGTCCAAGTCAGACAATTGGTTTGTACTTTTTCAATATGCATCAACTTTTTATTCTTCACGCAATACATGAGCGTGAGCCATTGGACATAGCATTTGAGTGGAATAGAGTATGGTGGTAGATATCAAAGGCGTAGGAAGTGGAGAAGATAGTCTCACATCAACTAGGCGTACCAACGGGCTATGGAGATAACCATCGATAGATGTCAATGCAAGGAGTAGGGATTGCCATGCAAATGATGCACTAGAGCTATCAGTGTATGAAAGCTCAAATGAAGCTAAGTGGGGTGTGCATCCAACTTGCTTGCTCATGAAGACCTCGGGCATTTAAGGAAGCTCGTCATAGGAATATACAAGACAAGTTTGTAATAATGAATAGGTAATTCCCACTAGCATATGAAAGTGATATATCATGAGACTCTCTACATGAAGAGCATGGTGCCACTTTGAGGCACAAGTGTGGTAAAAGATAGTAGCAAAGTCCCTTCTCTCATTTTCTCTCGTTTTTTCGAATGGATGGTGGGCTCATTTGGCCTCCCCCATCTTTATTTTCGTCCGAAGTCTCATCTCGACTTATGGGAGAATCATCGTCTCCATCATTCTTTCCTCACTGGGGCAATGCTCTAATAATGATGAGCATCACACTTTTATTTACTTACAGCTCAAAATGGAGAACTGATATGAAGATATGACTCTGTATGAATGCCTCTGGCAGTGTACCAGGATGTGCAATGATCTAGCGTGACATGTATCAAAAACATTATGAAGGTGGCTTTGCCACAAATACTATGTCAGCTCTATATGATCATGCAAAGCAATATGACGATGAACAAACTAGTCATGTGAAGTGACGATGGAATTTGCATGGCAATATATCTCGGAATGGCTATGGAAATGACATGATAGGTAGGTATGGTGGCTGTTTTGAGGAAGATATAATAAGGCTTATGTGCAACAGAGCGTATCATGTCACGGGTTTGGATGTACCGACGAAAGTTGCACCGATCCTCAAGGTGAGAACGGGCTATGCACGGTACCGAAGAGGCTAGCAAATTATGAAAAGGTGAGGTTGCGTATGTCCATGGTTTCACATTAGTCATAAAGAAATCATATACTTATTGCAAAGTTTTATTAGTTTATCATAGATCAAAGTACTAATCGCATGCCACGAGGGAAGAGGTTGGTAGGAGTTAATCATCGCGCGCTTCCGACCCGAAACAACACTAGGATTTCAACGAGGAATAGAAATGCTCACACATCATCACCATGCCTCTTTAATTTTTAGATGAACCAAAAGGTCAACCCCTCTTAATATCGACACTTCAATGGTTTAAAAATTATGAACTCACACCTATCTCATATTACTACATCAATATCATCGACCCACAATTTCTTTATATGTGCTACATGATGGTTTTGATTATCACTCATTGAATACCTAATATTCTTGGACTAGTCTATATGACCCATGCAAATTACCATCTCTATTTATTAACTCTCAAACAAATATAAGTGAAGAATGAGAGTGAAATCATTTCTTTAAAATCTACATGCCCCCGTGCTCAAAAAGATATAAGTGAAGTACTAGAGCAACTGCTAAGCTCAAAAGTTATAAGTGAAGCACATTGAGTATTCTAACAAATTATGATGAAGGCTTGTCTCTCTTAAATAGGTGTGCCCAGAAAACAATGATTGTGGCAAACTGAAAGTAAAAGCAAACAAAAGCAAACGACGCTCCAAGCAAAACTCATATCATGTGACGAATAAAAATATAGCTTCAAGTGACATACCGATGGATTGGAGACGAAAGAGGGGATGCCTACCGGGGCATTCCCAAGCTTAGATGCTTGAGTCTCCTTTAAAATATTACCTTGGGGTGCCTTGGGCATTCCCAAGCTTAGTCTCTTGCTACTCCTTATTCCTTTGTCCATCAAGATAACACCCAAAACTTGAAAACTTCAATCACACAAAACTCAATAAAACCTCGTGAGATCCATTAGTATAAGAAACATATTGCATACTTTAAGTACTGTTGTAAATTGATTCAGATTTCATAAATGCATAACAGGTACTATATTGTAACTTCTCCATGGCTTATACCCCCCGATACAATCCATAGTTTAATAAAAATAAGCAACTATGCAAGCAAAAAACAGAATCTGTCTAAAACAGAACAGTTTGTAGAAATCTGTAGAGAACCTATACTTATGTAACTATAAAAATTCTGAAAAATTAGGACAACCTCGATAATTTGTCTAGAAACACTTTGTAAAAATTTCAGATCATTATCATGCTCTAGCAAAAAACTAAAATTCCTGTACTGGAGTCAAAAGTTTCTATTTTGTTTCAGCATCGATTCTACTCATCTTGTGAGTCATCCCAAAGGCTTTACTTGGCACAAACACTAATTTAAACACAAAAACATAATCATTACAGAGGCAATAATCATGTTATTAAAAATAAACATAAATAAATGATAACTATTGGGTTGTCTCCCAACAAGCTCTTCCTTTATAGTCATCAAGATAAGCTTAGGATAATAATGATGCTCACATAAAAGACAAGAGTTAAAGCACAAAGAGAGCATCATAAAGCATGTGTCGAACACATTTAAGTCTAACATACTTCCTATGCATAGGCATTTATAAGCAAACAAATTATTAAGACAAGAAGTGTCTCACATATGCAAGTAGGAAGAGTAAAGCATTAACAATTTCAACACAAAGAGAGGTAATTGAGTAACATGCAAATTCTTATAACCATGTTTGCCTCTCTCATCATGTGTAGGATCATAACCAAGCTCAACAATATAACTATCATAATATTGATCATTCTCCAAAGTAGTGGGATCATTATTACCTAAATTTGACACTCTTCCAACCCCGTTTTTAGTAGTGTTGAGGATATCATACTCAATAGTAGATTCATCATGAAGGCTAGAATTATCAAGATCACAAGGAACATCATGATTATCACCCCAATCATGATAATTAGCACAATTGATATTCACAGAATTTGTACTAGCAACATGGCAATCATGCTTTTCATTCAAGGAACTATCATGAATCACTTTATAAATTTCTTTTAACACTTCATCACAATTTTTAGATTAATGATTTTCAAGCAAGACCTCATAAGGAAATTCTAGTGCACTCAACAGACCAGCAATTGGTTCAACATAATCAGGTCTTTTGAAAAGATTAGCAAGTGGATGAGGATCCATTTATCTTTATATTTTTGCTTTAAACTTTCTGTCTGTTTTTTATAAAGATAAAGATAACATAGCTAGGCAAGCGAGCAAGGTAACAAGCAAAGACAAATATTTTTGTATTTTTGATTTTTATGTGACAAGCTAAATATAACAACAAATAAAAATAAGAACAAGTGAATGAAAATTTGTGTGAAGTTACTAGGTAGTTGATGATGATATTCCCCGGCAACGATGCCAGAAATCCTTCCTGATACTTGTGATCTGCGTTAGGCTTTCCGTGAAGAGGAACGGGTAATTGCAGCACAAAGCGGATAAGTATTTCCCTCAGTTATGAAACCAAGGTTTATCAAACCAATAGGAATATCAATCCTCAACTGTCTTCAGCGGCTACACACAAATGAACAAACAACTTGCACCCAACGCGGGCAAGAGGGTTGTCAATCCCCTTGATCTCGTT
Organism: Elymus sibiricus; assembly: GCA_039707655.1. NCBI lineage: Eukaryota > Viridiplantae > Streptophyta > Magnoliopsida > Poales > Poaceae > Elymus > Elymus sibiricus. The sequence continues at coordinate 417,192,148 of CM077675.1, forward strand.
ATTTGCAAGCAAATGAGTTGTGTAGATAATTGTTGTTAAATATAAATTGCAAAATAAATAAAAAGTAAATAAAGGCAGCAAGGTAAATATAGCGTTTCTGAATATATAAGTGAATAGACCCGGGGGCCATAGTGTTCCCTAGCGACATCTCTCATGTAGGCAGCATACGGTGGGTAAACAAATTACTGTTGGGCAATTGATAGAAAAGCGGATAGTTATGCGATGTTCACGGCAATGATCATGTATATATAGGCATCACTTCCATAAGCAGATAGGCCGACTCCTGCCTGCACCTATTACTATTACTCCACTCATCGACCGCTATCCAACATGCATCTAGAGTATTAAGTAAAACAGAGTAATCCTTGGAGAACGATGACATGATGTAGACAAAGTAAACTCAAACAATATGAATTAACCCCATCGTTTTATCCTTAGTAGCAACAACACAAAGACGCATCTTGTCCCCTACTTTGTCACTAGGATATAGAAACTCGCCAGGTTGAACCTACCACAACGCACCACTCCCACCGATGAAATATCAATCTACTTGGCCAAAGCATATCAATAGATCGGAGAGCATTACGAAGCTAAAATGATCATGCACATAAGAGATAATATAATTCAGAGGCATCTCAAATACTTTTCATGAATAATCTGAGCATAAACCCACAATTCATTGGATCCCAACAAACACACCGCACAATAGGATTACATCGGATAGATCAAACTGAAGATGCGATGACCATTGTATTGAAGATCATAAGAGAGAGAGAGAGATTGCCATCTAGGTACTAGCTATGGACCCGTAGGTCTGTGGTGAACTACTCACACATCATCATGAGGGCAGCAAGGTTGATGAAGAGGCCCTCCGTGATCGATCCCCCCTTCGGCAAGGTGCCGGAACGGAGCTCCACATGGCCTCGCGACGGAACAGAGACTTGCGGCGGCGGAAAAAGGGTTTCGGGACTGCCTCCAGGGTTTTCAGAATATTAGAGAATTTATAGGCCGAAGAGGGACGTCGGGAGGTGCCCGAGTGGGCCACCACATATCAGGGCGCGCCCCCAGGGCGCGCCCTGATGTGTGGTGGGGCCCTCGTGTGCCTCCTGGCTTCCTTCCGAAGCTTCTAGGTCTTCATATAGTCCATAAAAAATCATCAAAAAGTTTCGTGGCAATTGGACTTCGTTTGGTACAGTAAACCTGCAAAGGCAAAAACACGCAGAAAACAGTAACTGGCACTGGACACTGGGTCAATAGGTTAGTGCTCAAAAATATTATAAATTGGTAAATAATGACCCAAAAAGTATCCTAGAATGATAATATATCAGCATGGAACGATCAAAAATTATAGATACGTTGGAGACGTATCACTATGCATAGGCATTTTATAAGCGAACAAATTATCAAGACAAGAAGTGTCTAACATATGCAAGTTGGAAGAGTGAAGCATTAACAATTTCAACACAAAGAGAGGTAATTGAGTAACATGCAAATTCTTATAACCATGTTTGCCTCTCTCATTATGTGTAGGCTCATAATCAAACTCAACAATATAACTATCATAATATTGATCATTCTCCAAAGTAGTGGGATCATTATTAGCTAAAGTTGACACTCTTCCACCCCCCCTTTTAGTAGTGTTGCGGATATCATACTCAATAATAGATTCATCATGAAGGCTAGAATTATCAAGATCACCAGGAACATCATGATTATCACCCCAATCATGATCATTAGCACAATTGATATTCATAGAATTTATACTAGCAACATGGCAATCATGCTTTTCATTTAAGGAACTATCATGAATCACTTTATAAATTTCTTTCAGCACTTCATCACAATTTTTAGATTCATGATTTTCAAGCAAGACCTCATAAGGAAATTCTAGTGCACCCAACTCACGAGCAATTGGTTCAACATAATCAGGTCTTTTGAAAAGATTAGCAAGTGGATGAGGATCCATTTATCTTTATATTTTTGCTTTAAACTTTCTGTTTGTTTTTCATAAAGATAAAGATAACATAGCTAGGCAAGCGAGCAAGGTAACAAGGAAAGATAAATATTTTTGATTTTTTGATTTTTATGTGACATGCTAAATATAACAGCAAATAAAAATAAGAACAAGTGAATGAAAAATTGTGTTAAGTTACTTCGTAGTTGATGATGATATTCCCAGGCAACGAAGCGAGAAATCCTTCCTGATACTTGTGATCTGCGTTGGTTTTTCCGTGAAGAGGAACGGGTAATTGCAGCACAAAGCGTATAAGTATTTCCCTCAGTTATGAAACCAAGGTTTATCGAACCAATAGGAATATCAATCCTCAACCGTCTTGAGGGCTGCACACAAATGAACAAACGACTTGCACCCAACGCGGGCAAGAGGGTTGTCAATCCCCTTGATCTCGTTATTTGCAAGCAAATGAGTTGTGTAGCTAATTGTTCATAAAAGCAAAATAATTAAAAATCAAATAAAGGCAGCGAGGTAATAATAGCGTTTGCAAATATATAAGTGAATAGACCCGGGGGCCACAGGGTTCTCTAGTCGTATCTCTCATGTAGGCAGCATACAATGGGTAAACAAATTAGTGTTGGGCAATTGATAGAAAAGTGGATAGTTATGCAATGTTCACGGCAATGATCATGTATATATAGGCATCACGTCCATAAGCAGATAGGCCGACTCCTGCCTGCACCTATTACTATTACTTCACTCATCGACCGCTATCCAGCAAGCATCTAGAGTATTAAGTAAAACAGAGTAATGCTTGGAGAACGATGACATGATGTAGACAAAGTAAAGTCAAACAATATGAATGAACCCCATCGTTTTACTCTCAGTAGCAACAACACAAAGACGCATCTTGTCCCCTACTTTGTCACTGGGATATAGAAACTCGCCAGGTTGAACCTACCACAACGCACCACCCCCACTGATGAAATATCAATCTACTTGGCCAAAGCATATCAATAGATCGGAGAGCATTACGAAGCTATAATGATCATGCACTTAAGAGATAATATAATTCAGAGGCATCAAGGTTGATGAAGAGGCCCTCCGTGATGAATCCCCCCTCCGGCAGGTGATACGTCTCCAACGTATCTATAATTTTTGCTTGTTCCATGCTGTTATATTATCATTCTTGGATGTTTTACAATCATTTTATAACAGCTTTATATCATTTTTTGGGACTAACCTATTGACATAGTGCAAAGTGCCAGTTGCTGTTTTTGCTTGTTTTTTACTTCGCAGAAAATCAATACCAAACGGAGTCCAATCACGATGAAACTTTTTGGAGATTTTTTCTGGACCAGAAGACACCCAGTGGGCCAAACAACTGCCGGAGAGGTGGGCTGTGGAGAGCACAACCCACCAGGGCGCGCCAGGGGGGGCCCAGCGCGCCCTGATGGGTTGCGCCCTCCTCGTCCCCCTTCCGCACCGCCTCTGATGCCTATAAATTCTCAAATATTCGGAAAACCCTAGAGGAGTCGACGAAACACAATTCCAGCCGCCGCAAGTTCTAGAACCGCGAGATCCAATCTAAACACCATCACGGAGGGGTTCATCTTCCTCATAGGTGCATCTCCGATGATGCGTGAGTAGTCCACCACAGACCTACGGGTTCGTAAGCAGTAGCTAGATGGCTTCTTCTCTCTCTCTTATGATTCTCAATACAATGGTCTCTTGGAGATCTATTTGATGTAAAATTTTGCGGTGTGTTTGTTGGGATCCGATGAATTTTGAGTTCATGATCAGTTTCTATCCATGAATATTATTTAAGTCTTCTTTGATCTCTTATATGCATGATTGCTTATAGCATCGTATTTCTTCTTTGAATCTTTGGTTTAGTTAGGCCGACTAGATCGATTTTTCCTGCCATGGGAAGAGGTGCTTTGTGATGGGTTCGATCTTGCGGTGTTCTTTCCCAGTGACAGAAGGGGCAGCAAGACACGCATGTATCGTTGCTATTAAGGATAACAAGATGGGGTCTATTCCTACATGAATAGATCTTGTCTACATCATGTCATCGTTCTTATTGCATTACTCCGTTTTTCCATGAATTTAATACACTAGATGCATGCTGGATAGCGGTCGATGTGTGGAGTAATAGAGGTAGATGCAGGCAGGAGTCGGTCTATCTATCTTGGACGTGATGCCTATATAATGATCATCGCCTTGGATATCGTCATGACTATTCAATTTTCTATCAATTGCCCAACAGTAATTTGTTCACCCACCGTGCGCTATACTCATGAGAGAAGCCACTAGTGAACCCTACGAGCCCCGGGTCTACTTTTCCATCATATTGCTTTTCGATCTACGTTTTCGCAATCTTTGTTTTCAGATCTACAAAACCAAAAACCCCAAAATATATTGCTGCATATTTGCTCTTTTTATTTGTGTTCTTGAGAGATCTATCTCTCCTATCTATGACTACCTAATCTATCTCATTACCGTAGAGAGATTGACAACCTCTCTTTCGGGTCGGGTTGCAAGTATTTGTTGTTTGTGCGCAGGTGCTGCTTATTGGGTGGTGGTGATCCTCCTACTGGTTCAATAACCTTGGTTTCATAACTGAGGTAAATACTTACCGTCGCTGTGCTGCATCATCCCTTCCTCTTTGGGGAAATACCGACACGGTCTCAAGACACGTCAAAGGAATTTCTGGCGCCGTTGCCGGGGAGGAAGCAGTCTCTTCTACGTGCCTATCTCAGGCGCCGAGGGGACTCGACCATCATCTACCAGGTTCCTAATCACAAATCTCATCTCCTTGCAATTACATTATTTGCCATTTGCCTCTCGTTTTCCTCTCCCCCACTTCACCAATTTGCTGTTTTATTCGCCCTCTTTTTCATTTGCCTGTTTGCTTGTTTGCTATCTTTGCTTGTGTTACCATGTGCCTTCTATTTGCAAGCATCTTCGCTTGCTAAAAATCTATTGATATGGATCCTCATCCACTTGCTAATCTTTTCAAAAGACCAAATTATGATGAACCAATTGCTAGTGAGTTGAGTGCACTTGATTATCTCCATGAAGTTTTGTTTGAAAATCATGAATCTGAAAATTTTGATGAAGTGTTGAAAGAAGAAATTTATAAGGTGATTCATGATAGCTCCTTGATTGAAAAGCATGCTTGCAATGCTGCTAGAATGAATTCTCTAAATATCCATGATGCTAATGATATGCAAAGCCACAAGCTTGGGGATACTATGTTTGATGAAGATGATATTTTTAGTCCCACAAGTTTTGATGAGCAAATTTATTATGATGATTGCATGCCTTCTATTCATGATGATGGTGATGACACGTATGCTATAATGAGTAATGATAACCATGAAACTTATCATCATGGTTTTAATTTGCAATGTGGTTATGTCAATCAAGTGTCTCATGATAGTTATATTGTTGAATTTCTTCATGATGCTCCTGAAAGTTATTATGAGGGAGGAACATATGCTTGTAGGAATTGCAATAATATCAAGTTTCCTCTCTATGTGTTCAAAGTTTTGAAGTTATGCTTGTTTTGCCTTCCTATGCTAGTTGATTCTTGTTCCCATAAATTGTTTGCTCACAAAATCCCTATGCATAGGAAGTGGGTTAGACTTAAATGTGCTTGTCATGAGATTCATGATGCTCTCTTGCATATTTCAATTACTACCTTTTTTGTGAGCATCATTGAAATCATCATGCCTAGCTAGGGGCGTAAAACGATAGCGCTTGTTGGGAGGCAACCCAATGAATAAACAAATTTTGCTTTTTCCTTTCTGTTTTTGAGTGTTGACACAATTATGCCTCTATTATGATTGTGTTTTTATGATTTATTTAGTGTTTGTGCCAAGTAAAGCCTTTAGAATGATTAGTAGGATGAGTAGAAGCGATGCTGAATCTGAAACAAAAACTTTGCATCCAGTATTTGAATTTTCATTTTTTGCTGGAACAAGATTTTGAGATGAAATTTTAACACAGTGTTTCTACACAAATTCCTTACGTTGTCCTAATTTTTCAGAATTTTTAGAGTTACAGAAGTATGGTTAGAGTACAGATTACTACAGACTGTTCTGTTTAAGACATATTCTGTTTTCGTTGCATTGTGTGCTTGTTTTGATGAATCTATGGGTTATATTGAATGGTATAAGCCATGGTAAAGTTAAAATACAGTAGGTATAATGCAATAACAAAATATGAATGGGTTTGCAACAGTACCTAAAGTAGTGATTTGCTTTCTTATACTAACGGATCTCATGAAGATTTTGTTGAGTTTTGTGTGATTGAAGTTTTCAAGTTTTGGGTGAGATCACGATGGATGAAGGAATAAGGAGTAGCAAAAGCCTAAGCTTGGGGTGATATATCCAAAGAGAAACAAGCAACTAAGCTTGGGGATGCCCCCGAGTGGCATCTCCTCTTTCTTCTAACGACCATCGGTATTTTACTTGGAGCTATATTTTTATTCGTCACATATCATGTGTTTTGCTTGGAGCGCCTTGTATCTTTGCTTGCTTTGTTTGTTATTTTTACTTTGTATCCTTGCTGGACACACCTATTTGAGAAAGCCAAAACCATGCTATGATTTGTTAGAATTGCTCTATGTGCTTCACTTAAACTTTTTGAGCTATAGAATTGCTCTAGTGCTTCACTTATATCTTTTTGAGCACGGTGTGCTTGGAAACTTTTGTAGAAATACTCTCATGCTTCACTTAGATTAATTTGAGAGTTAGTAAATTTTGAAGAAATCCTCTCATGCTTCACTTATACCTTTTTGAGAGATGAAATCTTTATGCTCATGTGCTTCACTTAAATTTGTTTGAGCTTGCCAAAAAGCAATGACAATATATGAAACTAGTCCCAAAGTGATAGATATCCAAGGAGGATATAATAAAAAAAATCATGAAAATCATTGGACAAATTAAACTTGATTCCTTGTAATAGTTTTGAAACATGATAATAGTAATATGTGAGTCATGTTGATGAGTAATTATGCTTAGTAGGAATATTGGTGTTAAGGTTTGTGATTCCCTATGCATGCACGAAAGTCAATAGTTATGCAATGAAGTTACATCCTACTTGTGGTGCATTATTCGGTGTTAGTTATGTTCAATGCTCACTTATGTGATTTTTCATTTTTTTTGGCTTGGTTGCTTCCCAATCTATTTGCTAGCCTTCATTTGTACTAAGTAGAAATACTACTTGTGCATTCAAAATACCTAAACCAAGTTTTGCCTTATGAGTCCACCATACCTACCTATATGCGGTATTTCCATGCCGTTCCAAGCAAATTTGTATGTGCCATCTCTAAATTTTCAAAATAAATTTTCTCTTTTGTGTGCCCGTACCGCTCATGAAACGGTGGGGGGTGTCCAATATTTTTCCATGCTAGATGTGTTATTCTCAAGATGAGTGTTTATTCACTTGTCATTGCACGAGAGTGCGGCGGTAATAGGGATGCCCATTCCCGAAATGAAAAAGAAAAAATATATTTATTTTATGTTGTCAAATAATAAATTCCTTGGAAAGTGTTGGTATGGAAGGCAACCGTGGATACGGCCCGCCATGGAAAGTGAAAGTTTGGTGGAAAAAGGAATAAACTTTATTTTCTGTTTGGGAACCGCCTATGATCTAGCATGGAAAGTATTGTGAACTACTTTGTCGTTTTCGTTGACAGGAAAAGCATGCCACTCAAAATATTTCTCTCTCTCAATTTAAACCTTGAGCGCTGGCACCTCCACAAATCCCTACTTCCCTCTGCGAAGGGCCTATCTATTTACTTTATGCAATTTTTATTTTTGCTTTGAGTCTCCATCTTCTCTTATAAGCACCAACTAGGGGGCACTATGATCGTACTTGAGCATTGGGCATAGCTAATATTTGAGTGTGTTTCATGAATGGATCAATGATTGAGCATGATGGGCTAGGGATAACTTTCTTTAGGGTTGATATTTTGAAAGACATGGTTGCTTGTTGACATGCTTGAGTATTGAAGTCATTATGTTAAAACTAGACTATTGCTTTGAATCATTGTAAGTCCAAATGTCCACGCTATACAAAAAAAAGAATGTGATGAACATGTTAGGCAGCATTCCACATCAAAAATTCTGTTTTTATCATTTACCTACTCGAGGACGAGTAGGAATTAAGCTTGGGGATGCTGATACGTCTCCAACGTATCTATAATGTTTGCTTGTTCCATGCTGTTATATTATCATTCTTGGATGTTTCACAATCATTTTATAACAAATTTATATCATTTTTTGGGACTAACCTATTGACATAGTGCCAAAGTGCCAGTTGTTGTTTTTGCTTGTTTTTTACTTCGCAGAAAATCAATACCAAATGGAGTCCAATCACGACGAAACTTTTTGGAGATTTTTTCTGGACCAGAAGACACCCAGTGGGCCAAACAACTGTCGGAGAGGTGGGCTGTGGAGAGCACAACCCACCAGGGCACGCCAGGGGGGGCCCGGCGCGCCCTGATGGGTTGTGCCCTCTTCGGTCCCCTTCCGCACCGCCTCTGATGCCTATAAATTCTCAAATATTCGGAAAACCCTAGAGGAGTCGACGAAACACAATTCCAGCCGCCGCAAGTTCCAGAACCGCGAGATCCAATCTAAACACCATCACGGAGGGGTTCATCTTCCTCATAGGTGCCTCTTCGATGATGCGTGAGTAGTCCACCATAGACCTATGGGTCCGTAGGCAGTAGCTAGATGGCTTCTTCTCTCTCTTATGATTCTCAATACAATGGTCTATTGGAGATCTATTTGATGTAAACTTTTGCGGTGTGTTTGTTGGGATCAGATGAATTTTGAGTTCATGATCAGTTTCTATCCATGAATATTATTTGAGTCTTCTTTGATCTCTTATATGCATGATTGTTTATAGCATCGTATTTCTTCTTCGAATCTTTGGTTTAGTTAGGCCGACTAGATCAATTTTTCTTGCCATGGGAAGAGGTGCTTTGTGATGGGTTCGATCTTGCGGTGTTCTTTCCCAGTGACAGAAGGGGCAGCAAGACACGCATGCATCGTTGCTATTACGGGTAACAAGATGGGGTCTATTCCTACATGAATAGATCTTGTCTACATCATGTCATCGTTCTTATTGCATTACTCCGTTTTTCCATGAACTTAATACAGTAGATGCATGCTGGATAGCGGTCGATGTGTGGAGTAATAGAGGTAGATGCAGGCAGGAGTCGGTCTATCTATCTTGGACGTGATGCCTATATAATGATCATCGCCTTGGATATCGTCATGACTATTCGATTTTCTATCAATTGCCCAACAGTAATTTGTTCACCCACCGTGCGCTATACTCTTGAGAGAAGCCACTAGTGAACCCTACGGCCCCCGGGTCTACTTTTCCATCATATTGCTTTCCAATCTACGTTTTTGCAATCTTTGTTTTCAGATCTACAAAACCAAAAACCCAAAAATATATTGCTGCATATTTGCTCTTTTTATTGGTGTTCTTGAGAGATCTATCTCTCCTATCTATGACTACCTAATCTATCTCATTACCGTAGAGAGATTGACAACCTCTCTTTCGGGTCGAGTTGCAAGTATTTGTTGTTTGTGTGCAGGTGCTGCTTATTGGGTGGTGGTGATCCTCCTACTGGTTCGATAACCTTGGTTTCATAACTGAGGGAAATACATACAGTCGCTGTGCTGCATCATCCCTTCCTCTTTGGGGAAATACCGATGCAGTCTCAAGCCACGTCAGCAGGGTGCCAGAACGGAGCTCCAGATGGCCTTGCAAAGGAATAGAGACTTGCGGCGGCGAAAAAAGGGTTTCGGGACTGCCTCCAGGGTTTTTAGGATATTAGAAAATTTATAAGCCGAAGAGGGATGTCGGGAGGCGCACGAGGGGGCCACCACATATCAGGGCGTGGCCTCCCAGGGCGCGCCCTGGTGTGTGGTGGGGCCCTCGTGGACCGCCTGGCTTCCTTCCGAAGCTTCTAGGTCTTCATATAGTCCAGAAAAAAACATCAATAAGTTTTGTGGCAATTGGACTTCGTTTGGTACAGTAAACCTGCAAAGGCAAAAACATGCAAAAAGCAGCAACTAGCACTGGGCACTGGGTCAATAGGTTAGTGCTCAAAAATAGTACAAATTGGTAAATAATGACCCAAAAAGTATCCTAGAATGATAATATATCAGCATGGAACAATCAAAAATTATAGATACATTGGAGACGTATCAGTAATCTAGACAAGCTCATCAAAGGTGATCATATACTTGGCGTTAAAGATGTTATCTTTGACAAAGACAAACTTTGTAGTGCTTGCCAAGCTGGAAAGCAAGTAGGTGGAAGTCATCCCGTAAAAAATATCATGACTACTAGGAGACCACTCGAGTTGCTTCATATGGATTGTCGTGGGAACGAGCCTGACAGTAGAAGGTAGGGGTACGAAAGAAGAGGGCAGAGTCCTAGCTACGGCGAGGATGTACACACAGATGTACGAGTTCAGGCCCCTCTCGTGGAGGTAACAACCCTACGTCTCGGTGCTCAGGAGCTTCTTGTCGTCTGGAATATCAGTGTTACAGGGGGTGCGAACCCTTGTGCCAGAGGGGAGGGGTGGCTTATATAGAGTGCGCTGCCCCTCATCAATACCCAGCAACCAAGGGTTCGATTACGGTAATAAAGACGTACGTTACAGGTAACGTATGTAATAAATGCTACTAATGGTTCAGCCGAATGCCTGCCCATTGGCCTCCCTGGAGTGGCTTCTGATCTTCTGCGGTCGACTAAATTATGGTTCGTCCGAGTGAAAGGTAGCCGTCGAGTGGAGTAAAGAGACTCCGAGTGGATGCTGTCGAGTGACTCATACGCCTTGGTAATTTTAGTCGGAGACTTCCTTGTAGTCCTTAAGTTTTCTAGGGTAGTGCCCTTGGGTAGGGTATGTAGGTCAGGCCTATGACCCTACCCCAGGTACATATCCCCATCATTAGCCCCCGAATGGATCGGGGTTCGAGTGAAAAATGGGGGCGATGCAGGTTCTGATAAGACATAAAAATTTCGAGCGCATTTTAGGGCTTCACAGAAGTCTGCGTCGATTGGAATCTTTGTCATTCACCCTGATCGATTCTGTCTTGAAACACGTCCGAGTGAACTTGAGCACAGAATCAGGCCCGAGTGGTCAGCAGGGTCTTCTGATGCGACGGGTCGCTCCGTCAGGCCCGGATTTCACGGGGTTCGAAAATTTGGGAAGCGCGCGCTGCGCGGAGATGACGCCACGACTGGGGCAAGTGGGAGCATAACGCCTCGATTTCCGCGCCACCCATTATACCACGTACAGCGCGTCTTCTGCAGCGGAGATACACAGAGATCTGGCGGCCCCGCAGGTCAGCGACCCACTCGGGTTGATATAAGATCGGACCGGGCCGCGGACAGCATAGTGCTTCTCCCCCAAATCCGCTCTTTTCTTCCGCCTCCCCTGCTCCACGCGCGCCGCTCAACCCCGCCTCGACGACCGCCGCCACAATGACGAAGAGCAAGACGGAGAAGCTCGAGCGCGCCAAGAAGGGAGGGGCCAAGGCGAAGAAGCCGTCGGGTGCCAGATTCACGGCGCCGCCGGGGTGGATCCAGGGAGATTTCCTCCCGTCGACGGTCACGGTGGGGGACGTCGAGAACCTCGTCGCCGACGGCCTCATAGCTGAAGGTTCGTGGAGGCTGTCGGAGGGGGAGATCGAGCCGGAGCCGCGCGAAGGGGAGCGAGTCCTCCTCCTCACCCACGTCGAGCGAGGTTTTTCTTTGCCCCCTCATCCATTCGTCCGCGGGTTCTTGAACTTTTTCGGAGCGCAACTCCACCACTTTCCTCCGAATACCATTTCATACCTTGCCACTTTCATCACCTTGTGCGAGTGTTTCTTGGGTTGCTCTCCTCATTGGGGTTTGTTCAAACACATATTCACTGTCTGGTCCCATTGCGTCAAAAAGGCCAACCCCAGCGATAGTAAGACCCATGTCATCCAGCTATGCGGTGGTTTGGAGATCCAGAAGAGGGGCAGGAGTGCATATCCGTCGATGACTTTTCCTGAATCTGTTCGGGGCTGGCAGTCGACATGGTTTTACTGCAAAGATGTAGCATCGCCCAATATGTCGACTGGCCTTCCCCCCTTCACATTGGATCGACCAACCACTCCCAGAACACTGAACGTGACAAAGGGAGAGCAAGTCCAAGTAGGGATTTTAGTGAACGCAGTAGTTGATCTGATCCGCGGCGGAGTGACTGGTATGGATCTCCTTGAGGCGTTTCTCAGTCGACGAATCCAGCCTCTTCAAGCCAGAGATCACACTATGTGGCACTATTCGGGACCCGAAGATACCACTCGGACACATCCAGAGGAAGTCTCCGACAAGACTGTTGCTCAGTGGCTCAGAAGCATCACTGGAGCCTGTGATAACCCTCTGGGAGCCAAGCGAATCTTGCCCTTCTCTGCTTTGAACCCGCCGACGAATCTGGTGAGCTACATCTCTGTCGAGTGCTTTCATATTTCGTCGAGTGATTGAATCTTCGGTCGACTGACTTTACAGTTTGTGTCTTGCAGGAGTTTACGAATATGTATTCGCCTGTGCCGAATGGAGAGCAGCCCGACGACGAAGAAGGGAGCGCAGACGGCAGCGCTGACGTTGATTACGCCGATGATAGCGAAGACAACGATGACGACCTAGAGGAAGGCGAGGTAGAGGCCCAGGCTCCTCCGCGCATCGAACGTCGTACCAAGCAGCGTGAAGACCCGGAGGCCGCTCCAAGCAAAACTTTGGTGTCAAGCACCAGGAACCCAAAGCGCGACCGTGCCGTGACACCTGGGTCGACTGAAAAAGCTACGAAACAGCCCAAGCCGGACGCACCAAAGCCTCAGAAGGCTCTGCCCCGTATGAAGATCGATGTGCCTGTCGCCTCAACGTGAGTGTTTATTTTCTTTATTCTGCTGTTGCGGAACTTCATGTCTTTGCTGACCGAGTGAAATTTATTCTCCAGAGCTGCTACCTCGGTGACGTCGCCTCTGCGGGATGAGGGAGATCACATGGAAGTGGACACTCCTGACGCGGCCACCTCTCAATGAGGTATAATAAATCTTCATTGTAGTCTGATTTTTCGAAGGTAATTCGTCGAATGAATAAGCCAACGTTGTCGATTGACAGTTGACGACATCATCCAATTGGAAGACGATGAGGAGCCACGGCAGGGAGCAGAAGATGAAGTCGTGGCCTTGGACACTCCGCGCGTACGCACTCGGAGAACGTCATCAGGACAGGCGCCACGTAGATCGACTGCTGCGTCCTCTCAAGAGCCTGGTGATTCTTCCCGAGCTAGAACTGATCCTGTGGTTCCCCCGTCGAGTGCTCCACCAGCGACTTCAACTCTCATGGTTTCAGCGCCGATTGGGCAACCTCAAGCACCTCTCGTGACCTCAACTGCAGCAACGACTCAGCTGGCGCATGCATACCCTCTATACCACGTCCCAGAAGACTAGACTGGAGCTGCCAAAGAAGCCATGATCCAGGCTGGGCAAATGATGTTGCGAACAAAGGAGGCGTATGAGGCCAGCAAGTTAGCCTATGATGCCAGCACAGCGCTTCAAGCCAATGTCCGAGTAAGTGCAATTGTAAGTTCATTTCCGATTGAATTCTTGTCCATCTTGACTTTACACCCACTGGGTGTTTTCTTCAGATGCATACTTGTTTGTTTTTTCCTCGAGTAGATCAGGTCTTAGTCGAGTAGGTTCTGGTCCAGTGGGGGCACGCTAAGTGCACCCACTGGGTGTAGTCCCCGAGACCGCTGCCGAACGACGAAGACATCGGTAGGGGTCTTAAATTCGTTTTGGAAGTTGCTTTCCACTCGACAAGATGGACCTGGTCGAGTGATAGTATATCCAGTGGGGGCACGCTGAGTGCACCCACTGGGTGTAGTCCCCGAGACCGCCGTCGAGTGCTTGCATCGGCGGGGGTCTGATAGAGACAATGTTCGCTTGTTTTTTTTATACTCGGGCAGGGCGGACCTGGTCGAGTGGTTTCTGGTCCAGTGGGGGCACGCTGAGTGCACCCACTGGGTGTACTCCCCGAGACTACTGTCGATCGTTTACGATGGGCAGTAGTCTTAAGAACTATCCTGGAGGTTTCATGGACATCATTTCCATCAACCATGAGATGACGCTGTATAGGGGTGTGGGGTGGGGCGGCGGGCCGCCTTCCAGTCGACTGAATTTATATCTTTCCACTCGGGAGTAGAGAAACATCCATGTCGACTGAACCACTTCTTTACTGATTTCAGAAAGCTTGTGAGCTCGGGACCAAGTACGTCGACCTGGAGAAGGAGAAGAACCAGCTTGCACTAGATCTGGAGGTGTCCAAGAACAATCTGGACCGTGCGCGGACTGAGCTGAGGACCCTGGGAGGTAATCCTTGCTGAGCAATTGCACTATCACTTTCATCTTCCATCCTTTGAACCGAGTGTATCCACTCGAACAAACGTACGTGATGACAACCGCCGACTCCAAGCGCGACTCAACAATGCTATTTCTTTAGATACCATGAAGAAGGCGCTTGAAGACAAGGACAAGGAACTCGCTGATGCTCAAAAGGTGGCGAAGAAAAAAACTGAAGCTGCTGAGAAGAAGCTTGCCACAGCCAGCAAACTGGAAGAAGAGAATACCAAACTCAAGCAGGAACGAGCCGATTGGATCAAAAAGCTCGAACTGCAGACCAGGAGAAGGAGCGTTCTGGAGAAATACTTAGGAGACTTCGCGAAGAAGATGTTCAGCATGCTTGAAGGTAACTTTCTTCCGTCGAGTGAACTTCTTTGATTTCTTCAGAACGATAGTGTGATCATCTTTTCATTTTCTCTTTGCGCAGAATTCTGTTAAGATTTTGAAAAGGAAACTAAGGAGATTGAGCCGAATCTGGATCCCACCAAGTCACCTGTCGGGGACGCCGTGGCCATGGACATGTTTCAACTTGAAGCTCGCCTCAGGAGTGTCCAAGGATATGTCACCCGACTGGGGGCTGCGCTGGAGAAGGTCGACAAAGAACTGTGGCCAGAAGACTCCCTCCAGACTGACCTCGAGTTGATGATGACCCGCCTCAATGAGATTCCTGGTCGAGTGCAGGCATGGAAGAAATTTGCCGCTCGCTGCGGTGCTGATGTGGCACTTTCACTCGTCCGGGTTCATTGCAAGGAGGCCAGGGAGGACAAACTGAAGGCTCTCCGAGTGATCAACACAAAGAAACTTCAATTTGAAGACTTCATGGAGACCTTCATCGAAGCAGCCACTCGGATCGCTAATGGGATTGATCTGGACACCTTCGTCGAGCCCGCGAGTCCCACTGGTGCTTAAAAAATACTTTGCTCGCCGTTAAAACTTTATTTGCCTCGGTATGCCGAGTGATGGTGTAACCAATTAAAACTTCGTTCAGGCCTTGGGCCTGAGTACTTCCCTTTGCGCGAACAAATTTTTGCTGCGCTAGAGATTCTGGTCTTACTTGCATTTTGCTTTCCGACCTTTTGCTTGGATGAATTTGTTTTGTTCTCGAATGGAACGGATGTTCTGCACTCGGAAGAATTTCGGACTTAGGCGAAGACTGATTTGCAGCTAAGTCCCCGAGTGTAAGAATTACTTGTCACTCGGTGAAGTTTTTAAACTTAAGCGAAAACTGGTTCGCAGCTAAGCCCCCGAGTGAGAGGACCGCTCGTCACTCGGAGAAGTTTTGAACTTAGACGAAGACTGGTTCGCAGCTAAGTTTCCGAGTGAATGGAATACTATACACTCGGAAGGGTTTTTTAACTTAGGCGAAAGCTGGTTCGCAGCTAAGCCCCCGAGTGAGAGGATCGCTCGTCACTCGGAGAAGTTTTGAACTTAGACGAAGACTGGTTCGCAGCTAAGTTTCCGAGTGAATGGAATACTATCCACTCGGAAGGTTTTTTAACTTAGGCGAAAACTGGTTCGCAGCTAAGCCCCCGAGTGAGAGGATCGCTCGTCACTCGGAGAAGTTTTGAACTTAGACGAAGACTGGTTCGCAGCTAAGTTTCCGAGTGAATGGAATACTATCCACTCGGAAGGGTTTTTAACTTAGGCGAAAACTGGTTCGCAGCTAAGCCCCCGAGTGAGAGGATCGCTCGTCACTCGGAGTAATTTTTTGAATGCAAAATTGTGCGATCGGAATCGACAATAGACTGCGGGAGTCATAACTTTAACAAACGACATTGTCTGGAGTACTCTTATTACATCAAAACAGCCCAGTCGTTAAGTATAAAAACGTCGAAGTAAATCCGCGTTCCAGGCGCGTGGCTCTTCGATATTCTTCTTGAGGTTGAAGAGGTGGTAAGCTCCATTGTTCAGTACTTTGGTGACGACGAAAGGGCCTTCCCATGCTGGGGCCAGCTTGTGAGGTCGCTGCTGATCCACTCGGAGCACCAGATCACCTTCGTGGAACGACCGACTCTTGACGTGCCTCGCATGGAAGCAGCGCAGATCTTGTTGATATACAGTCGACCGAATCAGAGCCATCTCGCGTTCTTCTTCCAGGAGATCCACCCCGTCTTGTCGTGCTTGCTCAGCTTCAGCCTCGGAGTAAAGGTCTACTCGGGGAGAATTGTGAAGGACATCGCTTGGCAAAATGGCTTCGGCTCCATACACCAAGAAGAAAGGAGTGCATCCAGTCGACCGGTTAGGAGTCGTCCTCAAGCCCCACAGAACAGACGGCAATTCAGTGACCCAAGCTCCAGCTGCATGATCTAGATCTCGCATGAATCGAGGCTTCAGCCCTTGAAGGATTAGGCCATTTGCTCGCTCAGCTTGACCGTTGGTCTGGGGGTGCGCAACGGATGCGTAATCTACCCGAGTGCCTTGAGAGGAGCAAAAGTGTCTGAACTCTTCCGAGTCAAAGTTGGAGCCATTGTCTGTAATGATACTGTGGGGGACTCCATACCGGAATGTTATCTCTTTCATGAATTTGATAGCAGTACGGGCGTTCAGCTTCTTTATGGGTTTAGCTTCAATCCACTTAGTGAACTTGTCGACTGCTACAAGCAAGTGAGTAAATCCACTCTGGCCTGTTCGAAGGGGTCCGACCATATCCAAGCCCCATACAGCAAACGGCCAGACGAGTGGAATAGTCTTCAAGGCAGACGTAGGTTTGTGCGACAGGTTCGAATAGAACTGGCACCCTTCACAGTGATCAACAATCTCCTTAGCCATCTCGTTGGCGCGCGGCCAGAAGAAACCAGCTCGGTATGCCTTGGCAACAATCGTCCTAGAGGACGCATGATGACCACAAGTTCCCGAGTGAATCTCCTCCAAAATCAGTCGACCTTCTTCAGGAGAAATACACCGCTGAGTCACGCCAGTTACACTCTCTCTATAGAGTTGTCCATACATAACAGTAAAGGCCTTGGATCTGCGGACTATCTGTCGAGCTTCATCTTCGTCATCTGGGAGTTATCGCCTCAGAATATATGCAATATAAGGTACTGTCCAGTCGGGCGTGATCACTAAAATCTCCATGACCAGATCAATGACTGCTGGGACGTCAACTTCAGTCGGATCAGAGGCACTCTTTGCTTGCGGGGGCTCCTCAGTGAAGGGATCTTCCTGCACCGAAGGAGAATGTAGGTGCTCGAGAAACACATTACTGGGGACAGGCTTCCAAGAGGATCCAATTTTTGCTAGCTCATCAGCTGCCTGATTCTTCACTCAAGGAACATGATGGAGTTCCAAACCTTCAAACTTCTTCTCAAGCTTTCTTACTGCATTACAGTATCCAGTCATAGCAGGGTTCCTGACATCCAACTCTTTCATCACCTGATTGACCACCAAATCAGAGTCGCCGTATACCATCAGGCGCCGGACGCCGAGTGAGATGGCCATACGCAACCCGTACATGAGTGCTTCATATTCAGCTTCATTGTTGGAGGAATCAAAGTGAATTTGTAGGACATAACTGAGTTTGTCGCCTTTCGGGGACACCAAAACTACACCAGCACCAGACCCATTCAGCATCTTCGAGCCGTCAAAGAACATGGTCCAGTGTGCCGAGTGAATTTGGATTGGCTGCTGCTGTTCAATCCACTCGGCCAGGAAATCAGCAAGTGCTTCAGACTTGATCGCCTTTTTTGCTTCAAACTTGATATCAAAGTAGAGGAGCTCAATAGCTCATTTGGCCACTCGACTAGTTGCATCTCGGTTGTTGAGGATCTCAGACAATGGAGCATCACTGACGACTGAAATTGAGTGATCTTGAAAGTAGTGTGCCACTTTCTTTGTTGACAGATATATACCATATACGAGCTTCTGGTAATGTGGGTACCTTTGCTTTGAAGGAGTCAACACTTCAGAAATGTAATAAACAGGACGCTGGACCTTGTAAGCTTTGCCTTCCTCTTCCCGCTCGACAGTGAGAACTGTACTAACGACCTGATTAGTGGCCGCGATGTACAGGAGCAAGGGCTCTTTGCTGTGCGGAGCAGCAAGCACCGGCTAGGTGGAAAGCAGGGCTTTGAGCTCGACAAACGCTGCTTCAGCTTCTGGAGTCCACTCGAACGTATCAGACTTCTTCATCAGTCGGTACAAAGGCAATGCCTTCTCACCGAGACGAGAAATGAATCGACTCAACGCCGCCAGGCAACCTGTGAGCTTCTGGACATCGTGCACACGCTCGGGGCTCTTCATTCGGGTAATAGCACTGATCTTTTCAGGATTGACGTCGATTCCTCGTTCGGAAACGAGAAAACCGAGTAACTTGCCACCAGGAACACCAAAAGTGCACTTAGTCGGATTTAACTTGATGTCATACCTCCTCAGGTTGGCGAATGTTTCAGCCAAGTCAGACAGCAGGTCGGAACCTTTGCGAGACTTGACGACAATATCATCCATGTATGCTTCAACATTCCGAGGGATCTGATCAAGAAAACATTTTTGAATCATGCACATGAAAGTAGCGCCAGCATTTTTCAAACCAAAAGGCATGGTGATATAACAGAAACACCCGAATGGGGTGATGAAGGATGTTTTTATTTCATCTAGACCAAACAGACGGATCTGATGGTAGCCAGAGTATGCATCAAGAAAAGATAAACGCTCGCACCCCGCAGTTGAATCGACAATCTGGTCGATGCGGGGGAGAGGAAAATGATCTTTCGGGCAGACCCGATTGATATGTTTGAAGTCAATACACATGCGGAGTGACTTATCCTTCTTAGGGACCATAACTACGTTCGAGAGCCACTCGGAGTGGTAAATCTCGCGTATGAACTTAGCCGCCAAGAGACGAGCCACCTCCTCGTCGATTGCCTTCCGCTTCTCTACTGCCGACCGACGCAAGTACTCTTTCACAGGCTTGGCCTTCGAATCGACTCTCAGTCGGTGCTCAGCCAGTTCCCTGGGTACACCCGGCATGTCAGCAGGCTTCCATGCGAAGATGTCCCAGTTCTCACGGAGGAACTGGATGAGCTCGGTTTCCTATTTGCTGTCGAGTGTCGTTGAAATGTTGGTCGGGGCAGCCGTTGGATCTGTCGGGTGAATGTTCACTTTCTTCACTTCGCCTGCCGACTGGAAAGCTGACTCAGAAGCGGGCTTCTTAGCACGCAGCAGATCGGCAGGATCGGCACTCTTCTTGTACTCCTCCAACTCGACCACAGCCATCTGATGATCAGCAATTTTGGAGCCCTGCTGAAGGCACTCCTCAGCCCTCTGTCGATTGCCAGTGACTGTGATCACACCCTTGGTCCCGGGAATCTTCAGCTTGAGATATACGTAGCATGGACGGGCCATGAAACGGGCATAAGCCGGACGACCAAGGATGGCGTGGTATGCACTCTGGAAGTCCACCACTTCAAACGTCAATTTTTCTTTGCGAAAATTCTTGTCGGTGCCTAACACCACATCTAATGCTATCTGGCCGAGTGACTTGGCCTTTTTCCCAGGGATAACTCCGTGAAACTGCATGTTGCTTTCGCTGAGTCGGGACATCGGAATGCCCATCCCCTTTAGGGTATCCGCATACAAGATGTTCAAGCCGCTCCCACCATCCATCAGGACTTTGCGCAGTCGAGTGCCACCCACAATCGGGTCCACCACCAGCGCTTGCCGACCGGGAGTAGCAATATGAGCAGGGTGGTCTGACTGGTCGAATGTAATGGCAGTCTGAGACCACTTGAGGTATGCGGGGGTGGCAGGAACAGCCATGTTGACTTCTCTGTTGATAACTTTCAGTCGACTCTTGCTCTCTACATCAGCAAAAATCAACAGAGTGGCATTGACTTCTGGAAACTCTTCTTTGTCTTCATCCTCCTCCTTTTCAGGAGCTTTCTCATTCGACTGACTTTCCTTGAACTGCTGGATCAGTAAACGGCACTGTCGAGTGGTATGCTTAGGCAATATCAAATCACCTTCCTCATCTTTCTTCGTGTGGATTGCACACGGCAAATCTAGGATATCTGTTCCGGACTGATTCTTTGACTTCTTGGGGGTAAAATGAGCTTTGGATTTCCCCTTATTTTTGCCTTGTGCCGCTAGGGCAGCAGCCTCTGCCTGAGCAGGGGCATCAGCTTTGCGCTTCTGCTTCCGACTGGAATTGCCGCCGGCATCATTGTCGACTGCCTTTCCTTTGCCGCTACGGAGGCGGTCTTCTTCTTCGCCATTGGCGTACCGAGTGGCAATCTCCATCATCTTGCTCAGAGAAATGTCACCTGTTCGCCCAAACTTCAGGTAAAGCTCTCTGTACTTCACACCGGCCTTGAAAGCACAAACAGCTTGGTGCTCGGAAACATTCTCCACTGTGTGATGCAAAGTGGACCAACGCTGAATATAATCTCTCAAGGACTCATTGGGCTTCTGAACACAGTGCTGCAAATCGATCAAACCCGCAGGACGCTTGCAAGTGCCCTCGAATGTACTGATGAACACTCGGGCAAGATCCTCCCAGCAATAGATGCTAGAGGGAGCTAAACGATTCAACCACGCCCGGGCTGAACCATCCAACATCAAGGATAAATGCTTCATGGCTACGTTGTCATTTCCTCCACCAATCTGCATAGCCACTCGGTAATCATCTAACCATGTTTCCGGCTTCGACTCACTGGAGAACTTGCTTATTCCAGCCGCCAACCTGAAGTTGGGGGGAATCTCAGCAGAACGAATGGCTCTGCTGAAACACTCGGGGCCAGAGACAATGGCATTGCTTCCACTCGGATAGTCCCTACCATAATCATCCCTGTTTGCCCTGCCCCTGTCGATCTGCCTCTGTGCGAGGACATTCCTGGCGTCGAACCCAGGATTCCGCTCATCACCAAACGAGCGCCTATCATCATAGTGCCGGGGCACGTATGAACCACCCCGCGGAGGAGAAGGCACTCGACGGCGGTCATCACGGTGATAACGAGGAGCAAACTGGTCTCGCCCCTGATCTAGGTGCTGATCCCCATGGTAACCTCCGCCCCTGTGACGCAGAGGTGACCCTGGGCTGTGCGCCGACTGAACTGTTTCTGCTCTGGGCAAATTACTGTGTAACCTGTTCTGTGACTGAGAAACAGCCGCATTCTGCTGTTGTGCTGCCTCAAGCAACGCTCTGATCTGCTGCAAACCTCTGCCAGCCTCTGATCGTGATGGCTGAATTGAATCGGCAATCTTAGCAGCGGCTGCAACATTCAAAACTGGAGTACGGAATACCTCAACGTTGTTGCGAGATCCACTCGGAAACAACTGTCTTTGATGTCGACTGGAAGGTTGTGGACGCTGTCGGGTACGCTCATCGAGTGCCCTCTGCATCTCTTCGAGTCGAAGGCGAGTGGCCTCCAAGGCCTGGGCCTCGGCAGTTGCACCGACGATGGGCGTATGGAGAACATCCTCATCACGGCGCTGCTGCTCATTCGATGGTCCACCAGCTTCGCATCTGCTGCGGCCGAAGCCAGGCGGGCCAGGCGGCGGACTCTGATGTGAACCAGCCATAAGAACCTCCGCCGCAGGATTGCAGCTCTCACACTCGGAGGGAACGTCGGACCGATCCGACGCGGAGTCGAACATGCCGTGAAGTGACTCGGCGGGCTCGATAGCCGCAATCTACGGAGACGAAGTTTGGCGAGCCGCCGCATGCTTCACCCAACGCTGGAGCCGCAAACGACCGGATCGCTTGCGGCGACGAACAGCGGGGAGAGCCGACAAATACGGAGTCGACGGCTGTAGCAGAAGAACACCGCAAGAGCTTGCGCAGAAGTGCGTCGCCCCGCAGATCGGGAGTGCCTCGACATCAAGAGGCGCTTCCTGGAGCCATGCCGAGTCATCGGCGATGAAGGTGAGGGCTCCGAGGCGGATCTCGTGGCCCAGGAACAGATCACCGCCGGAAGACAAGACGAAGGAGAAAAAATGCAACATCGCCGGAAGTCGCTTAGACGCCTGCCCCACGGTGGGCGCCAACTGTCCTGGGAACGAGCCTGACAGTAGAAGGTAGGGGTACGAAAGGAGAGGGCAGAGTCCTAGCTACGGCGAGGATGTACACACAGATGTATGAGTTCAGGCCCCTCTCGTGGAGGTAACAGCCCTATGTCTCGGTGCTCAGGAGCTTTTTGTTGTGTGGAATATCAGTGTTACAGGGGGTGCGAACCCTTGTGCCAGAGGGGAGGGGTGGCTTATATAGAGTGCGCTGCCCCTCATCAATACCCAGCAACCAAGGGTTCGATTACGGTAATAAAGATGTACGTTACAGGTAACGTATGTAATAAATGCTACTAATGGTTCAGCCGAACGCCTGCCCATTGGCCTCCCTGGAGTGGCTTCTGGTCTTCTGCGGTCGACTGAATTATGGTTCGTCCGAGTGAAAGGTAGCCGTCGAGTGGAGGAAAGAGACTCCGATTGGATGCTGTCGAGTGACTCATACGCCTTGGTAATTTTAGTCGGAGACTTCCTTGTAGTCCTTAAGTTTTCTAGGGTAGTGCCCTTGGGTAGGGTATGTAGGTCAGGCCTATGACCCTACCCCAGGTACATATCCCCATCATGGATCTCTTTGGTCCCAATGCTTACAAGAGCCTCGGTGGAAATTCCTTTGGTCTAGTTATAGTTGATGATTTTTCCAGATTTACATGTGTATTCTTTCTTGATGATAAGTCGCAGGTGCAAAAGATCTTCAAGAACTTCGCTCGCAAGGCTCAAAATCAATTTGAAGTGAAGATCAAGAAAGTTCAGAGCGACAACGGATCGGAGTTCAAGAACACAAATGTGGACACCTTTCTTGACGAAGAAGGGATTTCACATGAGTTCTCGGCTATGTACACACCTCAACAAAATGGAGTCGTTGAGAGGAAGAACCGAACTCTTGTAGAGATGGCTAGAACGATGCTCGACGAATACAAGACGCCAAGACACTTTTGGGTAGAAGCCGTGGAAACAACTTGTCATGCTACAAACCGACTCTACCTTCATAAGCTTCTCGGTAAAACGGCATACGAGCTACTCACCGGTAACAAGTCCCAAGTTGGATACTTTCGGGTATTTGGCTCCAAGTGTTACATTCTTGATAAGCATCATCGTTCTAAATTTGCTCCTAAATCCCATGAAGGTTTCCTACTCGTTAAGGATCAAACTCTCACACTTACCGTGTCTACAACAACTTCACACGAAAAGTTGAAGAGACGGTAGATGTGAAGTTTGATGAATCTAATGGTTCGCAAGTCGAACAATTGCCTAATGATGTAGGAGATAAGGAACCTTCGGAAGCCATTCAAGACTTGTCCATCGGCAAAATTCGTCCCATGGAGGTGAAGGAAATAACTTCAGCTACACAAGTGGAAGCTCCAACCTCGCGTCAAGGCGAACCTCAAAATGACATGGAAGCGTCCACAAGCGGTACACGACAAGATGAAGAGGCGGAGGAAGTTCATCATGATGATCTACAACAACCACCTTCACCACCACCTCAAGGAAACGACACCTTCAACAACGATGAAGATGATGAGGAGGAGGAAGATCCACCATCCAACAAGCAAAAGCTACCACGAGTTCGAGCAAGAGTGAACAAAAATCATCCCTTAGAGCAAATCTTCGGTGACATACAAACCGGGAGGATAACTCGCTCTAAAACTTGTTTGGCTAACTTTTGTGAGCATTACTCATTCATCTCTAGTATTGATCCTATGAAGGTGGAAAAAGCACTTGAGGACCCCGATTGGGTGAATGCCATGCACGAGGAGCTACACAACTTCGAGATGAACGAAGTGTGGACACTAGTGGAGAAGTCCAAGGACGAGCAAAATATCATCGGAACCAAGTGGGTGTTTCGGAACAAGCAAGATGAAGACGGTCAAGTGGTACGCAACAAGGCGCGTCTCGTGGCTCAAGGCTACACGCAAGTCGAAGGTATGGACTATGGTGAGACCTATGCCCCCGTTGCTAGACTTGAAGCTATTCGCATACTTCTTGCTTATGCTAATCACCATGATATCACTCTTTACCAAATGGATATTAAAAGTGTATTTTTGAATGGTGAAATGGAAGAAGAGGTCTATGTTAAACAACCCCCTGGTTTTGTGAACCCTAAGAAACCTAATCATGTTTACAAGCTTCGTAAAGCTCTCTATGGTCTTAAGCAAGCCCCACGAGCTTGGTACAAATGCTTAACGAAGTTTCTTATTGAAAAGGGTTTTGAAAATTGGTAAAATTGATGCAACCTTGTTCACTAAAAGAGTTAATGGTGAATTATTTGTGTGCCAAATTTATGTGGATGATATTATCTTTGGATCTACTAACCCACATTTTAGTGAGAAATTCGGAAGGTTGATGCCCGAGAAGTATGAGATGTCTATGATGTGTGAGCTGAAATTTTTCCTTGGTTTGCAAATCAAGCAAACGAGAGAAGGAACATTCATCTCTCAAACCAAGTATACCAAGGACTTGATCAAGAAGTTCAACATGCAAGAGTGTAAAGGTATGAAAACTCCTATGCCTACTAGTGGACATGTTGATCTACCAAGGAGGACCAACCGGTTGATCAAAAGGTATACCGATTAATGATTGGTTCATTGCTATATCTATGTGCCTCCCAACCCGATATCATGCTTAGTGTGTGCATGTGCGCTCGATATCAAGCCGCTCATAAAGAGTGTCATCTTAAGGCCGTGAAAATAATTGTGAGACACTTGATACATACACCAAACTTTGGCATTTGGTATCCCAAGGGATCTTCTTTTAACCTTGTTGGCTATTCCGACTCGGACTATGTCGGAGGTAAGGTTGATAGAAAATCCACCTCGGGTACATGTCAATTTCTTGGTAGATCTCTTGTGTCTTGGTCATCCAAGAAACAAAACTTAGTAACTCTATCTACTGCCGAAGCGGAATACATTGCCGCGGGATCATGTTGTGCGCAATTACTATGGATGACTCAAACTCTTAAGGATTATGGAATCCATGTGAGACATGTTCCATTGTTCTGTGACAATGAGAGTGCTATTAAGATTTCTCATAATCCCGTGCATCATTCTCGAACTAAACATATTCAAGTTCGTCATCATTTCATTCGTGATCATGTTGCCAAAGGGGACATTAATCTCAAACATGTCCACACCAACAAGCAATTGGCCGATATCTTTACTAAGCCACTTGATGAAAAGTGTTTTGTCACTTGAGGAGTGAGTTGAACATCATTGATGCTTCAAACTTTAGCTAGACTCACTCGGATGCATGCAAGGGCATGAGCTTACATGACTATTCCTTGACACCTTTGACATAATATCTTATATCTTGGAAATCTATGCTCCCTTGTATTGCATCTAACCTTTTGTAGGTACTTGGATGAACTACATTCCACAAGATTGCCAACAACTCCAATCATAAGCAATCTTGTCAAAAGCCAAGTATCAACATCCCTACCTTGTGATGGAGGAAGAAGACAACACAAAACATATCCTTGACTTACATATGATGAAAATCAAATTCTTGTCATTTGGATATATTATGTTCTTCCTTGCATGACTAACCCTTATAGGAGGACCTAGCTTCAAAGAAAGAAGGGTTGCTCCCAACTCAAGATGATCTTCATCAACTTTGAGCATCCACTACAAGCCCTCCTACACGTCATGTCATCTACATCACGCTAAGGTATGTGATCATATCCTTGAAGAATCTTTACTCCAAGTCACGAGCTAAAGCAATTCAAGTGATATGAATACATTAAAATGCTTAAACGAAAAATGGTAACCCCATTTTGAGCTTAACGTAGAGTATGACCTATGATCAAGTATTCTTGCTTGACTCCTAAGTCAATATACTCTAATATAGGTGACCTTGTCACCGACCATCATCTTGATGTAGTATCTTTTTTGGTTCATCTTATAGTTGCATACTTTCTTGGAACCACTCAATCTCCATCTTGATGAAAATTCCTTGCGAATCTTTTTGAAAATTCCTTGCAAATCTTTTTGAAAATTCCTAGCAAATATTTTTTTAAATTCCTTGCAAATCTTTTTGAAAATTCCTTACAAATCTTTTGAAAATTTATTGCAACTCCTTTTTATTCTATTTGAGACTTTCTGAAAAACTATTTTTGACAAAATGGAAAACACCAACTCTGCCAAGTTTCAGTTATGCCTTTTGGACCCTCCGATCAAAGTAACTCGGTCTCACCGATATTGTAGATAAGCTGCACATACATACATCGGTGCCACCGATTCACTTTGCCTCGGAGCCACCGATTTTGCCATCTTTTGTTGTTTGTCAAACAAAATCTCAAACGTTCAAGGATCCCTTCGTTAAAGGGGGAGAAATCTTAAGGTTTTCAGATAGCTATAGGGGGAGAAATTATCTTGAAGGATCCCTATGTCTCAATGCTCTCTATGACCCTTACTTTCAATGACCCTTACTCTCAAGGTCCCTTCCCTCTCAATGATCCCTTTCCTCTGACCCTTTGTGACACCCTTTTTCGAAATTAATGCCAAAGGGGGAGAAATATCAAAGCTTATACTTGCTGACAAAGGGGGAGAAATATCAAAAGCTTATGCATACCTAAAGGGGGAGAAATAATTCAAGGGGAGAACATTCACTAAGGAAAGAGAGAAGATCACATTCTTACTATCATTTTAAGGAGAAAGTGTATACGATCTTGTGTTAGACATGTCTCACCCTACCTACTCCAAATATTTACATGCTAAGTTTCAGGGGGAGAGGAAAACTAACAAATCTATATTTAGGGGAGAGAGTTCTAAATGCTTTTGGAGACATATTAAGTTTTATGAACTTTATCTTCTATATGTCTTCCATATCTTGGTACTTTTGAACTATTTTGCATTTGGATGAGTAGAATACTCTTGTGTTCCCTAACATTGTTTTCTCAAGTGTGTTTCTCCTAGTAGGATGCTCAAGAACTTCAAGGTAAGTATATGCATCGTATCCTTGGTCAAGATGATCTCTTGCTTCTTGCACATATTGTTTGCAAGAGTGAAGTCTTGAACATGGAAACATCTCATTCATATCTATTTGATGCATATTGCCAAGGTTCACATGACTCATCATATCCCCTTCCACTATTTGTGTGCTCATGCATTCCAAAGCAACTATCCTCTAAGAGGGATTGCACACATTTAGGGGGAGCATGTCTTAGTCGTGTGTCTCTTAAAGCTTTCATATATTCTTGCATATCGAAAATTGAAGCTTTGATTGTATGTTGTCATCAGTTACCAAAAAGGGGGAGATTGAAAGCACATATGCTCCCTTGGAGGTTTTGATAATTCATGACAACATACATTGTCTCTTGGACTAATAGTTCTACCTAGTTTATTTCAGATGAAGTCCACAGAGAAGATTGACCATGGAATGTGTAGAGAATCCCCAAGGAGAGAAGAAGAAGAAATGGAATAGGATTGCCAAGTCATCAAGCTTGAAGACTCTACATTTTACTTTATGTGAGAAATCACTTTGATTCCATAGGAAAGCCAATACTATTAAAAGGGGGTGAGGTAATCTTGGTGAATGAATTGCTCAAAATACTCAAGTGTTAGCCACCAAAAGCACTCACCACTTCTCCCACATATATTCTGTCCAAACCCAAATATCCAATATCGGTGCCACCAATAATTCCCATTTGGTCACACCGAGTTCAAACCCTAGACAGATCCTAAGCAAAACCCATGTCTCGGTACCACGAAGTTTCAAATTCGGTGCCACCGAAAATAGTGACCACCTTGCTGGTATCTCATTTTCAAGAATCGGAATTTCTGAGTTTTGGAAATCGGTACCATAGAGAATTGGAAACTGCTTAGGTCCACCATATCGGTACCACCGAGATTTATATATCGGTTCCACCGAAAAGCCTAAAGTTGCCACATTTTGCACTAGTCGGTACAACCGAGTTTTTACTCCGGTTTCACCGAGTTGGGCAATAATGTTGTAACGGTTGGATTTTTGGAGATGCCTATATATACCCCTCCACCACCTCACACTCGCAAGAGAAGCACTCAGAACACACTTACACTTGTCCCATCCATTTTTCTGAGAGAGAACCACCTGCTCATGTGTTGAGATCAAGACCTTCCACTCCAACCATATGAATCTCGATTTCTAGCCTCCCCAAGTTTCTTTCCACCCAATCAACCTCTTCTACCAAGCCAAATATGTGAGAGAGTGATAGTGTGTTGAGGAGACTATCTTTTGAAGTACAAGAGCAAGGAGTTCATCATTGTTACCACATCTATTACCTTTTGGAGGGTGGTGCCTCCTAGATTGGTTAGGTGTTGCTTGGGAGCCTCCTTCTTCATGTTGTGGAGTTGATCCAAGAAGTTTGTACGGGCAAGGAGATCGCCTACTTTGTGAAGATCTACCCATAGTGAGGCTAGTCCTTCATGGACGGAAGCCGTGATGGAATAGACGAGGTTGCTACTATGTGGACCCTAACGGGTGGAGCCCTTCGTGAACTCTCGCGACCGCCACCCTCCATGGGTTGAAGTATCCATCAGCGTGGACGTACGATAGCACCACCTATCGGAACCACAGGAAAAATCTTCGTGTCATCTATTGCGCTTGATCTTCCTATCTCCACTCCTTCTTACATATGCTTGTCTTTACTTTCCGCTGCTATACTTGTTGACTAGCATGTGTAGGGTGCACTAGACTTGTTAGAATTGCTAAAATCTGCCAACCATTAAAATTGGGAAAATGTTAGGTTTTTAATTTGTCAAGTAGTCTATTCACCCTCCTCTAGACGTCCCTTCCCGATCCCACATATAGACGTGAGGGAGCTGATGGCAGTCCATACGACCGCTCGTGCGAGCGCTTGCGGTCGTATGGAACCTCGTCTTTTGCTCTGGTGCGCCTGCTGACTTTGGTTCTCTTAAGGAAAGTTGCTCCATTTGGCTTGATTCTTAGCAACACCCTTGGTTTCCTTCCAGTAATTGATATTTTCTGCCAAACATTGGGAAAAACGGATTTTCTTCTCTTTCGAAGGATTAGCATTAAAAGTATCCGAAGACCAATGAAACATCAAATGAAACCAATGAAGAATCACTGCGAAAAACATCACAACTTCTCGAGCCATCACACGCCATGCCTCAATTGGACCCCAAAACATAGTGGACTCTTAGCAGTCTGGATCTGCATATGGGCCGTAATTTAGCCCTAAGACATGACAGACTATTAAAGGGCCGACCCATTAGTATCTAACCAAGTCGTATGGGCCTTTGGCTAGGCCGACCTTTTTAGCCTGAATGGGCCAACGTTGGGCCGTGCCCCGTGTTGACGTTTCATACACGTGTCTCGTCCTTTGGATGGATGACACGTGTCGCAACGCAGAGCCGATGTGTGGTTCCTTTGGTGAATGAGAATTTGACACGTAGAAAATCTTATTGGTCGGGCCTGTTAACGGGCATCGAATCCAAAACCGACACCCGATAGTTTAACGGCGACCCGTTACGGAGGATGCCACGTGTCGATTATCCTTGACGTAAACACTTCCATGACATGCCATTTATCGTCACAAAAGTGAACACTTCCGTGATGATAAATGGATTATTGTCATGGAACACTTCTGT
This sequence comes from Elymus sibiricus, assembly GCA_039707655.1. Taxonomy (NCBI): domain Eukaryota; kingdom Viridiplantae; phylum Streptophyta; class Magnoliopsida; order Poales; family Poaceae; genus Elymus; species Elymus sibiricus. The sequence goes on from CM077675.1 coordinate 417,222,150, forward strand.
GACAACACATATATGACTATCTTGATTCTGTCATAAAATCGTCATGGATGTACCTGCATGATAGAAAACGTGACCTATTGTGACAAATGCGTATCATCACACAAGTTTTTTTTGTAGTGCTTGCCTTGTTGGGTGGAAGCATTTGTTGTGTTAGTGTGGTGTCTCATACTGGTTCAATAAATCTTGGTTTTTAACTGAGGTAAATACTTTCAGCTACTGTGCTACATCACCCTTCCTCTTTCGGGGAAATCCAATACCTCATGCGGGAGTAGCAGTGCGCCTGTCTGCGGTCGAACTCGACCTAGCGGGAATCCATTGTGTCCGCTCAAATGATGTTTGGATCGACCGGGGTGGGTGACCATTGCCTGACGCCGCAACCCCTTCGATGGAGCCTTGTCCTCATGGTGTCAGGCTCCGAGTCATAGGTCAATGCCAACATGCCTCATTACCCGCCCGCTGCGGACGCGAGGCGTGCTGATGTGCGATGCGGAGAACGCGGAGGCGGAGCCTGATGCTGCAACCGCGTGGTGACGATGCAGGCTTAGACCACGAGGTCAACCCGTCCACGTCCACCGTGGACTTCACTTCGACCGACGACGTCCAGACAGCAGGCTCTGACGAGGAAGAGTAGGGAATGGGAAACGACGACACTTCGTCTGTGTCCCATGTCTTACTCTTCCTTGCCAGCGACCACACCTTCACTTTTCGGGGCTCACGACCGCCGAACATGGACACGGAGGGGAACACCAAAGACTTTGAGCATGGACATTGGCGAAGATTTAGACTAGGTTAAGTTTCGGACGTTGCATGTGATCTTATGGATTTGAAGATTTGCTAATGAGTCAAAGGGTTGTGGAAGCGAACATATAAGGGGTCATCGGCCACTGTCCGCGGACGCTTAGGGGCCGGATTAGCTAGGCCGGCTATCAATGCTCTTACGACCTTCTAAAATCTAAAAAAGTAGATTAAAGGTATAAATAAAAAAAACTCACCAGCTCCGTGTGCATGCGATACATACCACATGCAATCTATGAATCGGTGAGTAGGGTCGCCTTTTCTTGTCTTAATTACTTTGGTTTCTATCACATGTGATTATTAATCGGAAATCATATCTGACAACCGTTTGCTGGGAGAAGGGTCGCAAACAAACCACTTTTGATGGCAGTTTTAGTTCTAAGAGGAGATCATGGTGATAGTTTTAAATGAAAATTTGCCCTTCTCTAATAAAAAATGTCACGTGGTTACGAAGAACTAAAATGCCATCGAAATTGTTCGCAAATGCCACCCCTCTTGACAAACGTTCGCCAGCTAAGAGGTCCTTATTAATTATTTGTATAATTAATGCTAAACAGCACGTGAGACATGCGCGCTCCGTCCTTCCAAAACGTGCAACTGCCCTTTGCCACATCCGGGGACGGTGGGGTACGCGACCAGCATGAGAGACGGGGACGGCTGAGGCCCACGACCTGACCAGTCGCCCCTTTGACGTTTCCATTTCCGCCACTCCACACCGAAAACAGATCCAAATCCTACCAGCACACCATCCGCCCCCGTCTCCGTCCCGTCGCCCGATCCGATCCGACCAGGTCCCTCGCCATGGCACCGTCGTTCTGGGGCCCCGAGTTCCCCCCGCAGCCGGCGGCGGTGTTCGACGACCTCGCGCCCGTGGAGGCGGAGGAGGATGCGGAGGACGAGTACGAGGACGAGATGGAGGAGGAGGAGGGCGAGGGGGGCGAGCAGCACGAGCACGGCAGCGACGGGGAGGTCGTCCCGATGTACACCGACGACCTGCTCGTCCTGCGCTTCCCGGGCGCCGTGCACATTTTCATGTCCGTCTCCCCTGACAAGGTGTCGCAGGTGGAAGCCGCGCTTTCGCTGCAGGGGAGACTGGATCCGGCGGACTCCACGGCTGTGTCGCCCACCGCGGGCAACATGCTCACCATGTCCTTCCGGGGCCAGGAGTACAAGTTCGACTCCGTAACCCCTGATGAGGTCCATTCCTTGTCCTCTTCAAACAGTCTTCTCTGCCCCCTTTTTTTTGTACGCGATTCAGTAGTCTCGGGTGATGCTGCAAGGTGCTAGTGTGTTTGATCGCTGTCGCAGGTGCAAGACATACTTTTGTCGCTCGGGGGAAGCGAGCTGATGATCCCTGCGATTCAGCTAAACATGTTCTTCCCGGGAGAGAGCCGCGTGTTCCACTCTGTATCCGCTGATAAGGTCCATCCCTCGACGTTAGCAGATCGTCTTCTCTGCCTGTTTTGCACATGATTCAGTAGTAGCCTCGAATGATATTGCAAGGTAGTACTTTCTTTGATTGCCGTCACAGGTGCGAGCTGTACTTTCGCTGCTGAGGGGAGTGGATCTGACGGTCTCTACGGCTGTGCCATGGGCCTTGAACAATCAGCTTACTGAACCCTTGCTGTGCTGCATCTTCGTGCTCGACCATGTAGTCCCTGATAAGGTCCATCTCTTGCCGTTTGCAATTAGTATAATTTTGGGACTAAAGGCTTTGTTGTTGTTGTTGTTGTTGTTGCCTGTTTTGTACGCGATTCAGTAGTCTTGAATGATATTGCAAAGTGGTAGTGTCTTTGATTGCTGTCGCAGGTGCAAGCTGTACTTTCGCTGCTCGAGGGAGGGGAGCTCAACCCAGGCATTGGCGCTGGAGCATCATCATCAATTCCATACAGATTATTTGTACAGTCTATAAACCGTGTTTGGTAAGATTATATGCTGGGTGATTCACACGCGGCAGAGGTCGAATTTACCCTGCTTCAGAGGTTGAATTTCCCACACTGCTGGCATCGTTGAAGTTTGATAAGAAGATCCGATATACTGTTCGGAAGAAAGTTGCACTAAGGTTGGTATAGTTGTTGATTGGGAATTCCTATAATTATGTCTCAAATGTTGTTGTCTGGGAAAATGTCCGGAATACTATTAAGTTTGTCGTGTCGGGAGTCGCCAAATTTGACGATATACATTGGAATATGCTATGCATACTATTTCACCGTGATTTTCTTGGGAACATATGCACATCTCTAGCTTTTTTTTCTTAACAAACTCTGTTCAGTATGAAGATGGATTAATTGCCTCTAGTTGTTCTGGGCGCTTGATTAGTGTGTACCATGTCAAACGTCACCATTATGCTGCGATTCTTGTTAGTTGTAATACTAGGGTGGCACTTCTTTATTTAGACATGGTTTCCACGATCACGACATAGATCGCAGTGTCGTGTGATACTACGTTCTTACAAGAGCTAAATGATTTGTAGTGCATCATATATAGCAATTCTATTGTATAATTGTCAGACTATGTTACCACATCTGCACAACCGTAGCTTTTTTCTTAGAAAACTCTGTTTAGTACTCCCTCCATTTCAAAATGCATTTTTGTAAAGTTTGACAAAGTTTGTAGAAAAGCATCGACATCAACAATATAAAAATAAATTTCATGATGGATCTGATGATATTGATTTGGTATTGTGGATGTCGATAATTTTTCTTTAAATTTGGTCAAACTTTACAACGTTTAACTTGGGATGAACTAATATGCAATGTATTTTGAAATGGAGGGAGTATGAACATTGATTAATTGCCTCTAATCGCTTTATTAGTCTCGTGTCAAGCATTACCAGTATGATGTGATTCTTGTCAGTTGTAATATTAGTGTGGCACTCCTTGATTTAGACATGGTTTTCAGGATCAATGCTTTTAAGGCGGTAAGGTGAGGCGAGGCGCTGGGGGTGGGTGGGGGGGGGGGGGCGCATCATGTTTTAAGCGCTAAAGCGAGGCGACGCTTTGGACACATACATATATAATATATGGCAGCCAATTAGGCGATTTCAAACATATGGAGTGTCAAGCTAGATCTTCCTCTCTGGCCAGAACCCATACTTCCAAGCTGGATCGTTGGATGTAGCTCTTCTCCTGGGATCATTGGATAGATCATAAGTCCATCAGAGCAGGGACACCTGGCTACTGCAACAACACTTCAAGAAGGCCCAATAGCCGTCAAAGAAAAAGAGAGAAGAGACAAATCACTGGAGCAACCAGATCAAGCATGGGGAAGGAGACAAGTGGTGGTGGGTGGAGAAGCAGATTTGGTAGGAAATAGATGCAGAGGAGAACGAGCAGTTAAGCACATCTAGGTACACTGTTGGAAAAAACAGAGCACTGGGAGAGAGGTGGGAGAAAGAGCAGAGGAGGGCTGGGGAGAAGTGAGACGAGAATGCGAGCCACACCTTGCTGTTGCGCCAGAGGAGGAGGGGGAGGACCTGAGCCCGGAGAGGAGGGGCACAGACCGGAGTCGTGGAGGAAGGAGCCGCCGCCAAAGGTCAGAGAGGAGACAAGGAATCCTTTTGCGTGTATTGGACGATTGGTTCGATCCTCTCTCTCGTCCCTCTGCCTTGTACCTGTTTCACGTGTGAGCTAGTCTTTCACGCGGAAGTTCCCCACGCGGGCCACTCTTTCCCGCCTGAGAGCAGCCCATGGCTTCTGATCTGGCCGAAGGCGCCTCCCTGCCCGCCCAGGCGGATGATTCAACGCCATATTGTCTAAGGCGGACGCTTTACGAAGCAGTCAAAGGTGAGGTCGTCGCCCTGCCGCCATAGCGTCGCCTAAGCGACGCCTTAGGGATGCTTTAAAAAAATGTCCAGGATCACTGCATCCTTACTAGAGCCAAATGATTGTAGCTTATCATGTACCCCAATTCCATTGTCTTCATTGTCAGAATGCGTTACCATGATTAGAATCCCTCGGTGCACATAAACTATGTGTGGTACCATTATCTATCCAAACAAAATCTTAGGGTCGGCCATGCTTTGCAAACCCTCGAGGCCACATGAAACCTCATAAGTACGTCTAGTTCTAGATCACTCGTTATCTATTGCTCTTGCGTAATTAGTTGACCCTTTGAGGCATTGGGATTCAGTTCTTAGTTTCAAAAATCGCATGCGTGCAAGTCTCAAAAATGCGTTGGGCGTAAATTCCTAGTTCTGCCTCTACCTAGAGCCTATATTGCCTAAGCGCGCGCCTAGGCACTCTTAAAGATAGGAGTTCTGCTTCTGCCTAGCATCTAGGAACGCTTAAGTGCGCGCCTAGCAGCTATTTTTTGGTTGGGCTGCATTCATTGCATGGCAGTTTCTCGATCTCTTGAATGAGGAGAACCTTAAATCCCCAGAAAGGAATATGTATGAATTAATTTGGATGTTGCATTCTGTAAAACAGTTGTGTACATTGCGTTCTGTTAAAACAATTTGTCGCGGTGCATCAGGTTAGAACTTATACTCGTTTATTGATTTGGCATTAATCCCTAGCACAGTGTTAGTGATAATATAATTCTACAACAGTATTATGTTTTCCTATAAATTGTGTTAGAAGATATATTTCAGGTATTTTAATATAAACAAAACTATAGTTTGTGAAAAGTCTAATAGTATCTTGATACTACAATGTGGTACTGCTGAACAAAAAATCCATTACTACCTTGTTTTCTGATGCTAATAACCTTTGTTTTAGATGAGATTATATTTTGCTTGTTGGTGCTTGCTTGACTAAGTTACTTCTGACTGATTATGCACAAACACTATTAATATTTGTCATATTTTACCCTCTATTCACAGGATGCAGCGCAATAGATGCCAATTTACATCTTCAAGGCCAAAACCTGATGAAGCAACATCAGAATTGGCTACTCCAGATGGCTCCCCAAATAGGGATTAATGGAGGCTCGACGTCTGTCTGGTGCTTAGTAAGGTAATGGAATGTATTTTGTTGTTATTTGTTTATATGTATTTAAATTTTCCAGCAATATTTCTAGATGCTTCAAAAGATGTTTTGTGTGGGAGCTATGGTTGAAATTAATTGCTCCAGTATGTCATTATGGGTGCCAAAAAAGGAACACAATTTCTAGCAAATGCTTAGTGCATCTGGCTTGTACACATCATAGTATATAGTACCTTTTTTTTGTCTAGCTCGTCTTTCCTGGGATATTCAGTTTTGTTTGCTTTGTCAGTTGTGTATATGGACGGGAAGGTATTATCTGATACCTAGCATACATGGACAGATGCTTCTTTCCATATGGGATTGGTATTGTTAGATCTTACCTTTTTGGCTTCTTAAGCATATGGGATTTTATTTGTAAATTATGCTGATGGCTGTCTTCTTCGAATTCTTTCAGATGCCATCACTGTGGTATTAAAGCAAGGACCACTTGCTCCTTTGCAGTTTCCATTTCCACCATCGAAACTAAAAGCAGATCGAAATCCTAGGGTTACTACCCCTCCGGGCCATCTCCATCCCCATCGTCCAATCCGATCCTTTGCCATGGCACAGTACAACGGCAAGCCATACCAGCCACGCCGGGGCCTCGAGCACCCCCTGCAGCCAGCGGAGGACCCAGAGGTGCACGCCACAGATGCTGTGATTAACCACCTTGCGGTCACGGCGGCGGAGGCGGATGCGATGAACGCGTACAAGGAGGAGCACGGGCAGGAGGTGGAGGAGAGCGAGGGGGATGGGCAACTTGGGCATGGGGAGCACGGTGGCAACGGGGAGGCCATCCCGATGGACGCCGAGGCAAGCGGTGGCTGCTGCTGCTACGGCGGCGGCCGCACAGTTGGACCTACACAGGGCAATGGTCTCTACAATTGTGCCGCCCCCTTCGAGCAGAGAGCTTCACCCTGTCCATCCAGGGCGATCTATGACTGCGTGTTTTATGTCTCCCCTGACAAGGTTTTTTTGTCATCTCTCCTTATTTTGGAGATGATTCAGTAGGCTCGAATGATATTGCAACTGGTGCCTTTGATTCCTGTTGCAGGTGGAAACTGTAGTTTTGTTCCTCCTGGGTGCTGTCCCCCCTTGAGCAAGCAGCTCACTCTGTCCTTCCAGGGCGGTCTCTACGTGTTCGATTGTGTCTCCCATGATGAGGTTATTTTGTCATCTCTGCTTGTTTCGGAGTTGATTCGGTAGGCTGGATTGCTATCACAACTACTGTCTTTGATTGCTGCTGCAATTTGAAGCTGTATTTTTGCTCCTCGGGCGTGCACCGCCCCCCTCGAGCAACCATGTCACCTTGTCCTTCCAGGGCAAGGCCTACGGGTTCGAAGTCTCATGAATTGAGGAGAATCAGTAAATCCCCAGATAGGAATATGTAGTGATTTAGTTTGGACGTTGCATTCTGTAAAGCAATTGTGGATATTGCGTTATATTAGAACAATTTGTCGCGGTGCATCGGCTTTGCAGTTCTACTCGTTTATCAATTTGGTATTAATTTATACCACGGTGTTAGTGATTATACTTATAATTCTAGCATATTATAATGTTTTCCTATAAATTGTGTTAGCTAATATGTGCGAGTTATTTTATGTTTTCCTATAAGCCAAATTATAGTTTATGAAAAATATAATATTATTGTGATTTTACGATACGGTACTGTTGACAAAAGAAAACGATTACTACCTAATATTCTGATGCTAAAAACCTTTTGTTTAGATAAGATTATATTTTGCTTGTTTGTCTAAATTACCTCTGCAAGGATTATGCACAAACACTATTAACGGTTTTCATATTTTCCCTGTATTTATAGGACGCAGCGCCATAGAGACCAATTTACATCTTCTAGACCAAAACCTGGTGAACCAACATCAGAACTGGGAACTCCAGATGGCTCCCCAAATAGGGGATCAGTGGAGGGTCGACCTACGTCTGCTGCCGAGTAAGTTAATAGAGGCCAGTGTACTTCGCTGCTATCAGTTTATATGTATTTGAATTTTCCAGCAATATTTCTAGATGCTTTCTGTGGGATTTGGTAGCTATGCTTTGAGAATCATTGCTATGCTTGAAATTAATTGCTCTAGTATGTCATCGTAGGTGCCATAAAAGAAACACAATTTCTGGCAAATACTTCATGCAGCTGGCTTCTACACATCATAGTATACAGTTAACTTCTTTTAGTTTAGCTTGTGTCTTTCCTGGGATATTCAGTTTTGTTTACTTTGTTAGTTGTGCAAGCAGGATTGATATGGACTGAAGGCATTTTCTGATACCTAGCATACATGGAGAGATGCTTCTTTCCATAAGGTATTGTTATTGCTAATTCTTACGTTTTTGGTTTCTTAAGCCTCATCCGAAATCCAGAAGCCTGAGAACTGCGGTACACAGATTTTAAGGGTTAGTAACAGGAGGGAGTGGCTTGCTCATTAGTAAATTCGGGTGTCTTTGGCACCCTCGTCTCCATGGGAGATGTAAAAGGTTTCTTTCTTGGTCATGATCATCTTAATGATTCCCTGGATTCCTAGTTTTCTCCTGTTCCTATGAATCAAACACCGCAGTCTACAAAATTCATGTGTTTTCTGCGAAAGTGCTCTTTTGCTCCCGAGCTCATATGCTCCCTGGTGAACAGTAAAATTCGAAAAAATAGTAAAAAAAAATCAAAAAATTCTGATTTTTTTTTGTGATAAACATTGACGAAAGTTTTAACATTCTGCAAATTTTCGTGATGAAATAACATTCGTGGAGGTCGGGACAAAAAAAACAAAATCGATGCTCCAAATTGCTTCCCACAATAGTGTTTTCGGAGCATCGATTTTTTTTTTTTTTGCCCAGGCCTACACGAATGTTATTTCATCACAAAAATTTACAGGCAGTTAAAACTTTCATCAATGTTTATCACCAAAAAGTTTCAGAATTTTTTTACTATTTTTTCGGATTTTACTGTTCATCAGAGAGCATATGAGCTCGGGATCAAATACTCCGTGTCCGTGTTTTCTGATCCTTTATTCTACGCATGCTTTTGTATCCTATTTTTCTGTTTTTTCCCGTTCCTACGTTTTTAGAATCCTGCGAACCAAGAGTCCCTTAGTGGGATATGGTTCTGTTCTGGTGGTGCCTATGGAAGACCTCATTGGTCGAGGGGAGCTCAGGAAATTTGTACCATGTGCCTATGGAAGGTCTCATTTACCGAGGAGTGCTCGGAAAAAATTATATCGAACTCGAGAAAGGGCATAGATCATGGATGGTAGTCGAATCGATACAGACTTAGAAGTTGCTAGACGACGAAAACCCTCTCAAAATCGATGAGCGGGTTCTTTGGAGAGACACGGCGGGGATGATCCTTACCAGTGTCTACTTGTAAGCTGAGGACACTAAATCTCTCTCTATGTTGTGAACATGTTACGATACATCAGTTGATTTGTCCTCTTGCTATGCGAGTTAGCATCATATTTGATATTCTTTCTTGAGCAAGCAGTTAGCCAAATTTACTGTGTATGGCCTGCTTGTTGTTTGTGTTTCATTACTCACAAAAGAGATGAATCAGACAACATATCTTAGCTTTTTAATTTTGAAAAAAAATAAAGACCTGTTTTTTGAATAAAAAGAAAGAAGCTCGGTGGCTCGTGGTACTACGAGTAGATGGCAGTTGAGTACAAGTAGCAGTTGACCTGACCATGTATGTTGATGAGGAATGGGGCCAGACGCTTTTTGCACGTCAGGATGAGACACAAAGATGCCAGCTTAATAAATTGTTAAATAAATTCAGCCTCAAGTTTGTACAACCACATCGATTTTAAAAATCAAGAGATAGGAGAATCCACAGACGCAAAATCCACTTCCGCAAAGTTTTAGAAGTTGATATCCCCAACTTTCTCTCAAACAGTTATTTTATCAAATTAGAGATGCTTAATAACTTTCAGATTTCACATTACCGAACTCTGCTTAATGCTTGCACTCTCGTAACAGCCAACCATATTTATTTCTAGTGAAGATTGTCATTTGACAAATCCCACAACTAAGCGTACATTCCAAGGTAAAGAGATCATGATAATAGCAGTGGCACAAGCAATTCCATCTTATGCTATGTCTGTGTTCAAGTTGCCTAAAAGTATATGTAAATCAATCACTGATGAGATAGCAGGATTCTGGTGGGGAGATGGAGAAGATAATAGGAAAATGATGAGATAGCAGGATTCTGGTGGGGAGATGGAGAAGATAATAGGAAAATGCACTGGTTTGCATGGTGGAAGATGTGTGTTTCGAAGAAGAAAGGTGGTATGGGGTTTAAAGACCTTCACAGTTTTAATCTTGCTATGTTAGCAAAGCAGTGTTGGCGACTACTCCAGAATCCCAAATCTTTGTGTGCACGGGTGTTGAGTGTAAAATATTACCCTAATGGCGATATCTTAAAGGCGGGACTCACATGGCAAAGCATTGTTGCGGGAATTTAGACTTTCGAAAGGGGATCTATTTGGGAAAGCATTGTTGCGGGAATTCAGACTTTCGAGTGGGCTCTGGCTCACAAATCAACATCTGGGATGATCCTTGGATCCCAACTAGTGAGTCATGAACACTAATTACCCCACAAGATGGAGTCATGTTAACAAAGGTTGAAGAGATCATTGATCCCCATTTAGGACAGTGGGATGAGGAGCTAATCCGTAGTGTCTTTTCACCAGTGGATGTTAATAGAATATTACAGATCCCTCTTAATGTTGAAGTCGTCGAAGATTTTGTAGCCTGGCATTTCACTAGGTCCGGCACCTTCTCTGTCCGGTCGGCCTACCATGTGGAGTTTGATCATTAGTTTCGACGCCATTATCCTAGTGTGAACAATCCGGGAAGTGTTCAATTGAATACAATCTGGAAAGAGTTGCGGCACCTTCGGCTCCCAGGGAAAAATAAACATTTTGGCTAGAAGGTTCTTAAGGGGGTGTTACCGTGTTACGGAGTTCTAGCAGGCAGACATATCCCGTTAATCCCTCAATGTCCGATGTGTATGATAGGTCTTGAGGACATTCAACACTGCCTGTTCACGTGCCCCCGGGCATTGGAGGTGTGGACTGAGCTAGGGTTGGAAGAGGAAGTTGATCGGGTGGTAGAACAGGATCGCTCGGGGTCGATCAACTTAGAGATCCCTGTCCGACTTCGTTCAGTAAGGCATGAAATACTAGTGGCCGAACTGATCCTGGTGGCGATGTGGTTCTTATGGTGGCAGCGACGTCAATGTACTACGGGAGAGTCGATCCAAACACCAGAACAGTTAGCTATGTCGATACGGGTATTAGCTACTAATTTTGTCCGAGCCTATACACCAAATCAACATATCCGTAAGAACGATCACAAGTGGAAGAAGCCAATTGATGGAGCTGTTAAAGTGAATGTGGATGCGTCATTTCATGCAGGGGCAATTTTTTGGCAGCTGCAACTTTTGTTCTACCCCATATCTCTAATGTTCACTCAGCAGAATTATTAGCGGTTCGAAGTGGGTTATCTTTAGCAGCAAATTTGGGATGTACTAAGGTCATCATAGATTCTGATGGCGTTGGAGGCAATATTTGATCCAAATGCTTACATGGGAACTGATGTTCCAATCATTGCATAGTGCTCTCTTATGGCCATGGAGTTCGCTAATATCGCCTTCGTTTATTGTAGCAAAGAAGCAAATAATGTGGCGGATGCATTAGCAAAGCATTGTTTTAGCATTAGTAGATCAGAATCGTGGGAATCGAATGTCCTTGACTTTATTCTCCCACACTATGTAAACCATCTGTCCATTATTTAATCGAATGTCCTTGCATTAGCATACATTCCGCAGTGGCATCCAGAAAGCGTACATTCCACAGTGGCATCCAGAGGACAGAAGTATAAAATTGCATCTCTAAGATAGTCCCCGTTCCTTTATATAAGGTGTATTTGTTTTTTCAAAAGACAAATGAGGTCATGTTTGACTGAGGTTTTAGAAAATATATCAATATACACAATACAAAATTTATACCATTTGATCCATCATGAAAAGTAGTTTCATATTTTATGTATTTTGTATTATAGATGTCGTTAGTTTATTCTATAATCTTGGTCAAATATTTAAATGGTTGACTTGCACGGAAAACAGTACACCTTATATTCTGAAACGGAGGGAGCTCGATTAAAAAGTATGCTATTTACCGAGATGGTCTCACCATTTGATGAAATCGATGCGGTCAGTGCCATCGTCAAGGGTGAAGGAAACATCTGTATTCCTCTCCACTTGCCGCTCACCATCCTGACGAGCTTCGGTTTTCATGTCATACGACCGCTCATACGAGCGGGCATCGTCGCATGGGACACAGTCTTTTGATCTGTTTCCTCTCGTGTGCCTCCCACTTGATCTTCTTTATCCACTTCTTTTCATGTTATGGCTTTATTTCGTCCATAAATAGCCCATTTCCTGTAGAAAAAAATAAAGATAGGATATTTGAAATCCTATGCATTCCTTAGTCATTAATGGTAATATCGGAGCGAATATCTCGATTTAATGAAATTTAATTGTTTAAACTCAAGTTAGAGGAGTGTAGAAATAACACTCATCACCAAGCTGCCCAGATAGGCCAAAGCGCGGGAACGGGTGCACGTCGGGCGCCGCCCAATGACAGTGCCCCCGGGCTGGCACGTGGTCCACCCGTTATGGACCATCTAGCCGGGTCACACATGCGCAAGCCGTCCGGGCAGATCGGACGGCCTGCATCGGCCCCAAAAGGCTACCGACACAAGCCACCGCATGACGGATGACCAGGAGAGTCTCTTGCCCGCGAGGAGCCCAGGAAGGTGGGTACTCCAACATCCTTTATAGGATAAATTTCAAGAGCGTGAATCACACAAATATGTGAAATGGTAGGTGATGTCTCTTGGCCAAAAATCATGTCTTTGGAGCATCACCCAAGGTTTTTTTATATCATCACCCTAGGTTAAATTTTGACAAAAAAAGGATGAACCGGGAAATATGGAGAACATTCAGATAACAGAATGGGACGCTGACCATATCGTACGAGACAATTGATATCTACTCAAAACTACTCGCTCCATTGCCGTTTCCAATTCCACCTTCCAAATTGAAACTACATCAAAATCATAGTCTTATTCCCCACTCTGCCACCTTATATTCCCGTTACCTCGCCCAATTACTCATATTGGCACAACACAATGGTAAGTCATACCAGCCACGCCGGGGCCTCGAGCCACTCCTAAAGACAGTGGTTGACCCGGCGGAGATAGCTGCGAAAGGTGCACAACTACGAAATCCACAATTGGACCAAAACCTTTTGTTGAGGTTGTTGGGATTGGCCAAGGGAAGCATGATTTGACACATCCAAAATAAACAAAGGTCTATCGGTTTCTGCAAACATGGCTAAAGGCATAAATTGTTCCATGCTTGCTACAAAAAACATAGTCAATGCCTTAATAGGTGATTTTGGGAGAAGCAAGGCAAAGTTAAATAATGTATTTTCTGAAGTTGTTTGGCCTCGTTTGCTTGCAAGAGGGTGGCACTCAGAGAAGCCGAAAGATATCCGCACAACCAAGAATTACCTTGTATATCTAGTGCATGCTATCAGAAAACTCTCCAGATGTTATCACCCTAAAGGCACACACTATTTTGATCCTATCATTAATGACGAAGTGGCCAGTGCATTCTACCTATCATTGATAACATCCTATTAGACTCCACCCTTCCTCCGCCAACTTCGAATATGTGTTATACATCTATTTTCATGAAATCGCTGGCAAATAAAACTCTATACTATCAAAGTTGGTTTACATGTGTTTTTCGCAATGTTTTTGTGTATCTGGCAGGCTCTAGCTCATCTCATTCCATCATTCTTGTATTGACTACTACATAGTTCCATCTACATAAAGTTCCTCTTTGTCTTAGTTGATAGCATCAATGCAATAACTTACAAACATGTCACTCTCCCTGGGAACAACCATTTTCCTTCCCTCGTAGATGTCTAAACCATCGTAGATGACTGCAAGCGACGAATCTATCACCAAGTATATGAAAACGTTGACAAGAGACATGAAATGCAAACCTAGGGTTTAATTCCAACAAAAGTAGGTACACCAATTTTCTCAAGGCTTCTAGCAAACCCCCTCTAACTTTATTTCAAGAGTGTGAATCACACAAATATGTGCAATGGTAGGTGATGTCTTTTGGCCGAAAATCATGTCTTTCGAGCATCGCCTAAGGTTATTTAGATATCATCACCTTTGGTTGAATTTTGAAAAAAGTATGAACTGGGAAATATGGAGAACATTCGGATGGGCAATATGGAGAACATTCAGATGATAGAATGGGACGCGACCCATATCATACGAGACGATTGCTATCTACTCAAAACTTCTCGCTCCATTGTCGTTTCCATTTGCACCTTCCAAATTCAAACTAGATCGAAATCCTAGGGTTATTGCACCCTTCGCAGCACTCCATCCCCGTCGTGTGGCCCAATCTCGTATATTTTCACAACACATGGTAAGTCATACCTGTAGCGCCAGGGCCTCGATCGCCTCCCAAAGTCGATGGATGACCTGGTGGAGATACCTACGAAAGGTGCACAATTGTGAAATCCAGCATTGGACAAAAAAGTTTTGTTGGGGTTGTTGAGATTGGTAAAGGCAAGCATGATTTGACTGGATTTGTTCAGGAAACATCCAAAACAATAAAAGGTCTATCGCCACAAATATGCCTAAAGGCATAAATTATTCCATGCTTGCCACAAAATACATAGTGAATGCCTTAACAGGTGATTTCAGGAGAAGTAAGGCGAAGTTAAATGATGTATTTTGGGAAGCTGTTTGGCCCCGTTTGCTTACAATAGGGTGGCACTCAGAGAAGACAAAAGATGTCCGCACAAGAAAGAATTACCTTCAATATCTATTGTATGCTATCAGAAAATTCTCTAGATGATGTTAGCTCACTAAAGGCACATACTTTTTTGATTCTATCATTGATGATGAAATGGGCAGGGCATTCCACCTGTCATTGATAATAGCGTATTAGGCTCCACCCCTCCTCCACCAACTTCAAATATGTCTTTTACATCTATTTTCATGACTCGATGGCACATAAAACTCTATAATATCAAAGTTGGTTTACATGTATTTGTTTCGTAATGTTTTTGTGTATCTTGCAGGCTCTGATTCATCTCATTCCATAATTCATTTATTGACCACTACATAGTCCCATATACATCAACTTACCAACATGTCACTCTCCGTCAGAATAATCATTTTCCTTCCGTGGTAGATGGCTAAACCATCATAGATGACTCCAAGTGACGAATCTATTACCAAGTACACAAGAACTTTGCCAAGAGACATGAAATGACCTAGGTTTAATTCCAACAAAAATAGGTACACCAATTTTCTCATGGCTTCTAGCAAACCCCCCTCTAAGTTTATTTCAAGAGTGTGAATCACACAAATATGTGAAATGGTAGGTGATGTCTCTTGGTTGAAAATCATGTCTTTCGAGCACGACCCAAGGTTATTTAGATATAATCACCTTAGGTTGTATTTTGAAAAAAAAATAGTATGAAATGGGAAATATGGAGAATATTTGGATGACAGAATAGGATGACCCATATCATAATAGACAATTACTATCTACCGAAAACTTCTAGCTCCATTGTCATTTTCATTTCCACCTTCCAAACTGAAACTAGATAGAAATCCTAGGGTTATTCCGCCGTCCGCCGCATTCCTTCCCCATCATCTAACCAAATCTTGCATATTTGCACAACACAATGGTAAGTCATACCTGCCGCCTCGGGACCTTGATCGCCTCCCAAAGCCAGTGGATGACCTGACACATATAGTTGTGAAAGGTGCACAATTGTGAAGTCCACTATTGGACGAAACAATTTTTGTTGGAGTTGCTAGGATTTGTAAAGGGAAGCATGATTCAACTGATTTGTTCAGAACACATCCAAAACAAACAAAGGTCTATTGGTTTCCGCAAACATGCCTAAAGGCATAAATTATTCCATGCTTGCTACAAAAGACATAGTTAATGCTTTAACAAGTGATTTCATGAGAAATAAGGCGAAGTTAAATGATCTATTTTGGGAAGTTGTTTGTCCCTATTTTCTTGCAAGAGGGTGGCACTCTGAGGAGCGAAAATACATACAGACGGCCAAGAATTACCTTGTATATCTAGTGCCTGCTATCAAAAAATTCTCAAGACGGAAGCTCACTAAAGGCACAATATATTTTGATGTTATCACTAATGATTGGCCCAGTGCATTCTATCTTTCCTTGATAACAACATACTAGGCTCCACCCTCCTTTGCCAACTTCAAATATATGTTTTACATCTATTTTCAGGAACTCGCCGGCACATAAAACTCTATGATATCATAGTTGTTATACATGTGTTTTTCGCAATATTTTTGTGTATCTGGTAGGCTTTGACTCATCTTATTCAATCATCCCTCTATTGACTACTACATAGTTCCATCTACATCAAGTTCCTCTTTGTCGTAGTTGATATCACGAATGCAATAACTTACAAACATGTCGATCACCCTTGGAACAACCATTTTCGTTCCTGGTAGATGGCTAAACCATGATAGATGACTCTGAGCGAGAAATATATCACTAATTATACAAAAACTTTGACACGAGACATGAAATGCAAACCTTGGGTTTAATTCTATCGAAAATAGGTACACCAATTTTCTCATGGCTTCCAGCAATCCTCCCTATAATTTTATTTCAAGAGTGCGAATCACACAAATATGTGAAATGGTAGGTGATGCCTCTTATGAAAAAATCACCTCTTTCGAGCATCACTCAAGGTTATTTAGATATCATCATCCTTGGTTGAGTTTTTTAAAATAGGATGAACTGGGAAATATTGAGAGCATTTATATGAAAGAATGGGACACAACCCATACCATATGATACAATTGATATATACTCAAAACTACATGCTCCATTGTCATTTCCATTTCCACTTTCCAAACTGAAACTAGATCGAAATCCTAGGGATATTCCACCCTCCACCGCACTCCTTCACTGT
Organism: Elymus sibiricus; assembly: GCA_039707655.1. Lineage (NCBI taxonomy): Eukaryota > Viridiplantae > Streptophyta > Magnoliopsida > Poales > Poaceae > Elymus > Elymus sibiricus. The sequence goes on from CM077675.1 coordinate 417,238,974, forward strand.
CGTTTGGCCCTACTCTCACGTATCAGTGCAACACAATGGTAATCCATACCAGCTGCCTCAGGGCCTCGAGCACCTCCCAAAGCCGGTGGATGACCTGGCGAAGATAGCTCACTAAAGGCACACAATATTTCAATTCTATCACTGATGATGAAGTGGCTAGTAGTGCATTCTATATGCCCTTGATAATAGCATACTAGACTGCACCCCTCCTCTGCCAACTTCAAATATGTGTTTTACATCTATTTTCATGAACTCGTTGGCACATAAAACTCTATAATATTGAAGTTGGTACACATGTGTTTTCCACAATGTTTTTGTGTATCTAGCAGGCACTGACTCAGCTCATTCCACCATTCCTTTATTGACTATTACATAATTCCATCTACATCAAGTTCCTCTTTGTCTTAGCTGATAACAACGCAATGACTTACAAACATGACAGTCTCCCTCGGAGCAACCATTTTCCTTCCCCGATAGATGCCTAAACCATCCTAGATGACTCCAAGCGACAAATCTATCACCATGGATACAAAAACTTTGACAAGAGATATGAAATTCAAACCTAGGGTTTAATTATAAGAAAAAGGGGTACGCTATTTTTCTAATTGATTCTAGCAAACCCCCTCTAACTTTATTTCAAGGGTGTGAATCACAAAAATATGTGAAATGGTAGGTGATGTCTCTTGGTCGAAAATCATGTCTGTCGACAATCACCCAATGTTTTTTAGATATCTTCACCTTAGGTTGAAAAAATGGATGGAACGGGAAATATGGAGAACATTGGAAGGGACGCGAACAATATTATATGAGAAAATTTAGATCTACTAAAAAGTACTCGCTCCATTGTCGTTTCTATTTCCAGCTTTCGAATTCAAAATAGATTGAAATCCTAGAGTGATTCCACCCTCGCCGCAGTCCGTCCCCGTCGTCTGGCCCAATCTTGCATATTGGCACAACACAACAGTAAGTCATACCAACCACGTCGGGGCCTCAAGCACCTCTGAAAGCTATGTCTGTGTTCAAGTTACCTAAAAGTATATGTAAATCAATCACTGATGAGATAGTAGGATTCTGGTGGGGAGATGGAGAAGATAAGAGGAAAATGCACTGGTTTGCATGGTGAAAAATGTGTGTTCCGAAGAAGAAAGGTGGTATGGGGTTTAGAGACCTTCACATCTTTAATCTTGCTATGTTAGCAAAGCAGTGTTGGCGACTACTCCAGAATCCCGAATCTTTGTGTGCATGGGTGTTGAGTGCAAAATTTTACCCTAATGGTGATATCTTAAAGGCAGGACCCAAGAAAGGTTCGTCATTCACGTGGCAAAGCATTATTGCGGGATTTCAGACTTTCAAAAGGGGATGTATTTGGCGAGTAGGCTCTGGCTCACAAATCAACATCTGGGATGATCCTTGGATCCCATCTAGTGAGTCACGAAAACTAATTACCCCACAAGATGGAGTCATGTTAACAAAGGTTGAACAGATCATTGATCCCCATTTAGGACAGTGGGATGAGGAGCTAATCTGTAGTGTGTTTTCACCAGTGGATGTTAATAGAATATTACATACCCCTCTTAATGTTGAAGTCGTCGAAGATTTTGTAGCTTGGCATTTCACTAGGTCCGGCACCTTCTCTGTCCGGTTGGCCTACCATGTGGAATTTGATCATCAGTTTCGACGCCATTATCCTGGTGTGAACAATCCGGGAAGTGTTCAATTGAATACAATCTGGAAAGAGTTGTGGCACCTTCGGCTCCCAGGAAAAAGTAAACATTTTGGCTGGAAGGTTCTTAAGGGGGTGCTACCGTGTTACGGAGTTCTAGCGGGCACACATATCCCGTTAATCCCTCAGTGTCCGATGTGTATGATAGGTCTTGAGGACATTCAACACTGCTTGTTCACGTGCCCCACGGGCATTGGAGGTGTGGACTGAGCTGGGGTTGGAAGAGGAAGTTGATCGGGTGGTAGAACAGGATCGCTCGGGGTCGATCAACTTAGAGATCCCTGTCCAACTTCGTTCAGTAAGCCATGAAATACCAGTGGCCGAACTGATCCTGGTGGCGATGTGGTTCTTATGGTGGCAGCGACGTCAATGTACTAAGGGAGAGTCGATCCAAACACCAGAAAAGTTAGCTATGTCGATCCGGGTATTAGCTACTAATTTTGTCCGAGCCTATACACCAAATCAGCATATCCATAAGAACGATCACAAGTGGAAGATGCCAACTGATGGAGCTGTTAAAGTGTATGTGGATGCGTCATTTCATGCAGAAACTTTGTCAATAGATTGCGGAGCTATATCTCGTGATGACCAGGGCAATTTTTTGGCAGCTGCAACTTTTGTTCTACCCCATATCTCTAATGTTCACTCAGCAGAATTATTAGCGGTTCGTAGTGGGCTATCTTTAGCAGCAAATTTGGGATGTACTAAGGTCATCATAGAGTCTCACAGCATGGTGGCGTTGGAGGCAATATCTGATCCTAATGCGGACATGGGAACTGATGTTCCAATCATTGCAGAGTGCTCTCTTATGGCCATGGAGTTCGCTAATATCGCCTTCATTTATTGTAGCACATAAGCAAATAAAGTGGCAGATGCATTAGCAAAACATTGTTTTCTCATTAGTAGATCTAAATACGGGGAATCGAATGTCCCTTACTTTATTCTCCCATGCTATGTAAACGATCTGGCAATTATTTAGTGAATAAAGTTGTTATGATAAAAATACGTACATTCCGCAGTGGCATCCAGAGGACATAAGTATAAAATTGCATCTCTAATATACTCCCCGTTGCTTTATATAAGGTGTATTTGTTTTTTCAAAAGTCACATGAGGTCATGTTTGACCGAGGTTTTAGAAAAATATATCAATATCCACGATAAAAAATTTATACCATTTGATCCATCATGAAAAGTAGTTTCATATTTTATCTATTTTGTATTGTAGATGTCGTTAGTTTATTCTATAATCTTGGTCAAATATTTAAATGGTTGACTTGCATAGAAAACAATACACCTTATATTCTGAAACACAGGGAGCTCGATTAAAAAGTATGCTATTTACCGAGACGATCTCACCATTTGATGAAATCGATGCGGTCAGTGCCATCGTCAAGGGTGAAGTAAACATCCGTATTCCTCTCCACTTGCCGCTCACCATCCTGACGAGCCTCGGTTTTCATGTCATACGAGCGGGCAACGTCGCATGGGACACAGTCTTTTTATCTATTTCCTATAGTGTGCCTCCCACTTGATCTTCTTTATCCACTTCTTTTCATGTTATGGCTTGATTTCATCCATAAATAGTCCATTTCCTGTAGAAAAAAATAAAGATAGGACATTTGAAATCCTATGCATTCCTTAGTCATTAATAGTAATATCAGAGCGAATATCTCGATTTAATGAAATTTAGATGTTTAAACTCAGGTTAGAGGAGTGTAAAAATAACACTCATCACCAAGCTGGCCCAGATAGGCCAAAGCGCGGGAACGGGTGCACGTCGGGCGCCGCCCAATGACAGTGCCCCCGGGCTGGCACGTGGTCCACCCGTTATGGACCATCCAGCCGGGTCATACATGCACAAGCCGTTCGGGCAGATCGGACGGCCTGCATCGGCCCCAAAAGGCTACCGACACAAGTCACCGCATGACGGATGACCAGGAGAGTCTCTTGCCCGTGAGGAGCCGAGGAAGGTCGGTACTCCAACATCCTTTATATGAGTAATTTCAAGAGTGTGAATCACACAAATATGTGAAATGGTAGGTGATGTCTCTTGGCCAAAAATCATGTCTTTCGAGCATCACCCAAGGTTTTTTATATCATCACCCTAGGTTGAATTTTGACAAAAAAAGGATGAACCGGGAAATATGGAGAACATTCAGATAACAGAATGGGACGCTAACCATATTGTACGAGACAATTGATATTTACTCAAAACTACTCGCTGAATTGCCGTTTCCAATTCCACCTTCCAAATTGAAACTACATCGAAATCATAGTCTTATTCCCCACTCTGCCACCTTAGATTCCCGTTATCTCGCCCAATCACTCATATTGGCACAACACACTGGTAAGTCATACCAGCCACGCCGGGGCCTCGAGCCACTCCCAAAGACAGTGGTTGACCCGGCGGAGATAGCTGCGAAAGGTGCACAACTGCGAAATCCACAATTGGACCAAAACCTTTTGTTGAGGTTGTTGAGATTGGCCAAGGGAAGCATGATTTGACACATCCAAAGTAAACAAAGGTCTATCGGTTTCTGCAAACATGGCTAAAGGCATAAATTGTTCCATGCTTGCTACAAAAAAACATAGTCAATGCCTTAATAGGTGATTTTGGGAGAAGCAAGGCAAATTTAAATAATGTATTTTCTGAAGTTGTTTGGCCATGTATGCTTGCAAGAGGGTGGCACTCAGAGAAGCCGAAGGATATCCGCACAACCAAGAATTACCTTGTATATCTAGTGCATGCTATCAGAAAACTCTCCAGATGTTATCTCACTAAAGGCACACACTATTTTGATCCTATCATTAATGACGAAGTGGCCAGTGCATTCTACCTATCATTGATAACATCCTATTAGACTCCACCCCTCCTCCGCCAACTTCGAATATGTGTTTTACATCTATTTTCATGAACTCGCTGGCAAATAAAACTCTATACTATCAAAGTTGGTTTACATATGTTTTTCGCAATGTTTTTGTGTATCTGGCAGGGTCTAGCTCATCTCATTCCATCATTCCTGTATTAACTACTACATAGTTCCATCTACATAAAATTCCTCTTTGTCTTAGTTGATAGCATCAATGCAATAACTTACAAACATGTCACTCTCCCTGGGAACATGATAGAGGCGAAGTTGTCCCTGTCTTTCGATGAGATGTGGCTATCGTCTATGGTAGAGTCGACTTTGACGATACGACTACAAACGTGCGAGGACGTCACACCTTAGCAATCGCTAAACCAACTCCGAGAGGTTATTGACCACGCCGGAGCACGATCAACCTGACCACGAGGGTCTGTTTCCTGCAAGCAAACGAAGAACAAGCAAGAAACTAAGATTGCAATCTGGATATTGCGAATATAAGAGGAAAGCTTTATTGATGAAAGTGGGGTTCTGTGATGCCTTTGTCTGGTCGTGGAACACAAACGAAGAACGCGAAGTTGCAGCTATGGCTAACTTTCAATCTAAACAAAACCCAAGTCTAAACGGCGCCCTAAGGCTGTATATATCGGGGAATAGAGGGGGAATTTTGTGACCCCTTGGAGCAGGGGTCCGAAACCAACCCTAACTCCGTTTCTCCACACATACGGACTCTAAAACAACCTAATAAGTGGTATTTCGAAATTACATGGGCCTGGCCCAAAAATAAGGTGACGCAATACCTATATTAGCCTATGGACGAAATTTATAAAGTGGCATCTTGTATATTTCGTCCAAGCCTTCATACTCTCCTTATGGTGGCTTCAAAGTGCAAAAATCACCACTTGAAAGTCCATTGTTCCTTCCCGCGCGTGCACCGTCTTCTCCATGCTTGATTCCACTCCAATGGCCATCCTTCTTGTCCATGCTAGGTCCTTCATTCATAAGTAAAACAAAAGTATCCAATTTAGGCAGCATCATATGTTCATGAACATTAGAAGAATTTCCAAGAAACGAAAGTACCTGATAATTTAGTTGGCATGCGCGGGCTCTAGTAAGTGGTCGAATATGTGTAGCTGGTGGGGATGTGGGTGTAACATTAGTAGGCATGTCCTCATCATCATCCCCTTCTTGAACTGAAGTCGTCCTCGACGGAAGCTCATCATCCTCACCCAAATAAGGCTTCAAATCTGCAATGTTAAAAGTGGGACTAACCCTAAAATCTGCTGGCAGCTCAAGTTTATATGCATTATCATTTATTTTCTCTAACACCTTAAAAGGACCATCAGCACGTGGCATTAGCTTTGACTTGCGCAATTCAGGAAACCTATCCTTACGCAAATGTAACCAAACAAGATCTCCATGTGCAAAGACAACATGTTTTCTACCCTTATCTCCAGCAAGTTTATATTTAGCATTCATACGCTCAATGTTCTCCTTAGTTAACTCATGCATCTTTAATATCAATTCAACACGTTCTTTAGCATCAAAATTAACCTTCTCCGAAGATGGAAGAGGCAATAAATCAATAGGTGCACGAGGTAAGAAACCATACACAACTTCAAAAGGGCACATCTTAGTAGTAGAATGCAGCGAACGATTATAAGCAAATTCAATATGAGGCAAGCATTCTTCCCACATTTTCAGGTTATTCTTCAAAACAGCCCTAAGCATAGTAGACAATGATCTATTCACTACTTCAGTTTGTCCATCAGTTTGGGGGTGACATGTAGTACTAAAAAGCAGTTTAGTCCCCAACTTAGCCCATAAACATCTCCAAAAGTGGCTAAGAAATTTAGCATCACGATCTGAAACAATTGTATTTGGCACACCATGCAAGCAAATAATTTCACGAAAGAACAAATCAGCAACATTAGCAGCATCATCACTTTTATGACATGGTATAAAGTGTGCCATTTTAGAAAATCTATCCACGACAACAAATATGCTATCCCTCCCCTTCTTTGTTCGAGGTAAACCTAAAACAAAGTCCATAGAAATATCCTCCCAAGGAACACTAGGTACAGGCAAAGGCATATATAAACCATGAGGATTGAGTCGTGACTTAGCTTTTTGACATGTAGTGCAGCGAGCAATAAAACGCTCAACATCCCGTCTCATCTTTGGCCAAAAGAAATGTGTAGCAAGTACGTCCTCCGTCTTCTTCACGCCAAAGTGTCCCATTAATCCTCCTCCATGCGCCTCATGTAACAACAAAAGACGAACAGAGCTAGCTGGAATGCATAGCTTGTTAGCACGGAACACAAATCCATCATTAATGACGAACTTGTTCCATGTTCTCCCTTCTTTACAATTCGCCAACACATCTTTAAATTCAGCATCATGCACATATTGATCTTTGATGGTCTCCAAACCAAATATTTTAAAGTCAAGTTGTGAAAGCATGGTATAACGACGAGACAATGCATCAGCAATAACATTTTCTTTACCCTTCTTGTGTTTAATGACATAAGGGAAAGTCTCAATGAATTCAACCCATTTAGCATGTCTACGGTTCAGTTTTGCTTGACTTTTAATATGTTTCAAAGATTCATGATCAGAATGTATAACAAATGCTTTGGGCCATAAATAATGTTGCCATGTTTCCAAAGTCCGAACAAGAGCATATAATTCCTTATCATAAGTAGAATAATTCAGACTAGGCCCACTCAATTTTTCAGAAAAGTATGCAACAGGTTTACCCTCTTGTAATAACACACCTCCTAATCCAATTCCACTAGCATCACATTCAAGCTCAAAAGTCTTATTAAAATCAGGAAGTTGGAGTAATGGAGCATGTGCTAACTTATCTTTCAATACCGTGAAGGCTCCTTCCTGTGTGGTACCCCAAACAAAAGGCACATCCTTCTTTGTAAGCTCATTTAGAGGTGCAGCAATGGTGCTGAAATCCCTCACAAAACGCCTATAGAAACCAGCGAGTCCAAGAAAACTCCTCACTTGTGTGACCGTTTTGGGCTGCGGCCAACTCTCAATAGCTTCAATCTTGGCTTTATCAACTTCAATTCCCTGTGGAGTAACAACATAGCCAAGAAAAGATACTCGGTCGGTGCAAAAGGTGCACCTCCCAAGGTTACCAAACAAACGTGCATCACGTAGAGCAATAAAAACAACACGCAAATGATCCAAGTGTTCCTCCAAAGATCTACTATAAATCAGTATATCATCAGAGTAGACTACCATAAATCGTCCAATGAAAGCACGTAAGACCTCGTTCATTAATCTCATGAAAGTGCTAGGTGCATTAGTTAACCCAAAAGGCATGACTAACCACTCATATAATCCAAACTTAGTTTTAAATGTTGTTTTACATTCATCTCCCAATTTCATACGAATTTGATGGTATCCACTACGCAAATCAACTTTGGAGAAATTTGTAGAGCCACTTAATTCATCAAGCATATCATCTAGCCTAGGAATAGGATGACGATAACGAATAGTAATATTATTAATGCCTCTACAATCAACACACATACGCGACATACCATCCTTTTTGGGTACTAGAATAATAGGAACCGCACAAGGACTAAGAGATTCGCGTATATAACCTTTGTCGAGCAGCTCCTGTACTTGACGCATAATCTCCTTCGTCTCCTCTGGATTGGTACGGTATGGCGCACGGTTGGGTAGCGATGCACCGGGAATTAAGTCAATCTGATGCTCAATCCCTCGAATAGGTGGTAATCCCGGTGGCACGTCTTGTGGAAAGACGTCAGCGAACTCCTGCAAAATGTTAGCGACAGCAGGAGGCAAAGAGGGAGGCATGTCCTCGAATGAAAATAATACCTCTTTGCATACAAAAGCATAGCAAACAGATTTAGTGACATCCAAATCAGTAATATCAAATTTAGTGGCAAGTAAACAACCACTCTTCAGTTTTATTTCAGAAGCAACACTAGATGATTGTTTATTAGGCTTATTATGTTGCTCAAATTCCTTTGCCACAATCTGATTTTCACTCTCACTTTGCTTCTGTTTTTCTTTACTAGCTCTAGCAATGTCATCTTTCATAATATGTTCGGGAGACATAGGAAGCAAAGTTATATTTTTATCCTTATGAACAAGAGTATACTGATTTGTCCTACCATGGTGTACAGAATTTTTATCAAATTGCCATGGTCTACCAAGTAAAACGGAGCATGCTTGCATGGGTACCACATCACAATCAACAAAATCAGAATATGTAGCAATGCTAAAGTGCACACGAACAGTACGTGTTACCTTAACCTTGCCACTATTGTTGAACCATTGGATGTAATAAGGATGAGGATGTGGTCTGGTGGTTAGAGACAACTTCTCCACCATCTCCATGCTAGCCAAGTTGTTGCAACTTCCTCCATCGATGATGACGCGAACAGAACGCTTCTTCACAATTCCCTTTGTATGGAACAAGTTGTGCCTCTGATTTTGCTCAGCCTGTGTAACCTGCACACTCAGAACACGTTGAGCAACTAAACTTTCATACCTGTCAGCATAGTTAGCAGCCATGTAGTGTGTCTCTTGTTCAGTATCCTCGGCACCCTATTCTTCACTTGCAATAAGAGCCAAAGTCTCCTCATCATAATCACTAGCGGAGTCGTATCCACCATCCTCTGTCACAATCATCACACGCTTGGATGGGCATTCCCTCGCATAGTGACCTCCACCGTTGCAACGACGACATATAACCTCATGTGTTTGCCATGTGGATGCAATGGATGAAGAAGAGCTCTGTGCAGGCCCAGAAGGTGTGCTCTTCGCGGAGGGTGGGGCAGAGGCCTGTTTCCTGGTATCTCGGTTGGAGTTGAAGGCTGAAGTAGGCGGTGCTGCAGCAGGACGTGTGGAAGTAGAGGAGGCAAGTGGCGTCCATGATGAAGTGCGACCTGCAGAAAAATTAGTTCTCGCCAATGCCTGTCGATCCTGCACTTCACGTTCAGCTTTGCAAGCAAGATGAAATAAACGAGTGATAATGTTATACTCCTTATACTCTAGAATAGTCTGAATCTCTATATTTAATCCACCCATAAAACGTGCAAGCATAGCTTCATTCTCCTCAACAATACCACATCTAATCATGCCATTTTGTAATTCCTGATAATAGTCCTCTACAGAATTTTTTCCTTGTCTTAAACGCTGCAAATTTTGAAGCAATCCACGTTGATAATATGGTGGAACCCAACGATTACGCATAGCAGCTTTCAAAGCAGCCCAAGTAGTTGGGATATTAGCATGATGTATTCTACAATGTTCAGACCACCAAACACAAGCAAAACTAGTGAATGAACAAACAGCAGCAGCAACACGTCTATCCTCAGGAAACTGTAAGCATGTAAAACGTTGTTATGTTTCTAACTCCCATGTAAGATATATATCAGGAACATATCTACCATCAAATGCAGGAATATTCAATTTTAGTTTAGGGAGATGGTCATGATCCCGTACCTGAGGGGGTGGTGCAGGCCTACCGTTGCGATTGTAGCCATGTGGACGACCTGGTGCTTGTGGTGGTGGTTGCCCCTGGGGCTGAATTGGAGCAACCTCTCCCTCATCATCGTAAGCACCGTCATAATCCTCAGCATAATCCTCATTCTTCTCAACGACAGTAGCAGCAACAGAAGCCGCAACAGTAGCAGTAGTAGCAACGGCACCCGAATTTTGGCCTTGGGCGAGAGGCACACGTCGCGCTCGTCTCTCGAAAAGCGCGCCCTGTTGATGTTGTTGTTGGACAGGGACGTTAGCTGCAGCTGCTGGTGGTAGACGGGCAAGCACCTCATTGAACTTGGCGTCCAGCTTGGTGTCGAATGTATTCTCCAAACCATCTAGCTTCTCCATGGCCTCTCCAAGGCTGGTCACGAAGTCTTGTACCTGGTCAGCCATCATTTGCTGGAATTTGTCATGAAGCTCCTTGTTGGTCATAACCTCCCATTCGACCTCGTCAGCTTGTGATCCTGGCATGGTTAGCAGCAATAGGAACACACAAGAATATGAACCTACAGACTACTAGGAAGAGGTGGTGGGGGTGGTGTATGACAAATCCGTCAAGCGAATCTCAATTTCTTACCAGTTCTTACCCAGCACCAGGTGGTGATTGGCAACCGTTGTAGTCAAAACTCTCAAAGCTTGGATAGAGCGATTGCCAGGTGGTGTCAAACACACGACGTAGATGTATGTGGAGCTGGGAAGGCTTATAATATGGTAGCAAAAAGGGGTCAGCAATAATCAATTCAGAGATGCAAAGTTGAATAAACGCTCAACGACGGTACTGTGCTGGTCCTAGGCTAGACTGTGCTAGAAACGCGAGCCTAGAACACCAACAAATTCACGACGCTACACGTAATCAAGGAAAGAGCACACTCTAAAAAAAATCGTTTTTTTTTGCGCCTCTTTTTCTTTTGCGCTCTTTTTTTTTCTTAGAAACTCACTATAATGGCGAGTGTCTCAAAACTCTTCTCGAGACGTATAAATAGGATAGGCAGAAAAAAAATTGACATTTTTTTTTCGGGAGCGATTCGGGGCTGCGATGACCAAAAATTGCGACAAAAATCACTATGATGGCGAGTGTCTCAAAACGCTCCGAAAAACCTAAAAATAGGATAGGGAAAAATATTTTCACCCGCCAAAATTTTGGCCTAAAAAGTGCTCTAAAAATTGTGCCAGACTCTTTTTTTTCCGAATCCTACTCAGTCAAGGAAACGCGAAAATAAAATCAAAGGGATCTCGAAATCAATCTGAATACCTAAGGAATTCGGATTAGATGCAGATATGGGGTGGTGATATATGGCATCGGAGATGATGATGGTGGGTGGTGATATATGGCAGGGATTACGATTATGGTGGATGGTAATATATGGCAGCGGTGAAGATGATGGTGGATGGCAGCGAAGTTAAAGATGGTGCGGTGGCGGCGTGGCAACTTGTGAACAGAACTCGAAACTCTAAAGGACTAGACCCTAAGACCAGCAACTCGACACGACGATGCAACCACTAATTCAACAAAGCAAAAACACTGAAAAGATTATGCAAAGGCTCAGATTGGTTCGGATATGATGAACTAACCCAAATTTTTTTGTGGCTTTTTCGTGGACTATAGGTATGAGAAACAGATGCGATCTAAACTACGAAAAAACTAGAAAATCTCACCGAGCAACCTGGAAATCTGATACCACTTGATAGAGGCGAAGTTGTCCCTGTCTTTCGATGAGATGTGGCTATCGTCTATGGTAAAGTCGACTTTGACGATCCGACTACGAACGTGCGAGGACGTCGCGCCTTTGCAATCGCTAAATAAACTCCGAGAGGTTATTGACCACGCCGGAGCACGATCAACCTGACCACGAGGGTCTGTTTCCTGCAAGCAAAGGAAGAACAAGCAAGAAACTAAGATTGCAATCTGGATATTACGAATATAAGAGGAAAGCTTTATTGATGAAAGTGGGGTTCTGTGACGCCTTTGTCTGGTCGTGGAACACAAACGAAGAACGCGAAGTTGCAGCTATGGCTAACTTTCAATCTAAACAAAACTCAAGTCTAAACGGCACCCTAAGGGCTGTATATATGGGGGAATAGAGGGGGAATTTCATGACCCCTTGGAGGAGGGGTCCGAAACCAACCCTAACTCCGTTTCCCCACACATACGGACTCTAAAAACAGCCTAATAAGTGGTATTTCGAAATTACATGGGCCTGGCCCAAAAAGAAGGTGACGCAGCACCTATATTAGCCTATGGACGAAATTTATGAAGTGGCATCTTGTATATTTCATCCAAGCCTTCATACTCTCCTTATGGTGGCTTCAAAGTGCGAAAATCACCACTTGAAAGTCCATTGTTCCTTCCCGCGCGCGCACCGTCTTCTCCATGCTTGATCCCGCTCCAATGGCCATCCTTCTTGTCCATGACAGGTCCTTCATTCATAAGTAAAACAAAAGTATCCAATTTAGGCAGCATCACATGTTCATGAACATTAGAAGAATTTCCAAGAAACGAAAGTACCTGATAATTTAGTTGGCGTGCGCGGGCTCTAGTAACTGGTCAGTTATGTGTAGCTGGTGGGATGTGGGTGTAACAGTAGTAGGCATGTCCTCATCAGAACAACCATTTTCCTTCCCTCGTAGATGTCTAAACCATCGTAGATGACTGCAAGTGACGGATCTATAACCAAGTATACGAAAACTTTGACAAGAGACATGAAATGCAAACCTAGGGTTTAATTCCAACAAAAATAGGTACACCAATTTTCTCAAGGCTTCTAGCAAACCCCCTCTAACTTTATTTCAAGAGTGTGAATCACACAAATATGTGCAATGGTAGGTGTTGTCTCTTGGCCGAAAATCATGTCTTTCGAGCATCGCCTAAGGTTATTTAGATATCATCACCTTTGGTTGAATTTTGAAAAAAGTATGAACTGGGAAATATGGAGAACATTCGGATGACAGAATGGGACGCGACCCGTATCATACGAGACGATTCCTATCTACTCAAAACTTCTCGTTCCATCGTCGTTTCCATTTCCACCTTCCAAATTGAAACTAGATCGAAATCCTATGGTTATTGCACCCTCCGCCGCACTCCATCCCCGTCGTGTGGCCCAATCTCGTATATTTCCACAACACATGGTAAGTCATACCTGTAGCGCCAGGGCCTCAATCGCCTCCCAAAGCAGATGGATGACCTGGTGGAGATACCTACGAAAGGTGCACAACTGTGAAATCCAGCATTGGACCAAAACGTTTTGTTGGGGTTGTTGAGATTGGTAAAGGCAAGCATGATTTGACTGGATTTGTTCAGGAAACATCCAAAACAATAAAAGGTCTATCGCCACAAATATGCCTAAAGGCATGAATTATTCCATGCTTGCTAAAAAATACATAGTGAATGCCTTAACAAGTGATTTCAGGAGAAGTAAGGCGAAGTTAAATGATGTATTTTGGGAAGCTGTTTGGCCCCGTTTGCTTACAATAGGGTGGCACTCAGAGAAGCCAAAAGATGTCCGCACAAGAAAGAATTACCTTCTATATCTATTGTCTGCTATCAGAAAATTCTCAAGATGATGTTAGCTTACTAAAGGCACATACTTTTTTGATTCTATCATTGATGATGAAATGGGCAGGGCATTCCACCTCTAAGTTTATTTCAAGAGTGTGAATCACACAAATATGTGAAATGGTAGGTGATGTCTCTTGGTTGAAAATCATGTCTTTCGAGCACGACCCAAGATTATTTAGATATAATCACCTTAGGTTGTATTTTGAAAAAAATAGTATGAAATGGGAAATATGGAGAATATTTGGATGACAGAATAGGACGACCCATATCATACTAGACAATTGCTATCTACTGAAAACTTCTAGCTCCATTGTCATTTCCATTTCCACCTTCCAAACTGAAACTAGATAGAAGTCCTAGGGTTATTCCACCGTCCGCCGCATTCCTTCCCCATCATCTAACCAAATCTTGCATATTTGCACAACACAATGGTAAGCCATACCTGCCGCCTCGGGACCTTGATCGCCTCCCAAAACGAATGGATGACCTGACACATATAGTTGCGAAAGGTGCACACTTGTTAAGTCCACTATTGGACGAAACAATTTTTGTTGGAGTTGCTAGGATTTGTAAAGGGAAGCATGATTCAACTTGATTTGTTCAGGACATATCCAAAACAAACAAAGGTCTATTGGTTTCCGCAAACATACCTAAAGGCATAAATTTTTCCATGCTTTCTACAAAAGACAAAGTTAATGCTTTAACAAGTGATTTCATGAAAAATAAGGCGAAGTTAAATGATCTATTTTGGGAAGTTATTTGTCCCTATTTTCTTGCAAGAGGGTGGCACTTTGAGGAGCGAAAATACATACAGACGGCCAAGAATTACCTTGTATATCTAGTGCCTGCTATCAAAAAATTCTCAAGAAGGAAGCTCACTAAAGGCACAATATATTTTGATGCTATCACTAATAATTGGGCCAATGCATTCTATCTTTCCTTGATAACAACATACTAGGCTCCACCCTCCTTTGCCAACTTCAAATATATGTTTTACATCTATTTTCAGGAACTCGTCGGCACATAAAACTCTATGATATCAAAGTTGTTATACATGTGTTTTTCGCAATATTTTTGTATATCTGGTAGGTTTTAACTCATCTTATTCAATCATCCCTATATTGACTACTACATAGTTCCGTCTACATCAAGTTCCTCTTTGTCGTAGTTGATAGCACGAATGCAATAACTTACAAACATGTCGATCTCCCTTGGAACAACCATTTTCGTTCCGGGTAGATGGCTAAACCATGATAGATGACTCCGAGCGAGAAATATATCACCAATTATACAAAAACTTTGACACGAGACATGAAATGCAAACCTTGAGTTTAATTCTAACGAAAATAGGTACACCAATTTTCTCATGGCTTCCAGCAAACCTCCCTATAATTTTATTTCAAGAGTGCGAATCACACAAATATGTGAAATGGTAGGTGATGCCTCTTATGAAAAATCACCTCTTTCGAGCATCAATCAAGGTTATTTAGATATCATCATCCTTGGTTGAGTTTTTAAAAATAGGATGAACTGGGAAATATTGACAGCATTCATATTAAAGAATGGGACACAACCCATACCATATGATACAATTGATATCTACTCAAAACTACATGCTCCATTGTCATTTCCATTTCCACTTTCCAAACTGAAACTAGATCGAAATCCTAGGGATATTCCACCCTCCACCGCAGTCCTTCCCTGTCGTTTGGCCCTACTCTCACGTATCAGTGCAACACAATGGTAATCCATACTAGTTGCGTCAGGGCCTCAAGCACCTCCCAAAGCCGGTGGATGACCTGGCCAAGATAGCTCACTAAAGGCACACAATATTTCAATTCTATCACCGATGATGAAGTGGCCAGTAGTGCATTCTATATGTCCTTGAAAAGAGTGTACTAGACTGCACCCCTCCTCCGCCAACTTCAAATATGTGTTTTACATCTATTTTCAAGAACTCGTTGGCACATAAAACTCTATAATATTGAAGTCGGTATACATGTGTTTTCCGCAATGTTTTTGTGTATCTAGCAGGCACTGACTCAGCTCATTCCATCATTCCTTTATTGATTATTACATAATTCCATCTACATCAAGTTCCTCTTTGTCTTAGCTGATAACAACGCAATGATTTACAAACATGGCAGTCTCCCTCGGAGCAACCATTTTCCTTTCCCGATAGATGCCTAAACCATCGTAGATGACTCCAAGCGACAAATCTATCACCAAGTATACAAAAACTTTGACAAGAAATATGAAATTCAAACCTAGGGTTTAATTACAGGAAAAAGGGGTACACTATTTTTCTAATTGATTCTAGCAAACCCCCCTCTGACTTTATTTCAAGGGTGTGAATCACAAAAATATGTGAAATGGTAGGTGGTGTCTCTTGGTCGAAAATCATGTCTGTCGACAATCACCCAATGTTTTTTAGATATCTTCACCTTAGGTTGAAAAAATGGATGGAACGGGAAATATGGAGAACATTGGAAGGGACGCGGACAATATTATATGAGAAAATTTAGATCTACTAAAAAGTACTCGCTCCATTGTCGTTTCTATTTCCAGCTTCCGAATTCAAAATAGATTGAAATCCTAGAGTGATTCCACCCTCGCCGCAGTCCGTCCCCGTCGTCTGGCCCAATCTTGCATATTGGCACAACACAACAGTAAGTCATACCAACCGCGTCGGGGCCTCAAGCACCTCTGAAAGCTATGTCTGTGTTCAAATTACCTAAAAGTATATGTAAATCAATCACTGATGAGATAACAGGATTCTGGTGGGGAGATGGAGAAGATAAGAGGAAAATGCACTGGTTTGCATGGTGGAAAATGTGTGTTCCGAAGAAGAAAGGTGGTATGGGGTTTAGAGACCTTCACATCTTTAATCTTGCTATGTTAGCAAAGCAGTGTTGGCGACTACTCCAGAATCCCGAATCTTTGTGTGCATGGGTGTTGAGTGCAAAATTTTACCCTAATGGTGATATCTTAAAGGCAGGACCCAAGAAAGGTTCGTCATTCACGTGGCAAAGCATTATTGCGGGATTTCAGACTTTCAAAAGGGGATGTATTTGGCGAGTAGGCTCTGGCTCACAAATCAACATCTGGGATGATCCTTGGATCCCATCTAGTGAGTCACGAAAACTAATTACCCCACAAGATGGAGTCATGTTAACAAAGGTTGAACAGATCATTGATCCCCATTTAGGACAGTGGGATGAGGAGCTAATCTGTAGTGTGTTTTCACCAGTGGATGTTAATAGAATATTACATACCCCTCTTAATGTTGAAGTCGTCGAAGATTTTGTAGCCTGGCATTTCACTAGGTCCGGCACCTTCTCTGTCCGGTCGGCCTACCATGTGGAATTTGATCATCAGTTTCGACGCCATTATCCTGGTGTGAACAATCCGGGAAGTGTTCAATTGAATACAATCTGGAAAGAGTTGTGGCACCTTCGGCTCCCAGCAAAAAATAAACATTTTGGCTGGAAGGTTCTTAAGGGGGTGCTACCGTGTTACGGAGTTCTAGCGGGCAGACATATCCCTAATATACTCCCCGTTGCTTTATATAAGGTGTATTTGTTTTTTCAAAAGTCACTTGAGGTCATATTTGACCGAGGTTTTAGAAAAATATATCAATATACACGATCCAAAATTTGTACCATTTGATCCATCATAAAAAGTAGTTTCATATTTTATCTACTTTGTATTCTAGATGTCGTTAGTTTATTCTATAATCTTGGTCAAATATTTAAATGGTTGACTTGCACGGAAAACAATACACCTTATATTCTGAAACACAGGGAGCTTGATTAAAAAGTATGCTATTTACGGAGATGATCTCACCATTTGATGAAATCGATGCGGCCACTGCCATCGTCAAGGGTGAAGGAAACATCCGTATTCCTCTCCACTTGCCACTCACCATCCTGACGATCCTCGATTTTCATGTCATATGACCGCTCATACGAGTGGGCATCATCGCATGGGACACCGTCTTTTGATCTATTTTCTCTAGTGTGCCTCCCACTTGATCTTCTTTATCTACTTCTTTTCATGTTATGGCTTGATTTCGTCCATAAATAGTCCATTTCCTGTAGAAAAAAATAAAGATAGGATATTTGAAATCTTATGCATTCCTTAGTCATTAATAGTAATATCGGAGTGAATATCATGACTTAATGAAATTTAATTGTTTAAACTCGGGTTAGAGGAGTGTAAAAATAACACTCATCACCAAGATGGCCCAGATAGGCCAAAGCGTGGGAACGGGTGCACGTCGGGCGCCGCCCAATGACAGTGCCCCCGAGATGGCACGTGGTCCACCCGTTACGGACCGTCCAGCCGGGTCACACATGCGCAAGCCATCTGGGCAGTTCGGACGGCCTGCATCGGCCCCAAAAGGCTATCGACACAAGCCACCGCGTGACAGATGACCAGGAGAGTCGCTTACCCGCGAGGAGCCCTGGAAGGTGGGTACTCCAACATACTTTATAGGAGTAATTTCAAGAGTGTGAATCACATGAATATGTGAAATGGTAAGTGATGTCTCTTGGACAAAAATCATGTCTTTTGAGCATCACCCAAGGTTGTTTGATATCATCACCCTAGGTTGAATTTTGACAAAAAAAGATGAACCAGGAAATATGGAGAACATTCAGATAACAGAATGGGACGCTGACTATATCGTACGAGACAATTGATATTTACTCAAAACTACTCGCTCCATTGTCGTTTGCAATTCCACCTTCCAAATTGAAACTACATCGAAATCATTGTCTTATTCCACACTCTGCCACCTTAGATTCCCATTATCTCGCCCAATCAATCATATTGGCACAACACAATGGTAAGTCATACCAGCCACGTCGGGGCCTCGGGCCACTCCCAAAGACAGTGGTTGACCTGGCGGAGATAGCTGCGAAAGGTGCACAACTGCGAAATCCACAATTGGACCAAGACCTTTTGTTGAGGTTGTTGGGATTGGCCAAGGGAACCATGATTTGACACATCCAAAATAAACAAAGGTCTATCGGTTTCTGCAAACATGCCTAAAGGCATAAATTGTTCCGTGCTTGCTACAAAAAACATAGTCAATGACTTAATAGGTGATTTTGGGAGAAGTAAGGCGAAGTTAAATAATGTATTTTCTGAAGTTGTTTGGCCCCGTTTGATTGCAAGAGGGTGGCACTCAGAGAAGCCAAAAGATATCCGCACAACCAAGAATTACCTTGTATATCTAGTGCCTCCTATCAGAAAACTCTCCACATGTTATCTCACTAAAGGCACACACTATTTTGATCATATCATTAATGACGAAGTGGCCAGTGCATTCTACCTATCATTGATAACATCCTATTAGACTCCACGCCTCCTCCGCCAACTTCAAATATGTGTTTTACATCTATTTTCATGAACTCGCTGGCAAATAAAACACTATACTATCAAAGTTGGTTTATATGTGTTTTTCGCAATGTTTTTTGTGTGTCTGGCAGGCTCTAGTTCATCTCATGCCATCATTCCTGTATTGACTACTACATAGTTCCATCTACATAAAGTTCCTCTTTGTCTTAGTTGATAGCATCAATGCAATAACTTACAAACATGTCACTCTCCCTTGGAACAACCATTTTCCTTTCCTCGAAGATGGCTAAACCATCGTAGATGACTCCAAGCGACGAATCTATCACCAAGTATACAAAAACTTAGACAAGAGACATGAAATGCAAACCTAGGGTTTAATTCCAACAAAAATAGGTACACCAATTTTCTCAAGGCTTCTAGTAAAGCCCCTCAAACTTTATTTCAAGAGTGTGAATCACACAAATATGTGCAATGGTAGGTGATGTCTCTTGGCCGAAAATCATGCCTTTCGAACATCATCTAAGGTTATTTAGATATCATCACCTTAGGTTGAATTTTTAAAAAAAGTATGAACTGGGAAATATGGAGAACATTCGGATGACAAAATGGGACGCAACCCATATCATACGAGACGATTGCTATCTACTCAAAACTTCTTGCTCCATTGTCGTTTCCATTTCCACCTTCCAAATTAAAACTAGATCGAAATCCTAGGGTTATTGCACCCTCCGCCGCACTCCATCCCCGTTATGTGTCCCAATCTCGTATATTTTCACAACACATGGTAAGTCATACCTGTCGTGCCAGGGCCTCGATCGCCTCCCAAAGTCGATGGATGACCTGGTGGAGATACCTACGAAAGGTGCACAACTGTGAAATCCAGCATTGGACCAAAAAGTTTTGTTGGGGTTATTGAGATTGGTAAAGGCAAGCATGATTTGACTGGATTTTTTCAGGAAACATCCAAAACAATAAAAGGTCTATCGCCACAAATATGGCTAAAGGCATACATTATTCCATGCTTGCTACAAAATACATAGTGAATGCCTTAACAGGTGATTTCAGGAGAAGTAAGGCGAAGTTAAATGATGTATTTTGGGAAGCTGCTTGGCTCCATTTGCTTACAATAGGGTGGCACTCAGAGAAGCCAAAATATGTCTGCACAAGAAAGAATTACCTTTTATATCTATTGTCTGCTATCAGAAAATTCTCAAGATGTTAGCTCACTAAAGGCTCACACTTTTTTGATTCTATCACCGATGATGAAATGGCCAGGGCATTCCACCTGTCATTGATAATAGCGTATTAGGCTCCACCCCTCCTCCACCAACTTCAAATATGTCTTCTACATCTATTTTCATGACTCGATGGCACATAAAACTCTATAATATCAAAGTTGTTTACATGTGTTTTTTCGTAATGTTTTTGTGTATCTTGCAAGCTCTGATTCATCTCATTCCATAATTCATTTATTGACCACTACATAGTCCCATGTACATCAACTTACCAACATGTCACTCTCCCTCAGAATAATCATTTTCCTTCCGTGGTAGATGCCTAAACTATCATAGATGACTCCAAGCGACGAATCTATTACCAAGTATACAAGAACTTTGACAAGAGACATGAAATGCAAACCTAGGTTTAATTCCAACAAAAATAGGTACACCAATTTTCTCTTGGCTTCTAGCAAACACCCTTCTAAGTTTATTTCAAGAGTGTGAATCACACAAATATGTGAAATGGTAGGTGATGTCTCTTGGCTGAACATCATGTCTTTCGAGCACGACCCAAGGTTATTTAGATATAATCACCTTAGGTTGTATTTTGAAAAAAAATAGTATGAAATGGGAAATATGGAGAATATTCAGATGACAGAATAGGACGGCCCATATCATACTAGACAATTGCTATCTACTCAAAACTTCTAGCTCCATTGTTATTTCCATTTCCTCCTTCCAAACTGAAACTAGATAGAAATCCTAGGGTTATTCCATTGTCCGCCGCATTCCTTCCCCATCGTCTAACCAAATCTTGCATATTTGCACAACACAATGGTAAGTCATACCTGCCGCCTTGGGACCTTGATCGCCTCCCAAAGCCAGTGGATGACCTGACACAGATAGTTGCGAAAGGTGCACAATTGTGAAGTCCACTATTGGACCAAACAATTTTTGTTGGAGTTGCTAGGATTTGTAAAGGGAAGCATGATTCGACTTGATTTGTTCAGGACACATCCAAAACAAACAAAGGTCTATCGGTTTCCGGAAACATGCCTAAAGGCATAAATTATTCCATGCTTGCTACAAAAGACATAGTTAATGCTTTAACAAGTGATTTCATGAGAAATAAGGCGAAGTTAAATGATCTATTTTGGGAAGTTGTTTGTCCCTGTTTGCTTGCACGAGAGTGGTACTCTGAGGAGCGAAAATATATACACATGGCCAAGAATTACCTTGTATATCTAGTGCCTACTATCAAAAATTCCTCAAGAAGGAAGCTCACTAAAGGCACACTATATTTTGATGCTATCACTAATGATTGGGCCAGTGCGTTCTATCTTTCCTTGATAACAACATACTAGGCTCCACCCTCCTTTGCCAACTTCAAATATATGTTTTACATCTATTTTCAGGAACTCGTCAGCACATAAAACTCTATGATATCAAAGTTGTTATACATGTGTTTTTCGCAATATTTTTGTGTATCTGGTAGGCATTGAATCATCTTATTAAATCATCCCTCTATTGACTACTACATAGTTCCATCTACATCAAATTCCTCTTTGTCTTAGTTGATAACACGGATGCAATAACTTACAAACATGTCGATCTCCCTTGGAACAACCATTTTCGTTGCTAGTAGATGGCTAAACCATGATAGATGACTCCGAGCGAGAAATATATCACCAATTATACAAAAACTTTGACACGAGACATGAAATGCAAACCTTGGGTTTATTTCTAACGAAAATATGTACACCAATTTTCTCATGGCTTCCAGCAAACCTCCCTATAATTTTATTTCAAGAGTGCGAATCACACAAATATGTGAAATGGTAGGTGATGCCTCTTATGAAAAAATCATCTCTTTTGAGCATCACTCAAGGTTATTTAGATATCATCATCCTTGGTTGAGTTTTTTAAAATAGGATGAACTGGGAAATACTGAGAGCATTCATATGAAAGAATGGGACACAACGCATACCATATGATACAATTGATATCTACTCAAAACTACATGCTCCATTGTCATTTCCATTTCCACTTTCCAAACTGAAACTAGATCGAAATCCTAGGGATATTCCACCCTCCACCGCAGTCCTTCCCTGTCGTTTGGCCCTACTCTCACGTATCAGCGCAACACAATGGTAATCCATACCAGTTGCGTCAGGGCCTCAAGCACCTCCCAAAGCCGGTGGATGACCTGGCCAAGATAGCTCACTAAAGGCACACAATATTTCAATTCTATCACCGATGATGAAGTGGCCAGTAGTGCATTCTATATGTCCTTGAAAATAGCGTACTAGGCTGCACCCCTCCTCCGCCAACTTCAAATATGTGTTTTACATCTATTTTCATGAACTCGTTGGAACATAAAAATCTATAATATTGAAGTATGTATACATGTGTTTTCCGCAATGGTTTTGTGTATCTAGCAGGCACTGACTCAGCTCATTCCATCATTCCTTTATTGACTATTACATAATTCCATCTACATCAAGTTCCTCTTTGTCTTAGCTCATAACAATGCAATAACTGACAAACATGGCAGTCTCCCTTGGAGCAACCATTTTCCTTCCCCGATAGATGCCTAAACCATCATAGATGACTCCAAGCGACAAATCTATCACCAAGTATACAAAAACTTTGACAAGAGATATGAAATTCAAACCTAGGGTTTAATTACAAGCATGGTTTTAAATAGCGGATAGCGGGCTGGTAGCGGATTGGGTTCTGCGTAGCAGAATGCGGATAGCGGGCGATATTGCGGGCGCTATGTCCGCGTAGCGGATTTATAAAAACACTAGATTCTTGTTTATATCACTAGAACATAAACAAAAAGTAATGACATTTAATTTTAGTGATAGCGGTTGCTATTGCGCTAGCGCTATTGCGGACGCAATAGCGGACGCTATCTTCACTATTTAAAACTATGATTACAAGAAAAGTGGTACACTATTTTTCTAATTGATTGTAGCAAACCCTCCTCTAACTTTATTTCAAGGGTGTGAATCACAAAAATATGTGAAATGGTAGGTGATGTCTCTTGGTCAAAAATCATGTTTGTCGACAATCACCCAATGTTTTTTAGATATCTCCACCTTAAGTTGAAAAAAATGGATGAAATGGGAAATATGGAGAACAATGGAAGGGACGCGGACCATATTATATGAGAAAATTTAGATCTACTAAAAAGTACTCGCTCCATTGTCGTTTCTATTTCCAGCTTCAGAATTCAAAATAGATAGAAATCCTAGAGTGATTCCACCATCCCCGCAGTCCGTCCCCGTCGTCTAGACTAATCTTGCATATTGGCACAACACAACAGTAAGTCATACCAACCGCGTCGGGGCCTCAAGCGCCTCCCGAAGCTATGTCTGTGTTCAAGTTGCCTAAAAGTATATGTAAATCAATCACTGATGAGATAGCAGGATTCTGGTGGGGAGATGGAGAAGATAATAGGAAAATGCACTGGTTTGCATGGTGTAAGATGTGTGTTCCGAAGAAGAAAGGTGGTATGGGGTTTAGAGACCTTCACAACTTTAATCTTGCTATGTTAGCAAAGCAGTGTTGGCGACTACTCCAGAATCCCGAATCTTTGTGTGCATGGGTGTTGAGTGCAAAATATTACCCTAATGGCAATATCTTAAAGGCGGGACCCAATAAAGGTTCGTCATTCACATGGCAAAGCATTATTGCGGGAATTCAAACTTTCAAAAGGGGATGTATTTGGCGATTAGGCTCTGGCTCACAAATCAACATATGGGATGATCCTTGGATCCCATCTAGTGAGTCACGAAAACTAATTACCCCACAAGATGGAGTCATGTTAACAAAGGTTGAAGAGATCATTGATCCCCATTCAGGACAGTGGGATGAGGAGCTAACCCGTAGTGACTTTTCACCAGTGGATGTTAATAGAATATTACAGATCCCTCTTAATGTTGAAGTCGTCAAAGATTTTGTGGCACCGAAGTGGAATCGGTTGCACCGATGTGCTAGGGTTTGGCATGGGTCTGTCTGATTTTGGGAATCGGTGGCACCGAGTGGAAATTGTTGGTTGCACCGATTTTGGATATTTGGCTTTGGACAGACTTTTGTGGAAGAGCTTGTGGGTGTTTTTGGTGATTATCTCTTGTGCACGTGGAGCATCTTGTTCACCAACAGTACCTTACCCCCTTTTAATAGTATTGGCTTTCCTATGGACTCAAAGTGATTTCTCACAAAGTAAAATGTAGAGTCCTCTTGCTTGAAGCTTTGCCAATCCATTTCCTTGCATCTTGGGGTATCTCCACAATCCTTTTGCCATCCCTATCATTGAACTTTTCCTGAAATATGCTTAGTGGAAACATTAGTTCAATGACATATATGTTGTTATTAATTACCAAAACCACCAAGGGAGCAAATGTGCTTTCAATCTCCCCCTTTTTGGTAATTGATGACAACATATAGATCAAAGCTTCGACATATGATATAATCAATGAATATAATCGTTGCTTTGAGAAGTATGTGATAAGCAGGAGCTCCCCCTAAATTTGTGCATTATTTTGAATTTGCGTTTGAATGCAAATGCACAATCGATTAGGTACATGGGGCACTCTTTCATGTCACATACAACTTGGTGGTGTGCGAGAATAATAAGAATGAATATCATAGCACAACACAATCAAGCAAAGGTGAATGATCATCTCATAAGCATCACATGGATAGGAAATAGTAGCAACACACATCAAGTGTATGATCAAACACCACAAAGTTTAACACATCCAAACCAAAAGACCAAATGTTTTTGAAAAGGCGATAAAAACCAACGCTCTCTCTCTTTGAAGCCTAAAGATCTATATACAACTTCTCCCCCTTTGGCAACAAGTTACCAAAAAGTTCAAAGAGATATAGCTAATCGTTCTTCTGGGGCTGATCTCCTCCGGTGGTCGATGAAGGAGTCGAGAGAACTGCGTCGGCGAAGATGTCGGCAGACGTCATGGACGGAGTTAGTGTAGCAACTGGAGGTACTGGAGGAGCTGATGGAGCTGAAGAGGCTGAAGCAGGTGCTGATGAAGAAGGCCTCAACTCTGGAGCTGGCACTGTGGCTGATCTGGCCTGAGTAGTGAACTGAGTGCCTGGCCTGAGAGGAGAGTCATCCTCATCATCTGTAGTGTCGGGACTGGGCACGCTATCAACTTCCTTCTTGAGCTCGTTCACGGTCTTGGTCAGCCCATCCACCTTGTCATTTAGAGTCTTGATCCTATTCTCCATGATCCTCACAAGACTATGCTGATTCTCCAATATGTCCTTGATATCCTTCTGCATGCCCTGAACGGTAGTGATCAAGAGATCCATTTGCTCGTTCCTGGATCTAGGGACTTGAGCACTAGTGGCTCTAACTGCCTCTGCCTCTGCCTGTGCTGCAGCTGAGGTGGGATGATCTGGGTTCATCACCACAACGTTATCCTCAAGATCTGGTTGTAGGGGTAAGTGTGGCCTGTCAAGAGCAAAGATGTGCTTCTCCAGCTTGGAGTTGATGAGCATCTGAATGTAGGGTGCATAGCAGCATGAGCGCTTCTGATCAGCAGCAACCCTCTTCACAGTCTCTACTATCAAGTCCATCACCCTTATCCTGGTGTGTCTATCAAGATGGATCAGCATGTTGATGGAATAGCCTCGAATCATCTTGTCGTCTCCAGACTTAGGCATCAAGGTGTGCCTCAAGATGGTGTTCATGGTTCGCAGACCTGCCTGGAGGAAGTAGATGGATCCTAACTTGTGAGATTTCAAGTTTGCAGCAGGGATCTCATTGTACATGTTCTTCATAGAATCATGACTCTCCTTGGATTCAGAATAGACATCCAAATCTCCTTCTTCTACCTTTGGGACTCCTAAGATGGCAGCCCATTCCTCAACAGTTGATTCATACCTTGCTCCTTCAGTCATCCACACAATCCTACCATCTCCATAGAAGTGAGCAGTGGAGTAGAATTGCATGATCATCTCATCGTTCCATGCAGTGAATTCTTTGCCAACAAATTCATCTAAGCCAATGCAATGAAAGTTGTCTTGAACATTTGGGAAGTAATCTTCATTTGCCTTGATGTCCTTCCAATCAACGTATCTCATGTCACTCACAGCTGGACTCTTATCAAGCAAGATTGTCTCATAGAAATCTTGTTGCTCCTTGGTATAAAACCTGTAGTCCACAACTGTTTTCCTCCTCTGAGCATATGGATCAATTGCTCTCCATTCCCTCAATCCAGAGTCCTTCCTCTTCTTCATATCCTCAGCAAGCAAGTGGCTGGCATTGTGTTCTGGAAGGTGTGGTCTGAGCTTCATCAAAGCAGTAATATCATCATCATCCTCAGCTTCCCTAAAAGCGGAGGTCTTGTTCTTGCTGGAAGCTGGTATGTCTTTGGAGAACCTCTTAGGATTTTCAGCAGCAGCAGCCTTCTTGGGTGCAGACTTGGTGCTCTTGGAAGTGTTAGTTTTGGGCATAGCATCTGCCATAAGCTTCTTATTCTTCTTTGGAGGGGCCTTGACAACTGGCTCTTCCTCCTCTTCTTCTTCAGCAGCTTCTGCTGGATCCTCAAACATAGAGGTTGGCCTGCCTACAACATGTATGATCCTCTTTCTGCTCTTCTTCTTCTCCCCAGCCTTCTTAGGCATAGACTTCTTTGGGGGTGACTCAAGGTGAAGAGTCATTGTTGTCCTGGAGCTCTCTGGTGCTCTAGCTGACCCAGAGCTAGCATACTCCTTCCTGATAGCTTTCTTCTTCTTGGATGAAGAAGCAGTAGTGGTGTTCTTGGTAGCATCAACTTTCTTGGGCAGCTCCTCAGGGATGAAGTCCTCATCCTCCTCATCAGAATTGAGCTTTCTCCTTGCCCTGGTAGCAGCTTTGGGCAAGTCAGGAGAGCTAGGGATGTCATCATAGCTCCCCACAGGACTAGTGCCTAAGCTCATGTCAACACTTTTCTCTCTGAGATCATCCTGACTGTCTTCAGCTTCAGACATATCTAACCCTGTGAATAGAGTATAGAGGAGTGGAGAGGGATGAGTCATCACAAAATGCAGACAATTTTTCAAGGGTTTGAACAGAGAAATCCTTAGATATAGTTCTCAGCAAAAAGGGATTTTGGTGTCACCGGGTCATAAGTTTCGGTACCACCGAGACACACAGAGCTCTTGACAGAAACTTGGCAGCAATTTCGGTCGCACCGAGAATTGCCACTCGGTTTCACCGAGACTGTCCTCAGTAGCACAAAAACAAAATCGGTAGAACCGATTTTTCTGACTCGGTGTCACCGATATTCGGTTTTGCGGACAACTAAACCTAAAAATCCTTTGTTCACTGATCTAATGAGTTTTCTAAAGGATAGGGAGGTTTGCAATCGGTGGATTATCGATAAAAATAACTCCAATGCGCTTGAATTGGACGGGGAGCGCAAGGAGGGCCGGATCCATACCCTAATTCGGTGAAGGACCCGCTAAGGCGACGACGGCGACGAAGATTCCGTCGGCGGCAGCGATTCCCAACGGCGGAGACGCACGGGGAGGCAAGGGCGACGACCAGGGGGTTCGGAGCGGCAGCTTAGGGTTGGAGGAAACGGGCTCTTGAGATTGAATTTCAAAAGTCGTGTCCGCCAGGATATATATACCCTTCGCTGTCGGTGACACCGGTTCGAAATTTTCGGTGTCACCGAGTTTCTCAACTGTCAGCTGACAGGGAAACTCGGTGTAACCGAGAATAAGGAATCGGTGTTACCGAGATTGAAAATCCAGATCAACCCTAGGCATTCGGTGAGACCGAGATTTTGGGTTGGTTCCACCGAGATGCACTTGGGAGGTTTTAATGGTCAGTCCTTTGTCGATGCGGAACTCCGAGTGCTCCTCACACAGAGGGATCGAAAAGTACTTGTTCAAATTTTGTGATGCAGCAAGAATGGAATATGAGGTAAGAAAGCATAGATAGCTAGAGAGTGGTCCAAGGCATTCTTGTCCATCCAATTGGCAAAAGAAAAATCAAAAGCCAAATAGCAACAATTGGATGTCCTCGAATGGGTAAATAAATGCAGACCAACATGCTCACACAATAAGATGTCAAATGAAATCATGGCAAACATGCACAAACATACTAGCATCTATCAAGCATTTTGGCAATGACGGAGTCATCTATATATGAGTATATTGACTTAGGAGCCAAGTAAGAATACTTGATCATAGGTCATACTCATCGTTTAAGCACAAGTGGGGTTACCACTTTTACATAAAGCATTTAATGTTGTCACATACTATGAGATGCTTTAACTCAAGTCTTAGAGTAAAGCTCCCCCTTGATGTGACATCCCCCCATAAGAGGGATAAACTAACCTTGGGTTTTGTCGTAGAAGACTTCATGTTGGTGAGGTAGTGGTGGATGCTCAAGGTTGATGAAGATCACCAAGAGTTGGGAGCATCCTTGTTGTTTCCTTACTCTTCTCACCTACATGGGTTAGTCCCAACATACAAGAGACAAATACAAGGATATCTATGGACATGGAGTGCAAAGCATACATGATGATGTCCATGGATTTGTTGATTACCTTGTCCCTTGCTTACCTTTGAGGGAATGTGTGACTCCTTGAACCATTGCATGATGTTGATGTTGATTGCAACTAGTTCTTGCCAATAATGAATGTGAGTGAATTTCATTGGCGGAGTCACCCCTCAAGAACTTCTCTAGTTCTTCTTCTTGGGGACCCACATCAACTTGATGGGGATCCTTGGTGTTGAAGTGGCCCTTGTAGAAGTTGAGCTTGAAGTAGCCTTGGGAACCCACTCCACCAAAGCTTGGGATTCATCTTCATATGAGTCAATGTCCTCTTGAAGCTTGTTCTTGCCCTTGAGCTTTGTGGTCTTGTGGTGGAAGGTCATCTTGAGTGTTTGTTCCCTTGGGAGGAGTATGTTCATACTTCTTCTTTTGAGGAACAAACTTGGGCTTGGGGTATTGACCTTCTTCCCATTCAACTCCATTAGCGTTGAAGTAGCCAATGCCATGGTTCTTCCGGTATCCTCCGTGCTTGCGCACAATTTCCTCAAATTGCTTACACCCGGCAAGACTCTTGTAGATACCTTTCTCTATAATTCCTTTCAATAAAGCGTTTTCTTGCTCAAGTGTAACTTGGCTAAGAGAATCATCATTAGTGGAATCAATAGAACTACTAGAAGCAACATCATTAGGTTTAGCATTTTTATTGTTGCTACTAGATGAAGAACATTTCTTGCCTTTGTTACTAGTTTGTCTAGATTTAACTTGTGGCATGAATGTAGACAAGAGTAATCGTTTGGCTAGATAAGATGAAGTCTTCTTTCGTAGATCGTCATTGATAGCTTTAAGAAACTCATGCTCTTGCTCCAAGTTGAGCTTCGCGAAGCGTAGCTTCTCATGAGTCCTTACAAGCTCTCTATGATCTTCTAGAGTAGATTCATGGGCTAACTTAAGAGTGTTTAATTCTTTAGTTAGTCGTTCTATTTTCATCTTATCATCATCAAGCGACTTATCTTGACTAGCATGAGAATTATCAAGTTCATTTTGACTAACATCACTAGTTTTATCAAAGAGCAAGTCATCATCACAAAGTAAATCATCTTCATCACTATCGAAATCAAGATACTCGGGGTGTGATACCTTGGGGCCTTTAGCCATGAAGCAACTTCCACTCCCTTCATTTGGTGAATCAAATAGATCATAGGAGTTGGTAGTCACTAGTGCAAGTTCGGCAACACCTTCATCTTGACTGTAGTCGGAGTTGGAGTGATAGCTTCTCTCGGAGTTGTTGTCGGAGTCGGAGCCGGAAACCCATTCACCAACATGAGCTTGATGTCTTCTCCTTGTGTAGCTCTTGGTGTACTTGTCCTTCTTCTCCGAGTCCCTACTTCTCCTTGAGGGTCTTCGTTCATAACGATCATCTCTACTCCTTCTCTCTCTTTGAGGTGATTCATTCCTTGAGCTTCGTCTTCTAGGTGACTCTTCTCTTCGTTTGTAGGGGGGCGTGCACTCATTGGAGTAGTGTCTGGGCTTCCCACAATTGTAGCAGTTTCTGTCACGACTTGACGAACGCTTCTCTTCATATCTTGAGTTGGAGCTTCGTTCTTTGCCTCTATTCTTGTAGAACTTGTTGAATTTCTTGACCATGAGGCTTATCTCTTCATTGGTGACAAGATTGTTGCTTGAAGTTGCGGGAGCATCACTTGTGGCTTTGTAAGCACCTCTAGACTTGTTGTGAAGCTCTTCTTTGTCCTTGAGTGTCATCTCATGAGCAACAATCCTTCCAATGACTTCCGTAGGCTTGAGATCTTTGTAGTTGGGCATCATTTGGATCAATGTGCACACGGTGTCATATCTCTCATCCAAAGCTCGAAGTATCTTCTTGATGATGAATTTGTCAGTCATTTCTTCGCTTCCTAAGCCGGCAATCTCATTGGTGATGAGAGCTAGCCTAGAGTACATTTATGCGACTCCTTCACCATCCTTCATCTTGAACTTGTCAAGTTGACTTTGAAGAACGTCCAACTTGGATTATCTCACGGATTCGGTACCTTCGTGCATATTGACCAAAGTATCCCAAATTTCTTTTGCATTCTCAAGACGGCTGATTTTGTTGAATTCTTCGGGGCATAGGCAGTTGAAGAGAATGTCACATGCTTGAGCGTTGTATTGCAACATCTTCAATTCATCCGCGGTTGCTTCACGATCCGGTTCTTTTCCATCACCAAAGAATTCACCTTGCAAGCCAACACGAACAACAGCCCATACGGCGGGGTTATGACCAAGAATATGCATTTTCATTTTGTGCTTCCAACTAGCAAAATTAGTGCCATCAAAGTACGGACCTCTACGGTGATAATTTCCCTCACTAGATGCCATACTCTCCTAGGTTGTGAAACCAATGCAATGGAGACTAAAGCTCAGATACCACCTGTAGGACCGAAAGTATGTCTAGAGGGGGGGGGTGATTAGACTACTTGACCAAATAAAAATCCTACCTTTTCCCAATTTTAAGTGTTGGCAGATTTTAGCAATGATAGCAAGTCAAGCACACCCTACACATGCATGTCTAAGAGTATAGCAGCGGAAAGTAACAACAAGCATGTATAGTAGAGGGTAGGAAGGAAGATCAAACGCAATTTGTAGACACGAAGATTTTTCCCGTGGTTCCGATAGGTGGTGCTATCGTACGTCCACGTTTATGGAGTCTTCAACCCACGGAGGGTAACGGTCGCGAGAGTCCACGGAGGGCTCCACCCATAAGGGTCCACGAAGTAGCAACCTTGACTATTCCATAACGGCTTCCATCCACGAAGGACTAGCCTCACTATGGGTAGATCTTCACGAAGTAGGCGATATCCTTGCCCGTACAAACTTCTTGGTTCAACTCCACAACACGAAGTAGGAGGCTCCCAAGCGACACCTAACCAATCTAGGAGGCACCACCCTCCAAAAGGTAATAGGCTCGGCAATGTCGATGAACTCCTTGCTCTTGTGCTTCCAGATGATAGACTCCTCAACACACAATCACTCTCTCACAGATTTGCCTATGGTGGAAGAGATTGATTTGGTGGAAAGCAACTTGGGGAGGCTAGAGATCAAGATTCATATGGATGGAGTGGAATAGCTTGATCTCAACACATGAGTAGGTGGCTCTCTCTCAGAAAATAAGATAGGGCAAGTATGGAATAGTTCTGAGTGCTTCTCTTTCGAGTGGGTGGTGGTGAAGGGGTATATATAGGCATCCCCAAAAATCCAACCGTTACACCTAAAGTGACCAACTCGGTGACACCGATGTGTGAATCTCGGTGGTACTGAAGTGACCAAAAGGCAGTAACTTTTGAATCTCGGTGAGACCGATATATAATTCTCGGTGGTACCGATTAGGTGACCAACAGTCAGATTGCGCAACTCGATGACGCCGATCCAAAAACCTCGATGGTACCGATTTTGTGAATCGAGGTAACAAAAAGTTGGCAACCCAAACTCGGTGGCACCGAAGTGGAATCGGTTGCACCGATGTGCTAGGGTTTGGCATGGGTCTGTCTGATTTTGGGAATCGGTGGCACTGAGTGGAAATTGTTGGTTGCACCGATTTTGGATATTTGGCTTTGGACAGACTTTTGTGGAAGATCTTGTGGGTGTTTTTGGTGACTATCTCTTGTGCACGTGGAGCATCTTGTTCACCAACAATACCTTACCCCCTTTTAATAGTATTGACTTTCCTATGGACTCAAAGTGATTTCTCACAAAGTAAAATGTAGAGTCCTCTTGCTTGAAGCTTTGCCAATTCATTTCCTTGCATCTTGGGGTATCTCCACAATCCTTTTGCCATCCCTATCATTGAACTTTTCCTGAAATATGCTTAGTGGAAACATTAGTTCAATGACATATATGTTGTTATTAATTACCAAAACCACCAAGGGAGCAAATGTGCTTTCACCCCTCGGTGACTCTGTATTGAACCCATCATTGGTCCTTTCATCGTGCTTGGTCCTAGATTGCTCCAAAACACCTGTAAACACAAGAAAACAAGGAAAACTAATAAAACCCAAATAAAGTACTAATCCTGCAATGCTCACAATGGAAAGTGTAAAAACCGGTAATCGCATAATGGACGACTATTTGGTTCAATGGAACATGATATATAAAGAGAACATGCAACAAACGAGCTCTAAAAATGCGTAAAATATAGAGTCAACATCATTCACATGGTTAGTTCATAATCTTAGCTAAAAAGTTGGTTACTAATTAAGCTTATATAGGCAACAGAACAAAAGAGTTTGTGATACGTCTCCAACGTATCTATAATTTTTGCTTGTTCCATGCTGTTATATTATCATTCTTGAATGTTTTACAATCATTTGATAACAACTTTATATCATTTTTTGGGACTAACCTATTGACATAGTGCCAAAGTGCCAGTTGTTGTTTTTGCTTGTTTTTTTACTTCGCAGAAAATCAATACCAAATGGAGTCCAATCGCGACAAAACTTTTCGGAGATTTTTTCTGGACCAGAAGACACCCAATGGGCCAAACAACTGCCGGAGAGGTGGGCTGTGGAGAGCACAACCCACCAGGGCGCGCCAGGGGGGGCCCGGCGCGCCTTGATGGGTTGTGCCCTCCTCGGCCCCCTTCCGCACCGTCTCTGATGCCTATAAATTCCCAAATATTCCAAAAACCCTAGAGGAGTCGACGAAACACAATTCCGGCCGCCGCAAGTTCCAGAACCTCGAGATCCAATCTAAACACCATCACGGAGGGGTTCATCTTCCTCATAGGTGCCTCTCCGATGATGCGTGAGTAGTCCACCATAGACCTACGGGTCCGTAGGCAGTAGCTAGATGGCTTCTTATCTCTCTCTTATGATTCTCAATACAATGGTCTCTTGGACATCTATTTGATGTAAACTTTTGCGGTGTGTTTGTTGGGATCCGATGAATTTCGAGTTCATGATCAGTTTCTATCCATGAATATTATTTGAGTCTTCTTTGATCTCTTATATGCATGATTACTTATAGCCTCGTATTTCTTCTTCGAATCTTTGGTTTAGTTAGGCCGACTAGATCGATTTTTCTTGCCATGGGAAGAGGTGCTTTGTGATGGGTTCGATCTTGCGGTGTTCTTTCCCAGTGACAGAAGGGGCAGCAAGACACGCATGTATCGTTGCTATTAAGGATAACAAGATGGGGTCTATTACTACATGAATAGATCTTGTCTACATCATGTCATCGTTCTTATTGCATTACTCTGTTTTTCCATGAACTTAATACACTAGATGCATGCTGGATAGCGGTCGATGTGTGGAGTAATAGAAGTAGATGCAGGCAGGAGTCGGTCTATCTATCTTGGACGTGATGCCTATATAATGATCATTGCCTTGGATATCGTCATGACTATTCGATTTTCTATCAATTGCCCAACAGTAATTTGTTCACCCACCGTGCGCTATACTCATGAGAGAAGCCACTAGTGAAGCCTACGGCCCCCGGGTCTACTTTTCCATCATATTGCTTTCCGATCTACGTTTTTGCAATCTTTGTTTTCAGATCTACAAAACCAAAAACCCAAAAATATATTGCTGCATATTTACTCTTTTTATTTGTGTTCTTGAGAGATCTATCTCTCCTATCTATCACTACCTAATCTATCTTTTTACCGTAGAGAGATTGACAACCTCTCTTTCGCGTCGGGTTGCAAGTATTTGTTGTTTGTGTGCAGGTGCTGCTTATTGGGTGGTGGTGATCCTCCTACTGGTTCGATAACCTTGGTTTCATAACTGAGGGAAATACTTACCGTCGTTGTGCTGCATCATCCCTTCCTCTTTGGGGAAATACTGACGCAGCCTCAAGCCATGTCAAAGGAATTTCTGGCACCGTTGCCGGGGAGGAAGCAGTCTCTTCTACGTGCCTATCGTAGGCGCCGAGGGGACTCCATCATCATCTACCAGGTTCCTAATCACAAATCTCATCTCCTTGCAATTACATTATTTGCCATTTGCCTCTCGTTTTCCTCTCCCCCACTTCACCAATTTGTCGTTTTATTCGCCCTCTTTTTCGTTTGCCCTTTTTCTTGCCGGATCTCTTCCTTGCTTGCAATCTTGTTTGCGTAGTCACGATGACTCAAGAGAACACCAAGTTGTGTGATTTTTCCAATACTAATAACAATGATTTTATTAGTACGCCTATTGCTCCTCCCGCCACTAGTGCGGAGTCTTGTGATATTAATGCCGCTTTGTTGAATCTTGTCATGAGAGATCAATTTGCCGGTACTCCTAATGAGGATGCCGCGTCCCATCTATACACGTTCGTAGAACTGTGTGATATGCAAAAGAAAAAAGATGTGGACAATGATATTGTTAAGTTGAAACTATTTCCTTTTTCCTTGCGGGATCGTGCAAAAATTTGGTTTTCCTCTTTGCCTCGCAGTAGTATCGATTCTTGGAATAAGTGCAAGGATGCTTTTATCACTAAGTATTTTCCTCCTGCGAAAATTATTTCCCTTAGGACGCAAATCATGAATTTTAAGCAACTTGAGCATGAACATGTTGCACAATCTTGGGAAAGAATGAAGTTGATGCTAAGAAATTGTCCTACTCATGGTTTAAATCTTTGGATGATCATACATTTTTTTTATGCGGGATTGAATTTTGTCTCTAGAAATCTTTTAGATTCCGCCGCGGGTGGTACCTTTATGGAGATTACTTTGGGTGAAGCTACTAAATTGCTAGATAATATCATGGCTAATTATTCTCAATGGCATACCGAAAGAGCACCTACTAGTAAAAAAGTTAATTCGGTAGAGGAAATTAGCACTTTGAGTGATAAAGTTGATGCTTTGATGAAATTGGTTGCTAGTAAAAATGTTCCTATTGATCTTAATGATGTGCCTTTGTCTACCTTGATTGAGCAAAATAGTGATTCCGTAGATGTGAATTTTGTCTCGCGAAACAATTTCAATAACAATGCTTATAGAGGTAATTTTAATCCTAGGCCTTTTCCCTGGAAATTCCTCTATTAATTATGGTAATTCCTATGGTACTTCTCCTTACAATAATAATAGGAACACCTCTGATCTTGAGAGTAATATTAAAGAATTTATCAATGCGCAAAAGGTTTTCAATACTACGATAGAAGAAAAGTTAAATACGATTGATGATATGTCTAGAAGCATTGATAGAATTTCTCTTGATGTTGAAAATCTCAAGTTGAAAGCTTTTGTGCCTAAGATTGATGAATCTATTAAAGCTTTATATGTCTCTATGGATGAAAGTAAGCAAATAACCGCTATGCTTAGAGCTAAAAGAGAAATCTTAGAAAAACCGTTTTCTAGTGATTGCCTTCATAAAAAAGATGAAGATCTTAAAGTGATTGGTGTTTCTTCTATTGACTCCTTGTTTAGTAATATTAAAATTGATAATGAAGGGACTGAAGTAGAGTCAACTTTAGCTAGAAGGCGTCCCAATAATTTGGAGGGTGAAAATCTGATGAAAATTTTGCTAAAAGTGGGTTTGAAGAGGTCAAAACTTTAACTAGTGATGTGCCCACTACTTTAGATTGCAAAGACTTTAATTATTATAGTTGCTCTTTGATTGAGTGTATTTCTTTGTTGCAATCCATGTTGAATTCACCCCATGCTTATGAGCAAAATAAAGCTTTTACTAAACATATTGTTGATGCCATGATGAAATCTTTTGAAGAAAAGTTGGAGTTGGAGATTTATATTCCTAGAAAATTATATGATGAGTGGGAACCTACCATTAAGGTCAAGATTAAAATTATGAATGCTTTGCTTTGTGTGATTTGGGTGCTAGTGTTTCCACGATTCCGAAATCTTATCCATTATGCCTAGCTAGGGGCGTAAAACGATAGCGCTTGTTGGGAGGCAACCCAATGAATAAATAAATTTTTGCTTTTTCCTTTCTGTTTTTGAGTGTTGACACAATTATGCCTCTGTTATGATTGTGTTTTTATGGTTTATTTAGTGTTTGTGCCAAGTAAAGCCTTTAGGATGATTCATAGGATGAGTAGAAGTGATGCTGAATCTGAAACAGAAACTTTGCGTCCAGTATATGAATTTTCATTTTTTTGCTGGAACGTGATCTTGAGCTGAAATTCTAACATGGTGTTTCTATACAAATTCCTTACGTTGTCCTAATATTTTAGAATTTTAAGAGTTACAGAAGTATGGGTAGAGTACATATTACTACAGACTGTTCTGTTTAAGACAGATTCTGTTTTCGTTGCATTGTGTGCTTGTTTTGATGAATCTATGGTTTGTATTGGGGGGTATAAGCCATGGTAAAGTTAAAATACAGTAGGTATAATGCAATAACAAAATATGAATGGGTTTGTAACAGTACCTAAAGTAGTGATTTGCTTTCTTATACTAACGGATCTCACGAAGATTTTGTTGAGTTTTGTGTGATTGAAGTTTTCAAGTTTTGGGTGAGATCACGATGGATGAAGGAATAAGGAGTGATAAAATCCTAAGCTTGGGGATGCTACCGCACCCCCAAGATATATCCAAAGAGTAACAAGGAACTAAGCTTGGGGATGCCCCCGAGTGGCATCCCCTCTTTCTTCTAACGACCATCGGTATTTTACTTGGAGCTATATTTTTATTCGTCACATATCATGAGTTTTGCTTGGAGCGTCTTGTATCTTTGCTTGCTTTGTTTGTTAGTTTTCCCTTTGTATCCTTGCTGGACACACCTATTTTAGAGAGCCACAATCATGCTAGGATTTGTTAGAATTGCTCTATGTGCTTCACTTAAACTTTTCGAGCTATAGAATTGCTCCAGTGCTTCACTTATATCTTTTTGAGCACGGTGTGCTTGGAACTTTTTGTAGAAATACTCTCATGCTTCACTTATATTAATTTAAGAGTAGGTAAATTTTGAAGAAATCCTCTCATGCTTCACTTATACCTTTTTGAGAGATGAAATCTTTATGCTCATGTGCTTCACTTAAATTTGTTTGAGCTTGATAAAAAGCAATGGCAATATATGAAATTAGTCCCAAAGTGATAGATATCCAAGGAGGATATAATAAAAACTTTCATGAAGATCATTGGAAAAATTGAACTTGATTCCTTGTAATAGTTTTGAAACATGATGGTAGTAATATGTGAGTCATGTTAGTGAGTAATTATGCTTAGTAGGAATATTGGTGTTAAGGTTTGTGATTCCCTATGCATGCACGAAAGTCAATAGTTATGCAATGAAGTTACATCCTACTTGTGGTGCATTATTCGGTGTTAGTTATGTTCAATGCTCACTTATGTGATTTTTCGTTTCTTGGTTTGGTTGCTTCCCAATCTTTTTGCTAGCCTCCATTTGTACTAAGTAGAAATACTACTTGTGCATCCAAAATCCTTAAACCAAGTTTTGCCTTATGAGTCCACCATACCTACCTATATGCGGTATTTCCATGCCGTTCCAAGCAAATTTGTATGTGCCATCTCTAAATTTTCAAAATAAATTTTCTCTTTTGTGTGCCTGTACCGCTCATGAAACGGTGGGGAGTGTCCAATATTTTTCCATGCTAGATGTGTTATTCTCAAGATGAGTGTTTATTCACTTGTCATTGCACGAGAGTGCGACAGTAATAGGGATGCCCATTCCCGAAATGAAAAAGAAAAAATATTTACTTTATGTTGTCAATTAATAAATTCCTTGGAAAGTGTTGGTATGGAAGGCAACCGTGGATACGGCCCGCCATGGAAAGTGAAAGTTTGGTGGAAAAAGGAATAAACTTTATTTTCTGTTTGGGAACCGCCTATGATATATCTAGCATGGAAAGTATTGTGAGCTACTTTGTCGTTTTCGTTGACAGGAAAAGCATGCAACCCAAAATATTTTCCCTCTCTCAATTTAAACCTTGAGCTCTGGCACCTCTACAAATCCCTACTTCCCTCTGCGAAGGGCCTATCTATTTACTTTATGCATTTTTATTTTTTGCTTTAAGTCTCCATCTTCTCTTATAAGCACCAACTAGGGGGCACTATGATCGTACTTGAGCATTGGGCATAGTTAATATTTGAGTGTGTTTCATGAATGGATCAATGATTGAGCGAGATGGGCTAGGGATAACTTTCTTTAGTGTTGATATTTTGAAAGACATGGTTGCTTGTAGACATGCTTGAGTATTGAAGTCATTATGTTAAAACTAGACTATTGCTTTGAATCATTATAAGTCCAAATGTCCATGCTATACAAAAGAAAAGAATGTGATGAACATGTTAGGCAGCATTCCACATCAAAAATTCTGTTTTTATCATTTACCTACTCGAGGACGAGTAGGAATTAAGCTTGGGGATGCTGATACGTCTCCAACGTATCTATAATTTTTGCTTGTTCCATGCTGTTATATTATCATTCTTGGATGTTTTACAATCATTTTATAACAACTTTATATCATTTTTTGGGACTAACCTATTGCCATAGTGCCAAAGTGCCAGTTGCTGTTTTTGCTTGTTTTTTACTTCGCAGAAAATCAATACCAAACGGAGTCCAATCGCGACGAAACTTTTTGGAGATTTTTTCTGGACCAGAAGACACCCAATGGGCCAAACAACTGCCGGAGAGGTGGGCTGTGGAGAGTGTTGGAAATATGCCCTAGAGGCAATTAATAAAGTGTTTATTATTATCATATTTCTCCGTTCATGATAATGGTTTATTATTCATGCTAGAATTGTATTGACCGGAAACTAAATACATGTGTGGATAATAGACAAATACTATGTCCCTAGTATGCCTCTACTAGACTAGCTCGTTGATCAAAAAGATGGTCAAGGTTTCCTGACCATGGACATGAGTTGTCATTTGATAACGGGATCACATCATTAGGAGAATGATGTGATGGACATGACCCAACCGTTAGCATAGCAAATGATCGTTCAGTTTATTGCTATTGCTTTCACTATGTCAAATACACGTTCCTCTGACCATGAGATCATGCAACTCCCGGATACCGTAGGAATACTTTGGGTGTATCAAACGTCACAACGTTACTGGGTGATTATAAAGGTGCACTACAGGTATCTCCAAAAGTGTTTGTTGAGTTGGCATGGATCGAGATTGGGATTTGTCACTCCGACTATCGGAGAGGTATCTCTGGGCCCTCTCGGTAATACAGCATCACAGAAGCCTTGCAAGCACCGTGACTAAAGAGTTAGTTGCAAGATGATGTATTACGGAACGAGTAAAGAGACTTGCCGGTAACGAGATTGAACTAGGTATTGGATACCGACGATCGAATCTCGGGCAAGTAACATACCGCCAGACAAAGGGAACAACGTATGTTGACATATGAGGTTCACCGATAAAGATCTTCGTGGAATATGTAGGAACCAATATGAGCATCCAGGTTCCGCTGTTGGTTATTGACCGGAGAGTCATCTCGATCATGTCTACATCATTCCCGAACCCGTAGGGTCCGCACACTTAAGGTTCGATGACGATTTAGTATTATATGAGTTATGTGATTGGTGGCCGAAGTTTGTTCGGAGTCCCGGATGAGATCACGGACATGACGAGGAGTCTCGAAATGGTCGAGAGGTAAAGATTCATATATTGGAAGGCTATATTCGGACGTCGGAAAGGTTCCGAGTGATTCGGGTATTTTTCGGAGTACCGGGGAGTTACGGGAATTCACCAGGAGAAGTAATGGGCCTTATTGGGCCATACGGGAAAAGGAGAGGCAGGCCACGTGAGGAGGCGCGCGCCCCCACTTGCCCAAACCGAATTGGACTAGGGGAGGGGGCGCAACCCCCTCTTTCCTTTCCCTCTCCCTTCCCCCTTTCCTACTCCGTATGGGAGGTGGAATCCTACTAGGACTAAGGAGTCCTAGTAGGACTCCCCACACTTGGCGCACTCCTAGGGGGCCAGCCTCCTCCCTCTCATCCTTTATATACGGGGGCAAGGGGGCACCCTAAAGTACACAATTGTCCCATAGCCGTGTGCGGTGCCCCGATCTCTGTTTTCCACCTCGGTCATATTTTCGGAGAGCTTAGGCGAAGCCCTGCCGGAATCACTTCACCGTCACCGTCGCCACGCCGTCGTGCTGACGGAACTCATCTACTACCTCGACGTCTTGCTGGATCAAGAAGGCGAGGAACGTCACCGAGCTGCACGTGTGTAGAACTCGGAGGTGCCGTACGTTCGGTACTCGATCGGTGGAGCTCGAAGGATTGTTCGACTACATCAACCGCGTTGTGAGACGCTTCCGCTAACGGTCTACGAGGGTACGTAGACACACTCTCCCCTCTCGTAGCGATGCATCTCCATGGATAGATCTTGCGTGAGCGTAGGAATTTTTTTGAAATTCATGCTCCGTTCCCCAACAGTGGCATCCGAGCCAGGTCTATGCGTAGATGTGATTTGCACGAGTAGAACACAAGTGAGTTGTGGGCGTGGGTGTATACATATTGCTTGCCGTTACTAGTTGATACTTGATTCGGCGGTATTGTGAGATGAAGCGGCCCGGACCGACATTATGTGTACGCTTACGCGAGACAGGTTTCACCGCTAAGTGCACTCGTTGCACAAAGGTGACTGGCGGGTGTCTGTCTCTCTCACTTTAGTTGAATCGGTTTCAATGAAGAGGGTTCTTTTAGAAGATCAAAAAGCAATCACTACACCACGTTGTGGTTTTGCGTAGGTAAGAACGGTTCTTGCAAACCCGTAGCAGCCACGTAAAACTTGCAACAACAAAGTAGAGGACGTCTAACTTGTTTTTGCAGGGTATGCTGGTGATGTGATATGGTCAAGACATGATGTGATATAAGTTGTTGTATGAGATGATCATGTTTTGTAAGTTATCAGGCAACCGGCAGGAGCCTTATGGTTGTCTCTTTATTGTATGCAATGCCAACGCTATGTAATTGCTTTTCTTTACCGCTATGAGTTAGCAGTAGTAGTAGTAGCAATAGCCGGCGAGACGACCACGACGCTGCGATGGAGATCAAGGTGTCACGACGCTACGATGGAGATCATGGTGTCAATCCGGTGACAATGGAGATCATGACGGTGCTTGGCTGATGGAGATCAAAAGCACAAGACGATGATGGCCATATCATGTCACATATATTGAATTGCATGTGATGTTAATCCTTTTATGCATCTTATTTTGCTTAGGACGACGGTAGCATTATAAGATGATCCCTTCACTAAATTTCAAGATAAGTGTTCTCCCCTAGTATGCACCGTTGCGAAGGTTCGACGCTTCTAAGCACCACGTGATGATCGGGTGTGATGGATTCTTTCATTCGCATACAACGGGTGTAAGCCAGTTTTACACACGCAGAATACTTGGGTTAAACTTGACGAGCCTAGCATATACAGATATGGCCTCAGAACACAAGAGACCGAAAGATCGAACATGAGTCATATAGTAGATATGATCAACATGAAAGATGTTCACCATTGATAACTAATCCACCTCACGTGATGATCGGATGTGGCTTAGTTGATGTGGATCATGTTACACTTAGACAACTTGAGGGATGTTAATCTAAGTGGGAGTTCTTAAATAATTTGATTAATTGAACTTCAATTATCATGAACATAGTCTAAATAATCTTTGCAATTGTATGTTGTAGATCAATGGCCCGCGCTGTAGTTCCACTGAATTTTAATGCGTTCCTAGAGAAAGCTAAGTTGAAAGATGATGGAAGCAACTATGCGGAATGGGTCTGTAATCTGAGGATCATCCTCATTGCTGCACAGAAGGCTTATGTCCTTGATGCACCGCTAGGTGTCGCACCCCCTCCCTCGTCTGTCGACGTTATGAACGCCTGGCAGACACGTGTTGATGACTACTCGATAGTTCAGTGTGCCATGCTTTACGGCTTAGAACCGGGGCTCCAAAGACGTTTTGAGCATCACGGAGCATATGAGATGTTCCAAGAGCTGAAACTTGTATTTCAAGCTCATGCCCGGGTCGAGAGATATGATGTCTCCGACAAGTTCTTTAGCTGTAAGATGGAGGAGAATAGTTCTGTCAGTGAGCATATACTCAAGATGTCTGGGTTGCATAACCGCTTGACTCAGTTGGGAGTTAATCTTCCAGATGATTCGGTTATTGACAGAATTCTCCAATCACTGCCACCAAGCTATAAGGGCTTTGTGATGAACTATAATATGCAAGGAATGGAAAAGTCTATTTCCGAGCTCTTCGCTATGCTCAAAGCTGCGGAGGTAGAAGTCAAGAAGGAGCATCAAGTGTTGATGGTAAAGAAGAGCACTAGTTTCAAGAAGGGCAAGGGAAAGAAGGGGAACTTCAAGAAGAACGGCAAATCAGTTGCTGCTCCCACGAAGAAACCCAAGTCTGTACCCAAACCCGAGACTGAGTGTTTCTACTGCAAGGGGACCGGTCACTGGAAGCGGAACTGCCCCAAGTACCTGGCAGATAAGAAGGCTGGCAACATCAACAAAGGTATATTTGATATACATGTTATTGATGTGTACCTTACCAATACTCGTAGTAGCACCTGGGTATTTGATACTGGTTCGGTTGCTCATATTTGTAACTCGAAATAGGAGCTACAGAATAAACGAAGATTGGCTAAGGACGAGGTGACGATGCGCGTCAGGAACGGTTCAAGAGTTGAAGTTATCGCCGTCGGCACGCTACCTCTACATCTACCCTCGGGATTAGTGATGAACCTAAATAATTGTTATTTGGTGCCTGCGTTGAGCATGAACATTATATCTGGATCTTGTTTATTGCGAGACGGTTATTCATTTAAATCAGAGAATAAAAGTTGTTCTATTTTGATGAATAATATCTTTTATGGTCATGCACCGCTTGTGAATGGTTTATTCTTGTTGAATCTCGATCGTGGTGATACACACATCCATAATATTGATGCCAAAAGA
This sequence comes from Elymus sibiricus, assembly GCA_039707655.1. NCBI lineage: Eukaryota > Viridiplantae > Streptophyta > Magnoliopsida > Poales > Poaceae > Elymus > Elymus sibiricus. The sequence continues at coordinate 417,282,642 of CM077675.1, forward strand.
CGCAAAATTGATAATGATAGTACCACATATTTGTGGCACTGCCGCTTAGGTCATATTGGTGTAAAACGCATGAAGAAACTCCATACAGATGGACTTTTGGAATCACTTGATTATGAATCATTTGAGACGTGCGAACCATGCCTCATGGGCAAGATGACTAAGACTCCGTTCTCCGGAACAATGGAGCGAGCAACAGACTTGTTGGAAATAATACATACCGATGTATGCGGTCCGATGAGTGTTGAGGCGCGCGGTGGATATCGTTATGTTCTCACGTTCACAGATGATTTGAGTAGATATGGCTATGTCTACTTGATGAAGCATAAATCTGAAACATTTGAAAAGTTCAAAGAATTTCAGAGTGAAGTAGAGAACCATCGTAACAAGAAAATAAAGTTCTTACGATCTGATCGTGGAGGAGAATATTTGAGTTACGAGTTTGGCAATCACTTAAAACAATGTGGAATTGTTTCACAGCTCACGCCACCTGGAACACCACAGCGTAATGGTGTGTCCGAACGTCGTAATCATACTCTATTAGATATGGTGCGTTCTATGATGTCTCTTACCGATTTGCCACTATCATTTTGGGGTTATGCATTAGAGACAGCTGCATTCACTTTAAACAGGGCAACGTCTAAATCCGTTGAGACGACACCGTATGAACTGTGGTTTGGTAAGAAACCTAAGCTGTCATTTCTGAAAGTTTGGGATGCGATGCTTATGTCAAAAGGCTTCAGCCAGATAAGCTCGAACCCAAAGCGGATAAGTGCGTCTTCATAGGATACCCAAAGGAGACCGTTGGGTACACCTTCTACCACAGATCTGAAGGCAAAGTATTCGTTGCTAAGAATGGATCCTTTCTAGAGAAGGAGTTTCTCTCGAAAGAAGTGAGTGGGAGGAAAGTAGAACTTGATGAGGTAATTGTACCTCCTCTGGATAGTAGTACGCCACAGAAAGAAATTTCTGTGACATCGACACAGACCAGAGAAGTAGTTGATGATGATGATCATGAAACTTCGGATCAAGTTGTTACTGAACTTCGAAGGTCAACCAGGACACGTTCCGCACCAGAGTGGTACGGAAATCCAGTCTTGGAGGTCATGTTGCTAGACAACGATGAACCTTCGAACTATGAAGAAGCGATGGCAAGCCCGGATTCCGACAAATGGCTTGAGGCCATGAAATCCGAGATTGGATCCATGTATGAGAACAAAGTATGGACTTTGGTAGACTTGCCCGATGAACGGCGAGCTATTGAAAATAAATGGATCTTTAAGAAGAAGACGGACGCTGATGGTAATGTCACCGTCTATAAAGCACGACTTGTTGCTAAAGGTTATCGACAAGTTCAAGGAGTTGACTACGATGAGACTTTCTCACCTGTAGCGATGCTAAAGTCTGTCAGAATTATGTTAGCAATTGCCGCGTTTTATGATTATGAAATCTGGCAAATGGACGTCAAAACGGCATTCCTTAATGGATTCCTTAAGGAAGAATTGTATATGATGCAACCGGAAGGTTTTGTCGATCCTAAAGGTGCTAACAAAGTATGCAAGCTCCAGCGATCCATCTATGGACTGGTGCAAGCATCTCGGAGCTGGAATACTCGCTTTGATGAAGTGATCAAAGCGTTTGGGTTTATACAAACTTATGGAGAAGCTTGTATTTACAAGAAAGTGAGTGGGAGCTCTGTGGCATTTCTCATATTATATGTGGATGACATATTATTGATGGGAAATGACATAGAATTTCTGGAAAGCATAAAGGGTTATTTGAACAAAAGTTTTTCAATGAAGGATCTCGGAGAAGCTGCTTACATATTAGGCATCAAGATCTATAGAGATAGATCAAGACGCCTCATTGGACTTTCACAAAGCACTTACCTTGACAAGATTTTGAAGAAGTTCAAAATGGATCAGTCAAAGAAAGGGTTCTTGCCTGTATTGCAAGGTGTGAGATTGAGTAAGACTCAAAGCCCGACCACGGCAGAAGACAAAGAGAAGATGAGTGTCATCCCCTATGCCTCAGCCATAGGCTCTATTATGTATGCCATGCTGTGTACCAGACCTGATGTGTGCCTTGCTATTAGCTTGATGGGAAGGTACCAAAGTGATCCAGGAGTAGATCACTGGACAACGGTCAAGAATATCCTGAAGTACCTGAAAAGGACCAAGGACATGTTTCTCGTTTATGGAGGTGACAAAGAGCTCGTCGTAAAGGGTTACGTCGATGCTAGCTTTGACACAGATCCAGATGACTCTAAGTCACAATCTGGATACGTATTTATTCTTAATGGTGGAGCGGTCAGTTGGTGCAGTTCCAAGCAGAGCGTCGTGGCGGGATCTACATGTGAGGCGGAATACATAGCTGCTTCCGAAGCAGCACATGAAGGAGTCTGGATGAAGGAGTTCATATCCGATCTAGGTGTCATACCTAGTGCATCGGGTCCAATGACTATCTTATGTGACAACACTGGAGCAATTGCTATAGCAAAGGAGCCCAGGTTTCACAAGAGAACCAAGCATATAAAGCGTCGCTTCAACTCCATTCGGAATTTAATTAAGGATGGAGACATAGAGATTTGCAAAGTACACACGGATCTGAATGTGGCAGACCCGTTGACTAAACCTCTTCCACGAGCAAAACATGATCAGCACCAGAATGCGATGGGTGTTAGATTCATTACAATGTAATTGACTCTAGTGCAAGTGGGAGACTGTTGGAAATATGCCCTAGAGGCAATTAATAAAGTGTTTATTATTATCATATTTCTCCATTCATGATAATGGTTTATTATTCATGCTAGAATTGTATTGACCGGAAACTAAATACATGTGTGGATAATAGACAAATACTATGTCCCTAGTATGCCTCTACTAGACTAGCTCGTTGATCAAAAAGATGGTCAAGGTTTCCTGACCATGGACATGAGTTGTCATTTGATAACGGGATCACATCATTAGGAGAATGATGTGATGGACATGACCCAACCGTTAGCATAGCAAATGATCGTTCAGTTTATTGCTATTGCTTTCACTATGTCAAATACACGTTCCTCTGACCATGAGATCATGCAACTCCCGGATACCGTAGGAATACTTTGGGTGTATCAAACGTCACAACGTTACTGGGTGATTATAAAGGTGCACTACAGGTATCTCCGAAAGTGTTTGTTGAGTTGGCATGGATCGAGATTGGGATTTGTCACTCCGACTATCGGAGAGGTATCTCTGGGCCCTCTCGGTAATACAGCATCACAGAAGCCTTGCAAGCACCGTGACTAAAGAGTTAGTTGCAAGATAATGTATTACGAAACGAGTAAAGAGACTTGCCGATAACGAGATTGAACTAGGTATTGGATACCGACGATCGAATCTCGGGCAAGTAACATACCGCCAGACAAAGGGAACAACGTATGTTGACATATGAGGTTCACCGATAAAGATCTTCGTGGAATATGTAGGAACCAATATGAGCATCCAGGTTCCGCTGTTGGTTATTGACCGGAGAGTCGTCTCGATCATGTCTACATCATTCCCGAACCCGTAGGGTCCGCACACTTAAGGTTCGATGACGATTTAGTATTATATGAGTTATGTGATTGGTGGCCGAAGTTTGTTCGGAGTCCCGGATGAGATCACGGAGATGACGAGGAGTCTCGAAATGGTCGAGAGGTAAAGATTCATATATTGGAAGGCTATATTCGGACGTCGGAAAGGTTCCGAGTGATTCGGGTATTTTTCGGAGTACCGGGGAGTTACGGGAATTCACCAGGAGAAGTAATGGGCCTTATTAGGCCATACGGGAAAAGGAGAGGCAGGCCACGTGAGGAGGCGCGCGCCCCCACTTGCCCAAACCGAATTGGACTAGGGGAGGGGGCCCAGCCCCCTCTTTCCTTTCCCTCTCCCTTCCCCCTTTCCTACTCCGTATGGGAGGTGGAATCCTACTAGGACTAAGGAGTCCTAGTAGGACTCCCCACACTTGGCGCACTCCTAGGGGGCCAGCCTCCTCCCTCTCATCCTTTATATACGGGGGCAAGGGGGCACCCCAAAGTACACAATTGTCCCATAGCCGTGTGCGGTGCCCCGATCTCTGTTTTCCACCTCGGTCATATTTTCGGAGAGCTTAGGCGAAGCCCTGCCGGAATCACTTCACTGTCACCGTCGCCACGCCGTCGTGCTGACGGAACTCATCTACTACCTCGACGTCTTGCTGGATCAAGAAGGCGAGGAACGTCACCGAGCTGCACGTGTGTAGAACTTGGAGGTGTCGTACGTTCGGTACTCGATCGGTGGAGCTCGAAGGATTGTTCGACTACATCAACCGCGTTGTGAGACGCTTCCGCTAACGGTCTACGAGGGTACGTAGACACACTCTCCCCTCTCGTAGCGATGCATCTCCATGGATAGATCTTGCGTGAGCGTAGGAATTTTTTTGAAATTCATGCTTCGTTCCCCAACAGAGAGCACAACTCACCAGGGCGCGCCAGGGGGGCCCCGGCGCGCCCTGATGGGTTGTGCCCTCCTCGGCCCCCTTCCGCACCGCCTCTGATGCCTATAAATTCCCAAATATTCCAAAAACCCTAGAGGAGTCGACGAAACACAATTCCAGCCGCCGCAAGTTCCAGAAGCTCGAGATCCAATCTAAACACCATCACAGAGGGGTTCATCTTCCTCATAGGTGCCTCTCCGATGATGCGTGAGTAGTCCACCATAGACCTACAGGTCCGTGGGAAGTAGCTAGATGGCTTCTTCTCTCTCTCTCTCTTATGATTCTCAATACAATGGTCTCTTGGAGATCTATTTGATGTAAACTTGTGCGGTGTGTTTGTTGGGATCCGATGAATTTTGAGTTCATGATCAGTTTCTATCCATGAATATTATTTGAGTCTTCTTTGATCTCTTATATGCATGATTACTTATAGCCTCGTATTTCTTCTTCGAATCTTTGGTTTAGTTAGGCCGACTAGATCGATTTTTCTTGCCATGGGAAGAGGTGCTTTGTGATGGGTTCGATCTTGCGGTGTTCTTTCCCAGCGACAGAAGGGGCAGCAAGACACGCATGTATCGTTGCTATTAAGGATAACAAGATGGGATCTATTCCTACATTAATAGATCTTGTCTACATCATGTCATCATTCTTATTGCATTACTCCGTTTTTCCATGAACTTAATACACTAGATGCATGCTGGATAGCGGTCGATGTGTGGAGTAATAGAGGTAGATGCAGGCAGGAGTCGGTCTATCTATCTTGGACGTGATGCCTATATAATGATCATCGCCTTGGATATCGTCATGACTATTCGATTTTCTATCAATTGCCCAACAGTAATTTGTTCACCCACCGTGCGCTATACTCATGAGAGAAGCCACTAGTGAACCCTACGGCCCCCGGGTCTACTTTTCCATCATATTGCTTTCCGATCTATGTTTTTGCAATCTTTGTTTTCAGATCTACAAAACCAAAAACCCAAAAATATATTGCTGCATATTTACTCTTTTTATTTGTGTTCTTGGGAGATCTATCTCTCCTATCTATCACTACCTAATCTATCTTTTTACCGTAGATAGATTTACAACCTCTCTTTTGCGTCGGGTTGCAAGTATTTGTTGTTTGTGTGCAGGTGCTGCTTATTGGGTGGTGGTGATCCTCCTACTGGTTCGATAACCTTGGTTTCATAACTGAGGGAAATACTTACCGTCGCTGTGCTGCATCATCCCTTCCTCTTTGGGGAAATACCAACGCAGTCTCAAGCCACGTCAGTTTGTAAAAGTTTTTCGTTATTACTTTCAGTTTATCAATTGAATTGCGTGAGGACAAGCAATGAGTTAAGCTTGGGAGGAGTTGATAAGTCTCCAACACATCGAATTTTCCAAACACCTTTGCTTTTGTTTTGGACTTTAAGTTGCATGATCTGAATGAAACTAACCCAGACTAACGTTGTTTTCAGCAGAATTACCTTGGTGTTGTTTTTTGTGCAAAAATAAAAACTCTCGGAATCGGACGAAAATTTACGAAGAATTATTTCAGAATATATAAAAAATACCGGTGAAAAGATCTGCTGGAGGGGGACCACCACAAGGCCACAAGCTTAGGTGGCGCGTGCCCCTAGGGCGCCCCACCTAAGCTTGTGGGCCCCTCGGTGCTTTATTTACCCTCCCTCCAGGTCCATAAGTATCGTCTTTGAGAGAAAAAAACGTGAAGAAAGATTCATCACGTTTTACAATACGGAGCCGCCACCACCACATGTTCTTCGTCGCGAGGCCTGATCCGGAGTCCGTTCGGGGCTTCAAAGAAGGCAAATCGTCGCTGCCATCATCATCAACCCTTCTTCATCAACAACCACATGATGCTCACCACCGGGAGTGAGTAGTTTCATTGTAGGCATACTGGAGGTAGATGGATATGGATGATATTGATCATGTAATCAAGTCAATTTTTTAGGGCTTGATCCCTGGTATCCACTATGTTTTGAGATTGATATTGTTATGACTTTGTTATGCTTAATGCTTGTCACTAGGGCCCGAGAGATCTGAACCTATTATGTTTTCATGAATATATATGAGTTTTAGATCCTATTTTGCAAGTTGTATGCACCTATTATTTGTTATGATCCGTAGCCCCCAAGGTGACAATAATTGGGATTCCCTCCGGTGATGACCGTAATTTGAGGAGTTCATGTATTCACTATGTGTTAATGCTTTGTTTCAGTTCTGTATTAAAAGGAGCGCCTCAATTACCCTTAGATTTCCATTAGGACCCCGCTGCCACGTGAGGGTAGGACAAGGATGTCATGCAAGTTCCTATTATAAGCACGTATGACTATATACGGGATACATGCCTACATATGATTGATGAATTGGAGCTAGTTCTGTGTAGCTCTAGGTTTGTGACTGTTAGATGATGAATTTCATCCAAATATCTATCACTACTCCATGCCTACACTTTGCTCATATTGTCTTTGCTAAATTACTACCACTCCTGCTATTGTTCAAACTTTTGATGTTATTGTTACTATTGTTGTCGTTACCACTACTATCAAAACTATCATACTATTGTGCTACTAATACTTTTCTGCAAAGAAATAACTTCTCAGGTGTGGTTCAATTGACAGCTAAACTGCTAAGGCTTATACATATTCTTTGGCTTCCCTTGTGTCAAATCAATAAATTTGGGTAGAATACTTCCCTCTAAGACTATTGCGATCCCCTGTACTTGTGAATGGGAGAATCAAAATTTCTTTCGAAACTTCGAATTAAAACCAATCACTGTAGCGGGACAGACTAAGTAGGCATACATTGAGTGCACATCCGAAAGATTAAATAGAGATAGAAACTAAGTGAATCTTTCTATGAAAGATATGATAATCTTCTTTGTATAGTAGTACAAAACTTTTGCAATGACAATGGTAGCACAAAATGGTATGAGAATAAGTAACATAGAAAAACTAACACCATGTGAGGACATAACAACATATGATAAACACGAGAGGAAATATGAAAGGATTAATAACACACACAACAAAGACGACTACAAACAGACACACTAATGATACATGATCGGAACTCACAACACTGAAAGTAAACTACTGAAGGTATTGCAATAGAATAAGAATGAACCAGTGGTGCTCGATGGCGACAGAGGATTTGGTAAACCAGCCCACTCTTCTACAAAAGAGATACATCTGGTTGGAGGGACTTGTGATTGAACACAGGAGGAAACCTCTCTCCGTCCTATTCTCCTTCAACTGGAAGATGATTAGACTTCAGTTGAATTCTCTCGGGGTAGATACTTGTTGGCGATTTCTAAACCTCTAATAGACTTCTTCGCGAGCCACAATTACTCTTGGTTGCCAAACACTTTGCTTGGTGAAGATAATTACTCTTCGACACTCAAGCCGACACATATTCGTCTAGAGAGTGTGCATCTCTCAAGAGTAATAGGTACAAGAACTCTAACTCGGATCTACTGTGATGCTAAACCACTGTATAAGTTTTGGTTCTTGATTTTCTCTTAGTGGATCTTAAACTTAAATCTCTCGAGAGGGGTGCTTAATCAATCTTCTTAGAACCTCAAGCGGAGCAACCAACGATCAATGTTGGACCGGGGTGGCTATTTATAGCCGCAACCTTCCCTGATGGGAAATGACCATTTAGGACACGAAGCCCAACCAATGGCCAACCAACATGTTTCCAATGGTCGGATTTTTAGCACAACGGTAACATTCCTTGCAGAGCAATTAATGCTAACTCCTCGGTTTGAAAGATATCTCTTGCAGCACAGAAGAACATCGTCTCTGGCTGACAAGTAATCATTCGGAGCACAAAGAGATTTCTCTCACTCTTTCATAGGTTTCTACTAAGCATCACAATGGACCTAAGCTTTGAGAACTATACCCCTCTTAATAGTACGGTGGTGCTATGACTCAAATAAGAGAAAGAAGAAGAACAAAACAAATGCTACGTCTTTGCTTCGCCTTCAAACTTCTCGACTTTAGTCATTCTTCTTCGGACACACTGAATGTAAATTGCTCTGCGTCAATAATAATGTCAAGGGGTCAAATTCTTCACACAATCTTTTCGGTGTCATATCTTCTTGAAGTGTATCTCTTCCTTAGTTCCTTCTCTACAACACAGATGATCATCGGTGAAGTTCTTCGAACTTCAAGACAGGACATAGCATTATTCTCGGATCTCCATGGACTATTTCTCTCCGTGTGCACTAGCAAACAAATCAGTCCATGATTGTTTCTGTCAACGATCTCCAAAACACAAGGGGCCAAGACATTGCACCAACAATTCTACCATAATTTCCTAGGATTCCTTACATAGTATCTCATTTGTTGCTAAAGACGTGTCATGGGGAATACTGACAAAAAGCGGTGTCCGAACGCAGTAAAATTCCATAAAGCCTACTGTGTAGGCACAACCGCACAAGATAACCATAAAAAACATCATACATTTTGGACTCATCGACAAACGCCAACATCTCTGGCATCGACCCCGGTTGAAGAAACAAGCTTTCGCTCAGAGCCATAAGCCTCACCACCTCTACACACCCCGGGAGGGGGCCAAGTTGCGGTGAACCTGCGAGACTGAGTCGTGAATTATCTCTTATCCAACAACGCGGAGCTGGACCAATTGGATCAGAAAGGTCACCACGACCAACGCACCATCAGGATGGACTACAATGGTTGATGTCAGCACCACCACTTCAACGAGGACGATGGGCAAACGCCAAACAAAGCAACCACCACAGCAATCCCTGCGGACCACACGAGTACAAAATGGATCCGTCTCCATGCGGATGACTGCCACCTCCGACCATCCACACAGATCCACCGGGCCAACCTCACCGCCTAACACACCTCCATCCTGCTGTTCGTGGCCAAAGCATGCAGTGCTGCCAACCACCACGGCCCACGCCATGGCAGGCCGCCCCATTGCCCGCCATGCACCACCAACACCAACCTAGGGTCGCCGCCCGGCTCCCAATGGTGAGCACCCATAGTAATAGCCGAACAAGACTGGATCCACGCGCCACTAGCCGAGACGAGCCAGATCTGACATCAGTCTTGCCCAATCATGCCTAAAGTTGCACGAAGACTACCATGGTGCCGCTAGGGATCTCCAACCTTTGCGCAACACCCACCAACATCCAATCGACGACACGCCAATCGAGCACCGCACTTCACCGCATGCCACCATGCTAGGGGAGTCGTGCCGCCATAGCCAAATCAGGGCCGCCGCACCGGGATCCAGTCTCCGCCGCCATAAGTGGAAAACCGGAGGTCCCCGTCCCCTTATGGAATGAGACCCGCCACCACTAAGGACTCAACCGACGACTGGGAAATGGGAAAGGGGCCCGACGACGGCTATGTTTGACCTCCCGGGTTGCCCGAGAGAGGAGACACGGGAGTCGTTTCAACATTACTAAGTGTTAAGTTTTCTATTAATAGAAACTAAAGGAAGTTGATTGGCACTCATAGGATGCAAATGACCACTTATATGATTTCAACCCCTCCCAGATCAAGCCGAGTTTCTCTATACCCCTCCATATATATCGCCCTTATGGCATTGTCTAAAGCCCGAGATTTGTTTAGTTAAAAGTAAATTTATTTAGTTAAAGTTAGTCAATGTTGCGAAACTAACATGTCCAACCACAGGCGAACCGCTCTTGAGACCCCCAAGTTAATCAATCCTCCATCCATATTAACAATACTCAAATTGATATTCATAATTCTTACTTGTTATCTGTTGCACATGGAGATTGAACCTTCGTGGCCACGTTGATCATGTCTCGCCTGGTCAATAACAACTTCGAAGTTAGTTTAGTGATTGCATAAGTGCAATGTCATTCCAGGTTCTAGGCGAATCGTCAAAGTCTCAAATCAAATGTCGATGCAAGAACTTCCCAACACACTAGTCTCTCTTGAAACAACCATTTTCCTTCCCCGATAGACTCGACCGCCGTAACGCCTCTAAGCCATGAATACATCATCATGTATCATGGTCCTTTGAACCGCAAAAACGTCTGATATTTAGATACATATAAAGTACTCCCTTCAATCCAATTAATTGACACTCCTTTAGTATGCATGAAATGCTCGGGGCGTGGTTTCCACGAAGAAAAAGTACATATTATTTTTCATCAGCAAACCTCTTTTTTGGCATGGAGCACATGAATGCGAGAAGTGATATTTTTTTATGTATATATGCCTTGGTTAAAAACCAGAACTGTATTTTGTGCATCATTCAAGCCTGGGTTTGAAAAAAAAGATGTATTTTGAAAATTATATGAAAAAATATCCAAACGCTGGAATGGGACGGGACGCATGTCAGGGAGGGGACGGCTGAGATCCGCCCGAAAACCACTCGCGCTCCCCGCACCTCTCAGCCCGTGTCCATTTCCACCCTCCAAACCGAAATCGGATCGCGATCCTAGGGTTACCACACCCTCCTCCCCACCCACATCCCCGTCGTCCGATCCGGCCCGATCCGATCCCTCGCCATGGCACAGCACGACGGCAAGCCATACCAGCCGCGCCGGGGCCCCGAGCGACCCCCGCAGCCGGCGGAGGACCCGGCCGCGCCCACCGCTGCGCCCGCAGCAGCGGACGCCGTGATTGACCACCTCGCAGCCGTGGCTGCCGAGGCGGAGGCTCTGAACGCGTCCATCGCGGCCGTCGCGGCCGAGGCGGAGGCGATGAACGCGTACGAGCAGGAGCAGGAGCAGGAGATGGAGGAGGAGGAAGAGGAAGAGGAAGAGGAGGAAGAGGAGGAGATGGAGGAGGAGGAGGGCGAGGGGGATGGGCAGCACGAGCACGGGCAGCACGCCGGCAACGGGGAGGCCGTCCCGATGGACGCAGAGGCCGCGGCGCATGCGGCAGCGGCCGGCGCACCGTTGGACCCGCACGGCGCGATGGTCTCTGCGATTGTGCCGCCCGCCACGGGTAACCAGCTCACCCTTTCATTTCAAGGCGAGGTCTACGTGTTCGACTCTGTATCCCCTGATAAGGTCCGTCTCTTGCCGTTTGCAAGTAGCAGTGGCACAATTTTGTCTCCCCTGCCTCTTTCGTAAGTAACTCAGTAGTCTTTGATTGCTGTCGCAGGTGCAAGCTGTACTTTTGCTGCTAGGGGGAAGGGAGCTGAACCCAGGCATAGGTGCCGGAGCATCATCATCAACTCCATACAGTAAGGTTGAGACAAGTGATGACAGTTAATATTTTATGTGCTGGATGATTCACGTGCGTCAGAGGTTGAATTTACTATGCTTCAGAGGTTGAATTTTCCACACCGGGTGGCATCGTTGATGAGGTTTAGGGAGAAGCGGAAAGAGCGGAACTTTGATAAGAAGATCCGGTATACAGTTCGCAAGGAAGTTGCACTAAGGTTGGTGTAATCATTGGCTGGGAATTCCAATCATTATGTCTGAAATGTTGTTATGTCTTGAAAGGTTATCAAGGCAAAATTTGATGGCATGCATTTAAATATGTTATATCCCTTACACGTATTATTTTGCCGTTGTTTTCTTGGGAACATATCCTCATCCACTGCATTTTTATTGACAAACTCTGTTCAGTATGCTGATTGATTAATTGCCTCTAGTTGTTCCGTCCGCTTTGTTAGTTTGTACTGTCTCAAATATCATTGGTATGCCATGATTCTTGTCAGTTGTAATACTGGTGTGGCACTTCTTGATTTAGATATGGTTTCAGGGTCACGGCATATATCATAGTATCATACTATCTTGTGATTCTACGTTCTTACCAGAGCCAAATGATTTGTAGTGTATCATGTATCTCTGTATCGCAGTTCCACCGTATCGTTGTTGCACTGCGTTCCCACAGGTAGAATCGCTGGGATTGGCGCACATGAACTATGTGTGGTACCACTATCTATGGGAACAAAACTGCAAGGTCTGGTCGTGCTTTGCAATGGTGGGTTAAGCAAGAGATATACTCTCGAGGCCACATAAAACATTATAAGCATGTCTAGGTCTAGTCGAGGTGGACACTAGACCTCTCGTCTGTTGCTCCTCAATAGTCACCTCACAAACCCTGTGAAGGCCTTCGGCTTCAGCTTCTTAGTAGAAGCCCACTTAGGTACATTCATGTGCGCAAGGTCCAAAAAAGAGTCAGGCGTACATTCCTAATTTTGCCTCTGCATAGTCTATATCGCCTAAGGTAGGCCTGGGCGTTCGGTAGAAACCGAAAATTCGGTTAGTAGCGTTGGTTTATTTTTTAATTCGGTTAGTGAGAATGCTATCCAAAAATGGCTGCCCAAAACAGCAAACCGAGAAATCGATTAACCGAGCATTTTTTGTACTGAACAGTTGTTTTCTTTGGGTTTGCAACGAAGCGTGACCACACTCACCCATCCCTCTTATATAGCTGAGCTGTCTGCTCCCATGTACTTAGCTAAGCGAGGTGGGACTAAAAGGAAAGGCTACTACCAGCCAGTTCGCAGCAGCGGCTGCACAGTTTCACGTTCAGCCAGTTCACATATAATTACGTATTGTTGGGCTTGGGCCTTGGATGCATGTGCCCAGCCCATGGGAGCAGCTAGTTTCTGGTTGCACTCGAACGAGTCAGCAATGTATCGCGAAGCTTCGGTCGTTCGTTCAGGCTTTCTCAGTTTCTCGTGTATAGTTCGTTTTTCTCGGTTTAACTGATGTGTATGCCGAGCTGACCGAATTTAATTCGGTTAGTGAATGCGAAAACCAAATATTGTTTCACCAAGCATAAAAACCGAAATTTTGGTTTATTCGGTTTCGGTTTTGGTTCGACGTTCGGTTTGTCGGTTTTTATGCCTACCCTGACCTAAACGCACACGTAGGCATGCTTAAGGCTAGGAGTTCTGCTGTCGCCTAGCGCCTAGGTACGCTTAATCATACATCTATCAGCCCTTTTTTAGTTGGGCTGCATTCATTAGACGCCATGTTCTCCATCTCTTGAATGAGGAGAGTAAATAATTTTCCAGAAATGAATTTGTAGTGGATTAGTGTGAATGCTGCATTCTGTAAAAAAACATAGACGATGCATCTATTAAAACAATTTTGTTGTGTCGTGTTGGTCGGGTTAGAAATTTGCACTTCATCAGTTTGGGATTGATCTCATGCACGGTGTTAGTTAAATGCAATTCTAGTATATACTACAGTATTGTCCTATAATTTGTGTTAGATGAGCATTTATTTATTTATTATGTAAACCAAATTATAGTTTTATAAAAATCTAAAAGTATCGTGATTCTATGATATGATACTGCTGAAATAAAAACTACCTAGTATTCTGATACTAACATTCTTTGATTTAGATACGATTATATATATTTTTTAGTGCTTGTTGTCTAAGTTACTTCTGCACTGATTATGCACAGACACTATTGATGCATTTCCATATTTTCCATGTATTTATAGGATGCAGCGTAATAGAGGCCAATTTACATCTTCAAAACCAAAACCTGATGAAGGAACATCTGATCTGGCAACTGCAGATGGCTCCCCAAATTGGGGATCAGTGGAAGGCCGACCTCCGTCTGCTGCTGCGTAAGTTGATGGAATGTATTTTGCTGAGTCAGTGGAATGTATTTGAGTTATCCAGCAATATTTCTAGATGCTTTGAAAGATGCCTTGTGTGGGATCATTGCTGTTTTTGAAATTAATGCTCTAGTATGTCACTGTAGGTGCCACAAAGAAACACAATTTCTGGCACATAATTCATAGAGCTGGCTGGTACACGTAAATAGTATATAGTAGTACCTTTTTTTTGCCTAGCTCATCTTTCCTGGGATATTCAGATTTGCTTACTTCGTTAGTTGTGCAAGCAAGTTTGACATGGACTGAAGGTATTATCTGACACCTAGCATACATGGACAGATGCTTCTTTCCATATGGGGTATCTGTTAGATCTTACCTTTTGATTTCTTAAACACATGGGATTTTATTTGTGAATTTTGCCGATGGCTGACTTCTTTCTAATTCTTTCAGATGCCATCACTGTGGTACTAATGCACATAATACACCTATGATGCGTCGTGGACCTGATGGGCCAAGAACATTATGCAATGCTTGCGGCCTCATGTGGGCAAATAAGGTACTTGTAAATACTTGCTAGTGCTGTTGCATATCAATTTAATTGAGGATAGAAGCATATAGTGTACTACCTCCGTTTCACAGTATCTGTCTGCACAGATACCTATGGACACAAATTGGAGTATTAATTTACGTAATCATACTATTCTTGTTCTCACTAGATAGATTCTATCAAAGTAGGTATCCATGCGGGCAATATATTGTTGAATAGACGGAATAACATTTAGATCATGCTGTATAATGGAATTAGCAACAGTTGGAACTTGCAAGAACTGCTTAAAGCGTTAGTTTTTCTTCTTTTTCTTGGGTCCTTTGTGTTGAAACGGCTCACTTCACTATCAATTAATTAATACTTATGTTATTTTACTACTTGGTTAACTTATTCCTAACGTTTGTTAGAACCCTATACTTTAAGTCACCAGCGTTTATCTTGATCTATTTATGTATCTACACAATCATTCTGTTGGCCGTAAAATACCTTGTCCTTTTCTGTTTGCTGTATGTCATATTGGTGAAGTGCAGGGCACTAGAAAGTATCTAGTTTGTTCCTTGTTTTCTGTAAGAAACGAACAGTTCTAGCATTAGTTTAGATTAAATTCTACTAGAACAAAAAATCTAGATGATTGTAATGAATCTAGATGCATCCTGCATGGTGTGCATGTTTGATTGTATTTAATTCCTGCAGTGGAAAATTGCTCAACAAATGACAGGTGTTACCATTTTGGTGTATTTCGTAGTGGAGTTAAGAGTATTTTTTTTCTCAGCACTTTATACAAGTTGAAGCAAATTAACCTGTCAATAATGCTTTATGGGTTAATCATTATTTTTATTTGAAAAAATATCGGTGGTCCATAAATGATCTGTTACACAGAAGGTTGGGTACTTCTAAATTCTGCATCGCTTAGTTTCTCTTTCATGTATTATTGGATTCAAGCATCTTACCTCACAAACGAAAATCTAATGTACGTGTAGTTTTTTTTGTGTAATCCCTTTGTATAATTCTAAAAGTGACCCCTGGGAAGGAGTCTCATGGTTTTGTTTGAAGAAGACAATGAGACACCAGCTTTTCCACTCCTTAAAATACTCAGAGAAATTAATCCACATCACAGGAATCGAACCGAACCTTGGAGGGTGGGGTGACAGAACTTCGCACCCACCACTGGGCTGTAGCCCAGTTCTCCTCTTTATGTGAAGTTGATTCAGTATTAAGTTGATGCCACTATGCGAGACGACTTGCTAACCTTCCATGTTTATTTTCTATAGGGCATGTTGAGGGACCTAGCAAAGTCTACTGCCCCACCTCTTCAAATGGTGGCAACAGCTCCAAATGATAGTGTAAGTCTCTTATCTATTAGCTGCACATCTCTTTGACCTACTTCGGGATGAGTATGTTTGGTTGAAACTTTCCTTACAAGCCGAAGTGATTATTTGTTCTTGTTAAAAAATGAGCTGAGTCCATATCTAATCTCATTATCTGAGAAAGGATTGTATTTTGCATGATGTCCATCTTAACAGTGGTCCCCAATACTAAGCAGTGGCTGAAACTTCTGAAAAAATTGAGTAAAAATTGCTTGATGTATTTTCAGTCATTCAAAATTAACAAGTGCATAACATGACATAAAACAAATTATGGTTCCTGTGTCCTGGAAACTGGAATATCAAAAAGAGGGTTATCGGTTTTAACTAATCTGATCTCTTCCAATACATCATTGACTCCAGAAAGTTTATCATTTGCAAATTTTGGTGGCGTGAATGGGTGCCTTGTTTTTTATGGAATCAGTTGTTAAACATCGGTTTGGTTAATCCCGGCAAATTTTCCACTTTGTTCCCATATATTTGCACCAAGAGTCCGAAGCACATAAGGTGATGTGCCATAAAAATGTTAGTTACTCCCATTTCAAGCAGCAAGTATAAGATCTATGGTAGAAGTATCTCCACCATCCTGTTACCACTTGGGAATCCGTGTTCCTGACATTTTGAAGAACTGGTGGCTGATGCTTGAATTCACACTCATCAGAATGGAAACACTCTCTCTCAGCAGAATGGAAGCGCTCTCTCTCAGCAGAATGGAAATGCTGCCATAGTGCCCTTTGCCGAGCAACAAAACCCGGCACCAGTGACCGAGGCCAACGGTCATGGCCACGGGTCTTCGACATGATGAGCGTGTTTGCTGCTTGTTTTGAACGGTGGATGGACGGATGAAGGAGCGTCGTCATCCTCCTTGAGAGTGAACTTCCTGTGTAGGCGAAAACTGCTTGTACTATAGCCTGAGAGCGAGGAACTGCTAGTTAGGTTGTCCGTCTTAGCGTCGTCTAGGGTTTAAAGAGCTGCTGTTTTTATCTGATGGAATCGTGCTTACCGCTGTTGTTGTGGCTATAACAATTCTGTTTCCTCTTGTTTGAGTCCAGTGTGAATGCCCTGTGGCCTGTTGTTATTTACTGATGATGTCAAAGTAGTCGTTTTAACCCATGATGAAGCAACCTACTGTTTCTTACTGAGTTTCTGTGCTGTGTGCTGAGTGCAGAATTTATGTTAAAAAATAAAAAATATGCAGAACGACAAAAAGAAAAGATCACTGTCCCCACCGTCCATATCCAAAAAGAAAGGACCCTCTTATCTGTCCATATATCCCAAAAAAAGGACTCTAATCTGTCCATATCCAAAAAGAAAGGACCCTCTTATCTGAGGAGGGTCAGCTGGGAAAGGGTGGCAATTGTGAACGTTTTGGCTGACAATTTAAGTTGTGAGAGGATAGCAATTTCTTCAGAAACATATGGCAACTTCTATAAAAGAAAATAAAATGCTGATAAAGGATTAGCAATTTCTTTAGAAACACATGATAACTTCTAGAAAAAGAAGAAACAAATGTGTTGCAAAAAACAATGATTCTTCTGATTTCTTGGCTTTCGTCTCGTTTGTATGACATGTGTCCTCCTCATGTTTCTGCTCAATTTTTTGTTGTTCGCATGACACGTGTCCTCCTCATTATTCTACTCAATTTTTTCTGCAACATCACCAATGTTGCAGGAGTTTTTTCCTATGTGTATATACTCCCTCCATCTCTTCGTTTAATCTTCCCCGTATGATAATAAATCATCTTAATTACTTACCTTATGAACCAATTTCACTTTAATTACCAACTAAACTTTTCATCAAATATAGTGTAAATCACGGGCAAAACTAAATAAAAATTTATTTATACAATCGCATTCATATGAGCAAGTAAATCACAAGTGTACGTACTAAAATATTTATATCTCGTTGCAACACACGAGCATTATCCTAATGTTGTAAAAAGACGAAGACAAAAAAAAGTCAGCAACAAGAATTTGGACGCGTCTAGGGAGCGGCCGGCTGCTCCCTAGCGCTTCGGAGCAGCCCTTCGGAGCAGCCGACCCAAAAAGGAAATTTCTGCTCTCTAATCTAAAAATAATATATTTTATCCCTCTAATAATCTATAAATAGAAACAGTTTGTCCCCTAAATTCATATTAGGAAAAGTGAACACGTGTGAACAGAAAAAGTAAAAAAGTAAATGCAAACCATCCACGTGAACAGGTGTGAATGCACTTAATTTGAGATTTTTGAATTTTTAAAAAGTCATATCTTTCAAACCGCGCGTCGGAATTCAGATCCGTCTTCACCGTTGGATTTTTCGCGACGAGATCTTCGAAACTAGATCCCGCATGGGTATATTTCGACGAATTTTTTTCTGTGCAACTTAGCCTCTGTTTTGTGCCATTGCCTAGCAGTGGATGTGCAACTACCTGACAGTGGATGTGCAACTTTTCGCCTACCCCGTGGAAGTGTAGTTTTCACTAATGGCACACCCTCCTTCCAAACTACCTCCTCCTAGTGAGATGTTCAAATTCGTGTTTTGCCCAGGCCAACTGTCTAGTAGTTCATGTGCAACTTTCCTCCTGCCCGTGGTTGTGCTTTCATTGTTTGCTGCATCGGCCAACTGTCTAGCAGTGTATGTGCAACTTCGGATACTGTGACCGCCAACTGCCTACCAATGATGTGCAACTATTCCTCATACCTCATGAATGTGTAATTTCCTACTAGCACTCTGAAGCACCCCTCTACTGGGATGTGCAACTTTAGCGTCCTGTTTATATGCAACTTTTACTACCTTCATGAATATGTAACTTTTTACTACCCTCATGAATGTGAATTTTTCACCATCCAACTATCCCTGTCTGTGAGATGTGCAACTTTATATGTTGCTCCGGCCAACTGCCTAGCAGACTTTGTGCAACTCCGTTTGTTGCCCCCGCCAACCGAAACTATATATCCACAAGTAGTTAGGGGAAGGAGTTGCACATCGAGTAATAAAAAGTTGGCTGGAACAACAGACTAAGTTGCACAAATTACTAGTAGGGAAGGTGGGGTAGGGTGTGTCAATTGTAAAAAAATAATACACATCCACGAGTAGGGACAAGGGTTGCGCATCGACTACTACATAGTTGGTCGGGACAGTAGACTAGTTGCACATCAAGTTCTCATGGTTGCTAGGTTGCAGCCTCATGTGAAGTTAGATCATGCAGCTTCAAAAACTAGTTTTGAAAAAAATTGCACCATGTAGTACTAAAGTTGCACAATGTAGTATTGAAGTTGCACCATATAGCACCAAAGTTGGCATAATTTTTTTTTCATCAAAACATACCCATGTGGGGTCTAGTTTCAAAGATCTCGTCGCGAAGAATCCAACGGTGAAGACAGATCTGAATTCCGACGCACAGTTTGAAAGATATGGCTTTTTAAAAATTCAGAAAACCGAAATAAATGCATGTGAAGCTGTTTCTTTCAACCCAAACTAACGAGTGTGAACACATTTAATACTAATAGCAACATGCACTAGCAGACAAAAAAAACACATGCATGGATGTAAAGCCCGGCCGCTCCTTTTCTTCAAAAAGTGCGCGTGCACTTTGAAGATTTTGAGCAAGAATTTTATTAGAAAAACTACAACAAGGCCTGTGTTGTAGGAGAGTAGCGTAAATCTGAAAGCCGATCTTTTAACAAAAACAGCGTCCAATTCCTTCGTCATACTATAAACTTGTCATAAGTTTTCTTAAAAAAAAACTAGTCATAAGAAAATAGTATTCGCTTGCCACCCGAACCGAGACGTTCGCTAGAGATAACAATACCGAAAAGAAAATATAATCCGAACCCGAGCACTGGAAAAGCAGTCCGATTCCAGCCCGACCCGACCCGACCCGTTAGTAGTTACCAATCTCTCGTGCGCCGCGGACCGCGGCCTACTACCTGTCGCGGCCTCCCTCGGCTCCATCCCCAGCCGCTCCACTCCTCCTCGGCTTTGCAAACCCTAACTGCCCCGCCGCCAAGCGCCCCTCCAATGGCGGACGTCGTGGAGCCCACCCCCGGGGCGCCCCGCCCGCTGCCTCCGCCGCCCGACAGCCCCGAGGACCGCCCCGTGCCGCTGCCCCCGCCCCCGCCCCCGCCGCCGCCGCCCGGCGGGCCCCCGCCCACCCGCAAGCGGAGCCGCTCGCCCCGGCGGCCCTCCCTGCCGCCGCCGCCGCCCATCGGCTCCTCGCGCCCCGAGCGCATCCGCGACCGCGACCGCCGCGGCTCGCGCAGCCCCCCGCCGCGCCGCCGCCACTCGCCGCCGTCCAGGAGGTCCCCGTCGCCGCCCTTCAAGCGGTCCAGGCGGGACGACGGGTACGACCGCCGAGGAGGTCGCGGCAGCCCCCCGCCACGGTACGGACACCACACCAGGAGGATGTGACTCTGGGCGTCCTCAGCGCGGTCGCTGATCGAGCCTGTTGTACTGGGCGTATGCTTAGCTCCCGAGATGGGTCGTAAGGTTTCATGGTGTTACTTCTGCAGGTACGACCGTGGCGGAGGCAGAGGTGGGTACGACGATGACCGGCACCACGGCAGGCATCGTGCTTCAGGTGAGTATTTGCCCTTCTTCATTGAGAATTCAAATCCTATCGTTCAGTCTCCAAAAGTAAGTATACGGAAAATCAAACCATCGGTGGGAAAAGTTTATGAGTGCTCGGCTGCACCATTAGCTTTCATCCTAGGGGTGCTCGTAGTCGCAGTTCGAATTTTGACCACCTGACCATATCTATCTACCAATTTGTTATCAAGATTCATCGTTTCTTTTTAAACTCCTTGTTCATTCAGTGAAAAAATCTGATGACAACTCAATTATGACATCCAGATTGGCCTGATTCTAGATTTGGGGCACAGAATGATGGTCCTGGGAATACCCAAAGGTATATATGTATATAATTATCTACATCTGCATGTTTATTTCCTTGTTATGGTTAGTTTTTTGGGTTACTGGACACTCTTATTTTTTTTCTCCTGGGCACTATAAATATGTAGGAATCGTCAGTATTGTAAAACAAATTAAGTCTTCTACTATGCTCTTAGCCGCAGTTAACAGATAGAGAATCTTCTCAGAAATTCTCCATATTTGATTTTCGAAAGCAAACTGATCCTTGGCTCTATGCATGTTGGATCCTCGATTCCTCATTACTCTTATTAGCCACCAGCAAGCCTTGTGCTCTTTTTACAGTCAGTTCTACTACCACCACAAAAGGCCTCCTCCCAGTAATATAGCAGCTAAACTCTCGAAGACAGGATTAGTGAATGTTTTGGATACAGTCAAATGGAGAATCTGATGAGAATATTCTTTATCTGTTAACATCAGGCAGTTTGGGCATTTGCTTTATTTGAATTATTTCTCAGTGACATTTTAACAAAATAATAAACACGAGGCCAACTTTGCTGTTTATTTTTTGTTTGCATGTTATAGTCCACTATTTTGATGTGTATATTGAGCACAAATTTACATTAAAAATTCCATGTAAAGAGCTTGAGATATATGTAGTTGTGAACTATTTTAGTTTTCTTGCTTATTTGCATAGATATTCATGCTACACGGTTTACACTAATCCTTTTTTTAACGTATTCATCATTGCAATTTTCATCATATCTGAAATAAGTTCCTTTATTGATTGGTACTTGTTCAGAAGAGGGACATGAATGGATGGCCCATTTTGTTTGGAGTAGTCGAGTTACATCATATATTTTGTTTGGAGTAGTCAAGACATTAGTTGGAATTTTGTTACACACAAATGAAACGATTGCATCCCTTGGAAATATGAAAATGTCCATCCACCCCTTTGTCCTTTTCCTTATGTCTGATTCATTATTTGTCCTAAAGTTGTTTTTGCCTGCTAAAGATTTTTGTCTATTGGTAGTTCTATCGAAAAGATCTTGTTTAATATGTTTATCAGATATGTGAAGTATTTGGCAGGATCATGGGAAGTTGGAACAGGTTACTATTGTATAATACTCTGTTCACAAATATAAGATGTTCTAACTTTTTGTTCTGAATCGGATGTATATAGACATGTTTTAGTGTATTTGTTCACTCATTTCAGTGTGTATGTAGTACATATTGAAATATCCAAAACATCTTATATTTGTGAACGGAGGGAGTATATGTTCGCAAGTTGGTAACATAACTCTTGTTTGGTTTTCTTTTGTCTTTGAGAACAAATTATATCTGTTCAAGATACTTTGTTGACAAATCTGAATTAAACATTCTAGTGAGCAGCAATTTTATGTAAGCATGTAATAAAAGTATAAAACACAAATGTGGAGATTTCACATGAATCCTATGCAATGTTGATGCACGCCAAGAACACATGTTAGATATTGTATTTGCAGCAGAAAGCAATTCCTTCCTTTCCAAACTTTTCTGCCAAGCATATCTATGAAAACTGAGTTGCTTGGTTTAATGTCTAAGCCACCCCCCACCCCCCCCCCCCCCCCCCCCCCCCTCTCAAAATTGAACAAATCTGAGAAGACTCCTATTGTAGTTTAAGCTTACTCGTATTTATGTATCAGATTTTTATTTGGGTCATTCCTCAGGAGCTTTAGGCACCTTTTCTCAAGTTTCAGGACCTATCCATTCTAACGTTTCAAATAGAAGATTCAAGCATAGCTTTGTGTGTTTCTGATGGCATATTTATCTGTTCTTATATGATAATGCATCTTACCAGGGAAGGCTTAATGACCTACAAACAGTTCATTCAAGTTCTTGAGGATGATGTATCACCAGCTGAAGCTGAGAGCCGGTAATCATTACTGTCATTAGTGAAAGAATATTTTCAATTATATCTCTGGTGCCATGTTCTTTTTTCTTACTTACTGTTGTGCTTGTTAACAAGGTACCAAGAGTACAAGACGGAGTACATCACTACCCAGAAACGCGCTTATTTTTATCTCCACAAGAATGAGGACTGGTATGCTTAGAATGATGTAATTCCATGTGCTAACTTCCCTCTGCAGGAATATATATAGCCCAATTACTTAACTGTCCAATTCAATTTTTTCACTTGCAGGTTGAAAGACAAGTACCATCCAACCAACTTATTATCTGTTATTGAAAGGTGGAGTTGCATACCATGTTAATACTTCTCTGTTGGTCTTTTTATCCTTGTCATACCTGTGACCTTGGAAAGTGTTTTGGTTGTAAAATCTCTTTGCAAATAGAGTCGTTTTACAGTTTATTTAACGCCTTCTGTATCGTCGTTAGTTTAGTCTTGCTAATATTGGTCTGATTTGATTTGCTTACACAGGAGGAATGAGCGTTGTAAAGTAGTCGCTAAGGACTTCTTTCTTGATTTGCAAAATGGAACTCTGGACCTGTGAGTAATTTTCCTACAGTTTGTGTTATGATGCTCTTTTGTATTTCGTGTTGATAACTTGATATTCTGCTGAACAGTGGCCCAGGAATAATTGCATCTGCAGCAAATAAATCAGAAAATGGCAATGATGGAAACTCTGAGGATGATGCAGATGGTGACAAAAGAAGAAAACAAAGCAGAGGTTCTTCAAAAGAAACAGATCCTCTTTCTGCTGCTCCTAAGGCTCATCCAGTCAGCTCTGAACCTCGGCGAATTCAAACTGACATAGAACGAACCCTAGGTCTTGTCCGTAAGCTGGACACCGAGAAGGGTATTCAGGGAAATGTCTTATCAAGTGGTGATCATGAGAAGTCGGATGTAGACAAATCACATATGGGATCTATGGGTCCTATAGTTATAGTCCGAGGCTTAACGACTGTCAAGGGCCTTGAAGGTGTTGAGCTCCTTGACACCCTTCTTACATATTTATGGCGTATTCATGGAGTTGATTACTATGGCATGTCCGAGACGAACGAGGCAAAAGGCCTTCGTCATGTGAGAACTGATAATAAGACTCCTAGTACAACTAATATCAATGCTGCTGATTGGGAGAAGAAGCTGGATACTTGCTGGCAGGAAAGGTTGACTGGTCAAGATCCCATGGTTATATTAACGGCCAAGGAAAAAATTGATGCAGCAGCTGCTGAAGTCCTTGAACCTCATGTCAGGAAAATAAGGGATGAGAAGTATGGATGGAAATATGGCTGTGGAGCCAAGGGCTGTACAAAACTTTTCCATGCTCCTGAGTTTGTTTACAAGCATTTGAGGCTCAAGCATCCAGAGCTTGTGTTAGAAGTTACTTCAAAACTCCGGGAGGATATTTATTTCGAAAATTACATGAAGTATGTTCCTGCAATCTTCTATCTAAATCTATAGAACAGTACCATCAATCTTTTTTTAGGTGGTGATGCTTATCAAGTTTTGCTGTATGAACAGGGACCCTAATGCACCAGGTGGAACACCAGTTATGCAACAATCTGCAGCAGTAATAATCTCATACTCCATTTGCATGCTTAAATAAAATATGAAATAGCATAACCTGCAAGTGCTACATACTTTTTATAAGTTTTACGTATTTGCTCTATTCTTGTGGTTTTAGTTATGGTTGAAGCTTGGTCTTGAATCTGTGGTTTGAATTAGTCTGCACTAATGCCCTATTTCTGTTGAAGATATATTTTGCATGTCTCTTGCCTTTCTGTTACTAGTTAGTGTACAGAACAACACTGCATCAGCATCAACATCAATATCTACTGAAATATGCAATGGACAATCTTGATAAAACGATCCTACTTCTGATTTGCAGGACAAATCAAGGCGGAGATCTGACAATGGTATGGATAGTCGTCTGAGATATGACCGTGGCAATCGCAGAGAATATGATAGGGCAGATAGAGATGGAGGCAGACATGGTAGAGGTGATGGCTCTCCAAGCCGTGACGGACCTGACGATCAGATGTTTGATTCCTTCCGTGGAAGAGGCTCCAATGCTCCTTTTTCGGCTGAATTCCCTGCTCCACCGATATTGATGCCTGTTCCCGGTGCCGGGTACGTGAAAAACTATGAATTTCAATATACCCTCAATAGGAAGCTTTGTAGCCTGCTAAATGGTGTGGGTGCTTTTGTTTTCAGTCCATTGGGACCATTTGTTCCTGCACCTCCAGAAATAGCCATGCATATGCTGAGAGAGCAAGGGCCTTCCCCATTCGAACCAAATGGCGGACCTCATGGCAACTCAGGAGTGCTTGGATCGATGATGGGTGGGGCTCCAGCACCAATTATAGCCATGCCACCATCTTTCCATCATGATCCTCGTCGTTTGCGAAGGTTAGTAGTTAGTTATGATGATGCTAAATTTAATCGTCTCGTTGTATTTATTTGCTCTAGGTATGAACTGTTACCAGTAATCAAATACCATGTCGCTATACTTCCTTTAATGTAAAAAAACAACTAATGTTTTAGTAGCATCTAGTTTGTCTTACTTGTGGGCTTGAAGTTTTATGATAACGTTTCTTCTGTGTTGTATAGGCAAGTATTGTTTTATGTTATTGTATAGTCTGTCTCTGTTTTTGAATTTTATCATGCTACTCCACTCTATCTTACCCTTTGCTGTCTTATTAACTCTACTCGGGTCTTGGTTGGGTTGCAGCTATAATGATCTCGATGCCCCCGATGAGGAAGTTACTGTTCTTGACTACAGAAGTTTGTAGGCTGTGTCCTGCCATACAGGCAATCTTGCCAATGCGTTGAGGTTTTTGGACCTCCCATTAGAATGATGACGTATTTTTCTTTCCTACAAAGAGGCAGAGGCAGAGGCAGAGGAAGATGTGCTATTTTTTGAGGACGCCTGTAATGTGCTTAAATGGCTGGAACTTGATATTTGCTATATTATGCAGTCACAGAGAAGTATTGAACGTCTATTTGAAACAACATTTTATTGTCTTCTGAGACGGTATTTATTAATCAGATGTTGTACGGAAATGAATTCATTTTGGAGATTGGTCTCCATGAGACCTACAGTATTATTTTTGAAAAAAAAAAAAGCACATGTACATATGGATTTGTTCTACATGTGTGTCAAGTTTCAAGATGTGAGATACTTCAGCATGTGTGCTACATGAAAGAAAACAAATTCGTGGATTTGTATCATACGGGAGCTGCAATTATGAGCTGTTGGTGAGTTTATTATAAACAGACGCGGTGCTGCTCTTCTTTTTCTCTTTCTTTTGAGGGGCAGCAGATGCTGTTTGTCTGATCTCTATTGTACAGACTCGGAACAGTAGGCCCGCCACCGCTATATCATACCTGAAGCATCCATTAACATATACTTGGGCGAACACCTTTTCACCTCTGGCACACCACTCTGAGACCACTGAGAGTTCGGGAACTCGCCCATATGTAGCCGTACCATCCAATAGCCACACCGAAAATCTCATAGCAACACTTCCGGATGGTCGTTGCCAGGCTTGTTCGTATCCCTTACCCAAGGGGAATGGAGAGGTCACTTCCGGATGGTCGTTGCCAGGCTTGTTCGTTTAATCCCTTCCCCAAGGGGAATGAAGAGGTCACTTCCGGATGGTCGTTGCCAGGCTTGTTCGTTTAATTCCTTCCCCAAAGGGAATGGAGAGGTTTGAAGGGGATTTGGGAGAAATTTGACTTGCGTTTTTTTTTGATAAAAGAGAGCTCGTCTCTTCGATTTCTATTACCAGAAACCACCAAGACCTCTTACAAAGTGTCCATACTAAAAGAAACAAAAGGCGGCAACACAAACTACGCATCTGATCCAACCAAGGGAAATCGAGAGAAGGGATTAAACGAACCAACAAACATGTATCAAATCTAAGCAGAGGACATTATTACATAGAGACGGATACATGTCAGCAGGTATATATAGTAGAAAGGAATGCCTCGGACCCAATGCAACCGAACAAGGCCTCAGGGATTCCATGGCTCTCCAAAACAAGCTCAGGCCCCGCCCTGATAATGACTCGAAAAAAGAAAAGAAAAAGCCCTGCCCGGATGACCATCGTAAACAGATCACGCTACTCCTTCACTGACCACCCTTTGCTCGCGGGCCGTCCTCATCAAATTGTGCCTTTCATCGAACTATGTCCGGGGCGTCGAGAAGCTACCATCCCCACGGATGAAGCATTTGCATTGGATGAAACATTCGCGTTGTTCTGCGAGGGGTGCTCATGGAGCAAGTTGCGGGTTTGTGCAGCTTCACGTCACTTAGCAACGCCCCTACCAATTGAATAGGTCGTGTTGACCTTCCAGGAGATAAGCTCGTCATTGACCCCTCTTCGCTATTCAGGAAAAGGGAGGCTGGGGATTGGGTGAACCACATGAGCAAGGACATGGGAGCTAAAATGGACCAAATTGTATCCGAGAAGTTTCAAGGATCAGGACTCATGTTCTAGCACGTGCTTGTTGTAGAGATCATGTGTCGCATGGTTGTCTAATCCGAATTAATTTCCCTTGGTCATTTCTAAGACCAAGGTTGAAAGTAACCTTTGAAGTATCCAATTGTTCAGTCTTGTGTTGCTTAAAGAATTAGCGGTCCAAGCCATTCAGTTGAAGTCTCATTTCTCAGTCGACTAAAAGGTAAACACTCCCGTCGTGCTCAAAGTTGTAAAATGAAAGAGGACGTGTTATCCAACCAAACCTTAAAGGTTCTTCTCTTCGTGTGACGGTTGCATGTCTTGACGGTGGTGCTATGTTGAGGAGCTAGGTTCAACAGGCTGGTTGTGCTCGAAGACCTCCCTTTGGTGTCTGGTGCCAGTTTCCATCTGCGCTCTAAGGTGGTGATCATTCCATCGTCTTACGGTGCGGCGCCCTTCAAGAGTAACTGGGGGCTCCTTCTGGTGATGGTATAGGATGACGTTGTTCTGCCGGACACCCTGAGATGGCATTGGTATAGCCTTCTCTATCGGTTGGCCCCCTTTTCGAGTTGGTTTCATTTGAGCATGTTTGAGGGCGTGAGCCCCTGAATTTTGCTGGAGTTTTTTCTTTGGTTTTGTATAATGTTGACATGTTGTGTCGCACCGTCAGTTGTAAGGGCTTCATTAATTTAAAGTCGGATGTCAACCTCTTCTATACCTACTAATAAAGGAAATAAGTATTCTTAGTCTATCACGCAAATTTTATAAAGAAGTCTTTGATATTTTTCAATATAAATCCACAGTCCAATATATATGAAAGAAAATAGTTCAGCCTCTTTTTCCCAAACGTATCGTGCCATGGGCCTACTTGGGCGCCAGGCCATCCGTAACATGCTTTGGCCCAACGAATCCAGCAGAAAATTCTAGAGCAATGAGTGATCGAACTCCTGACCCGCAACAAGATCACATAAACTAGGTTCAACTGAGCTACATCACGTTTGCATACAAAAAGGAGGTTTTGTATCTGTTACATTACTATCACCTCGCTCCTTTTTGCACACAATCCCATTTGAGTTCAAATGGATAAGGAGGCTAGAGAATTAATAAGGAAAAAGATCAACGATTCGTGAGACATTCATGGTGGAATTTAATGTGAGGAAAAGGTCCGACTAAATTTGTTGTGTTGGCAAGCACGCAACGACGCTTGCGAGTTCAAATTAATAAGGAAAGAGAAGCAGGATTCATGAGACATTCATGGTGAAAATTAAGGGAGGAATAGATCAAACTAAATGGGCTGTTGCATGCATGCAGCGACGGGAGGATCTATGGTCGCGTCTTCTGCTTGTACCTTGTGTCACTGGCCGGAATCTTAATGGGTGTTTTTCTGCACGTGGCCAGGTCGACCAACATGCATCTCATCCGATGATCACGACACATCCAACTGGAAGCTAGCGACCACCATTGATCCCTAGCGAATATTTTTTCTCCCGTTGCAATGCACAGACAAGTTTGCTAGTTTCTAATAAAAGAATGTAGTTTCATGGACTATAATTTTGAAAATACTTTGCAAGCAAAGACATCCTTAAACTGTTGCAAATACGAATTAACAAACTTCATGGGATATTAATTAAGTTGACCTGCTACAAAATACGTATATCTAATAGCCTCTTCCTATATAGTAGTACCAATTTAACATGTTTCACCATTTTTGTTTTTTTGAAAAGGATGTCCCACCAGTTTGCAGACGGTAGCACCAATTTAGTGTTTTTTATGCTTCTTCTGACGTTTCCCTGAGCCTGAGCCTGAGCCTGAGCCACTTTCGCCGTCTAGCTGCTGTCCTTTGACACGCTTCCTGTTCGACGGCTGCGCCGGCGCCGTCGCCGTCTGCCGCTGCTCGCGTGACTTCTTCACCATCTTCTCCATTGCCGGAGTCACGTAAGCGCATAAGGTCTGCAGCCGCATCCTCGGGGCGCATCTAGCAGACTGCAGCTGCCTCGTTGAGGCGCGCTGCTGCCCATGCGAGCTCATGCCGGACAGGAAGCACGCGCGCCCCATCGTCTCGTACTCCCGCCGGTCTTCCACGCCAGCGATAAGAACGCGCAGCTCGTCCTCCAGCTCCTTGCACATTGGGTCGCCGGCCATCCCTGGCGCCGAACGCTCCACGGCCTCCAGCCGGCTTCGCAGTATCCGTGCGCCCTCGGCATGTTGCCCGCGATCGGCCGCCTCCCGCGCCGCCGCCATGTCCTCGGTGGCCTCCACGCGGACACGTTCCCGCTCGACCTCCATGGACGGCTGCTCGTCAGTCACCTCAGCTGGCCTCTTGACGACGGCATCATCTCCGGCGACGTTGGCCGCCTGCCCTGTCGCCGCATCACGGTAAGTGCAGCTCGCTTTGACCAGCCCGGTGATGTCACCGACATCCTCGGCCACTGGTATGTCCACGAATATCAGGAAGCGCCTCTCCTCGTCGGCATAGAGCTCGCCGACGTCCACCGAGGCAGAACGCCCGCCGGCGTCCACCCGGTTGCCGTAGCGCCCCGACTTGACCGCCCGGACGAGCACGCCTGGATGCAAGCACGTCACCGCGATGCGCAACTCCTGCACGGCAACCGTGAGGAGCCCGCCGATGCACTGAGCAAACGAGTCCTGGACGACCGCCTCGTTCTCGATGAAGGAAAATGTGCCGCCGGTCGCCTCCGCGACGGTGTGCATCGCCGCTGCGTCGTGGTCGGTGCCGAAGCCAAACGCATGAACCGCCGGTGGCCGGGCTCCGGTGCCCGTGTACGTGAGCGAAGATGGCACAAGGTTGATGTAGTTGGGAGTGGCACCACTGTGGTGTCTTCTTGGCGCGGTGAACGTGTCCTGCCCGTCAGAGAGAAGCATGATGCTGGCGACGGCGTTCATGTGCAGGCGGTCGTCGAGCACCTGGGCGGCCACACGGAACCCCTCGCCGATGTTGGTGGCACCGTTTGCGGCGAGGGTTTCCACGGCGCGCTTCGCCGCAGCCTTCCCCGCGTCAGACATGCGCGCGAGGCGGATCAGGCGGCTCGCGCTGTTGGAGAAGGACACCACGGAGAGTCGGTCGGCGGATCCAAGGTTGTCGATGACGAACCCCATGGCCTGCTTCAGCAGCGCCAGCTTGCGGCCGGACATGCTGCCGCTGACGTCGAGCACCGTCACGAGGTCGAGCGGCGCGCGCGCCGCCTCGGAGGCGGCCGAAGATGGCGCCCTGGCGTGCACGAGCACCGCGAAGTTTTCGCGGACCGCGGCCCTCGCGACGGCCGGGCACTCGCAGTGCGTCCTGAGGACCACCGCACCGCCGTCGGTCGCCACCGTGGTCTGAGCACCGACGGTCGGCTCGTCGTCATCGTACGTGCGGGGCACCTGTCGGGACGACGACGGCGGCGGCGACGGCGGTGCCACTGCCTGGGCGGGGGCGTTCACGGCCGGCAAGACGGTCCAGGGCGCCTTGCAGAGCGGGCAGCTGTGGTTCCCGTGAGCGACGCTGGCGGAGATGCAGCTGAGGTGGAAGGCGTGGGAGCACTCCGCCGTGAAGCTGGCCTGGCCGCGGACCATGCCGCCGAGGCAGATGGCACACACGTCGGCATCGCCCGTGTCCGCCATGGAGTGCAGCAGAGCAAGGTTTGGATCTGATGCACGTATACGGAGGCTAATTGCTACGCCAGGGGCAGATCCATTCTCTGGTTGTTAATTTGGCGTATATATAGGGTTACACGTTGTAGATATGGAGAATGATTAACAAATTAGTCCGGAAATTAAGGTGCGTAACCGGCGCGGAAACCAGGCGAATTTTTTCTTTCCATCTGGGTTTCCAGGACGAATCCTTCCTTCCATTTTTTTGTGCTTGGAGAATCGTTCCTTTCCATGCATGTATTATCTTAGCCAAATTATTTCGGCTCGGTCAAATTTTGCCCCCATTTTAGCCCAATTTCGTTCAAAAAATTCAAATTCGGTTTTGCAATTTCATCCGAGATTTTGCCGAAATTTTTGAATGTTGAATGACCAAAATTCGGCCATCTCGGACTCGAGTGAAAAAAAAAACGCAAACCGGAAATCACAACCTTGGTTCCTGACATGGCTCGGCCTCTCCGCGATGGCGGTGGACGCCGAAGCGGGCCGGAGCTACCCCCGGCGGCGGCTTATCTTCTGCTTTTCTGGCGACTCTCGCCTAGACCGGTGATTGACGGACGCGAGTGGGCGTAGAGGCGGTAGGCGCCGGTGATCCCCTCCGGCCTCAGGATCGGCCTGTTTTGCAGGTCAGGCCACCGCTCATCTTTGTCACCACCATTCTAAATCCTACTATTCCTTTACAACAGAACAATATATTTCCTCCGTTTCAAAATAAATGTCGCTGACTTAATATTATATTTGTATTAACTTAGTACTAAATTTTCGACACATATTTTGGGATGAAGGAAGTACATCATTGCTCTAAGTACGTGCTAACTGCTTTAGCATTTTGACCAATCACGATGCCTGAATCGCTAGCACCTTATTTTTCTACCGTGGCAAATTTATTGATCATGGCAAAATCAGCGGCAAAAATGGAGTGGGGGCATATGGTGAGGGTGCTGTGATGCTTAATCATGGGATTTTTTGTAGAGATTTGTTTTCTGTAAAAGGTCACATGGCATGTGACTTTTGTAGTTTTTCCATATGACTCTCATGACAAAGTATGAATATATTTAGCCCATTTTCCCCGTGACATGACAAATGTGCATAATTTTATTTTCATGGCATTTATCATGGCATATTTATTGTTCATACGAGGCAAATTCTCCTTTTACCATGACTTTTTTCTGGTAAATACCATGAGAGATATTGAACATGTGGCAAATTTATCTTATGTAGCTTGGCAAATCATTAATTTTGCACATACAATATACTCCCTCCGTTTCAAAATAAGTGTCGTTGGTCTAGTACAAAATTTGTACTAACTTAATACTAATTTTGCAACACTTATTTTGGGACGGAGGGAGTACTTGACATGACTTTGTAGAGGCTTTTATACTCCATCCATTCCCTTATACAAGGCCACTATGAAAAATACATTTTGCATCTATATAAGGCCACAAACACTAAAAGAGGCAAAAATTAATAATAGATTTTTCCTCGTATTAACAATTTGTTTAATGCTTGCATGCATATAGTCATAATAACACTTAACTACTTTATTCTCATTCCTTACTTGCATGCATGCGGCGTATTAGTGATACCGGTTAACGAAAAGAAAAATTGACTTGCAAAGCGGTCATTAAATTTTTACCTTGGTACCTTGTAATCTGAATTTGTGGCCTTGTATAAGGGAATTGAGGGAGTATAGTTTTTGCCATGAGTCATGGCAAATTTTGCTATTAGTTTTGTTTTACCTTTAAAAAAATTCATGGCAATTTCGATATGTGCTTTGGGTTCAACTTTTTATATATTTTTTTTGCCAGGGATCATGGCAACTTTGGTTGTACATAACGTTTTGTACCATACCATTGTTTCGTTGCATCTAAGAAAAATATAGGTAAATCTGTGTTACGACATGGCAATTTTTTTATGAAAATTTGATCTACTTACATGGCATTTTTAGGACTTTTTTTTGCCATTCCACTAATACAAATACCCTCATGCGTGCTTTTGTTTTGCAATGTGTCATGGCAAATTCTTTTTTTGAATTGGACCATAGCTTTTTTGTTTTGTTTTTACCATCACATTTTTATTGTACATACCATGGAAAATTCTATTTACATGTCTTTTTTATTGTAGATACCATGCCAATTATTGTGAACTTATAAGATATTTACCATGGTGGCAAATATATTAGACTTAAATGGCAAAATTTAGCTTATGTAGCTTGACAAATCCCTAATTTTGTTGTACAATATACTTGCCATGACTTTGCTGAGGCTTTTATTTAGTTATATTCATGGGTGCTATTAGTTTTGTTTTATCTTTTAAAAAATCATGGCAATTTCGCTATGTGCTTTGTGTTCACTTTTTTATGGGACAATTGCATTCTTTGCCCTCAGTTGGTTTTTACCCACGTGTTTTGTCCATACTTTTCGAGCTTATTCAGTTTTGCCCTTACTTTTCAAGCTTGTTCAATTTTGCCCTTACATTTTCCGCGGAGGTCGCCTAAATGCCCTTCCGTCAAGATTCTGTCCGGTCAAAGGCATTTGACCGTTACTTTGGACCAAACTGCCAAGGGCAGCTGGCAATGGGGCTATGTGACTTACAAGCAGGACCCACTCAAAAAAAATAAGGAAACAAACATAAACAGATCTGAACCTCTTTCTATTACATGTGGGGCCCACACAACAAAATAAAACAAAAAAATCTCTCTCTGACGCATGTGAGAGGCTGGCCCATATGTCATTGTCTCATTTAACTTTAGAGTTATTTTAGCTGGGTTTGTTAAAGTTGCTGCCCACATGTCAATCGGTGATTAGCTATATGAGTTAGGCTAATAGAGGGTTGTCCTAAACTAACCAAAAGAGATCGCCCTGGAACTCCCCTTTCTCCCTCTTGTGCTCTCTGTTGCCGTGACCAAATCTCACACGGCGACAGCCTACAAATCTCAAATAAAACACAACCAGACGACATACAAACCAAACCAAAGTTCATTGATCCAAACACGGCGACCGCAAGCAGCAGCAATCTAATTAAGGGTTAGTTGTCCTAACTTGCACGTCCCATTGCCTTGGGTCGCTCGAGATTATAACATTGTAATCAAGCTAACTGTTAATCATTAGTCATCAATCCGTCGTAGTCTAGGTGGTTAGGATACTCGGCTCTCACCCGAGAGACCCGGGTTCAAGTTCCGGCGACGGAAATCTTTTTATGCTTGCTTAGTCCTTTTTGTGCTGCTCCTGTTGAGCTTTCTTTCGACCTGTTTTTCAGCCGCGGTGGTCTGGAGTTTGATCATCAATCCGTCGTAGTCTAGGTTGTTAGGATACTCGGGTCTCACCCGAGAGACCGAGTTCAAGTCCCGGCGACGGATTTTTTTTTATGCTTGCTTAGTCCTTTTTGTGCTGCTCCTGTTGAGCTTTCTTTCGACCTGTTTTTCAGCCGTGGTGGTCTGAAGTTTGATCAAAGTTAATGGCCCTTGGATACTGTTTCTCCCATTTGGTAGCAGCCCTTGATTTCTCACTTATCCAGAATTTATTACTCTCGATTAACTGGTACCATCTGTTGTGTTTCCATGTGATACTCTTTATTTTAATCTGTATCCTTTTACCAGTAATAGGAATTTGTATTTATCCAGATTTTGTTCTCAGGCATGACATCGCCTCCATCCACGTAATGAGACTGTTGGCAAATCCTTTTCATCACCGTCAGCGTGGACAGCATCCGGATATGGTCATTTCGTCTCAAAAGTTCGGACTGCGTTGCCCTTCTAACCAAGGCTCCGTTCCTGAGCTCCTTGAGCTTCTGCCTAACTTTTGACTGCTGAGGTTGATGATCTGTTTCGAGGAAAAAGAGCCCGATGAGAAATATATCCAAATCTTGAGTTTCAGTTTTAATGTTAAAGTTGTTTCACCGTTTTTTTTCTCGTATAGTTTCACTAGCCATCTCCAATTTTTCATTATGATCACTCAACAACTTGTCCAACCTTTTAAAATCTTGAAACTATCACGGTGGTAGCCCCAAGAAAAGGAAGTAATTATAATTTAATCGAGCTTCCTAACTGCTGGATCATCTCCAACTACTAACACCATGATCATATTGAATCGTTGATTTTGCATAATGCGGTGCCAAGGGCTTGATGGAATCTACGCACACATGAGATGCTTGTGAAGATTTTGCAAAATCAAGCATGTGAGAGCATCTCCAGCCGTTCGGTGCCCCCAGGGGCAGAAATAGCGCCGCCTGCGGTCAACCGGCGAAAAAATAGGCGTGGGGTGGGTCTGGTTCCAGTCGCGCCCCCACGCCGCCCCCCACGCCGCTTTTTGAACGCAAAATATGGTAAAATATGGCAAAGTTCGGGCGATTTCATACGATGTTTGTACACAAACTGATAAAAACATAAAACATTACTAAAAAACTAACTAAAACTACGTCGCCGGGTACGCCGCCGCCGCGCCGCCGTCTTCTACATGCCAAGGAGCCTGTAGAAGGTGGTGTAGTCGCCGCCGTCGTCGCCGTCATCGCCGTCCTGCACGCCGCCGTCCTTGCTGCAACCCTGCCCTGGGTCGCCGTGGCGATGCAGCTCGGGGTTGGATGGCCCGGGCACCTCCTCGTCGTCGCTGTCGAGGATGACGATGCCACCCTCCTCGCGGCCGCGGCGGCGAGCGGCGATCTCCTCGAGGGCGCGCCGCTGACGCTCCATCTCCTCGCGGACGTAGTCGTCGCGCGCCCATTTGAGGGCGCTCTCGTCGTCGGCGGCCATGGCGAGGTGCTCCTGCTTGATGGCGACCGACGCCTCCACGCCAGGCTCGGTCTTTGGCCTGACAAGACAGAGGTGGCCGCGGGGAGGGGGAGAAGCCTGGCGGCGGCGGCCCTCGTTGATGGTGATGCCGCCACCACCGCTGCGCCCGCTGCGCCGGAGCGGCGTCTCGCCGGGCTCGGCCTTCACGGCGACGAGCGGGGTCCATGCCCCGGAGGAGTGGGAGCCGGACGATGACGACGACGTCCCGGCCATGCGCCTCGGCCGCCAGGACGAGCCGGTCCGGCGCGAGAAGGACGACGCGGGGTAGTCGAGACGCGGCGTGTTGCCGCCCTCGATGTGCTCGAGGACGGCCTCGAGGGTGCGGTCGGGGACGCCCCACCATCGACGCCGCCCCTCGGAGTTGTGGCGGCCGCGGCTGGGCGGAGCGCCGTTCGTGGAGGCGAGCTGCTCCTCGTGGCGGCGCTCGAAGTACGCCGTCCACAAGTTGTGGCTGTCCAGGGCGTAGCTCGGCTGCTGGCGCACCGTCTCCGACAGAGACGACCGGATCCTGGCGATCTCGCCGCGCCGCTCGGCACCGCTGGGCACCGGAGGCACCGGGACCCCGCCGGCGCTGAGCCTCCACGAGCCCGGCACCCGCATGTCGGGCGACGCCGGGTACTCCGCCTCGTAGAGGAGGCGAGCCTCATCCTCGTGCAGGTGGCGGCGGCCGAAGCCGTTGGCCGCCGCGCCATCGCCTGGGAAGCGCTCGGCCATCGGGAGAGGAGATCGCCGGAGAAGAGAGAGAGGGACAGAGGGGCGTCGGTGGCGAGAGTGGGAGAGAGGGTGCGGCGAGGTGTGCCAGCCACCGGCGAGGAGGGGCGGTTTTTATAGCGGCGAGTGGGTGGCACCGTGCGGCCGCGTGGAGGGAGAGGTGTGGTCGCGCGTCGCCCGCTCTGACTGCGCCGCCCGCGACTGCGCCGCCCGCGACTGCGCCGCCCGTGAGGCATCAATGGAAGGCTGACCGGCGGGCAGCCTTCGCATTGATTCCCCGCGGGAAACCGAGGCGATGAGGACGACGAAGCACCTCTCGGTCGCTGACTCGGCGGGCCCGCCCGTTTTCGCACCAAAAAAGGTTTCGCCCGGCGCCCCCCAGCGTGCCGGGTTCGGCTTGGGTACGCCGGTGCCAATTTCGGCCCTAACCGGTGAAAATTGGGCTCCTGGGGGCGCGACTGGGCCGATTTTCCTCAGCCGGCAATAAAAAAGGGCCTTGGGTGGCCTGTTGGGGGCGCGAGTGGAGATGCTCTGACATGACATTCTGCAAAATTAAAAAGAAAATGAAAGTTGTCTGAACTAATATGCTCGAGGAGGAGCATGAATTTAGTTTGGGATACTGATACGTCTCAATCGTTTAATAATATTAAATGATTCATTCTATATTGCTATCAG
This sequence comes from Elymus sibiricus, assembly GCA_039707655.1. NCBI lineage: Eukaryota > Viridiplantae > Streptophyta > Magnoliopsida > Poales > Poaceae > Elymus > Elymus sibiricus. Next base: position 417,319,670 of record CM077675.1, read on the forward strand.
TTTCGTACATCTGGGGCATACTTTTTATTGAATTTTATTAGACTAACATATTAATCTAATGCCCGGTGTCAGTTCTTGTTTTTGTATTTTCAGAAAAATCCTTCAAAAAAAGTCTGAGGAAAAACAAAATAAAAATGGTTCGGGAAGTTTCAGAGCACTAGAAGACCCTGGGGGCCTGGCCCCATGCTAGGTGAGCCCTAGGTGCCCTAGGGCTATACATGGACATATCTCGGGCCAAGCCGGGCCAAAAAAAGCCCGGTGCTAAAAACCCAGGCCCGAGCCTAGCCCGATCGTCGGGCCTAATAAATCCGGCCCGATCCCGAGAAAGTCCGACACGGCCAGACCGGCCCGGCCCGACTATGGCGAAAATTCATTTTTACACAAGCCCGAGCCCGGCCCGGCTTGACCAACGGGCTTAATTTCTAGGCCCGAGCCCGACCCGGGATTTTCGGCCGGGTCTTTATTTAGCAATTTATAATATTTTTGAGCACTAACCTATTGACCCAGTGCCCGGTGCCAGTTGCTGTTTTCTGCATGTTTTTGCCTTTTCGGGTTTACAGTACCAAACGAAGTCCAATTGCCACGAACCTTTTTGATGATTTTTTCTGGACCAAAAGAAGACCTAGAAGCTTCAGAAGGAGGTCGGGAGGCGCACGAGGGCCCCACCACACATCAGGGCGCGCCCTGGGGGGGGCGCCCTGATATGTGGTGGCCCCCTCGTGGCTCTCCCGGCGTCCCTCTCTGGCCTATAAATTCTCTAATATTGCAAAAACCCTGAAGGCAGTCCCGAAACCCTTTTTCCGCCGCCGCAAGTCTCTGTTCCGTCGCGAGGCCATCTGGAGCTCCGTTCTGGCACCCTGCCGGAGGGGGGACCGATCACGGAGGGCCTCTTCATCAACCTTGCTGCCCTCATGATGATGTGTGAGTAGTTCACCACAGACCTACGGGTCCATAGCTAGTACCTAGATGTCAATCTCTCTATCTTATGATCTTCAATACAATGGTCATCGCATCTTCGCTTTGATCTGTCCGATGTAATCCTATTGTGCGGTGTGTTTGTTGGGATCCGATGAATTGTGGGTTTAGGTTCAGATTATTCATGAAAAGTATTTGAGATGCCTCTGATATATATTATCTCTTAATTGCATGATCATTATAGCTTCGTAATGCTCTCCGATCTATTAATGTGCTTTGGCCAAGTAGATTGATATTTCATCGGTGGGAGTGGTGTGTTGTGGTAGGTTCAACCTGGCGAGTTTCTATATCCCAGTGACAAAGTAGGGGACAAGATGCGTCTTTGTGTTGTTGCTACTAAGGATAAAACGATGGGGTTTATTCATATTCATTGAGTTTACTTTGTCTACATCATGTCATCATTCTCCAAGCATTACTCTGTTTTACTTAATACTCTAGATGCATGCTGGATAGCGGTCAATGAGTGGAGTAATAGTAATAGGTGCAGGCAGGAGTCGGCCTATTTGTTTATGGACGTGATGCCTATATACACATGATCATTGCCGTGAAAATCGCATGACTATCCGCTTTTCTATCAATTGCCCAACAGTAATTTGTTACCCACCGTATGCTGCCTACATGAGAGATGCCGCTAGGGAACACTATGGCCCCCGGGTCTATTCACTTATATATTTACAAACGCTACAATTACCTCGCTGCCTTTATTTACTTTTTATTTATTTTGCAATTTATATTTATCAACAATTATCTACACAACTCATTTTCTTGCAAATAACGATATCAAGGGGATTGACAACCCTCTTGCCCGCGTTGGGTGCAAGTCGTTTGTTCATTTGTGTGCAGCCGCTGAAGACGGTTGAGGATTGATATTCCTATTGGTTCGAGAAACCTTGGTTTCATAACTGAGGGAAATACTTACCCACTTTGTGCTGCAATTCCCCGTTCCTCTTCACGAAAAACCCAACGCAGATCACAAGTATCAGTCCACCACATGGACTATGGGTTCATATAATCACCAAGTGTCACTACTAGGGAAAACCTTATAGATGGAGGCTTAACAGTAGCACGTCTCAAAGCAGCACGCTACTGCTACTTTGCAGTAGCGCGTGTCTGTAAAACACGCTACTGCTATGCACTTATCAGTAGCGCGATGAGAAAAAAAGAGCACTACTGGTGTTCTTTCCCAAACATACCCACCCAACTATGTAGAGTAACAGCGCGCAAAAAATAAGCGCCCTACTGCTAAACAGTTTAGCAGTAGCGCGTGTCCAAAAGGCACGTTGCAAGTACGGGCGCACTGTGCCAACTAGTGGGCCCCATTTAGTAGCAGCGCGTCTTTCTTGGCCGCGCTACTGCTACTGCTCTTAGCAGTAGCGCCTGTCCAGGACGCACGCTACTGCTAATCCCATCTTATCCTCTACCTGCGGCCGCCCACATCTTCCCTCATCACTCTCCTTCTCCACTGCCACTCTCTCCGCCCACACTCTACCGGCGCCGTCGTCCATGCTCGCCGCCCACTGCCGTCCGCGCCCGCCGCCGTCCCACGCCTGCTGCCGTCGCCGCCCAATTAACCGAGGTAGCTCCTCCCTCCTCCCTTCACTTCCCTTACTCCCTCCTCCCTCCACTTCCCTCCCTCCCTCCTCCCTCTGTTCTTGTAGAATGTAGGTTTTTTGCTTGTAGAATGTCCAATGAAGTGGTAGAACTTGCTTGTAGAATGTAGTTTTTTTTTGTATAGAATAGACAATTTTAGGTATCAAATTTCCTAGGAATTCACTAAGAAATGTATTGGAATGGTATATGAGAAATTTTTTGGTATCAAATTTCCTAGGAATTCACTAATATAATTTTTTAGTAAAAAAAATTAGGTCTAGAAATCTTTAGTAAAAGAAATTAGGTCTAGAAATTTTTGGTAAAAAAAACAGATCTATTTGGACATGTGTGTATGTTATTGCAGGGAACACCTCTGAGTGGCCTATGTTTTGCCGGAATGTTGATTCATTTCCATTCCGACAAATTTTAGGCACTCAATATGTCCCGTTTTTAGAAAAGGTCATGTCGAAATTTCCTGTGGATTTTGGCATGACTTGTGCTAGAAAGTAGGAAATATCGAGTGCCCGTGATTTGGTAGGACATGAATTAGATGACATTCCGGCAAAACATATGCCGTTTTTATGCCATTACTCCATAAATGAAATGTTAATTGACTTATGCTTATTAGGGTACTTTCAGTCTGTCGGAGCTCCTTGTGTGACTTTCATGTCTGTTCTTGATGGAGGAATCCCGACTATTGTCGTGGGGGTCGCTTCCTCTCCCTCTTCTCGCGATATATACCTTGGTATAATGCGTGAGAGAGGGAAAGGAAGGGACCATCACCGACGGTCGAAATATCAGAGGAAGAATCCCGACTGTTGTCGTAGGGGTCGCTTCCTCCTTCTTACCCGTGTGCTACACATTTTGGTAATGCACATGGGGACGAAGGGAGGAGCGGCCAACACCGACGGTCGTAAAATTATTATGAGGGAATGTCCACCACATATATACACCACCATATCAGTGTGAGGGAGTGCCCACCATATACACCATGAGATATGAGAGTTTTTCAAGGGAGTCTCGACGGATCGAAATTTAACCCATGCTGAATAGTGATCTGTGTGCTGAGTTGCTGGTATTATTGTCGTAGATTTTTAATCTTTGAATCATGAACACAGGAAATGTCTGACGACGAAGGGATCCCTGAGTGCGTTTACTGCACCGACGATTGGGGTCTGTGCGACCGTTATCCTCGCTTAGACAATGGTAGGTACTTCGCCATCACGCTAAAGGAGGAGTTTGAAATTTCTACGGTATGTAACGCCGGCATGTATTTTTTGTAATTAATCATGAGTGTGCCTTTTTCTTTAACCTGTAATTTTCTTTTATAAAATTTGACTAGTGCATTATTTGCAACGTAAGACTGTATGTCTTGGACAAGTTTCATTTCGAAGAGAGGGAGAGTACGGAGACTAATATAGCTCATCTAAGGACGAAACATATCACTTTTGTTGTCAAGCTCTTGAATGAAGTAGATCACACATATTTTGATTGTTCCAATTGGAGAGCACTATGCAAGGCATATGGGTTTCAGGAGGGCATGCAAATAACCTTCGACCTTGGTCATGAAGATGATCGTGAAAATAATATCGAAATTTGGGTGCATGTGGATCACATGATTCCAGTTCTACCTCCATGTGAGTTTGTCAACAAATTTGTCAAGTAGTTTATATTGTTTATTGAAAAATATTTGGTACTCATCCCTACTTAACTTGTTTATTTTTAATTGTCAGCTTATTTCTCTTCTTCAAGAAATACTCGAAAGATAGTAGACCGGACCTACTACAGTCATGGCGCCGATCTAACTTGGTTGGAGAAAAATCATCTGATCTCATTTATTAATGATGTTAACAATTTTAAGACCAATTATGAAATTGGTGAAAGTTATTCTGGATACGTGCCACTAGTGCACATGTTGAACCATGGTAACATCTGTGCAGATAAAATGGTAATTTTTTTTACTATTATGTCATTAGTCCATCTTTTGAATACATAATTTTTTCTTAAGCAAAACTAGATTGCTAACTATGTTACAACAGAAATTCCTGCCAGAGGTTGTGCCTCACCTGATGTTTCTCGAAGGTCATTTGGAAATTATCAGCTTACAACCACTTCTGCCTACGAGTTTCCGCAATGCATACTCGGTTTTTAGAAGGGAAGAAAGCCTGAAAATCAAAGGATTTAGCAAAGTAATGAAAGACCGCAGACAACCACTTGGCGGAGGCGAGAAGGATTTGCGCAGGCCACAAGTCGGAGATAGGTGGATCTCTATTGTTCACAATGGAGAGGGAGGAGCTTACTTGTTTTATGCTATTTTACTTAGGAGAGAGTAGTAGGTTCTACCTTGGAGAGAATAGTATGTGCTAGCTAGGAGAGAGGACCTTTTCTAGTTTATGACATTGTCTAGTAGTGGTTAACTTGGCATGATTAAGATGATGATGAGTTGTTAGATGATTAAGATGATGATGAGTTGTTAGATGATTAAAATGATGATAAGTTGTTATGTGACTACAGATGATGAATTATTATATGACATAGATTAGATTAAAGTGGATGGGTGCAAGTGATCAAGTTGAATTAGTAGGAAAATATGATGTTACGACGGTTGCCTTCATTCGACACTTGTGTGCCACGTAACATCATACTTTCCTACTAATTCAACTTTCACTTGCATCCATCCACTTTAATCTAATTGTTGTTTCTTCTTTATTGATGTTGTATATACACACGATTAGTACTGGCGCGGGGTATAGACCGGCACTGCTAATAGTTAGCAGCAGCGCGGTCACAACCCCACGCTACTAATAAGTGAGTTACCAGTAGCGCGGTCTGGAAACGCGCTACTGATGACTTTTAGCTATAGCGCCCTAGCAGTAGCACGGCCCCCGTGCTACTGATATGGAAGGAACCCGTGCTACTACTAAGCTTTTTCCTAGTAGTGTGTAAGGCCAACTCCAATGCTCCAACACAAACAAATGTAAAATTTGTCCGCCCTTGGTCCATTTGAGTCGACTGTAGGGGTGGCGTCCACCCTTGGCTGCACATTTTTGGGCAGTGCACCCAACTATCCAACCAATTTGGCCCGCCTTGCACTTTTTTTTTTGCCAATTTTGCTCAATTTGGACATTCTATGCATATAAATAAAATAAACAAATAAAAAATAAAGCACTGCACATGATTAAACAAATAAGTTACATAGTTTTTACAACACAATAAATAAAAATCTCATAGTTTACAACCAAATAAATTTAATATTGTAGCAACTACATTAATAGAAAAAAAGCAAATACATCTATTGGCTTTCTATGTGAGTCCACATATGCTCAACCAAATCATTTTGAAGTTGAATGTGAGTTGTGTAATCATACATTTCTTGTGATGCCACAACTTCAAGTATGCATGGTCGTGTAAGCTTTAAAATGTCTCTTATATTGCCCATGTAAATCAAATGAATAGTTCTTTCATTCACAGTGCGTAAAATCTATGCTTCCAAGCATGCGTGAAAAGCCTCTCGATTCATTGATCGCTAACAACCGGGTTGTATCCGTAGCATTTGACTCTCTCAAGTACTTTGGGCCAAACACTGCAACCACAACTTTGCGAACTTGTACAATGTCTGAAGGCATGTGGACTCTCTCATGCAGACATACTCATGTTGAAGAACGTTGCATGGGAAACAAAAATTTTCCTATGCACACACAAGATCTATCCATGGAGATGAGCATCTACGAGAGGGGAGATCGGATCCACATACCCTTGTAGATTGCTAAGCGGGAAGCGTTAAGAAACGCGGTTGATGTAGCCGAACGTCTTCATGATCCAAATCGCAATCCGTCCCGCGATCCAATCACGATCCGTCCCGATCTAGCGCCGAACGGACGACACCTCCGCGTTCAGCACACGTACAGCTCGATGACGTCTCTGCCTCCTCGATCCAGCGAGTGAGGTCGGAGTAGTAGATGAGTTCTCCAGCAACACGACGGCGTGGTGGCGGTGGTGGTGATGCTATCCCGGTAGGGCTACGCCTAGCGCTACCGAAACCGCGAACGGAGGAGAAAACGATCTAGGGAGAGATAGGGGCGCCAAGGGCTTTGTGTGTATTCTTGGGGCGCCCCCTCCCCTCTATATATAGGTGGAGGGGCGTGGAGATCAGCCCCTCCAAGCCCTAGGGCGCAGCCAAGGGGGAGGAGTTGGACTCCTAGTCCAATTCCCTCCCTTTCCATAAACAGGTGGAGTTTCCACCTCTCCCAAGCCACATGGGCCTTGAGGGACTTGTGCACCGGGCCAAATAAGGCCAGGGCGCCTCCCTTCAGCCCATGCAAACCCTTGGGACATGGTGGAACCCTTGGTGGACTTCCGGACTCCTCCAGAAGTTTCCGGAACCTTCTAGAAGCTTCCCGGTACAATACCGGAAAAACCAGAAACTTTTCCGGTAGCCAAAATATGACTTCCCATATATAAATCTTTACCTCCGTGATCTCATCCGGGACTCCGAACAACCTTCGGTCACCAATATACATAACTAAACAATACCAAATCATCACCGAACGTTAAGTGTGTAGACCCTGTGCGTTCAAGAACTATGTAGACATGACCGAGACAACTCTACGGTCAATAACCAATAGCGGGACCTGGATGCCCATATTGGTTCCTACATATTCTACAAAGATCTTTATCGATCGAACCACGATGTCAAGGATTCAGACAATCCCGTATGCAGTTCCCTTTGTCCATCAGTATGTTACTTGCCCGAGATTCGATCGTCGGTATCTCCATACCTAGTTCAATCTCGTTACCGACAAGTCTCTTTACTCATTCCGTAACACAAGATCCCGTGACTAACTCCTTAGTCACATTGCTTGCAAGCTTCTTGTGATGCTGTGTTATCGAGTGGGCCCAGAGATACCTCTCCGTCATACGGAGTGACAAATCCTAGTCTCGATCCATGCCAACTCAACAGACACCCTCGGAGATACCTGTAGAGCACCTTTATAGTCACCCAGTTACATTGTGACGTTTGATACACACAAGGCATTCCTCCGGTGTCCGGGAGTTGCATGATCTCATGGTCGTAGGAACATATACTTGACATGGATAAAGCAGTAGCAACAAACTGACACGATCAACTGCTATGCTTACGGTTGGGTCTTGTCCATCACATCATTCTCCTAATGATGTGATCCCGTTATCAGATGACAACTCATTGTCTATGGTCAGGAAACCTTGACCATCTCTGATCAACGAGCTAGTCTAGTAGAGGCTTACTAGGGACACAATGTTGTCTATGTATCCACACATGTATCTGAGTTTCCGATCAATACAATTCTTGCATGGATAATAAACTATTATCATGAACAAGGAAATATGATAATAACTAATTTATTATTGCCTCTAGGGCATATTTCCAACAGTCTCCCACTTGCACTAGAGTCAATAATCTAGTTCACATCACCATGTGATTAACACCCAATGAGTTCTGGGGTTTTATCATGTTTTGCTTGTGAGAGAGGTTTTTAGTCAACGGGTCTACAACATTCAGATCCATGTGCACTTTGCAAATTTTATGTCATACTGTAGATGCTACTACCATGCTCCACTTGGAGCTATTCCAAATGGTGCTCCACTATACGTATCCGGATTGCTACTCAGAGTCATCCGGATTGGTGTCAAAGCTTGCATCGACATAACTCTTTACGATGAACTCTTTATCACCTCCATAATCGAGAAATATTTCCTCAGTCCTCAAGTTACTAAGGATAATTTTGACCGCTGTCCAGTGATCCACTGCCGGATCACTCATGTACCCCTTGACAGACTCATGGCAAGGCACACACTAGGTGCGGTACACAGCATGGCATACTATATAGAGCCTACGGCTAAGGCATAGGGGACAACCTTCGTCCTTTTTCTCTCTTCTGCCATGGTCGAGCTTTGAGTCTCACTCAACTTCACACCTTACAAATCAGGCAAGAACTCCTTCTTTGACTGCTCCATTTTGAACTCCTTCAAAATCTTGTCAAGGTATGCACTCATTGAAAGTCTTATCAGGCGTTTTGATCTATCTCTATAGATCTTGATGCCCAATATTTAAGTAGCCTTTTATCCAGGTCTTCCTTTGAAAAACACCTTTCAAACAACCTTTTATGCCTTCCAGAAATTTCTACATCATTCCCGATCAACAATATGTCATCCACATATACTTATCAGAAATTCTATAGTGCTCCCACTCACTTTCTTGTAAATACAAGTTTCTTATAAACTTTGTATAAACCCAAAAGATTTTATCACCTCATCAAAGCATATATTCCAACTCCGAGATGCTTGCTCCAGTCCATAGAAGGATCACTGGAGCTTGCATACCTTTTAGCATCCTTAGGACCGACAAAACCTTCTGGTTGTATCACATACAACCTTTCCTCACGGAAACCATTAAGGAAACTCTGTTTTGACATCCATCTGCTAGATTTCATAATCGAAAAATGCAACAACTGCTAACATAATTCCAACAGACTTTAGCATCGCTACGAGTGAGAAAGTCTCATCGTAGTCAACTCCTTGAACTTGTCGGAAACTACTTTGCGACGAGTCGAGCTTTATAAATGGTGACATTTACCATCAGCGTCTGTCTTCTTCTTAAAGATCCATTTGTACTTAACGGCCTGCCGTTCATCGGGCAAGTCTACCAAAGTCCATACTTGGTTTTCATACATGGATCCTATCTTGGATTTCATGGCTCCTAGCCATTTGTTGGAATCCGGGCCCACCATCGCTTCTTCATAGCTAGTAGGTTCACTGTTGTCTAACAACATGACCTCTAAGACAGGATTGCTGTACCACTCAGGGGCGGTACGATTCCTTGTCGACCTACGAGGCTCGGTAGTAACTTGATCTGAAGTGTCATGATCATCATCATTAACTTCCTCTTCATTCGGTGTAGGCGCCACAGAAAACATCTTTCTGCGTCGTGCTACCATCCAACTGAAGTGACGGTTCAATAACCTCATCAAGTTCTACTTTTCCTCCCACTCAATTCTTTCGAGAGAAACTCTTTCTCGAGAAAGGACCCGTTTTAGCAACAAACACTTTACCCTCGGATCTGAGATAGAAGGTATACCCAACTGTTTCCTTAGGGTATCCTATGAAGACGCATTTGTCTGCTTTGGGTTCGAGCTTATCAGGTTGAAGTCTTTTCACATAAGCATCGCATTCCCAAACTCTAAGAAACGACAGCTTAGGTTTCTGCTAAACCATAATTCATACGGTGTCATCTCAACGGACTTAGATGGTGCCCTACTAAAGTGAGTGTAGTTGTGTCTAATGCATAACCCGAAAATGATAGTGGCAAAACGGTAAGAGACATCATAGTCCGCACCATATCCAATAGAGTACGACTACGACGTTCGGACACACCATCACACCATGGCGTTCCAGGCGGCGTGAGTTGTGAAACAATTTCCACATTGTCTTAAGTTGCATACCAAACTCCTAACTCAGATATTCACCTCCACGATCATATCGTAGACATTTTATCTTCTTGTCACGATGATCTTCAACTTCACTCTGAAATTGCTTGAACTTTTCAAACGTTTCAGACTTGTGTTTCATTAAGTAAATATACCTATATCTACTCAAATCATCAGTGAAGGTAAGAAAATAACGATATCCACCGCACGCTTCAACACTCATTGGACCACATACATCAACATGTATCATTTCCAATAAGTCACTTGCCCGCTCCATCATACCGGAAAACGGGGTCTTAGTCATCTTGCCCATGAGGCATGGTCCGCATGTCTCAAGCGATTCAAAATCGAGTGAGTCCAAAGATCCATCAACATGGAGTTTCTTCATGCGCTTTACACCAATATGACCTTAGCGGCAGTGCCACAAGTATGTGGTACTAGCATTATTAACTTTGCATATTTTGGCATAAATATTATGAACATGTGTATCACTACGATCGAGATTCAATAAACCATTCACATTTGGTGCATGACCATTGAAGGTATTATTCATGTAAACAGAATAACCATTATTCTCTTGACTTAAATGAATAACCATATTGCAATAAACACGATCTAATCATGTTCATGCTCAACACAAACACCAAATAACATTTATTTAGGTTCAACACTAATCCCGAAGGTAGAGGGAGCGTGCGATGGTGATCACATCAACCTTGGAAACACTTCCAACACACATCGTCACCTCGCCCTTTAGCTAGTCTTCGTTTATTCCGTAGCTTTTATTTCGAGTTACTAACATTAGCAACTGAACCGGTATCTAATACCCCGATCCTACTAGGAGTATTAGTAAGGTACACATCAATAACACGTATATCAAATATACTTCTGTTGACGTTAACAGCCTTCTTATCTGCCAAGTATCTGGGGCAGTTCCGCTACCAGTGACCGTTCCCCTTATTATAGAAGCACTTAGTCTTGGGTTTGGGTTCAACCTTGGGTTTCTTCCATGGAGTGGCAACTGGCTTGCCATTCATGAAGGTTCCCTTCCTGCACTTGCCCTTCTCGAAACTAGTGGTTTTACTAACCATCAACACTTGATGCTCCTTCTTGATTTCTACCTTCGCGGTGTCAAACATCGCGAATAGCTCAGGGATCATCTCCATCCCTGGCATGTTATAGTTCATCACGAAGCTCTAGTAGCTTGGTGGCAGTGACTTGGAGAACTCTGTCAATCACTATCTTATCTGGAAGATGAACTCGCACTTGATTCAAGCGATTGTTGTACCCAGACAATCTGGGCGCATGCTCACCTGATTGAGCTATTCTCCTTCATCTTGCAGGCAAAGAATCCTGTTGGAGGTCTCATATCACTCAACAAGGGCACGAGCCTGAAATCCCAATTTTAGCTCTTGGAACATCTCATATGCTCCGTGACGTTCAAAACGTCTTTGGAGCCTCAATTCTAAGCTGTAATGCATGATGCATTGAACTATCAAGTAGTCATCAGAATATGTCTGTCAGATGTTCACAACATCCACAGACGACGCTTGAGGGATTGGCGCACCGAGCGGTGCATCAAGGACATAAGCCTTCCGTGCAGCAATGAGGGCAATCCTCAGATCACGGACCCAGTCCGCATAACTGCTACCATCATCTTTCAACTTACTTTTTCTCTAGGAACGTATCAAAATTTAAGGGAGCTACAGCGCAAGCTATCGATCTACAATATAATTTTGCAAATACAACTTTAGACTATGTTCATGATAATGAGTTCAATTAATCATATTACTAAAGAACTCCCACTCAAATTGACATCCCTCCGGTAATCCGAGTGCTACATGATCCAAATTCACCAACCCAAGTCCGATCATCACGTGAGATGAGGTGGTTTCAATGGTGAACATCTCCATGTTGATCATATCTACTATATGACTCATGTTCAACCTTTCGGCCTCTTGTGTTCCGAGGCCATGTCTGTACATGCTAGGCTCGTCAAGTTTAACCCGAGTGTTCCGCATGTGCAAAACTGGCTTGCACCCGTTGTATGTGAACGTAGAGTCTATCACACCCGATCATCACGTGGTGTCTCGAAACGACGAATTTTCGCAACGGTGCATAGTCGGGGAGAACACAATTTTATCTTGAAATTTTAGTGAGGGATCACCTTATAATGCTACCGTCGTCCTAAGCAAAACAAGGTGCATAAAAGGATTAACATCACATGCAAATCATAAGTGACATGATATGGCCATGATCTTGTGCTTTTGATCTCCATCTTGAAAGCACCGGCATGATCTCCATCGTCACCGGCATAAAACCATGATCTCCATCAACGTGTCGCCATGAGGTTGTCGTGCCAACTATTGCTTCTACAACTATTGCTAACTCATAGCGATAAAGTAAAGCAAAAAGGCGAAAATAAATTAAAGACAACCCTATGGCTCCTGCCGGTTGCTGTACTCATCGACATGCAAGTCGTGATAATCTATACAAAACATGATCATCTCATACATCACATATATCTCATCATGTTTCTGGCCATATCATATCACATCATACCCTGCAAAAACAAGTTAGACGTCCTCTAATTTGTTGTTGCATGTTTTACGTGGCTGCTATGGGTATCCAACAAGAACGATTCTTACGTATGCAAAACCACAACGGTGATATACAAGTTGCTATTTAACCTTCTACAAGGACCGCCTCTGTCGAATCCGATTCAACTAAAGTGGGAGAGACAGACACCCGCCAGCCATCTTATGCAACAAAGTTACATGTCAGTCGATGGAACCGGTCTCTCGTACGTGGACGAGTAAGGTTGGTCCGAGCCGCTTCATCCCACAATACCGCTGAATCAAGAAAAGACTAAGGAGGGAAGCAATCTGAATATCAACGCCCACAAACTCCTTTGTGTTCTACTCGTGATCTCATCTACGCATAAACCTGGCTCTGATACCACTGTTGAAGAACGTTGCATGGGAAACAAAATTTTTCCTACGCACACACAAGATCTATCCATGGAGATGAGCATCTACGAGAGGGGAGATCGGATCCACATACCCTTGTAGATCGCTAAGCGGGAAGCGTTAAGAAACGCGGTTGATGTAGCCGAACGTCTTCGCGATCCAAATCACAATCCGTCCCACGATCCAATCACGACCCGTCCCGATCTAGCGCCGAACGGACGACACCTCCGCGTTCAGCACACGTACAACTCGATGACGTCTCTGCATCCTCAATCCAGCAAGCGAGGTCGGAGTAGTATATGAGTTCTCCAGCAATACGACGGCGTGGTGGTGGCGGTGGTGGTGCTATCCTGGCAGGGCTACGCCTAGCGCTACCGAAACCGCGAACGGAGGAGAAAACGATCTAGGGAGAGAGAGGGGCAACAAGGGCTTTGTGTGTGTTCTTGGGGCGCCCCCTCCCCTCTATATATAGGTGGAGGGGCATGGAGATCAGCCCCTCCAAGCCCTAGGGCGCAGCCAAGGGGGAGGAGTTGGACTCCTAGTCCAATTCCCTCCCTTTCCATAAACAGGTGGACTTTCCACCTCTCCCAAGCCACATGGGCCTTGAGGGACTTGTGTGCCTGGCCAAATAAGGCCAGGGAGCCTCCCCTCAGCCCATGCAAACCCTTGGGACGTGGTGGAACCTGTTGACACCCGATTTTGGCATGGTCAAAAACATAATTAAGAAGGCCTCAAATGGAAAAGTGCTCAAAGTGAGAAAGTTCCGTATCATCGAAAGGAGAAACTTTGATATTTGGGCCATAGCCATTCTAGCTCATCTCTAAGGCCGAAGTTGTGTTCGAAGTGTATACAGAACACTATTCGGCTGATTACGCCCCCAAGACGGCCTCATATGAAAAGAGTGTCTACACGGATTGTCTTCGTCTTGTCGAATCGGTCGATTTTGATATAAAATCGTCTCAATCCGAGATCGTATGCAAAAGTTACGGCCGTTACAAGATTGCTGATACAGCAGAGAACGGTACTACCGCTCCAATAAGCGGTACTACCGCTTGAGCGGTACTACCGCTCCTACTACCGCGTCTACTACCGCTTACGAAAAAGTTTCTGGCATCCCGAGACCCTAAGCGGTACTAGAGCGGTACTAGAGCGGTACTACCGCCCAGAAGGGTACTACCGTGCCCAGAACGGTACTACCGCTTACCTATAGCCGCACAGATTCGGGCAGATCGAAAAAGTCCGAGTTTGGCTGCGTTTTTTGACCCTTTGGAAGGAAATCTAGGTCCGTGTCTTGTACAGGAAGTCCAACCCCCTCTTAAATAGAAGAGGTGATGGCCGATTGAAACAACACACAATCGAATAAACACATCTACTACTTTTTACTGTCTTTTTACTTTCGTTCATCTTTGTTGCTTTGCTCGAAAAGCATCCGTTTCTCCTCTCCGAAATTGAGGAAACCTTCTTTGTTGCTTTGCTCGAAAAGCATCCGCCCCTCGCTGCGAAAGTGTGAGGAATATCTACTGTGTTCACACGGTGTCAGATTTCCGCGTCAACACAAATTGGCGACTCCGCTGGGGAAGAAGAACGCCGAGTACTTTCAATCTACTCGGCGACGGGAAGAACAAGGGCAACATCCACTCCAGGACAAGATGACGAACGACAGCGACATCAACACGGACAACATCATCCCCGTCGCCATGGAAGATCTATCGGAGGAAGATCGCTTGGGGGTTGAACGTGCACTTGAAGAACAGAAGAAGATGATACTGGCGGGATTCCAGAAGACTCGGAACGGTATTATCAAGAAGGTGGCTACACCAGACACTATGCCGAGTAACTCAACTGTACTCGGTACTGAGGTAAAACAATCCAACGAAGAAATTGCTCATCTAGTTGATATATCCGTAGCTAGCAAATTTGGATCCGATATGACAAATGCGATGAACATACTGTCCAAATCTATGGCCGATAAGTTTGATGAGTTTAAAAAACAATTTAGCAAAGAAAATGCATCGGCTGATATAGATCAAATTCATGCTGCTCTAAATAATGATCAAAGTGGCCGGAACCCTACTAGTAGTTCGGCCTATAATCTTATTCCTAGTGTTGCTCCTCCCATCGTTTCTACTTCGGTTGCACAAAGTTATGATAGCAATAGCCGAAGTAGGATTTTGAATTCAAATTTACAGCAACCCTACTATCAGACGGTGGCATATACCATGCCACCGAGTTACAATCAACTCGGAGCAAACTCACCACCGGGTTACAACCCACTCGGCGTACACTTGCCAGCTACCAGTACCGGGATTCCATACGGGCCGGTACTTGATTCACAAGTTAATGATCCTCCGTTGCAAACTTCGCATGCTCAAACCGTGTTGCCGGAGAATCCACCACATGCTGCTTCACAAACATATGTTAGTGTAAAAGATCAAATAACTGAGATATTGAGTCAATACGGTTTGGCGCCGAAAGGTACAACACGTGTCTATCGGAAACCATACCCCGAGTATTTTGAATCTACTCCTTATCCTCGAGGTGTTAGAATCCCTGATTTTGTTAAATTCACCGGGGAGAGTGGTAGATCCACTGTCGAACATGTGGCACAGTTCTTAGCACAATGCAGTGAGTTTGGCAATGTAGATGTTTATAAAGTTAGACTATTTCCTTTGTCTTTAACTGGCACTGCATTCACTTGGTTTTCATCTCTTGCTCCTAATTCTATTACTTCATGGGTGCAATTAGAGCAGCGATTTCATGAGTATTTTTACAGCGGTGAAACTGAGCTTCGGCTTTCTGACCTAACTATGGTTAGGCAAAAGTATAATGAGCCGGTGCATGACTACATTCGAAGGTTTAGGGATGTAAAAAACCGCTGTTACAGTTTAACTATAGCCGAAAAGGATTTGGCTGATCTAGCCTTTTCGGGTTTGCATACTCACATTAAAGATAAATTAGAAGGGCAAGAATTTTTAGATGTAAACCAAGTATTACAAAAGGCTTTGGCGCAAGAAAACCGAGCTAGAGAAGTTAAGCAATCTAGTCGGTTTAGAGATAACAAAAATAAAGATAAGGTTATTCCTGCTGTTAATACTCTAGATTATGAAGATGATTCGGCTAGTGATGATGAGTCAGATATATGTGTAGCCGAATGGATCCAAACGCCAAAGTCCAAGCCTTTTGTGTGTCCTGCTTTAAAACCCACACCTGCTAAGAGAGATGAGATTAAATATACTTTTGATGTTAGCAAGTGTGATAAGATTTTTGACATGCTATTGCAAGGGAAACAAATAAGATTGAGAGGAAATCATGTAATCCCATCTTCAGAGGAATTGGGACGAAGAGCTTACTGTAAGTGGCATCATTCTTTTTCACATGCTACTAATGATTGTAATATTTTTCGTCGACAGGTGCAATCGGCCATTAACGAAGGACGATTGACCTTCATAGAAGATGCCAAGATGAAGCTCGATAGTGATCCCTTTCCTGTCAATATGATCGAGCTTGAGGGCAAAAAGATGCTAATTCGGTCAGATCAGACCGAGTCAGCCAAGGAAAAAAATGCTGTTGATGAGAATGCTCCGCCAAGAATGATTAAACCTAAAAATCCAGAGGTCGGAGTATGGAAGTTTAATGGAAAGAAAAGCAAGGTCCAAAACCAAAGCCGACTGTTAACATGCTGTTGGAAAAATATACTTCACGCAGGAACAACAGTGTGTTCAATCGGCTTGGAGGAAATAAACGTCCGAGGTCTCCTCCTAGACTTGATGATCATGAGCATTGGGGAAGAAATTCATATGAGCAACAGCCGTGTTTCCCGATGCAACCGGCTTATTGGGGATGTCCACCCCCTATGCATCCATATCTTCCTCCATGTCCTCCGTGGGGGTTTAATCCTTGGGCACCACATCCTATGGGACCAACAGGTTATTTTCAGCCAGGATGGAATCAGCCGAGTGATACGCACAGGGGGCCAATGCGTCAGAAAAGGACTCGGTTTGATGAAGACACGATCCGTAGGGATCGGTCACCGGTGCGCCAAGTGGTTGACAGAAATAGCAATGGCCGTGGGCTCACTTGGGTGCGTAAGTCTGCAAAGGAACTCGGCAAAGATGAACCGGTTGAAGTTGAAGAAAAGAAAGACATTGCCGAGTTGAAGGATAATTCTGCTCACGGAAGAGATGCCAATGCACATACTGAATCTTCCGGCGTGGCTCGGAAAGTTGGAGCGGTTGGTGTAATAATTGATCCACACATCAAGGAAAACAGCTCATGCGCATCCCCTGGTCAGTCTTCGGTTATTTTTGGTTCGCTTAATCAGCACGAGGATCCAGGTACTAGCAGCAGCCAGAAACTTGTAGCAGGGGCTGTATCGCATTAGCAAAAGGGTGTTTCGGCTACTCGGAACAAACCAAGTTACATGAGAGTCAACATGCCGAGATACTCAGGAGGCAGTCAGTACAGGCCGGGTTACTCGGGGGGCAACAAGACAGTGCGTCGGAATGTGCCGAGTAATTCGGGGGGCAGCAAATCTGTCGCTCCAGGGACCAAACCGGAACCGCAATGGTGTCCGAGAGGATTAAATCACACTCAGAAACGCCGAGTGCAACGGCTGCGGGCATTGGAAATTGAAAAAGAGATAGCTGAGAAGAAGCGGGATGAGCAATTCAATGAGGATAGACCAATGATACCCCGAATGGTGTGGAGAGCAAAGCGCGCGTCAAAGGAGAAAGATGCGGTCGCCGATAACTTAGTTGATGCTCCCACAAGCTCAGTTGATGCAGCTCACGATCCGGAAGATGACGGCAAGTACTCGGACGATGACAAGGCTGACGACATCGACTCGGAGATTGGTAACCATACACTCACTGATATGGGTATTAACATGGTTTTTGCATTGCCCGCCGAGTTTCGCGCACCGGAATCTGAGGTTGCCGAGTTAGTTCTTGGACCGAGTAAGGCTATGTTTGAGAAGCCAGAGAAACCTGATCAGCATTTGAAGCCGTTATTTATCAAGGGACATATTGATGGTAAACCCGTTGGGCGTATGCTTGTTGATGGCGGCGCAGGTGTTAATATCATGCCTCTTTCGGTGTTTTCCAAGCTGAACCGAAAGGAGGATGAACTAATGAAGACCAATATGGCACTTAGTGGGTTTTCAGGAGAGCTATCTGAAGCCAAAGGCGTTATATCTATGGAGCTTACAGTCGGAAGCAAGACATTGCCGACTGCTTTCTTTGTAGTTGATGTCAAAGGCCAGTATAATGTTCTGTTGGGGCGTGACTGGATCCATGCTAATTGTTGCATCCCATCTACTTTGCATCAATGCTTAATTCAATGGATAGATGATGATGTGGAGGTAATTGGGGCAGATAATTCGACTTGTATAGCTTTGACAGAAACGCCGGTTGATTGGCAACTCGGTGATATGCAATGCTTGACCGGTAGGGATCTATCGGACTATGATTACATTAGTATAGGTAGAGATGGTTTTGTGCCTATAAATGTACAGCCGGCTGATGTAGCTCGGCTTAATGATCTATCTATATAAATGATGAATAAAGAAGATAGCATTAAATGGTTACAAAAACGCACGGAAGAGTATCGTTCCGGAAAGAACGATATGCATGAAACTATTGAAGAATTGGAAGACATGGACAAACTTGGGCATGGATTCTCATCGGCTGATCCACTTGAAGAAATAGACATTGGTGATGGAAGTACTCCGAGACCTACATTCATCAATGCTAATTTAAAGGCCGATCAGAGGAGCAAGGTAATCGTATTACTTAAAGAATTTGTTGATTGCTTTGCTTGGAGCTATACCGAAATGCCTGGTTTAAATAGAGATTTAGTAGAGCATAAATTACCTATCAAATCTGGTTTTAGGCCGTATAAACAACCTCGTAGAAATTTTAATCCTAACATGTATGACCGCATCAAAGAAGAAGTTGATCGGTTAATAAAGGCAAAGTTTATTCGGCCATGTAGATATGCAGATTGGGTGTCTAATATTGTTCCTGTTGAAAAGAAGAACACTGGCAAAATTAGAATATGTGTTGATTTTAGAGATTTGAATAAGGCTACTCCAAAAGATGAATATCCTATGCCTATTGCCGACATCCTTATTAATAATGCTTCGGGACATAGAATAATCAGTTTTTTAGATGGCAATGCTGGTTATAATCAAATATTTATGGCCGAAAAGGACATGTCTAAGACTGCTTTTCGATGCCCTGGCTTTGTCGGTTTGTTTGAGTGGGTAGTCATGACTTTTGGGTTGAAGAATGCCGGTGCTACATATCAACGTGCCATGAATTTAATATTTCATGATCTTCTTGGCATTATATTAGAAATATACATCGATGATATAGTTGTTAAATCGGATGGGTTTGAACATCATCTTGCCGATTTACGAATTAGCTTTGAAAGAATGCGCTGGTATGGTTTAAAGATGAATCCCCTTAAATGTGCTTTTGGTGTGTCAGCTGGAAAATTCTTGGGGTTTATTATTCATGAAGGAGGTATAGAGATTGACCCTAAGAAAGTAGAGGCAATTAAAAATCTGGAACAGCCGACTTGCAAAAGAGATGTACAAAAGTTGTTGGGAAAGATCAATTACTTGAGATGATTTATATCTAACTTGGCAGGAAAAATTGAATCGTTTTCTCCAATACTTCGGCTAAAGAATGAAGCCGAATTCACTTGGGGGGCAGAACAACAAGAGTCTTTTGATAACATAAAGAAGTATTTGTTGAATCCTCCGGTATTGCGTGCACCCAAATCTGGTGCGCCGTTCAGATTATATGTTGCTGCACAAGATAAAGTGATCAGCGCGGTATTGGCACAAGAAGATGGAGGGAAGGAGTATACCATAGCATACTTAAGTCGTCGCTTGATTGACGCCGAAACTCGGTATGTGTTTATTGAAAAGTTATGCTTATCTTTATATTATGCATGTACCAAGTTTCGACCTTATTTGCTGTCCAGTTCTTGTGTAGTAGCTTGTCAAGCCGACGTAGTTAAACACATGTTGCAAAAACCGATTCTTAGTGGTAGGATTGGTAAATGGGCTTATGCATTAATAGAGTATGATTTGACATATAAATCGTTGCGTGCTATGAAAGGTCAAATTATCGCCGATTTCATTGTTGATCATAGAGTTAAAGATGAGGAAGATATTAATTATGTTAGCATATGCCCATGGAAACTTTATTTTGATGGATCGGTTTGTAGAGAGGGACAAGGCGTCGGCAATGTTCTGATTTCTCCTAATAATGTTATATATGAAACATCGGTTCGCTTAGAATATCCTTGCACAAATAACCAAGCTGAGTATGAGGCTCTTTTGTTTGGATTACAAAATTAACTAGATATGGGTGTTAAGGATGTCGATGCTTTTGGTGATTCGCTTCTGGTAGTACAACAAATTAAAGGCGAATTCCAATGTTTTGATGGATTGTTGAATAGTTATTTAGACCGATGTGTGGACATAATTAAATCTCTAGATACATTCACCATCCATCATATCCCTAGAGAAGAAAATTCTAGAGCTAATTATTTGGCACAACAGGCATCCGGTTATAATATCAGTAGAGGAAAATTCTTCATCTTAGAAAAACCGATGTTGATTGCTACAAAGGGTGAGGCCAAGGTGGAAGTAAATGAATTATCATCAGTGACCGAATTAGCTAACAATTCAGAAATTGTAGATTGGAGAGTTCCTTTGATTAATCATTTGAAAGATCCAAGTCAAACGAGAGATAGAAAAATTCGGCGGCAAGCTTTGAAATATACTCTGTTTAACGACGAGTTACATCGCCGAACTATAGATGGACTATTGTTAGAATGCTTGGATTCTGAACAATCTAAATTAGCCATGGGTGAAGTACATGAAGGCATATGCGGGACACATCAGTCGGCTCATAAGATGCGGTGGTTAATAAAAAGAGCAGGTTTTTATTGGCCGACTTTGTTAGAAGATTGTTTCCGCTATTATAAAGGCTGTGAAGCTTGTCAGAGATTTGGCAACATACAATTGGCACCCGCAGCTATGCTGAATCCCATAATTAAGCCATGTCCGTTTAGAGGATGGGGCTTAGATTTTATTGGTGAAATTCATCCTTCGTCTTCTAAACAACATCGCTTCGTCCTAGTAGCCACTGATTATTTCACCAAGTGGACGGAAGCGATTCCTTTGAGAAAAATGACTCATAAAGAAGTAATTAATTTTGTTTTGGAGCATATTATTCATAGATTCGGTATTCCTCAAACTTTGACTACTGATCAAGGTGCTTCTTTTATGTCTCATCAATTTTGTGAATTTGCCGAATCTTATGGAATTAAATTGTTGAATTCGTCGCCTTATTATGCTCAAGCTAATGGACAGGCCGAATCTAGCAATAAGACCTTGATCAAGCTTATAAAGAAGAAAATTGAAGAACATCCGAGGAGATGGCATGAGGTGCTTTCGGAAGCTTTATGGGCTCATAGAATATCTAAGCATGGGGCTACTCAAGTATCACCTTTTGAGCTAGTGTATGGTCAGGAGGCGGTATTACCCGTGGAAATTAAGTTGCAAGCTCTTAGAATAGCCAGACAAAATGATTTGTCGGCTGTGGAATATACTGATTTGATAATGGAAAAAATAGATGGTGTTCTAGAAGAAAGGTTAAAAGCTTTGCGAGAGATTGAGAAAGAAAAATTAAGAGTAGCCAAGGCTTATAACAAAAGGGTGAAAGAAAAGTCGTTTCAAATAGGAGATTTAGTTTGGAAGACGATTTTGCCCATTGGAACTAAAGATAGAAAATTCGGCAAATGGTCGCCGAGTTGGGAAGGCCCAGATAAAGTTGTAGAGATTGTTCCTGGCAATTCATATTTTGTGCAATCTTTGCAAGGGCAGAAATTAACTAAAGCTCTCAATGGAAAATATCTGAAAAAGTACCACCCAAGTGTGTGGCAAGAAGCTTAAATAGTCAATGGCCGATATATGATTATCGCCCTAAGAGCAAACATGGCCGATATATGATTATCGCCCTAAGATTACGAATGGCCGATGGAGTGTTAACATCGTCCTTAGAACAAACTCTAAACAAGTTATTTTTCGGCACGCAAGCTTCG
Organism: Elymus sibiricus; assembly: GCA_039707655.1. Taxonomy (NCBI): domain Eukaryota; kingdom Viridiplantae; phylum Streptophyta; class Magnoliopsida; order Poales; family Poaceae; genus Elymus; species Elymus sibiricus. The sequence goes on from CM077675.1 coordinate 417,341,787, forward strand.
CCGAAAAACAGGGGGGCATGTGTTGACACCCGATTTTGGCATGGTCAAAAAAATAATTAAGAAGGCCTCAAATGGAAAAGTGATCAAAGTGAGAAAGTTCCATATCATCGAAAGGAGAAACTTTGATATTTGGGCCATAGCCATTCGAGCTCATCTCTAAGGCCGAAGTTGTGTTCGAAGTGTATACAGAACACTATTCGGCTGATTACGCCCCCAAGACGGCCTCATATGAAAAGAGTGTCTACACGGATTGTCTTCGTCTCGTCGAATCGGTTGATTTTGATATAAAAATCGTCTCAATCCGAGATCGTATGCAAAAGTTACAGCCGTTACAAGATTGCTGATACAGCAGAGAACGGTACTACCGCTCCAATAAGCGGTACTACCGCTTGAGCGGTACTACCGCTCCTACTACCGCGTCTACTACCGCTTACGAAAAAGTTTCTGGCATCCCGAGACCCTAAGCGGTACTAGAGCGGTACTACCGCCCAGAACGGTACTACCGTGCCCAGAACGGTACTACCGCTTACCTATAGCCGCACAGATTCGGGCAGATCGAAAAAGTCCGAGTTTGGCTGCGTTTTTTGACCCTTTGAAAGGAAATCTGGGTCCGTGTCTTGTACGGGAAGTCCAACCCCCTCTTAAATAGAAGAGGTGATGGCCGATTGAAACAACACACAATCGAATAAACACATCTACTACTTTTTACTGTCTTTTTACTTTCGTTCATCTTTGTTGCTTTGCTCGAAAAGCATCCGTTTCTCCTCTCCGAAATTGAGGAAACCTTCTTTGTTGCTTTGCTCGAAAAGCATCCGCCCCTCGCTGCGAAAGTGTGAGGAATATCTACTGTGTTCACGCGGTGTCAGATTTCCGCGTCAACAGAACCCTTGGTGGACTTCCAGACTCCTCCAGAAGTTTCCAGAACCTTCTAGAAGCTTCCCGGTACAATACCGGAAAAACCAGAAACTTTTCCGGTAGCCAAAATATGACTTCCCATATATAAATCTTTACCTCCGGACCATTCCAGAACTCCTCGTGATGTCCAGGATCTCATCCGGGACTCCGAACAACCTTCGGTCACCAATATACATAACTCAACAATACCAAATCGTCACCGAACGTCAAGTGTGCAGACCCTGTGGGTTCGAGAACTATGTAGACATGACTGAGACAACTCTACGGTCAATAACCAATAGCGGGACCTGGATGCCCATATTGGTTCCTACATATTCTATGAAGATCTTTATCGGTCAAACCACGATGTCAAGGATTCAGACAATCCCGTATGCAGTTCCCTTTGTCCATCGGTATGTTACTTGCCCGAGATTCGATCGTCGGTATCTCCATACCTAGTTCAATCTCGTTACCGACAAGTCTCTTTACTCGTTCCGTAACACAAGATCCCATGACTAACTCCTTAGTCACATTGCTTGCAAGCTTCTTGTGATGCTGTGTTACCGAGTGGGCCCAGAGATACCTCTCCGTCATACGGAGTGACAAATCCCAGTCTCGATCCATGCCAACTCAACAGACACCCTCGAAGATACCTGTAGAGCACCTTTATAGTCACCCAGTTACATTGTGACGTTTGATATACACAAGGCATTCCTCCAGTGTCCGGGAGTTGCATGATCTCATGGTCGTAGGAACATATACTTGACATGGATAAAGCAGTAGCAACAAACTGACACGATCAACTGCTATGCTTACGGTTGGGTCTTGTCCATCACATCATTCTCCTAATGATGTGATCCCGTTATCAGATGACAACTCATTGTCTATGGTCAGGAAACCTTGACCTTCTCTGATCAACGAGCTAGTCTAGTAGAGGCTTACTAGGGACACAATGTTGTCTATGTATCCACACATGTATCTGAGTTTCCGATCAATACAATTCTATCATGGATAATAAACGATTATCATGAACAAGGAAATATGATAATAACTAATTTATTATTGCCTCTAGGGCATTTTTCCAACAACTCATCCACAAGATCACAAAGAATTATGTATGCAAACATCTAAACAATAGTAGTACACTTTTGATAAGAGGAGAAACCAACCTTTCCAACGACATCAGACTTGCATTTAAAGTAATCTTAATACTCCATCACTCCATCCTGAATATGGTTGAACACATGTCTCACCATCCAGAAGCCTCGTCGGAAAAGCTTGGCAGAGAATAGTGGTTCATTGAGTTGGAAATAATCGAGTAGGCAATGGTCGCTTTCCCTATTATGATTAAACCCCGTAGCATGGCCCGAGATCAATCCACTAAACATTGCCCATTGCCTAGAAATGTGCTCATTGACAACCAAAGTAGCAACCACAAGATCCTCATCTTCAGATGATACTCTTCGAACGATATCATCATCATATGAAGTTATCCACCATGATCCTTTAGAGTGATGAATCCGTATCTCACTGGACGGAGGCGAAGTGGACGAGCCTCGACCGGGTCGGCCAAATGGCCAAACAACTTGTGGGCGGCGACAGAGGCAGGCGTGGATGAGTCGCAATCAGTGAATAGCCTCGTCCTTGACCCGTTGACGGAACAAAGGCAACAGGGAGGTCTAACCACGCGTCCTTCAATGGTGACCATGGATGTATCGGTGGTATGCCAAGGGCAACGGACGGTCTGGGGTAGGCTGGCCTTGTACTACTCCGTCAGCGGCAAGAAGCGGCCACAACGACGGCTGAGCGGGCGGCAGTGGATGCGGCGGCGGGGACTGGGGTGGTGGCGAAGAGGCCAAAAGCCGGGTGGCGGTGGCGGTGGCGAAGAAGACGGGGTGTGTTGGTGGGGGAAGAATAGCGTGTGTACCACTAACGAGCGGGCCAGGGGAGGATACCGCGGGTGTTCGCTGCTGCCCGTGAGGACGCAAATCCAACCCAAATTTGGCCGGAAATGGGTCTAAGCAGACAGCAAAACTGACATCCATCCGTTTGTGTCAGCGCGTCAAGGTCGCATTTTTTGTCCGCGCGGGCCCAAGCGGATGCGGGCAGACAAAATGAGTCGACACGTTAGAGTTGGTCTAACTCTCTAAAGCATAAAAGTGCGGTGAGTAACATTATCATATAAAAAATGCGCAATAAATATCACATTCTCATGCCCAAAAACTATTAAACCGATATCATATATAGGTAGTGCGCCCAAAAACTATTAAACCGAGATCCTCTCTCATCCAATTGCTAAATAACCCGTCCATAGATCAAGATCCTCTCCGCATCATATGGATATTAAGTGTAAACACGTGTAATTGCATTTAACAAGATGACATACTATTATGAATAAGGGACTATTAATGTTCGACTAAATATTAACCCTTAGTGGCAATAATTCAATACAATCCCTTTTCACCTTCGGTCACTACAATAGATTACATGCAAGATTGAACCCAACTAATGCACACCACTTTAACTATTATACCGATCTAAATTGGCCAAGATTAGACAAGCAACCAGAAAGAATGGAGCTGGGGTCCTTAACTCGAGATGCTCTTAGGGCCTCTTTGATTAAAGGTTTTTTTAAATGTTTGAATAGAGAAACCGCAGAATTTACGTGTCATGCCCGTTTGAATCCTACATGACATTGGTTTATTTATTAATTGAATCAAGGAACAAATGTTTCTTTTTTTGCGGGGTTAAAATGATTTTATTGCTCAACTGTTGGAGAATTCGTTCCTACAAAGCAGAGGAACGTCTGCAGGTCCAGATCACAAGCAAACTGCAGTACGGCCCTTTGATCGGCCGAAAGCAGCAAGGGTGTGGCTAACAATGTTCTGGTTCCTACTTATATGAGAAATAGAGATATCCCTTTCACCAAAGAGCCTCTTAATATCGTGAACTATCATTCTATATGGCGATCTATCAACTGTGGACAAATTTATCAACTTGACCGCATCCATGCAGTCCATCTCGATATCCACCGGGCAAGTAGACCATTGTAGAGCAAGGCTTAAACCCTCTCGGCACGCCAACAACACAACTTGGGGTGGCCCAGAGCAATGTATAATGGCACTACAAGAGGAGAAAACAATGTTGTTATTGATATCACGTAGTATCATACCGACACCTGCTAATCCACCGTCTGTTTCGACGAAAGACCAACCGACATGGCAGACCACTGGACCGTAGTTGTACACCATAGATATTTAAGTGGATGTTAGACTTTCTATGAGACATAGTGCAAGGAATGTTTAGCAAATTTGTATAGGTTTGATTGAATCCTATGCATCAAAGAACTTATATATCAACCCGCAAAAATAACTTGTATACACCATATAAGAAAGTTCCCTAAGATTCTATACTTACTACTTCCTCCGTTCCTAAATATAAGTGTTTTTAGAGATTCTAATATGGACTACATATGGAGCAAAATAAGTGAATCTACATTCTAAAATACGATTATATACATCTGTATGTAGTCTATATCGAAATCTCTAAAAAAGACTTATACTAGTAATAGAGGGAGTAATTCTTTAAAATTTCTATAAATAAAATCCTTTAAATCAAGTGCAGTCGACTAGCGTTCATTGTTGGATCTTGTTCAACCCCGAAGGGCTAAATTTCATGTTTTGACCCTTTCAGTATACTTTAGCCAGATCTGACCCTGGTTTGAAAAAAAATCAGGATTTGGCCCTTTTCCACCGCCGGGGAGGCTGGCGATAGCATCGCACACCTTACCGCCGAGGGAACCGGTGGTAGGTTAACGGCACCGGCCGTCAACTCACGGCCAAAAGCTGATGTGGCTTAACGGCCATACCGCCAGGAAGGTTGGTGGTAAGGTGTAAGATCCTACCGCCGACTTCTATGGCGGTAGGGTGGCTGGTGGTGGCCCGTGCAGGTACTGTAACCTGGAATCACCCAAATAAAACGGTAGGGTTACATACCCTACCACGGGGCTCTATGGCGGTAAAGTGCTGATACATCCATTTTGCATCATGATTTTCTACTGTTATTTATAATGTTTTTGTGCATAATAATGCTTTAGGGAGTGATTCTAATGCCTTTTCTCTCATAATATGCAAGGTTTACACAAAGAGGGAGAATACCGGCAGCTGGAATTCTGGACCTGAAAAAGCATATCAGAGATACCTATTCTGCACATCTCCAAATAAGCTGAAACTTCACGGAGAATTATTTTGAAATATATGAAAAATACTGGAGCAAATAACTACCGGAGGGGGGCCACCTGGTGAGCACAAGATACCAGGTTGCGCCCTGGTGGGTTGTGCTCAAGCCAGCCCACCTCCGGTGCCCACCTTCTAGTACTTAAGGTATTTTGACCTAGGAAAAATAAGGAGAGGACTTTCGGGATGGAACGCCACCGTCTCGAGGCGGAACTTGGGCAAGAGCACTTTTGCCCTCCGGCGGAGCGATTCCGCCGGGGGGACCCCCCCCCCCCCCCGGAGGGGGAAATCGAAGCCATCGTCATCACCAACACCCCTCTCATCTTTTGGAGGCCAATCTTCATCAACATCTTCAACAACACCATCTCCTCTCAAACCCTAGTTCATCTTTTGTGTTCAATCTTTGTACCGGAACCTAAGATTGGTACCTGTGGGTGACTAGTAGTGTTGATTACATCTTGTAGTTGATTACTATATGGTTATTTGGTGGAAGATTATATGTTCAGATCCATTAGGCTATTTAATACCCCTCTGATCTTGAGCATGAATATTATTTGTGAGTAGTTACCTTTGTTCTTGAGGTCACGGGAGAAGTCATGTTGCAAGTAATCATGTGAATTTGATATGTGTTCGATATTTTGATGATATGTATGTTGTGATTCCCTTAGTGGTGTCATGTGAACGTCGACTACATGACACTTCACCATATTTAGGCCTAAGGGAATGCATTATGGAGTAGTTATTAGATGATGGGTTGCTAGAGTGACAGAAGCTTAAACCCTAGTTTATGCGCTACTTCGTAAGGGGCTGATTTGGATCCAAACGTTTAATGCTATGGTTAGATTTTATCTTAATACTTTTCTCATAGTTGCGGATGCTTGCGAGGGTGTTAATCATAAGTGGGAGGTTTGTTCAAGTAAGAACAGCACCCAAGCACCGGTCCACCCACATATCAAATTATCAAAGTAGCGAACACAAATCAAACCAACATGATAAAAGTGACTAGATGAAATTCCCGTGTACCCTCAAGAACACTTTGCTTATTATAAGAGACTATTCTGGCCTGTCCTTTGCCACAAAAGGATTGGTCTACCTTGCTGCACTTTATTTACCGTTACCGTTACTTGCTTGTTACCAATTATCCTGCTATCAAACTATCTGTTACCTACAATTTCAGTGCTTGCATAAATTAACTTGTTGAAAACCGCTTGTCATTTCCTTCTGCTCCTCGTTGGGTTTGACACTCTTACTTATTGAGAGGACTACGATTTACCCCCTATACTTGTGGGTCATCAAGAATCTTTTCTGGCACCGTTGCCGGGGAGTGAAGCGCTCTTGGTAAGTGGAAATCGGTAAGGAAAAACTTATACTACGTGCTGAAATTTATTATCACTTGCTACTATGGAAAACAATCCTTTGAGGGGTTTGTTTGGGGTATCTTCACCTCGACCGGAACCACAATTAGTTGCCCCTCAACCTACCGCACCTACTGAAAATATTGGTTATGAAATTCCTTCGGGTATGGTAGAACAACTGCTAGCTAATCCATATGCAGGAGACGGAACTGAACATCCTGATATGCATCTACTACATGTGGATGAAATTTGTGGATTATTTAAGCTTGCAGGTTTATCCGGAGATGAAGTTAAGTAGAAGGTTTTCCCTTTATCTTTGAAGGGAAAAGCATTGACATGGTATAGGCTATGTGATGATATTGGATCATGGAACTGGAATCGATTGCAATTAGAATTCCACCAAAAGTTTTATCCTATGCATCTAGTTCATCGTGATCGGAATTATATATATAATTTTTGGCCTCGTGAAGGAGAAAGCATCTCTCTAGCTTGGGGGAGGCTTAAGTCAATGTTATATTCATGCCCCAATCATGAGCTCCCGAGAGAAATTATTATTCAGAATTTTTATGCTCGGCTTTCTAATAATGATCGATCCATGCTCGATACTTCTTGTGCTGGTTCTTTTATGAAGAAGACTATTGAATTCAAGTGGATCTTTTAGAAAGAATTAAACGCAACTCTGAAGATTGGGAACTCGACGAAGGTAATGAGTCAGGTATTAAGGTTAAGTTTGATTGTGTTAAATCTTTTGTGAATACCGATGCTTTTCACAAGTTTAGCACTAAATATGAACTTGACTCTGAGATAGTAGCCTCTTTCTGTGAATCATTTGCTACTCATGTTGATCTCCCTAAGGAGAAGTGGTTTAAATATCACCCCCCTATTAAAGAAGAAATTAAAGAACCGGTAAAAGCTAAGGATGAAACCATCATTTACAATGTTGATCCAGTTGTGCCTACTGCTTATATTGAAAAACCACCTTTCCCTGTTAGGATAAAGGAACATGCTAAGGTTTCAACTGTGGTTCGCAAAAGTAATATTAAAGCACCTAAGCCCTCTGAGCAAGTTAAAGTAGAACCTAGTGTTGCTATGGTTAAAGATCTCTTGGTAGAAAATATTGATGGGCATGTTATTTACTTCTGTGATGAAGCTGCTAGAATTGCCAAACCTGATGAAAAAGATAAACATAGACCCGTAGTGGGCATGCCTGTTGTCTCAGTCAAAATAGGAGATCATTTCTATCATGGTTTATGTGATATGGGTGCTAGTGAGAGTGCTATTCCTTTTACCTTATACCAAGAAATTATGAATGATATAGCACCCGTCGAAATAGAAGACATAGATGTTACTATTAAACTTGCTAATAGAGACACCATCACACTACTTGGGATTGTTAGAGATGTTGAAGTCTTGTGTGGGAAAATAAAATATCCTACTGATTTTCTAGTTCTTGATTCCCCACAAGATGACTTTTGTCCCATTATCTTTGGTAGACCTTTCTTGAACACCGTCAATGCTAAGATAGATTGTGAAAAACAAACTATCGGTGTTAGTTTTGGTGATGTGTCTCATGAATTTAAATTTTCCAAGTTTAGTAGACAACCTCGTGATAAATAAATATCTAGTAAGGATGAAATAATTGGTCTTGCTTCTATTTCCGTACCTCCTACTGATCCACTAGAACAATATTTGCTAGACCATGAAAATGATATGCACTTGCATGAAAGAAATGAAATAGATAAAATTTTCTTTGAACAACAGCCTCTCCTAAAACACAATTTGCCTATTAAACTCTAGGAGGTCCTCCTCCACCTAAAGGTGATCCTGTGTTTGAATTAAAACAATTGCCTGACACTTTGAAGTATGCTTATCTTGATGAGAAAAAGATATATCCTGTTATTATTAGTGCTAACCTTTCAGAACATGAAGAAGAAAGATTATTAAAAATTCTGAGGAAGCACCAGGCTGCTATTGGATATACTCTTGATGATCTTAAGGGCATTAGTCCCACTCTATGTCAGCACAAGATTAATATGGAACCTGATGCCAAACCCGTTGTTGATCACCAACGACGATTGAATCTTAAGATGAAAGAAGTGGTAAGAACTAAAATATTAAAGCTTCTTGAAGCAGGTATAATCTATCCCATAGCTGATAGTAGATGGGTAAGTCCCATTCATTGTGTCCCTAAGAAGGGAGGTATTACTGTTGTTCCTAATGATAAAATTGAACTCATCCCATAGAGAATTGTCACTGGCTATAGAATGGTAATTAATTTTAGAAAATTAAATAAAGCTACTAGAAAAGATCATTACCCTCTGCCTTTCATTGATCAAATGCTAGAAAGATTATCTAAGCACACACACTTTTGTTTTCTGGATGGATATTCTGGTTTCTCTCAAATACCTGTATCACAATCTGATCAAGAGAAAGCCACCTTTACTTGTCCTTTTGGAACCTATGCTTATAGACGTATGCCTTTTGGTTTATGCAATGCACCTGCTACCTTTGAAAGATGTATGACTGCTATATTCTCTGATTTTTGTGAAAAGATTGTGGAGGTTTTCGTGGATGATTTCTCCGTTTACGGAACTTCTTTTGATGATTGCTTAAGCAACCTTGATCGAGTTTTGTAGAGATTTGAACAAACTAATCTCGTCTTGAATTGGGAGAGGTGCCACTTTATGGTTAATGAAGGTATTGTCTTGGGGCATAAAATATCTGAACGAGGTATTGAGGTGGATAAAGCTAAAGTTGATGCAATTGAGAAAATGCCATGTCCTAAAGATATTAAAGGTATTCGGAGTTTCCTTGGTCATGCTAGTTTCTATAGGAGGTTCATTAAAGACTTCTCTAAAATTTCTAGGCCTCTTACTAATCTTTTACAAAAGGATATTCCATTTGTTTTTTATGATGATTGTGTAGAAGCCTTTGAAACACTCAAGAAAGCCTTAACTTCTGCACCTATCGTTCAACCACCTGATTGGAGCTTGCCTTTTGAAATTATGTGTGATGCTAGTGATTATGCTGTTGGTGCTGTTCTAGGACAAAGAGTTGATAAGAAATTAAATGTTATCCATTATGCTAGCAAAACTCTAGACTGTGCCCAACGAAATTATGCTACTACTGAAAAAGAATTTTTAGCAGTTGTGTTTGCTTGTGATAAATTTAGGTCCTACATAGTTGATTCCAAAGTCATTGTTCACACCAATCATGCTGCTATAAAATATCTTATGGAAAAGAAAGATGCTAAACCTAGACTCATTAGGTGGGTTCTCTTGCTTCAAGAATTTGATTTACAAATCACTGATAGGAACGGAGCTGAGAACCCCGTAGCTGATAACTTGTCTAGGTTAGAAAATATTCTTGATGACCCACTACCTATTGATGATAGTTTTCCTGATGAACAGTTAGCTGCAATAAATGTTTCTCAAAACACTCCTTGGTATGCAGATTATGCTAACTACATTGTTGCTAAATATATACCACCTAGCTTCACATACCAACAAAAGAAGAAATTCTTCTATGATTTAAGACATTACTTTTGGGATGACCCATGTCTTTATAAAGAAGGGGTAGATGGTATTATTAGACGTTGTGTACCTGAGCATGAACAGGAACAAATCCTACGGAAATGTCATTCCGAAGCTTATGGAGGACATCATGCGGGAGATAGAACTGCTCACAAGGTATTGCAATCTGGTTTTTATTGGCCTACTCTCTTCAAGGATGCACGTAAGTTTGTCTTGTCTTGTGATGAATGTCAAAGAATTGGCAATATCGGTAAGCGTCAGGAAATGCCTATGAATTATTCACTTGTTGTTGAACCATTTGATGTTTGGGGTTTTGATTATATGGGACCTTTTCCTTCCTCTAATGGGTATACTCATATTTTGGCTGATGTTGATTATGTCACTAAGTGGGTAGAAGCTATTCCAACTAGTAGTGCTGATCACAACACCTCCATTAAAATGCTTAAAGAAGTTATCTTTCCGAGGTTTGGAGTCCCTAGATATTTAATGACTGATGGTGGTTCACACTTTATTCATGGTGCTTTCCGTAAGATGCTTGCTAAATATGATGTTAACCATAGAATTGCATCACCCTATCATCCTCAATCTAGTGGTCAAGTTGAACTTAGCAATAGAGAAATAAAATTAATACCGCAAAAAACTGTCAATAGGTCTCGAAAGAATTAGTCTAAGAAACTAGATGATGCACTTTGGTCCTATAGAACAGCTTATAAAAATCCTATGGGTATGGCTCCGTACAAAATGGTATATGAAAAAGCTTGTCATTTGTCTCTAGAGCTAGAATATAAAGCATTGGGCAATTAAAGAAGTCAATTATGATTTCAAACTTGCCGGTGAAAAGAGGTTATTTGATATTAGCTCACTAGATGAATGGAGAACCCAAGCTTATGAAAATGCCAAACTATTCAAAGAAATAGTTAAAAGATGGCATGACAAAATAATCCAAAAGCGGGAATTCAATGTTGGAGAATATGTTCTTTTGTACAACTCTCGTTTTAGATTTTTTGCAGGAAAGCTTCTTTCCAAATGGGAAGGACCATATATTATCGAAGAGGTTTATCGTTCTGGAGCTATCAAGATTAATAATGCCGAAGGTACTAACCCGAAGGTGGTCAATGGACAAAGAATTAAACACTATATCTCAGGTACGCCTATTAATGTTGAAAGCAATGTTATCCAAACCATGACACCGGAGGAACACATAAAAGAAACCTTTCGGAACACTCCAGAATTCTAAAAAAGAGGAGGTACGTGATACGGTAAGTAAACGGACTCCGAAAAATCTACAAAAATATTTTCTGTCAGTTTTGGAATATTACAAAAATTAGGAAAATAAGAAATAAACAGGAAAGCAACCGAGGTGAGCACGATACACCAGGGTGCGCCAGCCCTGCCAGGCGCGCCCTGGTGGGTTGTGCCCACCTCGGACACCTTCCCGACTCTGTTTTCCTTCCATATTCTTGCTTCCCAAGATAAAAAATTATTTATATATACTCCCGATTGTTTTGACCACCGCATCGCAAAAAAATTCTCTGTTCTTGTTTCGTGCTGTTTTCTCGTGAGTCTAGATCTCCAAGGCTCCACCAAGATCCTCCAAGGACAAGTTCTTTGCGAAGGTCATCAACTCGTACTTGTCGGAGGTGATGAAGCATCCCCAAACCATTGAGATGTGTGAGGGGGTGCTCCACATCCGCGACGTTCAGGGACCCAAGAGGACGGGAAGCATGGAGGCTAGGCTCGAGGCGGTGGAACAAGACATCTTCAAGTGCCAAAACATGGTGGAGCGTGTGTCGGTGTCAAATCCGACATATCTTGTAGTAGGGGTCCTAAGCTAGGCGTCTTGGAGCGATGGTAACATGGACACGAGATTTTACCCAGGTTTGGGCTCTCTCAAGGAGATAATACCCTACGTCCTGCTTTTGATTGTATTGATATGGGGATAGTACATAGTACATGTATCTACCACGAGATTGTTGTAATGAATATGAGATTTTCTATTGACTAGCCTGGCCTCGGTTTATATAATGCACCGTAGGCCTAGGATTTAGAGGAGTCCTTGTCTTGTGCGTCAAGTCTTGTGGAATCTCCCTTGTATGCATCATGGGCTGCCAGAAGTGGCCCATTAGTGAATCACCCTGGAGGTCCTCGGCCCGACCAACTAGTCGGAAGACGACGTGGTGAGTACCACCTAGTCCAGGACACCGTCAGTAGCCCACTGAACCAGTCTTCAAGTTGGGGGCGCTCCTCGGTTCTTCAAAACAGTTCTTTGTCCTCGGTCGTCGGTCTTGAAAATTGGTTCAACAAATCTTCCCATGTCCGATCTTGAGGATCGCCGAGCTGAATCCGAAGAGTTCACATGTCGGGCATCTAAGGAGCCCTTTAAGTTTTTGGCCTTTATCGTTGCCTTGTTATTTTTTATGCCACACTTCGGGTCCGAAGTGTTTCCCGTGCGGCGGTGTCCTCTTGCGTCCGAGCTCCATTGCCGGACTGCATCCGAGGTGTCTTTTTTGCATCCGAGCTCCAACGCCGAACTATATCCGAGGTATCTTTTTGCAGCCGAGCTCCAACGCCGGTATGCATCCGAGGTGTCATAGATTACCTCGGTCTTGAAAAAGTTGAAGGAGTTCATCTGAGCTTAATGCCGGAAATGCCCTTTATGGAGCCAGCCACTTGCATCCAAGCTTTATGACGGACTGCTTCCAAGGTGGTGCACGACCTCGGTCTCGGGCTGTTTTTTGCGGGATTGATTTCCGATCGCCGCAATTTATTTACTACCGAGATGTATAGCCAGTAGCCCTCAAGGTGTGTGTCGGTCTAAAACCCGAGATGCACCTGAAGGAAATAATAAAACCACAGATCCCAGTAGCCCCTGAGACTTAGGTCGATTTATGAAATCGGCTAGAGGATCAAGTCCTTGCTCGGCAGCATACTTAGGAATAGAAACGCGGTGCGCCATTGTTTCCGAGACTCAGGTTGGGTGCGGCCGACCAACCTGAGGATCGAATCTCCTTGGAAACCGTATTGCACTTTGAATTTGTTGCATTGAATAGGTAATGCAGTAGCCCCCGAGCCTTAATTTGGGCACGGGTGGTCGAATTAAGGATCGATATTTGTTTGACACAAACTTTGTACGTTCGACACAATTTATGTATAATGATTCTATGTATCCATGTACTTTACATCATTAATGCTCGGATCCGCATTGTACAAGACTTTGTTGACCGACCATCGGCTTCAACCTCCTCGGCCAGTAGCCGAGGAGTGTTTGTCCTACTTTATAAAGCCTTTATAAGGGCAAAGATTTACGACAAACAAGGCAATCCGGCCATACGGTTTTATAAACAAAGGTATGCGGAGAGATATGTTATATTACTACTTAACATAAGAAACATCTTCTGGGACAAATAGTTCATTTATAAGTTCCTTTTCCCAGGATATCATGTTGACCATGATCGTGAAACCTCAACTCCGATCAATGTGGGAGGAAAATATTGAGGATTTAGTTCGGCGAATGTTCTCGAACTTTGTGGTCTTTAATGAACCAAAATTTTCACTTCCGTCGTTGCCGACCAATTATATTCTTAAGATGGCTAGCTTTTAGCTTCACCCAGTCTGAGGTACTAACCCGGATGACCCAGAAGTAACAATCATAGAGGTGCTCCCTTTACCCCCTAGTCGAACAATCGGGAACGTAGGGGGTAAGCACAGGAGCCAGGCAACCCAGCTTGGCCAAAATCTTAAGTCAAATTGATGCATATTTATGGCTTTATAACGATGATTACAGAAGGCAACACTCGCATATTGAATACAAATGCTTTTATGCTATATGCTATTTTGACTCCTTTGTGACCGTTTATCATTTGAGAGTGGCCCATCGTCGGCTTCTACCCCTTCGTAGATGCTATGCATGGTGTTTCCGCAGTAACAAGACAACCCTTAGCCGACGTCTCGGTGTCTGGAGGCAGTTGTGTTAGCGGAAACGAGGCAATCAGATATCTAGGCTTTATAACTTTCACTTAGTCATAGGAGCTTAAAGTTTGGGAGGCCAGTTACTAGCCCCCGGTTAGTGTTCGGCGTCAGCCGAGGTCAAGCCATCAACACTCCGGCCAAATTTATGAAAGGCCCATGGGGTAACCTCTATCGGTCTATAGTTTGACAGAGTCATTGGATCGCTGACCAGTATGCGCTCATTGTGACAGTCAGTTTTCATCTTTCTCCACTGAGGTACTTGACCAGTTAAATCGGAAGTACAATCGCAGTGGTTCTCCCTTTGCACACCTAGCCGAACAAAGCGGAATGTAGGAGGCAATCACAGGAGCAGGGCAACCCAACTATTGACCGAAGACAAAATTCGAAACTGATGCATATAAAGCAATATCCGAGAACGTTTTGCCGAGGACTGCTCGGAGTACCTTAGCTTTTGGTGGGTTCGGTTCTAGTCGGAGTCCCCTATTGATATTGCCGATACTTTAAAGGCATCCGACATTGTACTATGAGAGCTATGCTGGAGACACACATTATCCCCCAAGACTCAAGTTGGGTGTGGCCGACCAACCTGAGGATCGAATCTCCTCGAGAACTAGTCCAGATGTCATGTGCATTTCGCCAACGCCGAGGTGTAAGTCGGCAGGAAAGATACCGAGTTGTGGGTCGGAAAAGATCTCCCGAGCTAAATTATTATGCAGGGCACCTCGGTCATGAGGATGTCCCGCCTCCTAAAAGAAAAACATACAAATAGCTTAAAAGTGCCATAAGCTCAAAAAGCCAAAAAACTTATGTAAAAACTTCGACGTCCGAACTAAATCAAGTTTTTTGGTGCCAATCCAAAATTGGTCTTAAAATTAATACGTGCTTCGGTCGTGCTTTAACATGATACATTCGATCTCCGGACTCCAAGCGGGTCAGCCTTTGGCTGCAACCTCCATATCCCGAAGGCGGAGTGTTTCTCCGAGGCCTGTTTAGCGAACTAAACTCGAGCGGCTTTAGAAAGAAACCATGCTATCCGTCTATTGACCACACACTAGTGTCGGAAAAAGGAGTAGTAGAAAAAGACTTTGAAACGACCAAGAAGAAAACACATTTATTATAAAACGGATCATACAAATTAAAGAGCCCCCGGTTAAATCGGGTAAAGACATTTTTAACAAACAAAGTTTTTAACAAACAATTTTTTTGTTTAACAAGAAATATAATGTTTGGTTGAACCGAATAAAAAGTAAAATTTCAAAGAGAGCTGAGCACGAAAATGACTTAGCTGGTTAATGTGCTCGGTGCGGTCCGGGGTTGTGGCGCAACAGAGATGTAGTCCTCGGCCTGGCCGAGGTCCCAGCCCCCAAGCCCGAGGTAATTGAGCGACGGCGCAGTCGATGTTGGTGCAGGTCGGTAGCCATGGAGCAACATGGTCGGGCCGGTTTTACATCGGTGTGACGGTCAAGATCACCTTGGAAAAGACTCAAAATTTGTGGGCACGTGTTTGAAAACAATACACAATACCCTAAAAAAATTCTTCAAAAAGGATGTCCAATATCCCGTTCATGAAGAAAGATGAATTCGGGTCGGATTCGTTTTCGCACAGAAAACAA
This sequence comes from Elymus sibiricus, assembly GCA_039707655.1. NCBI lineage: Eukaryota > Viridiplantae > Streptophyta > Magnoliopsida > Poales > Poaceae > Elymus > Elymus sibiricus. The sequence goes on from CM077675.1 coordinate 417,357,386, forward strand.
ATCCGAAAATTGATGTACTCATCGGACGTTTCCCGGAGTTTGGACGGTCGGATCGAGCTGAAATTTTGAGGGGTGATCGGTATGGAAATTCCGCAGCCGATGAACGGTGGGATTTTGCAAACGATCTCCGACCTAGCCGCTGGACTCCTCGTCCTAAACTCGTCCGGATTCTCGTCCAGATTCGACAGGGCTCCGGTAGATCGGAGTTTCCAGGAGATTCCTCCATCGAACATGATGAAATTTTACAGGGTTATTCTAGACCCATGTGACACCCTGGTTTTTGGCAACTTTTTCTTTTCGAAATCTTTTTGGTTTTATTTGTATTTTGGTTGGTTTTTCAGTCAACTATGGACTTATGACTCCTTGAATCTTTTCCCAAGTAACCCAAAACCCTCATCATCTTGCCAAAACCTTTCCACACCTCTCCTGAATCAATTTCCAATATTTAATATTTTTCAATAATTTATTTTCTTCCTTTGGGAAAATATGTCATCACTATGGGTTGTGAAGCAACCTATAGCTCTGATGATCAGAAAATTCCCAAACTCAAGCCACATCTTCTTATCATCATATAATCCCATAATCTTCAAAAATATTCCATTGTCCAATACAAAATTTTGGCCAGAATAATTATTTTCTCTCTGGTCAGAATTGGTCAATTGTGAAGCAACCCCTATTTTCCTAACTCAGAAAATTCCCAATAAATTCCCTGAGATATTAGGGGACCTATCTAGCCACAATATCCAAAAATATCATCTTGTCCAGTACAAATTTTCAGCAGCAAAATTCTGACAAGTTTCTGCCCATTCCAAACCTCTGTGAAGGAAGTACTAGCTAGAGATGCCTAATTGCTCTGAAATTTTTATGGCATGTGGGCACTACCAACTGACTTCCCTCCACCAAATTTCAGCTTCATCAGATCATCTATATGAGTGCCTCAAGCTCATCTTGTTTCTGGTCCAGTAACAGCACTTGCACATGAACTAGGTTCAAAACTTGATGAAAGTTTCTCAAATTTGGCCAGCTTGTAGTCCTTCCAATACAGATAACTCCAGACATCTCTATTGACTTCATCTCCAGCTCATCTCTTCTCTAGAACCTCACCAAGTTTCTGACATCAATCTGTTGATGATGCTACGCTTCATCTCAGTGGGTCTCTGGGCGAGCTAGTGCCACGAGAGGGTTCCAGGGTGCAAGGACGACGCACCAGACACGGCCTGGCAGGCCAGCTCGCGCCGCGTGTGCCTATGCACACGGTGACCGCGTAGCTAGCCCTGCCAAAACCGCGCTCTGGGCGCCGGCAGGCTCGGGTCTCGTCGGAGGCCGACGACCGCGTAGCCGTACGGTGTCCGCTTGTGCCGACAAGCTCCCCTCCGTCCACCTGGCTGCCCTAGACCCTTCCCCACGTCGGAATCTCTCCCGCCGGCCGCCACCGCACACGGCCACTGTTGCGCCCGTGCGGCCACAGTAGGTGAGCTCGCCATCGTCTTCCTCGCGAGCCGTCGCCTCGCTCATTTAATGCTCTGCCCTCCTCCATCACTTCGCCCTGCCCCTCGACAGCCACCTCGCCGTATTTGCTCCGGCGACATGGCCGAGCTCCGCCAGGTTTCAGAGAGCTCGCCCGAGCTCCGCCAGGTTCCAGAGAGCTCGCCCGAGCTCCGCCCCTGCCTATAAAAGGCCATGCCCAGCCCTCCGAGCTCCTCTCCCCAACTCCTCCACCTCCCAATCACCCTCCCGAGCAGCGAGCCACGGCCGAGAGGCCCTCTGGCCTCGAACCTCGCCGGAGATCCGCCGCCACCCGAGCCCAGTCGCCTCGCCGTTCCACTCCACCCCAGCCCCAACCGCCCTCACCCGCGAGCTCAGCTCATTCTCCTGGTCACGCACGACCTCCTGCCCGAGCAAATCATCGCCGGAACCGCAGTCTCCGCCAACACCCGAGCGCCGCCGCCGCCGGAAAAGAAAGGACGACGTCGTCCAGCCACCTCTAGTAGAACCACGGGTACGTACGTGGTCGCCGTCGTGCGCTCGTTCCATCCCCGCGGTCGCCGGACCTCGCCGCCGTCTCTATCGCCGGTGACCATCGCCGGAGCGCCGCGGTGCTCTGTTCTCTCTCTCCCCTTTTTAAACCCAGCCGTGGGGCCCGCCCGTCAGTGGCTCCGCCTAGCGCGCCGAAGCAGTAAGTGGAGGCGCCCGAGCGAAGTACGCCTTCGACGTGGCCCTCTGCTGTTTTTCTGATTTTCCATTTTTTAAATCAAATTTGACCAGTAACTTTGACCACTCCTAACTTTTTATTTATAAGTCCAAATCAATTGATTCTTTTTTGCATTGGGTTTGTCTTGAGCTCCTTTATTTGCTGATAAATTTTGGTATTTTTCTCTTACCCACAGAAATTCTGGTGAACAGAAATGTGTTATGTGACATTTTCCTTTGCTATTATAAAATATTTTCAGAAGGAAATCTTTGTGGTTTTGAAGACCAGGAGTTTGTGGACAACCCAACAGAGCAAGGCAAGCCAAGACATCCATCTTTTGAAGCATTTCAATAGCATTGCATATTTCAATGCATTATGTTCATTTATTTGCTATATAATAATTCATAGTAAATTATTTAAATGCATAATGCTGCCAACCGAAGTTGTTATGATGAATCACCATGCTTGTTAAATGAAACCTAGTCGGTTGATCTGGAGTCACCTGTCCGGGCTTATCCGTGCAACCACATTTGCCGGTATGGGACGGCCTTGACTTGGTCTGGCTCCATGCTCTTTCATCGGTACCTCCAGACATGGAGGGTTATGCGTGCATGCTGCCCTGATCAGGTAGACGGCGGTAACCCTGTGAGCCCAGTTGAGTTTTGTGCCGGCGTCCTCGTTTGGGACAGTTTAGTTTGGCCACGACGGTGGCAGGTGTCACGAGGTGACACAGGGGCCACCCAAGGCAGGACTCCGAGGGAGGATGAATGCCGGTGGTACGATGGGAGAGTCACGGGTCAGGTGGGTTTCGTTGGAGCAACGCTGGTCCACCCGAATGGGATCACGAGGCCAGGTGCTTCATGGTGTGGGTAAAGTGCGCAACCTCTGCAGAGTGAAAAATCTATTCGAATAGCCACGTCCACGGTATTGGACAGTCCGTCCAGGCCTCACTAGGTGGTCAACCGTAACAGTGATAATAATGATGGAAGAACTCGTCTTGTGTTCGGAAGTACTCGATGGCTTATGAGTATTCCGGGGTTGTGGGACAACCCGAAAGAGAGTAAGTTAATAACTGATGACCGTAAGTGAATCACTTAAGAATTTAACATGTTGATTGCCATGCTATTGTTTGCTGCATTACTTGGTTGTCGTGAGCTTGCGAGTACATTCAAAGTACTCACCTAGCGTATCATGCCAGATGCAGGAGAAGTCGAGGACGGAGGTCCCGATGGTTCGTGCTACGCTAACTAGGCTGTGTCCCAGCAGTGTCCCTGTGGATGGAGTTTTTGCTATGTTCCGCTACGCCATAGAGTTTCCCTAGTAGTTTCGAGGCCCGCTATGTTTCATAAATAATGTAGATATTGTCATAGCACCAGGTGTGCCTTTGGCCTCGCTAGCAATGTAAATATGAGCTTGTACCCGAAGTTTATCAATAAAGTTCAGTTCTGTTCTGTTCCAAGTTGTTGTGTGTTTCCAGAAGACATGATCTCTGGGTTGGAAACACTGGTAATCCGGTTCGCTGAGCCGGGGTGCCACAACGCTTGGTATCAGAGCCGTGCTGACTGTAGGACACCCTAGTTAACCCGCGCTAGAACCACGATTAGTGTGGGGCTTTGAGTGTGCATCTTGCTTGCTGCATTTGATTGTTGCATAGCATGCATCATGATTCATTGTTTTACTAACCGTTGGCATTGTGAGTGTAGATGGCACCAGTTCCATATCACTACTATCATGAGCCAGCACCGTTCACTTTTCCAGTACTGCTCCGTAACGTCTGGCTTCGACTGTACCCCAACGGTGAAGATCCGGTGTACCAGGTGTTTCGGGAGCAGCTTGCCGAGTCAGTATATGAGTATCACGCAGAGGCTTTCCTGACCGCGAGCTCGGATATTGGTAGCTATTCTCGCTCTTCTAAGGGCGGAACGGCTTCCACTCCGGAGCTGGCGATCCAGTTTGCTGCGATGGAGGCTCTCACTGACTTGCGCTTCCACGAGGTTGAGATGCAGACTCATCCAGGTTTCTTTCACTACCCCACCCTGTCGCCTACGACAGGGCGAGTCATTTTCGTGCCAGTTGACCTGGCGAGTGATCGTGCGACTGGTGTTCTATCTCGCTATCTGAACGCGAGTTATCGTATGATCATTTGCTTGGCTGAGGAGCTGTCTCGTGTCCAGGAGGCACTTGCAGCCGCGACTACAGTACCATCTTCACCCCAACCTACATTTCCACCTATGTATCCACCACTAGTTCCACCTCCACGTAGGCTTGATACTCCTTCTAGCTCTACTATGCCACCAGGCTTTTTGTCTGGTAGCCGACATGAGACCCCGGCAGAGTGGGCCTCACTCCTAGCCACCCCAGCTGCTCCGATGCTGAGGTGTCGTGCTCCTTCTACCTCGGAAGGAGAACCATCTCAGCAGCGTCGTCGTGTTTCCTTTGATCTGGAGGATGTGATCCATATCATCAGTTCCGATTCCGACTCAGGATCAGATGACGAGGAGTCTTCGATTTGGCAGTGTTCGTGCCACCCGCGCCACTAGAGTGGAGGCTTGAGTTGTAGTGCATGCATCTTTGCATATGTCAACTGCCATATGAGCAGTTTAGCCATGATATTCCCCTACTAGCTTGCCATGTATGATGTTGGGTTATCTTGTATAATTATGTTGTTGCTTTATTTGCCTTTTTTTCGTAAATTCTCTTTCTGGTGTCATATTACTGTGTTTCCCTTATGGATGTTGCTCATCGATTCGGTATTTTTCAATGGGAACAAATTTAGGATGAAGAGAGCTAGTATCCAAGGCGGCGATGGAACCCCCGTTCATCGATCCGCCAGACAAGCAGGATAACCACCAGAAGACTTACCACCTCCACCACCTCAAGCACCGACCACCGATTAGACCATGAGGATATTTGAAGAGAAAAGAAACTAGAATCTCATTCAATTTTTGAAAAGTATGCAGGCTATGGTGAGACAGAATAAGTACCCGCTCCCTCGCATTGATGATTTGTTCGACCAGCTGAACGGAGCACGGGTATTCTCCAAGATTGACCTCCGAACCGGGTATCATCAGCTAAAAATCAGAAAAGAGGATATACCCAAGACAACTTTCACCACCCGATATGGTCTGTATGAGTTTACAGTCATGTCATTTGGACTAATGAATGCTCCAGCTTATTTCATGAGCATGATGAACAAGGTCTTCATGGATTTTCTGGACAAATTCGTGGTGGTGTTCATCGATGACATCCTGATATACTCCAAGGATGAAGAAGAGCACAAACAACACCTCCGTGCTGTCCTGGAAAGGTTAAGGACCCATCGTCTGTACGCCAAGTTCAGTAAGTGCGAATTCTGGCTAAAAGAGGTGTGATTTCTGGGGCACATTCTGTCAGAACAAGGAGTAGCCGTCGACCCCAGCAAAGTAACTGCAGTACTGAATTGGAAGGCACCAGCCTTGGTGACCGAAGTCCGTAGCTTTCTGGGATTGGCAGACTATTACCGTCGTTTCATAGAAGGCTTCTCCAAGATAGCTAAGCCACTGACAGAATTGCTAAAGAAAAATCAAAGGTTTGTCTGGACGGCGGAATGTGACAGCAGCTTCATAGAGCTAAAGACAAGGCTAACTACATCACCTGCCTTAGTCCTTCCAGACATCCACAAGAGCTTTGATATATATTGCGATGCTTCCAGACGTGGAATCGGCTGCGCGTTAATGCAAGAAGGAAAGGTTGTAGCATATGCATCCAGACAGCTACGACCTCACGAAGAAAACTACCCCACACATGATCTGGAATTAGCAGCTGTGGTTCATGCCTTAAAGATTTGGAGGCATTACCTTATTGGGCAACGATGTGAAATATATACAGACCACAAGAGTGTCAAATATATTTTCACTCAGCCGGACTTGAACCTCCGACAGCGAAGATGGCTTGAATTGGTCAAGGATTATGACATTGGAATAAATTATCATCCGGGAAAGGCTAATGTGGTCACTGATGCTCTCAGTAGAAAACAAGACCACATCCAGCCAAGGCTGCAAGAGGAGTTTGCCAAGCTCAACATGGTGCTATGCGGCCCGGTTAACCCGGATACTTTGGGGATTACTCCAGCACTTATGGAAGAAATTAAGAAGGCTCAAGAGCCAGATGAAGGAATAAAAGAGATCAAGGAGCTGATGCAGCAAGGGAAAGCCAAGACTTTCCGTGTGGATGACCAAGGCACCTTATGGTTTGAAAAACGGATATGCGTGCCCGATCAGAATAATCTGAGGCAACAAATACTCAGAGAAGCGCATGAATCCGCGTACTCCATCCACCCGGGAGGCACAAAGATGTATCAGGACCTGAGAGAAACCTTTTGGTGGCCAGGAATGCGAAGGGATATAGCATACTATGTCGCCTGCTGTGACATCTGTAACAAAGTCAAGGCGGAGCACCAGAAACCCGCTGGGCTACTGCAACCTTTACCGGTTCCCCAGTGGAAGTGGGACGACATATGTATGGACTTCATTGTTGGACTACCCAAGTCAACGAGAGGCAATGCTATCTGGGTCATCATAGATATACTCACGAAAGTGGCTCACTTTATTCCGGTAAAGACCACTTTCAATGCAAACCAGCTTGCACAACTCTACATGTCCCGGATAGTCAGTCTTCATGGAGTACCCATGTCTATCACCTCTGATAGGGGCTCCTTATTCACCTCAGCATTCTGGTTGCGATTGCACCAAGCTTTGGGAACCATGCTGAAGCATAGCACGGCGTACCATCCGCAGACAGATGGACAGACCGAATGAGTGAACCAGATATTGGAAGATATGCTTCGATCCTGTGCTCTCACCCATGGACCCAAATGGGAAGATAGCCTACCCTATGCGGAATTTTCCTATAACAACAGTTATCAGTCAAGTCTTGGGATGTCACCTTTTGAAGCACTATATGGGCGGAAGTGCCGCACCCCATTAAATTGGTCCCAGACAGGAGATAGTTGTATCTTTGGCACGGACTTGATGATCGAGGCCGAGAAGCAGGTCAAGGATATTCAGGAGCATCTTCGAGCGGCCAAGTCCCGTCAAAAGAGTTATTATGACCCAAAGCACCGAGAAGTGACTTTTGAGCCTGGAGAATATGCTTACCTGCGAGTAACCCCCATGAAAGGAGTAAAGAGGTTTCATACCCGGGGAAAGCTTGCACCAAGATACATCGGTCCCTTTCCAGTAATTGCTAGGAAAGGCAGGGTAGCATATCAGTTGGAACTACCACCGGAGTTATCTGATATTCATGATGTCTTCCATATATCACAGTTAAGAAAGTGCATTGCACCACCGATCAAGCAGGCATATATGAGAGAGCTAGAACTGGCTAAGGATCTGACCTACGAAGAGAAACCTATCAGAATCTTGGATGTAATGGAAAGGACTACCAGGAGTAAGGTGATCAAGTTTTACAAGGTACTGTGGGAGCACCATACTGAGGAAGAGGCTACCTGGGAAAGAGAGGATTTCCTAAGATCCGCATACCCGTACTTGTTCCCTGAGCAACCGAATCTCGAGGACGAGATTCATCCTAAGGGGGTAGGTTTGTGACACCCTGTTTTTTGACAACTTTTTCTTTTCGATATCTTTTTGGTTTTATTTACATTTTGGTTGGTTTTTCAGTCAACTATGGACTTATGACTCCTTGAATCTTTTCCCAAGTAACCCAAAACCCTCATCATCTTGCCAAAACCTTTCCACACCTCTCCTGGATCAATTTCCAACATTTGATCTTTTTCAATAATTTATTTTCTTCCTTTGGGAAAATATGTCATCACTATGGGTTGTGAAGCAACCTATAGCTCTGATGATCAGAAAATTCCCAAACTCAAGCCACATCTTCTTATCATCATATAATCCCATAATCTTCAAAAATATTCCATTGTCCAATACCAAATTTTGGCCAGAATAATTATTTTCTCTCTGGTCAGAATTGGTCAATTGTGAAGCAACCCCTATTTTCCTAACTCAGAAAATTCCCAATAAATTCCCTGAGGTATTAGGGGACCTATCTAGCCACAATATTCAAAAATATCATCTTGTCCAGTACAAATTTTCAGCAGCAAAATTCTGACAAGTTTCTGCCCATTCCAAACCTCTGTGAAGGAAGTACTAGCTAGAGATGCCTAATTGCTCTGAAATTTTTATGGCATGTGGGCACTACCAAATGACCTCCCTCCACCAAATTTCAACTTCAGCAGATCATCTATATGAGTGCCTCAAGCTCATCTTGTTTCTGGTCCAGTAACATCAGTTGCACATGAACTAGGTTCAAAACTTGATGAAAGTTTCTCAAATTTGGCCAGCTTGTAGTCCTTCCAATACAGATAACTCTAGACATCTCTATTGACTTCATCTCCAGCTCATCTCTTCTATAGAACCTCACCAAGTTTCTGACAGCAATCTGTTGATGATGCTACGCTTCATCTCAGTGGGTCTCTGGGCGAGCTAGTGCCACGAGAGGGTTCCAGGGTGCAAGGACGACGCACCAGACACGGCCTGGCAGGCCAGCTCGCGCCGCGTGTGCCTGTGCACACGGTGACCGCGTAGCTAGCCCTGCCAAAACCGCGCTCTGGGCGCCGGCAGGCTCGGGTCTCGTCGGAGGCCGACGACCGCGTAACCGTACGGTGTCCGCTTGTGCCGACAAGCTCCCCTCCGTCCACCTGGCTGCCCTAGACCCTTCCCCACGTCGGAATCTCTCCCGCCGGCCGCCACCGCACACGGCCACTGTTGCGCCCGTGCGGCCACAGTAGGTGAGCTCGCCATCGTCTTCCTCGCGAGCCGTTGCCTCGCTCATTTAATGCTCTGCCCTCCTCCATCACTTCGCCCTGCCCCTCGACAGCCACCTCGCCGTATTTGCTCCGGCGACATGGCCGAGCTCCGCCAGGTTCCAGAGAGCTCGCCCGAGCTCCGCCAGGTTCCAGAGAGCTCGCCCGAGCTCCACCCCTGCCTATAAAAGGCCATGCCCAGCCCTCCGAGCTCCTCTCCCCAACTCCTCCACCTCCTAATCACCCTCCCGAGCAGCGAGCCACGGCCGAGAGGCCCTCTGGCCTCGAACCTCGCCGGAGATCCGCCGCCACCCGAGCCCAGTCGCCTCGCCGTTCCACTCCACCCCAGCCCCAACCGCCCTCACCCGCGAGCTCAGCTCATTCTCCTGGTCACGCACGACCTCCTGCCCGAGCAAATCATCGCCGGAACCGCAGTCTCCGCCAACACCCGAGCGCCGCCGCCGCCGGAAAAGAAAGGACGACGTCGTCCAGCCACCTCTAGTAGAACCACGGGTACGTACGTGGTCGCCGTCGTGCGCTCGTTCCATCCCCGCGGTCGCCGGACCTCGCCGCCGTCTCTATCGCCGGTGACCATCGCCGAAGCGCCGCGGTGCTCTGTTCTCTCTCTCCCCTTTTTAAACCCAGCCGTGGGGCCCGCCCGTCAGTGGCTCCGCCTAGCGCGCCGAAGCAGTAAGTGGAGGCGCCCGAGCGAAGTACGCCTTCGACGTGGCCCTCTGCTGTTTTTCTGATTTTCCATTTTTTAAATCAAATTTGACCAGTAACTTTGACCACTGCTAACTTTTTATTTATAAGTCCAAATCAATTGATTCTTTTTTGCATTGGGTTTGTCTTGAGCTCCTTTATTTGCTGATAAATTTTGGTATTTTTCTCTTACCCACAGAAATTCTGGTGAACAGAAATGTGTTATGTGACATTTTCCTTTGCTATTATAAAATATTTTCAGAAGGAAATCTTTGTGGTTTTGAAGACCAGGAGTTTGTGGACAACCCAACAGAGCAAGGCAAGCCAGGACATCCATCTTTTGAAGCATTTCAATAGCATTGCATATTTCAATGCATTATGTTCATTTATTTGCTATATAATAATTCATAGTAAATTATTTAAATGCATAATGCTGCCAACCGAAGTTGTTATGATGAATCACCATGCTTGTTAAATGAAACCTAGTCGGTTGATCTGGAGTCACCTGTCCGGGCTTATCCGTGCAACCACATTTGCCGGTATGGGACGGCCTTGACTTGGTCTGGCTCCATGCTCTTTCATCGGTACCTCCAGACATGGAGGGTTATGCGTGCGTGCTGCCCTGATCAGGTAGACGGCGGTAACCCTGTGAGCCCAGTTGAGTTTTGTGCCGGCGTCCCCGTTTGGGACAGTTTAGTTTGGCCACGACGGTGGCAGGTGTCACGAGGTGACACAGGGGCCACCCAAGGCAGGACTCCGAGGGAGGATGAATGCCGGTGGTACGATGGGAGAGTCACGGGTCAGGTGGGTTTCGTTGGAGCAACGCTGGTCCACCCGAATGGGATCACGAGGCCAGGTGCTTCATGGTGTGGGTAAAGTGCGCAACCTCTGCAGAGTGAAAAATCTATTCGAATAGCCGCGTCCACGGTATTGGACAGTCCGTCCAGGCCTCACTAGGTGGTCAACCGTAACAGTGATAATAATGATGGAAGAACTCGTCTTGTGTTCGGAAGTACTCGATGGCTTATGAGTATTCCGGGGTTGTGGGACAACCCGAAAGAGAGTAAGTTGATAACTGATGACCGTAAGTGAATCACTTAAGAATTTAACATGTTGATTGCCATGCTATTGTTTGCTGCATTACTTGGTTGTCGTGAGCTTGCGAGTACATTCAAAGTACTCACCTAGCGTATCATGCCAGATGCAGGAGAAGTCGAGGACGGAGGTCCCGATGGTTCGTGCTACGCTAACTAGGCTGTGTCCCAGCAGTGTCCCTGTGAATGGAGTTTTCGCTATGTTCCGCTACGCCATAGAGTTTCCCTAGTAGTTTCGAGGCCCGCTATGTTTCATAAATAATGTAGATATTGTCATAGCACCAGGTGTGCCTTTGGCCTCGCTAGCAATGTAAATATGAGCTTGTACCCGAAGTTTATCAACAAAGTTCAGTTCTGTTCTGTTCCAAGTTGTTGTGTGTTTCCAGAAGACATGATCTCTGGGTTGGAAACACTGGTAATCCAGTTCGCTGAGCCGGGGTGCCACAACCCAATTCCGCACAATTCCACCGAAGCAATCGTCAAAGCGAGGCTCTTGGAAGCGGGGACGACGAACACGAGTCGCTGTCCAGAAAAACTGCAAGGTTGGTCGAGGACGATGTTAACATCGAGCCCCCGAGCTCCATGGATGATTCCCCGTGATCTTGATAGAGATCGGAGATGATGGCGATGAAAGTATCCGTTCGATCTTGATGATCCGACGCGGAGCGCAATCCTCGGTCCAGCCGAGGTGACCAGTCGAGCCGGCGACGAAGATGCCGACATCGACAACAAAGCTCGGTTCCAACGCGTAGATCGCGTCGAAGACAATCCGAATTCCCATCGCACAGCGGTGACTGCCAGCAGGCTCTCAATGAAAGCACCAATGTCGGTGTCAAATCCAACATATCTCATAGTAGGGGTTCTAAGCTAGGCGTCTTGGAGCGATGGTAACATGGACACGGGATTTTACCCAGGTTCGGGCTCTCTCAAGGAGATAATACCCTATGTCCTGCTTTTGATTGTATTGATATGGGGATAGTACATAGTACAGGTATCTTCCACGAGATTGTTGTAATGAATATGAGATTGTCTATTGACTAGCCTGGCTCGGTTTATATAATGCACCGTAGGCCTAGGGTTTAGAGGAGTCCTTGTCTTGTGCACCAAGTCTTGTGGAATCTCCCTTGTATGCATCATGGGCTGCTCGAAGTGGCCCATTAGTGAATCACCCTGGGGGTCCTCGGCCTGACCCACTGGTCGGGAGACGACGTGGTGAGTACCCCCTAGTCCAGAACACTGTCAGCGTGGACTTAGTGCCAATCACTCCATGATCACGGAATTCACCCGTGATCATATGGTGGATGGCCGGTCTATGAAGGACATCGTCTTCACCTTCAACGAGCAAATCAATTTTCTGCAAAGTCAAATCTATGATCTTCAAAACCCAGTTTTTGAGTATGAAACAAGATTTAAAGGTAGGAGTTTAGCTGCCAGTTGCAGGACTCGGGGGACTCGTGAGTCAACTTTTGATGGTGAACCCTTGCCCTGGAAGCCGGAGGACAAACCTACCACTTCATCACCACCACCTTCATCATCTTCACCTCCAAAGGAGACTTGAGTACACGGGTATGGGCACCCCCCTTGGCTTGAGCCAAGCTTGGGGGAGATGCCCCGGTATCGTATCACCATCACTTTTATTTACCTTTACCTATTTTAGTTCTATCCTTAGCTCTTTCATGATTTAGTTGAATAAAAGTTTGGTATGATCTATTTTCGAGTGTTAGTTTCGTGATCTATCTATCTATGTAATCGAGTAAGAGTTATATAATAAAGTTTAGTTTGAGCTTTTGCTTCTTTACTTTCTTGTTGCAATCAAAATAAAAAGTAAATAAATGAAAAGGGTCATACGCTAATCTTATGGTAAGTAATGGCATCAAACAAATCTACCAATATTATTTTTGTCTATCTCATCTAAATACCAAGAAGATATCAGTAGTCAAAGTTTCAATAAATTAATTTCACCCAAATAGAAACCGGCATGTTTATACAAAAGTAATTCCAATAATAATTACAGAGATGTAGGTAATCATATATAGGATAACAACAAACATTACCGAGATGCAGATAGTCATACATGGACCAACAGAAAAAACCAGAAAACCTAAGCTCGATAAGGAAAAGTATAAGTGGTAAAATTTATTGGAGATTGACAAACATAGCATTGGTCAATGATGCAATTCATGAAAGAATTAATAAGGGAAGAGAAGATTCACATGCAAATACACTATCTTGGACATCTTTTATGATTGTGAGCCCCCATTAAATATTATATGCCAAAATTGTTGACGTTGGACAAGGAAGACAACGTAATGATTTATGTTTGTTCATATTCACATAGAAGTTATATTGTCATAGATCCTTCAACATGTGGTGCTTGCTCAACATCTTTGCTAGCCGAAAATTCCACACTAAGTAGAGATACTACTTGTGCATCCAAAAACCCTAAACCCAAACTCATGTTTTGAGAGTCCACCATACCTACCTACGGATCGAGTAAGATCCTTCAAGTAAGTTGTCATCGGTGCACTAAGGCAATAAAAAATGCTTCTAAATGTGTTTGATCAATTAGTGTAAGAGAAAATTGAGCGTTGTACGAACTTATGATGGCAAAGTAATAAAAGCGATGGACTGCATAATAAAAGTTGCTATCATAGGGGGCAATATAACGTGACATTCTTTTGCATTAAGGGATTTGGAATACAAACCAAAAAGCGCATGACAACCTCTGCTTCCCTACGCGAAGGGCCTATCTTTTACTTTTATGTATTTACTTTTATGCAAGAGTCAAAGTATTCTTCCCTATTCCCTTTTACTTTTTCTTTTTGCAAGCATCATGTGGTGAGGAAAGATCTAGGCACATATATCCAGTTGGATATGAGTGAGCATGATTTATTATTGTTGACATCACCCTTGAGGTGAATACGTTGGGAGGCGAAACTATAAGCCCCTATCTTTCTATGTGTCCGGTTGAAACCTTTTGCTCATGGGTATGCTGTGAGTGTTAGCAATCATAGAAGACTAAATGATGGTTCCGTATGTGGACTTGCCAAAAGGCTCCGACACGAGACCCTTCCTGAAAATATGATGAATTGTAGTTGCAAAGTTGACCGAGAACATAGTTTGTTGGTTTTCAATAAGGTTTATGCTTTATACTTCTATGTTTTGATGAATTGTTACTTGTTCATGAGAAGTTATATGATGAAGTTATATAATAAAAGTTATATGAATAAGTTCTATGATAAAGTTTGTTGCTGCTACGATAATAAGCATGATGCTACTATGTCCGTATTTTGTTTTTATCGACACCTCTCTCTCAAACCGTGTGGACATGTATTTCGATATCGGCTTTCGCTTGAGGGCAAGCGAGGTCTAAGCTTGGTGGAGTTGATACGTACATTTTGCATCATGATTTCCTATTGTTATTTATAATGTTTTTATGCATAATAATGCTTTAGGGAGTGATTCTAATGCCTTTTCTCTCATAATATGCAAGGTTTACACAAAGAGGGAGAATACCGGCAGCTGGAATTCTGGACCTGAAAAAGCATATTAGAGATACCTATTCTGCACATCTCCAAATTATCTAAAACTTCACGAAGAATTATTTTGAAATATATGAAAAATACTGGAGCAAATAACTACCGGAGGGGGGCCACCTGGTGAGCACAAGACACCAGGGCGCGCCAGGGCCCCCAAGCGCTCCTTGGTGGGTTGTGCTCAGCCCAGCCCAACTCCGGTGCCCATCTTCTGGTACTTAAGGTCTTTTGACCTAGAAAAAATAAGGAGAGTACTTTTGGGAAGGAACGCCACCGTCTCGAGGCGGAACTTGGGCAGGAGCACTTTTACCCTCCGGTGGAGCGATTTCGCCGGGGGAACTTCCCTCCCGGAGGGGGAAATCGAAGCCATCGTCATCACCAACACCCCTCTCATCTTTGGGAGGCCAATCTTCATCAACATCTTCAACAGCACCATCTCCTCTCAAACCCTAGTTCATCTCTTGTGTTCAATCTTTGTACCGGAACCTCAGATTGATACCTGTGGGTGACTAGTAGTGTTGATTACATCTTCTAGTTGATTACTATATGGTTTATTTGGTGGAAGATTATATGTTCAGATCCATTATGCTATTCAATACCCCTCTGATCTTGAGCATGATTATTATTTGTGAGTACTTACCTTTGTTCTTGAGGTCACGGGAGAAGTCATGTCGCAAGTAATCATGTGAATTTGATATGTGTTCGATATTTTGATGATATGTATGTTGTGATTCCCTTAGTGGTGTCATGTGAACGTCGACTACATGACACTTCACCATCTTTGGGCCTAAGGGAATGCATTGTGGAGTAGTTATTAGATGATGGGTTGCTAGAGTGACAGAAGCTTAAACCCTAGTTTACGCGCTACTTCATAAGGGGCTGATTTGGATCCAAACGTTTAATGCTATGGTTAGATTTTATCTTAATACTTTTCTTGTAGTTGCGGATGCTTGCGAGGGGGTTAATCATAAGTGGGAGGTTTGTTCAAGTAAGAACAACACCCAAGCACCGGTCCACCCACATATCAAATTATCAAAGTAGCGAACGCAAATCAAACCAACATGATAAAAGTGACTAGATGAAATTCCCGTGTTAGACAGTTCTAGCCTGTCCCTTGCCACAAAAGGATTGGGCTACCTTGCTGCACTTTATTTACCATTACCGTTACTTGCTTGTTACCAATTATCCTGCTATCAAACTATCTGTTACCTACAATTTCAGTGCTTGCAGAAATTACCTTGCTGAAAACCGCTTGTCATTTCCTTCTGCTCCTCGTTGGGTTTGACACTCTTACTTATCGAAAGGACTACGATTGACCCCCTATACTTGTGGGTCATCAGGTGCCCGGGGGTGGGTTGTGCAGGTACTATAACCTGGAATAGCCCAAATAAAACGGTAGGGTTACATACCCTACCGCCGGGCTCTATGGCGATAGGGTCTTCTCCCAGTGCAATTTTTGCATAGAACTTGTATGTTTCAGCTAAGAATATTTTGCACATCAGTACTATAGTTTGCAAAGCAAAAAAATATGCAAATCTTACACATTATAACATGCATCACAACTCGATATGAATGACAATTCAACAAGTAAACATATCATGATGGTTTACATGTCACACATAGAAATGGTTCGACATAGCAAATAACATATAGTTTGACATAGCAAATGGTTTGACATAGCAAATGGTTCGACATAGCAAATAACATATAGTTTGACATAGCAAATGGTTCGAACGGGTCTCCTTCTTGCGGAAACGAGGATGAAGTTTCTGAAACGGGGATGTGAAAGCACAACTTCTCCCTAGGGTTTTGGTAATTAATAACAACATATATTTCATTGGACTAATGATTCCACCAAGTATATTTTAGGAAAAGTTCAATGAATGGATTGGCAAAAGGATTGTGAGGAGATCCCCTAGATGCAAGGAACATCTATTGGCAACAAGATTCAAGACTCTTCATTTTAAATTTTGTGAGAAATCACTTGTGAGTCCATTGGAAAGCCAATACTATTAAAGGGGATGAGGTATCTATGATGATCTGGTTGCTCAAGTGCTTATAGTTAGCCACCAAAAATACACATGATATTCTCCCACAAAATACTCTGTCTAAACCCTACCACTCAAAATCGGTGCCACCAAGTTTTCATATTCGGCCCTACCGAGTTTTACCTTAGACAGATCCAAAGCGAAACCCTAAGGTCTCGGTGACACCAACTTCTATTTTCGGTGAAACCGAAATCAGTGACCAACTCTCTGGTATCCTATTTCTAAGAATCGGAATTTCCGAGTTTTCAAAATCGGTCCCACAAAGATTTGGAAACTACCTAGGTCAGCCAATTTGGTCACACCGAGATTTATATATCGGTCTCACCGAAACGCCAAAAGTTGCCACATTTTGCACTAGTCGGTGCAGCCGAGTTTTTACTTCGGTTCCACCGAGTTGGGCAATAATGTTGTAATGGTTGGATTTTTGGAGATGCCTATATATACCCCTCCACCTACCTCTCACTCACAGAGGAAGCGCTCAGAACATACCTACACTTTTCCCATCCATTTTTCTAAGAGAGAACCACCTACTCATGTGTTGAGATTAAGATCTTCCACTCCAACCATATGAATCTTGATTTCTAGCCTCCCCAAGTTGCTTTCCACCCAATCAACCTCTTCTACCAAGCCAAATCTGTGAGAGAGTGATTGTGTGTTGAGGAGACTATCTTTTGAAGCACAAGAGCAAGGAGTTCATCATTGTTACCACATCTATTACCTTCTGAAGAGTGGTGTCACCTAGATTGGTTAGGTGTCGCTTGGGAGCCTCCGTCTTCGTGTATGGAGTTGCACCAAGAAGTTTGTAAGGGCAAGGAGATCGCCTACTTCGTGAAGATCTACCCCGAGTGAGGCTAGTCCTTCGTGGACGTAAGCCGTGATGGAATAGACGAGGTGGCTACTTTGTGGACCCTTATGGGTGGAGCCCTCAATGGAGTCTCGCGATTGCTACCCTCCGTGGGTTGAAGTCTCCATCAACGTGGACGTACGATAGCACCACCTATCGAAACCATGGGAAAAATCTTCGTGTCTACAATTGCATTTGATCCTCATATCCCTTCCCTCTACTTTCACGTGCATGTCTTTATTTTCCGCTGCTATACTCTTAGACTTGCATGTGTAGGGTGTGCTTGACTTGTTTGTGAGAGCCTGGCTTAATAGGAATGATAGACTACTCATATCAACAAGGAATTCCTTCTTTTCCGGGATCTCATTCGAAAAGAACTTCAAAGTTAAGCGTGCTTAGCTTGGAGGGATTCTAGGATGGGTGACCGACCGGGAAGTTGGTCCCGGGTGCGCACGAGTGAGGACAAAGTGCGCAGGAAAGACTAGTGTTGGTCTGTGAGGCCAGTCTAGATCCCACCAGGCGTAATAGGGTGTTACAATTGGTATCAGAGCCGACCCTCGCGGTTACACGGGCATGCACGGGTCAGGTGCGCGGGCTTGTGGCGCATGGCGCGTGTGGCCCGTTGTGGCACACGACATCGCACATGTGCCGGACTGGACGTGCATACGTGTGCCAAGAGGGAACGTTCCTGATGGGGCGACGAGGACGTCGGTTCCTTTGAGTGCGGGTGAATGTGAGAGCCTGGCTTAATAGGAATGATAGACTACTCATATCAACAAGGAATTCCTTCTTTTTCGGGAGCTCATTCGAAAAAAACTCCAAAGTTAAGCGTGCTTGACTTGGAGCGATTCTAGGATGGGTGACCGACCGGGAAGTTGGTCTCGGGTGCGCACGAGTGAGGACAAAGTGCGCATGAAATACTAGTGTTGGTCTGTGGGGCCAGTCTAGATCCCACCAGGCGTAACAGGGTGTTACATTGTTACAATTGCTATAGCCTGCCAACATCTAAAATTGGGAAAAAGGCTAGATTTTAATTTGGTCAAGTAGTCTAATCACCCCCTCTAGACATACTTCGGACCCTACAAGTGGTATAAGAGCTTTGGTCTCAATTGCATTGGTTTCACAACCTAGGAGAGTATGGCGTCTAGTGAGGGAAACTATCATCATAGAGGTCCATGTTTTGATGGTACAAACTTTGCTAGTTGGAAGCACAAAGTGAAAATGCATATTCTTGGTCATAACCCCGCCGTATGGGCTGTTGTTCGTGTTGGATTGCAAGGTGAATTCTTCGGTGATGGAAATGAACCGGATCGTGAAGCTACCATGGGAGAATTGAAGATGTTGCAATACAACGCTCAAGCATGCGACATTCTATTCAACTGCTTATGCCCCGAAGAGTTCAACAAGATAAGTCGTCTTGAGAATGCAAAGGAAATTTGGGATACTTTCGTTGATATGCACGAAGGTACCGAATCCGTCAGGGAATCTAAGTTGGATGTGCTACAAAGTCAACTTGACAAGTTCAAGATGAAGGATGGTGAAGGAGTCGCGGAAATGTACTTTGTGCTTGCTCTCATCATAAATGAGATTGCCGGCTTAGGAAGTGAAGAGATGACCGACAAATTCATCATCAAGAAGATCCTTAGAGCCTTGGATGGAAAGCACGACACCGTGTGCACATTGATCCAAATGATGCCAAACTACAAAGATCTCAACCCTACAGAAGTCATTGGAAGGATTGTTGCTCATGAAATGTCACTCAAAGACAAAGAAGAGCTTCACACCAAAGTCAAGTGGTGCATAGAAAGCTACAAGTGATACTCCCGCTACTTCAAGTGACAACCTTGTTACCAATGAAGAGATAAGCCTCATGGTCAAGAAGTTCAACAAATTCTACAAGAGTAGAGGAAAAGAGAGAAGCTCCAACTCAAGATATGAAGAGAAGTGTTCCTCTAGTCGTGACCGAAATTGTTACAAATGTGGAAGGCCCGAACACTACTTCAATGAGTGCACAACCTCCCACAAGAGAAGAGAAGAGTCACCTAGAAGAACAAGCTCAATAGACGAGTCACCTCGTAGAGAGAGAAGGAGTAGAGAAGATCGCTATGAACGAAGACCCTCCCGGAGAAGCAAGGACTCAGAGAAGAAGTACAAGTACACCAAGAGCTACACAAGAATAAGACATCAAGCTCATGTTGGTGAATGGGTTTCCAGCTCCGATTCCGACAACCAATCCGAGAGAAGCTACCACTCCAACTTTGACTACTCAAAGATGAAGGTGTTTCCATATTAGCACTCGTATCCTCCAATTCCTATGGCGTATTCAATTCACCAAATGAAGGAAGTGGAAGTTGCTTCATGGCTAAAGGCCCCAAGGTATCACACCCTAAATACATTGACTTCAATAGTGATGAGGATGACTTACTAGGAGATGATGACTTGCTCTTTGATAAAACTAGTGATGTTAGTCAAAATGAACTTGATAATAATCATGCTAGTCAAGATAAGTCGTGTGATGATGATAAGAAGGAGATTGAGTGTCTAACTAAAGAACTAAACACTCTTAAGTTAGCTCATGAATCTACACAAGAAGATCATAGAGAGATTCTAAGAACTCATGAGAAGCTACGCTTCGAGAAGCTAAATTTAGAGCAAGAACATGAGTTTCTTAAAGCTACCAATGACGATCTTCGAAAGAAGAGTTCTTCTTATATTGCCAAACGACTACTCTTGTCTACATTTGTTCCACAAGTCAAACCTAAGCAAACTAGTAACAAAGGCAAGAAAGGTTGTTCATCTAGTAGCAACAACACTAATACTAAATCCAATGATGTTGCTTCTAGTAGTTTTATTGATTCCACTAATGATTCTCTTAGCCAAGTTACACTTGAGCAAGAAAACAATTTATTGAAAGGAATTATATAAAAAGGTGTCTACAAGAGCCTTGCCGAAAGTAAGCAATTTAAGGAGATTGTATGCAAGCAAGGATGGCACCAGAAGAACCAAGGCATTGGCTACTTCAACGCCAATGGAGTTGAATGGGAAGAAGGTCAATATCCCAAGACGGAGTTTTTTCCTCAAAGGGAGAAGTATGATCCTACTCTCCCCAAGGGAACAAAAGACCAAGATGACCTTCCACCACAAGACCACAAGCTCAAGGGCAAGGACAAGCTTCCAGAGGAGATTGACACATTTGAAGATGAATCCCAAGCCATAGTCAAGTGGGTTCCCAAAGCTACTACAAGCTCTACTTCAACAAGTGTTACTTCAACTCCAAGGATCCCCATCAAGTTGACGTGGGTCCCAAAGAAGAAGAACTAGAGAAGTTCTTGAGGGGTGACTACGCAAACAAAATTCACTCACATTCATCATTGGCAAGAACTAATGCAATCAACTCCAACCTGATACGTCTCCAACGTATCTATAATTTTTGATTGTTCCATGCTGTTATATTATCATTCTTGGATGTTTTATAATCATTTTATAGCAAATTTATATCATTTTTTGGGACTAACCTATTGACATAGTGCCTAGTGCCATTTGCTGTTTTTTGCTTGTTTTTTACTTCGCAGAATATCAGTACCAAACGGAGTCCAATTGCCACGAAACTTTTTGGAGATTTTTTTGGACCAGAAGACAACTTGGGAGCCAAGGAAGCACCTAGGGAGAGGCCCGTGGGGCCCACAATACACCAGGGCGCGCCAGAGGCCCCTGGCGCGCCCTGATGTATCGTGGGGCCAACGGGGGTCTTTTCCACCGCCTCTCAGCTCTATAAATCCTCAGAAATTCCAGAAACCCTAGAGGAGGAGATGAAACAAAATTGCAGCTACCGCAAGTTCCAGAACCACGAGATCCAATCTAACACCATCATGGAGGGGTTCATCATCCTCATGGGTGCCTCTCCGATGATGCGTGAGTAGTCCACCATAGACCTACGGGTCCGTAGGCAGTAGCTAGATGGCTTCCTCTCTCTTTTGATTCTCAATACAATGGTCTCTTGGAGATCTATTTGATGTAATGACTTTTTGCGGTGTGTTTGTTGGGATCCGATGAAGTTTGAGTTCATGATCAGTTTCGATCCATGAATACTATTTGAGTCTTCTTTGATCTCTTATATGCATGATTATTTATAGCCTCGTATTTCTTCTTCGAATCGTTGGTTTAGTTAGGCCAACTAGATCGATTTTTCTTGCCATGGGAAGAGGTGCTTTGTGATGGGTTCGATCTTGCGGTATCCTCTCCCAGTGACAGAAGGGGCAGCGAGGCACGCATGTATCGTTGCTATTAAGGATAACAAGATGGGGTCTATTCCTACATGAATAGATCTTGTCTACGTCATGTCATCGTTCTTATTGCATTACTCCGTTTCTCCATGAACTTAATACACTAGATGCATGCTAGATAGCGGTCGATGTGTGGAGTAATAGTAGTAGATGCAAAATCGTTTCGGTCTACTAATCTTGGACGTGATGCCTATATATTGATCTTTGCCTTGGATATCGTCATGATTATTTGATCTTCTATCGATTGCCCAACAGTAATTTTTTTACCCACCGTGTGCTATTTTCTTGAGAGAAGCCACTAGTAAAATCTACGCCCCCCCGGGTCTATTCTTTTAATATATTGCTTTCCGATCTATCTTTTTCCACATTTGTTTTCAGATCTATTATTCCAAAAACCCAAAAATACCTTGCTGAACCTTTTTATTTGCATCTTTTATTTTGTGTTCTTGTGCGATCTATTTATCCAATCTCATACAAACAAATCTATCTTTTTACCGTGGAGAGATTGACAACCTCTCTTACGCTTTGGGTTGCAAGTATTTGTTCTTTGTGTGCAGGTACCGTTTACATAGTGTTTCTTGGTTCTCCTACTGGTTTAATAACCTTGGTTTCATAACTGAGGGAAATACTTACCGTAGCTATGCTGCATCATCCCTTCCTCTTTGGGGAAATACCGACGCAGTCCCAAGCCACGTCACAACCTTATGCAATAGTTCAAAGAGTCACATATTCCCTCATAGGTAAGCATGGCACAAGGTAACTAAAGAATCAATGGACATCATCTAAATGTGTTTCACCCCATGTTCATAGATATCCTTCTATTTGTTCCTTGTGTGGGACTAACCCATGTAGGTGAGAAGAGTAAGAAACAACAAGGATGACTCCCAACTCAAGATGATCTTCATCAACTATGAGCATCCACTACTACAACACCTACATGAAGTCTTCAACGACAAAACCCAAGGTTAGTTTTGCCTCTTAGGGGGGATGTCACATCAAGGGGGAGCTTTACTCTAAGACTTGAGTCAAAACATCTCTTAAGATGTGAACACATTAAAAGCTTTCTGTAAAAGTGGCAACCCCACTTGTGCTTAAACGATGAGTATGACCTATGATCAAGTATTCTTACTTGGCTCCTAAGTCAATATACTCATATATAGATGACTCCGTCATCGCCAAAGTGCTTGGTAGATACTAGAGTGGTTTTGCATGTTTGCCATATTTCATTTGACATCTTAATGTGTGAGCATGTTGGTATGCATATTTTTGCTCATTCAAGGATATCCAATTGTTGTTATTTGGCTATCATTTTCTTTGGCCAACTGGATATACAAGAATGCCTAAGTACCTCCCTCTAGTTATCTATGCTTTCTCGACTCAAATTCTATTCATGCTTCATCACAAAATTTGAGCAAGCAGTTTTTGGACCCTCTATGTGAGGAGCACTCGGAGTTCCATTTCGACAAGAGCTAACTTCCAAAACCTCCCAGGTGCCACTCGGTGTAACCAACTACAAAAACTCGGTTTCATCGAAGCACTAGGGTTGATCTGGTTTTTGAACCTCGGTACCACTGAAATTAAAATCTTGGCCTCACCGAGTTTCTCTGTCTTCTGGCAGTTAAGAGACTCGGTGGCACCAAAATTTAGCATCGGTGCTACCGACAGCAGAAGGATATATATATTCGCGGACCCGAGATTGAAAAATTCTTCAAACACTTGGTCTCCCGCAACCCTCTGTTGCCGCCGCTCGTGTCTATGGACGTCAACCTTGTCTCCCGTGCGCCCTTGCCGCCGGAGTCCGCCGCCGTCAACGGCAATCTTCCCCGCCGTTGCCGCCGTAGCGAGGTCTTCACTGCATTAGGGTAAGATCTCTACCCCTTTTGCGCTCCAAGTTCTGAATCTTGCGCATTAGGTCTTGTTCATCTTCTTGCCACCGATTGCAATATTCCTATCCACGAGAAAAATCCATTAGAATAGTCGAACGAATTTTTTTAGGTTTAGGGTTCCGCCATATGCGTCTCGGTGTCACCGAGTGCAAACGAGTCGGTACCACCGATTCGGGTTTAGGGCTTCTGAGAACTTTCTCGGTGAGACCAAGTTACCTTTTTTGGTGAAACCAAAAAGGGTGGCCAAGTTTCTGTTAAATAGAAAGTCAGTCTCGGAGGCTCTGAAAACTAAATCTCGATGGAACCGAAACCCACATAGCAGAATTCTGAAACTAAGATTTTGAGTTCAATTTTTTGCAAAATAGCTGTGTTTTGTGATGCTTATCCCCTCCACTCTTCTACATCTATTCACAGGGGCAACATGTCTATTTCATAGGACAGTGAGAATGATTTCAGGGAACCAAGTGTTGATCTTGAAGCAGGCACTAGCCCAGAGGCTAGTCTTCTTCTAAAGACCCTAGCACCCCCAGTTCTCATGGCTTGCCCAAGGCAGCCACTAGGGCCAGGAGAAAGCTCAACTCAGACCAGGAAGATGCTGATTTTGTGCCTGATGAGGTGATAGCCAAGAAGCAGCAAGAGAAGAAGGAAAGAGATGCTAAGAAAAATTCTGAAGAGGTCACTTCTTCCAGGAGGCCTGTAAGGAAGAAATATGCCAGCCTGATGTTGTGAAGGCTCCTGAGACTGCCAAGAGAGGAATGACTATCACTCTTGAGAATCCCAGCTCCTCCAGGCAGACCAAGTCTTTGCCTAAGAAGCCAGCCTAGAAGAGAGACAGGAAGATAATTGTTTGTGTGGATGGTAGACTAACTTCAATGTTTGAAGACCCAGCTGAGCATGAGGAAGAGGAAGAAGAAGAACCAGCTGTAAACCCTCTATAACAACCCTGGGATCTTGCTACTGTAATCATTGTAATTAAGCTACAGTAACATGAGGATTAAGCTAATACATTTTGCAAATCCAAGTATGATCACTGTTGGAATCAAACCCTAATTCTTTTTCTTTGCAATTCAAATTCTTTTGAAAAGTGGATTTAAAAAGTTTTGCAAACCAGGAAATAAAAATCATGAATGGGTTGCACATATTTCACAAGCTTTTACAAAATTGCATCCCATATTTTATCATGTATTTAAGTGCCTCTAAAACAATTTAAGAGAGGCCAATTCTTTTATTAATGCCCTTTTTAATTATGGTATTTTTCAAAACAGTTTCAAATGGCCCCCAAATATTTTGTGGCAGTATATAAAAATGCAATGGGATTAATGGACACAATGCCTTATTTTTACAAAAGTATTTGTTACTAAAATTTAAATAAAACAGAAACTAAAAAAAAAAACAAAAAAAGGGCTAAGGACCCCCCTCCACCTCTGGGCCGAGGCCTAGCTAGGCCTCCCAGCCGGCCCAACCGTCCCCCACCCCTTCCCTAACCCCGCTACAGTGGCCAGGGGGTGGGGATGCCCACCACGGCGCCCCCCGGCCACAAGCCGGCGATCCACCGGTCGGTCGCGCGTATATAACGCCGGCGCCCCCTGCAAACCCTAACTCCTTCACCCCCTCGCCTCGCGCCCCCACGGCCCCCCTCACCGCTCCCCGTCGCCGCGGCGCTACCGTCCGCGACCGAACCGCTGCCCACCGTCGCCCATGCCGCATCCCCGGCCTCCTCCCCACCGGTCGCCACCAAGCCACGCCGCCCCCTTCTCTGCACCGATGGTGAGGTCCCCTCCCCTCCGTCCCCCTGGTCCGACGCCGTGAGCCTGCGCCCGCGCAACGCCCCCACACGGGCGCTCCGGTGCACCCTGCCGCCGCGCGCGCTCACCGCCCCATCCCCCCGCGCTCGCCACGGCCGTGGCGCGTTCTGGCCGCGCCCACAACTCGCCAGCCGCTGCTCGCCGTCCGCACGCCCGTAGCCGCGCGCCGCTACTCCTGTGCGCCACTGGCCGTCACCGGGCCCCACCCGCCGCCGCGCCCTGCCCTCCCTCGCCGGCCGCCGGCGCTGGCCTCGCCGGCGCCCCTGCTCCCTGGCAGGCAAGGCCGCCCCCACCCCGTTCGGTTAGTGGGGCTTAACCCCCCCACTAACCCCACTAACTAATTGTCCCACTACCCACTAACAGAAGGGGCCCACCCCCCTTAAAAGAAATTTAAAATAATTAATTAATTAATTAATTAATTAGTTAATTAATTAATTAGTGTTTAGTTAATTATCTTGATTACTCAGATAGTTTAACCTAACACCCTATGACAAGTGGGACCCCCCTGCTAACTAATCTCCTTAGTTTTAATCAACCCTAGATTTACACTGTGACTATGACAGTGGGGCCCACTGGTCAGTTTGACCAGTCAAACTGGGCTGTTGACTGCTGATGTTAGCATGATGTCATGCTGACGTCATAATTGTATTGTCAAATTAAATTAAATCTGTTTAATTTCAGAATATTAATAAAACTTTAAAAATTAATATAAAATAATCTTTAACTCAGATGAAAAAGTTTTATACATGAAAGTTGATCAGTAAAATCCCACGAATCCGAATACGCTGTCCGTTCGTTTATCAGATGCTCCTAGCATGATGAACATGGAACTTTTCCATCGGATTCATCTGTCCGGTAAAAGCCAGAGAACCGGGAAATATCGTCAGATATGTTCCCGCGCCGTCTATGACGTGTAGTACTGCGTTAGCTCATGCTTAGCACTGCATATTGCCGTGTCATGCATCGTGATGCATCTGTCTGCCTTATATTTATTGTTCCTCCCCCCTCTTCTTACCGGTTGTCGGTGTCAAAACTGGCGGATCTCGGGTAGGGGGTCCCGAACTGTGGATCTTGGATCAATGGGTAACAGGAGACAAGGGAGACGATATTTACCCAGGTTCGGGCCCTCTTAATGGAGGTAAAACCCTACGTCCTGCTTTTGTTTTGTATTGATGATGTGGTATCGAGTACAGAGTTGATCTACCTCAAGATCGTATGTAGTGAATATAAGATTGTCTATTGACTAGCCTGGCCTCGGTTTATATATTGCACCAGAGGCCTAGGGTTTAGAAGAGTCCTTGTCTTGTGCGCCAAGTCTTGTGGAATCTTCCTTGTATGCATCATGGGCTGCCTGAAGTGGCCCATTAGTGAATCATCATGGGGGTTCTCGGCCCGACCCACTGGTCGGGAGATGACGTGGTGGGTACCCCCTAGTCTAGGACACCGTCAGTAGCCCCCTGAACCGGTCTTCAAGTTGGGGACACTCCTCGGTTCTTCCGCACAGTTCTTTGTCTTCGGTAGTTGGTCTTGAAAACTGGTTCAACAAATCTTCACATGTTCGATCTTGAGGATCGCCGAACTGAATCCGAAGAGTTCACACGTCGGGCATCCGAGGAGCCCTTTAAGTTTTTGGCCTTTATCGATGCCTTGTTATTTTTTACGCCACACCTCGGGTTTGAAGTGTTTCCCATGCGGCGGTATCCTCTTGCGTCCGAGCTCCAACACCAAACTGTATCCGAGGTGTCTTTTTGCAGCCGAGCTCCAACGTCGAACTGCATCCAAGGCGTCATAGATTACCTCGGTCTTGAAAAAGTTGAAGGAGTTTATCCGAGATTAATGCCGAAAATAATCTTTTATGGAGCCAGCCATTCGCATCCGAGCTTTATGCCGGACTGCTTCCGAGGTGTCTCCAATCTTGAGCTTTATGTCAGACTGCTTTCGAGCCCCTACGTCGGACTGCATCCGAGCTCCAACGACGATCACCGTCCGAGGTGTCATAAATTACCTTGGTCTTTAAAAAATTGAAGGAATTCGGACGAGCTTAATGCCGGAAATTCCCTCTATGGAGCCAGCCACTTGCGCCCGAGCTTTATGCCGGACTGCTTCCGAGGTGGTGCACCACCCCGACCGTGGGCTGTTTTTTTGATTGGTGCAATTTATTCTCTGTCGAGATATATAGCCAGTAGCCCTCAAGGTGCGTGTCGGTTTAAAACCCGGAATGCACCTGAAGGATAAAACAAAACCACTAATCCCAATAGCCCCAGAAACTCAGGTCGATTCGCGAAATCGGCCTCAGGATCAATTCCTTGCTCGGCAACATACTTTAGGAATTAAAATGCGTTGTGCAGTAGCCCCCGAGACTCAGGTTGGGTGTGGTCGACCAACCCGAGGATCGTAATCTCGTCGGAAACTGTTTTGCACTTAAATTTTCTGCATTGAATCGTTAATGCACTAGCCCCCGAGCCTTAATTTGGGCACGGGTGGTCGAATTAAGGATCGATATTTGTTTGACACAAACTTTGTTACGTTTGACATAATTTATGTGTAATGATTCTATATATCCAAGTGCTTTACATCATTAATGCTCGAATCCGCATTGTACAAGACTTTGTTAACCGACCATCGGCTTTGATCTTCACGGCTAGTAGCCAAGGAGTGTTTGTCCTACTTTATAAAGCCTTTAGAAGGGAAAAGATTTACGGCAAACAAGGCAATCCGGTCAAACGGTTTTATAAACAAAGTGTAGGATCGAAAGCATGTCTAGATGGGGGGGGGGGTGATTAGACTACTTGAGCAAATAAAAATTCTACCTTTTCCCAATTTTAAGTGTTGGCAGATTTTAGCAATGATAGAAATTCAAGTACACCCTATACATGCATGTCTAAGAGTATAGCAGCGGAAAGTAAAGACAAGCATATGAAGTAGAGGGTAGGGAGGAAGATCAAACGCAATTTGAAGACACAAAGATTTTTCCCGTGGTTCCGATAGGTGGTGCTATCGTACGTCCACGTTTATGGAGTCTTCAACCCACGGAGGGTAACGGTCGCGAGAGTTCACGGAGGGCTCCACCCATAAGGGTACACGAAGTAGCAACCTTGACTATTCCATAACGGCTTCCGTCCACGAAGGACTAGACTCACTATGGGTAGATCTTCACGAAGTAGGCGATCTCCTTGCCCTTACAAACTTCTTGGTTCAACTCCACAACATGAAGTAGGAGGCTCCCAAGCGACACCTAACCAATCTAGGAGGCACCACCCTCCAAAAGGTAATAGGCTCGGTAATGTCGATGAACTCCTTGCTCTTGTGCTTCAAGATGATAGACTCCTCAACACACAATCACTCTCTCACAGATTTGGCTTTGGTGGAAGAGATTGATTTGGTGGAAAGCAACTTGGGGAGGCTAGAGATCAAGATTCATATGGATGGAGTGGAATGGCTTGATCTCAACACATGAGTAGGTGGCTCTCTCTCAGAAAATTGGATGGGGCAAGTATGGAATAGTTTTGAGTGCTTCTCTTTCGAGTGGGTTGTGGTGAAGGGGTATATATAGGCATCCCCAAAAATCCAACCGTTACACCTAAAGTGACCAACTCGGTGACAACGAAGTATAAAACTCAGTGGTACCGAGTTGCTCCAAAGGTAGCAACTTTTGAATATCGGTGAGACCGATACAGAAATCTCGGCGATACCGATTAGGTGACCAACGGTTAGTTTCCAAAACTCGGTGACGCCGATCCAAAATCTCGGAATTTCTGATTTTAAGAATCGAGGTAACAGAAAGTTGGCAAGCTGAACTCGGTGGCACCGAAGCAGAATTGGTTGCACCGATGTGCTAGGGTTTGGCATGTGTCTGTCTGAGGTGGGAATCGGTGGGACCGAGTGGGAATTGTTTGTAGCACCGATTTTCGTGAAAGGCTTGAACAGACTTTTGTGGAAGAGTTTGTGGGTGTTTTTGGTGACTATCACTTGTGCACGTGGAGCATCTTGTTCACCAACAGTACCTGACCCCCTTTAAATAGTATTGGCTTTCCTATGGACTCAAAGTGATTTCTCACAAAGTAAAATTTAGAGTCCTCTTGCTTGAAGCTTTTGCCAATCCAATTCCTTGCTTCTAGGGGTTTCTCCACAATCCTTTTGCCAACCCATCATTGAACTTTTCCTGAAATATGCTTAGTGGAAATATTAGTTCAATGATATATATGTTGTTATTAATTACCAAAACCACCAAGGGAGCAAATGTGCTTTCAATCTCCCCCTTTTTGGTAATTGATGACAACATATAGATCAAAGCTTCGACATATGATATAATCAATGAATATAATCGTCGCTTTGAGAAGTATGCGATAAGCAAGAGCTCCCCCTAAATTTGTGCAATATTTTGAATTTGCATTAGAATGCAAATGCACAATCGATTAGGTACATGGGGCACTCTTTCATGTCACATACAACTTGGTGGTGTGCGAGAATAATGTGAATGAATATCATAGCACAACACAATCAAGCAAAAGTGAATGATCATCTCATAAGCATCACAAGGATAGGAAATAGTAGCAATGCACATCAAGTGTATGATCAAACACCAACAAAGTTTAACACAAGCAAACCAACCAAAAGATATCAATGTTTTGAAAAGCGATAAAAAAGCAACGCTCTCTCTCTCCAAGCCCTAATGATCTATACATCTTCTCCCCCTTTGGCAACAAGTTACCAAAAAGTTCAAAGGTATAGAGCTAAGCGCTCTTCTGGGTCTGATCTCCTCCGGTGGCTGATGAAGGAGTCGAGAGAACGGCATCAGCGAAGACTTTTGCAGATGTCATGGACGGAGTCGGAGTAGCAACTAGAGGTGCTGGAGGAGCTGAAGGAGCTGAAGGGGGTGCTGATGAAGAAGGTCTAGACTCTGGAACTGGCAATGTGGCAGATCTGGGCTGAGTCCTGAACTGAGTGGCTGTCCTGAGAGGTGGACTATCCTCATCATCATCTGTAGTGTGGGGACTGGGCACGCCATCAACTTCCTTCTTGAGCTCATTCACAGCCACTGTGAGCTCATCCACTTTGTTGTTGAGAATATGAAACTTGGTATCAACAATCCTCGAGAGGCTCTCTTGGTTCTTCAAGATGTTCCCGATGTCCTTCTGCATATTGAGCACGGAGCTAAGGAGAAGATCCATCTGCTCACTCCTAGTCTTTGGCACCTGAGAACTAGAGTCTCTGGCTGCCTCTGCCTGTGCCTGTGCTGTAGCTGAGGTGGGATGATCTGGGTCCATCACCACAACATTGTCTTCTAGCTCTGGCAAGAGTGGCAAATGTGGTCGATCAAGTGCATATATGTGCTTCTCCAACTTGGAGTTGATAAGCATCTGAATATAAGGAGCGTATCCACATGACCTCTTCTGATCTGCTGCAGTCCTCTTCACTGTTTCAGCTATCAAGTCCATCACTCTGAATCTGGTATGTTGATCAAGATGGAGCAGCATGTTGATAGAGTATCCTCTTATCATCTTTTCATCTCCAGACTTAGGCATCAAGGTATGCCTCAAGATGGTGTTGATCGTGCGAAGACTAGCCTGGGGGAAGTAAATGGATCCAAGCTTGTGAGATTGCAAGTTTGCAGCAGGGATCTCATTGTACATGTTCTTCATGGCATTATGATTTGCCTTGGACTCTGAGTACACATCTAGGTCACCGTCTTCCACCTGTGGAGCTCCTAAGATGGCAGCCCACTCCTCAACTGTGGATTCATACCTGGTGCCTTCTGTCATCCATACAATCCTACCATCTCCATAGAAATGTGCAGTGGAGTAGAATTGCATGATCATCTCGTCGTTCCAAGCAGTGAACTCCTTACCAACAAACTCATCAAGACCAATGCAGTGAAGTTATCTTGCACACTTGGGAAGTAGTCTTCATTGTCCTTGATGTGCTTCTAATCCACATATCTCATGTCACTCACTGCGGGGCTCTTGTCAAGCAAAACTCTTTCATAGAAATCTTGTTGTTCCTTTGTGTAGAACCTGTAGTCTATAGCTGTCCTTCTCCTATGAGAGTAAGGATCAACAGCTCTCCATTCTCTCAAACCTGAGTCCTTCCTCTTCTTCATGTCTTCAGCAACAGGATGGCTGGCATTATGTTCTGGAAGGTGTGGTCTTAGCTTCATCAAAACAAACTGTGTATCATCCTCAGCTTCTCTGAAAGTAGAAGTCTTGTTCTTGCTAGAAGCTGGGTTGTCTTTGGAAAACCTCTTGGGTTTAGGAATAGCATCAGCCTTCTTGGGGGCAGTCTTGGTGCCTTTGGATGTTGTATCCTTGGGTATAGCATCATCCATTAGCTTCTTCTTCTGAGGAGGAGCCTAGACAGCTGGCTCTTCCTCCTCTTCAGCCTCAACCTCTGGATCCTCATACATAGAGGTAGGCCTGCCCATAACATGTATGATCCTCTTCCTGGACTTCTTCTTTTCTCCTGCCTTCTTAGGCATAGACTTCTTTGAGGGCTCAACAGTCAATGTTGCCCTAGCACTCTCTGGTGCTCTTACTGACCCTGAGCTGGCATATTCTTTCCTTATTGCCTTCTTCTTGGATGAAGTGGCAGCAGCAGTGCTCTTTGCAGTTGCATCTTTCTTGGGTAGCTCCTCAGGTATAAAGTCTTCATCCTCCTCATCTGAGTTGAGCTTCCTTCTAGCCCTGGTTGCAGCTTTGGGCAGATCTGGTGAGCTAGGTACATCATCATTGCTCCCTTCAGGACTAGTGCCTGAGCTCATGTCAACACTTTTCTCTCTGAAGTCATTCTGGCTATCATCAGAACCTGACATCTCTGACGCTGTGAAAAGAGTATAGAAGAGTAGAAGGGTTGAGTCATCACAAAATGCAGACAATTTTCTCAAAGATTTGAACTAAATTTTCTCAAGATTTGCATTCTGCCCAGTGAATATCGGTACAACCGAGGCAAACTTTTCGGACCCACTGATGGGGATATGTACCTAGGGTAGGGTCATAGGCCTGACCTACATACCCCACCTAAGGACACTGCCCCAGAGAGCTTAAGGACAACAAGGAAGTCTCCGACTGAAATCACCAAGACATACAAGTCACTCGACAATATCCACTCGGCGATTACCTTTCACTCGACGGTTATCTTTCACTCGGAAGAACCGGGAGACAGTCGACCGCAGAAGACCAGAAGTCACCCCAGGGAGGCTCATGGATAGGCGTTCGTCTGTATCATAAGTAGCATTTATTGCATACGTTACCAGTAACGTTCACCATTATAGCCACGATCTGACCCTTAAACGCCGGACACTTATGAGGGGCAGCGCACTCTATATAAGCCGCCCCTCCCCTCTGGCACAAGGGTTCGCACCCTTTGTAAGGATACTCATATTCCACTCGACAGATAAACAAAGCCTCTCCGGAGCACGAGACGTCGGGTTGTTATCTCCACCGTGAGAGGCCCGAACTCGCTAAAATACCGTGTCACCCATATGCATCTCGGTAGATCATGCTCCTTTACCCTACCCCCTTCGTACTGTTGGAATCGTTCCCATGACAGTTGGCGCCCACCGTGGGGCCTGGCGTCTATCGAGCCATGATGCATATGGTTTTTTCTTCAATCGCCGGCAACGGACTAATTTCTGCAGGCAACCCAAGCTTTCTTGGGATGATCTCCCGAGATCAAACAATCACCGCTACCAATTTTGACTATTGGAGTCCCGGCCATCACACAAAATACTCCTCATCATACAAAAGGATCAGGGAGTTGCTCATCTCAACTTGTCCTCTTTACAATCAAACATTGCAATGATCTAACTATGGTTTGTTCTTTTTCTCTATGCACACGAGCTCATACAAAAGGACGCCTCCCTATTTTCCGATTGGTGGCTCGGCTCCCGGGCGATGAAGCGTCATCGTCCGCCCGTCATCATCTCGCGTACTCATCGGCGACGCCGTCGCCGAGCGCCCACACACGCACAGCCGCTAACGCTCGGCCTGGTTCCCCGGCCAGTTGAACACGTCGACCGGTGGTCCAGTCGACCTGGCTCCTCAGGCGACAAGGCCCGGCCGACGACACTCGACCCAGCTCCGCACGCGTCGAAGCACGACTCCGACCTGTGCACAGCTCTGGCTCCCCGAGCAGTGAAACGCAACCACCGGCGCTCACGCCGGCCTCGCCCTTGGCTGCGCCGGCCCACGACTGGACCGCGGTCAGCTGCTCGTCCTCCTCATCGCCACCTCTCAGTTGCCGTCTGGTTCCAGCCAAACCGGCCGTTTCCGCAGCGGCGGAGCCCTCCTCCGGCGTCTGCACCAGGTCGTAATCTCTCTCTTCTCCTCTAATTAATACTAATCCATACACATCCATGCATACATAATCTTTTCTCCCATCCTCATGGATGCATGTACACTGGATCGGTTAGGCTTCCGAGCCCTTAACTGCGTACATAACGCAGCAGCCGATACACGCCGTAATTGCAGCCACTGGATCGGTTAGGCTCCCATGCCATTAACCGCGTATATAACGCATCAGCCCATGCATGTCGTAACTGCAGCCAACGCTGAATGGGGACTTGATTGGTAGCATGCAAAACCGAAGCGTAGAGCCATCATTGCATGCTAATACCATTTGCTGTTGCCATGCTTTCAAAATTCACGTAATTAGCATTAATACTTTGCCATGACCTCCGAGTTTCACCGAGCCAGTTGAACTGAGTAATCTGCAGGTCTCCTGCGTATTTTTCACTCGGACGAGTTGAGGCACACCACACGGACCTGCATGACGTACAGGTCCTGTTCTACGCACTCGGACGAGCGTTGGATAACTCAGCTGCCCTGCGCATCGCCACGTGGTCAGGCGCGTCATCATCAACTTTCCCGACTCGACCATCCCGTGCATCGTCACATGGACGTGTCTACTCCACTCCGACGCCCCGCGCGTCGCCACTCCGCAGGACGCCTCTACGTCACTCGGCAGTTCCGCGCATCGCCATTCAGTCGGACGCTCCATCGTCACTCGGCAGCTCCGCGCGCCGTCACTCTACTGGACGCGTCGTCATCACTCGGCAGCTCCGCGCATCGCCACTCGGCGAGACACGTCTTCGTCACTCGGCAGCTCCGCGCGTCGCCACTCGACGAGACACGTCTTCGTCACTCGGCAGCTCAGAGCCTCGCCACTCAGTCGGACGCTCCATCGTCACTCGGCAGCTCCGCGTGCCGTCACTCTACTGGACGTGTCATCATCACTCGGCAGCTCCGCGCGCCGTCACTCTACTGGACGCGTCGTCATCACTCGGCAGTTCCGCGCATCGCCATTCAGTCGGACGCTTCGTCGTCACTCGTCAGATCCGCGCGCCGTCACTCTACTGGACGCGTCGTCATCACTCGGCAGTTTCACGCATCGCCATTCAGTCGGACGCTCCGTCGTCACTCGGCAGCTCCGCGCGCCGTCACTCTACTGGACGCGTCGTCATCACTCGGCAGTTCCGCGCATCGCCATTCAGTAGGACGCTCCATCGTCACTCGGCAGCCCCGCGCGGCGTCACTCGGCGGGACGCGTCGTCATCACTCGGCAGTTCCGCGCCTCGCCACTCGGCGAGACACGTCTTCGTCACTCGGCAGCTCCGCGCGTCGCCACTCGGCGAGACACGTCTTCGTCACTCGGCAGCTCAGCGCCTCGCCACTCAGTCGGACGCTCCATCGTCACTCGGCAGCTCCGCGCGCCGTCACTCTACTGGACGCGTCGTCATCACTCGACAGTTCCGCGCATCGCCATTCAATCGGACGCTCCATCGTCACTCAGCGGCTCCGCGCGCCGTCACTCTACTGGACGCGTCGTCATCACTCGGCAGTTCCGCGCATCGCCATTCAGTCGGACGCTCCATCGTCACTCGGCAGCTCCGCGCGCCGTCACTCTACTGGACGCGTCGTCATCACTCGGCAGTTCCGCGCCTCACCATTCAGTTGGACGCTCCATCGTCACTCGGCAGCCCCGCGCGCCGTCACTCGGCGGGACGCGTCGTCATCACTCGGCAGTTCCGCGCATCGCCATTCAGTCGGACGCTCCATCGTCACTCGGCAGCCCCGCGCGCCGTCACTCGGCAGCTCCGCGCGCCGTCACTCTACTAGACGCGTCGTAATCACTCGGCAGTTCCGCGCATCGCCATTCAGTCAGACGCTCCGTCGTCACTCGGCAGCTCCGCGCGCCGTCACTCTACTGGACGCGTCGTCATCACTCGGCAGCCCCGCACGCTGTTACTCGGCGGGACGCGTCGTCATCACTCGGCAGCTCCGCGCGCCGTCACTCTACTGGACGCGTCATCATCACTCGGCAGTTCCGCGCATCGCCATTCAGTCGGACGCTCCGTCGTCACTCGGCAGCTCCGCGCGCCGTCACTCTACTGGACGCGTCGTCAGCACTCGGCAGCTCTGCGCATCGCCACTCGGCAGCTCCGCGCGTCGCCACTCGGCGAGACACGTCTTCATCACTCGGCAGCTCAGCGCCTCGCCACTCAGCCGGACGCTCCATCGTCATTACTCGGCAGCTCCGCGCATCGCCACTCGGCGAGACACGTCTTCGTCACTTGGCCGCCCCGTGCGTCGCCACTCAGCCGGACGTGTCTACTTCGCTCGACCGCCCCGCGCGTTATCAGACAGCTAAGTCATTCTTCACAGACTTCATTCAATAAATTAATTATTTATGCATTACCGAGTGTCAAGTAAGTCGCACATGATGTTCACTCGGAGGCCATGCCACCGAGGGTACCTCTGCGCTCGGTTGTTTATTTTCATGTCGGAACACTACAGTTCCGTTTCATTTGGGTCCAATACTCAAAACAAGTTCAGTCGGATCCTTCACTTTCACAAGTTCAGTCGGATCCTTCACTCTGTTAGACTATTGCTGGTTCCAGACCAGCAAGAACCTGGCATACCCAGTGGGTGTCTAGGGGTGTAATTTACACAAATCATTTCAACAAACATCAAATTACTTCGAGAACTTTTTATGTTAGCTTGTGTTATTTTTCATACACAGGTTAGCTGGACGCCTCTGTGCGCCATTCTCGACGACATGGTCGACTCGGTCGCCCCGCGCACCGTCACTTGTTCGGACGCCTCCTCGACGACATGTTGGACTCGGCCGCCCCGCGCGCAGTCACCTGGTCGGACGCCTCCGCGACAACATTCTCGACTCGGCTGCCCCGCGCGCCGTTACTTGACCGCCCCGTCGCCATTCAGCCAGAGACATTTACTTCACTCGGATGTCCCGCGCATCGTCACTCGGCGGGACGTGTCGTCATCACTCGGCAGCTCCGCGCATCGCCACTCGGCGAGACACGTCTTCGTCACTCGGCAGCTCAGCGCATTGCCACTCAGCCGGACGCTCCATCGTCACTTGGCAGCCTCGCGCGCCGTCACTCGGTGGGACGCGTCGTCATCACTCGGCAGCTCCGCGCATCGCCACTCGGTGAGACACGTCTTCGTCACTCGGCAGCTCCGCGCGTCGCCACTCGGCAGCTCCGCGTATCGCCTAAGTTAAAATCCACTCTGAGTGAGGACATCATCCACACTCGGGGGCTTAGCTGCGATTCCGTATCGCCTAAGTTAAAAACCACTCCGAGTAAGGACATCATCCACACTCGGGGGCTTAGCTGCGATTCCGTATCGCCTAAGTTAAAATCCACTCCGAGTGAGGACATCATCCACACTCGGGGGCTTAGCTGCGATTCCGTATCGCCTAAGTTAAAAACCATTCCGAGTGAGGACATCATCCACACTCGAGGGCTTAGCTGCGATTCCGTATCGCCTAAGTTGAAAACTCTTCCGAGTGACGAGCGCTTCTCTCACTCGGGGGCTTAGCCGCGAACAAGTTTTTGCCTAAGTTAAAAACCCTGCCGAGTGAGTAGCATCCCATTCACTCGGAAACTTAGCTGCGAACCAGTCTTCGTCTCAGTTAAATACTCTCCCAAGTGACGAGCATTCCTCTCACTCGGGGACTTAGCCGCGAGTCAGACCTCGCTTAAGTTAAAGGTTGTTCTGAGTGACAGGCAACACCTTCACTCGGAAACTTAGTTGCGAACAAGCTTTCGCCTAAGTTCAATATTCTTCCGAGTAATGAGCATCCATCTTACGCGGAAACCGAACAAACTTAGCCAAGCAAAGGATTGGAAAGCAAACATGCAAACATTGTCTCTATCAGACCCCCGCCGATGCAAGCACTCGACGGCGGTCTCGGGGACTACACCCAGTGGGTGCACTCAGCGTGCCCCCACTGGACCTACTATCACTCGACCAGGTCCGGCCTGTCGAATGACAAGCGACTATCAAAGCAAATCTAAGACCCCTGCCGATGTCACCGCCATTCGATAGCGGTCTCGGGGACTACACCCAGTGGGTGCACTCGGCGTGCCCTCACTGGACCAAAAACCACTCGACTAAGACCCGATCTACTCGAGGAAAAAACAAGCAAGTACGCATCTGAAGAAAACACCCAGTGGGTGTAAAGTCAAGATGGACAGGAATACAATCGGAAATGAACTTACAAACAATCGGAAATGAACTTACAATAGCACTTACTCGGACCGGATTTTGCGTTGAAGTTCACTCAGATATATTTCAAGACAGAATCGATTAGGATGATTGACAAAGGTTCCAATCGACACAGATTTCAGTGAAGCCCTAAAATGCACTCGGAATTGTTGTGTCTTATCAGAACCCGCGTCGATTCCTTTTTACACTCGAACCCCGATCCATTCGGGGGCTAATGATGGGGATATGTACCTAGGGTAGGGTCATAGGCCTGACCTACATACCCCACCTAAGGACACTGCCCCAGAGAGCTTAAGCACAACAAGGAAGTCTCCGACTGAAATCACCAAGACATACAAGTCACTCGACAATATCCACTCGGCGATTACCTTTCACTCGACGGTTATCTTTCACTCGGAAGAACCGGGAGACAGTCGACCGCAGAAGACCAGAAGTCACCCCAGGGAGGCTAATGGACAGTCGTTCGTCTGTATCATAAGTAGCATTTATTGCATACGTTACCAGTAACGTTCACCATTATAGCCACGATCTGACCCTTAAACACCGGACACTTATGAGGGGCAGCGCACTCTATATAAGCCGCCCCTCCCCTCTGGCACAAGGGTTCGCACCCTTTGTAAGGATACTCATATTCCACTCGACAAATAAACAAAGCCTCTCCGGAGCACGAGACGTAGGGTTGTTATCTCCACCATGAGAGGCCCGAACTCGCTAAAATACCGTGTCACCCATATGCATCTCGGTAGATCATGCTCCTTTACCCTACCCCCTTTGTACTGTCAGAATCGTTCCCACGACACCCACCGAGACAAACAACCTGCATTAAAGAAACTTGGCACCACTTCCGGTGACACCGAAAACGGGCACTCGGTTTCACCGAGGTTGTTCTTAGTTGACCTAAAAAGGGAATCGGTGCTACCGATTCTTTTGCTTCGGTTTCACCGGGATTCAAGTTGCGGACGACAAACCCTAAAAAATCTTTCGTTCGCTATTCTAATGGAAGTTCTTGTGGATAGATCAATCTCAAAGTTTCTCTTATCGATGGAAAAGTCCTAATGCGCAAGATTCGGAGGGAGGAGCGCACGAGGGTTCGAAACCGTATCCTAATTCGGTGACGATCTCGCTACGGCGGCGACGGTGGTGAAGATTCTATCGACGGCGTGGACTTCCAACGGCGGAGGCGCTCGGGAAGACGAAGGAGATGACTAGGGGTCTTTGTTCGGCAGCTAGGGTTTTGGAGGGGATGACGTTTGAGAAAGTAATTTCAAAAGTCGGGTCCGCCTCTTTATATACCCGTGACTGTCGGTGACACCAGTTCTAACTTTTTGGTGTCACCGAGTTCCTCTACTGTTAGCTGACAGGGAAACTCGGTGTAACCGAGAAGATGGAATCGGTGATACCGAGTGTGAAAACCAGATCAACCCTAGGCATTCGGTGAGACCGAGATTTTGGTATTGGTTCCATCGAGATGCATTTGGGAGGTTTTAATGGTCAGTCCTTTGTCGATACGGAACTCCGAGTGCTCCTCACACAGAGAGATCGAAAAGTACTTGTTCAAATTTTGTGATGTAGCAAGAATGGAATATGAGACGAAGCATAGATAGCTAGAGAGTGGTCCTAGGCATTCTTGTCCATCCAATTGGCAAAAGAAAAACCAAAGTCCAAATAGCAACAATTGGATGTCCTCGAATGAATAAAGAAATGCAGACCAACAAGCTCACACAATAAGACGTCAAATGAAATCATGGCAAACATGCACATACATACTAGCATCTATCAAGCATTTTGGCGATGACGGAGTCATCTATATATGAGTATATTGACTTAGGAGCCAAGCAAGAATACTTGATCATAGGTCATACCCATCGTTTAAGCGCAAGTGGGGTTACCACTTTTACATAAAGCATTTAATGTTGTCATATTCTAAGAGATGCTTTAACTCAAGTCTTAGAGTAAAGCTCCCCCTTGATGTGACATCCCCCCATAGGAGGGATAAACTAACCTTGGGTTTGTCATAGAAGACTTCATGTGGGTGATGTAGTGGTGGATGCTCAAGGTTGATGAAGATCACCAAGAGTTGGGAGCATCCTTGTTGTTTCCTTACTCTTCTCACCTACATGGGTTAGTCCCAACACACAAGAGACAAATACAAGGATTTCTATGGACATGGAGTGCAATGCATACATGATAATGTCCATGGATTTGTTGATTACCTTGTCCCTTGCTTACCTTTGAAGGAATGTGTGACTCCTTGAACTATTGCATGATGTTGACGTGGATTGCAACTAGTTCTTGCCAATAATGAATATGAGTGAATTTCATTGGCGGAGTCACCCCTCAAGAACTTCTCTAGTTCTTCTTCTTGGGGACCCACATCAACTTGATGGGGATCCTTGGTGTTGAAGTGATACTTGTAGAAGTTGAGCTTGAAGTAGCCTTGGGAACCCACTCCACCAAAGCTTGGGATTCATCTTCATATGAGTCAATGTCCTATTGAAGCTTGTCCTTGCCCTTGAGCTTGTGGTCTTGTGGTGGAAGGTCATCTTGAGTGTTTGTTCCCTTGGGAAGAGTATGTTCATACTTCTCCCTTTGAGGAACAAACTTGGGCTTGGGGTATTGACCTTCTTCCCATTCAACTCCATTTGCGTTGAAGTAGCCAATGCCATGGTTCTTCCGGTATCCTCCGTGCTTGCGTACAATTTCCTCAAATTGCTTACACCCGGCAAGACTCTTGTAGATACCTTTCTCTATAATTCCTTTAAATAAATCGTTTTCTTGCTCAAGTGTAACTTGGCTAAGAGAATCATCATTAGTGGAATCAATAGAACTACTAGAAGCAACAACATTGGATTTAGCATTTTTATTGTTGCTACTAGATGAAGAACCTTTCTTGCCTTTGTTACTAGTTTGTCTAGGTTTAACTTGTGGCATGAATGTAGACAAGAGTAATCATTTGGCTAGATAAGATGAAGTCTTCTTTCGAAGATCGTCATTGATAGCTTTAAGAACATCATGTTCTTGCTCCAAGGTGAGCTTCTCGAAGCGTGGCTTCTCATGAGTCCTTACAATCTCTCTATGATCTTCTAGAGTAGATTCATGGGCTAACATAAGAGTGTTTAATTCTTTAGTTAGTTGTTCTATTTTCATCTTATCATCATCAACCGACTTATCTTGACTAGCATGAAAATTATCAAGTTCATTTTGACTAACATCACTAGTTTTATCAAAGAGCAAGTCATCATCTCCAAGTAAATCATCTTCATCACTATTGAAATCAAGATACTCGGGGTGTGATACCTTGGGGACTTTAGCCATGAAGCAACTTCCACTCCCTTCATTTGGTGAATCAAATAGATCATAGGAGTTGTTAGTCACTAGTGCAAGTCCGGCAACACCTTCATCTTGACTATAGTCGGAGTTGGAGTGATAGCTTCTCTTGGAGTGGTTGTCGGATTCGGAGCCGGAAACCCATTCACCAACATGAGCTTGATGTCTTCTTCTTGAGTAGCTCTTGGTGTACTTGTCCTTCTTCTCCGAGTCCCTACTTATCCTTGAGGGTCTTCGTTCATAACGATCATCTCTACTCCTTCTCTCTCTTTGAGGTCATTCATTTCTTGAGCTTCGTCTTCTAGGTGACTCTTCTCTTCGTTTGTAGGGAGCCGTGCACTCATTGGAGTAGTGTCCGGGCTTCCCACAATTGTAGCAGTTTCGGTCACGACTTGATGAACGCTTATCTTCATATCTTGAGTTAGAGCTTCGTTCTTTGCCTCTATTCTTGTAGAACTTGTTGAATTTCTTGACCATGAGGCTTATCTCTTCATTGGTGACAAGGTTGTCGCTTGAAGTTGCGGGAGCATCACTTGTGGCTTTGTAAGCACTGCTAGACTTGTTGTGAAGCTCTTCTTTGTCCTTGAGTGTCATCTTGTGAGCAACAATCCTTCCAATCACTTCCGTAGGCTTGAGATCTTTGTAGTTGGGCATCATTTGGATCAATGTGCACACGGTGTCATATCTCTCATCCAAAGCTCGAAGTATCTTCTTGATGATGAATTTGTCGGTCATTTCTTCGCTTCCTAAGCCGGCAATCTCATTTGTGATGAGAGCTAGCCTAGAGTACATCTCTGCGACTCCTTCACCATCCTTCATCATGAACTTGTCAAGCTGACTCTGAAGAACATCCAACTTGGATTCTCTCATGGATTCGGTACCTTCGTGCATATCAACCAAAGTATCCCGAATTTCCTTGGCATTCTCAAGACGGCTGATTTTGTTGAATTCTTCGGGGCATAGGTAGTTGATGAGAATGTCACATGCTTGAGCGTTGTATTGCAACATCTTCAATTCATCCGCGGTCGCTTCACGATCCGGTTCCTTTCCATCACCAAAGAATTCACCTTGCAAACCAACACGGACAAAAGCCCATACAGCAGGGTTATGAACAAGAATATGCATTTTCATTTTGTGCTTCCAACTAGCAAAATTTGTGCCATCAAAGTGCAGACCTCTACGGTGATAATTTCCCTCGCTAGACGCCATACTCTCCTAGGTTGTGAGACCAATGCAATGGAGACCAAAGCTCTGATACCACTTGTAGGATCGAAAGTATGTCTAGAAGGGGGGGGTGATTAGACTACTTGAGCAAATAATTTTTTTACCTTTTCCCAATTTTAAGTGTTGGCAGATTTTAGCAATGATAGCAATTCAAGTACACCCTACACATGCATGTCTAAGAGTATAGCAGTGGAAAGTAAAGACAAGCAAATGAAGTAGAGGGTAGGGAGGAAGATCAAACGCAATTTGAAGACACAAAGATTTTTCCCGTGGTTCTGATAGGTGGTGCTATCGTACGTCCATGTTTATGGAGTCTTCCACCCACAGAGGGTAACGGTCACGAGAGTCCACGGAGGGCTCCACCCATAAGGGTCCACGAAGTAGCAACCTTGACTATTCCATAACGGCTTCCGTCCACGATGGACTAGCCTCACTATGGGTAGATCTTTGCGAAGTAGGCGATCTCTTTGCCCTTACAAACTTCTTGGTTCAACTCCACAACACGAAGTAGGAGGCTCCCAAGCGACACCTAACCAATCTAGGAGGCACCACCCTCCGAAAGGTAATAGGCTCGGTAATGTCGATGAACTCCTTGCTCTGGTGCTTCAAGATGATAGACTCCTCAACACACAATCACTCTCTCACAGATTTGGCTTTGGTGGAAGAGATTGATTTGGTGGAAAGCAACTTGGGGAGGCTAGAGATCAAGATTCATATGGATGGAGTGGAATGGCTTGATCTCAATACATGAGTAGGTGGCTCTGTCTCAGAAAATTGGATGGGGCAAGTATGGAATAGTTCTGAGTGCTTCTCTTTCAAGTGGGTGGTGGTGAAGGGGTATATATAGGCATCCCCAAAAATCCAACCGTTACACCTAAAGTGATTAACTCGGTGACACCAAAGTATAAAACTCGGTGGTACCGAGTTGCTCCAA
Source organism: Elymus sibiricus (assembly GCA_039707655.1). Taxonomy (NCBI): domain Eukaryota; kingdom Viridiplantae; phylum Streptophyta; class Magnoliopsida; order Poales; family Poaceae; genus Elymus; species Elymus sibiricus. The sequence goes on from CM077675.1 coordinate 417,400,592, forward strand.
AGGTAGCAACTTTTGAATCTCGATGAGACCGATACAGAAATCTCGGCGGTACCGATTAGGTGACCAACGGTCAGTTTCCAAAACTCGGTGATGCCGATCCAAAATCTTGAAATTTCCGATTTTAAGAATCGAGGTAACAGAAAGTTGGCAAGCTGAACTCGGTGGCACTGAAGCAGAATCGGTTGCACCGATGTGCTAGGGTTTGGCATGGGTCTGTCTGAGGTGGGAATCGGTGGGACCGAGTGGGAATTGTTGGTAGCACCGATTTTCATGAAAGGCTTGGACAGACTTTTGTGGAAGCGTTTATGGGTGTTTTTGGTGACTATCACTTGTGCATGTGGAGCATCTTGTTCACCAACAGTACCTTACCCCCTTTTAATAGTATTGGCTTTCCTATGGACTCAAAGTGATTTCTCACAATGTAAAATGTAGAGTCCTCTTGCTTGAAGCTTTTGCCAATCCAATTCCTTGCTTCTAGGGGTTTCTCCACAATCCTTTTGCCAACCCATCATTGAACTTTTCCTGAAATATGCTTAGTGGAAATATTAGTTCAATGATATATATGTTGTTATTAATTTCCAAAACCACCAAGGGAGCAAATGTGCTTTCACAAAGGTACGCGGAGAGCTATGTTATATTACTATGTAAGAAACATCTTCTGGGAAAATAGTTCATTTATAAGTTCCTTTTCCTAGGATATCATGTTGACCATGATCGTGAAACCTCAATTCTGATCAATGTGGGAGGAAAATATTGAGGATTTAGTTCGGGGAATGTTGCCGAACTCAGTGGTCTTTAATGAACCGAGATTTTCACTTCCGTCGTTGCCGGCCAATTATATTCTTAAGATGGCTAGCTTTCGGCTTCACCCAGTTCGAGGTACTAACCCGGATGACCCAGAAGTAACAATCACAGAGGTGCTCCCTTTACCCTCTAGCCGAACAATCGGGAACATACGGGGTAAGAACAGGAGCCAGACAACCCAGCTTGGCTAAAATCTTAAGTCAAATTGATGCATATCTATGGCGTTTTAACGATCACTACGGAAAGCAGCTTTCGTATATTAAATACAAATGCTGATCATATGTTGGGCTCTCCAGGAATCCTGATGTATCTATGCCGAGGTGCCACAAGGAACCCTCGGTATGGTCTATTTTGACTCCGTCGTGACTGTTTATAATCTGAAAGTGGCCTATCGTCGGCTTCCGCCCCTTTGTAGATGCTACGCAAGGTGTTTCCGTACAAACACGACAACTCTTAGCCGACCTCTCGGTGCCCGGAGGCGGTTGTGTTAGTGGAAACGAGGCAATCAGATATTCAGGCTTTATAACTTTCACTTAGTCATAGGAGCATATGTTTGGGGGCAACTTAATAGCCCCCGGTATACGTCGACTCCTCGGATAATTCGAGGTCGAACCACCCACAACTTGGCCTTTTCAAGAAAGAGAGGCCCTTTGTTTTACTCGGATAACCTCGATCAGCTATATTTGGTTGAACACCTCCTGCGGTTCACTGACCGATTTACGCTTGTTGTGACAGTCAGCTTTCGGCTTTCTCCAACTGAGGCACTTAACCAGTTAAACCAGAAGTGACAATCTCAGTGGTTCTCCCTTTACCCCTTAGCCAAACAAAGTGAAAATATAAGGGGTAAGCACAGGAGTCGGGCAATCCAGCTATAGACCAAAGACACAACTCGAAATCAATGCATACAAATGCGAAATACCGAGGACATTTTGCCGAGGACTGCATGGAGTACCTCGGTGTTTGGTGGGTTCGATGCTAACCGCAGACCCCCTTTAATATTGCCGATGCGTGAAAAGCATCTGGCTTTGTAATGCGAAAGTTATGCTCAGAAAAACCAAAAAACTTATGCAAAAAACTTTATGTTTAGATAAAAGAAAATTGTGCCAATCCGAAATTGGTCTAAAATTTAATTTGTGCTTCGGTCGTGCTTTAACATGATACATCCGATCTCCGGACTTCAAGCGGGTCAGCCTTTGTCTTAAACCTCCATATCCCGAAGGCGGGGTGTTTCTCCGAGGCCTGTTTAGCGAACTAAACTCAAGCGGATTTAGAAAGAAACCAGACTATCCGGCTTTTGACCACAGACTAGAGTCGAAAAAATGAGTAATAGAGAAAGACTTTGCGACGACCCAGAAGAAAACACATTTATTATAAAAACGACACATAAATTTAAGAGCCCCCACGTAACATGGGAAAAGAAGGTTGTTTTTTTTAACAAACAACATTTTTAACAAATAAAGTTTTTGTTTTGAGACAAAAACATAACGCTCGGTTGAACCGAACAAAAATTTAAAAACTTAAGAAATTTGAGCATGAAAGCGACTTAGCTGGTTAATATGCTCGGTGTGGATGACGCGGTTCTAGCTACGACGGGACAAGGCCCCAGCCCCCAAGCCGGTCACGAAGTAGCCGACGAAGAGCTCGGCTTGATGAAGTGACAACACAACACTTCCGAAGGGCCGAGGTGAAACCCCCGGTCCAGCCGAGGAGACAGACAAGTTCGACAGCATGTCAGCGAAGTCCCCATGTCAGTCGACCATCTCGATGACGCGATTTGGTTGATGGAGGCGGGACGACGATGTCGGCACGCCGAGGTGATGACGTGACACAGTCGAAGTCGATTACATACACGCATGAGGTAGCACAAGCCAGATAATAATAAGATAAAAGTTCTTTAAAGAATTATTTATGCGAAATAAATTATTTAGAAGAGATGCAGCCTGGCGCGATGCAGATGTCGACACAGGGCATCTGCGCGGTGAGGTGACAAAATCTGAATTCGCAGGGTCACCCGAATTCGCGCTAGGGTGACAACAGAATTTGGTCAACGAAGGCGGGACAACGACGTCGGTACGCCGGGGTGACAATGCCATCCGATCTAAATCCTTTACCTGCACACATAAAACAGTGCACGCCGGACATAATAATAACATTTTTTGCATAATCAATTTACGCAGAGTATGGATAATAAAACAAATATGGCCTCTGTGCAGCATAAGTAGAATTGACAACACATGGACGTCAATGTGGAATAGTGTCCACCTGCTCAGCACAGATAACCTGCGCACAAAATTGTACAAATTACAAGTACAAAGATCTTTGATAGTACTAAACAACACGAACGAATTTAATAGGAGAAATACCACCTAATTGTTCATAGTGGTCGAAGTTGGCTGATCTCTCGTAACTTGGGCGTCTCGAGTCTGCTGCCGCGGGGCGAGAACAGACTCTGCCGAATTGCATTGACAAAGCCAGTTGCCGAGAACTGTTCTGAAGCCCCTGGTCCAGCCAACATGATGAAGCTGGTCGGCTGGTGACGCCAAAGTCCCTGGAGCAGGTTTGTGAAGAGATGGTGAATCCCCCGGTCTTGCCGAGGTGAAGGAGCAGGTCGGCTGGTGATGCCGAAGCCTCATGTCAGCCGAGGTGTCAAAACAGGTCGGCATGGTGGATGTTGGCTTGAAGAAGCGACCGCGTGACAATGCCGACACAGGTCGGAATTTGTGACGCGGTCAATGCTGGCTTCATGAAGCGACGACGCACCCGATCCATGCAACCCGTGGGGTGACGATCTTGTCTTAACGATTATTTGTCCTTCAAGATGCCGAACTCTTGGTCGGCTCGCCGAGGTGATGATCCGAGGTGGTGGTTGTCGTCGGCTCGATGGAGCGACGACGTAGTCGATGTTGAGCGGCATAACAAGGTGTGTGTGATAGGCTGCAAACAGTTCGATAATCAGAACTGTGTGCTATAATTCTAGACAACACATATGATTTGTTGTTCTGAATTGTGTGCTCGACATGGCACACAATTCAAGAAACCAAATGTGTGCGATATTGTGAATGATCACTGACGAATCTGTATTCTTAACCGTTTGCGATGAGATCGAGAAGGTAGACAGAGTTAAGGAATAAATATGAGCAACCGACAACAGATTTAAGGATTACCCTATGTTTTACTTCTTCTTCTTGTTGTTAGATGGCCCCGCTGTCGGTGTCAAAACCGGCATATCTCGTAGTAGGGGTCCTAAGCTAGGCGTCTTGGAGCGATGGTAACATGGACACAGGATTTTACCCAGGTTCGGGCTCTCTCAAGGAGATAATACCCTACGTTCTGCTTTTGATTGTATTGATATGGGGGTAGTACATAGTACAAGTATCTACCACGAGATTGTTGTCATGAATATGAGATTGTCTATTGACTAGCCTGGCCTCGGTTTATATAATACCAGAGGCCTAGGGTTTAGAGGAGTCCTTGTCTTGTGCGCCAAGTCTTGTGGAATCTCCCTTGTATGCATCATGGGCTGCCTGAAGTGGCCCATTAGTAAACCGTCCTGGGGGTCCTCGGCCCGACCCACTGGTCGGGAGACGACGTGGTGAGTACCCCCTAGTCCAGGACACCATCAGTAGCCCCCTGAACCAGTCTTCAAGTTGGGGACGCTCCTCGATTCTTCCGAACTTTTCTTCGTCTTCAGCCGTCGGTCTTGAAAACTGGTTCAACAAATCTTCCCATCTTCAATCTTGAGGATCGCCGAGGTCTATCCAAAGAGTTCACACATCGGGCATCCGAGGAGCCCCTTTCAGTTCTCGGCCTTTATCAATGCCTTATTATTTTTTACGCCACTCCTCGGGCTCAAAGTGTTTCCCGTGCGGCGGTCGCCTCTCGCATCCAAGCTCCATCGCCGGACTACGTCCGAGCTGTCTTTTTACTACCGAGCTCCAACGCTGGTCGGCATCCGAAGTATCATTCTGCAGCTAAGCTCCAACGCTAGTAGGCATCCGAGGAATTTTCGAGCTTTACGCCGGACTGCTTCCGAACTTTATGGAGCTAGCCATTCGCATCCGATCTTTACGTCGGACTGCGTTCGAGCTCCAACGCCGGACTGCATTCGAGGTGTCATAGATTACCCCGAACTTGAAAAAGTTGAAGGAGTTCAGCCGGGCTTAATGCCGGAAATGCCCTTTATGGAGCCAACCACTTGCATCCGAGCTTTATGCCGGACTGCTTCCGAGGCGTCGCACTACCTCGGTCTCGGGCTGTTTTTTGTGGAAATTATTTCCGATCGCTGCAATTTATTTACTGCCGATATTTATTGCCAATAGCCCTCAAGGTGTGTGTCGGTCTATAACCCGAAATGCACCTGAAGGAAAAAATAATAATAATAATTAAACCACTGATCCTAGTAGCCCCTGAGACTTAGGTTGATTTTCAAAATCGGTCTGAGGATCAAGTTTTTGCTCGGCGGCATACGTTAGGGATGGAAACGTGGTACGCAGTAGTTTCCGAGACTCGGGTTGGGTGCGGCCGACCAACCTGAGGATCGAATCTCCTCAGAAACCATATTGCAGTTTGGATTGCTGCATTGAATAGGCAATGCAATAGCCCCCGAGCCTTAATTTAGGCACGGGTGGTCGAATTAAGGATCGATATTTGTTTGACACAAACTTTGTTATGTTTGGCACAATTTATGTGTAATGATTCTATGTATCCAAGTACTTTACATCATTAATGCTCGGATCCACATTGTACAAAACTTTGTTGACCGACCATCGGCTTCAACCTCCTCGGCCAGTAGCCGAGGAGTGTTTGTCCTACTTTATAAAGCCATTATAAGGGCTAAGATTTACGACAAACAAGGCAATCCGGCCATACGGTTTTATAAACAAAGGTACGCGGAGAGATATGTTATATTACATATTTAACGTAAGAAACATCTTCTGGAAAAAATAGTTCATTTATAAGTTCCTTTTCCCAGGATATCATGTTGACCATGATCGTGAAACCTCAACTCCGATCAATGTGGGAGGAAAATGTTGAGGATATAGTTCGGGGAATGTTCCCGAACTCTGTGGTCTTTAATGAACCAACATTTTCACTTCCGTCGTTGCCGACCAATTATATTCTTAAGATGGCTAGCTTTCGGCTTCACCCAGTCTGACGTGCTAACCCGGATGACCCGGAAGTAACAATCACAGAGGTGCTCCCTTTACCCCCTAGCCGAACAATCGGGAACGTAGGGGGTAAGCACAGGAGCCAGGCAACCCAGCTTGGCCAAAATCTTAAGTCAAATTGATGCATATTTATGGATTTATAACGATGATTACGGAAGGCAGCACCCGCATATTGAATACGAATGCTTTTATGCTCTATGTTATTTTGACTCCTTTGTGACCGTTTATCATTTGAGAGTGGCCCATCGTCGGCTTCTACCCCTTTGTAGATGCTACGCAGGGTGTTTCCGCAGTAACAAGAGAACCCTTAGCCGACGTCTCGGTGCCCAGAGGCGGTTGTGTTAGCAGAAACGAGGCAATCAGATATCTAGGATTTATAACTTTCACTTAGTCATAGGAGCTTAAAGTTTGGGAGGCCAGTTACTAGCCCCCGGTAAGTGTTCGGCGTCAGCCGAGGTCAAGCCATTAACACTCCGGGAAAATTTATGAAAGGCCCACGGGGTAACCTCTATCGGTCTATAGTTTGAGAGAGTCATCGGATCGCTGACCAGTTTGCGCTCATTGTGACAGTCAGTTTTCGGCTTTCTCCACTGAGGTACTTGACCAGTTAAATCGGAAGTACAATCGCAGTGGTTCTCCCTTTGCACACCTAGCCGAACAAAGCGGAATGTAGGAGGCAATCACAGGAGCCGGGCAATCCAACTATTGACCAAAGACACAATTCAAAACTGGTGCATATAAAGCAATATCCGAGAATGTTTTACTGAGGACTGCATGGAGTACCTCGGCTTTTGGTGGGTTCGGCTCTAGCTGCAGCCCCCCGTTGACATTGCCAATGCTTTACAGGCGTTTGGCGTTCTATTGCGAGAGTTATGCTCGAAAAAACCAAAAAACTTACGCAAAAACTTTATGTTTAAATAGAATCAATTTTTTTGTGCCAACCCGAAATTGGACTTAAAATTAATATGTGCTTCGGTCGTGCTTTAACATGATACATACGATCTCCGAACTTCAAGCGGGCCAGCCTTTGGCTACAACCTCCATATCCCGAAGGCGGAGTGTTTCTCTGAGCCTGTTTAGCAAACTAAACTCAAGCAGGTTTAGAAAGAAACCAGGCTACCTGGCTATTTACCACACACTCGTGTCGAAAAAAAGAGTAGCAGAAAAAGACTTTGCAACGGCCAAGAAGAAAACATATTTATTATAAAATGGCTCATACAAATTTAAGAGCCCCCGGTTAAATCGGGTAAAGAAATTTTTAACAAACAAAGTTTTTAACAAACATTTTTTTTGTTTGACAAAAAATATAATGTTTGGTTGAGCTGAACAAAAAGTAAAACTTCAAAGAGAGCTGAGCATGAAAACGACTTAGCTGGTTAATATGCTCGGTGCGGTCCGGGGTTGTGGCGGGACGGAGACATAGTCCTCGGCCTGGCCGAGGTCCCAGCCCCCAAGCCCAAGGTAATCGATCGAAGAGCTTGGGTCAAGAAGTGCCACGCAACACGGTTGTTGCGGCGAGGCGAAGCCCCCGGTCCAGCCGAGGAGACAGAGTAGTTCGGCAGCGTGACGGCGAAGCCCCCAGTTATCATGGGAAAAGGAAGTGTTTTTAACAAACAAACTTTTTTATTTTACACAAATATAATGCTTGGTCGAACCGATCAAAAATTAAAAATTGAAAAAAGTTGAGCATGAAAGCGACTTAGCTGGTTAATGTGCTCGGTGTTGGTGACGTGGGCCAAGCTTACAGCAGGTCGAGGTCCCAGCCCCCGAGCCGATCCTGAGATGGCCGAGCGAGGAGCTTGGCTCGATGAAGTCACGGCACAACGTTGCCGACATGGCGATGCGCAGCCCCCGGTCCAGCCGAGGTGATGCAGCAGGTCGGCAGGGTGACGCCAGAGTCCCCAGAATAGGTTGATGAAGCGATGCCGAAGCCCCCGGTCCAGCAAGGTGGGGACACAATTCGGTAAACGGGGGCGAGACAACTACGTCGGCATGCCGAGGTGACCGTGTTACACAGTCGGAGTCGATTATCTGCGCACATAATATAGTGCAAGCCAAAAGTAATAACAAATAATGATAATATATGTATTTTTAAAGGAATTCTTCTACTTAATTAATTTAAGTGAAGTAAATAATTGAAGAAATATGGCCTGGGCGCCGAGGTTGATCAGCGGAGTGGCGGCGCCGAGATGCCAGCATAGGGTCACGCATCAAGGAGATGCCGACACAACTTGGCAACACGGGCGGACGACGACGTGGACTGTCAAAGCCGATTACCTGTGCACACAAAATAGTGCAAGTCCAATAGTAATAATAATAATAATGAAAAAATATTTGAATAAAAAAACACGCAAATAAGTTAAAAAGATGGAGCCTGTGCGCCGAGGTCGCGACGGAGTAGAGATGTCGATGCATGGCGGCGTCATTCGTGGGACGACAATATAAAGTTGTCGATGTCGTGACCAAGTTAGCCGTGAAGCTCAAAGTATGGACCGATCTATAAAGAAAAATAGATAGCCGAAGTAATAAATTCTTGAAAATTAGCAATACAGTACGTAGAACATTCGTATTAGGAAAATATCACCTAGATGTTTAAGGTGGAGAAGGCAGCGCCTCCGTTTCCTTTAATCATCCTTGTAATCTGTGTTTGCAAATTAGTGCTGGTATGTTAGCGCTTGATTTCCTCTGTTGTTCTGCATGGTTGCCTCAATAGACGGCTTGATACACCAGAGGCAAGCTTGGCACACAGCCGGCTGCTTTGCCCTTTCGAACTCTATGTCTTCTCGAGTCCGTTGAAAAGTGATCTCGCTTTCAAACATAACGACTTGATGACTCGCCAAGAACTATCAACGGCAAAAGTCCTAATCTATGTATAGAAAGTAGCACTAACCAGAGTAATAATTCCTCAGGAAAATCAAATTCATGCTAGCACAAATTACTAGAATTAAAGGCCCCTAGTTTACTTGGTGATGGATGCAACGATCCGAACATGAAACGACAGTGGATGCTCTTATGCACACCCTGGTCAATCCAATCTTCTAGTCACAAGCACTACTACCTTAACTAGTAGTATTAGGCCTCACGTGGATAATAATCAACAAAACCAAGGACTCTTAATTAATTAGACTAAGGTGGACTATTCCTGGTAGTGCTAGGCTCCCACGCAAGGAGGAGTCAACATGTACTACCAGTCTGCACATGCCGAGTAGTGTTTAGATCGGCGTGGGTACCTGCGCTTGCTCGGCCATCATCAGCGAAAAGCAAAAGACATCGCACAGCGGCCGCCGTCTAATAGATCTAACACTAAGATAGATCGGAACGAATATGCAAACAAAAATCGCGCAAGCCAAGAGAAATAATTCTCACGTGATTTAACTGATGAGGAACAAATTTAACTGGAAAAAGAACACCTGATTCAGCATCACTTGAAGATCCATTGCACCGCGGCGATCGCCTAGCAGGCTCTCAATGACAACACCAATGTCGGTGTCAAAACCGGCATATCTCGTAGTAGGGGTCCTAAGCTAGGCGTCTTGGAGCGATGGTAACATGGACACAGGATTTTACCCAGGTTTGGGCTCTCTCAAGGAGATAATACCCTACGTCCTGCTTTTGATTGTATTGATATGGGGGTAGTACATAGTACAAGTATCTACCACGAGATTGTTGTCATGAATATGAGATTGTCTATTGACTAGCCTGGCCTCGGTTTATATAATACCAGAGGCCTAGGGTTTAGAGGAGTCCTTGTCTTGTGCGCCAAGTCTTGTGGAATCTCCCTTGTATGCATCATGGGCTGCCCGAAGTGGCCCATTAGTAAACCGTCCTGGGGGTCCTCGGCATGACCCACTGGTCGGGAGACGACGTGGTGAGTACCCCCTAATCCAGGACACGATCACCCGCGCCATCGTCTTGACATGGACGCTTCTTGCCGCTGACCGCTGGATTTTCATCGTCATCGTCGTTGATGTCCTCGTCGTCGTCCTCCTTGTTCGACCATTCCTCCTCATCATCATCGTCGTCATCTTCTTCGTCCTTCGGAGGCTCCTCGTCGTCCTCCTCCTTGTCTGACCATTCCTCCTCCTCCTCATCGTTGTCGTCTTCTTCGTCCTTCGGCGGCTCCTCGTCCATCTGGTCGTCGTCCGATGACTCTGGCGGCGGCGTCCCTTCCATGAGCCGGATAAAATGGAGGTCAGGGCTTGATGCCGGACTCATGGAAGACGAGCGCGATGATTCTGTGGTTGACCCCAGACTGGCGGAACTGTCGTCCTCGCTGTCGCTCGACATTGCTGCGTTACGTAATTAAATAACCGGTGAGAAAGAGAGATTGCAGAGTGCGTGGAAGTGTAGAGTGGCCGGCCGGGATGATGAAGATGGGGCAGCTGAAGCGTGGTGTGAAGACAAGAGGAATGGCAATTGAAGCGGGGGATTGACGGATTATATTGGCACCTTGGCAGGTGGTTAGAATTCCGATATAATCAACCGCAATTGTGTGCACCCGGCCCGTCGCTCTAAATTCCCGCTATTGTGCAGTTCTCAGTATGCCAAATGTTTCACATGTGTACATTTTAGGAGTTCACACGGTTCTCTAGATGCATTGTTTAACTACACACACGCTTATATGAAACACAACGGGTGTGAAATAGTAAGCATATAACATAGGACATTTGGTAAGCAATAGATGAGCTCTGCTTATTGATGTAGCCATTAATAATCAAACGAAACCCTTAATGATCATTGCAAACAGCGCATAGAAGATGGCTAATGCAGCAATTACAACTACACATGCTAGTTCCTTCTTGCCTCTTGCTTTCATCTGTTGCCTGTGATTGATTCTTTCTTGCTTCATCATAGTGATTGTACACTCCAGATTAGTCAGTTTCTTCTTGAGCTTTACGTTATCTTCTGCAAGCTTGGTGATAACACTCCGAGCCCTGCCATGCCATTCATCATCCAGCCAGTTAACAAAGGCACAAGCCTCATATCCCTGTTGTCAGTGTCAAAACCGGCGTATCTCGGGTAGGGGGTCCCGAGCTGTGAGTCTAGGATCGATGGTAACAGGGGACGAAGGAGACAGCGTTTACCCAGGTTCGGGCCCTCCTATGGAGGTAAAACGCTACATCCTGCTTGATTGTATTGAGGTGTATGAAGGTTACAGAGTTGATCTACCACGAGTTCGAATAGCTAAAACCCTAGATGCGTTTCTCTGTCTTACAATCTAAAACCCTCTGGCTTATATAGACGCCAGGGATCCCTAGGGTTACACATGGTCGGTTGCCCATCAAAGGAAAAAAACATGCCTATTCTACTATCTTAAACTTGAAAGACATGCCACGGCTCCTGAGGTCTCCTCCCTAGCGACGGGGCCTTCGATCAGTCCAATCTTCAGCGAACGGCCCATGAGTCCGGCCTATAAGAAGTAGGCCGGCAGTCCGAGGACCCCTTAATCCCGGACTCCCTCAGTAGCCCCCAGACTGGCCTCCAATGCCGAGGCATATTATTCGGACAATCTTACGCGTCAAAGTCTTCGGCTTGCGAGGCGAGTCCCTCTATCCCTTCTTGTTCGGCAACCATCCCATCATCGACGAACTCTCAATCGTTAAGAATTTGCGGGACCCATCATAGTAACTTCGACGTCCCTCGATCCTTGTGTGCCGAGGGGAGACGGGCGGCCCAGCAGCCTTTTACAGGACTGCCCCTCCCACAAGGATGCTCCACCCATTTAAATAGGCGGAATCGTGGTCTAGGCCACCCCTTGCTCTTCTTCCCATCAGAAAAAGCTTCGAACGAGAGATCACCTAGAAAATATGGCGAGCGTCCCTGGCTCTTCCTCGCGCCCTTATGGCACCCTTCCCGGGGACTGGGCAAGTTGCTCTGTATCCCTCCTTCGGCTGCGCGACCTCGAGACCCAAGGTTATCTTCCCTCCTCGGATCTGGCAGCTACCCGCGCCGGATTAACTTCTTATGGCAACGAGGCATTCGCAGAGAACTTCCCTAAACCACAGAAGGGAGAGCGGGTATGCTTTGTGCCTTTCCTCTTGCGGGGCCTAGGGTTCCCCATTCATCCCTTCTTGAGGGGATTCCTGGAATTCTACGGGATCCAGCTCCATCATCTTACCCCTGGATCTATTCTGCACATCTCGGGCTTTGTTTCTCTTTGCGAGATGTTTCTGGCCTGCGAGGCCCACTTTGGATTATGGAGGAAGTACTTCTGTCTCGTCCCCCGTACTCGGGGTGAGACAATTCGGGAAGTTGGAGGAGCCGAAGTATGTCGCATAGCCGGGACGGGGTATCCAGTGGGGACTCCGAAGGAGTCCGACGAATGGTCCTCGGAATGGTTCTATATTGAGGACGTCCCCCTGTTCGATCCAGCTCGGAGGGGTTTGCCCGAATACTCCGCGCCCCTTTGAAGAAAAGGTATAACTGGCGACCGAAGAGTTCATCCCAAGAGGAAGATGCCGAAGTGCAATGCCTGGCTACCCAAGTAAGGCTGCTAGCTCATAACAAGCTGACCATTATTGATGTGATGGCCACCGCCATCGCTCGATGCGTTCAACCCCTTCAGCAAAGGATACACCCTTTGTGGCGTTACAACGGAACAAGTGACACCACTCGTTCCCGACGGCTAGGCCCTGCCAATCAAGCGGCGATGGCGGCCGTACTGGCAGGCCTGTTCAAAGGGGAAGAAAAAGACTTTGTTCCGCTACCGGTTAAGGAAGGTTACTCGGGTTATAACCCCATCGAATGGGTAAGCCTTTTGACTTTCTGACCTGAGTTCGGGTTTTTCACTTGCCCCTTTTGACCGAAGCTGTCCATCTGTGCGAACAGAGCTGGAGGTGCTTTGTCGAGACAATCAATTGTCCGGCGCCTCAACCAGAGAACTACTTTCGCGCTGACGATCCAGGATTCCACGATGATCCAGAACTGTTGATCGAGTACGAAGACGGGGTCTTTTACCAAGAGAGCCTTGATGGCTCAAAGGTGGCTATCATAGCCGATCACCCCGGATCACTCCCTTCTCATACTACAGGCAAAAAGAAAAATTCTTCCCGTAAAAGGCAAGTGACCTCCGTCGACCCGAATGTGACGGTTTCTGCTCCCAAGCGTCGTCGGTCCGCGCGACGAATGTCGACTACAGCAACAATGCCCGGACCGAACAGCAACAGGAATCCTTCATGCGAGCAAACCACGGGGACGACCCCGACTACTTGTCCAACCAAAAGGTACCTTGTTCGGCCGCTTAATCTATTGTCATGATGATCGATAGGATTTTACCGAGAGTCCCATGTCGAAATACTCAGGAAACGAGTACAACAATCCTCTGCCAGGAATGTTGCCGGGGCGCCTGGCAACACTCATGAATCAAGGCCTTCCGCTCATGTTGAACCTGCTACGGAGGCCCCTGTGGCCAATCCGGCCCCTGAAGATTCCGGGGACGCGGTATCAGTTACTAACTCCGAGGTAGAGAGTGCGATGAACCACCGGCGGCGACAAGAAGCCCTGCGCCATCAGGTGTTTTTCGAACAAGAGTTTAATGCTCTATATTCGGTAGATGCATACATCGGAGCTGCCCGAACTGGGCTTGGAGAAGCTGTGAAACTGATATCTTCCAGCCTGGAGGTGAGTGATCGGTTTTAATAATCTGGACACACGTATTAACCCAGTAGCCCCCGAGCCTTGAATTGGTCGGGACGACCGAGTTAAGGGTCCGCATATTGTTTTATTGATGATGTAGGCTTCAAGGCAACAGAATGAGCAATTGGCCAATGACCTGGAGGCGAGCCGGACGTAGGTGCAAGCCGTAAAGGCCGAACTTGAACAAGTGAAGAATTTTACCCGGGAGGCGCATGGTGAGTATGTCCATTTTGCCGATATTAGTATATAGTCTCATGCTGACGCAAGGGTACTTCGTAGCAGCTGAGTCGATAGGGCAATTGCAAAAAGATTTGGATGCAGCCCGAGAGTCCCAGAGGTACGCCGAGTCGCAGTATGAAGCCAACTGCCTTTCGTCGCAACAAAATCTTGAGGAGAAGAAACGTCTCCAGGCGGAAAACCGGCGGCAGGCCAAAGAAATTGAGAGTTTAAAAACTCAATTGGCTCAAACCCAAGAAGAGAACCAAAAATTACAGAGGGGCATGTTCGGTAAGTGCGATTATAACGTCGAAGGGTACCTCTAATACATAAAGTGTAATGGACATGCCTCGTCTCATGTATAGGCCTCCTGACCGGGCGGCCTGAAGAAGAGATCGGATCCTATCGGGGGAACCTTCTGAAGGAACTATCCGCCGTACATGAGCGGGCTCGGAAGGCTATGAGGAGCATGATGAAAGCGCTATGGCCTGCCGAGAAGCCTCCGGAGGGGATGGCCGCACTGGCTGATCGGTTCAAGGGAGCCCGGCGTCGGTTCGAGCTATGGAAGACATCGGCCTGCCGAGAGGGAGCACGAGAGGCGTGGGCGATGATCAAGACCCGTTATACCGGTCTTAACCACGAGCATATGGCTCGGGTTGGGCCGGCAGGGCCGGATGGGCAAGAAGTGCCGCTTCACTTGGTGTACGACCAAGTGATGCCCGCCGCTCGTCTCTCACAAGAAGACTGCACCCTGGATGCCTTAATAGACAATCTTGACCAGCAGCCAGATGAGTGATTTTATGTAACTATGTACTTTAAATCAAAAATTGCTCCGTCTGTGCCGTAAACTTTGTCTTAACCGGCCATCGGCTTCGACCTCCCTTGCTAAGAGCTTGGGAGTGTTCCTTATCGAATTTCCGTCGATAAGAGAGAATTCTTCCACGGAACTAGGCAATCCGGCCATTTGGTGCAAACAGACTGAAAGTGCACAGGGAGATATGTTATATTACTGCTTAGCGTAAGAAACATCTTCCAAAGAAAATAGTACCTCCATCGGTACCTTCCTTCAGGCTGCTACGTAAATCGTAGATTGTAAGGCCGTATACTGCTAGTATGCGACTAATGGCTTTCTTGAGAAAAGAAGCCCAAGTAATGGTGATAACAACCATAATTTTTATTTGTTGCTTCCGTCGTGGCCGACCAATTGTCTGCTAAAGATAGCTAGCTTTTGGCTTCACCCGTCTGAGGTACGTATCCGGGTGACCCGGTCGTAACAATCGCAGAGGTGCTCCCTTTACCCTCTAGCCGAACAATCGGGAACGTAGAGGGTAAACACAGGAGCGAGGCAACCCAGCTTGGCAAAAATCTTAGTTCTAATCGATGCATATAATGGCTTAAAAATCGACAAGGGAAACGTGCATACACAATAAATGTGGATAAATTCTTAAAATATATAATCATCGGCTTCGGAAAGAAGCCCCCTAGGTGTTTTGTTTGGGTTTAACATTTGAAGATGTATGCCGAAAAACTTAACACGAGCTCGGTTTAGCCGAACATAGACTTAGGAAAAGAAAAAATCCGAACCTGCAAAATCAATGTGGAAGGGAAAGAAGTATGAAAGGAAAGGAAGAAAAGGAAAAGGAAGGTAAACAATATGACGACACCGGTCTAGCCGTAAAAGCGCGGAAGACGAGCTGCGTTCCATGGGTTTGGTTCGAGCCGGTTATCCAGCGGGTTGCGGAGACGATAAGCCCCTCCTGTGAGTACTTCGTCAATTATGAAGGGGCCCTCCCACTTGGGATTGAGTTTATGCTTCTGCTTCTCCGGGAGTCGTAAGACGAGTTTGCCCACATTGTATGCCTTTGCCTTGACCTCCCTACTCTGGTAACGTCGGGCTTGCTGTTGATAGAAAGTAGAACGAGCCCGAGCTATGTCGCGCTCTCCTTCTAAGGCGTCCAAGTCATCCTGCCGATCTAACTCGGCTTCCTTTTCTTCATACATGCGCACCCTTGGCGCGTCGTGAATAATATCACAGGGAAGGACTGCTTCTGCCCCATAGACCATAAAGAACGGTGTGTATCCCGTTGATCGATTCGGGGTCATACGTAGACCCCACAGAACGGAGTCAAGCTCCTCTACCCAATGGCAGTCGGATTCATGGAGAGACCAGACCAGGCGTGGTTTAATACCACTCATGATGAGGCCGTTTGCCCATTCGACTTGTCCATTGGTCTGCGGGTGATACACCGATGCGTAATCGAGCTTGATGCCCATGTTTGTGCACCAGTCCTTTACCTCTTGGGCGGTGAAATTGGATCCATTGTCCATTATTATACTGTGTGGGACACCATAACGGTGTACCACACCGGATATAAAATCGATTATTGGTCAGGACTTGGCTGATTTGATAGGTTTTGCTTCGATCCATTTGGTGAACTTGTCCACCATGACTAGTAGATACTTATTCTTCTTGGTCCCCCCTTTAAGTGGGCCGACCATACCCAGCCCCCAGACCGCAAAAGGCTAGGTAATCGGAATAGTCCGAAGAGCTGTTGGGGGCATGTGGCTTTGATTTGCAAATAGTTGACATCCCACGCAATGCTGGACAAGTGTCTAGGCGTCCGCTTGAGCGGTGGGCCAGAAGAAACCGGCTCGGAAGGCCTTGCTTACTAAGGCCCTTGCTGCGGCATGGTGGCCGCCCATTCCTGCATGGACTTTGGCCAAAAGCTGCCTTCCTTCTTCCTCAGATATGCACCGCTGGAGTATTCCGGCGGTGCTTTTCTTGTACAACTCACCCTTGTGGACTTTATAAGCCTTGGATCGCCGAACTATGCGTCTCGCCTTTGTCTGATCGTCGGGGAGTTCTTGGCGAATAAGGTAAGCGAGGAAGGGCTCGGTCCATGGTGCGATTACTGCCATGACTTCGTGAGCCGAAGGCGTTTCGTCCATTATGGAGCCGCCGATTATTTGGTCATCTGGTTCATTTATAGGGGGAACAACCTCTTTCGCACTGATGGATCCGGCGCCCTTATTGTCGTCCTGCCAAACCACTGACGGCTTGAAGAACCATTCAAGGAAGGTGTTTTTTGGGACAGGGTCGCGTTTGGCCCCCATGCGGGCCAATATGTCAGCGGCTTGGTTGTTGTCTCTAGCGACATGGTGGAATTCCAGCCCCTCGAACCGTGCGGATATTTTAAGGACGACGTTTCTATATGCCGCCATCTTCGGGTTTTTGGCATCGAATTCACCGTTGATTTGAGAGATGGCCAGGTTGGAGTCTCCCCGCACCTCCAGCCATTGTATGCCCATTGATGCTGCCATCCGAAGACCATGCAAAAGCGCTTCGTATTCGGCTGCGTTGTTGGAATCGGCATACATGATTTGCAACATGTATCGGACGTTGTCACCTATGGGAGATGTGAGTATAACTCCAGCCACCAGTCCGGTCAATGTTTTGGATCCGTCGAAGTACATCGTCCAATGGGAATATGTACTATATTCCCTGGGGAGCTCGGCCTTTGTCCATTCGGCGAGGAAATCTGCCAACACCTGAGATTTAATAGCTCGTCGTGGTTTATAGGCGATTTCGAAAGGAAGGAGTTCAATGGCCCATTTGGCTATGCGGCCGGTGGCGTCCTTGTTATTGATTATATCGTTCAAGGGCACTTCGAATGCCACCGTGACTGAACTCTCTTGAAAGTAGTGTCTGAGCTTCCGTGATGCCATAAACACTGTGTAAGCTATCTTCTGGTAATGTGGGTATCTGGACTTGCATTGCGTTAGCACTTCTGACACATAGTAGACCGGCTTCTGTATCCGGAATTTGTGACCCTCCTCTTCTCGTTCGACGACGAGCACTGCGCTAACCACTTGATTAGTGGCCGATATGTACAATAACATTGGTTCACCGGCGCCTGGTGCTGTGAGTATGGGGTTGCTTGCCAGGAGTGTTTTGATCTCCTCTAACGCAACCGCTGCTTCATCGGTCCACTCGAAATTGTTGGTCCGTTTCAGCAACCTGTAGAGCGGTAACGCCTTTTCACCGAGGCGGGATATAAAGCGACTTAATGCCGCCATGCAGCCTGCCAACTTTTGGACATGCTTTAGCTCTGTAGGAATCGCAAGTTCCGATAGGGCGCGGATCTTAGCCGGATTGGCTTCTATTCCTCTATGGAAACAATGAATCCGAGTAGTTTACCGGCGGGAACTCCGAAGACGCATTTCTCCGGATTGAGTCGTATATCATACTCACGTAGGCTAGCAAAGGTTTGTCTTAGGTCGTCAATCAACTGGCTGACGTGTTTGGTTTTAATGACCACGTCGTCCACGTATGCCTCGACTGTTTTGCCTACCTGTTTCTCAAGGCATGTTTGAATCATGCGCTGGTATGTAGCCCCTGCGTTTTTTAGCCCGAAAGGCATTGTGTTAAAGTAGAATGGGACGTAGGGGGTGATGAATGCGGTTGCAGCTTGATTAGATTCCTTCATTTTGATCTGATGGTATCCGGAATAAGCGTCTAGGAAGCACAAAGAGTCATGTCCGGCTGTGGCGTCGATAATCTGGTCTATGCGTGGTAAGGGGAAAGGGTCCTTAGGGCAGGCCTTGTTAAGGTCTTTAAAGTCAACCCACATCCGCCAGGATTTATCCTTCTTTGGTACCATCACCAGGTTTGCCAACCATTCGGTGTGCTTGATTTCCCGTATGAATCCGGCCTCTAGCAATTTGGCTAGTTCTTCGCCCATAGCTTGTTGTTTGGGCTCGGAAAAGCGGCGTAGAGTCTGTTTGACGGGTTTGAAGCCTGTGATTATGTTCAGACTATGTTCTGCTAGCCGCCGTGGGATTCCTGGCATATCAGAAGGATGCCAGGCGAAGATGTCCCAATTTTCTCATAAGAATGCTCGCAGCGCCTCATCCACAGTGGGGTCCAGCTGAGCTCCGATGGACGCTGTTTTATTGGGGTCCATCTGGTGCACCTGAAATTTAACAATTTCTTCTGCAGGTTTGAAGGACGTCGGTTTGGGCCTTTTACTAAGGATCACATCATCCTTGTCCACTGTTGACCGGAGTGCGGTCAATTCCTCTGCAGCGAAGGTCTCTGCTAGTGCCTCGAGGGCGAGCGTTGCTGTTTTGTTCTCAGCTCGAAGGGCTATGTTTGGGTCACTAGTGATTGTGATTACCCCGTTTGGGCCTGGCATCTTGAGCTTCATATACCCATAATGTGGTATAGCCTGGAATTTTGTGAAGGTGTCATGCCCCAACAGGGCGTGCTAGCCACTGGGGAAGGGCACGATATGGAAGAGACGTTCTTCGGATCGGTAGTTTTCGGGCGTGCCGAACACCATGTCCAGGGTGATGCGTCCGGAACAACGCGCCTCTTTCGCAGGGATGATCCCCCGGAAGGATGTGTTGCTATGTTCGATGCGAGATCGGTCGAACTGCATTTTTTCCAGGGTGTCCTCGTAGATGAGGTTTAAACCGCTGCCGCCGTCCATTAGCACCTTTTGTAACCTAAAACCATCGACGATGGGGTTTAGGACCAGAGCGGCCGGTGCTCGGCCGGGGCGGGTGGTTCATTGGTCAGTTTCCCCGAAGGAGATGGGTATGTTTGCCCATGAACTTGTTGCCGCCACATGGTAGACCTGTTCGAGTTCTCTAAGAGCTCTTTTCCTCCTGTTCCTGGAGGGAAACGTTTCGTAGATCGTCAGGACTTCAGCGTTGTAATCTTGTGGCGTTCTTGAACATCTATTCGGAGGATGGCCTCTTCGCTTTTTGCGACCTGCCGAACGACCTAGCAAGCTCTGAGGCTGTGAGTCGGGCTTGTGTTCAACGAGACAAAATGTATGGGGCATGGCTCGTCCAGTAGTCCATCGAGGACAGTTCTGACTCCTGTGGGGGGTCTATTTCTTTTTTCGGCGGGTTCATGTCCGGCCAGCCACTTCGGAGGTATCCGCTTTTTCCGATCTCCTCTAGGGTGTTCGGCAAAGGCTGGTTCCAAAAGTAATCGTTCGGCTTGCCAGGTGCTCTCCATGGCGCAGTATTTTTGTACCAAGTCCGATAGCTCGGTGAAGTTGTGAATGTGTCGACGGGCTAGAGCATTGAGGATTCCTTCATCATGACAATTGCGACTGAAGGTTGCCATTATCTCCTGGTCACTAGAGCCCGGTACTTTATCTCTAAACAGGAGGAGTCTAGCCCAAAAATGATGAACCGACTCCCCTGGCAGTTGTTTAACATCCCGTAAGTCCGAAGACTTGGACTCTCCTGCGATATGTGAATGCTCGACTTGGGTGGTGGGCGGGAAATTTTTTGGTTCCGCGCCGCGATGTGAGTCCGGGATCACGGGGTTCGGCGCAGGGGAGTTGGAGTCCGTATTGATTATAGGGCCCTTCTGCGCGGGGTCCGAGTTGCGCGCTAGACCGGGGACCGATCCCGAACTATTTCCGGAACGAACTCCGGAGTCCGGGTTACACGAGAGATCCTGATGATCAGAAACCGGGATAAAAACCGTCCTTAGTTCCGGTTGTGAGGAGGAAGAACCTCCAGTCGGACACTCGACGGTGGCGACTAAGTGAGTGACCGAGGGGGTGTGAATCTCCCTATCGTCGGGTTTAAGCCTGATCCGGTCATAGACCGGGGTCTGGTCGTCGAACATGCCCATGGTATGAATCCGATCAAGTATCTCGTTAAGGGACGAGACGTCGGTGGGGTATGTGTCGCCGAAGCGCACGGGATCGATCCGACGTGCCGTGGTTCCAGGGTCGCTCGATGGCGAACCCAGGTTATGTTTGGCCGTGGCGGATCCGGGCACATCGACTGGGTTGGGCGTTCCAGATAGCCCGAGGGTAGAGGCCATCTCAGAGGTGGGGCCCGATGCTCCCTGTGTCGAGGCGTCGGGATCTACGGGGTCCTCCATGAGAGCTGAGGGCTTCATCAAAACAAGTTCTCCCCATGAGTCAGCGACGAACTCTAGGTTTCCGAATCTGATTTCTTGATCGGGGAAGAAACTTCCGATCTAGCCAAGATGGTCAGCCGGATCGGCACGCGACAGGATGTTGCCGCCTGCGGAGATCTGGACATGGATGGAGA
The DNA here is from genome assembly GCA_039707655.1 of Elymus sibiricus. Taxonomy (NCBI): domain Eukaryota; kingdom Viridiplantae; phylum Streptophyta; class Magnoliopsida; order Poales; family Poaceae; genus Elymus; species Elymus sibiricus. The sequence goes on from CM077675.1 coordinate 417,421,501, forward strand.
CATCCTTGCTGCAGATTTCACTGTTTATGAAAAGGCGAGCCATTGATCCCTTCGGTGATCACAGCGGAACTCTCAATGAAAGCACCAATGTCGGTGTCAAAACCGGCGGATCTCGGGTAGGGGGTCCCGAGCTGTGAGTCTAGGATCGATGGTAACAGGGGACGGATGAGAGAGCGTTTACCCAGGTTCGGGCCCTCCTATGGAGGTAAAACCCTACGTCCTGCTTGATTATATTGAGGTGTAAGAAGGTTACAGAGTTGATCTACCACGAGATCGAATAGCTAAAACCCTAGATGAGTTTCTCTGTCTTACAATCTAAAACCCTCTGGCTTATATAGACGCCAGGGATCCCTAGGGTTACACATGGTCGGTTGCCCATCGAAGGAAAAAACATGCCTATTCTACTATGTTAAACTTGAAAGACACGCCACGGCTCCTGAGGTCTCCTCCCTAGCGACGGGGCCTTCGATCAGTCCAATCTTCAGCGAACGGCCCATGAGTCCGGCCTATAAGAAGTAGGCCGACAGTCCGAGGACCCCTTAATCCCGGACTCCCTCACCTGTGAATGTTAAATAATCAGGATGAGTGGGGGCATGAACTGAACTTAAGGGATGAACTTATCACTAACCTCTAAGGGGCAACCGAGAAACCGTCTGCCAATGTCGAATCCCTCCGTGCATACACGTCGAGCGGGAGTGTGTCCGTGCACACAACACAGCTTTTGGTACTTCTCGGTGGCGCAAAACTTGGAATCGAACTCATGTTGCGGGAGTCTGCTGGAGTCGAACTCTGGATCCGGCATTTGATCGATTTCCTATGTGTATGTCATACTAAAAAGATGAGGAATGATTGGGACCTGACAAGACGATTTGGATCCGTGACCTTAGGCAAGTGCTCGGCGGTGACCGTCGTCGTGGTTGCGCCGCCAATGGCGCTGCCAAGAGCGACTGTACGAACTGGTGCAGCCGCACTGAAACCATCAGCACCACTCGTCTGCATTTCCCCAATGTCAGCGCCATGCTAGGGAATTTGGGCACTAGGGATTTGGAAGCTATTTTGGGATTTGGGGAAGACGGGGAAACTATGGGGATCTGATGATAACGGTAGGGTGAACTATTTATCACATTTTGTTGTATACGGCACACTGTTTCCCAAATCAAATCGTGTGAGATGGAACATGCGTGATACACGGTTTCCGTAACATGACCGTTTGTGATGTGCTACCTGGTACATATGTGTGCGGTAAATAGCCGCTCTCCGGAAACCCCAAAAAACGTTATGCTGATAGAGATGTCGGCAGCGACCGAGGCAGCGGCTGACGGATAGGAGGTAAATCCGGTGTCGGCGTTATAGGGAGTCCATCCTTGGTCGGTCAGCAGTGGCGGCGTTACAAGAGGTCAATGCTCGGTCGGCAGTGGCGGCATGACAGGAGGTCAATCCTCGGTCGGCGGTGGGAGATATAGGAGGAGCTCAATCCTCATGGTCAGCGCCGGCGTGACTAGAGCACGTCCCTCGCGGTCGTAGGCGGGATAGTGGAGCCCGGACTACAGGCAAGTGCCCCTCTAAGCTCTGCTCCTCGACCCTGCTGTCTCGCCGTGTCGATGCTAATTAATTAAGGTATTCTTTTCCTTGAGTGGACTCATTCAGGTATTAAATTCATATAATGGCACTACTGACGATGCATGTAAATTGACTGGTTGATTAGCGTGATTGCACGGATGGGTAATATTATGCAGCGCCCTCCATAAATTTTGAAAATAAAATCTTGTGATTTATTCACCCATCTTTGTGCATCCATTAAGGATGCAATGTGTGCAGATGGAACGATCTGAATGAATGGGGGATCGGACAAACTCAAGGTATAGGGATGGCGTGAAGGAGTTCATGGCTTTGGTTGAACGGACAAAGAGAATTTGCAAAGAATATTACGTCCTCTGTCCATGCAAGGATTGTAGCAATACGGTGTCAATTCCAATTTATGAGGTCGAGTTACACTTATACAAAGGGGGATTCATGGGTGGATACACAAGATGGACTAAACATGGTGAAGAGCCGGTTATGGATGAAGGTAATAACCTGCCTGTCGACGAGGTGCCAAACCCCAATCAAAGTCGCATGGGTGATGAATTTAACATCGGGGCTCAGACGTCAAGCTACAGACAGAAGACTGGCATGCCAAAAAACCCAAAGAAAAACCAAGAGTGTGAAGCAGACAACACCGACCTTGATGATATGCCAGATTTTGCTGCTATGAGTGCAGATTTCCAGGGCCCAGATAAAGATATAGCCGGGTACAAGGAGCTGCCAAGAATTGATGCGGCCTCCAAGAAAGATTTGTATCCAGGTTGCAAAAAGAAATATTTCAAGTTGAGTGTCACACTGACGCTTCTCAGATTTAAAGCAGAAAGCAGTCCATCAAACAAGGCCTTCACACAGTTGTTGAGTCTTTTCAAAGACATTCTTCCAGAAGATAATGTGCTAACCAAAAGCACGAACGAAGCGAAGAAAATTGTTTGTCCATTGGAACTTGAAGTCCAGAAGATACACACTTGTGTGAATGATTGTATGTTGTACCGCGGTGATTACAAAGATTTGCGTTCATGTCGCATATGCAAGCACGCACGATACAAGCACAGGGGAGCACATGACAAGTACCAAATGGATGAAGAGATCGAGACAGGGATCCTGTTCAAGGTTGTTTGGTACTTGCCTATAATTCCAAGGTTGAAGCATTTGTTTGCAAACCCTAGAGAGGCAAAGAGGTTGCGGTGGCATCATGATGAGCGAACTGTGGATAAGTATATGAGGCACCCGAAAGATGGGGCTCGGTGGGAACAAATCGCTGACAGGTTTAAAGATTTTGCAAAGGATCCAAGAAATATATGGCTAGGGGAGTGTACTGATGGATTTAATCCATTTGGCGATATGAACACCAAACACAGCACTTGGCCGGTGCTTCTGTGCATATATAACCTTCCTCGGTTGTGTATGAAGAAAAAATATATCATGATGTCGATGATTATCCAAGGCCCGAAGCAACCTGGAAATGATATCGACATTTACTTTCAGCTACTGGTAGAAGAACTACAGACATTGTGGAGGTCTGGTGTGAGCTGTTATGATGCCAACGCAAAGGAGTTTTTCCGGCTACATGCGTTGGTGCTGCACACCATTCAAGATATGCCGGCATTAGGCAACAGTTCGGGGCAGAAAACAAAGGGACCAGTAGGATGTGTTACATGCATGGATAGGACAGAGAGTATATTTCTTTCCAACTCGCGCAAAACCGTGTATTTGCATCATCGTAGGTTCTTAAGGAGAAATCACCCTTACCGAAAAATGACCTCTGAATTTGATGGTACGGTAGAGAAAGGAACGGGCCCAAGACCCTATGATGGGAAAGAAGTCCACAACATGGTTAAAGAAATTAATGTTGTGCTTGGCAAGGGATCCAGTTCGACGTCAAAAATAACACCCAGGGACCAAGTGTTTAAGAAGAAACCAGTGTTCTGGGAATTACCTTACTGGGAGTTCCTAAGTGTACGTCATGGCATTAATGTCATGCACGTAGAGAAGAATGTCTGTGAAAGCATCCTTGGTACTCTGCTCAAGATTAAAGGCAAAAGAAAGGATGGTGACGCTGCATGACTCGATATGCTTGGTGATCAATCACAACGCATGAATGGAGCAGAAGATGATGACAAATTACTCCACCAACACCAGAGTTACAATTTCACTGCAGCAGAAGTAAAAGAGTTCTTCGCATTTTTGTTGTCAATTAAGACACCCTCTTCCTACTCCGCAAACATCAGAAGTCTCATGGATGACAACTTGGGTAAAAAGAAGTTGTCTCACATGAAGTCACATGATTGCCACGTAATATTGACACAAATCCTCTCGGTGGCCATAAGGAATATGATGGACACAGACATAAGAAACACATTGATTGATCTCTGTGATTTCTTCAACAAACTATGGTAGAAGGTGGTAGATGTTGAAGAGCTGGATAATATGCAAGCTGGTATTGCAAGGATATTGTCAAACTTAGAGATGTTCTTCCCACCGTCATTCTTTGATGTCATGGTCCATCTCACTGTGCACCTTTTGGACGAGATAAAGTATTGTGGTCCTGTGTTTCTTCGCAACATGCATCCCTTCGAGCGGTACATGGGAATATTGAAGCGCTATTTGTCGAAACTGATATCATCCAGAGGCAAGCATCCTACAAGGTTATACCGCGGAGGAGGTAGTTGAGTTTTGCACCGAATACATGAAACTTTGACCTATAGGTGTGCCCCTCTCTCGCCATGAGGGAAGGCTGACTGGTAAGCCGGTCCTTGCTGGCTCGTAGTTTCATGCATCTAGAGATATGGCCGATCAAGCCCATTTGACGGTACTGCTTAACAGCCCGATACTCGACGCTCATGCTGCAGAACACATGGAGGAGATACGACGAAGCGACTTACCCAATGTGCTGTCACCAGCTGTCGAGACAAATGCACACAATAGGGACTATATAAGATGGCTGAAGGATTGTTTGACAAACGGACCCCAAGAAGACCTTGCAACGTGGTTGGCACAAAAGCCATCAATGACGATTATGAAGTACCAAGCGTACGACATAAATGGCAACACGTTCTACACTGAGGAACGTGATGCTAAGACCTCGTATCAGAACAGCTCTGTTCGAATAGAATGCCTAACTGTAGAGGAAGATGATAAATAGGTGTACTATGGAACCATTGACGAGATTTGGGAGCATGACTATGTGCAAATGAAGGTGGCATTATTCAAGTGCAGATGGGTCCCTCTTAGTAGCGTAAGGCTGGTTGTAATGGGGAGTATCATGTACTAGTATCATGCATATGATACTAGTGCATGATACTACCTCCCTAATGCATAGTAACATATGTTAGTATCATAGGATAGTTCATTTATTGTCATGCATGACACATAGTAGCACATCATTTAATATGATACGGTATCATGATATGATACTCAACCCTCTCTTCCTTCATTTAATTCTATGTCATCTCATCAAAATTGCCTAGTTGGCATGCATGATACTACTTATGATACTCCCATTACGACCAACCTAAATGTTGATGCTTACAGCAGGAAGACATATGTTGACCGCAGAGTTAAGGCATATCACAAGGACCCATTTATTCTTGCCAGCGATGCTACCCAGATTTTCTTTGTGCCAGACCTCTTGCATACGCACTGCCATGTAGTGATGTATGGGGAGAGGAGGGTACTAGGCATCGAGAATGTTGGTGATGAGGAGGAGTACAATCAATATGATGAGTTGCCACCCGAGGGGCCATGCGACTTAAAAGAGGAGAAGCGTAAAATCATCAGAAATCCTAAGTTCATTAGGGGTCAACCTAATGATCGCGATCACCCCATGTACATGAGAATTGATTCAAAACACTAGTCATTATGTCTACTGTACTGAATTGTTGCATGTACTGAATTGTGAGGGATGTGTACTGAGTTCGTTCTGTTATAAGTTTCGCATGTACTGTATTGCGAGGTATGCACGGCCTTATGTTGATCTAGTTTCGCATGTACTATATATAGCTAGAACGCTCAGTTCATCTCACTCCGGTATGTACGAACTGAACATGTGCAGTTTGCTTTACAAATCGCACACGGTTTGTTCACTAGAACCGTGTGCTTTCTAAACTGCGGCCTATGAAACCTAATGCGCACAACGTGAGTCCTCCTTTCTGATTGGACAAAACCCAAACCACGCGGATCGTGCGTCTGCATCGTAGGATTCACCCATATCGAACGGCGGTCCTCATACCTCTCATCAACACACGCTGTTGAAGTTGGGATTTGATTTATATGCAATAAATGCCCCGTAAATGATAAAAAATGCTGAAAAATATCGAACGAGCCCATAAATGCGCCAGAAAATCAAACCTGACGTATAATTATGAAGACACCGTCGATTGGAGTTCGATTTGCCACTTCTCCCCTTGGAACTATGATCCTTCTACTCAGATGTATGGTTTCCAATTAGCGATCATTGTAGCTTGTGCCAAATTTAACCAAATTTTTTCCACGGTGTTTCGAGATGAAGCCACGATGACACACCGATTTTCGTGATTTTCTGAGTCCATCTGCATTTCCTGTAATTAAATTACTGACATTTATTTAGGTGGACACATCTCCCGTCCGAAATGCTTGACAATTCTTCTCATTCGTTGCACAATGACGAAAATCACGCAAAGTGACACACAAATGATTTGTAAGAGACTCTTTGCCACCATCCACACGTAATTCATGTTGGGATATTTTATTTATAAGAACTAATTAACATGGTAACTACAAAATATGACTTAGATATAGCAAACGAGACATGTAATCCACCAGAAGATCAATATTCGGAGTACAATGATGTTTGCATACTATGGAAAAAACCAAGGTGAAAGGATGAGGTTGACACCGATTGGAGTCCGAAATCAACTCTACTTTTCGTAAACCACGATCCTTTGTGTGAGTTGCATTCGTTTTCAAAGGGCAGGCCATCACAAGTTCCGCCAGACATTACCAATTTTTCTCACGGGGTCTTCACACCATGCCACGTTGACACACCCATTTTTGTAATTTTTGTAATACATCTGCATTTCCTCCAATTAAATTATTAACAAGCCCCATGTTGGTGGAAAAATGTCGTCAAATTAGCAAACAAGTCATGAAAATGCGGCCGAAAATCAATACAGGGGCTAATAGTTGATTGTCTGCGGATGAAAATAATTCGAGGCGAAATGATGAAGTCCCAAATTCATTTGAAATGAAAATATGACTGTTCTGCGTGGACAAATAGCACAGGGTTCGTTCACTAGAACCATGTGCTTTCTAAACCGCGGCCTATGAAACCTAATGCACGCAACGTGAGTCCTGCTTTCTGATTGGACAAAACCCAAACCACGCGGATCGTGCGTCTGCACCATAGGATTCACCCAGATCGAACGACGGTCCTTATACCTCTCGTCAACACACGCTGTTGAAGTTGGGATTTGATTTATATGCAATAAATGCCCCGTAAATGATAAAAAATGCTGAAAAATATCGAACGAGCCCATAAATGCGCTAGAAAATCAAACCCGACGTATAATTATGATTGACTATCGTGGGATAAAATTTGGAGGAGAGGCGATGAAGACACCGTCGATTGGAGTTCGATTTGCCACTTCTCCCCTTGGAACTATGATCCTTCTACTCAGATGCTATGGTTTCCAATGAGCGATTATTGTAGCTTGTGCCAAATTTTACCAAAACTTTTCCACGGTGTCTCGAGATGACGCCACGATGACACACCAATTTTCGTGATTTTCTGAGTCCATCTCCATTTCCTGTAATTAAATTACTGGCATTTATTTAGGTGGACAAATCTCCCATACGAAATGCTTGACAATTTTTCTCATTCGTTGCACAATGACGAAAATCACGCAAAGTGACACACAAATGATCTGTAACAGATTCTATGCCACCATCCACACGTAATTCGTGTTGGGATATTTTATTTATAAGAACTAATTAATATGGTAACTACAAAATATGACTTAGATATAGCAAACGAGACATGTAATCCACCAGAAGATCAATATTAGGACTACAATGATGTTTGCATACCATGGAAAAAACCAAGGCGAAAGGATGAGGTTGACACCGATTGGAGTCCGAAATGCCAACTCTACTTTTCGTAAACCATGATCCTTTGTGTGAGATGCATTCGTTTTCAAAGGGCAGGCCATCACAACTTCCGCCAGACATTGCCAATTTTTCCCACGGGGTCTTCACACCATGCCGCGGTGACACACCCATTTTTGTAATTTTCATAATACATCTGCATTTCCTCCAATAAAATTACTAACAAGCCCCATGTTGGTGGAAAAATGTCTTCAAATTAGCAAACAAGTCATGAAAATGCGGCCAGAAATCAATACAGGGGCTAATAGTTGATTGTCTGCGGATGAAAATAATTCGAGGCGAAATGATGAAGTACCAAATTCATTTGAAATGAAAATATGACTGTTCTGCATGGACAAATAGCACACGGTTCGTTCACTAGAACCGTGTGCTTTCTAAACCGCGGCCTATGAAACCTAATGCGCGCAACGTGAGTCCTGCTTTCTGATTGGACAAAACGCAAACCACGCAGTTCGTGCGTCTGCACCATAGGATTCACCCAGATCGAACGACGGTCCTTATACCTCTCGTCAACACACGCTGTTGAAGTTGGGATTTGATTTATATGCAATAAATGCCCCGTAAATGATAAAAATGCTGGAAAATATCGAACGAGCCCATAAATGCGCCAGAAAATCAAACCTGACGTATAATGTGTCAGACCCGATGACAAAGCCTCTACCACGAGCAAAGCATGAGCAACACCGGATAGCCATTGGTGTTAGGGAAGCCATGTAACTGGATTATGACTCTAGTGCAAGTGGGAGACTGTAGGAGATATTGCCTAGAGGCAGTTATAACAGTTATTTTGTATCTCCGAGTTTGTAATGAATGTTTATGATCCATGCTATAACTGCAATGATTCACGAGTCTGCAATATCCACGAGGCCCGGAGGGAAACTCATTTGCACGTGTGGTATAATAAACGGCAAAATGTATTCCTAGTCTTGCCTCTAAGACTGGCTCAAGTATTGCATGATGATCCTGTTTTGCTGATCATGGGCATGGCTATGCCGACAATTTTGAGGGCACAATGTTGGTAGAACACTTGTGTTGAATCAACCCGAATTGATGTTATGCTATGAGATATATTCGTCACAAGTTTATGGTTAATAACACAGAGATGGTTAACTTTTGCATGATTCCTTAGACCATGAGAGTATCGAGTTTCTTCATGCTTGCTTCATGAACTTTGGGGTTTGTTAAACGTCATCCATAAATGGGTGGCTATTACGGCGGCTTACGGGTTCATGGAAAAGTATGTCAAGTAACTTGATAGCTCAAGATTGGGATTGGCTCCTCCGACGATGGAGAGATATCTCTGGGCCCTCTCGGTGTTACGGTATCCATCATCGTCTGGCCACACACTTTGTGATTTGATCACGGGGTGCCGGAACACGGGAACGAGAAAAGAGAACAATACCGGCAACGAGGTAACTGGCATAGTGGACAAGTTGTATTATGATTGACTACCGTGGGATAAAATTTGGAGGAGAGGCAATGAAAACACCGTCGATTGGAGTTCGATTTGCCACTTCTCCCCTTGGAACTATGATCCTTCTACTCAGATGCTATGGTTGCCAATTAGTGATCATTGTAGCTTGTGCCAAAAAATTTCCACGGTGTCTCGAGATGACACCACGATGACACACCAATTTTCGTGATTTTTTGAGTCCATCTGCATTTCCTGTAATTAAATTACTGACATTTATTTAGGTGGACACATCTCCCATCCAAAATGCTTGACTATTCTTCTCATTCGTTGCACAATGACGAAAATCTCGGAAAGTGACACACGAATGATCTGTAACAGATTCTTTGCCACCATCCACACGTAATTCATGTTGGGATATTTTATTTATAAGAACTAATTAACATGGTAACTGCAACATATGACTTAGATATAGCAAACGAGACATGTAATCCACCAGAAGATCAATATTAGGACTACAATGATGTTTGCATACCATGGAAAAAACCAAGGCGAAAGGATGAGGTTGACACCGATTGGAGTCCGAAATGCCAACTCTACTTTTCATAAACCATGATCCTTTGTGTGAGATGCATTCGTTTTCAAAGGGCAGGCCATCACAACTTCTGCCAGACATTGCCAATTTTTCCCACGGGGTCTTCACACCATGCCGCGGTGACACACCCATTTTTGTAATTTTCATAATACATCTGCATTTCCTCCAATAAAATTACTAACAAGCCCCATGTTGGTGGAAAAATGTCTTCAAATTAGCAAACAAGTCATGAAAATGCGGCCAGAAATCAATACAGGGGCTAATAGTTGATTGTCTGCGGATGAAAATAATTCGAGGCGAAATGATGAAGTACCAAATTCATTTGAAATGAAAATATGACTGTTCTGCATGGACAAATAGCACACGGTTCGTTCACTAGAACCGTGTGCTTTCTAAACCGCGGCCTATGAAACCTAATGCACGCAACATGAGTCCTGCTTTCTGATTGGACAAAACGCAAACCACGCAGTTCGTGCGTCTGCACCATAGGATTCACCCAGATCGAACGACGGTCCTTATACCTCTCGTCAACACACGCTGTTGAAGTTGGGATTTGATTTATATGCAATAAATGCCCCGTAAATGATAAAAATGCTGGAAAATATCGAACGAGCCCATAAATGCGCCAGAAAATCAAACCTGACGTATAATGTGTCAGACCCGATGACAAAGCCTCTACCACGAGCAAAGCATGAGCAACACCGGATAGCCATTGGTGTTAGGGAAGCCATGTAACTGGATTATGACTCTAGTGCAAGTGGGAGACTGTAGGAGATATTGCCTAGAGGCAGTTATAACAGTTATTTTGTATCTCCGAGTTTGTAATGAATGTTTATGATCCATGCTATAACTGCAATGATTCACGAGTCTGCAATATCCACGAGGCCCGGAGGGAAACTCATTTGCACGTGTGGTATAATAAACGGCAAAATGTATTCCTAGTCTTGCCTCTAAGACTGGCTCAAGTATTGCATGATGATCCTGTTTTGCTGATCATGGGCATGGCTATGCCGACAATTTTGAGGGCACAATGTTGGTAGAACACTTGTGTTGAATCAACCCGAATTGATGTTATGCTATGAGATATATTCGTCACAAGTTTATGGTTAATAACACAGAGATGGTTAACTTTTGCATGATTCCTTAGACCATGAGAGTATCGAGTTTCTTCATGCTTGCTTCATGAACTTTGGGGTTTGTTAAACGTCATCCATAAATGGGTGGCTATTACGGCGGCTTACGGGTTCATGGAAAAGTATGTCAAGTAACTTGATAGCTCAAGATTGGGATTGGCTCCTCCGACGATGGAGAGATATCTCTGGGCCCTCTCGGTGTTACGGTATCCATCATCGTCTGGCCACACACTTTGTGATTTGATCACGGGGTGCCGGAACACGGGAACGAGAAAAGAGAACAATACCGGCAACGAGGTAACTGGCATAGTGGACAAGTTGTATTATGATTGACTACCGTGGGATAGAATTTGGAGGAGAGGCAATGAAAACACCGTCGATTGGAGTTCGATTTGCCACTTCTCCCCTTGGAACTATGATCCTTCTACTCAGATGCTATGGTTGCCAATTAGTGATCATTGTAGCTTGTGCCAAAAAATTTCCACGGTGTCTCGAGATGACACCACGATGACACACCAATTTTCGTGATTTTTTGAGTCCATCTGCATTTCCTGTAATTAAATTACTGACATTTATTTAGGTGGACACATCTCCCATCCAAAATGCTTGACTATTCTTCTCATTCGTTGCACAATGACGAAAATCTCGGAAAGTGACACACGAATGATCTGTAACAGATTCTTTGCCACCATCCACACGTAATTCATGTTGGGATATTTTATTTATAAGAACTAATTAACATGGTAACTGCAACATATGACTTAGATATAGCAAACGAGACATGTAATCCACCAGAAGATCAATATTAGGACTACAATGATGTTTGCATACCATGGAAAAAACCAAGGCGAAAGGATGAGGTTGACACCGATTGGAGTCCGAAATGCCAACTCTACTTTTCGTAAACCATGATCCTTTGTGTGAGATGCATTCGTTTTCAAAGGGCAGGCCATCACAACTTCCGCCAGACATTGCCAATTTTTCCCACGGGGTCTTCACACCATGCCGCGGTGACACACCCATTTTTGTAATTTTCATAATACATCTGCATTTCCTCCAATAAAATTACTAACAAGCCCCATGTTGGTGGAAAAATGTCTTCAAATTAGCAAACAAGTCATGAAAATGCGGCCAGAAATCAATACAGGGGCTAATAGTTGATTGTCTGCGGATGAAAATAATTCGAGGCGAAATGATGAAGTACCAAATTCATTTGAAATGAAAATATGACTGTTCTGCATGGACAAATAGCACACGGTTCGTTCACTAGAACCGTGTGCTTTCTAAACCGCGGCCTATGAAACCTAATGCACGCAACATGAGTCCTGCTTTCTGATTGGACAAAACGCAAACCACGCAGTTCGTGCGTCTGCACCATAGGATTCACCCAGATCGAACGACGGTCCTTATACCTCTCGTCAACACACGCTGTTGAAGTTGGGATTTGATTTATATGCAATAAATGCCCCGTAAATGATAAAAATGCTGGAAAATATCGAACGAGCCCATAAATGCGCCAGAAAATCAAACCTGACGTATAATGTGTCAGACCCGATGACAAAGCCTCTACCACGAGCAAAGCATGAGCAACACCGGATAGCCATTGGTGTTAGGGAAGCCATGTAACTGGATTATGACTCTAGTGCAAGTGGGAGACTGTAGGAGATATTGCCTAGAGGCAGTTATAACAGTTATTTTGTATCTCCGAGTTTGTAATGAATGTTTATGATCCATGCTATAACTGCAATGATTCACGAGTCTGCAATATCCACGAGGCCCGGAGGGAAACTCATTTGCACGTGTGGTATAATAAACGGCAAAATGTATTCCTAGTCTTGCCTCTAAGACTGGCTCAAGTATTGCATGATGATCCTGTTTTGCTGATCATGGGCATGGCTATGCCGACAATTTTGAGGGCACAATGTTGGTAGAACACTTGTGTTGAATCAACCCGAATTGATGTTATGCTATGAGATATATTCGTCACAAGTTTATGGTTAATAACACAGAGATGGTTAACTTTTGCATGATTCCTTAGACCATGAGAGTATCGAGTTTCTTCATGCTTGCTTCATGAACTTTGGGGTTTGTTAAACGTCATCCATAAATGGGTGGCTATTACGGCGGCTTACGGGTTCATGGAAAAGTATGTCAAGTAACTTGATAGCTCAAGATTGGGATTGGCTCCTCCGACGATGGAGAGATATCTCTGGGCCCTCTCGGTGTTACGGTATCCATCATCGTCTGGCCACACACTTTGTGATTTGATCACGGGGTGCCGGAACACGGGAACGAGAAAAGAGAACAATACCGGCAACGAGGTAACTGGCATAGTGGACAAGTTGTATTATGATTGACTACCGTGGGATAAAATTTGGAGGAGAGGCAATGAAAACACCGTCGATTGGAGTTCGATTTGCCACTTCTCCCCTTGGAACTATGATCCTTCTACTCAGATGCTATGGTTGCCAATTAGTGATCATTGTAGCTTGTGCCAAAAAATTTCCACGGTGTCTCGAGATGACACCACGATGACACACCAATTTTCGTGATTTTTTGAGTCCATCTGCATTTCCTGTAATTAAATTACTGACATTTATTTAGGTGGACACATCTCCCATCCAAAATGCTTGACTATTCTTCTCATTCGTTGCACAATGACGAAAATCTCGGAAAGTGACACACGAATGATCTGTAACAGATTCTTTGCCACCATCCACACGTAATTCATGTTGGGATATTTTATTTATAAGAACTAATTAACATGGTAACTGCAAAATATGACTTAGATATAGCAAACGAGACATGTAATCCACCAGAAGATCAATATTAGGAGTACAATGATGTTTGCATACCATGGAAAAAACCAAGGCGAAAGGATGAGGTTGACACCGATTGGAGTCCGAAATGCCAACTCTACTTTTCGTAAATCATGATCCTTTGTGTGAGATGCATTCGTTTTCAAAGGGCAGGCCATCACAACTTCCGCCAGACATTGCCAATTTTTCCCACGGGGTTTTCACACCATGCCACAGTGACACACCCATTTTTGTAATTTTCATAATACATCTGCATTTCCTCCAATTAAATTAATAACAAGCACCATGTTGGTGGAAAAATATCTTCAAATTAGCAAACAAGTCATGAAAATGCGGCCGGAAATCAATACAGGGGCTAATAGTTGATTGTCTGCGGATGAAAATAATTCGAGGCGAAATGATGAAGTCCCAAATTCATTTGAAATGAAAATGTGACTGTTCTGCATGGACAAATAGCACACGGTTCGTTCACTAGAACCGTGTGCTTTCTAAACCGCGGCCTATGAAACCTAATGCACGCAACGTGAGTCCTGCTTTCTGATTGGACAAAACCCAAACCACGTGGATCGTGCGTCTGCACCATAGGATTCACCCAGATCGAACGACGGTCCTTATACCTCTTGTCAACACACGCTGTTGAAGTTGGGATTTGATTTATATGCAATAAATGCCCCGTAAATGATAAAAAATGCTGAAAAATATCGAACAAGCCCATAAATGCGCCAGAAAATCAAACCTGGCATATAATTATGATTGACTACCGTGGGATAAAATTTGGAAGAGAGGCAATGAAAACACCGTCGATTGGAGTTCGATTTGCCACTTCTTGAAAGTGCTAGTTATCGACTAGAGGGGGGTGAATAGGCGATTTTTATGAAAGTCTTCAAAACAGGGAATGTATTCGAATAGAGTGGAAACGTAAACAGGATCAGGTAGGGATACAATCAAGAATCTAATCTAGGCATGCATCACAGTGAAGACATACAAACATGTTAAGCTTTAACATCATGCACAATAAGATGAGTCGAAGATAAACTTAGACAGTACGAAGATAAACAGCAGGCATGAATGTCTTCAAGACAAGTCTTCAGTGATGAACAGGGAAAGGCTTCACGATACAGAACAGGAATGTAAAGAAGTGAAGGATAGAACCAGTTGCTTGACGAGGACACATGATTTGTTGGACCAGTTCCAGTTGCTGTGACAACTGTACGTCTAGTTAGGGAGGCTGAGATTGAACTCAGAAGACCTCGTCTTCAACTTATTCCCCTTGAGCCGAAGTCACTTAGACATCGCCCAATCACTCTCGTAAGTCTTCAGGGGAGACTTCCGAAACCCGTACAAACTTGGTCACCCGGCTATCCACAATGACTCTTGGATTGCTCTAGACCCAGACGCCTAACCGTCTGGAAGATCACAGTCTTCAAGTGTAATAAGTCTTCAGTTCTCTCAGAACAGAATGACTTCGGTGATGCTCAAACACTCTAGCTCTAGGTGTTTATGTGTATCCTCGCAGGATGTGTCTCTCTCAATGTCTTCGAGGTGGGTTGCTCCAAAACGACAACAGCCGTATCTCTCTCTGAGCAGCCACCTTCTTATGGTGGAGGGGGTGGGCTATTTATAGCCAGCGGGCAACCCGACCTGATATGACCGAAATGACCCTGGGTCAATGGCCAACCGACACGTGTCACAACGGTCGGATTTCAAACACACGCGACTGCTTTACTTGAGCTCCAAGTAAAGCTGACTCAACCAACTCTGGAAGAGATTTTCTCTCATAGTCTTCACTCGAAGACATAGGTATGGGTTGAGCATCACGTCAGCATCTGACATCGATCACATCGACCCCACTTAACAGTACGGTGGTTCCTATGACTCAGGAAAGAAGAAACATAACTACCAAAAGACTTCATCTTTGCGTTTCATTGTCTTCGGACGAATGTCTTCGCTTACCACCAATGGCTTCAGCCGTCATCAATGTCTTATGACATTTTTGGGGTCGTCTTCGATGGCTAAACCGAAACTTCAGGGACTTCTCTCTGTGTTAACCTGTGAACTCTCGCAAACACATTAGTCCCTCAACCACGTTTGTCTTCAATACTCCAAAACCAAACAAGGGTGGCACTAGATGCACTTATAATCTCCCCCTTTTTGGTGATTGATGACAAACTGGTTGAAGTTTTCAACGGGGATAAAATATGTGAAGATAAGGTTTTGAAGATTTTGATTACAAGATATAGAGAGCTCCCCCTGAAGATGTGCTCATGAAAATTTTGCTTTGAATGCAAGTGCACATGGCAGGTTGTAGTTTGTGGAGATCTCCCCCTATACTTTGTAATCCAATCACTATGCATTAATAGATATGTCGAAGATAATGAAATGCATAATGAAAAATGGGCGTCTGCAGAATGACTTCGAGCGCATAAGATAACTGGTAAGAAGCGCCAAAGAGTACGGTAAACATAAAGTGCAGACGTCCATCAGGACTTAAGTTTTACAACCCAAAGCAGCAAATGTTCAGAAACAAGAGTTGTAAACTTAGCAAAAATAGCACCCAACCCTTATTAGTAGACCCGCTTGAAGACTGTCATCCAATGCTTCTCCCCCTTTGTCATCGAATGACCAAAAAGGGACGAAGACATTGAAAAACTAAACATTCCCAGCAGGTATCGATGAAGCCGGTGCAGCAGGGTCGCGGGGAGCTGGTGTTGTGGAGCGACGCCGGGTCGATGGAGGCAGAGAGGTGGCATCATCAGCTTCATCAGCGAGCCTGACATTGGCAGATGGGGCTGAAGAAGAGTAATCACTGTCTTCGAGAGATGGAGTCTTGCGCCATTTCTCCGCACTGGGAGGTGGTGCACCAGATCTGTAGCGGGGGTGAAAACCATCTTCTCGAAGCTCATCTTCAGGAGCCAGCATAGTTAAAGTCCTCCATGAGCGGCGACTGGTTTCATAGGCCACAAAGGCATTCTTGGTGGCGAGGTTGCGAACATGATTGACATCTTGCCTCATGGCATGCATCTGGCGCCGAGTCCACTCATGGTGCTTGTCTTGCCTTTGAATCAGTGAAACAAGAAGTTCACGATCAGTGAGGGCACGCTCTCTCCTTGGCAGGCGTTGGCGTGGCAGAGTCTAGCAGTGGCTTCGGTGTTGGTAGCACCGGATCTTGGTTGGCGAAATGCACCAATAAGTCTTGCCCTTGATGGATCAGAAGGAATGTGAAGACCTTCAATATCAGCAGTGCCACTAGTGCCTTCAACAATAGGATTCTTGCTCTTGGATGGATACAGATCTGCTGGCACAACTTCAATATCTGGAAGATAAACGCCATGGTTGCGAGGAGAAGGAAGAAACCTGGTGTTGGTTCCATACTTGATGAAGCGCATGATCCACGGAGCATATATCTTCGGCTCGAGGACATTGAAACCATTAGCAGCAAGGTTGCGAAGAAATAAGTCTTGAAGATTGAACCTGATGCCATATACAATGTTGTAGAGCAATGTCTTCATAGGCCCTTCAATCTTGCGAGATGAGTTGTGCCCTTTAATCGTCCAGATAGTGTGCCGAAGAATGTGATAGATAGTCCTAGGCAAGTACTGAAGATCATCCACAAAGAAGGAAGTGGGCAAATATGCATTTCTAGCCAAAGGCTTCATCATTGTTAGCATCTCAGTCATGTTGGGTTCTCGCATTTGGAAGAGGCTTCGAGTGGCAATCGCATAGGCTTCAGAGCGAGGATCCAACTCTTCACCGGAGGTAGCAAGTGGTGTTGCAGGAAAGAAATCCAGTGGTGAAGCAGTAATATGCTCATCCCTTATCATAAACTCCAGCTGCCATGTGTTCAAGTCACGACCGAAGCCAGAGATATGGAGAGTTGCGTAGAACTGAAGGATGAGCTCTTCATTCCAGTCTTCATGGTCAGTGCAGAAAGGAAGGAGACCCACATCACGAAGACAGTCCAGTGCTTGATCATAACATGGGAGACCTTTCATAGCTTCAAAACTGAGATGTTTGTGGGGAAAGATCCTGTTCAGACCGTAGAGCACACACATGTAGTACTATCGTTGTGGAGCACTCCAGAATCTGTCAGACTGTATCCTTGCATGCTTGTATGGATTGCGTTCAGAGTTGAAGAAGGTGTTGTTCAGCCGGAACCTTTCCAACTCGAAGACTAAGGGTCTTGCTGGGCCTGACTGGCGAAGACATGGAAGACGTGGCATGGGATTCATGACGTTGGGGCGCCGATCAAGGTGGAACTCATACTGTGGTCCCATCCGTGGTGGTGCAACCAGACGAGGCCATCTTACAGGAACCATCTCTCCTTCCCTATTTCGAGCCATCACAATGGTGTCCTCATTGTCTTCAGTTGATGGCGTGGCAGGGACAGGAGGTCCATCTGGGGAGGGGGCATTGGCATCGCCCATAGTGGCATCGGCAGCAATGTCTTCGGCTGTCGTATTGTCTGTTGCAGGTTGACTTGGAGGTACATCTTCAATCATCAGTACTCCTTCAACTGGTGCAGTCGGTGAAACTCGGACTTCGTCTTCGGGAATGGGAGACATGAGAGCGCGAGGGCCTCAACGAAGACGTTTGAGGGGGGAGTGCGAGTTGTGGCGTCAATCTCCTCTAGAGCAAATGGAGATTCTGGCGAGGCAGACACGGGTGGGAAGAAGGGTGGTGATGGTGTACCAGGTTTAGCTTCAGTAATTTTTGGTCGGAGGGGAGTTCCAATATCCACAAAATCACTTGTTGGCTGTGAGGAGGAGTCCATTGGCGCGTCCACCTGTAGAACATGTTCTAGCTCAACATTGGCTTCAGGACCAATGCCCTCATGAGCAAAGTCTTCAGCTGCTGCAGTGTCTTCAGCAGCTGGGGTATCTTCTGGATTCTGAGTCTGTGTGGAAGCAGACTCATGTAGAACAACTCTTCTGTCTAAGTTCTCTGAGACGGGAGGAGCCACGGAGATTGGCTTGATGACCAGGGGCTCTAGTTGAGGAGCGGGGGTTGATGACGGAGCAGTAGGGGGAACTGGTGTTGTGTCTTGTGCTGGCAACGAAGACTTTGATTTTCTTGTCTTCAACCTCTTCAGAGGTTGGGCTTCAGAGGCCGCTGCCTTGCGCTTCTTGGCTTCAGCTTCAGCTTTCTTGGTCTTCTTGCTATCAGCAGCAGAGGAAGACGGAGGTGCACGAGGACTGGAGAAGCCAGCAGGAAATTCAATGCCACGGCGCACAGATGGTGTAGGAGAAGGCACATCCGAAGACATCGAAGCTTGCCTAGAGCATGCAATGACTTCGGGAGCAAGTGCAGGCTGGCCAAGTGCTTTTCTCTTCAGCATGTCATTGTGAGCCTAGACCATGATAGCAGTCTTTCTCTTGAGGCGCGCAAGGGCTCCCTTGACAGCTTCACATCACTTCTCGAAGGCAGCCTTGAGATCTGTCATCATCAGCTGATATCCCTTGATCTTCTCGGCGTTGAGTCTGTGCACATTTTGCTTAAAGAGCTCCTTTTCATGGCTGATCTTGGCCTTCATTTGCTTGGCCTTCTGAGCCACAGTCAGTTCCTCATTTACAAGACCTTGGAACGTGACACTCAGGCCAATTGGGAGCTGAAATGCATCAATACTGAGAGAGGGATCGACGAACCATTCATCAATGAAGTGTTCAAAGATGACAGGATCAAACAGAGGTAAGTCTTCAAGCCTTTTGGCTTCCTCTTCTTTCTGCTGGATGAGCCGAGCTAAGGCTTCATCGTCGAACTCATCGTCAGACAGTTCAATCATATTTGACGCGTCCATTAGTGACAGGGTAGGCTTTGGACCTCTGGATGCAGCAACTTTCCTTTTCATACGCCTATGAAGGCGATCTTCTTCCTCATGCTCTTCTGGATTGTCAGTGGGAGAGCGCGAAGCCTGAGGTGAGTGGACAGATGGCTTGGGAGGCTTAGAAGCCTTGGGCTTTGAAGCTTTTGACATCTTCAAAGGATTCGGCCTTGGTGCTGGTGGACGCTCATTATCATCATCATCCAAGTTAGACTATGTAGGATCTGGGCAGCCAAGAATGCTCGATGGATGAGGATTGCTGGGCATTGGGGGCCTGAGCATGCACGGATAAAATCCCATGTTGATGGCTTCTCCCTTAGTCTTCGGATGAAGATTTCTGTAAATGATGTCTGTTCATGGTGCCTTTTCAGCACACTTCTCAGCATATTCCTTGGTGACAAAATGGTAGTTGAACCACTCCACACTCCAATATCTTCGAATCCATTGGATTCTATTCCTGCGCTGTGTATATGTTTCCTCCTCATCTGACTTGTATTGCTCATAGAGTGTTGGAGGAAGATCTTTAGCTGTATTCTTACGTCTTTGCTTCCCTCCCTTCTTTACTGGATTATTATCAGCCATTGGCTTCGACAAAGGCTTCAGCAAAGGCTTCACAGGAGTGCGCAAGTATGAGCACGCACCGGAGGATTCTAGATGAATCTGCAAGTAGTCTGCAAATGAATTCAGACTATGAGATCCAAGCGATTCTGCTGCGGACATGTACCTGTGAAAGAGTTAGAGACGCGAGGGAAGAGGAGAGGTCATATGCATTCTCAGAAGATTTGGAAGATAGCACTGTGTTTAGAAGACATTGGCCTTTTACCGAAGACATTCACTTTTATAGCTTATATGGTGATTTCAGATTTGTACAAGTCCAAGGAATCGTACAAGTGAGGAATCAAACCAATCTTCAGACCAAAAGTGAAGGTATTTGGCAAAATAGAGATGTAGATCTATATGCGGTTGAGTGGAAAGTGAAGAAACAACAACCGACTATTTTCAGTAGAAATTTCAGATCAAACATGCGGTAAAAAATAGCTTTTTATTTACCGCAAGGAAGAACGCGATGAACAACTCGACGAGGCGGAGAAGCCAAGCGGTTCGATCTGCCTCACCCTAACTTGGTGGAGGTAGACAGCTACGGCGGCGGCGAGCGGAGGATGAACGCGGCCGGCGTGAGTACGTCGTCGGAGAAGGCATGGCAGCTAAGCACTTCGTCTCCGGCGGCGATGGAATCCAGCGACGGCGCTAGGGTTTTGAGCACGTGGGTGGCGGAGGAAGGGGAAAGTAATAATGGAAGGGGGTTAACTTGTACTTATAGGGTGTGGAAACCTCTGAACAAGTTGGACGGATATGCCCCTGACTCCTCGGTTTATGTGGACACGTGGCATACATGCAAACCACCAGACAACCCACTACCATAATCGAAGCGGCGGCGCGGGAGTTGTTTGCTAATTATGTGGAGACAGTTGAGATTTGAGAATTAAATATGTGGTTGATATGTCTTCTGCTGTCAAGGACATAGAGAAGACAGTCAACACGTGTCAATATAGAATGCATATGACTGGATTGGAACAGACTTGGACGAGGAAGAATAGAAGAGAATGTCGGGTCCGATCACATTTGCCTAGGAAAAAAGTTGAAGACAAAGCTATAGGACAAATGCTGTATAGGACAAAACTCCAATCCAAATGTAGATCTGCAAATATTTTTCAACTGAAACACATATAAACTTTGTTCCGGAGACATTCAACTCTCGAAGACATGTGAAGAAGATGAGATAAAAGACAATTAGATGAAAAGAAGCAATGTCTTCGAGTTTGGTTGGTGGCGTTACCCACTGTATAAGAATGTTTGACTCAGACACGGCGCACAATTATCGTGGCGCTCTGAAGTCATATTCTTCGTTAATGTATTCACACTCAGATTGTAAGTATTCATGAGTTGAAGACATACATTACATCGTGTGTTGTGCATCAAAGTCATCAACATGCATAAGCGTTTGGATGTATTCCCATTCAAAGGACATTTGAGGATTCTAAGATATTTAGCTCACACCGCAACTTGCAAAACCTCTTCTCATCCAAAGGCTTCGTGAAGATACCTGCCAGTTGATCTTCGGTGTCAGCATGCTTGATGTTGATGTCGCCCTTCATCACGTGATCCCGGAGAAAATGATGTCGTATCTGAATGTGCTTTGTCTTCGAATGTTGTACTGGATTGTGGGAGATCTTGATTGCACTCTCATTGTCGCAGTAGAGAGGTACATGCTTCAGGTTGATGTCGTAGTCTTTGAGTGTCTGCTTCATCCAGAGAAGCTGAGTGCAGCATGCGCCAGCAGCAATGTATTCGGCTTCGGCAGTGGAGAGTGAAACACAGTTCTGCTTCTTCGAAGACCAACACACTAGAGATCATCCCAGAAAGTGACAAGTGCCTGATGTAGACTTGCGATCAACTCTGTCGCCAGCGAAGTCAGAATCTGAATAGCCAATCAGCTCAAACTTCGAACCCTTTGGATACCATAATCCTAGTGTTGGGGTGTGAGCCAGATATCTAAGTATTCGCTTCAAAGCAAGGTGATGCGACTCCTTTGGTGCCGCTTGAAATCGGGCGCACATGCAAACGCTAAGCATTATATCTGGCCTAGATGCACATAAGTACAACAAAGATCCAATCATGGAGCGATATACCTTCTGATCGAAATCTTTACCATTTTCGTCAGTGTAGAGGTGTCCATTGGTAGGCATTGGCGTCTTGTAACCTTTGGCTTCGTTCATGCCAAATTTCTTGAGGCAGTCCTTGAGGTACTTCTCCAGGTTTGAAGCCTTTCTTCTTGAGGAATTCCTTGAGTGTGTCATACCAAGCTCTTGGTGCTTGCTTGAGGCCATAGAGTGCCTTGTTGAGCTTGAAGACTTTGTCCGGATGCTTGGGATCTTCAAACCCTGGTGGTTGAGCAACATATACTTCTTCCTCAATCTTACCATTGAGGAATGCACTTTTGACATCCATTTGATATAAGCATATGTCATGATGGTTAGCATAAGCAAGCAGTATACGAATGGCTTCGAGTTTAGCGACAGGTGCAAAGGTTTCACCGAAGTCAATACCCTCAACCTGTGTGTAACCTTGGGCCACAAGTCTGGCCTTGTTTTTGACGACTTGACCGGACTCATCTTGCTTGTTGCGGAAGATCCACTTGGTACCGATGATGTTGTGCTTCCTTGGATCAGGACGCTTTACGAGCTCCCACACATTGTTCAGCTCGAACTGGTGAAGCTCTTCCTGCATGGCTTGAATCCATTCCGGTTCCTTGAAAGCTTCATCTACTTTGGTGGGTTCTGTGATAGATACAAAAGCAAAGTGCCCACGAAAGTTAGCCAGTTGAGTAGCTCTTGAGCGAGTAAGTGGACCTGGTGCATTTATGCTGTCAAGCATTCTCTCAATTTGAACTTCATTTGCCACACGCGGATGAGCAGGGCGAAGACTTTGTTCGGGCTGCTAAGTATTGTCTTCATCAGCAGCATTATCTTCGGGTTCAGCATTGTCTTTGCGCTGAGTAGATGGAGGAGTGATGACTTCTTCTACAACCACAGGTTCTTCAGGCACAATTTCTCCAGTGCCTATCAGTCGAATAGCTTCATTAGAGGGTAGTTCATCTAGCACAGGTGGCAGGTGCTCTCTTTGCGAGCCATTAGTTTCATTGAAATCGCACATCTACAGTTTCAACAACCTTGTTGTGAAGGATGTTGAAGACCCTGTAGGTGTGCGAATCCTTTCCATAACCAAGCATGAAACCCTCATGTGCTTTTGGTGCAAATTTAGAAGTGTGGTGTGGATCCCTTATCTAGCATCTTGCACCGAAGACTTTGAAATAGCTTACATTGGGTTTCTTACCAGTGAGAAGCTCATATGATGTTTTCTTGAAGAACTTGTGAAGATAAACTCTGTTGATGATGTGACATGCAGTATCAATGGCTTCAGGCCATAGCTTCCGTGGTGTCTTGTATTCATCAAGCATGGTGCGAGCCATCTCAATAAGAGTTCTATTCTTGCGCTCCAACACACCATTCTGCTGGGGAGTATATGGAGCAGAGAACTCATGAGTGATGCCAAGGGTATCAAGAAAGGTGTCCAGGCATGTGTTCTTGAATTCAGTGCCGTTGTCACTCCTGATGTGCTTGATCTTGATGTTGTAGTTGTTCATACACCTATTTGCGAAGCGCCTGAAGACATCCTGCACCTCAGTTTTGTAAAGAATGATATGCACCCAAGTGAATCGAGAATAGTCATCAACGATCATCAAGCCATATAGATTTGCAGTGGTAGAGAAGGTGGAATAGTGAGTAGGGCCAAATAAGTCCATGTGTAGCAGCTCGAAGGGACGTGAGGTCGTCATGATTGTCTTCGAGGGGTGTTTGGCCCTGGTCATCTTCCCGGCTTCACATGCACCACATAGGTGGTCCTTCTTGAACTTGACACCTTCGACGCCAATGATGAGCTTCTTCTTGGCGAGTGTGTGCAAGTTCCTCATCCCAGCATGCCCTAGCCTTCTGTGCCATAGCCAGCACTCTGAAGCTTTTGCTAGAAGACATGAGGCAACCTGTGGTCCTGCAGAGAAGTCTACCATGTACAAATCACCTCTTCGAAAACCTTCGAAGACTTTGGTTTTGTCAGAGGCCATTAGTACCACACATCGAAATTTGCCGAAGATGACAAGCATATCTAAGTCACAGAGCATTGAGACAGACATCAAGTTGTAACCAAGGGATTCGACAAGCATGACATTTTCCATGTGCCGGTCCCTTGAGATAGCAGCTCTACCTAGTCCCAGCACTTTGCTGCTGCTCTTGTCAGCAAAGACGATGTGATCTTTTGTTGGAGGTCGAAGAGTTTGCTCCATTAATAGGCTTCGATCACTAGTCATATGACTTGTGCATCCACTGTCCATAATCCATTCGGTGGCATTGGATTTGTCTTCCTGCATTGAGAATTAGTCGAGTTCACCAAAGCATGTAAGAGTAACATGCTATGATGAAGATGTAGCAGAAGACAGTGGTAGGTATTCTGAATGAGGTATGCATTAATTCTCTTGCGTTCAGACAAGAATATTTTTGTGTCCCCAGAGATGATCTTCGGGATAGGCTTCGTCCTATCTGGAGACCCGATGCTGCATAGAAGATATTGGTTCTTCTTAACCACCCACATGCAAAGGGGTGGCTTAGAAGCAATGATACGTAAGGCAGCATCAGAGAATTTAGGCAAAGATGCCCTAATAGCACGTTTCACAGGAGGGTTAGTGTACTCAAATGAATAAGCAGAGAAATTGTTTGTTGGATGAACGTAGCGGTTCATGCCATTGTGTACATATTCATGAGTCATCTGAGTCTTTTCCTGTGAAACAGAATGGTTAGTGCCATTGTATGAAGACTTATGTCTTCTCGAAGACATTGATCCAGAGTTTGTCTTCTTCTTGTGAGATGTCATCAAGACATTCACGCGAAGCTTTTCAAGAAGACATTTGGGAACCCAGATCTTCTTCATAGGAGAACCATTCCTGCAGTTAGTTCCAATAAATCTGGCAAACACTTCACCATTTTGACATTTGAACAGTTTATAATTGGAATCAAAGGATTCATCAATAATGAGAGGATTCGCACAGTTAAAGCCTGATAATGTGGAAGGATCAACTAAAGGACCTTTTGCAGCAACCCATGTGGTTTTGGGGTACTGCTCAGGTGTCCAGTAGGATCCATCAACATTGAGGTTTCTTTCGAAACCTACACCCTCTTTCCTAGGGTTTTTGTTCAGTATAGTCTTCTTCAGGACATCACAAAGAATCTGATGCCCTTTCAGACTCTTGTACATGCCAGTTTCAAACAATGTCCTCAACCTATCATTGTCATCAGTGATAGCAGTGGCTTCCTCAGATGAGGGGTTAGGTGCCACAGATACGGTTGAAGATAAAGCATTTTCAGAAGCATTTGAACATTCAGCAGTAGAGTCATTAGCTTCACGTGCAATACACTTTAAGCATGGAGCATCAAATTCATCCTGAGCGGTACTGATCTGCTCTGCTAGGAGTGAGTCGTTTTCCTTCCATAGGTCATCAAGTGCTTCCCTCAACTTTTCTAGATCAATCTTCTTCTGAAGATATTCAAGAGAAAGCTTTTCATGATCAGTTGAGAGGGCATCATGACGACTTTGGAGATCCTCAAACCTTGAACGAAGACTACGCATGTCTTCAGCCAAAGTTTTGTTCAGACTCATCTCTTCGCGTAACAGGTCATCGCTTTTCTCTAGAGTAGTTTGCATTTTCTCCATGGCATGTTGTTGCTTGGTGGCAATTTTTACAAGTTTAGCATAGCTAGGTTTCTTGTCATTATCAGATTCAGCTTCAGATTCAGAGTCATGATGTGTGGATTTTGAGGATACCTTGGAGGCTTTTGCCATGAAGCAGTAGGCTGGAGTAGCATCATCATCACCGGCTTCGTTGTCGGAGACGGAATCATTGTCTTCGGGTTCGAAGACAGAGGTGGAGAGATATTCCGAAGCCATTGCTAATCCAGCTACTTCGGCGTCAGATTCCTCCTCAGATGCTTCCTCAACTTCTGAACCAAATTCAGACTGTGAATCCATCTCCTTTCCGATGAACGCATGTGCCTTGCCAGATGAACTCTTCTTGTGTGATGAAGACTTTGCATACTTCTTCTTCTTCTTGACATCGGAGTCATAGTCCTTGCTCTTCTTCTTGGATTCCTTCTCCCATCGAGGACAATCAGCAATGAAATGGCCAACTTTCTTGCACTTATGACAGGTTTGCTTCTTGCTGTCTCTTGAAGACATTTCACCGGACCTCTTGGAATCGCGCTTTGAAGATTTTGTGTAGCACTTTGACTTGGCAAACTTCTGAAACTTTCTGACAAGCAAAGTGAGTTCTTTTCCAAAGTCTTCAGCACCATCAGAACTGCATTCAGAGTTGTATTCAGATGAAGACACAGCTTTGGCCTTTAATGCACGGGAGCGACTATAGCTTGGTCCGTAGATATCTCTCTTCTCAGCTTGTTGGAACTCGTGAGTGTTCAATCTCTCGAGGATATCGGCGGGATCCAAACTCTTGAAGTCAGGGTGCTCTTGGATGATGAGCGCTAGAGTATCAAAGGAACTGTCAAGTGATCTGAGTAGCTTCTTCACGACTTCATGTTTGGTGATATCAGTTGCGCCAAGTGCATTCAGCTCATTTGAGATGTCGGTGAGTCGATCAAATGTGAGCTGAACGTTTTCGTTGTCAAGTCTCTTGAAGCGATTGAACAGGTTGCGAAGCACATCAACACGAGAGTCTCTTTGAGATGAGACACCTTCATTCACTTTGGACATCCATTCCCAGATTTGTTTAGCAGTGTTAAGTGCACTCACACGGGCATACTGTCCTTTGGTCAGATGACCATAGATGATGTTCTTGGCGGTGGAGTCCATCTGTGTGAACCTCTTCACATCAGCAGCAGTAACACCTTCGCCAACTTCGGGAATGCCCTCCATGACGACATACCATAGGTCGTTGTCAATGGCTTCGAGATGCATGCGCATCTAGTTCTTCCAGTAGGGGTAGTCAGTGCCATCAAAGACAGGGCACACATCGGAGACCTTGATTATCCCTACAGTCGACATAGCTAAAACTCCACGGTGGTTGAACCGAAACACAGAACAAGGGAGTACCTTGCTCTGATACCAATTGAAAGTGCTAGTTATCGACTAGAGGGGGAGTGAATAGGCGATTTTTATGAAAGTCTTCAAAACAGGGAATGTATTCGAATAGAGCGGAAACGTAAACAGGATCAGGTAGGGATACAATCAAGAATCTAATCTAGGCATGCATCACAGTGAAGACATACAAACATGTTAAGCTTTAACATCATGCACAATAAGATGAGTCGAAGATAAACTTAGACAGTACGAAGATAAACAGCAGGCATGAATGTCTTCAAGACAAGTCTTCAGTGATGAACAGGGAAAGGCTTCACGATACAGAACAGGAATGTAAAGAAGTGAAGGATGGAACCAGTTGCTTGACGAGGACACATGATTTGTTGGACCAGTTCCAGTTGCTGTGATAACTTTACGTCTAGTTAGGGAGGCTGAGATTGAACTCAGAAGACCTCGTCTTCACCTTATTCCCCTTGAGCCGAAGTCACTTAGACAGCGCCCAATCACTCTGGTAAGTCCTCAGGGGAGACTTCCGAAACCCGTACAAACTTGGTCACCCGGCTATCCACAATGACTCTTGGATTGCTCTAGACCCAGACGCCTAACCGTCTGGAAGATCACAGTCTTCAAGTGTAATAAGTCTTCAGTTCTCTCAGAACAGAATGACTTCGGTGATGCTCAAACACTCTAGCTCTAGGTGTTTAGGTGTATCCTCGCAGGATGTGTCTCTCTCAATGTCTTCGAGGTGGGTTGCTCCAAAACGACAACAGCCGTATCTCTCTCTGAGCAGCCACCTTCTTATGGTGGAGGGGGTGGGCTATTTATAGCCAGCGGTCAACCCGACCTGATATGATCAAAATGACCCTGGGTCAATGGCCAACCGACACGTGTCATAACAGTCGGAATTCAAACACACGCGGCAGCTTTACTTGAGCTCCAAGTAAAGCTGACTCAACCAACTCTGGAAGAGATTTTCTCTCATAGTCTTCACTCGAAGACATAGGTATGGGTTGAGCATCACGTCAGCATCTGACTTCGATCACATCGACCCCACTTAACAGTACGGTGGTTCCTATGACTCAGGAAAGAAGAAACAAAACTACCAAAAGACTTTGTCTTCGCGTTTCATTGTCTTCAGACAAATGTCTTCGCTTACCACCAATGGCTTCAGCCGTCATCAATGTCTTCGGACATTTTTGGGGGTCATCTTCGACGGCTAAACCGAAACTTTAGGGACTTCTCTCTGTGTTAACCTGTGAACTCTCCCAAACACATTACTCCCTCAACCACGTTTGTCTTCAATACTCCAAAACCAAACAAGGGTGGCACTAGATGCACTTACACTTCTCCCCTTGGAACTATGATCCTTCTACTCAGATACTATGGTTGCCAATTAGCGATCATTGTAGCTTGTGCCAAAAAAATTCCATGGTGTCACGAGATGACGCCATGATGACACACCGATTTTCGTGATTTTTTGAGTCCATCTGCATTTCCTGTAATTAAATTACTGACATTTATTTAGGTGGACACATCTTCCGTCCGAAATGCTTGATAATTCTTCTCATTCGTTGCACAATGACGAAAATCACGCAAAGTGACACACAAATGATCTGTAACAGATTCTTTGCCACCATCCACACGTAATTCATGTTGGGATATTTTATTTATAAGAACTAATTAACATAGTAGCTGCAAAATATGACTTAGATATAGCAAACGAGACATGTAATCCACCAGAAGATCAATATTAGGAGTACAATGATGTTTTCATACCATGGAAAAAACCAAGGCGAAAGGATGAGGTTGACACCGATTGGAGTCCGAAATGCAAACCTACTTTTCGTAAACCATGATCCTTTGTGTGAGATGCGTTCATTTTCGAAGGGTAGGCCATCACAACATCCGCCAGACATTACCAATTTTTCCCACTGGGTCTTCACACCATGCCACGGTGACACACCCATTTTTGTAATTTTCGTAATACATCTGCATTTCCTCCAATTAAATTACTAACAATCCCCATGTTGGTGGAAAAATGTCTTCAAATTTGCAAACAAGTCATGAAAATGCGGCCGGAAATCAATACAGGGGCTAATAATTGATTGTCTGGGGATGAAAATAATTCGAGGCGAAATGATGAAGTCCCAAATTCATTTGAAATGAAAATATGACTGTTCTGCATGGACAAATAGCACACGGTTCATTCACTAGATCCGTGTGCTTTCTAAACCGCGGCCTGTGAAACCTAATGCGCGCAACGTGAGTCCTGCTTTCTGATTGGACAAAACCCAAACCACGCGGATCGTGCGTCTGTACCGTAGGATTCACCCAGATCGAACGGCGGTCCTTATACCTCTCGTCAACACACGCTGTTGAAGTTGGGATTTGATTTATATGCAATAAATGCCCCGTAAATGATAAAGAATGCTGAAAAATATCGAACGAGCCCATAAATGCGCCAGAAAATCAAACCTGACATATAATCATGATTGACTACTGTGGGATAAAATTTGGAGGAGAGGCGATGAAGACACCGTCGATTGGAGTTCGATTTGCCACTTCTCCCCTTGGAACTATGATCCTTCTACTCAGATGCTCTGGTTTCCAATTAGCGATCATAGTAGCTTGTGCCAAATTTTACCAATTTTTTTCCACGGTGTCTCGAGATGACACCACGATGACACACCGATTTTCGTGATTTTCTGACTCCATCTGCATTTCCTGTAATTTAATTACTGACATTTATTTAGGTGGGCACATCTCCCATCCGAAATGCTTGACAATTCTTCTCATTCATTGCACAATGACGAAAATCACGCAAAGTGACACATAAATGATCTATAAGAGACTCTTTGCCACCATCCACACGTAATTTATGTTGGGATATTTTATTTATAAGAACTAATTAACATGGTAACTGAGAAATATGACTTAGATATAGCAAACGAGACATGTAATCCACCAGAAGATCAAGATTAGGAGTACAATGATGTTTGCATACCATTGAAAAAACCAAGGCGAAAGGATGAGGTTGACACCGATTGGAGTCCGAAATGCCAACTCTACTTTTCGTAAACCATGATCCTTTGTGTGAGATGCATTCGTTTTCAAAGGGCAGGCCATCACAACTTCCGCCAGACATTACCAATTTTTCCCACGGGGTCTTCACACCATGCCACGGTGACACACCCATTTTTGTAATTTTCGTAATACATCTGCATTTCCTCCAATTAAATTACTAACAAGCCCCATGTTGGTGGAAAAATGTCTTCAAATTAGCAAACAAGTCATGAAAATGCGGCTGGAAATCAATACAGGGGCTAATAGTTGATTGTCTGCGGATGAAAATAATTCGAGGCAAAATGATGAAGTCCCAAATTCATTTGAAATGAAAATATGGCTGTTCTGCATGGACAAATAGCACACGGTTCGTTCACTAGAACCGTGTGCTTTCTAAACCGCGGCCTATGAAGCCTAATGCACGCAACGTGAGTCCTGCTTTCTGATTGGACAAAACCCAAACCACGTGGATCATGCGTCTGCACCATAGGATTCACCCAGATCGAACGGCGGTCCTTATACCTCTCGTCAACACACGTTGTTGAAGTTGGGATTTGATTTATATGCAATAAATGCCCCGTAAATGATAAAAATTGCTGCAAAATATCGAACGAGCCCATAAATGCGCCAGAAAATCAAACCTGACGTATAATCATGATTGACTACCGTGGGATAAAATTTGGAGGAGAGGCGATGAAGACACCATCATTTGGAGTTCGATTTGCCACTTCTCCCCTAGGAACTATGATCCTTCTACTCAGATGCTATGGTTTCCCATTAGCGATTATTGTAGCTTTTGCCAAAAAAATTCCACGGTGTCTCGAGATGACGCCACGATGACACACCGATTTTCGTGATTTTCTGAGTCCATCTGCATTTCCTGTAATTAAATTACTGGCATTTATTTAGGTGGACACAACTCCCGTCCGAAATGCTTGACAATTCTTCTCATTCGTTGCATAATGATGAAAATCACACAAAGAGACACACAAATGATCTGTAAGAGATTCTTTGCCACCATCCACACGTAATTCATGTTGGGATATTTTATTTATAAGAACTAATTAACATGGTAACTACAAAATATGACTTAGATATAGCAAACGAGACATGTAATCCACCAGAAGATCAATATTAGGAGTACAATGATGTTTGCATACCATGGAAAAAACCAAGGCGAAAGGATGAGGTTGACACCGATTGGAGTCCGAAATGCCAACTCTACTTTTCATAAACCATGATCCTTTGTGTGAGATGCATTCGTTTTCAAAGGGCAGGCCATCACAACTTCCGCCAGACATTACCAATTTTTCCCACGGGGTCTTCACACCATGCCACGGTGACACACCCATTTTTGTAATTTTCGTAATACATCTGCATTTGCTCCAATTAAATTAATAACAAGCACCATGTTGGTGGAAAAATATCTTCAAATTAGCAAACAAGTCATGAAAATGCGGCCGGAAATCAATACAGGGGCTAATAGTTGATTGTCTGCGGATGAAAATAATTCGAGGCGAAATGATGAAGTCCCAAATTCATTTGAAATGAAAATATGACTGTTTTGCATGGAAAAATAGCACACGGTTTGTTCACTAGAACCGTGTGCTTTCTAAACCGCGGCCTATGAAACCTAATGCGCGCAACGTGAGTCCTGCTTTCTGATTGGACAAAACCCAAACCACGCGGATCGTGCGTCTGCACCGTAGGATTCACCCAGATCGAACGGCGGTCCTTATACCGCTCGTCAACACACGATGTTGAAGTTGGGATTTGATTTATATGCAATAAATGCCCCGTAAATGATAAAAAATGCTGAAAAATAGCAGGCGAGCCCAGAAATGCGCCAGAAAATCAATATTAGGGTACAACAATAGCTGCGTACCGTGAGAAAATTTTTGAGACAAAACGATGAGGTCACATCTACATTTCAAAGTTTTCAGGTTTTCATTTCGAACAGGTTTGTGCTGCTTGTGCACACGGGTTACTATATGAAACCGTTTGCAATGTTTTTTCCACGGGGCGCACGACGATCTTTTTTCACCCTTTTCACCGAAGCCGCCAACATGCCCCCCTCCCCTCCCCCCAAACCCGCGCCCTCCCCCGTTTCGCTCATCTGTTCGCGTATTCTACCCAAAGTCCATCGACAGCTAGCTCCCTGTAACACCCTGGTGTCAGTGCTACAGTGATCATTGTAATTAAGCACAGTGATGACCATGATCAGCAACTAATCATTTTGCTAAATAGGATATGATCAAGTTGAAATTCATATCTCTTTTCAAATTCCACTTCAAAAGGGCATTGAATTTTTGGTGATAAAATAAGTTTGCAAACAGCAAGAATAAAATGTTGCACACTTATGAAAAATCACAAAACAAATGATGTTAAGGGAAACAACATTACCTTGATGTTGGTGTGGACCCCACCTTCAATAACAGCACCATTTTGCATTTTAAAGTGCTCCTAAATTCAATTGGAAATGCAAACAGTTTCCAAAATTTCTCAAACTTGATGTGGCCATGTGGAATATTGCAATATATTTATTGGACCATGCCACACATTTTTGCCGTGAAGAATTATTGCTAGAAATAAATGGAACAGGAGCTGTGATTTAAATCAGAAAAGGAAAGGGCAGAAAATGAAAAAGGCTCCTGTGCACTCAAGCCTGTGAGCTACAGTGCCAGGCCCAGCCCATTAAGCGCGGTCGTCCTCTACCTCCCGCCTCTCTCCATCGCGCTGACGTGCGTGGGAGAACGCGCGCTCGCCCGGGCCCCCTCTCGCGCTAGATCTTTCTCCTGCTAGCGTGGATGGATAAGAGCGTCGAACCGCACCCCTCTGGACCCGTTGGTTCCTCCCCTCGCTCTCTCTTTCGTCCTCCCCCCTCCACGCCCGACCGCAGCACCGCCATGGCCGACGGCTAGCCGCAGCCCCAGAACCTCCCACGCGCTGCCACCATGCTAGGAAGGACCGCAGCAGGCTTCTACGTCGCCTACGCGCAGCCATTGGAGCCCCTCGACGCTGCAACGTCACCCTCGAGCTCCTTCGTCCTCGGATCGCTGCCGCGTTCCGGCGACCGTTCCGGCTGCTCCAGGCCCTCCCCGCGCAAACTAAGCTCACCTATAGGGTCCTGGTGAGTCCACGGTCCTTTCCCCTCTACTAGCTCGCTCGATTGCTTGCTCTGTCGCCCGATTTCACCGGAGCCCGAACGCTCCTCCGCCTGGGCTCGACGCCGGCGAGCGTCCGGTGACCTTTTGGACCAAGCAGTGCCACCGTTCGACTCAGCACACTGCGTAGGCTCGTGTAGTACCCGTAGTTCGTTCGTTTTCGCCTCGGTTAGCCTCTTGCCATAGTTGCCCAGAGCTCACCTCCGCCGTCGTCAACGCAGCGCTCGCCGCAGGCCACCATTGCTCGCCCCGATGGCCGGAATGGATCGGCGGCAGCTCCTGCTTTCGAACGCAACAAGAACGGCTCGTTTAGGTCCACCCTACGCGATTTCCTAGCGGCGCCTCCGTTTCGGGAGCTCGTCGGAGCC
This sequence comes from Elymus sibiricus, assembly GCA_039707655.1. Lineage (NCBI taxonomy): Eukaryota > Viridiplantae > Streptophyta > Magnoliopsida > Poales > Poaceae > Elymus > Elymus sibiricus. Next base: position 417,455,298 of record CM077675.1, read on the forward strand.
TTTCCGGTGTCCGGACGGCGCCGCCGCCTACGTGGCCAGGCTGGGGCCACGGCCAGGGTCACTGGCCAGTGGACCAGGGCGACCCAGTTGACTAGTTGACCTGGTCAACTGGCTGACTGGGCCCGACGAGTCAATGACAGGTGGGGCCCGATTCCCCCCTGTGTATGACATGTGGGCCCAGGTAATTAGCACTAATGACTCGGTTAGTTTAAGTTAATATAATTAGATTAAGCTAATGTGACACTGACATGTGGGTCCCCAGCCTTTTAATCAGTAATTAGTTTAAAATTAAACCCTGGTTAGCTCTGAGTCAATGACAGATGGGTCCCACTGGTCAGGTTTGACCAGTCAATCCCACTGTTGACCGCTGACGCAATGCTGACATCATGCTGACGACATAAAAGCTTTTTCGAATTAATTTAAATCTGTTTAATTTCAGAATATTAATAAAACTTTAAAAATTAATATAAAATAATCCGTAACTCGGATGAAAAAGTTTTATACATGAAAGTTGCTCAGAATAATTCCACGAATCCGAATACGCTGTCCGTTCATCTGTCACCTGCCCCTAGCATAACGAACATGGACATTCGGTGTCAGATTCATCTGTCCGAAAAATGCCCCGGACCGGGAAATATCGTCAGATTTTCTTCCGCTCCGCCTGCGACGTGTAGTGTTGCGTTAGTGCATGCCTATCTCTGCTTATTGCCATGTCATGCATCATGATTGCATCTGTGCTTTATAATTATTGTTTCTTCCCCCCTCTTCTTACCGGTAGAGCCCGAGACTGACGCTGCTGCCAAGTACGACTATGCGCCTGACGATCAGCCTTTTGCCGCAGAGCAGCAAGGCAAGCAACCCCCCCCCCCTTGAGCATTACGATATCGCCCATTTCTTTCCCTCTCATTCTTGCATTAGATTTTGCTACTGTATTAGCTAGCTCCTATTTCTGATGCATAGCCTGCTTTTGATACACTGCTACTGTACCTGCTTTCATATCACCTGCTTAGTATAGATTGATCAATGAATCTCCTGTGACCCATTAGTCCCAGTTGCCCCTGCTTTCTTCATCGACTACTCGACGACTCGAAGACTTGAAGACTCAGTCAACCGACCGACAAGCCATGCCCGTCACATTCACCGCACATCCCTTAGTTGTACGACTCTGCAGAGCTACTATCGAGTACCGAGGGTGACCCCTCGTGAAGTACTCATGATGCTAACTCTGTAGTGTAGCTAGTCGATCGTGGTTATCGAGGGTGATTCCTCCTTCGCCACTCCCGACGACGACTCTGTCGTCCAACCCCTCAAGCGTAGACCATCGAGGGTGAATCCTCTCTGGTCACCTTGATGGTTACATTGAGTGAGATCCATCGAGGGTGATTCCTCGGTTTTCCCCTTGGTGTTATAGACACACGGTTACTTTTACTTTACTGTTGATACATGATGAGGTCAGGATGACCGGAGGGTGTTGGTGAAATACGACGGGGCGTGGCCGGGCATTCTTGGCCCTTGCCACAAGACCTCGAGACGGGGCGACGGGACCACATATCGTGTATCGCGCTCGTCACCGCAATTAATAAAATGCTAATGGTTTGGGTATTTGATCTGAGTCGGTCATTTGACCTTTTCGCACTAACCTTCACGTGGGAGAAGTTATGGGTACGCGACGTCGTTGTATCAGCCGAAGCTCTTTGGATGTCAGCAATGGAGTGGCGCGCGCCCGAGTGGTCCGCAACGGCATCACGCTTGTATTAAGGGGTGCTAGGACTGACCTCGGCCGCCCTCGCATCGTGCAGGAGTGCACGGGCAAGTGGGCCCATGACCCCTGTGCGCTTAGGATTTAGACCGGCGGGCTGGCCTCTCTGTTGAGCCTAGGTAGGGTGACGACGTGTTGATCTTCGAGGCCGGGCATGACCCAGAAAAGTGTGTCCGGCCAAAGGTGATCAAGCGTGATGGAAAACATGGTGCACCCCTGCAGGGATGAAGTTAACTATTCGAATAGCCGTGTCCACGGTAACAGGACGACTTGGATTTGTATCCCGAGCTAATATAACTAAAAGTGATGTTTTGAAATGAATGTTGGCTCCGACATTGCTTTCTCACGGGAGTCGAGGAAGGATCTCTGGGCGTGGTTACTTAATAAAATTGCTACAATAATATTGCTATATATGAGATACCAGTCTACTCTCTTCTAATGCTGCAAGATGCTGAAGATGCTAGTCTTCGATAGGACTAGGCCTTCCCCTTATTCTTGCTTTTCTGGAGTCAATCCAGATATAACCCCATACCTTGATACTGATGCATACTTAGCATAGTTCTGATGTCAGTCTTGCGAGTACTTTGGATGAGTACTCACCGCTGCTTTGCTTTCTCTTTCCCCCTCGATACGATTCTGCGTTCAGACGATGGAGCCCAGGAGATGGAGTACGCCGGAGACGACTACTACACCACCGCTGGAGCCTACTACTACGTGGAGACTACCGACGCTCAGGAGTAGTTAGGTTGGCTCCCAGGCAGGAGGCCATGCCTCTTTCGATCCGTTGCTTATGTTTTTGCTAGCCTTCTTAAGGCAAAACTTGTTTAACTTATGTCTGTACTCAGATATTATTTGCTTCTGCTGACTCGTGCTTGTCGAGCTTTGTATTCGAGCCCTCGAGGCCCCTGGCTTGTAATATGAAGCTGTATGACTTTAATTTGTGTCTAGAGTTGTGTTGTGATATCAATCAGTGAGTCCCTAATCTTAGTCGTACGCATTGCGTGTATGTTTAGCGTACGGTTAAATCAGGGGAGTCACACTCCCTCCCCCTCCCGTCCACCAGATCCACACCAGAACCCTTTCTGGCGCCGTCATGCTCAACCCGACCGTGTACCCGTTTCTCGGCGTCAACCCTACCCTTCACTACCGCTTCGAACACGCGGCTGCCCACGCCTCGCCGTCTTCATTTGCTCGCCAGCCGCCGTCGAGCATATCGATCCTGTACCCTCGCCTCTCCTGCCGGATTTGCAAACAAAAAAACGGTCAGTTGCTGCCCTTCATCGCGGCGAGGTCTATTATCTTGCGATGCCTTTTCCTATTTGGTTCGGTTTGTCCCCAAATGATTATAAAATAATGGAGAGCGTATTTATGCTCATCATCTACCTTCTAACATATAAGCTGTATTTGTTCCAATTAGTTATTGTCGAATTACATATCATGTGTGCACGAGTCACACTAAATGAACAGATTAGCCGTACATTTCCAAATGATCACATGCCATGTTTAGACATCTAGCTTCCAAGCTGTTACATTTTTATGTTTATCCCCCTTTTTTGAATTTAGCATGTGTACTCTGTAGATGTCTATTAGCAGTGACGACAATCATACGTCTGGCGATGTATCTTCATCTGAGTCTGAAGCCAACATGTCTACAACAGATGATCGTGTACCAAGAAATGATGAACGGGATAGAGCTGCCACAATCACCCATCCGGTCAAGAGACGGAAGAGCACTCCAAGAAAGCCCACACACCAGCCTAAAGGTGTATACGAAGTAACTGACATCGATTTGAAGTCTTGGGCTCCAACTAAACCTGATAAAGCACGCATGAGGTTTAGGAGTGTGTGTGGATTTGTTGGCAGGGCAAGGCTCAACATTAATCTGTCGGGGTTTCTGAAGGCTGGTATAGAAACACGGCAGAGGATAGTCCGTGAGATCATGGCGCACTTCAATGTTCCTGAGGAGTGGAGAGAGCAGGTGGAACACGCTGCACTGAAGAAGGCCAGGGATGCTTGGAGAAACTGGAAGCATGTGTTGTACAAGAAGTTCTTGAGTCAAGGCAAGGACCCAATCCCCTCGTACCCCCAAATTACAAAGGAAGATTGGACAGAATTCAAAAGGGTCAGGGCCAGTGAAGAGTTTATTAAGAAGAGTGCCATGCAATCGGAACTTCAGAAGAAGAACACACACCCCCACCGTATGGGTGTGGCAAGATACTACGGCATGAAACCGATATGGGAGCAGAAGGACAAAGAAGCAGTAGCTGCGGGTGGCAAACCAGCCTTTAGTAAAATTAGGGGCACTCGCGCTAGGGACTACTTGCGGGCACGTGCAAAGAGGCATGGAGACGGTTCTTATTACTTTGAAAACTCAGCAGACCAAGAACTATATGATGTGATGGCAAAGGCTTCCAAAAACACTGGAAGGTTGTACAGGAACTCAGGGCCATGTGACATTCTGTCCGAGGCTCTGACTACCAAAGAGCCCACTGGCTGTGCTAGGGGTATTGGGGTCAATGTCCCACACAAGAGGGCTTTCTCACTAAGCAAAGAAGAGAGGCTCAGCATGAAAAAAGCTAGGAGTGATTATAAGCAGAGAGACTTGCGCGAAAAGATTAAGAGGGACATGTATCCTGTAGTTCGAAAGGAAGTTGAGGAGTCATATATGTAGGAGAAGACAAAAATGCTAAGAGATAGCCAGGAGACGCAAGGGGATGTCGGCATGGATGATGCCACTTATTGTATGGCAACACCGCACAAGAGTAGCTGTGCATCAGCTGAGCCCAGCGACAATGATGCTGCAGCTGGACATGATGGTGCTATATATGATCTATATGGACAGGGGGAGAGAGTGAGGGCCGTGCTTACACATTATGAAGGTACTTTAAAATGTGCAACAGCGTGGGTTTACAACCCTGACTTTGACGGGGGTCTCTTGTTGGACAATGTGCCATTGAAGCCGGGTTGTGTGAAGTGCTACGTGACTGAAATAAAGCCTGGATTCAGTGATTTTGCCCTGAAGAATGTCCTTGGGGACCCTAATGAGCAGAGGACCTTGGAAGAAACACGGTTAAATCATATCAAGTGGCCACGGAAAGAAATATACTTCCTGGATGAGACCCCTCCAGCCCCCCCAAAAGCAACCAATGTCGCCCTCGAACCGGTGACTCTCATCTCGCCACAGCAGATCTTGTGTGATTCCCCTGATGAACATACTCTTGGGAATCAGATGCCCGAGGCATCAACCTATGATCAGCCCTACCGACTTCCTGCCATAGAGGTCAGGTCATTGTCCCGTCCTGAGCAGCGTGTGGCAAGGCCTACAACTGCTGAAGACGTATCATCGGTTCAGATGCCGGCCACTGAAGCAGAAAGTGCAGACACATTGGCATTGCATGCTCACCAGATAAACCCGACCGAACCGCGTGCTAAGGAGTCTGAATGTATGGAACCACCTGGTAAGAAGGCCAAAAGTCCGGGACCGCCTGCTAAGCACTCCGAAAGTCAGGAACCACCTGCTCATCAGTCCAGCGGTTCGCAGCCGCCTGATAAGCATACCGATGTGTCGGCACTGCCCGCTCAGCAAACCAACACGTTGTCACAGCCGCATCAACACACCGACACATTGGCACCAGCTGCTCAGAAGCCCAGAATAGCTTCAACGGCTGGTCAGTTGTCCGTCGACTCTGGCACTACAGCTCAGCAGTCCGTCATAGCGGCATCATGTGTTCAGCAGTCCATCGTACCTTCACACGCTTCTCAGCAGCATGTCGTTGATGAAACCAGACGTCAAACAAGAAGTGCTTCAGCTAAGAAGATAGAAGCGGGCATGATTGCACACAGGAAGTTGGGCCTCCAAAGAGCGAGGAGGGATGGGACCAAGAGCCTCCTTCTACAAACAAGCATCGACCGTACCCAAATTAACAATAAGGTTTTCGAAGGGCTGTGTAATCCCGGTTCTGACCACATGTCTGAAGCAGACCTTCAAAAGCAACTTTCTAGTATGGAAGTAGACACATTTGAGAAACGCAAGTACAAACATGGCCAGCCATTCTTGTTGGCGATTTCTGGGACGAGTGCAGTTCTAGTGCTCGCAAGTTACATAAATATTGCATGGACAGAATGTCGGAAGCAGAAGATACTAACATTGTGGAATTGCACTACGACCAATGGCATTTCTCTCACGTTCTAGGTACCATCAGTGTGGAATTCGAGGACTTTCATCTCTTCTTCAACTTCGATGAGCTTGCTGTCACTCTTGTCAAATGCTTGATGTTGTAAGTACTTCACAAACTCTGATCATCTTCTCCATACAAGGCTGTAAATGACAAAAAAGCTAACTGTATTGTTTTCCTCTCAGGGGATTGACGACGCCGAGAACAACAAGGGTGCATGCGTATTTCATAGATCCTGATTTAGCAAACAACGTTTTGTTACAAGATAATGACTCATGCACGACTTCCATTGATTTTGTCGCCAAGATCTTGTTCGACTTACAGATAGGAGAATTCTTCATGTGGCCATATCATGAACAGTAAGTATAAATATACAACCACGCATACATTGATCGTCTTTCAGTTTTAGACATAGTTCGTACGTTCATGGTTTTCTTAAACTGTAGAGGTCACTGGATCTTGGTGGTCATTGTTCCAAAACGCAACACAGTTTACTACATGGATTCTCTCAGAGAGTCAAATGCGCCTCAGGATCTGAGTCATCTTCAGGATTTCATGGATAGGTATTGAATTCTTTGATGTTAATGCATTGTGTTCATGTCTGGTTCCAGAATTGAGTGTGTGAAAATTCATCTTCATTTGCAGTGTATTGTCAAAGAACATAACTTTAGGGGGGGTAAGGTTCGACCGCCAACTACCTCTGCAGCACGTGATCGTTTCTCCGGTAAGACAACGAAATCCGTTATTTTCAGAAAATGCTAGTCAGATGTTCAAGTTTCTAAGTAAACCTCTTTCTATTTCTCTCCATAGAAAAAAACAACTTACACCTGTTAGGTTGTTCCTAACAGGGCAAATACATGACTAATACTGTACAAAAAAATTCAGTGTCCTCAGCAACAACAAGGTACCAGCCTATGTGGATACTACGTTTGTGCACACATGATGAACCTATGCAGACATGCTAAATGTGGTGTTGATGCTGACAGGATGAAACTAGTAAGTCTGCTTCTTAATTACTATCTTCTACTCCACACGTATGTCACATTCTGATCTAAAAGTCATGCAGCTGATCTTGGCACCGATGACTTGTGAACCGCTCGCCGCCGATGAATTGTTGTCTGTTAGGAAATTTATCAGCACCTTCTTTGTGAAACACTATATCAAGCCCTCTAAAGACGTCGAAGATTTCCGGATTCAAATCTCCTAAAAATAAGTACGCATTCATATAGTGTTATCAGCTAAACATATACACATGGATGCATTATTTTCCATGTGATCATGTCTTCGTATTTCGTACACTATGATTATGTACTGGATATGTCGGTTTAATAGCTGTGGAATTTAGCTAGCATTTTCTCAATTGCATATATTATCATGAGTTATGATGAATCCTCTCCTTGTGAACATTATTCGTTCAATTGCATATTGTGGCGAATTATGGTGAATGTTCTTCATGTGGACATTATTTGTCGATTGCATATTGTGGCAAATTTGCTATTTGCAGGGTGAATTAAATGCGATATTTTACAATAACCTGGCAATTTCAACGCACGCGGTTCAAGCAACTAAGCGTGTGCGGTCCAGAACAGAAAGCACACGCAACACATAGCGCAACCGCCTGTGATCCACAGGAAAAGCACACGAGATATAATCTAAAACGTCGGTGATACATAAGAAATCGCAAATGGTTTGCAACACTTGTACGTGTGCGTAGGAGCTACTCAATCGTTTGCGATAGCACCGTATATCACACGTGAGGCAACATGAAACCGTGCCCGATGCAAAGACGATCCCACGCGTACATTTTTTTGGGAAACGTGTCCAATGATGTTATACATGGTACACGGTTCCCAGAGAAATCTCGTGTGCGATGATGAAGATATCACACACAGTGTCTACAATGGCCCGTGTGTATTAGGTAACGTTTCGCAAACGGTCAAAGGTCAAACTCCGTTTGTTTTCCATGAGCAATCAGACACGTTTCACTCGTCTTGGAAATGTGTGATTGATCCCAAATCCCACACGTAGGCCGAAAAGATTATGTGTGCGGTCTGTTCCTGCACCGCACATGATTATATTTGCAGATCATTTGCGTTCGTTGGCCACCATCGCCGAAAGGTTTGCGGTGTTGTGTGGGATGGACCCCCCCTATCGCCCACACATGCAAGGCGATGGTTTGGAACTACATCGCGGAAAGAGGTTAAAAACAGTTTGTATAGCACGTCGCTGCACCAGTGTAAAACCCTACGTCCTGCTTTATTTTGTATTGATGGTGGGGTATCGAGTACAGAGTTGATCTACCTCGAGATCGTATGTAGTGAATATAAGATTGTCTATTGACTAGCCTGGCCTCGGTTTATATATTGCACCAGAGGCCTAGGGTTTAGAAGAGTCCTTGTCTTGTGCGCCAAGTCTTATGGAATCTTCCTTGTATGCATCATGGGCTGCCCGAAGTGGCCCATTAGTGAATCATCATGGGGGTCCTCGGCCCGACCCACTGGTCGGGAGACGACGTGGTGGGTACCCCCTAGTCTAGGAAACCGTCACCGGTAGACACCGAGACTAACGCTGCTACCGGGTACGGCCACGCCACTGACGATCATACCTTTACAGTAGAGTAGCAAGGCAAGCAACCCCCCCCCCCTTGATCATACCGATATCGCCCATTCTTTCTCTCTCATGCTTGCATTAGATTTTGCTACTATTGTAGTTAGCTCCTATTCTGATGCATAGCCTGTTTTTGTTAAACTGCTACTATACCTGCTATTATATCACCTGCCTAGTATAGGTTGATTAGTTATCCCCTGTGACCCCTTAGTCCCAGTTGCCCCTGCTTCATCATCGACGACTTGAAGACTCGATTAGCTCGTCGACAAGCCATGACCTGTCACATTCACCGCACTCCCCCGTAGTTGTACGAATCTGCAGAGCTACTATCGAGTACCGAGGGTGACACCTCGTAAAGTACTCATGATGCTAACTCTGTAGTGTAGCTAGTCAGTCGTGGTTATCGAGGGTGATTCCTCCTTCACCACTCCCGACGACGACTCTGTCGTGCGACCCCTCAAGCGTATACCATCGAGGGTGAATCCTCTCTGGTCACCTTGACAGTTACATTGGGTGGGATCCTCCGAGGTTGATTCCTCGGGTTTCCCTTTGATGTATGGACACACGGTTACTTAATTACTACTATTGGAACATGTTGAGGTCAGGATGACCTCGTTGGTGTTGGTGTAATTGTGACGAGGCGTGGCCGGGCATTCTTGGCCCTTGCCACAAGTCCTCGAGACGGGGCGACGGGACCACATATCGTGTATCACGCTCGTCACCGCAGTTAACAAAATGCTAATGGGTTGGGTATTTGATCTCAGTTGGTCGTTTGACCTTTTTGCACTAACCTTCACATGGGAGAAGTTATGGGTACTCGGCGTCGTTGTATCAGCCAAAGCTCTTCGGACGTCAGCAATGGAGCGGTGCACGCTCGAGTGGTCTGCGACATCATTGATCTTGTATAAGAGGTGCAAGGACTGACCTCGGCCACCCACGCATCGTGCAGGAGTGCAAAGGGTGAGTGGGCCCATGACCCCTGCGCACTTAGGATTTAGACCGGCGGGCTGGCCTCTCTGTTGAGCCAAGGTAGGGCCACAATGTGTTGATGTCCCGAGGACGGGCATGACCCAGGAAACTGTGTCCGGCCAGAGGTTATCAAGTGTGTTGGAAAATGTGGTGCGCCCCTGCAGGGATGAAATTAACTATTCGAATAGCCGTGTCCACGGTAACAGGACGACTTGGAGTTGTATCCCGATCTACTACAACTAGAATTGTGACTTAAAATTGAAATGAATGTTGGCTCCGAGATTGCTTTCTCGCAGGGAGTGGAGGAAGAATCTCTGGGCATGGTTACTTAATAAAATTGCTAGAATAATATTTTTACATATGAGTTACCAATCCACACTCTTCTAATGTTTTAAGATGTTGAAGATGCTAGTCTTCGTTAGGACTAGGCCTTCCCCCTATTCTTCCTTTTCTGCAGTCAGTCCAAAGATATAACCCCATTCCTTGATACTGATGCATATTCTAGTATAGTTCTGATATAAGTCTTGCGGGTACTTTGGATGAGTACTCACCGCTGCTTTACCTCCTCTTTCCCCCTCGATACGATTACCGCGTTCAGATGACGGAGCCCACGAGATGGAGTACACCGCAGACGACTACTACACCACCGCTGGAGCTTACTACTACATGGAGAGTGCCGACGCTCAGGAGTAGTTAGGATGGCTCCCAGGCAGGAGGCCTTGCCTCTTCCGATCCGCTACTTATGTTTGTGCTAGCCTTCTTAAGGCAAAACTTGTTTAATTTATGTCTGTACTCAGATAATATTTGCTTCCGCTGACTCGTTTGAATTTGAGCTTATGTATTCGAGCCCTCGAGGCCCCTGGCTTGTAATATGAAGCTTGTATGACTTTAATTTGTGTCTAGACTTGTGTTGTGAGATCTTCCAGTGAGTCCCTAATCTTGGTCGTACGCATTTGCATGTATGATTAGCGTACAGACAAAATGGGGGCGTCACAAGTTGGTATCAGAGCCGACTGCATGTAGGTAGCCCCCCTTCCAACTCCTTGGTCGAAGTTGAGTCTAGTACTTGAAAAACTTTTACTAACATTGTTGTGTGGCTTACGGGCCCACATCTCAATCGGGAGTTATTAGGATCTTTTGTTCCTCATCTATACTCTGGGTTCCGATCTCTTTTCTCTTTTGGGTTAAAGATTTTGCTAACTCTAACATTAGGTTCTCGTGATCACATCCACCGCAGAGTTGTTTTGTCGACAATTGTTTCCTTTGAAGTTATGATGTACACACTGTCTTTTCACATCTTTGAATCTCCTTATTACAGATGCGTCCCTCTAGGCAACTCGTTTGTCTGACTATGGTTGTCGATGCCCCTGGATTCCCGGCCATTCTGATCAACATCTTGACCAGGCTGGGATATCGCTGGTACCCCGAGTACACTGTTTATGAGGACTTCCACGAGTTCAACCAGGAGCAGTACCAAGCTGAGGTTGTTATCTAGGATCGGCGTGACCGCTCCATCACTGAGCTGCACACCTATTGCGGTGTTGGAGTGACTGTTGATATGGCAGTCCATGATGCTGCCTTTACTGCTACCACCCACCTCCGTAGGGAGCACCCCTGCTTGGAGGAGACTGGATTCAGATACATTCCGTATGTCCCCGCTGGGGATGAGACTGGATCCGACACCGCTGCCTTCACCCACTTCGTGCGGCAGCGCAATGACCGGTCCTACACTACGGTCTGTACCCCTTATGTGAGCCGTCGTTACGACCCATGATACGTCTCCGTCGTATCTACTTTTCCTCACACCTTTGCCCTTGTTTTGGACTCTAATTTGCATGAATTGAATGAAACTAACCCGAACTGACGCTGTTTTCAGCAGAACTACCATGGTGTTGTTTTTTGTGCAGAAATAAAAGTTCTCGGAACTGGACGAAACTATTTGGAGATTTATTTACAATAAATAAGAAATACTGGAGCCAAGAACCACCGAAGGAGGAGCCCTGGCTGGGCACAAGACACCAGGGCGTGCCAGCCCCCCAGGCGCGCCCTGGTGGGTTGTGCCCACCTCGGGGCCCCACTGACCCTAATTCCGACGCTATAAAATCCTATTTTTAGAGAAAAAAATCAGAGAAAAAGTTTCATCGCGTTTCACGATACGGAGCCGCCGCCACCTCCTGTTCTTCATCGGGAGGCCAGATCTGGAGCCCGTTTGGGGCTCCGGAGAGGGGAATCTTCGGTCTTCGTCATCATCAACCCTTCTCCATCGCCAATTTCATGATGCTCCCCACTGGGAGTGAGTAATTCCTTCGTAGGCTTGCTGGTCGGTGAGGAGTTGGACGAGATTCATCATGTAATCGAGTTAGTTCTGTTAGGGCTTGATCCCTAGTATCTACTATGTTCTGAGATTGATGTTGCTATGACTTTGCCATGCTTAATGCTTCTCACTAGGGCCCGAGTGCCATGATTTCAGATCTGAACCGTTTATGTTATCACCATTATATCTATGTTCTTGATCCGATCTTGCTAGTCATACGCACCTATTACGTGTTCTGATCCATAAACCCCGGAGTGACAATAGTCGGGATACTTTCCGGTGATGACCGTAGTTTGAGGAGTTCATGTATTCACCGTGTGTTAATGCTTTGTTCCAGTTCTCTATTAAAAGGAGGCCTTAATATCCCTTAGTTTCCTTATGGACCCCGCTGCCACGGGAGGGTAGGACAAAAGATGTCATGCAAGTTCTTTTCCATAAGCACGTATGACTATTTACGGAATACATGCCTACATTACATTTATGAACTGGAGCTAGTTCTGTGCCGCCCTAGGTTATGACTATTATATGATGAATATCATCCAACGAGTTCACTGATCCAGTGCCTACGAGTTTTCGACATATTGTTCTTGCTAAGTTGCTACTTCTGTTGCTACCGTTACACTTGCTACAAAACTATTGCTATCACTGCTACCGTTACTGCTACTGCTACTACTGCTATCAAAACTATCATACTACTATGCTATTGGTCACTCTGCTGCAGATATTTAATCTACAGGTGTGGTTGAATTGACAACTCAGCTGCTAATACTCTCAAATATTCTTTGGCTCCCCTTGTGTCGAATCTATAAATTTGGGTTGAATACTCTACCCTCGAAAACTGTTGCGATCCCCTATACTTGTGGGTTATCAACCCACAGATTCTGGTTCAGTACACTGAGGCGCTGGATCGTGCTGTCCGAGCTCTGACTGTGGAGTTGTACTCCACTCGTACTTGTCTTTACGACGCTTTGGATCAGTTGATACCAGTAGTCTGTGCGGGGACGTATCCACGTTACATCCTTTACCCGCGCAGGACATAGCTACCACCAGGTCTTGCGTGGCCTGCTGTTGGAGGTCGTACACCTGCATGTGGACCTTTGCTCCCCGGTCCGGACCAGTATCCGCATCAGAGTGTTCATGGATTGCAGAATCCTATCCCCGGGTTTGCCATTCGTGATCATCGGCGGTTACCTGGCTTCAGTGGTTGTCCCCGACGTTGATGTAGCATATCGCTATGCCTCGTTGTTGTATCTCTCTATCGTGTGCCTGCGTGCCGCCTAGTTTGTCTGAGTTATTTCCATGCCAAACTTATCGCTGGTTTGTAACAGACTTATGTATGGATCACTATGTCGTGCTTGACTATTATGATGTATCTATTGCACTTCTTTCTTTGTGCATTTTACCTCATGAATGATTCATTGTCTTGTCATTACTCAATGCTAAACTATCATTGTTTCAAATAACAGGATGATTAGGACAGCTGGTCATGGTCGTGGTGCACCTGACCACCCACCACCACCTGAATACATGGCTGGAATGATGCAGCAGTTTGAGCTGAACCGCCAGTTTATGCAAGGGCTTATGGATCAATTTCCGAGGCCGAACATGAATCAGCTGCCAGCCCCAATGACTCTACAGGACTTTATGCGCCTCAACCCTGCTATCTATCACAACTCAACTCAGCCGCTTGACGCTGATGACTAGCTCCGTGACATCACCTATGAACTGGAGTCTGCAGGCACCCCAATGGCTAGCTACGTCACCTTTGTGTCATACTTCCTGAAGGGTCCCACTGCTCAATGGTGGGACAGTCACAGGCTCTCACAGCCTGTTGGAACCATCATCACCTGGCCGGAGTTCCAAGCTGCTTTCCGTGCCCGCCACATTCCTCGGGGAATAATGGACATGAAGAAGCGTGAGTTCCGCAACCTCACCCAGGGCAACAAGACTGTGGATGCTTATCAATGGGAGTTTCTGGACTTGTCCCGCTATGCTAAAGAAGACGTTGCAACTGATGCTCATTGGCAGGAGAAATTCCGCGAAGGCCTTCACCCTGATATCAAGCTGGCGCTCCTTGTTCAGGACTTTGATAATTTCACCACCTTGGTGAACAAGTCCATTCAAGTTGAAATAGGTCTGCAGGACTACAAGGATAGCAGCAAGCGCAACCGTGACATGGGCTCATCTTCGGGCTCATCAACTCAGAAGCGCAAGATCTGGATTCCCCACAACATGTACCATACACCTGCTCCTGCTCCAAGGCCGTCTTATGCTGCACCTCGTCTGCCTCCTCCACCAGCTAGGCAGCCGAGGCTTCCAGCTCCGCCACCAAGAGCTCATGTTCCCCCTTCCCGTCCTGAGGATGGGTTGTGCTTCAAGTGTGGTCGTCCAGGACACCGTGCCAGAGAGTGCAGGCAGAATCAGAATCAACTTGCACTGCCTTCCAACCAGCCCCGCAACAACAATGCCAGGCCTGCACATGGTCGTGCTCAGTCTAACAACATTGAACTGAATGAACCTCAAAACCAGCCTGCTACTATGATGGGTACACTTCTTGTTAACTCAGTACCAGCTTCTGTATTGTTTGATACAGGAGCATTGCATTCTTTCATGTCAGAAAATTTTGCATACATGCATGACATTAAGAGTGAAGAGCTGAGCGTCCCAATAGGGGTAAACACCCCCGCTGGCCAATGTCAAACCTCTATGGTTAGCCACAATGTCCCCATTGAAATTGAAGGGTTGGAATTCCTTGCCTCCCCCATAATGCTGAAGTCTTCCAATATTGACCTCATTCTAGGAATGGATTGGTTGAAGACTCATACCGCTTCGATAGTGTGCACTACCAAAACCGTCCACCTCCTGCATCCTTCGAATGAGATAGTCAGCTACCATGCTCATCTTGTTCGAGATGCGGAAGCCCGGCTTTATGCCTTGAATGCATTGAATGCGTACCTCTTGAAGGGATTGAAAACATTCCAGTTGTCCGGGACTTCCAAGATGTCTTTCCGAAAGAACTTCCAGGGATACCCCCTACTAGAGCTGTCGAGTTTGTTATCGACTTGGTACCCGGTACCACTCCAATAGCCAAGTGTCCTTATAAGATGCCTCCTCATGAGCTCCTTGAAATTAAGCAAGAAATTGACAATTCGCTTCGACTGGGTTTTATCCGTCCAAGTTCCTCTGCTTGGGGAGCGCCCTGTCTCTTTGTCAAGAAGAAGGATGGTACAAATCGTTTGGTCCAAGACTACCGTCCCATCAACCAGGCAACCATTCAGAACAAATATCCGCTTCCTCGGATCAATGATCTGTATGATCAACTTGTCGGTTCCTCTGTGTTTTCTAAACTTGACTTGAGGTTGGGTTATCATCAGATCCGGGTTCGCGAAGAGGATATTCCGAAGACCGCATTTGTTACTCGCTATGGTTCATACGAGTACACCGTCATGTCTTTCGGTTTAAACAATGCTCCAGCAACCTTCTCTCGGTTGATGAATTATATCTTCATGGACTACCTCGACAAATTCGTCGTGGTTTATCTGGATGATATCCTGGTGTATTCCAAGAATAAAGAAGAGCATGTTGAACATCTTCGTCTTGTACTGGAAAAGCTTCGTGAGGATCAGCTATATGCCAAGTATTCCAAGTGTGAGTTCTGGTTGCCCAAAGTGACCTACCTTGGCCATGTGATCTCCAAGGATGGTATTGCGGTCAACCCTGAACGAGTTCAGGCTATTATTGACTGGACTCCCCCGAAGAATGTTAAGCAAGTCAGAAGTTACCTCTGACTCGCCAGCTATTGCCGTCGTTTTGTCGAGAACTTCTCCAAGATTGCCAAGCCATTGACCAATCTGCTTCACAAAGGCGTTAAGTTTGAGTGGACAGACAAATGTCAGGAAAGTTTCCAAGCACTCAAGGACAAGCTGTCATCTACTCCAGTGCTTGCTCCTCCGGATTCTGAGAAGGACTTCGTCATTTATTGCTACGCATCCCATCAAGGATTAGGTTGTGTCCTAATGCAATAACGCAGGGTGATTGCTTATGCTTTGCGATAGTTGCGTCCCCATGAAGAGAATTATCCAGTGCATAACCTTGAACTTGCTGCGGTGATCTATGCCCTGTTGTTATGGTGACATTACCTTCTTGGTAATCGTTGTGAGATTTACACTGACCATCAAAGCTTGACGTACCTGTTTACTCAGCCAGACCTAAATCTCTGTCAGAGGCAATGGATGGAAGTAGTTACGGACTATGACTTTGGTATATCTTATACCCCTAGCAAGGCTAATGTTATGGCAGATGCCTTGAGTCGAAAGGCTTATTGCAATAATCATATGGTTCAAAAGTCTAACCCCCGTCTCCATGAAGAGCTCCGCAAGTTGAATCTTCACATTGTTCCACAGGGTTCTCTTAATAACCTTGTCATGGAACCGACTCTTCTGAGAGCTATTAAGTCCACACAAGACAAGGATGCTTACATCCTTAGGATGAAAGAGGATATTAACTTAGAGAAATTCAAGGAATTCTCGCTTGGTGAAGATGGAGCTTTGTACTTCAAGGATCGCATTGTGGTTCCCCGATTTGAACTTATGACAGAGAAGGTGATGAAAGAAGCTCACGACACCCCTCTCTCTATTCATCCAGGCAGTACTAAGATGTATCTGGACATCCGTCAAAAGTACTGGTGGTCTGGGATGAAGCAAGACATTGCTCGCTATATTGAAGAATGTGACGTTTGTCGCCGAGTCAAAGCTGAACATCATAAACCTGCTAGATTTCTGCAACCACTCCCTATTCCTGAATGGAAATGGGACAAGATTCAGATTGACTTCGTCACGGGTTTTCCAAAGTCGCAGAAGGGTAATGATGCTATCTTTGTCGTCATCGACCAATTCTCAAAGGTCGCACACTTTCTGCCAGTCAAGGAGACAATTACTGCTAGTCAGTTAACAACCTTGTATACCTCAAGAATTGTTTCACTCCATGGCATTCCAAAGGAGATCAGTTCAGACCGTGACAGTATTTTCACCTCCAAGTTCTGGGATAGTTTCCAAGAGGCAATGGGAACTCATATTACCTGGAGCACTGCTTATCACCCTCGGTCTCAAGGTCAAGTTGAAAGAGTTAATCAAATCCTTGAAGACATGCTACGGGCTTGTGTTATCTCTTTCAGCAAGAAGTGGGAAGAATCTCTTCCTTATGCTGAATTTTCGTATAACAACACCTATCAAGCCAGCTAGAAGATGGCCCCCTTTGAAGTATTATATGGATGTAAATGCCGAACCCCTCTGAACTGGTCAGAAACTGGGGAACGTGCACTCATTGGTCCGGACATTATCCAACAAGCTGAAGAGCAAGTCCGCATTGTTCGGGATAATCTCAAGGCGGCCCAGTCCCGTCAGAAGAGCAATTATGACAAGAAACACTAGGGTTCAACCTATCAAACCGGTGATAAGGCTTATCTGCGTGTCACTCCTTTGAGAGGCACTCATCGGTTCGGAGTCAAGGGCAAGCTACCTCCTCGCTACATTGGTCCCTTCCGCGTTATTGAAAGACGTGGGCATGTGGCTTATAAATAGGAGCTGCCGCCAAAATTCTCCCATATCCTTGATGTCTTCCATGTGTCGCAACTTTGTCGTTGCTTCAAGGGTCCACATCGTGAGGTGGATCCCGAATTGATTGAGGTGCAGGATGATCTCACTTACAAAGAGCATCCGATCCGCGTTCTTGACGAAACCGAACGTCGGAATCATCAGAAGTTTACCAAGTTCTTCAAAGTGCAGTGGTCAGATCATTCTGAAGATGAAGCCACTTGGGAACGCGAGGATAACCTTCGGGCAGAATATCCCGATCTTCTCCCTTCTACCTCTTAATTCTCGAGACGAGAATTTTTTAGTAGGGGAGAGTTGTAACACCCATGGGATCTAGATACAGTAATCATTGTAATTAAGCTACAGTAACATGAGGATTAAGCTAATCCATTTTACTAATACAAGTATGATCACTGTTGGAATCAAACCCTAATTCTTTTTCTTTGCAGTTCAAATTCTTTTAATAAGTGGATTTAAAAAAGTTTTGCAATCCAGGAAATAAAAATCATGAATGGGTTGCAAATATTCCACAAGCTTTTACAAAATTGCATCCCACATTTTATCATGTATTTAAGTGCCTCTAAAACAATTTAACAGAGGCCAATTCTTTTATTAATGCCCTTTTTAGGTATTTTTCAACACAGTTTCAAATGGCCCCCAAAAATTTTGTGGCAGTATATAAAAATGCAATGGGATTAATGGACTCAATGCCCTATTTTTACAAAAGTATTTGTTACTAAAATTTAAATAAAATAGAAACTTAAAAAAAGTAAAACTGAAAAAAGGGCTAAGGACCCCCCCCCCTCTGGGCCGAGGCCCAGCTAGGCCTCCCAGCCGGCCCAACCGGCCCCCACCCCTTCCCTAACCCCGCTATAGTGGCCAGGGAGTGGGGATGCCCGCCACGGCGCCCCCCGGCCACACGCCGGCGATCCACCGGTCGGTCGCGCGTATATTATGCCTGCGACCCCCTGCCAACCCTAAATCCTCCACCCCCCCCCCTCGCCTCGCGCCCCCACGGCCCCTTCCTCACCGCTCCCCGTCGCCGCGGCGGTGCCGTCCACGGCCGAACCGCTGCCCACCGTCACCGCGGCTTCCTCCCCGTCGCCCTCGCCGCATCCCCGGCCTCCTCCCCACCGGTCGCCACCAAGCCACGCCGACCCCCCTTCTCTGCACCGGAGGTGAGGTCCCCTCCCCTTCTTGTCCCCCTGGTCCGACGCCGCGAGCCTGCGCCCGCGCAACGCCCTGCCCTCCCCCCCCCCACACACGCGCGCTTTGGTGCACCCCGTCGCCGCGCGCGCTCATCGTCCCCCCCCCACGCTCGCCACGGTCGTGGCGTGCCCTAGCTGCGCCCGCTCGCGCCCGCAACTCGCCAGCCGCTGCTCGCCCTCCGCGTGCCCGCAGACGCGCGCCGCTACGCCCGTGCGCCACTGGCCGTCGTCGGGACTTACCCGCCGCCGCACCCTGCCCTCCCGCACCGGCCGCCGGCGCTGGCCTCGCCGGTGCCCCTGCTCCCTGGCAGGCGAGGCCGCCCCCACCCCGTTCGGTTAGTGGGGCTGAACCCCCCCCCCCCCCCCCCCCGCCCCGCCTCACTAACCCCACTAACTAATTGCCCCACTACCCACTGACAGAAGGGGCCCACCCCCCTTAAAAGAAATTTAAAATAAATAAATAAATAATATTATTAATTAATTAATTAATTAGTGTTTAGTTAATTATCTTAATTACTCAGACAATTTAACCTAACACCCTATGACAAGTGGTACCCCCCTGTTAACTAATCTGCTTAGTTTTAATCAACCCTAGATTTACACTCTGACTATGACAGTGGGGCCCACTGGTCAGTTTGACCAGTCAAACTGGGATGTTGACTGCTGATGTCAGCATGATTTTATGATGACATCATAATTGTATTTTCGAATTAAATTAAATCTGTTTAATTTCAGAATATTAATAAAACTTTAAAAATTAATATAAAATAATCTATAACTCGGATGAAAAAGTTTTATACATGAAAGTTGATCAGAAAAATCCCACGAATCCGAATACGCTGTCCGTTCGTCTGTCACATGCCCCTAGCATGATGAACATGTAACAGTTCCATCGGATTCATCTGTCCGGTAAAAGCTAGAGAACCGGGAAATATCGTCAGATATGTTCCCGCTCCGTCTATGACGTGTAGTACTGCGTTAGCTCATGCTTAGCACTGCATATTGCCATGTCATGCATCGTGATGCATCTGTCTGCCTTATATTTATTGTTTCTCCCCCCTCTTCTTACAGGTAGAAACCGAGACTGACGCTGCTGCCGGGTACGACTACGCCACTGACGATCAGACCTTTACAGCAGAGCAGCAAGGCAAGCAACCCCCCCCCCCTTGATCATACCGATATCGCCCTTTCTTTCTCTCTCATGCTTGCATTAGATTTTGCTACTGTTGTAGTTAGCTCCTATTCTGATGCATAGCCAGTTTTTGTTGAACAGCTACTATACCTGCTATTATATCACCTGCCTAGTATAGGTTGATTAGTGATCCCCTGTGACCCCTTAGTCCTAGTTGCCCCTGCTTCATCATCGATGACTTGAAGACTCGATCAGCTGATCGACAAGCCATGACCCGTCACATTCACCGCACTCCCCCTTAGTTGTACGACTCTGCAGAGCTACTATCGAGTACCGAGGGTGACACCTCGTAAAGTACTCATGATGCTAACTCTGTAGTGTAGCTAGTCGGTCGTGGTTATCGAGGGTGATTCCTCCTTCACCACTCCCGACGATGACTCTGTCGTGCAACCCCTCAAGCGTATACCATCGAGGGTGAATCCTCTCTGGTCACCTTGACAGTTACATCGGGTGGGATCCTCCGAGGTTGATTCATCGGGTTTCCCTTTGATGTATGGAGACACGGTTACTTACTTACTACTGTTGGAACATGTTGAGGTCAGGATGACCTGGTTGGTGCTGGTGTAATTGTGACGAGGTGTGGCCGGGCATTCTTGGCCCTTGCCACAAGTCCTCGAGACGGGGCGACGGGACCACATATCATGTATCGCGCTCGTCACCGCAGCTAACAAAATGCTAATGGGTTGGGTATTTGATCTGAGTTGGTCGTTTAACCTTTTCGCACTAACCTTCACGTGGGAGAAGTTATGGGTACTCGACGTCGTTGTATTAGCCGAAGCTCGTCGGACGTCAGCAATGGAGCGGCGCGCGCCCGACTGGTCCGCGCCAGCATTGATCTTGCATAAGAGGTGCTAGGACTGACCTTGGCCGCCCATGCATCGTGCAGGAGTGCAAAGGGTGAGTGGGCCCATGACCCCTGCGCGCTTAGGATTTAGACCGACGGGCTGGCCTCTCTATTGAGCCTAGGTAGGGTGACGACGTGTTGATGTTCCAAGGCCGGGCATGACCCAGGAAAGTGTGTCCGGCCAGAGGTTATCAAGCATGTTGGAAAATGTGGTACACCCCTGCAGGGATGAAATTAACTATTCGAATAGCCGTGTCCACGATAATAGGACGACTTGGAGTTGTATCCCGATCTACTACAACTAGAATTGTGACTTAAAATTGAAATGAATGTTGGCTCCGAGATTGCTTTCTCGCAGGGAGTCGAGGAAGAATCTCTGGGCGTGATTACTTAATAAAATTGCTACAATGATATTGTTACATATGAGTTACCAATCTACACTCTTCTAATGCTGTAAGATGTTGAAGATGCTAGTCTTTGATAGGACTAGGCCTTCCCCCTATTCTTGCTTTTCTGTAGTCAGTCCAAAGATATAACCCCATTCCTTGATATTGATGCATATTCTAGTATAGTTTTGATATAAGTCTTGCGAGTACTTTGGATGAGTACTCACCGCTGCTTTACCTCCTCTTTCCCCCTCGATACGATTACCGCGTCCAGATGACGGAGCCCAGGAGATGGAGTACACCGCAGACGACTACTACACCACCGCTGGAGTTTACTACTACGTGGAGAGTGCCGATGCTCAGGAGTAGTTAGGATGGCTCCCAGGCAGGAGGCCTTACCTCTTCCGATCCGCTGCTTATGTTTGTGCTAGCCTTCTTAAGGAAAAACTTGTTTAGCTTATGTCTGTACTCAGATAATATTTGCTTCCGCTGATTCGTTTGAATTTGAGCTTATGTATTCGAGCCCTCGAGGCCCCTGGCTTGTAATATGAAGCTTGTATGACTTTAATTTGTGTCTAGAGTTGTGTTGTGATATCTTCCAGTGAGTCCCTAATCTTGGTCGTACGCATTTGCGTGTATGATTAGCGTACGAACAAAATGGGGGCGTCACACCCTCCTCCTTCCAAGAAGAAGAAGCTTTTTGCTGATGCTATGCCTAGCAAGCCACCTTCTAAGGCTAAGCCAACTGCTCCCAAGAAGCCATCTGCCCCCAAGCCCAAGAAGACTACAAGAGATATTCCTCTAGCTGAGAAGAACAAGGGTTCTACCACCATGGAAGAAGAAGATGTTACTGTTTTGAGGAAGCTGAGACCTCACCCGCAAGAGCACAACAATGATCATCCAGTGGCAGAGGATATGAAGAAGAGCAAGGATCAAGGGCTGAGGAAATGGAGAGCAGCTGATCCATATGCTATCAGGAGAAGGACTGATGTAGATGCTTGCTTCCACACCAAGGAGCAGCAAGATTTTTACGAGACTGTCTTATTAGACAAGAGTCCAGCTGTCAGTGACATGAGATATGTTGATTGGAAGTTCATCAAGGATAATGAAGATTACTTCCCTCATGTGCTAGGGAATTTCAAGGCCATTGATATTGACACATTTATTGGAAGAGAGATGACTGGATGGAATGATGGGATGATCATGCAATTCTATTCCACAACTCACCTTTATCCTAATGGAAAGATTGTTTGGATGACTGAGGGCACCAGGTACCATTCTACTGTTGATGAATGGGCTACCATCTTAGGAGCCCCGGAGATTCAGGAAGGAGATCTTGATGTTTATGCTGAGGCCAGAATGAACCACAACTCCATGGCCAACATGTATAATCCTATCCCCACAACATCTGTGCAAACACACAAGTTTGGCTCTGTCTACTTCTTGCAAGCAGGATTACCCACCACCAACACTATTATGAGGTATACCTTAATGCCAAAATCAGGTGATGACAAGATGATCAGGGGTACTCCATCAACATGTTACACTATGTAGACACCCACACCAGGTTTAGGGTGATGGATTTGATTGTGGAAACAATCAAGAGGACTGCTGCTGACCAGAAGAGATCTTGTGGATATGCTCCATATATCCAGATGCTCATCAACTCCAAAGTTGGAAAGAGCCTCTATCTACTTGATCGTCCACACCTGCCACTCCTGCCAGATTTCGAGGATAACGTTGTGGTGATGGATCCTAGTCATCCCACTTCAGCTACAACACAGGCAGAGGCACATGCAGAGGCAGCTAGAGCCACTAGTGCTCAAGTTCCAAGGACGAAGAGCGACCAAATGTCCTATCTTATTGGCACTATCCAAGGGATAGAGAGGAATGTGTCTGAGATCCTCAAGACCCAGAAAATTCTTGAGAAGATAGTGGAGATGAAAATTCATGCTTTAGACAATAAGGTGACTGAGCTGACCAAAACTTTCAATGAATTGAAGAAGGAAGTGGATGCAGTGCCTAGCCCCCACTCCAGTGATGATGATGATAGTCCTCCTCTCCAGCCTCATGCTCAGTTCAGGACACAGGCAAGATCGTCTGTCGTGCCAGCTCTAGAGTTGAGACCATCTTCATCAGCCCCTGCTCCCTCAGCACCTTCAGCATCTACTCCACCACCTCAGAGGACATCAGCTGAAGCATTCGCAGATGTTGTTCTTTCAACTCCTTCAACGGCTACCGGAGGAGATAGATCCCAGAGCGACGCTTAGCTCTATAACTTTGAACTTTTTGGTAACTTGTTGCCAAAGGGGGAGAAGTGTATAGATCATAGGGCTTCGAGAGAGAGAGTGTTTTGCCTTTTGTTTGCTCACTTAGTTTCAAAACATTTGGTTTTCATGTGGTTGTTCTTAAAACTCCATCGTGTTTGATCATACGCTTTGCTTAATGATGCTACTATTTCCTATCCATCTGATGTTTATATGATGATCATTCACACTTTTTTGGTGTTATGTGCATTGTAATCCATTCATATCATTTATGCGCACCACCAAGTTGTATGTGACATGGAAGAGTTACCCATGATCCTAATCGATTGTGCATTTGCATTCAAACGCAAACTTTAAATAATGCACAAATTTAGGGGGAGCTCTTGCTTATCACATACTTCTCAAAGCGATGATGCTATTCATTGTTTTATCCCTATTGAAGTTTTGATCTATATGTTGTCATCAATTACCCAAAAGGGGGAGACTGGAAGCACAACTTCTCCCTAGGTGGTTTTGGTAATTGATAACAACATATATTTCATTGGACTAATGATTCCACCAAGTATATTTCAGGAAAAGTTTAATGAATGGATTGGCAAAAGGATTGTGAGGAGATCCCCTAGATGCAAGGAACATCTATTGGCAACAAGATTCAAGACTCTTCATTTTAAATTTTGTGAGAAATCACTTTTGAGTCCATAGGAAAGCCAATACTACTAAAAGGGGATGAAGTATCAATGATGATCTGGTTGCTCAAGTGCATAGTGTTAGCCACCAAAAATACACATGAATCTCTCCCACAAAATACTCTGTCTAAACCCTACCACTCAAAATCAGTGCCACCAAGTTTTCAGATTCGGCCCTACCGAGTTTTACCCTAGACAGATCCTAAGCCAAACCCTAAGATCTCGGTGACACCAACTTCTATTTTCGGTGAAACCGAAATCAGTGACCAACTCTCTGGTATCCTATTTCTAAGAATCGAAATTTTTGAGTTTTGGAAATCGGTCCCACCAAGATTTGGAAACTTCCTAGGTCAGCCAATTCGGTCACACCAAGATTTATATATCGGTCTCACCGAAACGCCAAAAGTTGCCACATTTTGCACTAGTCGGTGCAACCGAGTTTTTACTTCAGTTCCACCGAGTTGGGCAATAATGTTCTAATGGTTGGATTTTTGGAGATGCCTATATATACCCCTCCACCTACCTCTCACTCGCAGAGGAAGGACTTAGAACATACCTATACTTGTCCCATCCATTTTTCCGAGAGAGAGTCACCTACTCATGTGTTGAGATCAAGATCTTCCACTCCAACCATATGAATTTTGATTTCTAGCCTCCCCAAGTTGCTTTCCACCCAATCAACCTCTTCTACCAAGCCAAATCTGTGAGAGAGTGATTGTGTGTTGAGGAGACTATCTTTTGAAGCACAAGAGCAAGGAGTTCATCATTGTTACTACATCTATTACCTTTTGGAGAGTGGTGTCTCCTAGATTGGTTAGGTGTCGCTTGTGAGCCTCTGCCTTCGGGTGTGGAGTTGAACCAAGAAGTTTGTTAGGGCAAGGAGATCGCCTACTTCGTGAAGATCTACCCCGAGTGAGGCTAGTCCTTGGTGGACGTAAGCCATGATGGAATTGACGAGGTTGCTACTTTGTGGACCCTTATGGGTGGAGCCCTCCGTGGACTCTCGCGACCGCTACCCTCCGTGGGTTGAAGTCTCCATCAA
Organism: Elymus sibiricus; assembly: GCA_039707655.1. Classification (NCBI taxonomy): domain Eukaryota; kingdom Viridiplantae; phylum Streptophyta; class Magnoliopsida; order Poales; family Poaceae; genus Elymus; species Elymus sibiricus. Next base: position 417,480,338 of record CM077675.1, read on the forward strand.
CGTGGACGTAAGATAGCACCACTGATACGTCTCCAACGTATCTATAATTTTTGCTTGTTCCATGCTGTTATATTATCATTCTTGGATGTTTTACAATCATTTTATAGCAACTTTATATCATTTTTGGGGACTAACCTATTGACATAGTGCCAAAGTGCCAGTGGCTGTTTTTGCTTGTTTTTTACTTCGCAGAATATCAGTACCAAACAGAGTCCAATCGCGACCGAACTTTTTAGAGATTTTTTTTTGGATCACAAGAAGGCCAGTGGGCCAAAGAAGTTACCGGGAGGGAGCCCAGGCCAACCACAACCCACCAGGGCGCGCCAGGGGCCCCGGGCGTGCCCTGATGGGTTGTGGCCGCCTCGGGAGTCCCCTCCACTGCCTCTGATGCCTATAAATTTCCAAATATTCCAGAAACCCTAAGGGAGTTGATGAAAAACACATCTAGCCGCCACAAGTTCCAGAACCGCGAGATCCAATCTAACACCATCACGGAGGGGTTCATCATCCTCATTGGTGCCTCTCCGATGATGTGTGAGTAGTCCACCATAGACCTACGGGTCCGTAGGCAGTAGCTAGATGGCTTCCTCTCTCTCTTTTCATTCTCAATATAATGGTCACTTGGAGATCTATTTGATGTAAACTTTTGCGGTGTGTTTGTTGGGATTAGATGAATTTTGAGTTCATGATCAGTATCCATCCATGAATATTATTTGAGTCTTCTTTGATCTCTTATATGCATGATTACTTATAGCCTCATATTTCTTCTTTGAATCTTTGGTTTAGTTAGGCCAACTAGATCGATTTTTCTTGCCATGGGAAGAGGTGCTTTGTGATGGGTTCGCTCTTGTGGTGTCCTCTCCCAGTGACAGAAGGGGCAGCGAGGCACGCATGTATCGTTGATGTTAAGGATAACAAGATGGGTTCTATTCCTACATGAATAGATCTTGTCTACATCATGTCACCGTTCTTATTGCATTACTCCGTTTTTCCATGAACTTAATACACTAGATGCATGCTGGATAGCGGTCGATGTGTGGAGTAATAGTAGTAGATGCAGAATCGTTTCGGTCTACTAATCTTGGACGTGATGCCTATATAATGATCATCGCCTTGGATATCGTCATGATTATTTGATCTTCTATTAATTTCCCAACAGTAATTTGTTCACCCACCGTGTGCTATACTCATAAGAGAAGCCACTAGTGAAACCTATGGCCCCCGGGTATACTTTTCCAACATATTGCTTTCCGATCTATCTTTTTGCCGCTTTTGTTTTTAGATCTATTATTCCAAAAACCCAAAAATACCTTGCTGCACTTTTTATTTGCATCTTTTATTTTGTGTTCTCGAGAGATCTATATATCCAATCTATCATATCCTAATCTATCTTTTTACCGTAGAGAGATTGACAATCTCTCTTTCGCGTCGAGTTGCAAGTATTTGTTCTTTGTGTGCAGGTGCTATTTACGTAGTGTTGGTTATCCTCCTACTGGTTCGATACCTTGGTTTCATAACCGAGGGAAATACTTACCGTCGCTGTGTTGCATCATCCCTTCCTCTTTGGGGCAATACTGACGCAGTCTCAAGCCACGTCAAAGGAATTTCTGGCGCCGTTGCCGGGGAGGAAGCAGTCTCTTCTACGTGCCAATCTCTTGCGCCGATGAGACACCATCATCATCTACCAGGTTCCTAATCACAAATCTCATCTCCAAGCAATTACATGATTTGCCAGTTGCCTCTCGTTTTCCTCTCCCCCACTTCACCAAATTTGCCGTTTTATTCGCCCTCTTTTTCGTTTGCCTTTTTCTTGTCAGATCTCTTGCTTGCTTGCAATATTGTTTGCGTAGTCACGATGACTCAAGAAAACACCAAATTGTGTGATTTTTCCAATACTAATAATAATGATTGTATTAGTACTCCGGTTGCTCCTCCCGCCACTAGTGCGGAGTCTTGTGATATTAATGCCGCTTTGTTGAATCTTGTCATGAAAGATGATTTTGCCGGTACTCCTAATGAGGATGCCGCGTCCCATATAAACACATTCATAGAATTGTGTGATAAGCAAAAGAAAAAAGATGTGGACAATGATATTGTGAAGTTGAAATTATTTCCTTTCTCCTTGCGGGATCGTGCAAAAATTTGGTTTTCTTCTTTGCCTCGCAATAGTATCGATTCTTGGAATAAGTGCAAGGATGCTTTTATTACTAAGTATTTTTCACCCACGAAAATTATTTCCCTTAGGACTCAAATCATGAATTTTAAGCAAGTTGAGCATGAACATGTTGCACAATCTTGGGAAAGAATGAAATTGATGCTAATAAATTGTCCTACTCATGGTTTAAATCTTTGGATGATCATACAAAAAATTTATGCGGGATTGAATTTTGTCTCTATAAATCTTTTAGAGTCCGCCGCGGGTGGTACTTTTATGGAAATTACTTTGGTTGAAGCTACTAAATTGCTAGATAATATTATGGCAAATTATTCACAATGGCACACTGAAAGAGCACCAACTAGTAAAAAAGGTTAATTCGGTTGAAGAAATTAGTACTTTGAGTGACAAAGTTGATGCTTTAATGAAGTTGGTTGCTAGTAAAAATGCCCCTATTGATCTTAATGATGTGCCTTTGTCTACTTTTATTGAGCAAAATAGTGACTCGGTAGATGTGAATTTCGTCTCGCGAAACAATTTCAATAACAATGCTTATAGAGGTAATTTTAATCCTAGGCCTTTTCCTAGAAATTCCTCTAATAATTATGGTAATTCTTCTTACAATAATAATAGGAACCCCTCTGGTCTTGAGAGTAATATTAAAGAATTTATCAATGCGCAAAAGGTTTTCAATACTACGATAGAAGAAAAGTTGAATAAGATTGATGATATGTCTAGAAGCATTGATAGAATTTCTCATGATGTAGAAAATCTCAAGTTGAAATATTTTGCACCTAAGATTGATGATTCAATTAAATTTTTATATGTCTCTATGGATGAAAGTAAGAAAAGAACCGCTATGCTTAGAGCTAAAAGAGAATTTTTAGAAAAAGCGTTTTCTAGTGATTGCTTTCAGAAAAATGATGAAGATCTTAATGTTGGGGAACGGAGCATGTAATTTCAAAAAAATTCCTACGCTCACGCAAGATCTATCCATGGAGATGCATCGCTACGAGAAGGGGGGAGTGTGTCTACGTACCCTCGTAGACCGTTAGCGGAAGCGTCTCACAAGGCGGTTGATGTAGTCGAACAATCCTTCTAGCTCCACCGATCGAGTACCGAATGTACGGCACCTCCGAGTTCTACACACGTGCAGCTCGGTGACGTTCCTCGCCTTCTTGATCCAGCAAGACGTCGAGGTAGTAGATGAGTTCCGTCAGCACGACGGCGTGGCGACGGTGACGGTGAAGTGATTCCGGCAGGGCTTCGCCTAAGCTCTCCGAAAATATGACCGAGGTGGAAAACGGAGATCGGGGCACCGCACACGGCTATGGGACAATTGTGTACTTTGGGGTGCCCCCTTGCCCCCGTATATAAAGGATGAGAGGGAGGAGGCCGGCCCCCTAGGAGTGCGCCAAGTGTGTGGAGTCCTACTAGGACTCCTTAGTCCTAGTAGGATTCCACCTCCCATACGGAGTAGGAAAGGGGGAAGGGAGAGGGAAAGGAAAGAGGGGGCTGTGCCCCCTCCCCTAGTCCAATTCGGTTTGGGCAAGTGGGGGCGCGCGCCTCCTCACGTGGCCTGCCTCTCCTTTTCCCGTATGGCCCAATAAGGCCCATTACTTCTCCCGGTGAATTCCCGTAACTCCCCGGTACTCCAAAAATTACCCGAATCACTCGGAACCTTTCCGACGTCCGAATATAGCCTTCCAATATATGAATCTTTACCTCTCGACCATTTCGAGACTCCTCGTCATGTCCGTGATCTCATCCGGGACTCCGAACAAACTTTGGCCACCAATCACATAACTCATATAATACTAAATCATCATCGAACCTTAAGTGTGCGGACCCTACGGGTTCGGGAATGATGTAGACATGATCGAGACTACTCTCCGGTCAATAACGAACAGCGGAACCTGGATGCTCATATTGGTTCCTACATATTCCACGAAGATCTTTATCGGTGAACCTCATATGTCAACATACGTTGTTCCCTTTGTCTGGCGGTATGTTACTTGCCCGAGATTCGATCGTCGGTATCCAATACGTAGTTCAATCTCATTACCAGCAAGTCTCTTTACTCGTTCCGTAATACATCATCTTGCAACTAACTCTTTAGTCACGGTGCTTGCAAGGCTTCTGTGATGCTGTATTACCGAGAGGGCCCAGAGATACCTCTCCGATAGTCGGAGTGACAAATCCCAATCTCGATCCATGCCAACTCAACAAACACTTTCGGAGATACCTGTAGTGCACCTTTATAATCACCCAGTAACGTTGTGACGTTTGATACACCCAAAGTATTCCTACGGTATCCAGGAGTTGCATGATCTCATGGTCAGAGGAACGTGTATTTGACATAGTGAAAGCAATAGCAATAAACTGAACGATCATTTGCTATGCTAACGGTTGGGTCATGTCCATCACATCATTCTCCCAATGATGTGATCCCGTTATCAAATGACAACTCATGTCCATGGTCAGGAAACCTTGACCATCATTTGATCAACGAGCTAGTCTAGTAGAGGCATACTAGGGACATAGTATTTGTCTATTATCCACACATGTATTTAGTTTCCGGTCAATACAATTCTAGCATGAATAATAAACCATTATCATGAACGGGGAAATATGATAATAATAAACACTTTATTAATTGCCTCTAGGGCATATTTCCAACACTTAAAGTGATTGGTGTTTATTATATTGATTCCTTATTTAGTAATATTAAAATTGATGATAAAGGGACTTAAGTAGAGTCAACTTTAGCTAGAGGGCGTCCCAATAATTTGGAGGGTGAAAATCTTGCTGAAAAAATTGATGAAAGTGGGTTTGAAGATGTCAAAACTTTAACTAGTGATGTGCCCACTATTTTGGATTGCAAAGACTTTAATTATGATAGTTGCTCTTTGATTGAATGTATTTCTTTGCTGCAATCTATGTTGAATTCACCCCATGCTTATGAAAAAACTAAAGAGTTCTTTGCTTTATGTGATTTGGGTGCTAGTGTTTCCACGATTCCGAAATCTCTATGTGATGTGCTTGGTCTTACCAATATTGAAGAATGTTCTCTTAATTTACACTTGGCGGATTCTACTATTAAAAAGCCTTTGAGAAGAATTAATGATGTTCTTATTCTTGCAAATAGGAACTATGTGCCCATAGATTTTATTGTTCTTGAAATTGATTGCAATCCGTCTTGTCCCATTATACTTGGTAGACCGTTCTTACGCACTATAGGTGTCGTGATTGATATGAAAGAAGGCAATATTAGATTTCAATTTCCACTAAGAAAGGGTATGGAACACTTCCCTAGAACAATAATTAATCCACCATATGAATCAATCATGAGAGCATCCTATGGAGCAAAAACCAAAGATGACAATTCTTGAATCTATGCATTATGCCTAGCTAGGGGCATAAAACGATAGCGCTTGTTGGGAGGCAACCCAATGAATAAATTTATTTTCATCTTTTTCTTTCTGTTTTTGAGTGTTGACACAATTATTCCTCTGTTATGATTGTGTTTTTATGTTTTATTTAGTTTTTGTGCCAAGTAAAGCCTTTAGGATGATTCACAAGATGAGTAGAAACAATGCTGAATCTGAAACAGAAACTTTGCCTCAAGTGTGCGAATTTTCATTTTTAACTGGAGCGTGATATTGAGCTGAAATTTTAACAAAGAATTTCTATATAAATTATTTACGTTTTCCTAATTTTTCAGAATTTGTAGAGTTACAGAAGTATGGTTAGAGTACAGATTACTAGAGACTGTTCTGTTTAAGACAGATTTTGTTTTCGTTGCATTGTGTGCTTGTTTTGATGAATCTATGGGTTGTATTGAAGGGTATGAGCCATGGTAAAGTTAAAATACAGTAGGTATAATGTAATAATAGAATTTGAATAGGTTTTCAATAGTACTTAAAGTGGTGATTTGCCTTATTATACTAACGGATCTCACGAAGATTTTGTTGAGTTTTGTGTGATTGAAGTTTTCAAGTTTTGGGTGAGATCACGATGGATGAAGGAATAAGGTGTGAAAAGAGCCTAAGCTTGGGGTTGCTACAGCACCCCCAAGATATATCCAAATAGAAACAAGCAACTAAGCTTGGGGATGCCCCGAGTGGCATCCCCTCTTTCTTCTAACGACCATCCGTATTTTACTTGGAGCTATATTTTTATTCGTCACATATCATGAGTTTTGCTTGGAGCGTCTTGTATCATTTGAGTCTTTACTTGCTTTACTTTTTAGTTTGTCACTTGTATCCTTGTTGGACACACCTATTTGAGAGAGCCAAAATTATGTTATGATTTGTTAGAATTGCTCTATATGCTTCACTTAAACTTTTTGAGCTATGGAATTGCTCTAGTGCTTCACTTATATCTTTTTGAGCACGGTGTGCTTTGGAAACTTTTGTAGAAATGCTCTCATGCTTCACTTAGATTAATTTGAGAGTTAGTAAAATTTGAATAAATTCTCTCATGCTTCACTTATATTATTTTGAGAGATGAAACCTTTATGCTCATGTTCTTCACTTAAATTTGTTTGAGCTTGTCAAAAGCAATGGCAATATATGAAACTAGTCCCAAAGTGATAGATATTAAAGGAGGATATAATAAAAAAAATCTTGAAGATCATTGGACAAATTAAACTTGATTCCTTTTAATAGTTTTGAGACATGATGATAGTAATATATGAGTCATGTTAGTGAGTAATTATGCTTTAGTAAGAATATTGGTGTTAAGGTTTGTGATTCCCTATGCAAGTACGAAAGTCAATAGTTATGCAATGAAATTACATCCTACTTATGGTGCATTCGGTGTTAGTTATGCTCAATGCTCGCTTATGTGAATTTTCGTTTCTTGGTTGGTTGCTTCTCAATCTATTTGCTAGCCTCCACTTGTACTAAGTAGAAATACTACTTGTGCATCCAAAATACTTAAACCCAGTTTTGCCTTATGAGTCCGCCATACCTACCTATATGCGGTATTTCCATGCCGTTCTAAGCAAATTTGTATGTGCCATCTCTACTTTTCAAAATGAATTTCCTTTTTGTGTGCTCGTACCGCTCATGAAACGGTAGGGGGTATCCAATATTTTTCCATGCTAGATGTGTTATTCTCAAGATGAGTGTTTATTCACTTGTCCTTGCACGAGAGTACGGTGGTAATAGGGATGCCCAGTCCCGAAATGAAAAAAAATTACTTTATGTTGTCAAATAATAAATTCCTTAGAAAGTGTTGGTATGGAAGGAAACCGTGGATACGGCCAGCCATGGATTGTGAAAGACTGGTGGAAAAAGGAATAAACTTTACTTTATGTTTGGGAATCGCTATGATATATCTAGCATGGAAAGTATTGAGAACTACTTTGCCGTTTTCGTTGACAGGAAAGGCATGCCACTCAAAGTATTTTTCTCTCTCAATTTAAACTTTGAGCTCTGGCACCTCTACAAATCCCTACTTCCCTCTGCGAAGGGCCTATCTTTTTACTTTATGCAATTTTTATTTTTTATTTGAGTCTCCATCTTCTCTTATAAAGCACCAACTAGGGGGCAATATGATCATACTTGAGCATTGGGTGTAGTTAATATTTGGGTGTGTTTCATGAATGGATCAATGATTGAGCATGATGGGATAGGGATAACTTTCTTTAGTATTGATATTTTGAAAGACATGGTTGCTTGTTGGCATGCTTGAGTATTAAAGTCTTTATGTCAAAACTAGACTATTGCTTTGAACCATCTAAAAGTCCAAATGTCCATGCTACAAAAGAAAAGAATATGTGATGAACATGTTAGGCAGCATTCCACATAAAAAATTCTGTTTTATCATTTACCTACTCGAGGACGAGTAGGAATTAAGCTTGGGGATGATGATACGTCTCCAACGTATCTATAATTTTTGCTTGTTCCATGCTGTTATATTATCATTCTTGAATGTTTTACAATCATTTTATAGCAACTTTATATCATTTTTTGGGACTAACCTATTGACATAGTGCCAAAGTGCCAGTTGCCGTTTTTGCTTGTTTTTTACTTTGCAGAATATCAGTACCAAACGGAGTCCAATCACGACAAAACTTTTTAGAGATTTTTTTTGGCCCAGAAGAAGGCCAGTGGGCCAAAGAAGTTACCAGGAGGGAGCCCAGGCCGCCCACAACCCACCAAGGAGCGCCAAGGGCCCCGGGCGCGCCCTGATGGGTTGTGGCCGCCTCGGGAGTCCCCTCCACCGCCTCTGATGCCTATAAATTTCCAAATATTCCAGAAACCCTAAGGGAGTCGACGAAAAACACATCCAGCCGCCGCAAGTTCCAGAACCGCGAGATCCAATCTAACACCATCACAGAGGGGTTCATCATCCTCATTGGTGCCTCTCCGATGATGTGTGAGTAGTCCACCATAGACCTACGGGTCCGTAGGCAGTAGCTAGATGGCTTCCTCTCTCTCTCTTTTGATTCTCAATACAATGGTCTCTTGGAGATCTATTTGATGTAAACTTTTGCGGTGTGTTTGTTGGGATCCGATGAATTTTGAGTTCATGATCAGTTTCTATCCATGAATATTATTTGAGTCTTCTTTGATATCTTATATGCATGATTACTTATAGCCTCATATTTTTTCTTCGAATCTGTGGTTCAGTTAGGCCAACTAGATCGATTTTTCTTGCCATGGGAAGAGGTGCTTTGTGATGGGTTCGCTCTTGCGGTGTCCTCTCCCAGTGACAGAAGGTGAAGCGAGGCATGCATGTATCGTTGCTATTAAGGATAACAAGATGGGGTCTATTCCTACATGAATAGATCTTGTCTACATCATGTCACCGTTCTTATTGCATTACTCCGTTTTTCCATGAACTTAATACATTAGATGCATGCTGGATAGCGGTCGATGTGTGGAGTAATAGTAGTAGATGCAGAATCGTTTCGGTCTACTAATCTTGGACGTGATGCCTATATAATGATCATCGCCTTGGATATCGTCATGATTATTTGATCTTCTATCAATTGCCCAACAGTAATTTGTTCACCCACCGTGTGCTATACTCATGAGTGAAGCCACTAGTGAAACCTACGGCCCCCGGGTCTACTTTTCCAACATATTGCTTTCCGATATATCTTTTTGCCGCTTTTGTTTTCATATCTATTATTCCAAAACCCCCAAAATACCTTGCTGCACTTTTTATTAGCATCTTTTATTTTGTGTTCTCGAGAGATCTATATATCCAATTTATCATATACTAATCTATCCTTTTTACCGTAGATAGATTGACAACCTCTCTTTCGCGTCGGGTTGCAAGTATTTGTTCTTTGTGTGTAGGTGTTGTTTACGTAGTGTTGGTGATCCTCCTACTGGTTCGATACCTTGGTTTCATAACCGAGGGAAATACTTACCGTCGCTGTGCTGCATCATCCCTTCCTCTTTGGGGAAATACCGACGCAGTCTCAAGCCACGTCAAAGGAATTTCTGGCGCCGTTGCCGGGGAGGAAGCAGTCTCTTCTACGTGCCAATCTCTGGCGCCGAGGAGACACCATCATCATCTACCAGGTTCCTAATCACAAATCTCATCTCCTTGCAATTATATTATTTGCCATTTGCCTCTCGTTTTCCTCTCCCCCACTTCACCAAATTTGTCGTTTTATTCGCCCTCTTTTTCGTTTGCCTTTTTCTTGTCAGATCTCTTGCTTGCTTGCAATCTTGTGTGCATAGTCACGATGACTCAAGAAAACACCAAATTGTGTGATTTTTCCAATACTAATAATAATGATTGTATTAGTACTCCGATTGCTCCTCCCGCCACTAGTGCGGAGTCTTGTGATATTAATGCCGCTTTGTTGAATCTTGTCATGAAAGATGATTTTGCCGGTACTCCTAATGAGGATGCCGCGTCCCATATAAACACATTCGTAGAATTGTGTGATATGCAAAAGAAAAAAGATGTGGACAATGATATAGTGAAGTTGAAATTATTTCCTTTCTCCTTGCGGGATCGTGCAAAAATTTGGTTTTCTTCTTTGCCTCGCAATAGTATCGATTCTTGGAATAAGTGCAAGGATGCTTTTATTACTAAGTATTTTCCGCCCGCAAAAATTATTTTCCTTAGGACTCAAATCATGAATTTTAAGCAACTTGAGCATGAACATGTTGCACAATCTTGGGAAAGAATGAAATTGATGCTAAGAAATTGTCCTACTCATGGTTTAAATCTTTGGATGATCATACAAAAAATTTATGCGGGATTGAATTTTGTCTCTAGAAATCTTTTAGATTCCGCCGCGGGTGGTACTTTTATGGAAATTACTTTGGGTGAAGCTACTAAATTGCTAGATAATATTATGGCAAATTATTCACAATGGCACACTGAAAGAGAACCAACTAGTAAAAAAGGTTAATTCGGTTGAAGAAATTAGTACTTTGAGTGACAAAGTTGATGCTTTAATGAAGTTGGTTGCTAGTAAAAATTCCCCTATTGATCTTAATGATGTGCCTTTGTCTACTTTGATTGAGAAAAATAGTGACTCGGTAGATGTGAATTTCGTCTCGCGAAACAATTTCAATAACAATGCTTATAGAGGTAATTTTAATCCTAGGCCTTTTCCTAGAAATTCCTCTAATAATTATGGTAATTACTATGGTAATTCTTCTTACAATAATAATAGGAACCCCTGTGATCTTGAGAGTAATATTAAAGAGTTTTTCAATGCGCAAAAGGTTTTCAATACTACGATAGAAGAAAAGTTGAATAAGATTGATGATATGTCTAGAAGCATTGATAGAATTTCTCATGATGTAGAAAATCTCAAGTTGAAAGCTTTTGCACCTAAGATTGATGATTAAATTAAAGCTTTATATGTCTCTATGGATGAAAGTAAGAAAAGAACCGGTATGCTTAGAGTTAAAAGAGAATTTTTAGAAAAAGCGTTTTCTAGTGATTGCTTTCAGAAAAATGATGAAGATCTTAAAGTGATTGGTGTTTCGTCTATTGATTCCTTGTTTAGTAATATTAAAATTGATTATAAAGGGACTGAAGTAGAGTCAACTTTAGCTAGAATTCACCCCATGCTTATGAACAAAATAAAGCTTTTACTAAACATATCGTTGATGCCATGATGAAATCTTTTGAAGAAAAGTTGGAGTTGGAGATTTCTATTCCTAGAAAATTACATGATGAGTGGGAACCTACCATTAAGGACAAGATTAAAAATTATGAGTTCTTTGCTTTATGTGATTTGGGTGCTAGTGTTTCCACGATTCTGAAATCTCTATGTGATGTGCTTGGTCTTACCAATATTGAAGAATGTTCTCTTAATTTGCACTTGGCGGATTCTACTATTAAAAAGCCTTTGGGAAGAATTAATGATGTTCTTATTCTTGCAAATAGGAACTATGTGCCCATAGATTTTATTGTTCTTGATATTGATTGCAATCCGTCTTGTCCCATTATACTTGGTAGACCGTTCTTACGCACTATAGGTGTCGTGATTGATATGAAAGAAGGCAATATTAGATTTCAATTTCCACTAAGAAAGGGTATGGAACACTTCCCTAGAACAAGAATTAAGCCACCATATTAATAAATCATGAGAGCATCCTATGGAGCAAAAACCAAAGATGACAATTCTTGAATCTATGTGTTATGCCTAGCTAGGGGCGTAAAACGATAGCGCTTGTTGGGAGGCAACCCAATGAATAAATTTATTTTCATATTTTTCTTTCTGTTTTTGAGTGTTGACACAATTATGCCTCTGTTATTATTGTGTTTTTATGTTTTATTTAGTGTTTGTGCCAATTAAATCCTTTAGAATGATTCACAAGATGAGTACAAACAATGCTGAATCTGAAACAGAAACTTTGCCTCCAGTATGCGAATTTTCATTTTTTACTGGAGCGTTATATTGAGCTGAAATTTTAACACAGAATATCTATACAAATTATTTACGTTTTTATAATTTTTCAGAATATTTCGAGTTACAGACGTATGGTTAGAGTACAGATTACTACAGACTGTTCTGTTTAAGACAGATTCTGTTTTCGTTGCATTGTGTGCTTGTTTTGATGAATCTATGGGTTGTATTGAAGGGTATGAGCTATGGTAAAGTTAAAATACAGTAGGTATAATGCAATAATAAAATTTTAATGGATTTGCAATAGTACTTAAAGTGGTGATTTGCTTTATTATACTAACGGATCTCACGAAGATCTTGTTGAGTTTTGTGTGATTGAAGTTTTCAAGTTTTGGGTGAGATCACGATGGATGAAGGAATAAGGAGTGAAAAGAGCCTAAGCTTGGGGATGCTACAGCACCCCCAAGATATATTCAAAGAGAAACAAGCAACTAAGCTTGGGGATGCCCCGAGTGGCGTCCCCTCTTTCTTCTAACGACCATCGGTATTTTACTTGGAACTATATTTTTATTCGTCACATATCATGAGTTTTGCTTGGAGCGTCTTGTATCATTTGAGTCTTTGCTTGCTTTGCTTTTTAGTTTGTCACTTGTATCCTTTTGTATCCTTGCTGGACACACCTATTTGAGAGAGCCAAAATTATGCTATGATTTGTTAGAATTGCTCTATATGCTTCACTTAAACTTTTTGAGCTATGGAATTGCTCTAGTGCTTCACTTATATCTTTTTGAGCACAGTGTGCTTTGGAAACTTTTGTAGAAATGCTCTCATGCTTCACTTAGATTAATTTGAGAGTTAGTAAATTTTGGAGAAATCCTCTCATGCTTCACTTATATTATTTTGAGAGATGAAACCTTTATGCTCATGTTCTCCACTTAAATTTGTTTGAGCTTGTCAAAAGCAATGGCAATATATGAAAGTAGTCCCAAAGTGATAGATATTTAAGGAGGATATAATAAAAACTTTCATGAAGATCATTGGACAAATTAAACTTGATTCCTTGTAATAGTTTTGAGACATGATGATAGTAATATGTGAGTCATGTTAGTGAGTAATTATGCTTTAGTAAGAATATTGGTGTTAAGGTTTGTGATTCCCTATGCAAGTACGAAAGTCAATAGTTATGCAATGAAATTACATCCCACTTATGGTGCATTATTCGGTGTTAGTTATGCTCAATGCTCGCTTATGTGAATTTTCGTTTCTTGGTTGGTTGCTTCTCAATCTATTTGCTAGCCTCCACTTGTACTAAGCAAAAATACTACTTGTGTATCCAAAATCCTTAAACCCAGTTTTGCCTTATGAGTCCACCATACCTACCTATATGCGGTATTTCCATACCGTTCTAAGCAAATTTGTATGTGCCATCTCTACTTTTCAAAATGAATTTCCTTTTTGTGTGCTCGTACCGCTCATGAAACGGTAGGGGGTATCCAATATTTTTCCATGTTAGATGTGTTTATTCTCAAGATGAGTGTTTGTTCACTTGTCATTTCACGAGAGTACGGCGGTAATAGGGATGCCCAGTCCCAAAACATTTTTTTTTACTTTATGTTGTCAAATAATAAATTCCTTGGAAAGTGTTGGTATAGAAGGCAACCGTGGATACGGCCAGCCATGGATTGTGAAAGAATGGTGGAAAAAGGAATAAACTTTACTTTATGTTTGGGAACCGCCTATGATATATCTAGCATGGAAATTATTGAGAACTACTTTGTCGTTTTCGTTGACAGGAAAGGCATGCCACTCAAAATATTTTTTCTCTCTCAATTTAAACTTTGAACTCTGGCACCTCTACAAATCCCTACTTCCCTCTGCGAAGGGCCTATCTTTTTTACTTTATGCAATTTTTATTTTTTATTTGAGTCTCCATCTTCTCTTATAAAGCACCAACTAGGGGGCAATATGATCATACTTGAGCATTGGGTGTAGTTAATATTTGGGTGTGTTTCATGAATGGATCAATGATTGAGCATGATGGGCTAGGGATAACTTTCTTTAGTGTTGATATTTTGAAAGACATGGTTGCTTGTTGGCATGCTTGAGTATTAAAGTCTTTATGTCAAAACTAGACTATTGCTTTGAACCATCTAAAAGTCCAAATGTCCATGCTACAAAAGAAAAGAATATGTGATGAGCATGTTAGGCAGCATTCCACATCAAAATTTCTGTTTTTATCATTTGCCTACTTGAGGACGAGTAGGAATTAAGCTTGGGGATGCTGATACGTCTCCAACGTATCTATAATTTTTGCTTGTTCCATGCTGTTATATTATCATTCTTGGATGTTTTACAATCATTTTATAGCAACTTTATATCATTTTTTGGGACTAACCTATTGACATAGTGCCAAAGTGCCAGTTGTTGTTTTTGCTTGTTTTTTACTTCGCAGAATATCAGTACCAAACGGAGTCCAATCGCGACGAAACTTTTTGGAGATTTTTTTGGACCAGAAGAAGGCCAGTGGGCCAAAGAAGTTACCAGGAGGGAGCCCAGGCAGCCCACAACCCACCAGGGAGCGCCAGGCAGGGGGCCCCGGGTGCGCCCTGATGGGTTGTGGCCGCCTCGGGAGTCCCCTCCACCGCCTCTGATGCCTATAAATTCCCAAATATTCCAGAAACCCTAAGGGAGTCGACGAAAAACACATCCAGCCACCGCAAGTTCCGGAACCGCGAGATCCAATCTAACACCATCACAGAGGGGTTTATCATCCTCATTGGTGCCTCTCCGATGATGTGTGAGTAGTCCACCATAGACCAACGGGTCCGTAGGCAGTAGCTAGATGGCTTCCTCTCTCTCTTTTGATTCTCAATACAATGGTCTCTTGGAGAACTATTTGATGTAAACTTTTGCGGTGTGTTTGTTAGCATCCGATGAATTTTGAGTTCGTGATCAGTTTCTATCCATGAATATTATTTGAGTCTTCTTTGATCTCTTATATGCATGATTACTTATAGCCTCGTATTTCTTCTTTGAATCTTTGGTTTAGTTAGGCCAACTAGATCAATTTTTCTTGCCATGGGAAGAGGTGCTTTGTGATGGGTTCGCTCTTGCGGTGTCCTCTCCCAGTGATAGAAAGGGCAGCGAGGCACGCATGTATCGTTGCTATTAAGGATAACAAGATGGGGTCTATTCCTACATGAATAGATCTTGTCTACATCATGTCACCGTTCTTATAGCATTACTCCGTTTTTCCATGAACTTAATACACTAGATGCATGTTGGATAGCGGTCGATGTGTGGAGTAATAGTAGTAGATGCAGAATCGTTTCGGTCTACTAATCTTGGACGTGATGCCTATATAATGATCATCGCCTTGGATATCGTCATGATTATTTGATCTTCTATCAATTTCCCAACAGTAATTTGTTCACCCACCGTGTGCTATACTCATGAGAGAAGCCACTAGTGAAACCTACGGCCCCTGGGTCTACTTTTCCAACATATTGCTTTCCGATCTATCTTTTTGCCGCTTTTGTTTTCAGATCTACTATTCCAAAAACCCAAAAATACCTTGCTGCACTTTTTATTTGCCTCTTTTATTTTGTGTTCTCAAGAGATCTATCTATCCAATCTGTCTTATCCTAATCTATCTTTTTACCGTAGAGAGATTGACAACCTCTCTTTCGCGTCGTGTTGCAAGTATTTGTTCTTTGTGTGCAAGTGTTGTTTACATAGTGTTGGTGATCCTCCTACTGGTTCGATACCTTGGTTTCATAAATGAGGGAAATACTTACCGTCGCTGTGCTGCATCATCCCTTCCTCTTTGGGGAAATACCGACGCAGTCTCAAGCCACGTCAACCACCTATCGGAACCACGGGAAAAATCTTCGTGTCTACAATTGCGTTTGATCCTCCTATCCCTTCCCTCTACTTTCACGTGCATGTCTTTATTTTCCGCTGCTATACTCTAGACTTGCATGTGTAGGGTGTGCTTGACTTGTTACAATTGCTAAAACTTTCCAACATCTAAAATTGGGAAAAGGCTAGATTTTAATTTGGTCAAGTAGTCTAATCACCCCCCTCTAGACATACTTCGAATCCTACAAGATGGACTTGCCCAATCCTTCTTCGCCTGCTTCCCCCTCTTCTTGTCCTAGGTTGGCCGAGTTGGTAGAGGTCCGTCATAGTCATCGTACTCCTCCTCCTCATCACCATCTTCCTCTTCTTCATACCTTTCCTCCTCCTCATCACCATCTTCCTCTTCTTCCTCATCATCTTCTTCCTCAACCAACCGAGATGACCCGGGGGCATGGCTAGAGGAAGCTCCGGCTACGTGGATAGATGAAGCAAGGGTACGCGTCGGGCCTCCAGCAACATGACCATCAACCGACGTAGCGCACCCAAGAAGACACACTACCTTGCGACAATGGGTCATGAAATTCTGCGATAACAAATAAACAAAAACATAAATATGGCATGGATCCAATTTGAGGCTCGATGGATCAAATTTACAATTACAAATAAACGAGAACATAACATGACATGGATCCAATTTGAGGCTCGATGTTACCTTCATCGTTCCCCTCAACTTGTTCTCAGAGGCCCGGGTCCCGGGGACACAACTTAGCGCATCGGAGCAATAAAAAAAATGCTTCGGTTCATCTCCGAAGCTTACAAAGGAATAAGTGAGTCACACTGACGACTAAAATAGATTACATCCAACCACCAGTTCAAAATAGACGAACACAACTTACCACTCTGTTCATCACGGGTGCATACTCCCTAAATCCACCCGTCATGTTTCTGATGTCGTCATGGTAGGCCTCATCCTTGGAGTCATCCTCCTGCAGCTCCGTGATATCTCGTGTCGTCCACTGGGACCTCAGGCGCAAACGGTGCTTCACGGCGTCGTCGTACCAAAGCATGTGCTCCGCGTAATCATTCCAGTCAAGGCATTTCTTCTCCCTATCTTTGCGATACCTCCTCTTGTTCCCCTCGCTCACGCGGTCCTTGTGCTCCTCTGCCCAGTCTGTGATCCCCTGGCAATGCTGCCTACTATTCCTGTAAGAGGCATAAGAAACATCATTGGAATGTCAAATAGAACGGAGTGAACAATAAAACATCATCATAAGAACCGCAACACTCACCAGTGTAGGTCGAAGTCGCCTGTGTCGTTGGGGACTGCCAGCGGGGTATGTTGGAATATACCAAATTGTGCGGCCATGCGGTGTGGCAAGTGCCACTCGACGGCGTACACACATATCATGGGCACAATGCACCGCCAGGCAAGCCTGTCCTCCTCGCACATCGAGTTCAGCTCGAAACCCCACTCTCGGTCGTGATACGACCACCCGTTAACCTAGGAAAAAAATGGGTAAGCAACCCTACAAAAAGATTGGTAAGCTAGTTCGTGTACCTGGTAAGCCGACAGAGCGTCCAGCTCGTTGCTGAAGACTTTGTACAACGCGGTGGCTTTGCTCGTGTAGACGTTCACTCGGTCCTAAGCGTACGCGATGGTTGGGAAGCGAGTAGCGTCGTCATCGTCGCCATAGTCCGTCCATGGACGTCGGTCCATTTTCTCAGGACGGCCCACCGACAACTGCTCCCACATCCAAATGGAGAGGGCCCAGACAAATCCACACGGGCCGGACGTGGATTCCATCCTCTGCGTTGCGTCGTCCGGCTACAAACATGAATTAATGACCAGATGACACAATAAAGCATACTTAAGTACATGAAAGAACAGTGAGATGTTTCTCTTACCGAACGGACCCCCAGCTGTACCCTGCATCCCAGTCCTTTAGGAAGTCAAGATACATCCATAGGGCAGTGTCTCCCGAGCAGTCCGGAAACACTACCTCCGTCAGAAGGTACCATAGGTAAGACCTCGCGTACTGGTCCACCGTCCGCTCATCGGCATCTTCCAGGCATACGACCCGGTTCTGCAGGAGCCACTTCAGTGATACACCGGGCGTTCGGTCACTCTTCTTGGCGGGGCAGTCGCCGATGAGGCCGATAACCCTCTCCCGCCAGTTGGTATTCTCCACTCGCCCAATGAAAGCATAGCCCTGGATCGGTAGTGCCGTGATCATGCCGAAGTCCTCAAGCATCACGGTCATCTCATAGCAGGGGAGATGGAAAGTGTGCGTCTTGGGCCGTCACCAGTCCACCAAAGTTGTGAGAGCTGAGTGGACGAGCGTCGGCGGCACACGCTTGAACTGCAGCACAAAACCCAACAGTCGGGCTCTCCTGAAGTACGGCATGTAGCGCTCGTCATACTTCATCCAAACGACATTTGTGTGACCCCTCATCCGCAGTGGCGGTAGCATCTGTAGACAAAAAAATAGTAAATCCAAATTATTTTAGCAAATCCAATTTTTTTGGTCAATGAGTTTGGTCATATTTATTACCACTCTATTTTCGATAAAACGGGCACGATGGCCCTTGTCGAACGTAGGGTCAAGCATGGTGTACCGAGTGCTGATGTTTGGCGCAAGGTGGGGCCTCCTAAAACAATTGCGAAATGAACATGTCATATTCAACAAACATACCATTTTCATCAATTATCACATATTCGACCAACATTCATATCATGTTCAACTAATATAAATGATCAATGCAAATGAATCATTTTCAACGAACATCATTCAACATTCACTATATGCATAAGCATTTATTCATTTAATTGAACGTGATTCAACATCAACCAACATCAAGATTTTTTTAACATGAATCGTTCATTTATTCAACATTTGTAGTTTTTTACAAAAATATAAGCATAATTCCGCCAACATCCACTATATGCATATGATTCATTCATATCATCAACATGCATCATATCAAAACAAACCTAGGAGTTCATTCCTTCAATATGCATCATATCAACATTCATTCAATTTTTTTCATGAACTAGGGTTCATCATGAAAATACATACAATCTCTCCAACAAGTTACTACAAGTTCATATTCAACCCCATACAACATGTAGAATCAAGCTAAACAACCCTAGGACAAAAAAATAATTCAAATCTTGTACAAAAATGGGGTTCATTTGTACCAAATAATGCATAGAATTGCAAGCTATTTGACTAAACTAATTGGAGGGATTGAAAGAGCTTACTTTTCTCGTTTCGGAGCCATCTCGATCCGCAAAAACGGTGAAGAAACGAATGAGATCCCGGGGGAAGGGGGGGAGGGTGTGTGGGGGAGAGGGGGCGAGAGGAAGAACTCCTCTATTCTTCGGCGGCTAGGAGTGGGAGATGGGGGTGGGGCGGGTGGCCCCGCGTCTTATAACCGTCCACAGCCTACCGCCGGGGACCCTTACGGTAGGACAAGACAGGCTACCCCGGGCTCGACCGCCGTAGAGAGGGACGGAGGGAGATGACAACCGTTTAAGGCTGCTGACGTGGATTAGTTGCCTATCGCAAGGGACCCTATCGCCGAGCTCCCCGACGGTAGAAAAAAGAGTTAAATCCCGATTTTTTCTCAAATCAGGGTCAGGTCTGGCTAAAGTATGCTGAAAGGGTGAGAACATGAAATTTTGCCACCCCGAAGGCAGGGCAGTGTGAATGCGGCGACCGGCAACGCTGCATCGCCTCGTCCTCGCATTTTCAGCGGCGCTGTCGCGGCAAAACTTTCCCGAGACTGTAGGGCGGCAGCGCGGCACCACCATCCCCGCGCCATAGCCTCACGCCAGAGCCGAGAGGGTCAAGGCGCGGCCTCTTCGGCGCCGGCGAGCGCGAGAGGCGGCGAACTCGCGAACCTTCCTCCGTCGTTTCTGACCGGCGGTAATCTCCTCACCTCATCTCTGCTCCCCGGCCACCAAATCAGCCCACAAAATTCCCCTTCCCCCCTTCCTTTTCGAATGTCTCGGCGAGGATATGAAATCGTCTGCCGTAGCATCCTGGATCATCTTGTTTTGGGTAGATCTAACGCGCTGGGCCATGACATCTGAAACTAAGTCTACGCACGTTCAGTCAATACACAGCTGACATGACTATTTCAATGTATTACCTGGTCTAAAATTTTGACTTTCCATATCATGGAGTGTTCATCCACTTCACAGGATAATGCATCCGCTACTTGCTTTCTTCTTCGCTGCTTCCCATCCGAGGGAGCTCTCTGCTCTCCCATCTCCACCACAACAATCGGCAGCATGTAGTAGTGGTCTTCTTTTAAAGAGAGACTGAGAGAGCATCGTATATTCATCTGAAGATTAGTTAGTTACTCCCTCCGATCGGAATCAATTGACTCGGCCTCTACAGAATGTAAAATGGACATTGTATAGAGTTTGCATCATTTAATTCGGATCGGAGGGAGTACTACTACTCATTACCCAATAGAATTCTGCCCAACATAGCTATGCTTAGATGTGATGCTTTCCTACAGTCCAGAGGAAAAACTGGAACTCGCCAGTTGTGGTCTTCTTCTCTTTCTGTTCCTGTTTTCCTTGTGCCTACTTGCTGGTTTCTTATAACAGAAATTGGAGGGGTCCCCTCTTTTCTTAAAGGAAGAAAGAAACAACTGAGATACATGGAGAAACTTCATCAGCCACACTGTAATGAAACACTCGAGCATGCGGCTAATTCATGCATGATTGTGCAGCTCCCTCTTCTGACATGCTTCACATGACATGTAGTAGTACATACACCTATGCTGTGATATCTTACTAGCTTAATTAGCCGTTGTTGCTAGTGTCAGACGCAATCATATTTTGTGCTCATCTGTTGTTACTATTGAAAAACAGGCTGCTGAGAAGATAAATTCACTAGCAGTTCATCCATCCTACACATGATTGTCACATGGAGAATTCCAGGAACAGGTAACTGGCTGGCCTTTGCAGTGACCTGTGATACTTATCCCTGCAGCCAAATGATGTCATGACTGATTCTGTCATTTCAATTTACTCCAAATGATTGCAGATCTGCGTTTACATGAAGCTTCTTCAATGATGTAGTGCTAGTCTGCTGTGCTAACATTTTGAAGGGAGCACACATGGCAGACACCCTATTTCTTGTTCTCAGAAAAATTGCTCTGTCCCTTGGAGAAGCGGCGTCAGAGAAGCTGGGCACAGAGGTAGTGGAGGCAGCATCGGTTCTGACAGATTTCGAGCATGGCATGAAACAGATCGAGGGCGAGTTCATGATTCTGCAGGCATTTATTGGCCAGGTTAGCGCACGGAATGTTGGTGACAGGACATTTGAGGCCTGGCTGGACCAAGTTAGAGATGTTGCCCATCAGGTAGAAGATATCATTGACGAGTATACTTTCCTCACTTCGCAAGCTGCGGCCATAGACGGATTCTTCAAGCGGAAATTCCATCAGGCTAAGAGCTTTGCAGCATGGCGGAACCTATCAAGCCAGATTGATCAAGTAGAAACTCGAATTCAGCGGCTAACTACAATGAAAAATCGTTATGGAATTTCCGTAGGAGAACCAGGCAGGAGTAGCACACTACAATATGCCAGGCAGCTCTCTCTATCAGATTCTTCTTATCTGTCTGATGATACCGAGTTAGTGGGCAATGCCAGTGAAATAAGTATGTTGACACAATGGCTACTCACAGAGCGACAAGACCGATTGATCATGTCTGTCCTTGGCATGGGAGGTCTAGGCAAGACAACCATAGCAAGCAGTGTCTACAAAAATCAACAAATTATTAGAATGTTTGACTGTCATGTGTGGGTGACTTTATCTCAGAATTATCTAGTTGAAGACCTACTGAGGCAAATCATGAAGCAACTGATGGACCAAAGAGCCTACATGGCCAGTGCTATCGAGACTATGAGTCGTCTAAGGCTAATCGAGGAACTTCAGAGCTCCCTACAGGACAAGAAATATCTGATTGTCTTGGATGATGTATGGGATAGAGATGACTGGTTATTTTTGAAGCGTGCACTTGTAATAAACAATCGTGGAAGTAGAGTGCTAGTGACAACCCGCAAAAAGGAAGTTGCTTCTTTAGCAAACGACGGATTTGTTGTGGAGCTTAAAGTTCTTCCTTACGCTGAAGCATGGCACCTATTCTGTCAAAAGGCATTCTGTAGATTAGAAGACAAAATATGTCCACTAAATCTGAGGCCTTGGGCAGAGAAAATTGTGAAAAAGTGCCAAGGACTTCCACTGGCTATCGTCGCAATTGGGAGCCTTTTGTCGTACCGAGAACTAGAGGAGCAAGAGTGGAGCGCTCTCCACAACCAACTTAGCTGGCAACTAGCTAACAATCCAGAGCTCAGTTGGATTATGAGTGTTCTGAATCTTAGCTTGAATGATCTCCCAAGTCATTTAAAGAATTGCTTCCTATACTGCAGCCTTTTCCCTGAAGACTACAAGGTTAAGAGAAGATGGATCTGCAGGCTTTGGGTTGCAGAAGGTCTTGTTGAGGAAAGAGGTGCTGGGACAACAATGGAGGAAGTTGCTGAAAGTTACCTAAAGGAGCTCACTCGTCGTTCTCTTCTTGAAGTTGCAGAAAGGAATGTTCATGGAAGAGCCAGCTCATTTCAAATGCATGACCTTGTGCGCGATGCATGTCTGATTGTTGCAAACAGAGAGAAGTTTGCTGTTGTATACAGCCATTCTGGTATAACCCAGGTTAACTCTGAAGTCCGCCGCTTATTTGTTCAGAAGCATGCTCGGTCTCTAAAGGTTGCTGCAGCGTCATGGATCCGATCTTTAATTTTGTTTGACACACAAGTTGCATCCTCTTGGATAGATGACATTTCATCAAATTTCAGACTGATCCGTGTCCTGTGTCTAAGGTTTGCTAACATTCATCAAGTGCCGGCTGTTGTCCCAGACTTGCTTAATCTGCACTATTTGGATTTAGCTCACACAAAGGTTAAGCATATACCAGCATCGCTCGGTAAACTTACGAACCTACAAGTTCTGGACCTGCGGTTCACCTACGTGGAGCAGCTGCCATGGGAAATAACAAACCTGACTAAATTGAGGCATCTGTATATATACATGGTCCATGATGTTCAAGAAAGGATATTTGACTGCTTTTCTGCTACAAATATCCCTGGCAATATTTGCCGTCTAAAGAATCTGCAAAGCTTACAATCTGTTTCAGCCAATAAAGACCTGCTTACGCAGCTCGGTGAGTTGACACTGATGAGAAGTTTGGCTATAATGAAAATGCGTCAAAACTACATTGCAGAGTTATGGGACTCCTTGGCCAGGATGCCTAGCCTCAGTAGGTTGGTTATTTTTGCTAACAGCAAGGATGAGGTTCTTAATCTGACAAAGATGAAGCCCTTACCAAATCTGAAGTTTTTCTGGTTGCGAGGGAGGTTGTATGAGGGAGTGCTCCCGCAGATGTTTGCAAGTTTTGAGAAGCTCGCCGCGTTGAAACTTGATTGTTCTTGTCTGAAGAAAGATCCTATTAGCTCCTTTGCTCACATGCTGAATCTAGTGTATCTGAATCTTTACAGAACTTATGATGGGGAACAATTGACATTTCGTGCAGGATGGTTTCCCAAGCTCAGTTCTCTTGCATTAGTTGACATGGAACGTCTAAATTCGATTGAGATTGAGGAAGGCACAATGAAGGTTCTACATACTTTGGAGATTGTTGGTCTAAAGAGTCTAAAGATAGTGCCTCGAGGCGTCAAGCACATTAAGACACTACAGAAGATGCTTCTAACAGACATGCGAAAGGAGTTCATGGATAGGCTACAAGGGGATGACAGTGACATTGTTGAGCATATACCTGACATCCAGAGTTTTGACTCCTTCAATTCTGAAGCAGGTAATCTCCATATACGTTGAGCAAACCGTGGTTATGGTCAATTTAGCTTTTCACGAATAGTATATGTTAGGAAATCGCCCCCCACCCCCCACACACACACAAAAAAAAAAAAAACTCAAGTTAGACAAGCTTGTAAGAAAATGCTATCCAACATACTCCCTCCGTCCGGTGAAAAGTGTATGTTTGGCTTTAGAATTTGTCCACAAAAAAGTGTACTTTTATCTTTTCAATGCACTTAAAGTAGAAAAAAAATGCTTCTCTCTCATCACACGGTAATCAAGACCAATAACATTCTACACATGGTCTCCTTAATTTCTACATGCACTTAGCTCATTGGGGGTTGAGTAATTAAGGAGGACAGAGATGGTGGCTTGCACATTTCCAATGCATTTTTTACTTCACTTCATAATTTGTCCTAAAATTTCTATATGTACACTTTTCACCGGACGGAGGGAGTAGTGCACAAATTTGCTTGCAACGGAAGCCTTCTTTGGTCAATAAGCAAAAACCATGCACTTACTTTTTTCCTACTCTCCTTTTACTTGCTGGTTAAAAAATATCTCTTCTGACTGTAAATGTGTAACTTGTATTGATTGACCTTGCAGTTAAGAAGATGGTTCTTCTGCCACATCTTGCAAAGAAGTATGGCACAGGCTGGTGGGAGCTTTGTTAAGATATCTATCTAGTTACCTATGTTGGTTAGGGTTCTACCCACCCCTGACATGTAGATAAACTTGGAGCGCAATTTGTATGATATGATTGTAACAACCTTAACCGTGCAATGTAAGTATACGTGTAGATAGATACGCTTCCCCACATTTTCATAAGCTCCAGGCAGGAGATATATAGTTCTTGTGTAGGGCAATCACTTGCCCCACTGCATGGAGGGGGGAAGCATGTGTGCTGTAATTGAATACTTCACTTGTACCAAAAGTTCTTTTTTTTTTTGCGGGGAATGTTGTAGCAAAATTTTAATCTCTTTACAATGTAACGGCAACTACTTGTAGATTGCTGATGCAAATGGCTCTACGTTCCACCTGCATAGACCTGAAATAAACCTGGAATGGCTCCCTCATTTTTCCTACTGTATCCAGCAAGCTTTATTGTTTTCAAGAAAACGTATTTACTGCTCTATTTCTAAGTCGTCCAAAAATTTAGAAGTTGTTATTTCTATCTTGACCAAGTTACAAATTCTAGAAACTGTTACATTGAGCTTGCATTTTTTCTTCTTCTTTTGCATCAGTTTATGCTTTGCCTTAATGTACAGTTGCTTGGTTGCACATTTCTAAAACTAAAGTTGCACATGATTTTAGAAATATCTAACTATTCAGATTTTATTGCATAAAGGATCAGCTGTCTTAAATAAAATTATAGAATTTATGGGTATTTTCATTCGATCATTATAGACTTTATTATTTGTTAATAATTTGAGGATTAATATTTCACTAAGGAGAACATAGAGTCAGAGTAAATAAAATTGATAATTCTGATTAGAAAAATAATATATCAAGCGTCATAGTATAATTTTAAATACTATAAAAAAGTAAGACGGGAGGTGGGGGAGATAAAAACTTTTGAATATATTGATTCGGATTGAATTGCAAATACATCAAGGATAGAATCAATGTAATTCAGAATTGCAATAAGCAAGCGGGGTCTCTCAAATAGAGTCGAACTGAACAAGCCATTATGTTAGAAATCAGAATTTGTGGGTCAACTTTAAAATAAACACTTACGCCGCGCTCAGAGGTGTACTCCCTCCGATCCAAAATAAATGTCGTAGGGAGTAAAATGGAAGTGGGCATGTTGTCCAACCAAACCATCTAAATTGTCTCAGTCCATCACTGTAGTTTTTTTTTTTGCAATGCCCATCACTGTAGCAGCTTACTCTAGAAGCCAACAAAAGAACTAGCCCTAAGAGTTGATTAATAGCTGCATTAACATGCAGTAACATAACACAGGAACAGACGACAATTGGCTTTTGCTGCTTATGGGCAAACGAGCTGTGAGGCACAGCAGGTCTGCAACTCAACATCACCTGATAACTGCCAAACAAATGATTTTATTAAACAAATCATACAACAACAATGCACTACATGAATGGTACACAGGATAACATCAGATCGAATTATTCAGGATATAAGTTCGTCTAGCCTAACATGATTCAAGTAAACCAAAGTAATGGAACATGAAATATTGAAGGACCTGAAAAAACAGAAATGATTATGTACAGCTGGGCCATTAAATGGAGGCGGATAATCAGGGGCATCTCATATTAGCCAAACCAATTTAGACCAAGTTGGTTAGAAGTGGGTGGTAGTTTTACTTTTACTGGTTTCCGCCAAGTTTGAATTTCTTTTTCACCTTTGTTCGGACGGCCAGCAACCTCCTAGCAGCAGAGCAAACAAGGTCGGACCTGAACTATCAACACTAACTCTGCCCATCGTGTGATCATGTTAGAACACAGGCTACATGAACGCACAACCAAGTGTTGCCTCCTTTCACTGAAGCTGAGACCTGCTACTGCTTTCAGGCCAATGGAAGCTTGGCGCATTGTTGTATTGTGTCAAATCGAAAGATATGGTCTCCACCTAGAAGGCAAACGATTTTAAGAAAAATAAACATTAGTTTACCAAGACCAGTAAGAACAGAGGAGGGGACTCGAAAGGGTATATTTGAGCTTACTCCGTAAGGGAAGGTATCTGGTGCACCACTAGATGTTAATGGCCATCCCTCATTTACTTGATCCTGCTGAACCTAATGGGGAAAAACTTCAATGTTAATCATCAAGAACTATACGGACAAAAAGTACCAGTCAAATGTGTGGACCTAGTAACAATACATACATTGGTGCTTTCAGCTATGCTGTCAGTTGCGGTGACCGTTGTGTTTAGGTTGTTCGCAGTGGCATTCCTCCTCTTGTTATAGGCCCTTTTAGTTTTCTTTTTCAGGGTATCAAGAACTGTCGGTGTCGTCAGTTTCTTCTTGCGAGAACGTTTTGACTGACCTTGCATGAGATCCCAGCCCTTCGTACCAAGAGAAATGGGTAATGCATCATCATTAAAATCCTCATTCACTGGATTATATGCAAAATTGGCAGTTGAAACTTGACTGTCAACCCTCTGATCTCTTAGCGACTTCTCATAAGAAATCACTTTATCCCTGATCTCCCTCATGATTGACAAAGCATAATCTTTTGATTCCGAGTTCACAGAACCCAGTTCCACAACTTCTGCAAAGTATCGGTGGCCTAGTTTGTAGAGATCATCATAACTTCCCAACTCCTGAGTACTTAATGAGACGTCCCGGGACATGGAAGAACAAGTTAGTTTACAATCCTTGCACCAGCGATGAATGATGTATTTTGATGGAATCATCGGTACAAGCTCCTGCCTCAGTACAGTGAGAGCATGTCTGCACAATATACCTTTAAATTGGAACAACCGGCAGATGCACCATATATCATCTTCAGTACTGTCATAATCAACTTTGTAGTCCACCTTTGTTTGATTTACATGCTCTGATACTATGTATGTAACTACTGAATCAGTCCGATCAAATATATTACAGTTGCAGTGAAATGAATGCCCTATTTCATTCAAGAAAGTTTGAAATATCTCTGTTGTGTACATCTTTGCTGCTTGCTCCTCCACAGGCAATCCAGTCAACAACTGTGGCCTCATCTGAGATGATTGCAAATCCTCGTAGGTTTCCTTTTCTAACTTAGCTCTAACGGCTGCCTCATATTGCTCAACAAACATTTTCACAGATGTACCAGACGTCAACCAGCCATCAAAATAGTCAGTTGCACTGTCACTTCTGTCTGTGACGGACATTCCCGCCCAAAAAAATTCCTTCACATAAATAGGAGCCCACTGTGTCCTGACCTCGTATAATTTGGACAGCCATTCATTTCCCTCCAACTGAAATTGATGTATCATTTCTTGCCACTCTTTGTCAAAATCAGGCATAGTAACTGAGTCATAGGCCAATGTGCTGAAAGTAGAAATCACTTCATCCTTCTTTTCCATTCCGGCCAACTTTTCAGGAAGCTCGTTTAAAATGTGCCAAAGGCAAAAGCGGTGCCGTGAATTGGGGAAAACCTTTTTAACAGCTATTGCAACATCATGACAATAGTTGGTAATTACTGAAGGTGGTGGCGTGGCATTCATGCATCTTAACCATGTATCAAAAAGCCACACGTAAGCTCCAAGAGATCTACCAGCAAGCAAACCACACCCTAGTAACAGTGGTTGAGCATGGTGGTTAGTGCCCACAAATGACACAAACTGTATATCATACTGATCACTGAAGTTTGTGACATTAATAGCAACCACATCACCAAAGTAATTGTAAGAACTACGTGATTTGGCATCAGCCCAGAACACATTCCTTAGCTGTCCTTGCTCATTCATGTCTAAACTGTGAAAGAAACACGGGTTTCGGTCTTGCATGTCGTTGAAAAACCTCACTAATGCCTCTAAATCTCCTTCAGCAAGCTTCAGTTTTCTATTTCTGTCTATCTTGGTCTTGATTTCAATCTGGGCAGATGAAGGTATGCCACTATCTCCAAAACTACTAGAATGTGCAACAACTGAGCTACTCTGCGGCGCCTCAGACGAGCGAGGTGGATTTAGAGAGAAAGGGAAGTTCTCCAAATGCTTCTTATATTTAACCGAACTGGGATCCAGTGGATGGTTATGCTCCAACTCGAGAACAATAACTTCCCAGCGATTCTGAAAATGGGCGTCCTTGACAATGATCTTAGCCTTGCAGCCAGTCTTTGTGCCTCGCTTTCTTGCAGGCCTAGTCACACCAGATCTGAGCCTAGATTGCCCTCCTTTAGAGCATATGAAGGTAGAGCGATAGCGGAAACCATCAAAGGTGTTGTTAGATCTCCTTGTGATGCCAAAACCAGAGCGGCAGCCATATGCGACATAGAACTGAAAGGCGTCTTCCTCCGAATCGAATACCATCCCTACTTTAGGTATCCATTCTGGATCTATATCAACCGGCCTAAAGACATGGCCCCCAGCAAGGTTTTTTTCCTTGTCAGCATCTTCCTGCACGTCTTCTTCATTGGATGATTCGGTGCTATAGTCTTCCTCTTCCATTGGTCCCAAATAATCTATTCAGCCTGAAAGAAGATGAGCAGTATCATAAACCGTGTATAGATACAGTTGACAGAAGCATGCAGAGCATTTCTACAGCAGTTTGGCTTCATGAATAATTTTACCAACTTTCTTCAAAACTATTACTAGTATCTAGTATGTGCTACCGGATAGATGTATGTGGAAGTATTTTCACTAACAGACAGAGATATCGGTTGCCTGAGAAAACAAGAAGCATTAATTGTGAGCTGCGACCCAACAAACTACATTAACGGTACTAGAGTGCACGGCAGCAAGAGCACAGACGGTGGTGGATCTGGAGATGCTATGGCCAGTGGCGGATCTAGGATTTGAAACCAGGGTGGTCCTAATTTTTTTTTGGCCAACAAACATGACATGTGATTATGTGAACGTTCGAAGTAGTAACCGATACCACATAGAAATAGATCAATATATGGTCTTATAATCTTACTAAAATTTCAAGTTTTACATAACATAGTACATACGTCGAGAAGTTAAAGAAGACTATGTTTCCGGCCTACGCTTTTGCATGGTCACGAAAATATCAATAATATCTCTGGTTTGTTCTTGGGCAACATCCGGCATGGCCCCTTCCTTCTTCCCTATCTTCAAAGCATGTCAATGAAAAAGAGAGGCAATGTCTCCGGTCCTCTTCATTCTTCAACAAAATTTACTTTCTATCAATAAGGCTAACTGAGGCAGAAATGATGTCCAAATTTATGTGTGTGTTCGGTTCATGCCATGAACTTCATGTTCATGCACTGGATGGCATAGCACCGCAAAAAAGCAAACCCTAAATGGCTAAATAAGAAATTGGGGAACGGATAAATTGGGTACCTTAAATCAGGCTAATTGGGGCAGGGTTGCTGACTTGCTGCTGGCCGAGTGCCGGACTGGTGACCAGGCGGCTGCCGCCGGCTTTGCAGGGGCGCCAGACGACCGTGGACAGGGCAGGGTCGCAGCTCGCAGAGGGGCGCCGCTGCCGCCGAGGGCCAAGCGGGCAGGAAGGAGAGGAAGGGTCCTCCTGTGCGGCTGGGCTGGGCTCCGGCCGGCGACCGGCGATGGCGGCGAGCCGGCGAGGCAGCGCCGCGGCGGGGATGGGGCGGCTCAGTCGCTGGGGAGTCGGCCGTCAGGGACGGGGAGAACTGGCTGGATCGAAGTGTGTTTGTTGTGCGGCTGTGTGCGTGCGATAGGTCCAATATGAAGTTGGGCTGCTTCTTCTTCTCTGGCCCATCTAAATATGCATACGTTTATACGCTAAGCACTTGGCCCATACTCGTAAAAAAAAAAGCACTTGGCCCATTGAGTTTGCCTAAAAAAAAACTTGGCCCACTGAGTCCAGGCCAAACTGGCACCTACGGCAGCGACCGAGCGACGCAACAAACGAGATACCTCCACCGATTCCCCAACCTAGCGGCGGCGGCGGCGGCGATTCCAAGTCCGACGGCCGCCCTCTCCCTCGGTCCCTCCCCGACTTCCTCCCCTCGGCCTCCGGCCCTCGCCGCCAAGGCCAGGCGCTAGTCAGCCTCTGCCATCCGGCCTTGCCGGCTCCCCGACTCGGCTCGCCCTGCAGGGCTCCACGGCACGGCTCCACCTCCGGCAGCCCAGCCTCCATGGCTCAGTCCAGTCTCCATTCCGTGTTTGTGTAGTTGCATCAGTCCACCACTCCGTATTCCCTCGCTTCTTCTTCCAAGTCCAAGCGTGATGGCTATGCTTGATTGAAGCAATGAGGATCTTGCTCCGGGCGTGCCGCCATTGCTGCAGTCTCACACTCTTTTCTCGTGTTGCCGGAGCTGCCTTCACTGTAAGAGCAATACCTGGGTGATTAATGTACAATTCAAGTGTACTACTTGGGTTCCATAGTCTCTCTTGTTCTCAATTAACTACTACTACTACTAGAATTGGTGATAAATGCTTTTGCACTTGTCCTAGGCCAATTGCGGCGGCGGCCCATGGAGGAGGCATCACGTTCTAGCTGCACATTATTTTTCCACGAGCACAACTGCCAGCACGATTCTGCCATGGGAAGCGCCATCCCGTGAAACTCTACTGAGGACAATCGATGCTGCTTTCAAAGGTGGCAATGTCGACAAGGCGCTGCGAGCATTTGGCAATTATAAAAGCCTGCACGGCCTTCCCGAGCCAAGGGTATTGAATGGTGTCATTGTGTCGCTGTCCTACACATCTAGTCGGAGGTGGCTTCAGAGAGCCTATGACTTGGTTCTCTCAGTTTATCAGTGTAACGCCAATCTTCTCAACTCTAGCTCGCTGATGAGGCTAGCTCTGGCACTTGCAAGAGATCAGACGCCTGTCCCTGCCTCTGCGGTCCTGAGGATCATACTGGAGAGCGGCAAGCTTCCTGATGCTGATATGTTGAGCATGGTGTTTTTGCACATGTTGAAGTCACAAGTAGGATCCTATCTTGCGGCTGATGTTCTGGCTGAGACCTGCGAGTGTTTCTTGGATCAGATTTCAGATAGGCGACAGCTGAAAAAATTGGACCCAATCAAGAACAATGTCACCTTGTTCAATATGATTTTGGAGTCTTGTGTTAACTTCAAATGCATCATCAGAGCCCAGAAAATAATGGAACTGATGTCATTGGTCGGGGTTGTGGCCGATGTGAATACAATGGCGGTCGCTAGCCGTGTCTGTGAAATGGTTGGGCAGCGAGATGAGTTGATGACCATGAAAGGAAGCATCGATTCTTTCTCCTCTTTGCCATTCTTTCAGCAATATCAACATTTTTACGACAGTTTATTGAGCCTGCAATTCAGTGGTAATGACATGGATGCTGCTGCAGATCTTATAATGAATCTGCATCGGCAACGGAACTCATGCGGCAATGATGCGCAGAAACAAGGGATGATACAAATTGGCTCTGGTAACCTAAAAAGTGGGTACAGAATAATGTTTAACCCAACAAAATTGGACAAAGGTTTTGTTTTAGATGTAAAAAACAAGTCCAGCCTTCTTGTTCCTATCAGCGGAAATCTTGTTCCTAGTGAGAAGGCTCTTGCTAAACTTATTGTAGGCTGTGTGAAAGCAGAGAAACTGGGTGCATTGTCTAGCTTCTGTATTACATTGCATAAGGAAGAACTAAAGGGAATTTCTGCTTCGGATGTGATTAATGCATGCATTCAGATGGGATGGTTGCATGCCGCTCATGATATCCTGGATGCTTTAGAGTTGGCTGAGATTCCTGTCGGGGTTGGTACTTACATGTCTCTTCTCAGAGCATATGAGAATGAGCATAAACCCGAAGAATTCAATGGGCTTCTCCAACAGATACAGAAAATAGCATCTACCATGGATGAATTTCATACTAGTCCATCATTTACAGTAAAGGACATTGCCAAAATTGTCAAGGATGAGATGCCCCAAACTAAATCATCTTTGCTTTCCAGTTTGGTTGAAGAAACAGAACACTATAACCCTGGAGACCACTTAACCTTTGAGTTCAATAATTCAATTCTTTTCTTCTGCAAGGCAAAAATGATGGAAGATGCTCTGGGCACATATAAATGCATGAGAGAGCAAAATATTAGACCCAATCTGCATACCTTTTGCCACATACTGTGTGGATATTCGTCATTAAGCATGTATAGGGAGATTACCATACTGTGGGGAGAAATAAAGCGCAGACTCGAGTACAGAGAAATATCTGTGGATAGGGATTTGCTTGACTGCTTGGTTTTGGATTTCCTCAAAGGTGGCTATTTTTCAAGGGTGATGGAGGTTATTAGTTACATGTCAATCCATAATATTTACTGCGACAAGTGGAAATATAGGCAAGTCTTTCTGAAGCTGCACAAGAATCTGTATAGGAACTTGAATTCATTGCATGACAAAACAGAAGCTCAGTGCAAAAGGATTGATGATGTCCGAGCTTTCAGGTCATGGGCAGGCATCAAATAGATAAAGCGGAGTACAGCGCTGTAATTCTCTTGCTTTTCGGAAACACTTTCTGTTGCATTGCCGTGGAGTGCAGCATTCTTCTCCAACGTAACATATTGTCACAGCTTGATTTGTGGGAACGCAATCTGTAGGGGAGGATTAGATTAGGACCAATATGGGAGCAGTTGGGAGCCATGTGGAAGGGAAGATGCAGCTAGTGCTGGAGGCCCTAGGTGCAGATGTTGTGCGTGAGGAGGTGAGGGGCAGAGAAAGAAGAGAAAGTATCCTATGGAAACCCAGTTTCAATGGAAACATGGAAACTGACGTCTGATCCGAAATCTGCGGTCCAGATCAATCAACTTCGGCCCACCAGATTGCTCTGTGATCTTTTGCAAAAAGCACCCTTTGTATTCCTTCTTTTTCACAATCTGCACCAGCCCCAAATGTCTCCCGAGCGAGATAACAGCTCAAACCCATGAGCTAGATTATGGCGGCGGCGAGCAGTGCTCCGGTCCAGGCGATGGCGTGGTGGTGAGCTCTGGTCCAGGCCTCTTCCGATCTGCCTGCTCCTTGGCACAGCTTCTCCCTCAAGCGCGGATGGTACCTACGCGACTCATCTCCACTCTTTCCGCCGAGATCCATAATCGACTTTGATTAGGTAAATTGGTTATGCTTTCACGAAATTACATTCTTCTTTCCTTGTTATCTGTTGTGGCTCAGTTCTTGTCCTAGGGCCCCGAGATTATGTACTCCTTCTCTCGATTTTATTCTGTTCTGTCCAGTAGGTTTGTATTACAAGGGGTACGGATTAGTAGATCTGATGGCGGTGAGGGGGGAAGATCAAATGGCTGGGCCACTCAAATGTAATTTTCATCGGTTAGCCATTACGGATGCGCGGGGCAGACTTCTTCCCTCGATTTTGTTCTGTCCAGTAGGTTCTGTACTAGATGTGTGTACTTGTGTGTACAGCAAGTACTACTAATTCGTGAATAGATCGAAGGATAGCAGATTTAGCTGTAAAAACTATGTCCAGATTGATACTCATAATCTAGTTCATTTACAATATTCCTCCAAAGATTACATTTGATAAGTGCATTGTCTGAACTGGTAGCAGCATCTGATTATTCAATAGGCCCAATACTTTGTTAAACAAAAATTGTAAGTGATAGAGAAAAATATGTGACAGAAACTATGACTGGAACTAGAGAAAGTATCCAGTAGAAACCGGTACCCACTGGAAACTTGGAAACTCGTACAGGTGTTCATTCCCCTCATATTCACCTATCCCTGGGTTGTGGGGCGAAGCTCTCGATTTTGGTGTCTGATCTATGGCACAGGTGGAGACAGTAAGCACCTGCTACAAACTCCATGAGTTAGGGCTAGAGATGCGTCGCGCAAACAACGACGTGGCTGCGAGTTCAAGTCCAGACGAGGGAGTGGTTGTGAGATCTTGTTCGGCGTTCTTCACAAGTCCAAGGGGTAGGATAAAAAGAATTAAGGGGCATGGTGATGAGGGGGCGCAAAAAACAAGAAACAGAACAAAAATAAGAAAAAGGTGTCTCAGTTGTGCGAGATTCAAGCAAGTTGAATTCAATTGACAGCTGCACTTCCTGACGAGGGCATACCCAGGAAAGAGGTATTTCTGTTGCTGACCTTACTTATGAATTACTAGTATTTTGCCTCACTTTATGTACTGGTAGTTGGTCCTCCTTCATCGAAAATGCCGTTTGGAGCTCGGGTTTTTGAAAAACCCAAAATTCATATTTTTACATTTCAAAAAAATCTGAAAAAAATACAGATATACATGGAGGCATAACACACATGGAAGCTGGCGTACTTACTTTAATGTTTCCAAATTGTAACCAAGACTCTGTACTCTGTTATGCTTTTTGTATTTGCAATTGAGTTATCATCGGTCGGTCATTCGTACATGTACTCTTGTGTGTTGTTAGAAAGCTCAAATTTGTTTTAAAAGGTTCAGTGCAGAATATTAAACTGGCATCTATATCAGCTTCACTGAAATTTGTACAGCAATACATCAGTTCATTAATCAGAAAGGTCTGCCTGGATGGTTCATACAAATAGAACTCCAATGGTTCTATTACTTACTTCCACCTCGGCGACGACGTCCAAGGCCTCTGGTCATCCTCGCTGACGAGCTGCTGCATGTACCACGTCCACCTCGGCGATGACCAACAACATGCTGGACCTCGACAAAGATATGGGAGTCGAGGGCGAGCAGGACCGGAGGGATGCTGCTAGCCTATCAGCACCACAACTCCAGAAATACAAATCACCGTGGCTGCCGAAATATACGGCGCCGCTGCTCTTAGAGCGTCTCTAGCAGATCATGTATCCGCCAGTCCCACAAAACGCGTTTGCGGGATCTTGTAAAACCATTTTGCGGGAAATCTCCGTCGAACAGATCCCGTATCCACATACCGTAAATTTAAAACTTGGATAAAACTAGATAGTTTCGTGCCACATTCGTCGCCGGAGTTCATACACACAAACTACATAACTTAATTAAACATAGATTTAAAACATATTAGATAACTAGCCAGAGCTGCCGTCTACTCCATGTCGTTGTTGTCTGAGCTGTTGTCGTCTCCGGCTGGAGATGACCGGGGGAGGGGGGGGGGGGGGGGGGGGGGGCAGCGGTCCGCCTCTGTACAACGTGTTGTAGATGAGTTGCCTGGAGCAGCGGGTTTGACGCTGGTACTCCTCATGGAGCGTCGGCAGTTGCGCAGTGGCAACGGCATCTCCTTCGACAGCGACGGCCCTTGCCTCTAGGAAGGCACGCTCCGTCGCGCGTTGCAGCTCGAGGGCCGGGTCGAACAGCCGACTGCCGCGGCGGAAGGTCTTCCACGCATCGGACCTAGATTCGACGCTGCAGACCGTGTGTCGTGCTTGCGATCGCCTCCCGCTGCTTGTCTGTCATGGGGGGTGGAGACCGGAGCTGCCGGCTTCGTCGTCATTGCGTCGCTTGCGGCCGGTGAAGCCGTCGCGGCCACCGAAGCGGGGGCGGTTGCCGAACCCCCTGCCGCCACCACGGCCCACACCCGTAGACGCCGTCGCCGCCGATTTGGCGTCGGAGAATGCGGGAAATCGCCGGAGAGGAAAGAATTTCACGCCGGCGAGAAGAAATTGCGGGGGAGGAGGGGATGAGAAAAGCGAGACGCGTACCCTAAAACGCCCCGACTCCGGCATATATACCGGATACGGAGACGGTTTGCAGGACTTCCGTAAAACTTTTACGGGCCGGGCCGTGTATACAGCATCTGCTCGGGCCGTGAAATAGCCTCGCCCCGTAAAGCGGCCTGAAAAAGGAAGATCGCCGGCCTTTTTGCGGGATCTGTTAGATGGTCTTACATTTGGAGGAACAGGAGAGGAAACCCGTGTCTGCTCAAATCGTGTTGTACCAAACAGGCAAAGACCTTGCTTTGATATAGAGAAATACTTGAACTACTCGGCAATACGAAGGTGATCCAACCCGCATATTTCAGATCCAACGGCACAACCCGCATATTTCAGATCCAACGGCACAACCCGCATATTTCAGATCCAACGGCACAGGTTGGGGTTTCCAAGTTTCCGGTGAGAAACGGTTTCCATACTTTCTCGAGAAAGAAGGGGTACTCTTTAGAAGGGAACTTGGTGCTCCCGGGTGCCAGTGCACTATATATGCGTCAAATAATTTAGTAATTGTAAAATAATAAAAATAAAATTGTATCTTTTTTGAAATCAAATATGATCAAGTATTGTACTCGTATGATAACTTTGGCCAAGGAATGATCCATGTTGACTTCAGGACAATAAATAAATAAATTTATGACAACAAAGTAGCTTGTATATAGCGTTTTGATTTATTTTTTGCAATAATGCCATGAAAGTTATTTCGTGGCGTTTTTTTTATACTTTATCATATTGATTCCAAAAAAATCAACTTTTTAGACTTTTTTTACAATTACTACTCCCTTCAATCCATAAAGCATGGTCCATTAATATGGATTGGAGGGAGTAATTATTTTCCATACAGAGGGTGCGCTGGCACACGGGTGCACCAGTGTATCACTACAAGCTATTATTATGAAAAGTCCGGATACCGTCTGATGAGTGTGGACATAGTTTAGAGCATCTATAGCTGGGCATCTCAAACCCCGCTCAAACGCCCGAGTGGGCCGTCCGGTCACTGGCCGGTCATAAAATTTCGATCCATACGGGCGCCTCAAACGGGCCTCAAACGCCCGAACTGACCGGCAACCCTCATATCCAGCCCAAATATGGGATGTATATGTGGGCGGCATGAGCACGCCCGCCACGTCGGCTTGGCCAAGCCTGGCTCCATCCACTCCACTTCTGATCCCCTCCCCTCCGATCCTATGGTCGGCGACGGAAGCAGCAGTGGCTCCGGCGGAGAGTCCGTTGCCTCGACCATCGATGTGGAGGAGCTCGCCCTCCGCGTCGCCATTAGGAGGTCGCTGCTCGAGCAGGGCATCCCCGACGGATCTTCCTCGGCGCCCGGGGCCGTCGACGTAGTGCCGGCAATGTCGCTAGCCCTTCCCGCCCGGCGCCCAGCTTCGGCGGCTCCGCTCCAGTAGGTCCGCTCTGCTCCATCAGGTACGCCGCCTACCTTCACCACCCTCTGGCCCGGAACTGGTGCCCGGCCACCGCTGGGTCCTCGTGCCCCCGCAGGGGCCAGGGCGCACGAGGACACCCGAGTCCGAGGCACGTGCAGCCCCGTGCGAACTTCAGCGGGTGAGGAAGAGGGGGGAGGCGATGTCCACGCGAGCGCGCCGGTCGATCCCAAGGACGAGCTCGTCGCGTCGGTCCTCCGCCGCTCTCTCACGACGGCGGAGACGGATGCGCGCCGCCTCCGCCGCAAGAATGCCAAGGCGCTCCGACTCGCCATCGAGTTGTCGGAGCGCGAGGCAAACAAGGAGGCGACGATGAAGGCGAAGGCGGTCCGCCATGCGAAGGAGCAGGAGCGCCTGCTCCGCAGGCTGTCGGGCATGAGGTGCAGCTCCAACCTGATGGACGGCTCCAGCTCCCGCTCCGACGACGCACCTCTGCCTCCACACGCTGACACCTACATGGAGGAGGGGCACAACAGCGTCGACAACCAGAAGGGGAAGGGGCCGACGAGGAAATGGTGATTTCCTCCGCCCTCCCCCGTTTTGTTTATATTTTAAGTAGTTTGTAG
Source organism: Elymus sibiricus (assembly GCA_039707655.1). Lineage (NCBI taxonomy): Eukaryota > Viridiplantae > Streptophyta > Magnoliopsida > Poales > Poaceae > Elymus > Elymus sibiricus. The sequence goes on from CM077675.1 coordinate 417,518,318, forward strand.
TATGGATTTGCCGTTGAACTTCGGTGAACTATGCTCTTTTTGTTCGGCTATGCAATGTGATCCGATGAATTGCATGTTGATCTAGTTTTACGTAGCGTTGCATGGGTTGTACGGTTTTGAGGGTTCGGATATGAGGGACGCGGGTGTGAAAGCCAACATATGAGGTGTGCCCGATGAGTGCCAGCGGGGCGCGTCCAGGGATGTCTGAGGGCCTGGATTTGCTATGTCCGGTTGTAGATGCTCTTACTCCCTGATGAGTACTTTCTCCGTCTCAAAATAAGTGTCTCAACTTTATACTAATTTTAATACAAAATTATACTAAGCTTGAGACGTTTATTTTGGACGAAGGGAGTAGTTTATACAATGAGATCGCAAGTGATCGTTGGTTTTCACCTCAATTTCGTCCGTTTGCATCTGGCGCGGCTTGGAGCAGCGTATGGCGTTTGTTTGGCAAGGCCCGCACGCCCTTTGCCTCTACCACCTGGGCTGGAGCAACCGCGTCGGTTTTCGTTTGACAACTCGGTGGTGGTGACCCCCATGGTGGCCGTTGTGTCGATCTCGCCTGACGCTCTTGCTGTGCTGACCCCAGTTTGGCCGACACATGCAGTTTGACCTGGAGCTGCTCGTTTATTCAGATCAAGCTTTTAATCTGATTATCTTAGCCACAAAATAAAAAGAGTACTCTGCAACGTGTGTTTAAGCAGGGGAAATCGTATCAGTAGGCATGCATGCGATCGTGTAAACTGATCTGTGACCTACCTCCATGCTCAGGAGCTGGATGGACTATTGTCTGTAGCAAGACTTCTAATTCCTCTGAGGCTAAGCGATTAGCAATGGAATCAAGCTTACTATTTAACTATTACCAACTGATCCGTCGTAGTCTAGGTGGTTAGGATACTCGGCTCTCACCCGAGAGACCCGGGTTCAAGTCCCGGCGACGGAAAGTTTTTTGCTCATGACATCGATTAGTCTTTTTGCATGTAGCCATAAAAGGTCCTCGATGCAAGGAAGGCTTCTATTTAACCATACAGCAGTAGCTGATTATGTACACAACTGTAATTAGCCAGTTGATCTACTATCCTATTCTGATCTCGTTGTAGCTTCTGAGGAACAAACTGCCTATCTTTCAGAACTGCTTTTATCTCAGCAACAAGATGCCATATGCCGAACGTGATAGGTTATCATTCGACGGGATCAAAAGCGTCACGAATGAATCAGATTGGACCATGACCAGCATGTTGTAGCTAGACCGCTTGGTGCTCTCGGCCTCCTAGCGAAGCTTCATGATGCCATCGGAGTAGATGTTGTGTGTTGATCTACGGTCATGGCACGTCTTCAGTTTTTTAGGTGTAGCGGCAGTACTGGTCAGAATGGTGGCTTTGGTTTGATCGTTCTATTTGGTTTGTTTGACTATGTGTGATATTATAATAAAATGGTTGTGTGCATCGGTATATGCAAAGGACAGGGGTATTCCTCATTTCCGGAAAAAAAAATGTGAGTACATGTTCACGGTCACATAGATAACACATGATACTAGTATGGTTCAAGATCCACCGGCCTGATCCTCAAAAAAAAAAAGATCCACCGGCCCGGACAAGATTTTCATAAAAGAAAAAGAAAAATGCGTGATGTGCGTGTTACTGGGGAGGAGGTGAGGGCATGTTTCGGTGAACTTTGATGCCGTCGTGTTGTGTGATTATTGTGATGCCCACAACATCTCTCTACTAATTTCCCTCTTTTTGGGTTTTTTTTATATCATTTATGCCACTGGTTGTGTCTCACTATTCAGTTTTACCACTAGGAATTTCAATTGCTCAAAAATGCCATCGCTTCATTAGGTGCATACTAAAAAATGCCACTGGACGCCATTACTGCGAGCTCAAATCTTGTTTGCCATGTGATAATGATCAAAATACCTATAGACCAACATGTCAGCTCTCCCTCTATCTCACTAGAATAAAGTATGGGTCCTACTTGATCCCAATAGTGTTCATGACATCGATTAGTCTTTTTGCATGTAGCCATAAAAGGTCCTCGATGCAAGGAAGGCTTCTATTTAACCATACAGCAGTAGCTGATTATGTACACAACTGTAATTAGCCAGTTGATCTACTATCCTATTCTGATCTCGTTGTAGCTTCTGAGGAACAAACTGCCTATCTTTCAGAACTGCTTTTATCTCAGCAACAAGATGCCATATGCCGAACGTGATAGGTTATCATTCGACGGGATCAAAAGTGTCACGAATGAATCAGATTGGACCATGACCAGCATGTTGTAGCTAGACCGCTTGGTGCTCTCGGCCTCCTAGCGAAGCTTCATGATGCCATCGGAGTAGATGTTGTGTGTTGATCTACGGTCATGGCACGTCTTCAGTTTTTTAGGTGTAGCGGCAGTACTGGTCAGAATGGTGGCTTTGGTTTGATCGTTCTATTTGGTTTGTTTGACTATGTGTGATATTATAATAAAATGGTTGTGTGCATCGGTATATGCAAAGGACAGGGGTATTCCTCATTTCTGTAAAAAAAAAATATGAGTACACGTTCACGGTCACATAGATAACACATGATACTAGTATGGTTCAAGATCCACCGGCCTGATCCTCAAAAAAAAAAAGATCCACCGGCCCCGGACAAGATTTTCATAAAAGAAAAAGAAAAATGCGTGATGTGCGTGTTACTGGGGAGGAGGTGAGGGCATGTTTCGGTGAACTATGATGCCGTCGTGTTGTGTGATTATTGTGATGCCCACAACATCTCTCTACTAATTTCCCTCTTTTTGGGTTTTTTTATATCATTTATGCCACTGGTTGTATCTCACTATTCAGTTTTACCACTAGGAATTTCAATTGCTCAAAAATGCCATCGCTTCATTAGGCGCATACTAAAAAATGCCACTGGACGCCATTACTGCGAGCTCAAATCTTGTTTGCCATGTGATAATGATCAAAATACCTATAGACCAACATGTCAGCTCTCCCTCTATCTCACTAGAATAAAGTATGGGTCCTACTTGATCCCAACAGTGTTCATGACATCGATTAGTCTTTTTGCATGTAGCCATAAAAGGTCCTCGATGCAAGGAAGGCTTCTATTTAACCATACAACAGTAGCTGATTATGTATACAACTGTAATTAGCCAGTTGATCTACTATCCTATTCTGATCTCGTTGTAGCTTCTGAGGAACAAACTGCCTATCTTTCAGAACTGCTTTTATCTCAGCAACAAGATGCCATATGCCGAACGTGATAGGTTATCATTCGACGGGATCAAAAGCGTCACGAATGAATCAGATTGGACCATGACCAGCATGTTGTAGCTAGACCGCTTGGTGCTCTCGGCCTCCTAGCGAAGCTTCATGATGCCATCGGAGTAGATGTTGTGTGTTGATCTACGGTCATGGCACGTCTTCAGTTTTTTAGGTGTAGCGGCAGTACTGGTCAGAATGGTGGCTTTGGTTTGATCGTTCTATTTGGTTTGTTTGACTATGTGTGATATTATAATAAAATGGTTGTGTGCATCGGTATATGCAAAGGACAGGGGTATTCCTCATTTCCGGAAAAAAAATGTGAGTACACGTTCACGGTCACATAGATAACACATGATACTAGTATGGTTCAAGATCCACCGGCCTGATCCTCAAAAAAAAAAAGATCCACCGGCCCCGGACAAGATTTTCATAAAAGAAAAAGAAAAATGCGTGATGTGCGTGTTACTGGGGAGGAGGTGAGGGCATGTTTCGGTGAACTTTGATGCCGTCGTGTTGTGTGATTATTGTGATGCCCACAACATCTCTCTACTAATTTCCCTCTTTTTGGGTTTTTTTATATCATTTATGCCACTGGTTGTGTCTCACTATTCAGTTTTACCACTAGGAATTTCAATTGCTCAAAAATGCCATCGCTTCATTAGGCGCATACTAAAAAATGCCACTGGACGCCATTATTGCGAGCTCAAATCTTGTTTGCCATGTGATAATGATCAAAATACCTATAGACCAACATGTCAGCTCTCCCTCTATCTCACTAGAATAAAGTATGGGTCCTACTTGATCCCAACAGTGTTCCTATTTTCCTCTAAAATTATCTGCTTGCTTACTCCTCACAAGTGGAGTCCACACTTATCATTGTGAGATTGAGAGACCTGCCATGTGGGTATAGGGGTATTTTCATCCTATAACATGGTCAACAATTTTGACTTGACGATAATGATATCAAATGGCATTTTTGAGCAAACATGTAATGAACGATGGCATTTTTTACATATCTAATGGCATTTTTGAGCAAGCATCTAAAGGAACAATGACATTTTTGAGCAATTGTTACTTTTAATGGCAAAACTGAGTAGTGGAACGCAATTAGTAGCGTAAATGATAAAAACCCTTTTTTGCAGGTGCGGATTGCCCTCTGTTAACGATGCTAAAGCCGGTGATTATCACTCATGGTATTTGCAGCCACCATCTGTTCATCGAAGCAAAAAGAATATCAAGTTGTAGGCCTCGTTTTGTGAATGCTAAAGCAAGGCTGGTACAGGTGCTCGATGGCTCATTGTCGGCTTCTCAAGTGCTTCCTCAGTTTCTTAAAAAAAGAGATTTTTTTTATAACTCATAATGCAGGATCAAGTGAATATAAAGCACGAATTCCAGGCACACACAAAAAAAGGAAATAAAAAGCACGATGAACAACACCTGCCCACATCATAGCAAAAATGCACACAACCAACCCAATTGTTCAATATGGTAAAAAGGACAACGTAATGCAACAATAAAGTCATATGAGACTGGAACTTTCTATGTCAAGTGACTAGATGGATCAATCCGGAAATTATGCTGCCACCCGTGTTGCGTAAAAATTGATGAGTGTATTTTCACTTATATTGCCCATGTTTAAACTGAATATTCTTAGATTTTTGTGGGATATTCACTCCAATTAGTCTTTTAATAACTAATAGTTACAATGGATTTTAAATCTCCTTGTTTATTCTATTTCCTACATAAATGAGCTTTTTTTAGGTGATAAATCAAGTCATAAAGGAAGTATATTGGGCGTGAATGTCGATTCCAATCATAACGAGCTGCACAACGGTGTCCAGATGAGAAGACGATGTGTGGTACGAGCGTGGATGTCCACACTCATATTGTCTGCCGTCTACTATGTGACATCATGTCTGACAACTTCCGCGAAGGGGTCTTGGGTGATTCACATTGGAGGCGCCCGGAAAACCCATTCTGCCGCACTATAAAGGAGAGGAAACCCCTTCACCGCCAGAGGACGGAACGTGAAAACCATTCATCAGAGCAGCTAGAATGCCGCCATCTTCACCGTAGCCTACATATCCATTAGGCATAAAACTTGTAATCGAGAGTACATTGCGATCAGCAACATTGTAAGAGTTATAATCATTCATATGCAAGTATCAATCCTTACAATGTCTATTGCTTATGATTTTTTAGCAATGTATCGGCTAAGGATCGAAGCATAGCCTCTATTGAGCCAAGTCAAGCGAAAGACTTATTTGAGGAAAGCTTTAAGAGAGCTTGTTGTCCTATGTCTTTCTGATGATGAACTTCCTACCGCTTCTTCCAATGAAACCGGGATTGGCATATTCATGTAGGGCAGGTCATGTGATATTTCCATTGAGAAACAAGGGCTTGTTGACCGTAGATGTTGTGTGTTGATCTACGGTCATGGCATGTCTTCAGTTTTTTAGGTGTAGCGGCAGTAGTGGTCAGAATGGTGGCTTTGGTTTGATCGTTCTATTTGGTTTATTTGACTATGTGTGATATTATAATAAAATGGTTGTGTGAATCGGTCGATGCAAAGGCCAGGGGTATTCCTCATTTCCGGAAAAAAATGTGAGTACACGTTCGCGGTCACGTAGATAACACATGATACTAGTATGGTTCAAGATCCACCGGCCTGATCCTCAAAAAAAAAGATCCACCGGCCCCAGACAAGATTTTCATAAAAGAAAAAGAAAAATGCGTGATGTGCGTGTGATTGGGGAGGAGGTGAGGGCATGTTGTAGGGATCGAAAGTAGGTCTATAGGGGGGGTGATTAGACTACTTGACCAAATAAAAACCTAACCTTTTCCCAAATTAGTTTGTGGGCAGATTTTAACGATTAGCACAAGTCAAGTTCACCCTACACATGCATGTCTATGAGTATTGCAGCGGAAAGTAAAGACAAGCATATGTAAATAGAGGGGGAGAGGAGATCAAACGCAATTTGGAGACACGAAGATTTTTTCCCATGGTTCCGATAGGTGGTGCTATCGTACATCCACGTTTATGGAGTCTTCAACCCACGGAGGGTAACGGTCGCGAGAGTCCACGAAGGGCTCCACCCATAAGGGTCCACGAAGTAGCAACCTTGACTATTCCATAACGGCTTCCGTCCACGAAGGACTAGCCTCACTATGGGTAGATCTTCACGAAGTAGGCGATCTCCTTGCCCGTACAAACTTCTTGGTTCAACTCCACAACACGAAGTAGGAGGCTCCCAAGCGACACCTAACCAATCTAGGAGGCACCACCCTCCAAAAGGTAATAGGCTCGATAGTAACGATGAACTCCTTGCTCTTGTGTTTCAACTGATAGTCTCCTCAACACACAATCACTCTCTCACAGATTTGGCTTGGGTGGAAGAGATTGATTGGATGGAAAGCAACTTGGGGAGGCTAGAAATCAAGATCCATATGGTTGGAGTGGATAATCTTGACCTCAACACAAGGGTAGGTGGTTCTCTCTCAGAAAATTGGATGGGGCAAGTGTGAAATAGTTCTGAGTGCTTCTCTTGCGAGTGGGATGTGGTGGAGGGGTATATATAGGCATCTCCAAAAATCCAACCGTTACAACATTATTGAGCAACTCGGTGAAACCGATATGAAACTCGGTCGTACCGATTTGTTCAAAATGTGGCAACTTTAGGAATCTCGGTGAGACCGATATATCGTTCTCGGTGGTACCGACTTGAGTGGCCGAGGGTAGTTTCCAAACTCGGTGGCGCCGATTTACAAAACTCGGAGATTCCGATTTTATAAATCGAGGCAACAGAATGTTGGTCAACGAAACTCGGTTGCACCGATGAGAATCTTGGTTGTACCGAGAATGGGAAGTGGCTAGGGTTTCTGTCTTGGCTTGGAACTCGGTGTGGCCGATATGAAAGTTGGTGACACCGATTTTGAGTGGATGGCTTAATGAAAAAATATTTGTGGGAGAGCTTGTGAGTGTATTTGGTGGCTAACACTTGATTACTTGAGCATTTCATTCACCATTAATACCTCACCCCCTTTTGATAGTATTGGCTTTCCTATGGATTCAAGGTGATTTCTCACAAAGTAAAATGTAGAGTCTTGTAGCTTGAAGCTTTGCCAATCCATTCCTTGCATCTTGGGGTATCTCCTCACAATCCTTTGCCAAGCTATCATTGAACTTTTTCCTGAGATATACTTAGTGGAAAACATTAGTCCAATGAAATATATGTTGTTATTAATTACCAAAACCACCTAGGGAGAAGTTGTGCTTTCAATCTCCCCTTTTTTGGTAATTGATGACAACATATAGATCAAAGCTTCGATGAGAGATATAAGAAATGAATAGCATCGTCGCTTTGAGAGGTATGTGATAAGCAAGAGCTCCCCCTAAATTTGTGCATTATTTTAAATTTGCGTTTGAATGCAAATGCACAATCGATTAGGATGATGGGTCACTCTTCCATGTCACATACAACTTGGTGGTGCGCTAGAATTAATATGAGTGAATAACAAACACAACACACCAAACAATAGTAAATGATCATCACATAGAAATCTCAAAGATAGGTGATAGAAGCATCACATAAGAGTATATGATCAAATACCAACAAAAGTTTGCAACACAAACGATAAACCAAATGTTTTTGAAAATAGCAGAGAGGGATCAAAATGCAACACTCTCTCTCAAAGCCCTGTGATGATCTACAACTTCTCCCCCTTTGGCAACAAGTTACCAAAAAGTTCAAAGCTATAGAGCTAAACGTCGCTCTGGGCTGGATCTCCTCCATGAGATGATGACGCTGCGCCTGTAGCTGTCGATGGAGTCGAGAGAAGAGCATCTGCAAAAGCTTCAGCGGGAGTCCTCTGAGGTGGTGGAGTTGCTACTGGTGCTGATGGAGCTGAAGGAGCTGTAGCAGGTGCTAAAGAAGACGGCCTCAACTTTGGAGCAGTCACCGTAGGAGTCCTAGCTTGGGTCCTAAACTGAGTGCATGGTCTGAGAGGTGAAGTGTCATCCTCATCAAAATCTGTAGAGTGATAGATAGGAGCATCATCTACTTCCTTCTTGAGCTCATTGACTGTCTTAGTCAGCCCAGCTACCTTGTCGTTTAGCGTTTTGACTCTGTTCTCCACTATCCTCACAAGACTATGCTGATTTTCAAGAATGTCCTTGATAGCCTTCTGCATACTCTTAATAGTGCTAAAAAGCATATCCATCTGCTCAGCCCTGGTCTTTGGCACTGGAGCACTAGTGGCTCTAGCTGACTCAGCTGTTTCTCTTGCTGCAGTTGCAGTGGGATGATCTGGATTCATCACCACCTCATTATCCTCAAATTATGGCTGGAGTGGCATATGAGGTCGATCAAGGGCATACACATTCTTCTCAAGCTTGGAGTCGATCAACATCTGAATGTATGGTGCATAACCACAAGATCTCTTCTGATCTGCAGATGTCCTCTTCACAGTCTCAACAATAAGATCCATGACTCTGAATCTGGTGTGAAGGTCAATGTGGTGCAGCATGTTGATGGAGTAACCTCAAATCATCTTCTCATCTCCTGACTTGGGCATCAATGTGTACCTCATGATGGTGTTGGTGGTTTGCAAACCTGCTTGTAGAAAGTACACTGAGCCAAGCTTATGTGAATGCACATAGTCTTCAGGGATCTCCTTGTACATATTAGCCATGGAGTTGTGATTTGCTTTGGACTCAGAGTACACATCCAAATCACCATCTTCTACCTGTGGGGCTCCTAAGATGGTAGCCCACTCTTCAACAGTGGATTCATACTTGACACCTTCTGTCATCCAGACAATCCTGCCATCTCCATAAAAATGAGCAGTGGAATAGAATTGCATGATCATCTCATCATTCCAGGGAGTAAACTCTCTACCAACAAAGTTCTCAATGTCAATGCATCTGAAGTTCTCTTGCACATGGGGAAAGAAATCTTCATTCTTCTTTATGAAGTCCCAGTCAACATATCTCATGTCACTGACAGCTGGGCTCTTGTCCAACAGGACAGTCTCATAGAAGTCTTGCTGTTCCTTGGTATGAAATCTGACATCTACAGCAGTCCTTCTTCTAGAGGCATAGGGTTCCTTTGACCTCCACAATCTCAGACCCGAGTCTTTCCTCAACTTCATGTCCTCAGCAACTGGATGATCATCATTATGCAATGGCATGTGTGGCCTTAGATTCCTCAAAACTGGCAAATCTTCTTCTTATTCTGGCATGGTTGATTGCTTGTTCTTGGAAGCACTAGAAATGTCTCTGGTAGACTTCTTAGATTTGGAAGCAGCAGCAGCCTTCTTGGGGACAGTCTTGGTGCCTTTGGATGATGTATCCTTGGGCATAGCACCAGCCAACAGTTTCTTCCTCTTAGATGGAGGGGCTTTGGCAGCTGGTTCCTCTTCCTCTTCTTCAGCAGCAGCTTCTGGATCCTCATACATAGAGGTGGGTCTTCCAATAACATGGACAATCCTCTTCCTGGACCTCTTCTTGTCACCTGCCTTCTTGGACTTGGAGCTCATAGGGGCATCAATGGTCATGCTTGCCCTGGCACTCTCTGGTGCCTTGGTAGAACTAGCTTTGGCATATACTTTCTTTACTACTTTCTTCTTGGTTGAAGTAGCAGCAACAGCAGTGCTCTTGGCAGTATTGTCCTTCTTGGGTGGCTCCTCAGGCACAAAGTCTTCATCCTCCTCATCTGAGTTTAACTTCCTCCTTGTCCTGGTAGCAGCCTTGGGCAAGTCAGGTGAGCTGGGCACATCATCATAGCTGCCCTCAGGACTAGTGCCTAAGCTCATATCCGCATTCTCCTCTCTGAAATTGTTCTGACTGTCATCTGAGCCTGACATGCTGACCCTGTGAATAGAGCATGGGAGAGCTGAAGAGTTGAGCATCACAGAAACACATATTTTTTTTCAAAATTTTAACTTAGAAACTTTGGGTATGAACTACTACAGAATGTATTTCGGTAGCACCGGGTTGATGTTTTCGGAGTCACCGAGACTGACTGCCTTCATAACAGAAACTTGGGCAGCCTCTTCGGTGTGACCAAAAAGAACTGCTCGGTCTCACCGAGGCGGTTCTCGGAAACCCTAAAAACTAAATCGATGGAACCAATTTTAGCAATTCGGTAGTACCGAGATGCATGTTGCGGGAGATCAAATCCAAAATTCCTTCGTTTTCTAATCTATGGAGGTTTCTTGTGGAGTAGATCAATTTCACATGGTGGATGTAAGTGCATCTAGTGCCACCCTTGTTTGGTTTTGGAGTATTGAAGACAAACGTGGTTGAGGGACTAATGTGTTTGTGAGAGTTCACAGGATAACACAGAAAGAAGTCCCTGGAGATTCGGTTTAACCGTCGAAGACGACCCCTAAAAATATCCGAAGACATTGGTGATGGCCAAAGCCATTGGTGGTATGCGAAGATAATCGCCTGAAGATAATGAAACGCGAAGACGAAGTCTTTTGGTAGTTTTGTTTCTTCTTTCCTGAGTCATAGGAACCACCGTACTGTTAAGTGGGGTCGATGTGATTGAAGTCAGACGAAGACGTGATGCTCAACCCAAACCTATGTCTTCGAGTGAAGACAATGAGAGGAAATCTCTTCCAGAGTTGGTTGAGTCAGCTTTACTTGTAGCCCAAGTAAAGCTGTCGCGTGTGTTTGAAATCCGACCGTTGTGACACGTGTCGGTTGGCCATTGACCCAGGGTCATATTGGTCATATCAGGTCGGGTTACCCGCTGGCTATAAATAGCCCACCCCCTTCACCATGAGAAGGTGGCTGCTCAGAGAGAGATACGGCTGTTGTCGTTTTGGAGCAACCCACCTCGAAGACATTGAGAGAGAGAAACATCCTGCGAGGATAAACCTAAACACCTAGAGCTAGAGTGTTTGAGCATCACCGAAGTCGTTCTGTTCTGAGAGAACTGAAGACTTATTACACTTGAAGACTGTGATCTTCCAGACGGTTAGGCGTCTGGGTCTAGAACAATCCAAGAGTCATTGTGGATCATCGGGTGACCAAGTTTGTACGGGTTTCGGAAGTCTCCCCTGAAGACTTACCTGAGTGATTGGGCGTTGTCTAAGTGACTTCGGCTCAAGGGGAATAAGGTGAATACGAGGTCTTCTGAGTTCAATCTCAGCCTCCCTAACCAGACGTACAGTTGTCACAGCAACTGGAACTGGTCCAACAAATCCTGTGTATTCATCTTCGTCAAGCTACTGGTTCTATCCTTCACTCTTTACATTCTGTACTCAACTGTGAAGCCTTTGCATGAATACTTCTGACTGAAGACATTCCCCGAAGACATTCATATCTGTTGTTTATCTTCATACCATCTAAGTTTGTCTTCGACTCATCTTGATTTGCTTGTATGTCTTCATTGTATTGCATGTCTTGCTTAGATCCATGATATATATCCCCACCTGATCCTGTTTCGCTTCCGCATACTTCGAATACATTCATTGTTTCGAAGCCTTTCATAAAAATCGCCTATTCACCCCCCTCTAGTCGATAACTAGCACTTTCAATTGGTATCAGAGCAAGGTACTCCCTTGTTCTGTGTTTCGGTTTAACCACCTGGAGTTTTAGCTATGTCGACTGCAGGGATTATCAAGGTCTCCGCTGCGTGCCCTGTCTTCGATGGCACTGACTACCCCTACTGGAAGAACAAGATGCGCATGCATCTCGAAGCCATTGACAACAACCTATGGTATGTCGTCATGGCAGGCATTCCTGAGGTTGGCGAAGGTGTTACTGCTGCTGATGTGAAGAGGTTCGCACAACTGGACTCCACCGCCAAGAACATTATCTGTGGTCACCTGACCAAAGGACAGTATGGCCGTGTGAGTGCACTAAACACTGCAAAGCAAATCTAGGAATGGCTGTCCAAAGTGAATGAAGGTGTCTCATCTTAAAGAGACTCTCGTGTTGATGTGCTTCACAACTTGTTCAACCGCTTCAAAAGACTTGACAACGAAAATGTCCAGCTCACATTTGATCGACTCACCGACATCTCAAATGAGTTGAATGCACTTGGCGCCACTGATATCACCAAACATGAAGTCGTGAAGAAGCTACTCAGATCACTTGACAGTTCCTTTGACACTCTCGCACTCATGATCCAAGAGCGCCCTGACTTCAAGAGTTTGGATCCTGCCGATATCCTCGAGAGGTTGAACACACATGAATTCCAACAAGCTGAGAAGAGGGATATCTACGGTCCCAGTTACAGTCGCTCTCGTGCCCTGAAGGCCATGGTTGTGTCCTCATCTGAAGACAACTCTGAATGCAGTTCCGATGGTGCTGAAGACTTTGGAAAAGAACTCGCTCTGCTTGTCAGGAAGTTTAGGAAGTTTGCCAAGTCAAAACGCTATGCAAAGTCTTCAAAGCGTGATTCCAAAAGGTCTGGTGAAATGTCTTCAAGAGACAGCAAGAAGCAAACCTGTCACAAGTGCAAAAAGGTTGGGCACTTCATTGCTGATTGTCCTCGATGGGAATCCAAGAAGAAGAGCAAGGACTATGACTCAGATGACAAGAAGAAGAAGAAGTATGCAAAGTCTTCATCACACAAGAAGAGTTCATCTGGCAAGGCACATGCTTTCATCGGAAAGGAGATGGATTCACAGTCTGAATCTGGTTCTGAGGCTGAGGAAGCATCTGAGGAGGAATCTGACGCTGAAGTTCCTGGACTAGAAATGGCTTCGGCATATCTCTCTACGTCTGTCTTCGAACCCGAAGACAATGGCTCCTTCCTCAACACCGAAGCCAGTGATGATGATGCTACTCCCGCCTACTGCTTCATGGCGAAAGCCTCCAAGGTATCCTCAAAACCCTCACGTCATGACACTGAATCCGAAGCTGAATCTGATGATGACATGAAACCTAGCTATGCTAAACTTGTAAAAATTGCCACCAAGCAACAAAGTGCCATGGAGAAAATGCAAACTACTCTAGAGAAAAGCGATGACCTGTTACGCGAAGAAATGAGTCTGAACGAAACTATGGCTGAAGACATGCGTAGTCTTCGTTCAAGGTTTGAGGATCTCCAAAGTCGTCATGATGCCCTCTCAACTGATCATGAGAAGCTTTCTCTCGAATATCTTAAGAAAAAGATTGATCTTGAGAAGTTGAGAGAATCTCATGATGACCTACGGAAGGAAAACGACTCACTCCTAGCAGAACAGATCAGTACCGCTCAGGATGAATTTGATGCTCCATGCTTAAAATGCATTGCTCGTGAAGCTAATGATTCAACTGTTGAATGTTCAAATGCTTCTGAAAATGCATTATCTTCAACTGTATATGTGGTAACTAACCCCTCATCTGAGGAAACCACTGCCATCATTGACGACAATGACAGGTTGAAGACATTGCTTGAAACAGGCATGTACAAGAGTCTTAAAGGACATCAGATTCTTTGTGATGTCCTAAAGAAGACAATCTTGAACAAAAACCCTAGGAAAGAGGGTTTGGGTTTCGAAAGAAACATCAATGTTGATGGTTCCTACTGGACTCCTGAGCAGTATCCCAAAACCACATGGATTGCTGCAAAAGGACCTTCAGTGGATCCATCAACATTATCTGGCTTTAACTGTGCTAACCCTGTCATCGTTGACGAGTCATTTGACTCAAATTATAAGTTGTTCAAATCTATGAATGGTGAAGTGTTTGCCAGGTATATTGGAACTAACTGCAGGAATGGTTCACCTATGAAGAAGATCTGGGTTCCCAAATGTCTTCTTGAGAAGCTTCCAGTCAATGTCATGACACCACCAAGGAAGAAGACAAACTCCAGATCAAAGTCTTCATATGGAACTAAATCTTCATATGATCATTCTAACACGTATGTTTCGCAGGGCAGAACTGAAAGGGCTCATGAATATGTGCACTATGGCATTAACCGTTATGTTCATCCCACTAAGAACTTCTCTGCATATTCATTTGAATATTCTAACCCCCCTATGAAACGTACTATTAGGGCATCCTTGCCTAAATCCTCTGATGCTGCCTTACGTCTCATTGCTTCTAAGCCACCCCTGCGCATGTGGGTGGTTAAAAAGAACTAATATCTTCATGCAGTATCGGGTCTCTAGATGGGATGAAGCCTATCTTGAAGATAATCTCTGGAGACCCAAAAACAATCTTGTTTGAACACAAGATAACCAATGCGAATGTTATCATTCATATCGTCCAGTGTCTTCATACAATCGTGCACTGCTATATCTTCATCAATGCATGTTACAATTGCATGCCTTGGTGAACTAGACTAATTCTCTGTAACAGCCCGAGACCGACGCGCCAGAAGATTCCCCTTTTTATTCCGTTGTCATCGTGTCATTCGTTTGGTTGTCGCATTCATCATCACATCATTCGCATCATCCGCATTGCATCAGCACTCCATTGTCGTCAGTTTTCAAAACTGCACCCGTTCGTAGTCGCCGGTTCTCTCCGTTCTCATCGACGATCGTTTCGAGACCAACCACACTCGCACGCGCCCGCGACATCTTTAAATATTGTTTTCAAAAGTGCGTATAAAATATTCTCGGATTGGGTCGAAACTTGGCATGCGGTCTTGTTATGTTGTAGGTGGACCGCCTGCCAAATTTCGTCGCAATCGGAAGTCGTTTGGTACCCCAACGTTCAACTGTAGCGGTAGCATCATCGGGTTATATATCGGACGTTTTCGGTTTTGAAACAAACTTGTCACGGGCCACAATTCTTCCTCTCTTCTCAGCCCAAACCCCCTCTACACAGCCCGCTAGCCTAAACCTAGCCTCAGCTCGCGACCGGAGCCGTCCGATCGCGATCGCACGGTCCGAAAACGAGCAAAGACCCCTAACCCTAGACCTACCTGCTATAAATAGCAACCCTACCCTGCCAGATTTGGACAACCTCCCTCCACCTCGAATCCCGTGCGCCCCAAACCCTAGCCGCCACTTGGCAAGCACCCCTCCACCACCAGCCGCCGTGGCCCGCGAAGCCCATCCGGGGCCCGCCCGGGCCCGGATCGGGCCGCGCCATCGGTCGTACGCCGTGCCGCTCGGGAGCTCGCCCGCTCCTCCCGAGCTACTAAGCCCCCAGCGCCGGTGCCCTGCGATGGCCACTCCAACGAGCCCCGGCACCGCTGCAAGCCTCGCTGGCCCCCGCCTCCGCGCCGGTAGCCGGCCGAGGCCAAGCCCCGCAGCAGCTCGCCGCTGCGCCCATCCGCTTCCCCGCCGCCAACCGCCATGGATGCCGCCGGCCCCAAAGCTCCGGCCGCCGCCGGTGTCATAGCCGTCGTCGTTCCGCACCAAACCGACGGATCTGGACCTCCCCTTGCCGAATCCGCGCCACTCGCGCCCCGCCATCGCCTGCTCGCCGGAGATCGAGGGCGCCGCCGGCGCGTCGTCCGTCTCGATCCAGGGAGGCGCTCGAGCCGCGCGTTGACCACGTCCCGCCAGTTGGGCCCCGCCACCGCGGCCCAGCCCAGCTCCGTCTGGCCTCTGGGCCCTTGGTGAGCAAGCCAGCCCCCTCCCTTTCCGTTATGTGACGCCCTGTGCGTCGTATTGTTAACAGTCGCCCATGCCACTGTTTCGGGCCCTGTGCTAGATTTGGCCCATTGGCGTTTTTTAATTGCAGAAAAGTGCATGATTTTAAAATGCTCATAAGTAATTAACCGTGCTTCGTATCGAATTATTTTATATATGTAAAATGTGTAGAATTTCGTGTAGATTCGCATTGTCCCGTTTTCGCAAATGATAAAAATGTTTAACATGCCATTTTCTGTTAATTTGCATAATTGTCATGATTTGCATTGCGCATAAATATTTAAGCGTGCATCCGAATTAATCAAACCCTATATGTAAAATGTGTAGATTAATTATATCGCATTTTCATGCATGATAAAAATATGTAATGTGATGTTTGCATTTTATTTGCATAAATAACTTGCTAAAACGTTTTATGTCCTAATCTCGCATAATTGTTGTGTCATCGTTTCTTTAACAAAAACCCACATATTATATATGATTTTGGGGTAGAAAAATCCATAGAAGTTACCTGTGCAATTAGTTTTGTCATTTGAGCATTTTTGTGTGCATGATTATTTTGCTATGATGCCCTTTTTTGTGTGTGAATTAATCCATGCATGATATGAATTATTGTTGAACATGAAATATGCCCTTGGACATGTGTGTTAGGCCCTGGTATTTTGGTTGCTATAGAAATCCATGTTTAGGTGTTATTTTCTTGTTGCCAACATGCCATAAAATATTGCTATTTTGAGGGGTCTAAATAATTCTAAGTCTGAAACTGTTATTTTGTTGCCATGTTGCCATGTGGTTTGCTATTGATCTAGAAGGCTTTTGTGGTTGCTCCCAAGGGGACTTTTGTTAAGCATGTTATTGTCTATCAGGTTATGCCATTTGTTGCCATGTATAAGATTTGCATCATAGTTATTTCTGTTGTCCAACATGCCAATCTGTTAAAAACTGCTGCTCATGTCTTGTCTAATTTTCACTAAGTCTGAGAATCTATTTTCTTCATAATGCCATGTTGTGTTGATGCTAGCCATGAACCTGTGCATAATTAGACCTTGCAATCATGGAATGAATTGTAGTGCATCATGCCCACTACCATGCTGTAAATTTTCATGCCATGATATGCCCTATAGCATATAGTTTTTTTTGCTGCCAATATGTCTTCGTGAAAAACTGCTATGCTAAAAACTGTTATTTTCACTAAGTCCTAATTTGCTATATTTTATTGCCATGTTGTGAGCTTCCTACCATGTGATCCATGACTCTTTTGAGTATGATATGTGAAGATGAAATGAAGTGCGTGTTATATGCTACTACCCCATGCTTAGTTTGTGCATATTAGGATCTTGGAGCTTGTTGTTTTCATGTGTGCAATATGCTATGTTATTGTTTTGGACAGATTTGAACTAAAACTTGTATTGGTGATTGTGGTTGAACCGTAGCTCCGTTTTGGGCATGCCATATATGAATCTTGCCTAGAATTGCATGTAGTTTCATAATATCTTGCTGCATCCATGATTTAACATGCTTGTGATGGTTGTTTGCATGCATTTTGCATTCATGACATATGCATCTTGTGTTGGTCATATCTTTTAGGCCGTAGCTCCGTTTTATATGATCTATATATGTAAATCGACTAGAATGATGAGTAGAATATCATTGTGCACTTTATTTTCCTGTTTAATAAATATAAAACATGGTTAGTTCAGATCTGGACCAAATTCATAATTTGCATATGAGGTCGCTTCGGAAATACTATAAGTTGTTTTCGGCTTCATTTAAACTTGCCTAGATGTCTATTTTACTTATGCTTCACCTCTTGCCATGTTAAACAACACTTAAACTTGTCATGTAAATAAACGAGAGTGAACTAAATGATTCGAACATGGAGTTTCGTCAATATGCAACTCGTTGCATATTGAACTTCACTTAATGTGTAGGAGTTGATTGTTGTGTTTTCCCATGTCATGCATAACATGCATCATCCTTGTTGTGCATCATGTCATGCATAGGTCGTGGTGTTTATCATGTGTTGATAGTTGTTTCCGGATTGCTTCTTCTCGATAGAGTTCCGAAAGCGTTCGGAGTGTGAGGATTCGTTCGACTACGTTGGCTCGTCTTCTTCATGGATTCGTTCTTCTTCCAAGCGGGATCTCAGGCAAGATGACCATTTCCCTGGATACCATTACTATCATTGCCATGCTAGATGTCTCGTTTCTATCACTGTCTCGCTACCTACCACTTGTATGTCAAGCCTCCCAAATGCCATGATAAGCCTCTAACCCTCCACATCCCAGCAAACCATTGTTTGGCTACGTTACCGCTTGCTCAGCCCTTCTTATAGCGCTGCTAGTTGCAGGTGCAAGTTGTTTCCATGTGCAACATGGATATTTTGACCTATCACAATATTATTGCTATTTAATTTAATGCACATATATACTTGGTAAAGGGTGGAAGGCTTGGCCTTTTGCTCGGTGTTTTGTTCCACTCTTGCCGTCCTAGTTACTTGTGAACCGGTGTTATGTTCCATATTGAGCGCTCCTAACATGCTCGGGGTTGTTATGGGGACCCCCTTGATTTTCGTTTTAGGATAAAACTTGTCTAGCAAGGCCCAACTTTGGTACTACATTTGCCCAACATAATAATTCTAATAATTAACTTGACGCATAGGGAGTTAGCGCTACCCGAGGTTCGTTTCAACATAATACAGGGGGGCCAGTGCTGCTGGTGCTGGTCCAAAACAGAGCCACTTGCGGGGCCACCCGGGGCAACTCGGGGGATCTCTATTCGGCCACCGTACGTACTGCTCATCCGGTCGTGTCCTGAGAACGAGATACGCGGCTCCTATCGGGTTCGTCGACACGTCGGGCGGCCTTGTTGGATTTGTTTTACCTTTCTCGAACGTCTTGTGCGCGGGATTTCGACGACACTTCGGGCTATCTCGAAGTTGAGATTTTCGATCGGGATTCCGTGAATACTATGGGTGATTCCGCGGTTGAGGAATTCCAACGCGGCGTGCGGTTAGTTTGTGATGGATGAGTTGGAGCACCCCTGCAGGGTTAAATCTTTCGGAAAGCCGTGCCCGTGGTTACGTGGCAACTTGGAAACTTTGTTTAACACCCGGTCATAGCAAACTTGAAGTAAACTCAAATAAAATACACCAACTGTGTGCATAACCGTGACTGTCTCTTCTTGTGAGTTCTGCATCCAAGAGAGAACACAGTGGGGTTATGTTTGACGTAAGTAGGTGTTCAGGATCTCTTAGAGATCATTACTAGTTCACGTCTGTTTATACGCCAATCATCCCCCCTTATTCTTGTACTCGTAAGTTAGCCACTCAAATAAATGCTTAGTGCTTGCTGCAGCCTCACCACTTAACCATACCTCACCCATTAAGCTTTAATTGTCTTGATACCCTTGGAAATGAGATTGCTGAGTCCCTGTGGCTCATAGATTACTACAACAACAGTTGCAGGTGCAGGTAATGCGATGATTTGACGTGAGCGCGATGCTTGTTTGATTTGGAGTCCTTCTTCTCCTTCATTGATCATAGGATGGGTTCCAGGCGGCAGCCTGGGATAGCAAGGATGGATGTCATTTAATCGTTTGTTTTCGTCCGTAGTCGGACCCTGCTCTTCTTTATGATGTTTGGATATGTTGTTGTATTGATGTGACCTTGATTTAGCTTGTGGTGAGTGTAATCCAATTCCATATACTCATCTCTTCTTTACATGTACTTGTAATGATCCATTCTTGCGAAACGACGAGATGCGCTTCTATCCCTGTCGAGGTCCTCGTGCCAAAATAAGGATAGGATCGCATCTTGGGCGTTACATTCTCGATGCAGGAAGACAAATGCAATGCCACTGAATGGATTATGGATAGTGGATGCACCAGTCATATGACTGGTGATCGAAGCCTATTGATGGAGCAAACTCTTCGACCTCCAACAAAAGACCACATCGTCTTTGCTGACAAGAGCAACAGCAAAGTATTGAGGCTAGGTAGAGTTTCTATCTCAAGGGACCGACACATGGAAAACGTCATGCTTGTCGAATCCCTTGGTTACAACTTGATGTCTGTCTCAATGCTCTGTGACTTAGATATGCTTGTCATATTTGGCAAATTTTGATGTGTTGTGCTAATGGCCTCTGACAAAACCAAAGTCTTCGAAGGTTTTCGAAGAGGTGATTTGTACATGGTAGACTTCTCTGCAGGACCACAGGTTGCCTCATGTCTTCTAGCAAAGGCTTCAGAATGCTGGTTATGGCACATAATGCTAGGACATGCTGGGATGAGGAACTTACACACACTCGCCAAGAAGAAGCTTATCATTGGCGTTGAAGGTGTCAAGTTCAAGAAGGACCACCTCTGTGGTGCATGTGAAGCCGGGAACATGACTAGGGCCAAACATCCCTCGAAGACAGTCATGACGACCACTCGTCCCTTCGAGCTGCTACATATGGACTTATTCGGCCCTACTCACTACTCCACCTTCTCTACCACTGCAAATCTATATGGCTTCGTAATTGTTGATGACTATTCTCGATTCACTTGGGTGCATATCATACTCTATAAAACAGAAGTGCAGGATGTCTTCAGGGGCTTCGCAAATAGGTGTATGAACAACTACAACATCAAGATCAAGCACATTAGGAGTGACAATGGCACTGAATTCAAGAACACAAGCTTGGATACCTATCTTGATACTCTTGGCATCACTCATGAGTTCTTTGCTCCATACACTCCTCAGCAGAATGGCGTCGTGGAGCGCAAGAACAGGACTCTTATTGAGATGGCTCGCACCATGCTTGACGAATACAAGACACCACGGAAGCTATGGCCTGGAGCCATTGATACTGCATGCCATATCATCAACAGAGTATATCTTCACAAGTTCTTCAAGAAAACATCATATGAGCTTCTCACCGGTAATAAACCCAATGTAAGTTATTTCAAAGTCTTCGGTGCAAGATGCTGGATAAGGGATCCACACCACACTTCAAAATTTGCACCGAAAGCACACGAGGGTTTCATGCTTGGTTATGGAAAGGATCCGCACACCTACAGAGTCTTCAACACTTTCCACAACAAAGTTGTTGAAACTGTAGATGTGCGATTCGATGAAACTAATGGCTCGTAAAGAGAGTGCTACCTCTTGAGCATGCGTTGGGTTTTCCCTTGAAGAGGAAAGGGTGATGCAGCGAAGTAGGATAAGTATTTCCCTCGGTTTGTTGAGAACCAAGGTATCAATCCAGTAGGAGGAACAAGCAAGACACCAATATTTGCACCTACACAAACAATCAAACACTTGCACTCAATGCTATAAAGGGGTTGTCAATCCCTTCACGGTTACTTGCAAGGATGAGATCTGATAGAGATAGATATAGATGATTGCCAAAAGTAAAACTAAAAGGAAAGTAAATAAAATTGCAGCAAGGTATTTTTGGTATTTTTGGTTTATAGATCTGAAAATATATGATGGAAAATAGACCCGGGAGCCATAGGTTTCACTAGAGGCTTCTCTCTTAAAGGAAAACGATACGGTGGGTGAACAAATTACTGTCGAGCAATTGATAGAAAAGCGCATAGTTATGACGATATCCAAGGCAATGATTATGCATATAGGCATCACGTCCATGTCAAGCAGACCGAAACGATTCTGCATCTACTACTATTACTCCACACATCGACCGACTCCTGCCTGCATCTAGAGTATTAAGTTCATGAAGAACAGAGTAACGCATTAGGTAAGATGACATGATGTAGAGGGATAAACTCAAGCAATATGATGAAAACCCCATCTTTTTATCCTCAATGGCAACAATACAATACGTGCCTCGCTACCCCTACTTTGTCACTGGGTGAGGACACCGCAAGATTGAACCCAAAACTAAGCACTTCTCCCATTGCAAGAATTACCAATCTAGTTGGCCAAACCAAACCAATAACTCGAAGAGACTTGCAAAGATATGAAATCATGCATATAAGAATTCAGATTTGACTCAAATAATATTCATAGATAAGCTGATCATAAGCCCACAATTCATCGGATCTCGACAAACACACCGCACAAAAGTATTACATCGAATAGATCTCCATGAAGATCATGAAGAACATGGTATTGAAGAGCAAAGAGAGAGAAGAAGCCATCTAGCTACTTGCTATGGACCCGAAGGTCTGTGGTGGACTACTCACGCATCATCGGAGGGGCAATGGAGTTGATGTAGATGCCCTCCGTGATCGAATCCCCCGCCGGCAGATTACCGGAAAAGGCTCCAAGATTGGATCTCATGGGAACCAAGGCTCCTGGCGGCGGAAAAGTATTTTTGTGGCTCTCTCTGGTATCCAGGGAATATTTGGGAATTTATAGGTCGAAGAGATAGGGCAGGAGACCTACCGTGGGCCCAAAAGCCAGGGGGGCGCCCCCCTAGGGCGCGCCCCTGTGGCTTGTGACGCCACGGCAGCTCTTCTGCCTTGGTCTCCAAGCTTGATAGGTTGCTTCTGGTCCAAGAAAAATCATATCGAAGATTTTATTCCGTTTGGACTTCGTTTAATATTCCTTATCTGCAATACTCAAAAACAAGGAAAAAACAAAAACTGGCACTAGGCTCTAGATTAATAGGTTAGTCCCAAAATTAATATAAAATAGCATATTAATGCATATAAAACATCCAAAACAGATAATATAATAGCATGGAACAATCAAAAATTATAGATACGTTGGATACGTATCAGAGAGCACCTACCTCCTGTGCTAGATGAACCACCTCCTGACGAAGCTATCAGATTGATGGGAACTGGAGAAATCATGCCTGAAGAACCAGAGGTTGAAGAAGTCATCATTCCTCCATCCACCCAGCACGAAGACAATGCTGAAACTGAAGACATTGCTGCTGACGAAGACAGTGCTTGGCAGCAAGAACAAAGTCTTCGCCCTGCTCATCCGCACGTGGCTAATGAAGTCCAAATTGAGAGAATGCTAGACAGCATAAATGCACCAGGTCCACTCACTCGCTCAAGAGCAACTCAACTGGCTAACTTTTGTGGGCATTTTGCTTTTGCATCTATCACAGAGCCCACCAAAGTAGATGAAGCTTTCAAGGAATCAGAATGGATTCAAGCCATGCAAGAAGAGCTTCACCAGTTCGAACTCAACAATGTGTGGGAGCTCGTGAAGCACCCTGATCCAAGGAAGCACAACATCATTGGCACGAAGTGGATCTTCCGCAAAAAGCAAGATGTGTCTGGCCAAGTCGTCCGAAACAAGGCTCGACTTGTGGCCCAAGGTTACACACAAGTCGAGGGTATTGATTTCGGTGAAACATTTGCTCCTGTTGCTAGACTCAAAGCTATTCGCATATTACTTGCTTATGCTAACCATCATTACATATGCTTGTATCAAATGGATGTCAAAAGTGCATTCCTCAATGGTAAGATTGAGGAAGATGTCGGGGCACGGATGCTCACGGTCACCTATGGGACCAGAGGTCCCTTGTGGTTCGGCAAGGGGGGGTCACGTTGCACGAAGAGCATGAGACGGCACGACGATCAGGACACAAGCATTTTACCCAGGTTCGGGCCGCTGCTAAGCGTAAAACCCTACTCCTGCTTTTTGGTGGATTGATTGGAGGAACACGAAGAACGCTCAGCACCTAACCCCGGCGAGGACTGTTGTCGGGGAAAGAGCTGCTATGCGAGTACAAGTGTTCGGGGGTTCGAATTGCCAACCTCCTGAGCTAGGTTGCCTTGGGCCTCCTTTTATAGTGCAAGGGGTCACCACAATGGCAAAACAGTCATTATCTATTGAATAGATAGCCAAGCAGAGCTATCATACCTAACTCTGGCAGTTAGGACAAAATGCCATGATTACCTGCCTAGGTGGCGCTTGGGGGTGCATCCCCGGCAAGCTCTTGCCACTGCTTGGCCGGTCGTTGCTTATGGTCTTGACACGCTGCAGGGCGGGTGTCAACTGAGCGTAACTTGCATTCCGATGTGTCGCCATGTGCTTAACGAGAGCTGATTAGCCGCCTGAGGGCTCGGCACCGCATCGATAAGTGATAGGCGTACCGATGCGGTGGAGCGGTGGCTGGTTGGCTCGCGCCTGCCGGGGAGTGGCTTGCCGGGTCTTCTGGGAGGTGTGCATGTCTTGGTCCCCGGCAAGCGTCGGGGGTGTGCTTGGCACGTTGCAGTCCAGGCTTGGGCTACCGCGTTGAGCTTGTTGAAGTCTTGTCTTGATTGTTGCCAGGCGCTGGTGGCTGCCTGTCTATGCACAAGTCAGGGGAAAATGAACACCCCTGTTTGTTTATTCCGACAGAAGCCCCCGGGCCTGAGCCATACGTGTCGCTTGGCACGTTGGGTTAGGCCCCAAACAGTGCACAGACACGCGGCGAAGGGGTTCTGTCCTTCCACCCACGTCCACTCCGCGCAATTATCGCGGGTCGTGGGGTCATGGACGGGAGCCGTTGGAGAATAAAAGGAACTGTCAGTAATAAAACGGCAGTTTTCCAAAAAGATAGCGAAGAGCTAGCCCCCGTGCGAGTCCCCTAATAAAAAGGACAATGCACAGGGGGCGCTGCTCATTCGCATCCTTTTCTCCGTCCTTCATCTTCCTCCTCAAGCCAAGAAACCGCTTCCACCGCCACTCTCGTTCCACCGAGTGCCGCCAGGCCACCCGCCGCCCCTGAAGGCTTTAAGGATGGGGCAGAAAAAGGCTGGCAACAAGGGGAAGCAGGCGGCCACATCCACGGACCTGGTGGCTGAGGAGCGGAAGAGGAAAGCGGAAGAGCTCGAGAGGCGGCGGCAGGGAGATGTGGTTATCTCCCCGTCGAGTCTGGACGGCAACACTCTGATTGAGAGGTACGCCTATATGTGGGGGCGGGTGACAAAGGGGCACGGAGCACCTCAAGTTTTGCCGGACAGCCCCAAGGAGAAGAAGCCTTCAGATTCGTACCACTTCTTTTGTGTATACTTTTACTGCGGCCTCGTCCCTCCCTTCTCTGATTTCTTCAGCGCCATGATGGTAGCGTATGGATTCCACCTTCTGGATTTCACGCCCAATGCGATATCTTGCATGGCGATATTTGCCCACCTGTGCGAGAACTTTGTCAGAGTTGCCCCCAACGTAGACTTGTTCAGGCACTTCTTCCTTCCTCGGATTGAGGACAAATCCCACCGCTCGGGGAACATCAGCTGGATTCCCCGGGACAAGAAGGAGTACCTTTCCGGACAGCTACGCGGGAAGTGGGAAGAATGGAGGGGCGACTGGTGATGGATCAAGGACGACAAAGCTCCTGTATTCTGCCGGGCGAGGACTGAATGCGTCACGCGCGGCAGCGACTGGGGGAAGCCTGGCCCAACTGACAGCAAACTCCGCCTGGCGCTGAACAGGATCGTCCGCCTCAAAGCTGCTGGGTTGAACATCGAGCACGTGGGGGCAGATTTCCTCTGCCGCCGCATTGCTCCTTTGCAGAAGAGGGACAGGTTTGCTTGGGAGTTCAATGGCCCCGCCGATTGGATGCGCCTGTATCCCGGTCCTGCCAACAACTTGACAGCCTACGGCCATGGCTGGCTGTGTGACCAGTTGTTTGGCCGTTTTGGGACACACCGCCTGCCGGAGGGAGTCATCCCGTTGCACCGCAATTCCGCCCGGAATCAGATCCTCCAATGGATGCTAGAATGTGACGCTTCCGGCGTTAAGTCTGACTGGGAGCAGCCCGCCCTGGAGAGCGAGACGGAGTGGGTCTCTGCCTTGGATGAGAAAGCTATCAGACCGGAGGACAACTTGACTGCGCCGACCAGGGAGGCGGAGAGAGCCTATATCTCCGGACGAATCGCGGAGGACAAGGCCGTCAGGACCCCCAGGGAAGCAGTCTCCGGAGGAGAGGAGGAGTCCGGGGACGGCGGTTCTTCTGAGGAGGAGAGCGAAAATCTCGCTCTGGAGGAGCCTGCCGGGCTGGAGCTTGCCGGGGCCAGTGGCTTCCAAACCGCGGCAACAGGGACCCAGGCGGAGGGCGAAATGGAAGGGGCGAAGGCTCCGGAGGTGGTAGAGGAGGGGCTCGAAGAGGGGCCCCAGGCCCCGGAGTCGGGTCGCCGCCTCCGTCTACGCACCAGTCGGGAGTCAACGGCCGCCGCATCTTCGCGGGGTTCCTCGAAAGTGAAGAAGACGACCGCCAAGGGCGGCGGGCGTGAAGTAGCACGTCGTCAATCCTCTTAGGAGTCAAGCAAGAGTACTTGATCATAGGTCATACTCATCGTTTAAGCACAAGTGGGGTTACCACTTTTACATAAAGCATTTAATGTTGTCACATTCTTAAGAGATGCTTTAACTCAAGTCTTAGAGTAAAGCTCCCCCTTGATGTGACATCCCCCCTAAGAGGGATAAACTAACCTTGGGCTTTGTCGTGGAAGACTTCATGTGGGTGATGTAGTGGTGGATGCTCAAAGTTGATGAAGATCATCTTTAGTTGGGAGCAATCATTGTTGTTTCTTACTCACCTCACCTACATGGGTTAGTCCCAAGCACAAGAGACATATACAAGTATATTCATGGACATGGAGTGTAAAGCATATGTGATGATGTCCATGAATTCTTTGATACCTTGTCCCTTGCTTACCTTTGAGGGAACGTGTGACTCCTTGAACTATTGCATAATGTTGATGTTGATTGCAACTAGTTCTTGCCAAAAATGAATGTGAGTGAATTTCATTGGCGGAGTCACCCCTCAAGAACTTCTCTAGTTCTTCTTCTTGGGGACCCACATCAAGTTGATAGGGATCCTTGGGGTTGAAGTAGCACTAGTTGAAGTAGAGCTTGGAGTAGCCTTGGGAACCCACTTCACCATGGCTAGGGATTCATCTTCAGATGTGTCAATGTCATCATGAAGCTTTCCCTTGCCCTTGTGGTCTTCTTCCCATTTGACTCCATTGGCGTTGAAGTAGCCAATCCCATGGTTCTTTCGGTATCCTCCATGCTTGCGCACAATCTCCTCGAATTTCTTACATCCGGCAAGACTTTTGTAGATACCTTTCTCTATAATTCCTTTCAATAAATTGTTTTCTTGCTCAAGTGTAACTTGGCTAAGAGAATCATTAGTGGAATCAATAGAGTTACTAGGAACAACATCATTTTATTTTGCATTAGCTTTGTTGTTACTAGATGAAGAGCCTTTCTTGCCTTTGTTACTAGCATGCTTAAATTTAACTTGTGGAATAAATGTAGACAAGAGTAATCGTTTGGCAAGATAAGAAGAACTCTTCTTTCGAAGATCGTCATTGATAGCTTTAAGAAATTCATGCTCTTGCTCTAAGTTGAGCTTCTCGAAGCGTAGCTTCTCATGAGTTCTTACAAGCTCTCTATGATCTTCTAGAGTAGATTCATGAGCTAACTTAAGAGTGTTTAATTCTTTAGTTAGATGCTCAATCTCCTTCTTATCATCATCATTCGATTTATCTTGGTTAGCATGGATATTGTCAAGTTCATTTTGACTAACATCGCTAGTTTTATCAAAGAGCAAGTCATCATCTCCTAGTAAATCATCCTCATCACTATCAAAGTCAAGATATTCGGGGTGTGATACCTTGGGGCCTTTAGCCATGAAGCAACTTCCACTCCCTTCATTTGGTGTATCAAATATGTCGTAGGAGTTGGAGGAAATGAGTGCAAGTCCGGCAACACCTTCATCTTGACTACAGTAGGAGTCGGAGTGATAGCTTCTCTTGGAGTGGTCGTCGGAGTCGGAGCCGGAAACCCATTCACCAACATGAGCTTGATGTCTTCTTCTTGAGTAGCTCTTGGTGTACTTGTCCTTCTTCTCCGAATCCCTACTTCTCCTTGAGGGTCTTGGTTCATAACGATCATCTCTACTCCTTCTCTCTCTTCGAGGTGATTCATCTTTTGAGCTTCTTCTTCTAGGTGATTCTTCTCTTCTCTTGTGAGGGGCCGTGCACTCATTTGAGTAGTGTCTGGGCCTTCCACAATTGTAGCAGTTTCGGTCATGACTAGATGAATGCTTTTCTTCATATCTTGAGTTGGAGCTTCTTTCTTTGCCTCTACTCTTATAGAACTTGTTGAATTTCTTGACCATGAGACTTATCTCTTCATTGGTAACAAGGTTCTCACTTGAAGTAGCGGGAGTGTCACTTGCAGCTTTGTAAGCACCGCTTGACTCGTTGTGAAGTTCTTCCTTGTCTTTGAGCGGCATCTCATGAGCAACAATCCTTCCAATCACTTCCGTAGGCTTGAGATCTTTGTAGTTTGGCATCATTTGGATCAACATGCACACGGTGTCATACTTTCCATACAAGGCTCTAAGAATCTTCTTGATGATGAATTTGTCGGTCATTTCTTCGCTTCCTAAACCGGCAATCTCATTTGTGATGAGAGCAAGCCTAGAGTACATCTCCGCAACTCCTTCACCATCCTTCATCTTGAACTTGTCAAGTTGACTCTGAAGCACATCCAACTTAGATTCCCTGATGGAATCGGTACCTTCGCGCATGTCAACCAAAGTATCCCAAATCTCTTTTGCATTCTCAAGACGGCCGATTTTGTTGAATTCTTCGGGGCATAGGTAGTTGAAAAGAATGTCACATGCTTGAGCATTGTATTGCAACATCTTCAATTCATCCGCGGTCGCTTCACGATCCGGTTCCTTTCCATCACCAAAGAATTCACTTTGCAAGCCAACACAAACAACAGCCCAAACGGCGGGGTTATGACCAAGAATATGCATTTTCATTTTATGTTTCCAACTAGCAAAGTTTGTACCATCAAAATATGGACCTCTACGGTGATAGTTTCCCTCACTAGATGCCATACTCTCCTTGGTTGTGAGACCAATGCAATGGAGACCAAAGCTCTGATACCACTTGTAGGGATCAAAAGTAGGTCTAGAGGGTGGGTGATTAGACTACTTGACCAAATAAAAACCTAACCTTTTCCCAAATTAGTTTGTGGGCAGATTTTAACGATTAGCACAAGTCAAGTTCAACCTACACATGCATGTCTATGAGTATTGCAGCGGAAAGTAAAGACAAGCATATGTAAATAGAGGGGGAGAGGAGATCAAATGCAATTTGGAGACACGAAGATTTTTTTCCCGTGGTTCCGATAGGTGGTGCTATCGTACATCCACATTTATGGAGTCTTCAACCCACGGAGGGTAACGGCCGCGAGAGTCCATGGAGGGCTCCACCCATAAGGGTCCACGAAGTAGAAACCTTGACTATTCCATAACGGCTTCCGTCCACGAAGGACTAGCCTCACTATGGGTAGATCTTCACGAAGTAGGCGATCTCCTTGCCTATACAAACTTCTTGGTTCAACTCCACAACACGAAGTAGGAGGCTCCCAAGCGACACCTAACCAATCTAGGAGGCACCACCCTCCAAAAGGTAATAGGCTCGATAGTAACGATGAACTCCTTGCTCTTGTGTTTCAACTGATAGTCTTCTCAACACACACAATCACTCTCTCACGGATTTGGCTTGGGTGGAAGAGATTGATTGGATAGAAAGCAACTTGGGGAGGCTAGAAATCAAGATCCATATGGTTGGAGTGGATAATCTTAACCTCAACACAAGGGTAGGTGGTTCTCTCTCAGAAAATTGGATGGGGCAAGTGTGGAATAGTTCTGAATGCTTCTCTTGCGAGTGGGATGTGGTGGAGGGGTATATATAGGCATCTCCAAAAATCCAACCATTACAACATTCTTGAGCAACTCGGTGAAACCGATATGAAACTCGGTTGTACCGATTTATTCAAAATGTGGCAACTTTAGGAATCTCAGTGAGACCGATATATCATTCTCGGTGGTACCGAATTGAGTGGCCGAGGGCAGTTTCCAAACTCGATGGCACCGATTTACAAAACTCGGAGATTCCGATTTTATAAATCGAGGCAACAGAATGTTGGTCACCGAAACTCGGTTGCACCGATGAGAATCTTGGTTGTACCGAGAATGGGAAGTGGCTAGGGTTTCTGTCTTGGCTTGGAACTCGATGTGGCCGATATGAAAGTTGGTGACACCGATTTTGAGTGGATGGCTTAATGACAGAATATTTGTGGGAGATCGTGTGAGTGTATTTGGTGGCTAACACTTGATCACTTGAGCATTTCATTCACCATTAATACCTCACCCCCTTTTGATAGTATTGGCTTTCCTATGGACTCAAGGTGATTTCTCACAAAGTAAAATGTAGAGTCTTGTAGCTTGAAGCTTTGCCAATCCATTCCTTGCATCTTGGGGTATCTCCTCACAATCCTTTGCCAAGCTATCATTGAACTTTTTCCTGAGATATACTTAGTGGAAAACATTAGTCCAATGAAATATATGTTATTATTAATTATCAAAACCACCTAGGGAGAAGTTGTGCTGTCACATGTTTCGGTGAACTTTGATGCCGTCGTGTTGTGTGATTATTGTGATGCCCACAACATCTCTCTACTAATTTCCCTCTTTTTGGGGTTTTTTTAATATCATTTATGCCACTGGTTGTGTCTCACTATTCAGTTTTACCACTAGGAATTTCAATTGCTCAAAAATGCCATCGCTTCATTAGGCGCATACTAAAAAATGCCACTGGACGCCATTACTGTGAGCTCAAATCTCATTTGCCATGTGATAATGATCAAAACACCTATAGACCAACATGTCAGCTCTCCCTCTGTCTCACTACAATAAAGTGTGGGTCCTACTTGATCCCAACAGCGTTCCTATTTTCCTCTAAAATTATCTGCTTGCTTACTCCTCACAAGTGGAGTCCACACTTATCATTGTGAGATTGAGAGACCTACCATGTGGGTATAGGGGTATTTTCCTCTTATAACATGGTCAACAATTTTGACTTGACGATAATGATATCAAATGGCATTTTTGAGCAAACATGTAATGAACGATGGCATTTTTGACATATCTAATGGCATTTTTGAGCAAGCATCTAAAGGAACAATGACATTTTTGAGCAATTGTTACTTTTAATGGCAAAACTGAGTAGTGGAACACAACTAGTAGCATAAATGATAAAAGCCCTTTTTTGCAGGTGCGGATTGCCCTCTGTTAACGATGCCAAAGCCGGTGATTACCACTCATGGTATTTGCAGCCACCATCTGTTCATTGAAGCAAAAAGAATATCAAGTTGTAGGCCTCGTTTTGTGAATGCTAAAGCAGGGATGGTACAGGTGCTCGATGGCTCATTGTCGGCTTCTCAAGTGCTTCCTCAGTTTCTTAAAAAAAAGATTTTTTTATAATTCATAATGCAGGATCGATTGAATATAAAGCACGAATTCCAGACACACAAAAAAAGGAAATAAAAAGCACGATGAACAACACCTGCCCACATCATAGCAAAAATTCACACAACCAACCCAATTGTTCAACATGGTAAAAAGGACAACGTAATGCAACAATAAAGTCATATGAAACTGGAACTTTCTATGTCAAGTGAGTAGATGGATCAATCCGGAAATTATGCTGCCACCTGTGTTGCGTAAAAATTGATGAGTGAATTTTCACTTTTATTGCCCATGTTTAAACTGAATATTCTTAGATTTTTGTGGGATATTCACTCCAGTTAGTCTTTTAATAACTAATAGTTACAATGGATTTTAAATCTCCTTGTTTATTCTATTTCCTACATAAATGAGCTTTTCTAGGTGATAAATCAAGTCATAAAGGAAGTATATTGGGCGTGAATGTCGATTCCAACCATAACGAGCCGCACAACGGTGTCCAGATGAGATGACGATGTGCGGTACGAGCGTGGATGTCCACACTCATATTGTCTGTCGTCTACTATGTGAGTGAAACGTCCATTTTGCATCATGCTTTTATATTGATATTTATTGCATTATGGGCTGTTATTACACATTATGGTACAATACTTATGCCTTTTCTCTCTTATTTTACAAGGTTTACATGAAGAGGGAGAATGCCGGCAGCTGGAATTCTGAACCGGAAAAGGAGCAAATATGAGAGACCTATTCTGCACAACTCCAAAAGTCCTAAAAAGTTACGGAGAATTATTTTGGAATATATAAAAAATATTGGGCAGAAGAAATACCAGAGGAGACCCACCAGGAGGCCACAAGCCAGGGGGCGCGCCCTACCCCCCTGGGCGCGCCCCTGTGGCTTGTGGGCCCCCTGGCAGGCCTCCGGTGCCCATCTTCTGCTATATGGAGGGTTTTGACCTGGAAAAAAATCATAATAGAGCTTTCGGGACGAAGCGCCGCCGTCTCGAGGCGGAACTTGGGCAGAACCAATCTAGGGCTCCGGCGGAGCTGTTCTGCCGGGAAAACTTCCCTCCCGGAGGGGGAAATCGAAGCCATCGTCATCACCAACGATCCTCTCATCGAGAGGGGGTCAATCTCCATCAACATCTTCACTAGCACCATCTCCTCTCCAAACCCTAGTTCATCTCTTGTATCCGATCTTTGTCTCAAAACCTCAGATTGGTACCTGTGGGTTGCTAGTAGTGTTGATTACTCCTTGTAGTTGATGCTAGTTGGTTTACTTGGTGGAAGATCATATGTTCAGATCCTTAATGATAATTAATACTCCTCTGATCATGAACATGAATATGCTTTATGAGTAGTTACGTTTGTTCCTGAGGACATGGGATAAGTCTTGTTATAAGTAATCATGTGAATTTGGTATTCGTTCGATATTTTGATGAGATGTATGTTGTCTCTCCTCTAGTGGTGTTATGTGAACGTCAACTACATGACACTTCACCATTATTTGGGCCTAGGGGAAGGCATTGGGAAGTAATAAGTAGATGATGGGTTGCTAGAGTGACAGAAGCTTAAACCCTAGTTTATGCGTTGCTTCGTAAGGGGCTAATTTGGATCCATATGTTTCATGCTATGGTTAGATTTATCTTAATTCTTCTTTCATAGTTGCGGATGCTTGTGAGAGAGGTTAATCATAAGTGGGAGGTTTGTCCAAGTAAGGGCAGCACCCAAGCACCGGTCCACCCACATATCAAATTATCAAAGTAACGAACGCGAATCACATGAGCATGATGAAAACTAGCTTGACAAAAATTCCCATGTGTCCTCGGGAGCGCTTTGCTTTATATAAGAGTTTGTCCAGGCTTGTCCTTTGCTACAAAAAGGATTGGGCCACCTTTCTACACCTTTGTTACACTCGTTATTTGTTACCCGTTACGAATTATCTTATCACACAACTATCTGTTACCGATAATTTCAGTGCTTGCAGAGAATACCTTGCTGAAAACCGCTTGTCATTTCCTTCTGCTCCTCGTTGGGTTCGACACTCTTACTTATCGAAAGGACTACGATAGATCCCCTATACTTGTGGGTCATCAAGACTCTTTTCTGGCGCCGTTTCCGGGGAGTGAAGCGCCTTTGGTGAGTGGAATTTGGTAAGGAAAAATTTATATAGTGTGCTGAAATTTACTGTCACTTGTTACTATGGAAAGTAATCCTTTGAGGGGCTTGTTCGGGGTATCTTCACCTCGACCGGAAGCACAAAGAGTTGCTCCTCAACCTACTGAACCTACTGTAAATATTTATTATGAAATTCCTTCGGGTATGATAGAGAAACTGCTAGCTAATCCTTATGCAGGAGACGGAACACTACATCCTGATTTGCACCTGATCTATGTGGATGAAGTTTGTGGATTATTTAAGCTTGCAGGTTTGCCCGAGGATGATGTCAAGAAGAAGGTCTTTCCTTTATCTTTGAAGGAGAAGGCATTGACATGGTATAGGCTATGTGATGATATTGGATCATTGGACTACAACCGATTGAAGTTGGAATTTCATCAGAAGTTTTATCCTATGCATCTGGTTCATCGTGATCGGAATTATATTTATAATTTTTGGCCTCGTGAAGGAGAAAGCATCGCTCAAGCTTGGGGGAGGCTTAAGTCAATGTTATATTCGTGCCCCAATCATGAGCTCTCAAGAGAAATTATTATTCAGAATTTTTATGCTCGGCTTTCTCGTAATGATCAATCCATGCTCGATACTTCTTGTACTGGTTCTTTTATGAAGAAGACTATTGAATTCAAATGGGATTTATTGGAAAGAATTAAACGCAACTCTGAAGATTGGGAACTCGACGAAGGTAAGGAGTCAGGTATAAACCTTAAGTTTAATTGTGTTAAATCCTTTATAGACACCGATGCTTTTCGTGAATTTAGCACTAAATATGGACTTGACTCTGAGATAGTAGCTTCTTTCTGTGAATCTTTTGCTGCTCATGTTGATCTCCCTAAGGAGAAGTGGTTTAAATATCATCCTCCCGTTGAAGTGAAAGTAGTTGAACCTATTAAAGTTGAAGAAGAAACTATTACTTATAATGTTGATCATGTTATTCCTGCTGCTTATATTGAGAAACCACCTTTCCCTGTTAGAATAAAGGAACATGCTAAAGCTTCAACTGTGGTTCGTAAGAGCTATGTTAGAACACCTACACCCCCTGAACAAATTAAAGTGGAACCTAGTATTGCTATGGTTAAAGATCTCTTGGTTGATAATATTGATGGGCATGTTATTCATTTCTGTGATGAAGCTGCTAGAATTGCTAGACCTGATTCTAAAGACAAACATAGACCTATTGTTGGCATGCCTGTTGTTTCTGTTAAAATAGGAGATCATTGTTATCATGGCTTATGTGATGTGGGTGCTAGTGTGAGTGCAATTCCCTTTACCTTATATCAAGAAATTATGAATGATATTGCACCTGCTGAATTAGAGGAAATTGATGTTACCATTAAGCTTGCTAATAGAGATGCTATAGCACCAGTTGGGATTGTTAGAGATGTTGAAGTCTTGTGTGGGAAAATAAAATACCCTACTGATTTTCTTATTCTTGGTTCCCCACAAGATGATTTTTGTCCCATTATATTTGGTAGACCTTTCTTGAACACCGTTAATGCTAAGATAGATTGTGAGAAAGAAACTGTTACTGTAAGCTTTGGGGATGTGTCCCACGAGTTTAATTTCTCTAAATTTCGTAGACAACCCCATGATAAAGAATTGCCTAGTAAGGATGAAATTATTGGTCTTGCTTCTATTGCTGTGCCTCCTACTGATCCCGTAGAACAATATTTGCTAGACCATGAAAACGATATGCATATGAATGAAAGGAATGAAATAGATAAGATTTTCTTTGATCAGCATCCTATTTTGAAACACAACTTGCCTGTTGAAATACTTGGGGATCCTCCTCCACCCAAGGGTGATCCCGTGTTTGAGCTTAAACAATTACCGGATACTCTGAAATATGCTTATCTTGATGAAAAGAAGATATATCCTGTTATTATTAGTGCTAACCTTTCAGAGCATGAAGAAAAGAGATTATTGAAAACTCTGAGGAAGCACCGTGCTGTTATTGGATACACTCTTGATGATCTTAAGGGCATTAGTCCCACTCTATGTCAGCATAAAATTAATATGGAGCCTGATGCTAAACCAGTTGTTGATCACCAACGACGGTTAAATCCTAAAATGAAAGAAGTGGTAAGAAATGAAATATTAAAGCTTCTGGAGGCAGGTATAATTTATCCTATTGCTGATAGTAGATGGGCTAGCCCCGTTCATTGTGTCCCTAAGAAGGGAGGTATTACCGTTGTTCCCAATGATAAAAATGAATTGATCCCACAAAGAATTGTTACAGGATATAGAATGGTAATTGATTTTAGGAAATTAAATAAAGCTACTAGGAAAGATCATTACCCTCTACCTTTTATTGATCAAATGCTAGAAAGACTATCCAAACACACACACTTTTGCTTTCTAGATGGTTATTCTGGTTTCTCTCAAATACCTGTGTCAAAAGAGGACCAAGAGAAGACCACTTTTACTTGTCCTTTCGGTACCTTTGCTTATAGACGTATGCCTTTTGGTTTATGCAATGCACCTGCTACCTTTCAAAGATGTATGACTGCTATATTCTCTGACTTTTGTGAAAAGATTGTTGAGGTTTTCATGGATGATTTCTCCGTTTACGGAACTTCTTTTGATGATTGCTTGAGCAACCTTGATCGAGTTTTGCAGAGATGTGAAGAAACTAATCTTGTACTAAATTGGGAGAAGTGCCACTTTATGGTTAATGATGGTATTGTCTTGGGACACAAAATCTCCGAAAGAGGTATTGAAGTTGACAAGGCTAAAGTTGATGCTATTGAAAAAATGCCGTGTCCTACGGATATCAAAGGTATAAGAAGTTTCCTTGGTCATGCTGGTTTCTATAGGAGGTTTATTAAAGACTTCTCTAAGATTTCTAGGCCTCTCACTAATCTTTTGCAAAAAGATGTTCCATTCGTTTTTGATGATGATTGTGTAGAAGCATTTGAAATCCTTAAGAAAGCCTTGATTTCTGCACCTGTTGTTCAACCACCTGATTGGAACTTACCCTTTGAAATTAGGTGTGATGCTAGTGATTATGCTGTTGGCGTTGTTCTAGGACAAAGAGTTGATAAGAAATTGAATGCTATTCATTATGCTAGTAAAACTCTAGACAGTGCTCAAAGAAACTATGCTACTACTGAAAAGGAATTTTTAGCTGTTGTGTTTGCATGTGATAAGTTCAGACCTTATATTGTTGATTCCAAAGTAACTGTTCACACTGATCATGCTGCTATTAAATACCTTATGGAAAAGAAAGATGCTAAACCTAGACTTATTAGATGGGTTCTTCTGCTACAAGAATTTGATTTGCATATTGTTGACAGAAAGGGTGCTGAGAACCCCATAGCAGATAACTTGTCTAGGTTAGAGAATGTTCTTGATGACCCACTACCTATTGATGATAGCTTTCCTGATGAACAATTAGCTGTCATAAATGCTTCACGTAATGCTCCATGGTATGCTGATTATGCTAATTACATTGTTGCTAAATTTATACCACCTAGTTTCACATACCAACAAAACAAAAAGTTCTTCTATGATTTAAGACATTACTTTTGGGATGATCCACACCTTTATAAAGAAGGAGTAGATAGTGTTATTAGACGTTGTGTACCTGAGCATGAACAGGAACAGATCCTACACAAGTGTCACTCCGAGGCCTACGGAGGACACCACACTGGAGATAGAACTGCACACAAGGTATTACAATCTGGTTTTTATTGGCCTACTCTCTTCAAGGATGCTCGTAAGTTTGTCTTGTCTTGTGATGAATGTCAAAGAATTGGTAATATTAGTAGACGTCAGGAAATGCCTATGAATTACTCACTTGTTATTGAACCATTTGATGTTTGGGGTTTTTATTATATGGGACCTTTTCCAAAGTCCAACGGGTACACTCATATTCTAGTTGCTGTTGATTATGTTACTAAGTGGATAGAAGCTATTCCAACTAGTAGTGCTGATCAAAACACTTCTATTAAGATGCTTAAAGAAGCTATTTTCCCTAGATTTGGAGTCCCTAGATATTTAATGACCGATGGTGGTTCACACTTTATTCATGGTGCTTTCCGTAAATTGCTTGCTAAGTATGATGTTAATCATAGAATTGCATCTCCATATCATCCTCAGTCTAGTGGTCAAATAGAATTAAGCAATAGAGAAATTAAATTGATCTTGCAAAAGACTGTTAATAGATCTAGAAAGAATTGGTCTAAGAAACTTGATGATGCATTATGGGCTTATAGAACCGCTTACAAAAACCCTATGGGTATGTCTCCATATAAAATGGTTTATGGTAAAGCATGTCACTTACCTCTTGAACTAGAACATAAAGCTTATTGGGCAATTAAAGAGCTCAACTATGATTTCAAACTTGCCGGTGAGAAGAGGTTATTTGACATTAGCTCTCTTGATGAATGGATAACCCAGGCCTATGAGAATGCCAAGTTGTTTAAAGAAAAAGTTAAGAGATGGCATGATAAAAGGATACAAAAGCGTGAATTCAATGTAGGTGACCATGTCTTGCTATACAATTCTCGTTTAAGATTTTTTGCAGGAAAACTTCTCTCTAAATGGGAAGGCCTTACATTATCGAGGAAGTATATCGTTCCGGTGCCATCAAGATCAACAACGCCGAGGGCACAAATCCAAAGGTGGTAAACAGGCAAAGAATTAAACATTATATCTCAGGTACTCCCATAAATGTTGAAACCAATATTATCAATACCATAACTCCGGAGGAGTACATTAAGGAGACCTACCGGAACGTTTCAGACTCCGAAAAGGAATAGGTGTGTGGTACGGTAAGCAAACCGACTCCAAAACTTTTCCAATAGCAATTTTTCTCCGTTTTGAAATATTTAATAAATTTGGAACATTTAAAGTGGTCCGAAAAGTGTACGAGGAGGCGACAAGCCAGGGGGCGCACCCTACCCCCCTGGGCGCGCCCCTGTGGCTTGTGGCCACCTCGTGTACCCTCCGAACTCCGTTTTCTTGTGGTATACTCTCTTAGGTTGGCAAAAATTCATTATATAATCTCCCGAAGGTTTTGACCACCGTACCATGGAAAAATCCTCTGTTCTTGTTTGTTGTTGTTTTCCGGACAGATTTAGATCGCCATGACTTCCTCAAGTGCTTCGAAGGACAAGTTTTTCAAGAAGGTCATCAACCCCTACCTTGCGGAGGTGCTGCAACATCCTCAAACCATTGAGATGCGTGAGGGGGTGCTGCACATCAGGATGTTGAGGGGCCAAAGAAGACCGGAAGCGTGGAGACAAGGCTCGAAGCAATGGAGCAGCAAGTCTTCAAGTGCCAAGGGATGGTGGAACGTGGACTCAATGCCAATCACATGATGATCGTGGAGTTTACCCATAAGCACAAGCTGGATGCCAAGGACATCGAGGAGCACATCTTCAAGCTTTACGAGAAAATCGAGCATCTCCAAGCCCAGATCTATGACCTGCAAAACCAAAACTGTGAGTATGAATACAGATTTAAGAGAATGAGTTTGGCTGCAGATTTGAGGATCCCGGAGACTCGTTCATCTTTTTACGATGGTGAGCCTATGCCTTGGAAGACGGAGGACAAGCTTCCAACCTCATCAACAACTCCAACATCACCACCTCCGAAGAAAGACAACTAAACACATGGGTATGGGCACTCCCCTTGGCTTGTGCCAAGCTTGGGGGAGATGCCCCGGTATCGTATCACCATCACATCTTTTACTTTTCTCATTTTTCTTAGTTCGATCCTTTTGGTTATATCTTGATCTAGTAGAATAAAGTTTTTAGTGTGATCTAGTTTTGAGTTTTGCTTTATGTTCCCCCTATGTAAGCGAGTCCGAGAGTTATATAATAAAGAGTAGTTTTGAGTTGAGGGCTTTGCTTGCTTGCTATGATCCTGAGAAAAAGAAATAGAAAGAAGTATAGAATAAAAGCAAAGAGTATATATGATGATCTTATGGGGAGTGATGACTTCACATATAAGAAGTATGTCGACCGAAATTTGTTGTGAGTTGACAAACATAGAGATTGGTCATTGCTGCAATCAAAAGGAAGTAATAAAGAAAGAGATGTTCACATATAAATATATTATCTTGGACATCTTTTATGATTGGGAGCACTCATTTAAAATATTATATGCTAAGAAGTTGATGTTGGACAAGGAAGACAACATAATGGGTTATGTTTGCTTATTTCCGAATAGAAGTTATATGGTTATAGATCCTTTAACATGTGACGCTTGCTTCCACCCCATATTAGCCAAAACTTCCGCACCAAGTAGAGATACTACTTGTGCATCCAAATACCCTTAAACCAGTTTTGCCATGAGAGTCCACCATACCTACCTATGGATTGAGTAAGATCCTTCAAGTAAGTTTTCATCGGTGCAAGCAATAAAAATTTGCCCCCTAAATACGTATGATATATTAGTGTGGGAAAACAAACTTTATACGAACTTGTGATATGGAAGAAATAAAAGCGACGGACTGCATAATAAAGTTCTTTATCACAAGCAGCAATATAAAAGTGACGTTCTTTTGCATTAAGAGATTGTGCATCCAACTATAAAAGCGCATGACAACCTCTGCTTCCCTCTGCGAAGGGCCTATCTGTTACTTTTACTTTCTAGCACTTACCTTTATGCAAGAGTCGTGGTGATCTTCACCACTTCCTATATTTCGCCTTTCTCTCTTGGCAAGCGTCATGTGTTGGGGAATGATCTAGACACATATATCCACTCGGATGTGGGTGATCATGAGTTATTTCTGTTGACATTACCCTTGAGGTAAACAGTTGGGAGGCGAAACTGTAAGCCCCTATCTTTCTCTGTGTCCAATTGAAGCTTTGACTTCATAAGTACCGCGTGAGTGTTAGCAATTATGAAAGACTAAGAGATGATTGAGTATGTGGATTTGATTTACAAGTTCTTATGTTGACTCTTTCCGATGTTATGATAAATTGCAATTGCTTCAATGACTGAGATCATAGTTTGTTGGTTCTCAATAAAGTTCTTGAATCATACTTTACCTTGTGAATGAATTGTTACTCTAGTATAAGAAATTATATATCAATAAGTATTGATGTTCTAAAGATGATCATGATGCTCTCATGTCTGTATTTTATTTTATCGACACCTCTATCTCTAAACATGTGGACATATTTATCGATTTCGGCTTTCGCTTGAGGACAAGCGAGGTCTAAGCTTGGGGGAGTTGATACGTCCATTTTGCATCATGCTTTTATATTGATATTTATTGCATTATGGGCTGTTATTACACATTATGGTACAATACTTATGCCTTTTCTCCCTTATTTTACAAGGTTTACATGAAGAGGGAGAATGCCGGCAGCTAGAATTCTGGACCGGAAAAGGAGCAAATATGAGAGACCTATTCTGCACAACTCCAAAAGTCCTGAAAAGTTACAGAGAATTATTTTGGAATATATAAAATATATTGGGCGGAAGAAATACCAGAGGGGACCCACCAGGAGGCCACAAGCCAGGGGGCGCGCCCTACCCCCCTGGGCGCGTCCCTGTGGCTTGTGGGCCCCCTGGCAGGCCTCCGGTGCCCATCTTCTGCTATATGGAGGGTTTTGACCTGGAAAAAATCATAATAGAGCTTTCGGGACGAAGCGCCGCCGTCTCGAGGCGGAACTTGGGCAGAACCAATCTAGGGCTCCGGCGGAGCTGTTCTGCCAGGGAAACTTCCCTCCCGGAGGGGGAAATCGAAGCCATCGTCATCACCAACGATCCTCTCATCGAGAGGGGGTCAATCTCCATCAACATCTTCACCAGCACCATCTCCTCTCCAAACCCTAGTTCATCTCTTGTATCCGATCTTTGTCTCAAAACCTCAGATTGGTACCTGTGGGTTGCTAGTAGTGTTGATTACTCCTTGTAGTTGATGCTAGTTGGTTTACTTGGTGGAAGATCATATGTTCAGATCCTTAATTATAATTAATACTCCTCTGATTATGAACATGAATATGCTTTGTGAGTAGTTACGTTTGTTCCTGAGGACATGGGATAAGTCTTGTTATAAGTAATCATGTGAATTTGGTATTCGTTCGATATTTTGATGAGATGTATGTTGTCTCTCCTCTAGTGGTGTTATGTGAACGTCGACTACATGACACTTCACCATTATTTGGGCCTAGGGGAAGGCATTGGGAAGTAATAAGTAGATGATGGGTTGCTAGAGTGACAGAAGCTTAAACCCTAGTTTATGTGTTGCTTCGTAAGGGGCTGATTTGGATCCATATGTTTCATGCTATGGTTAGATTTATCTTAATTCTTCTTTCGTAGTTGCGGATGCTTGCGAGACAGGTTAATCATAAGTGGGAGGTTTGTCCAAGTAAGGGCAGCACCCAAGCACCGGTCCACCCACATATCAAATTATCAAAGTAACGAACACGAATCACATGAGCATGATGAAAACTAGCTTGACAGAAATTCCCATGTGTCCTCGGGAGCGCTTTGCATTATATAAGAGTTTGTCCAGGCTTGTCCTTTGCTACAAAAAGGATTGGGCCACCTTGCTGCACCTTTGTTACACTCATTATTTGTTACCCGTTACGAATTATCTTATCACACAACTATCTGTTACCGATAATTTCAGTGCTTGCAGAGAATACCTTGCTGAAAACCGCTTGTCATTTCCTTCTGCTCCTCGTTGGGTTCGACACTCTTACTTATCGGAAGAACTACGATACATCCCCTATACTTGTGGGTCATCAGTGACATCATGTCTGACAACTTCCGTGAAGGGGTATTGGGTGATTCACATTGGAGGCGCCCGGAAAACCCATTCCGCCGCACTATAAAGGAGAGGAAACCCCTTCACCGCCAGAGGACGGAACGTGAAAACCATTCATCAGAGCAGCTAGAATGCCTCCATCTTCACCGTAGCCTACATATCCATTAGGCATAAAACTTGTAATCGAGAGTACATTGCGATCAGCAACATTGTAAGAGTTATAATCATTCATATGCAAGTATCAATCCTTACAATGTCTATTGCTTATGATTTTTTAGCGATGTATGGGCTAAGGATCGAAGCATAGCCTCTATTGAGCCAAGTCAAGCAAAAGACTTATTTGAGGAAAGCTTTAAGAGAGCTTGTTGTCCTATGTCTTTCTGATGATGAACTTCCTACCGCTTCTTCCAATGAAACTGGGATTGGCATATTCATGTAGGGCAGGTCATGTGATATTTCCATTGAGAAACAAGGGCGTGAAAAATCTTCTAGCTATTTTTATGGATCCATAGTCCAAAGGAAACTAGTCACGAACAATCATGGTGGTAGATAGGTCGATTTGGATAGCTAGCGAGATGAATTCTCCTACCGCAGAGTACCAGAAAAGGCCTTCATATTGTATCGCTTCGGAATAGAGAGGTGTGGCGGCAAAAATCTATGGCTCTATATTTAGGGGTTTTAGGATGAACAAAAAAATAAGCGTCGAGTGGTGGTGGAAAGGAGCATCACGGGGGCCATGCGGCCACCCTCTGGCCTCGTGGGGCCCACAGGACTCCCCCATGTGGCCCTAGGTGCTTTGGAGCTTCCTGGCGTAAACAAATTTCTGGAATTATTTTTACGATTTTTGTAGCTCCGTAAAATTGATTTTCCTTAGAGTCCAAAAACATGCAGAAAAATAACTAGCACTAAGTACTAAGTTAATAGTTTAGTCCAGAAAAATAGCAAAATTGGTGTCGAAACTATGTTGAAATAATATAAACATATCAGAGATAATAATAAATTACAGATACATTTGAGGCGTATCAAGGAGGACTAGTTAGGGGTGGTTAGGTGGAGTTAGGCCGGCCAACTACTCCTAAGGTAATGGGTCCACACATCGAATATTCTAATGGGCCGTTGGGTTCAATTAGAATGGGGGTATTTTAATTTCCTTTTAAATGGAAAATATAAAGGAGGGCTCTGAATCTGTATGAAGGGCCAAATAAATTTCAAAAAAACTGAAATTTGAATGTGGCGTCTGAAAGGATCGATATAGTCGACTAGAGGGGGTGATTAGGCGACTAACAATTTTTTAATATCTTTTACAAATTTTAGGCTCAACAAGAAAGGTAGATTTTCTAGATATGCAACTAGGTGGACAAAATATATGACAGGCAGGACAAATAACAAGTAAGAGTAAGAGTAAACACAAGATATAAACTTGCACAAAGTAAAGGACCGAAATAACCACAGATGGAGTCGATGAAGACGAGGATGTCTTTTCGAAGTTTCCTCCTTTGG
The DNA here is from genome assembly GCA_039707655.1 of Elymus sibiricus. Taxonomy (NCBI): domain Eukaryota; kingdom Viridiplantae; phylum Streptophyta; class Magnoliopsida; order Poales; family Poaceae; genus Elymus; species Elymus sibiricus. The sequence continues at coordinate 417,561,744 of CM077675.1, forward strand.
GGGAGGTACGTCTCCATTGAAGGGGTGTGGAGGTATGATGCACTTCAAGCATCCCAAGGACTCACCCTATTCTCCTCATGCACTTGCACAATGCAAGGTGTCGAGAATCCACTAGTAATGCCTTTGAAGGCGGCAACCGAGGCCTTTACACACAAGGTTGGGGCTCTCTACACAACTTAATTGGAGGCTCCCAACACCACCACGGAGTTTCACCATAATGGAATGTGGCTCAAAGGTGACTTCTTCCCTGTATGGTACCCAAACACCCAAGAGTAACAAAGATGCACAAGAAATATGTGTGGAATAAAATTTCTTTTGATGGAAGTGTAGACGTAGGTATCCTCCCTCAATCCATAGCAAATCACCAAGTTTGGTTGGCTAGAGAAGGATATCGGGCAAGAATTAGTTTTGGGCTTTAGGGGAGGATAGAGAGAGAGAGAGACAAGAGGTAGGTGAGAGGTGAAAGAACCAACTCCTTATATAGTTTCCCATCAAATCCAACCGTTATGTGCAGAAATACACAAGGGCGGTACAACTGCTGGGGCCAGCAGTACAACCACCCTAGACAGAACTGCACGGTCGTAGCACCGGCGCAATACAACCTTCCCGGCCTACCGATTATACCGGTTAATTCATAATTACCCGAAACAGCCATTCTGCCACCGCCAAGGTTGCCAGAATCGTGATTTTGAATCGGATCGAAGCACCGATGGCATGATCGCAAATCGTAGAATCTTAACTACCAGGATCGTAGAAACGTAGATTTTATTAACTAAAATTGTAGAATCAGAGGGGTTAGTTTGGATCGTAAAGTCATAGAATCGTACCACAGAATCGCGATTCTGACAACCTTGGCCACCGCCCTTGTACCGCTCATCAACCGAAAGGAATCACCCATAAGGGTGGTTGGAGCGGTACTTGGGCCGGTACAACCGCCCATAATGCATCCTCCGATGGACACTAAGTCCGGGTTTGTACAACAACTCAGGACCCCGGTAGTACCAATTAAATAATGACAAACTGAAACTACCGGGCCGTCGCCGGAGGAGCACCACTGCCATACCCGTGGGAATCACCCCACATGCGGTAGTTGCATTGGTGCAAGGTCCGGTAGTACCGCTCGCGAAGGAGGCGGTACAAACATCACTGCCCTCGGTATAACCGACGAGGCAGTGACTGCGTTGACCAATCCACAAGGGAGTGGTACAACCGCAGTCACCTACTATACAACCGCTCTGGGGCCGTTTTTTCTGCATAGGTTAGATATGAAGTTCTCTTCTTGAAATGAAAATGAGTTTGTGTACGTGTTTGATTCCACCGTACCTTCTGACGCGGACCCCCTCTTACACTAGTGCAGAAAAGCCTAGCTATGGCGTGGCAAAAAGGGACCTGCTGGTGTGGACACCCGACGCCACCAATATGGCGCCGCTGTTAGAATTTAGTGGTGACGTTGGAGTCGACGCCAGCACTGTTTTGAATACCTGCTGGCGTTGGACAGAGTTGCACGCCAGCACTGTCATATTTAGCTAATAAAAAAAATACCAGCTTCACAAAAGATACTAAACATTTTAGTAATTCACAAAAGATACTAAATATTTCAGTAATTCACAAAAGATACTAAACATTTCAGTAATTCACAAAAGATACCAAATTCACAAAAGGAAAGTACCAATTACTTCTCACAATGTATATATATCGATCTTCCCCCTCTCTCGATCGACACTACCTAGTTTTTCCTAAGGACTATTTTAAGCTCACGAAGCTTATTCCTATTCGTCTGGCCCTCCTTGATGTAATGTGCTTTCTTCGTCTTCAGTTGAGTCCTCTGGGCCTTCAGGACTTGTATCTCCTTATTGATCTCAGTTATCTCGAGGTTCAGCGCCGCGATCTGACCTTCGAGACTAAAAATCTTATTGTAGACAATAGCATTGTCATCGATAATTTTATCCTTCTCCTTCATCAGGGAGTCATTCAACTCCTGCAGGGCCTTGATGGTACTCTGACGTGACGCGATCAGCTCGTGACTGAGCACGTCCACGTCACCTATTGGCTGCACAGCGAGTGCTGGCGAAGATGGACCTCCTACGTATGCCTGGCAAGGGTTTCAAAAAATCAACGATAATTAATGGTAATATATATATATATATATATATATATATATATATATATATATATATATATATATATATATATATATATATATCTTCGGCAAACCCCGACCATTGATCAGAGGAGCCTACCCAGATGCTAGAGTCGGCCATGCTATTTGGCTAAAGAATGAAAAGAGTGTTTAATGCATGAAGAATGAAATGAAGGAGCCTACCAAAATTAGACTGATCAAGTTAATAAATGAAAAAATTGAAACATGTTGCATACATATTTGACATGAGTCCACATAATTTAATAAATTACTTAGGCTGTGTTTGATAGCAAGGTGTTGACATATCAAAGTATTTTGAAGTATTTGGAATATTGTGACCTGTTTGGCTGGTCCTTTATGCAGCAACGAAGTTAGCTAAGTAGCTGGCCAGTTGATATCATTTACAAACACGCATGTTCATAGCTAGTTGGATTCACTCTCAATGGTTTGGTTGATCATAGTTGATTAGTTGTGTATGGACACTCGTGTGTTCTCGCCGGTACTGGTAGACAAAAAACGGTTTTGTATGATAATCTGAGCTATCAAAAAACTGTATAGTGTTCTCAGAATAGTTAAAACAAACTATTTTCTAGCATTCTAGCATTCTAGCAATCCGAGCTATCAAACGGTTTTGTGGATAATGTAGTTTATAATACTACAATTTTTGTTACAGCCAAACACCTCAAATTATTTTCTAGCATTCTACCATTCTAGTTTTTTCTTTGCATAAAAAAAGCGGAGATAGCAAAATACCAGTCAAGGAGATGCGGAGGTGCTCGGCGACGAGGAGGGTCTGCGGGCGGCGTCGGGCATCGGGCGGTGTCGGGGGCGGCGTCGGGCGGGGCGACGACGGGCGGCGTTGTGGGCGGCGTCGGGGGCGGCGGCGGGGGTCGAGAGGAGGACGAGGGAGTTGGGGCTCGAGAGTGGGTAGTAGGGCGCGGGGCGGGGATTAGACAGATTAGTGTTGGCGTGGGCCTAATGGGCCTAATGTGCAACGCCGGGGCTAATGTGCAAGGCCAGCACTAATCGAATAGCTATGGCGTTTGAATTTAGCCAACGCCAACACTATTTGAAAATATTAGTGTTGGCATTGGTGTGAAATGGCGCGCCACGAACAAGAGTTGTGGCTAGCCATTTTTGCACTAGTGTTAATAGTACGAATTTCCTACGACCAAAGCAATAAATGCGTAAAAAATGTCATCTTCGTTTTTTTTTCATTCAAAGGCATGCCCAACCGTCTTGTGTCATATAAAGTATACCTGATTAACTTAGGCACACACATTAGTTTGTAAATTGCATTGTCATCAACACCAAAGCACTTAAGGAGGAAAATGCCAAACCTCTTTGACATATTGCAAAGCTCCGATAAACATACAGAAGGTCTGGATAAGATTTCAATTGAATTTGAATTCAAAAGAAAAGAGCAAGAAGTGGGTTTGAACTAGAAGTGCAAGATAGGAGTGGTCTAAAATTCCAAAAAATTAAGACTTCCCTACAAATTCAATGTCTTTGAGCATGGCAAATCAAACGCTTTTTTATGTCAAATTTAGTTGTCGCGATGATGGCAATTACCTTTAGCAAGCATGACAAACATTTGCCATGGTTAGAAATCCGACGTCTGAGTTCACTTCATTTTATTGTATGATTATTAACATTAAATTTGCCATGGTTAAAAATCTGATGTATGTTTATTAACATTACCGAAATCTTATGGTGCCATTCTGTTGAGTAAAGATCACCATGTGCAAAATTTGGGAGTGAGTCATGGTGTTGATGGGCAAAAAGGTCTAGAAAGTGGTATAAAATGCATACTATAAATAATGGAAACATTAATTAGAGTTTTCTACATTAGAATATTATTGCAATTATAATGATCATGTTTAATTAATAGAATGCAATGGTGGCATGATGACGTAGAAGAAGAAAATAACGTGAAAATTGTTTTTGGGGGGGTGGGGGGTGGGGGGCTGTTACACCTTTTTGTTGTGGCGTGGAGTACTAGGAGATGTGACTATCGAATGTTCCATCATCAAGAGGTTGATTGGAATATCGCTACATATCCAGAGTGAAGGCTCTTGTCTTGACATTTTTTCCCGAGGCTCGGAAGCGACAAAGTGGTGGCGTTACCTTGTTGAAGGTGTTGTCTACTTTGCTCTTGTGCTGGTATTCATTGACTGGTCTCAGTGCTTATGACTTTATGAGATCATGTGATAAACACAAGTTAGCCTAACTTGTGTGAATGTACATGACATGTGTTGACAAAAATGGCAAGCACCATTGCAGCACCTACCCTCTACTCCCATCAGGGGCGAGTCCAGTAGGTGGGCTTCATAGGGCTCCAGCCTACCCTCCAAAAAAACGAATTTTTTTTAGTACTACTCTTCTCACCTCAGCCCAACCAGGACTGGCCCAACCAGCGACAGCCCACACGGCCAGGACTGCACACGGCCACACCGCAGCAACGCCGCACCCCGCACGCATCTGGCTCCAGTTCGTCTCCACGCACGCCGCACCAGTCCACGCGCGCAGACCTAGCTTTGGGGCGGCCGGCGGCGGAGCAGGCAACCGGCGGGGGCGGCGGACCAGGCAACCAGCGGGGGCGGCGGACCAGGCAACTGGCGGGGCGGCGGGCGGCCTGTCGGAGCACCGCGCCAGCAGCTGCGCGCGCCTCTCCGACGAGCCAAGGCACCAACTGGCGACGGCCAACCCTAGCTGGCCGTCGGCCGCCGGCGGGCGGCCTGCTGCCAGGTGCCAGCCAAGACTCGGAGTCAGAATCTTGCTGTCCTGCTGTTGTGCTGTTGTTGTCCTGCTGCTGTCCTGCTGAAGGAGTCGAGGCAGGGTAATTTGAACTTGGGCACAATCTTGTAAGATTAGTTGTTCACGGTTGTTAATTTGAATCAACAATTTTTGTCTACTTGCCTACTTGCTAGTTCATGTTATGTTAATTAATTCAGTGTCTATTCCTATGCAAATTATTTGCAGATTTGCAGAAATGAAGAGAAAAAATATGAGCATAAACAGTTTTTTTGCAAGTAGTTCAAGCATTCCTCGTGTCGAACCTGATCCTATCCCAACCAGTCCACCGATCCCAGCAAATGTGAACACAGATCCCCTTGCCCTGACTGTTGTGACCATAGTTCCTCCTTCAACTAATGAGAGAACTGATCCCTCAACCCCAAGCGATGAGAGAAATGACACCACATTTGATGAGAGTACAAACCAACCAAGAATGCCTATACTAGAATTTCATCCAAGTCAAATTATTGCCGATCCAGGACTTAGAATACCTATAGAAGATTATGCCCCTAAAATTAGAAGTGATGTGAGAAGAGCTTATTTGTTGAACAAGCGAAACAAAGCTATTGGGCATAAATTCAAGAAGACAAAGGATGGTAAAATTTGGAGATCCTTTCAACGTTCGTGGTTGGACAAGTTTGATTGGTTGGAATATAGTGTGGATAAGGAGGCTGCATTTTGCTTTCATTGTTTTCTTTTCAAGAAACCATCCCAAGCCATTAGATTTGGCAATGATGTTTTCACAAAAGATGGCTACACTCGTTGGAAGACAGGTCTAGCTAGTTTTGAAAAGCATGTTGGTGGTCAATCTAGTTACCATAACATTGCTAGGGGAGATTGTGATGATTTCAACAATCAACGAGCAAGTGTGGCTACCAAATTCCGTGTGTACAGCAAAGAGGCTGAGATATCTTATAAAATCCGCCTAACTGCATCATTGGATTGTGCAAGGTATCTCATAGCACAAGGTGAAGCTTTCCGTGGGCATGATGAATCCTCGACTTCCATCAACAAAGGCAATTTTAGAGAGTTGTTGGACTGGTATAAGAATAAGAAGGAAGATGTGAAGGATGCATTTGACAAGGGGGCTGGAAATGCACAAATGATTTGTTCTGACATCCAAAAGGACCTTGCTGCAGCTTGTGCAATAGAGGTAACCAAAGTTATTAAGAATGACATTGGAGATAAAAATTTCTCAATATTGATTGATGAGGCTAGAGATTGCTCAATAAAGGAGCAAATGGCGGTGATTGTGAGGTAACACAAACCATCTTTTAGTGTTTTTATATTGTACTACTAATGTTTACTAATCTGATTTCGTGATGCACGTAGGTATCTAGATGATCATGGACTGCTCCAAGAGAGATTCCTTGCTATCAAGCACATTACTGATTGTACATCTGCTGGAATTAAAGAAGCTTTGGTTGATGTGTTGGAATATCATGGTTTGTCAATTTCAAGGCTTCGTGGTCAGGGTTATGATGGGGCTTCAAATATGAGAGGGGAATTCAATGGTTTGCAAAAATTGGTTAGAGATGAAGCTCCGTATGCATTCTATGTTCATTGCTTTGCTCACCAGTTACAATTGGTGGTTGTCAACGTTGCTCAATGTAGTCCTGCTATTGCTGATTTCTTCAATTATATTCCCTTGATAGTGACTCAAGTGTGTTCATCTTGTAAAAGGAAAGATGCATTACTTGCCAAACATCAAGACGAATTGTTAGATTCGATGGAGAACGGAAAGATTTCAGCCGGTACCGGGTTGCATCAAGAATCTAACATAACAAGACCAGGAGATACTCGTTGGGGCTCACATCTCAAAACCTTGCTTCGTATATTCACAATGTGGAACGCTGTGGTGGATGTGCTAGGAATTGTTGTGGTTGATGCTCGGGAACAGACATGTCGAGGTGGAGCTAGAGGTTTGCTTAAAAACATGGAATGCTTTGAATTTGTGTTCATCATGTTGTTCTTAATAAACTTGTTGACCAACACAAATCATCTATCCCAAGCTTTGCAAAGAAAGAATCAAAATATTGTTGAGGCCATGCGTTTGATCTTGGATGTGAAAGAAAGCTTGCAGGACATGAGGGACAATGGTTGGGAGTCTTTATTTTGCCAAGCCAAGAACTTTTGTGAAACCCATGATATTGATGTGCCAAACATGGACGATCTTGTTGGAGCAATGGGCCAATCTGTTCGCACTAAGAACAAGGTGACTCGACTTCACTATTACAAGGTTAGCATATTCAATGTTGCCATTGATGCAACTATTACTGAGATGAATCATCGATTCAATGAAGTTTCCACCGAGTTATTAGATTGCATGTCTTGTCTTAGTCCAGCAAACAACTTTGCAAAGTTTAACATTGACAAACTGATTCGTCTTGCTGAAATTTATGATGAGGACTTCACAGAAGCTGACCGATTGTTGCTAAGAGTACACCTCCCAAGATTCCTTATGAACATTAGGAGAAGTGATGAATTTAATGGATGCCGGGATGTATCCACACTTGCTCGGTTGATGGTTGAAACAACGAAACACACAATTTTCCCGTTGGTATATCGACTCATTGAGTTGACACTCATTCTTCCTGTAGCCACTTCATCGGTTGAGAGAATATTTTCGGCAATGAAGATCATCAAGACAGATTTGCGCAACAAACTATCAGATGATTGGCTAAACGATTTAATGGTGTGCTACTGCGAGAAAGAGATATTCAGAAGCGTTCATGATGATAAAATCATGAGAGAATTTCAGAAAATGCGTGATCGCAAAGGACATTTGCCTCATGAGTTTAATGTGATTCCTTAGAGGTATAGATGTTAGTGTTACTAGTTCTAATACTTGGCTGTGCATGACTTATTGGTGTATCACTAACAAGAGTGCTAATTTGGACAGATGGCTTATGGTTGGCGACTTGAGCGAGGAAACTTAGGCATACATTTCTATATTTTGGTGTGGAGTTATTCTGTAACTACAGTACCATTAGTAAGAAGCAACATCTCATTGTCTTTTGTTATTGCTTCTCTTGTACTTTGGTACCTTGGTCTATGAATTGTATGAACCTTCCTCGTATGGTTAAATGAATACTATGTGTTTTAGTTAGTATTCTGTGAAATTTTGATTACTTTTGGGCAAAAGGACAAGGAGATAATGGTTATTTAGCTATACAGATTCAAGTTTCGGCTAAAAATTTAATATTTTTCAAAAATCTCAAAACAATTACAGTAAATACTAGATGCTTCCAGTACTTTACTGTGAAATTCTCAGGTCATTTGGACAAAAGAATTATGAGATGACATTGTTTTTCTTGAAATGAACGTTTTCTTTTTTTCGCCGTTAACTTTCAGCCCACCCTCCAATTCCGTTCTGGATTCGCCAGTGACTCCCATGACATGGTCACCACCGCGCCGCAACATGTTTTATCCACAGATCCACTCCACTCCACTCCACTCTACTCCACTCATCCTCCCGAGCAAGCACTCATGACTAGCTCAGTACCTCGTCTCACACACCGCCACCATGCCCAACAAGGAAAAAGAACAAAATAAAGGTTCGTTTCCGGCTCCCAACAGCCAGGACTAGAATTCCAGAAAGGAAATGCATATACTCGGCCACTCAGCCGGCCGGCATTCCCGGCTCCACCCGTCAGTTTCCACGCCATGATCATTTTCGTTCCATCGATTTTCGAAAGATGCCATGGCATGCATGCAGCCTTTTCTTCTTTCCCTTTCTCTCTTGCACGACACGAGACGAGGAAAAGCAGCGACGCAAAGCAAAGCCACCCCATCATCTCTGCTCTGCTCCCTCCGCTCCCTCCCTCCCAAAGCAAAGCAAAGCCTCGGGCGCCTCTCGCCACCATCATTCCCCCCACCGCTCCCATGGCTTCGTCTGAACCCCCACTCCACCCCGTCCTCCTCCTCCTCCTCCTCCTCGGCGCTGCCCCCTTGCTCGCATTCTCCTCGGAGCCCCTCAACGCCGAAGGTACGTGCGCTCGCTCCTCACCCTGCACTTCTTGCCGCCGCTTATCGCCGTCGTGGTTGATTTCTTTAATCACCCGTTGTGTTGCGGGTTGGCGTGCAGTGATGGCGCTGGTGGCCATCAAGCAGGGGCTGCTGGACTCGCACGGCGTGCTGAGCAACTGGGACGAGGACTCCGTCGACCCCTGCAGCTGGGCCATGATCACCTGCTCCCCCCACAACCTCGTCATTGGCCTGTAAGCGAGCTCAGTAGCTCTCCCTCCCGTCCCGTATCCTCTTCTTCATTCTTGCAGCTCCATTAATCGGCCGCGTTTCAGGGGAGCGCCGAGCCAGGGCTTGTCGGGGACCCTGTCCGGACGGATCGCCAACCTCACTAATCTTGAGCAAGTGTGAGTAATCCTCCTCTGTTGCTTGCTTGCTTGCTTGTGTGCGCTTCAGAGTTCAGAGACGCTGACGGGTCGACCGTGAACAATTTTCAGGCTGCTGCAGAACAACAACATCACGGGGCGGCTGCCGGCGGAGCTGGGCGCGCTGCCGAGGCTCCAGACGCTGGACCTCTCCAACAACCGCTTCTCCGGCCGCGTGCCCGACACGCTGGGCCGCCTGTCCAAGCTCCGGTACCTGTGAGTCAGCCACCCATCCCAAAAACATTTCACACTCCTCCTCGCCACTGTAACCACTACAGTACACTAGCCAGTAGCCAATACGTAGATGGAGTGTTGAACAGTTAAGTCATGTTGTTAACTTGTGCGGGCGTGTTTTTTTTGCCGTAGGAGGCTGAACAACAACAGCTTGTCGGGGCCGTTCCCCGCGTCCCTGGCCAACATCCCACAGCTCTCCTTCCTGTAAGCTACCAAATTATCCCCAACGTTTTACCATTTGTCTTTTTAATCGGCTGAATTTGATCCATGATCCGACGCCCGTTGCTGCCTGTGTCACTCACATCACAGGGACTTGTCCTACAACAACCTCTCCGGCCCCGTCCCGTTCTTCCCCACAAGAACCTTCAAGTATGCTTGCACTGCTCACTTCAGTGATTATTCAATTCGAATTGCCACCCAGATCAATCGCCACTGTAGTAGTAGTATATCCTGTCATCAACTAACCAAATTTGTGTCTTGGTGTACGTGCAGCATCGTGGGCAATCCGATGATCTGCGGGAGCCACGGGGACTGCGCCGCCGCGCTGGCGCCGGCCACCGGGCCATTCCCGCTGGAATCCACGTCCAACCCAAGCAGCAGTGAGCACTCTATCCATTGCTACCCCATCCTGTATAGTCGTGGTTGCTTTTCTGCTTTGCTTTCTCGGAGTGCGTGGTGGAGAGCGAGAGCGAGACCTCTCTCTTCCGTTCCTTTCCCCGCCCCACTTTCCTTTGCCCTGTAGCGCGCGACGCGACTGGGATTGGGAGCAGAGGCAGACGTCTCTCTCCTCTGGTCTGGTGGGGACAACAGCTGGGGATCATCAACGTTTGTAATTTTGGAGCTTTGGCATTCCTGTGCAGGGACCAGGTCAAAGGCTGGCGCAGTGGGAGCAGGGGCAGGGGCAGGCCTGGGCGCCTCCGCCCTTGTGCTTTTCGCCGTGTCCTGTCTTCTTTGGAGGCGCAGCCGCCGGCAACGCTGCCCCTCCCTCCTCCTCGGTAACCGCCGCCGTCGATCATCCTCCTCCTCCTCTGCCACGCACGCATCTGTACGAACAATTATCATACAGTCCTATCACGACAATGATTATCGGTTTGGATGCAGAGCAAGGTGGCGGCGGCGTGGAGGGCGGGGTGGCGGCGCGGCTGGGGAACGTGCGGCAGTTCGGGCTGCGGGAGCTGCACGCGGCGACGGACGGGTTCAGCGCCAAGAACATCCTGGGCAGGGGCGGGTTCGGGGACGTGTACAGGGGCCAGCTGGCCGACGGCACGGCGGTGGCCGTGAAGCGGCTCAAGGACCCCAGCGGCGCGTCCGGGGAGGCGCAGTTCCGCACGGAGGTGGAGATGATCAGCTTTGCCGTGCACCGCCACCTGCTCCGCCTCCTCGGCTTCTGCGCCGCCGCCTCCGGCGACCGCCTCCTCGTCTACCCCTTCATGCCCAACGGCAGCGTCGCCGCCCGCCTAAGAGGTACGTACGTGACATGCACGATACATACATACATACATACACGTTAGCGTTGGCGCCGGTCGTGAACGGGAATGAGATCGGCGAGGCAGGGGGACCATGCAGGCAGGAGTCGTGCATGCATGCATGGGAGGCTGTAGTCCGTCCTGCGCATGCCAGTCAGTGCCTCAGGCGTGGTCGCGCCCACCGCGTCCTGTACTTGTCGCTGCCGGCGGTGGCCCGCCCACGCAGAGCGCCGCTCAGGCGAGACAGGCCACCGCGCTCACGTTTTGTCCGCGTCCCGGCACCCGGCACGCCCCTACCACTGCACCAGGACGGCACGACTGCCGTCTACTGGAGCGGTGCTCCAGTCAGCACAGTTACTTCACTGGCCAGTAGTAGCCACTTACGGCTGGGCACGGGCGCCAGGGTGCGACCACGAATGCTGCCCGGTCGGTTCACAGGCGATCGATATGCATGAGCCGCAGTCGTATCCCACATCATGAATATGAATACGTGGTCCCCAGCCTGCCGGAGGCGTACGTAGACGTAGCAGGGCGCAGGGCGTGCAGGTGCAGCCCAGGATTACGTTTTGTTTCATGCTTCCTTTCGGCCTTGCTGCAGCTGCGGCAGGGTGGGCAGGGCACACAGGTGGTACGAGCTCGTGTCCGGTCGCTATTGCAACTTGCATTATTTACTACTGTCTTCTGGCCACCACTGTAGCTGGTTACGTAGCCTGGTACCCCTTGGACTCAGCATTCCGACACAATACATATAAGTACGCAGATGCTGGTCCAAAAACATAGGACCCTTGTGTGCGGTACCAATCGTATGTATATGTGCACCGTAGCATCCTCTTGTATATGTATGTATGAGTATGATCGTTCGGCCTTGGCATGTCGATGGATCGTGCTTGAACCTCACGTACGTACGTACGTACATGTAACATGCACGTTGGTGTATTTGGACTTGGCTGGCTGCAGGGAAGCCGGCGCTGGAGTGGCAGACGCGGAAGCGGATCGCGGTGGGGGCGGCGCGGGGGCTGCTGTACCTGCACGAGCAGTGCGACCCCAAGATCATCCACCGGGACGTCAAGGCCGCCAACGTGCTGCTGGACGAGCACCACGAGGCCGTCGTCGGCGACTTCGGCCTCGCCAAGCTGCTCGACCACGGCGACTCGCACGTCACCACGGCCGTGCGCGGCACCGTCGGCCACATCGCCCCCGAGTACCTCTCCACGGGCCAGTCCTCCGACAAGACCGACGTCTTCGGCTTCGGCGTCCTGCTCCTCGAGCTCGTCACCGGCCAGCGCGCGCTCGAGGTCGGCAAGGGCTCCGGCCTCAACCTCGCCCACAAAGGCGTCATGCTTGACTGGGTACGTACGTGAAATCAACCGAAAGTCAATTGGCGCTCAACGCCAAAGCATTTCATGTCTGATTATATATGGGTGTGTCTAGGACACATCTAGATGTGACATAGTTATTGCACATCTAAATGACTAAATCAAGTTTAAAAAGAAAAAGAAAAAAGGAAAAGAAAATACTCATACGAATCTCCACGTAAGATCAATAATATAGGGCTTAGATGTGCAATACTTATCTCACATTTAGATGCGTTTTAGCAAAACCGATTATTATATATGTTGGCTCTGTTCGTTTGAAAGGTGAGGAAGGTGCACCAGGAGAAGATGCTGGACATGCTGGTCGACCAGGAGCTGGGTCCTCACTACGACAGGATCGAGGTGGCCGAGATGGTGCAGGTCGCCCTGCTCTGCACCCAGTTCCAGCCGTCCCACCGCCCAAGGATGGCGGAGGTGGTGCGGATGCTCGAAGGCGACGGCCTCGCCGACAAATGGGAGGCCACCAACCGGCCGCTGCACGACGGCCTTGGCGGCGACGACCACCGCAACGACCCCAACGGGTGGGGCTCCTTCAACGACTACCATGACAACGGCAGCAGCCTCGGCAGCGACGAGGCGCGCTCCATCGACATGGCGGAGGAGATGGAGCTGTCAGGGCCGAGGTAGCAGCGCTGCATAATCAGAAAGAACAGTCGATCGGCCAGATTCAGAGCACTTCAAGAGAAAACAAAGAGATACAGGGGGTGGGGTGGGGGAGAGAATGGGGATTGGATTTGTTGCTAGCTAGTAGTAGTTTCATAGTGAGTAGTATAAGATGTTCAGTATTAAACAACGAGATGTGTGTAGCTTCTGACCAAGCGTTCATTTTCCCTAGAAAAATGTAAAGAAAAATTAAAATGTGGTGATTGGCTTCTCTTTCACGAAAATCCATTTCCGCACACAAGCATCGAGAACTGAAAAACAGATGATCTTGTTGAGCATCAGTGGCATCTCCATATCATGCTCTTTACTTCATTTGAACCCTTCTGTGTGTTTCAATTTGTTTGGACCCTTCTGTGTGTTTAAATTTGAATAATTTGGTTTGTAAACTCTAAAATTGTGATATTCGCGAATTGTGTGAACTTTAATTATTATATTTGGATTTAATATATGTGCAAATTTGTAGCTGAAATGTAGTATGTGAACTAAAACTGGAAAGATTTGGCAAGAAATAAAGATAGGGATCGAGTTAAGTTTAGGGGATCGATTAAAAACCACACTTTTCAAGAGGAGCAAATATACTCCTCTAAGAACATCTCTAACCAATCCACTATAATCCTAACCGTGATGTCCGAACGTTTTCTGTCATACACCGCCATCCCACAAATGCGGATGCGTCTGGGTGTTTGAAATCCCGCAAACCAGCACCAAACTGGTGGGAGGTTTGCGGGAGTCCGGACCTTCGCCATGTAGGACTCCAACACCCCCGTCACACCAAAAACTCTCTCTCCGACCACCTTCCCCCATTCAGACGCATGAAAATAAGGAGGCCACCGGGTGCGTCAATCATGAAAATCATAAGTTTAGCTTCTTATAGCTCTACTTGATTAACTCAATATTGCAACTTGATGATCATGTTACCATATAGCACGGCCACACTGCGGCGTTGTACTAAACCATCGCTAGTGATAGTGACTTATCATATCTATTAAATTATGTAAGACATATCTTACATAATTTAATAGATATGAACGGATATTACCACTACCGGTGGTCTGGAATTCGAACAATATCATGCAAATATTGAGTATGTGTGGGCGTTTCAATGAGAGAACTAGAACATATGTCAAAATAAGTTGAATTCAAATTTGACTTATTTTATTCAAAACTTCTTATTCGGATTGTAATACTTATATTTGAACTATTGCTGCACTAAAATATGTGCATGCTATTTATGGATGAATTATGCTATTTTTATCTATAGTTCTTTTGGGTGCTCCAATCTCCAGACGTAGGAAAAAAATTAGTGAAGGACATTTGATGCACATGGTTGGATGACCAGATCCCATATCCATTTCCGCGAATGTATAGTGTGTTCGATTTAAAATACACCATTGGAGATGCTCTAACCAGGTTAACGCAATCAGGAACTACCTTGGACCTCCCATCTTTAAGAGATTACCACATTTAGGTAAGCACTACATTACACCAAAGTGCTACTTTTAGTTGCTCCCTCTCATCTCCTATCAAAAGAACAAAACAACCGAACATGAAGGGGACACTAATAGAGATTGGACAAACTAATAAAAATAAGCAAACCATTCAATCATTAATATAGGTTTGTTTAACCGGCTTCATGTCAAGGAAAATTGTCATGCGTACTCAATAGATGATCATACATATTCTTTTATACATAAGCATATCTTGCATTCTTAAGAAGTAAGTCTCAATTCTCTCAACGTGCAAAGTGTCCACCTCAATGTTCCACTAAGCAATGCATTTAAACCTTCTCCCCCACTAAGCCATGCAAAATCTGTCACATAAGCGCTCTCAACATGCAAAGTCTCCACCTCAACGTCCCACTAAGCAGTGCATTTAAGTCTTCTCTCCCACTAAGCCATGCAAAATCTACCACATAAACGAGTCATGCATTTAGTTTATAAATTATCTCTTAATGCCTGCCATACCCTCAATTATGAAAGGATAGGGACCCATCTTAATTGTTGATGTGTTTAGATGGGGTGTATCAAAGCAGAAGTGGTAAAGAAAAATGATAGTGGCTAGCGAGTTTTCTTTTGGTCCCCTTCTTCATCTCTTTCAGATGCGGCTTAGACGTTTTCTCTCCTGTCCAGGGGAGGCCGAGGCGGCAGCCGCTCCTAAATTGGTCGAGCTGGGCAAGCTAGGACCTTTTTTTTTTTTTTGGAAAATGACGATTACCTCTGACGTCTGCATCAAGTGATGCACACAGCCATGAAAAAATTGGGACCGTTTCTTTTCGATCAAGGGTGTCATCTCATCAGGATTGTACTTCAAAATGGCATGCAAATAAATCAAAGGGGATGCATAATTTGGCCATGAAAAATATTAAAGATGTTAAGCGTATCATGGGGGATCGCAGGCGGCGCGTGGGTTTCACTTGAATTACCTGTGCTGGAGCATCTTTGTGGGGGGCCTGTTGTGGCGCTTGTTCGGCAAGGCTCCTACTATCAAGACCACTGCGTCAGCAGCCACGCCTGCTGCTTGACGCTCCTGCTGACCCAGTTTGGCCGGCATATGTCGTTCTACTGAAATTGATCTGTGACCTGGCTCCATGGTCAGGAGCTGGATGGACTATTTGCCTGTTGCAAGGCTTGTAATGCCTGTGAAACAATGACACCAATTACGTTTACTGTTATCCTAGAACCAACCATCCGTCGTAGTCTAGGTGGTTAGGATACTCGGCTCTCACCCGAGAGACCCGGGTTCAAGTCCCGGCGACGGAAGTCTTTTCATGCTTAGCACTCCTAGTGCGCACCCTTTCAGCTTGTTGTTACGTTCTTTTTGTCCAGTTCATTGTTAATTTTGAAATCGACAACTGCTGGTCGTGAACGGTCCAAATACGAATACTAGTTCAGAACCAGCAGCTGTCAGTTTTAAAGTTTAACTAGGATGCTTAAGGCTTGTTCGGACTACCTCCGCTCCGGAGCGGAGTGGCATGCAATTAATTATAATTTGAGAAGCGGCTAGAACAGCGCTCCGCTCCGTGGTGAAGTAGTGGAGGGTTGTCAAGCAAGGTTTTAGTTATGGTTTTTTAGTCGTTGACTCTGGACAGTCTAGCCAAATTTGCCTCCCTTGTAGTAGCGGAGAATTTTTCTTTTGTTGGCATATTGATGTAGTACAAAAAGAACAGTGTAATGCATCAAATACAACCTCCATGGATGATGGTTTATTACCATTCCGAGGACCGTGTTTGGCCAGCCCTATATATTACTCTCTCCATATAATACAAGAGATTTTTTGTCACTGTCATAGTGACAAAAAAAAGGTCTTATATTGAGTTACGGAGGTACTACCTTTGTCCCATAATGTAAGACGTTTTTACAGTTCAATTTGAACTTGAACTGCAAAAACGTCTTATATTATGGGACGGAGGGAGTATTATTGATCTTCTGAACTTATGTAGTTTGTTATGGCACTAGGCTCTGTGCCTATGCATGATGAAAATTAGACGCTATATACTCTTTGATGGCCGTGTGTTCTTGCTGTGCATCTCTGACGGCCATTTTTCATACGCAGTGTGAAAGGCCTTGTCTGGTCAGATATAAATTAATTTGCAGTATTTTGAGTACACAACTTTTGAAGGTCAAATCATATATATTACGGCAAGGTTTCCCAATGCCAGTCAAATCAAATTCTAAAAAGAGAGCGCATCAATAATTTGAATGACAATCCTCCAGGCAGGAATCTGCATACAGCAGGGAGTTTCTCACTAATTGGAAAAGAGTATTTTCTCTACATCTTCGTCGCCATCACCGTAGCAGCTTCAGCTAGATGTTGATATTGAGCAGACAAATTCAGAAGGCAAGTCACATTAGCCTAGGCAAGGTTGCCAAAGACACATTCACAACAGAGAGAGCCTCAAGAAGTCAAAATTTTGATTCATGCCCCTCAGCAGGTGAACAAACGCAATGCATCCAGATTGCAGTACACACATAACATACTGCAAGGTCCACACCAATCAAGTATTCTCCGGCTATCAATGACTAGAAACTAAATCACGACTGGCTGCGCCCCCACACACAAGCCTGCGAGCATTATGAGACTTACCATTCCCTCACCATAATGCCATATCCATCAGCAGATTATTATCTCCACGGACGAGGAGGAGCCATGTGTGAGTTGCTCCTTAACCCGATGCCTGCTAGCTTCATCCGCCTGAGATCTTCTCAGGGACTCGGGGCCGATGATGGCATCACAATCGTTGCATGGGAGTTTACCACACAACTCGATTCTCTTCAAGCCCATGGCTCGTTCCATGACAAGCCTTATATAGTTTGTCACCTTGTCTTCATCCTTGAACCCAAACATTATAAGTAACTTCAGGTTCTGGTGCTTCAAATCCTTGGATGGTTCCCACACCACGTTAGTCTTCTCGGCATAGTACTTGGACTCTTTGGCACATGGATGTTGAGTTCGACATAACTTCATGTATGGACATAGAAAGTAAACAACACATGTTAGAATTAAACTTGCCACCAACCCATGCAGGACAAATGTATCAACTATTGCAATTAAATATCTATGACATTCAAAAATTTGCAACACGCTCAACACTAGTATTTAAGTTTAGCCTCATGTAGAGTTTTTGGATGAATCTGCATGAGCTGAATCCTAGGTAAAGAAAGACGCGTAAATATGCTTCTGAGATTCCTATTGAATTACAGCTATATTCCTCCTAATGTTTTTAACTGCTCACATGTTTTCTTTCCACCAAGATACTTTGTAATAAAGACGCGTAAGAATGGTGAGCGACCGGAAAGCGACAGGGTGGGCGCTGGAGAATGACATGAACTGCTTCCCTGACTCTGTGAGCAGCCGGGTAGTGCCTCTAGTGCCGTCCTTGCATGGGGAGCATATGTCAAACCAGAGGCGTTTGGTCTCGCCGCGGCTGACGACGTGCTCGACGGCGCGGCCGATGGAGCTCAGGTGAGGGGCCGAGATGTAGAAGGTGAGGGCGAGGGTCTCGATGACACGAGGGCCCTTGCCGGCGGCCGGAGGAGGGGACACGGACAGCAGCCTGCAAGCCGCGTCCTTGAACGCGTCCATGGCCTCGAGCGGCGTGGCGCGGTGGAAGTGGCCGGCGTTGAGGTGCAGGCGCGAGAGCCGGTAGGGGAGGTGCCGCCACCGCGTCGAGAGCGCGCCGGCGCGGACCGCGTCGCGCAGGTCGAGGCGCTCGAGGATCCCGAGGAGGAGGTCGTCGTGGAGCGCGCTGATTCTGTCCCCATCTCGGCGGATGTCGAGCTTGAGCGGCGGCGGTGAACCCATGGTCGGGATCCGGAGGCCGATTGATCGATTAAAACCCTAGAGTCGATGGCTGAGATGCGCCCCAGGCCGCGGCCGGCTCCTCGATCTGGACGGGACGGGGAGCGACTCCCTCCTCCTCCTCCTCCTCCTCCTCAATCTCCCTCCGGCGTGCTGCCGCTAGGTGCTAGTGGCGGCGGATGGCTCGGCTCGGTTTGGTCCTCGCTTGCTTGGACGGTGGAAGCATTTGCCTCGCGTCTCGTGCTGTGTTGTCACTACCCAGTATCCACAGGTGATTCTGTTTCGTTATATTTACGTGGCATTATTGTATTTATTTACGAAACCAGTATTGCAACCTACGAAATTCATTCCCACACTCATTGTTAACCTATGAAATCAGATATATTGTATTTACTAGTACAAATGCCCGCACGTTGCGGCATACATTATTGGCGTGTTCAGTGAAATATCCGTCAACACGGCTCAACAACATTTGAATTGTGTCCGACCACGACAGAGAGATGCGTGTCTAACATAAATTCATATCGATAGTACATTAAGAAGCATGCTACATAGACAATACTTTTGGTACGACGGTTCTGATCTAAAAAGGTCTAATTTTCAATTTTTTAATATCAATGCATTATTTGTAAGTTGAAGCAATGTTCGAAACTTACACTAAGTCATAAAAAAACTTAATAAAAGAATTCTATTAAATGTGTTTTAGATCATCTCTTGCATATGCATACGCTTGACGATTAATAAAAAAAATGTTTACTTTGAGCAAAATGACCCTAGTTCGTTGCATGCAACTCGACGTTTACAAAACGCCTTTTACCTTTCTGGTTGAGTTATTTCTTTTGCACATAACGGTTGCACATTGCGCAACAACGCATATACGCGTGCCCCTTCCATGTCCCTCGGTATTAGTTCATTTTCATTAGTGCATTGCATGCATGCCACGCCTTTAATATTAATATCAATTCCTTTTTGTTATTCTCTCCTTCATATTTTTTTTGAATCTTCCGTTCTTTTTTATCCTCACGCCCTTTATTCTCTCCTTTTTTTATTACTATTATATGCCCATTAAAACCGTCATTCATACTCCCTCCGATACATATAGGCCGTTCTAACATACTTCATATTTATAAAAGGTTCTATACAAATTTATAGTGTGTGTTAGCATTTTCTAAAATACACCATTGCAATTAATTAGGTTAATTAAGGTTATGCACCAAATAGAATATTAAAGTGGTTAACAGGAACGAATAATAGCACGGTTGAAAACTATACATTTTTCTGATCAAATTACATATACAAATTATTTTAATCCGAGTTACGGTTGCAAAGTGAAAGCACATATGCTTCCTTGGTGGTTTTGATAATTCATGACTACATACATTGTCTCTTGGACTAATATTTCTACCTAGCTTATTTCCGGTTTAAGTCAACAGAGAGGATTGACAAAGGATTGTGAGGAGAACCCCAAGATGCAAGGAATAAGATTGGCCAAGCTACAAGCAAGAAAACTCTACATTTTACTTTGTGAGAAAACACTTTGAATCCATATGAAAGCCAATACTATCAAAAGGGGGTAAGGTATTAATGGTTAATGAAATGCTCAAGTGATAGCCACCAAAAACATTCACGAAGCTCTCCCACAAATATTTTGTCTAAAGCCTAACATGCAAAATCGGTGCCACCAACATTTCCCACTCGGCCCTACCGATTTTCATCTCAGACAGAAACCGTAGCCAAACCCTATTCTCGGTACCACCAAGTTACATTTCGGTGCCACCGAAAACGGTGACCAGCTCTCTGGTATCTCATTTTCAAGAATCGGAATTTCCGAGTTTTGAAAATCGGTGCCACCGAGTTTTGGAAACTACCTAGGTGAACATTGTCGGTACCACCGAGAATTCTATATCGGTCTCCCGAGATTCCTAAAGTTGCCACATTTTGAACACTTCAGTGCCACCAAGTTTTCACTTCGGTTTCACCGAGTTGGTCAATAATGGTGTAACGGTTGGATTTTTGGAGAAGCCTATATATACCCCTCCACCACATCCCACTCGTAAGAGAAGCACTCAGAACAGTTCCACACTTCCCATATCCAAATTTCTAAGAGAGAACCACCTACCCTTGTGTTGAGGTCAAGATCATCCACTCCAACCATATGGATCTTGATTTCTAGCCTCCCCAAGTTGCTTTCCATCCAATCAATCTCTTCTACCCAAGCCAAATCTGTGAGAGAGTGATTGTGTGTTGAGGAGACTATCATTTGAAACACAAGAGCAAGGAGTTCATTGTTACTATCGAGCCTAATACCTTTTGGAGGGTGGTGCCTCCTAGATCGATTAGGTGTCGCTTGGGAGCCTCCTACTTCATGTTGTGGAGTGAACCAAGAAGTTTGTACGGGCAAGGAGATCGCCTACTTCGTGAAGATCTACCCATAGTGAGGCCAGTCCTTCGTGGACGGAGGCCGTTATGGAATAGTCAAGGTTGCTACTTCGTGGACCCTTATGGGTGGAGCCCTCCATGGACTCTCGCGACCGCTACCCTAGGTGGGTTGAAGACTCCATAAACATGGATGTACGATAGCGCCACCTATCGGAACCATGTGAAAAATCCTTGCGTCTCCAAATTGCGTTTGATCTTCCTATCTCTACTCTCTCTTACATGTGCTTGTCTTACTTTCCGCTGCCATACTTGTTGACTAGCATGTGTAGGGTGCATTAAACTTGTTATAATTGGTAAAACTGCCCACCAATTAACTTGGGAAAAGGTTAGGTTTTAATTCTTGCAAGTAGTCTATCCACCCCCCCCCCTTTAGACGTCTCTTCTATCGATCCCTTCAATTGGTATCAGAACTTTGGTCACCATAGCTTCGGTTTCATCACCGTGGAGGAAGATGGATGTGTCTAGTTTGGGGAGTCTTAGTTGTAGAGTGCCCGTTCTCGATGGGGAGTACTATAGTCAATGGAAATATGAGGTGCTTGAACTATTCGATGAATTTCATTTGAGCAAGTATGTTAAGAACCCCTATGCACCTCCCATTAATCCTTTACATCCCACACACAAAGAGGAAATTGACATGCTTCGCAATATTAGAACTGTTAATCTTATTATTAGAGGATTTCCTAGAATTGTGCTTAATCAAATGAAGAATTTTGAATGTGCTTAAACTTTGTGGAATGATTTGGAGAAACGATATCCAAATTATTTATTGAGTAATCTTGATGAAATTCTTCATAAGACTATTGCTTTTCACAAGATGATGCCTAGTGATCCTAAGTTTGATGATTGTCTATTTGAACTTAGAGACCTCATGCGTGCTAAAGGAGATGTCATAACTATCAACAACATCATTGTTGAAGCCATTCACATTCATAATCTTGAACATTGTCATGATCACAACCCTAACGAATCTCTTGTTTCTTATTACGAGGATTTTCCACTTGATGATGACAATGTGGAACATGGCTACTATGATGAAGATGAGTTGTTCGGCATCGAGTATGAGAAGACAATGAAGAATCTAAGTCTCATGGCAAACTTCAAGGATTACATGTCCGGAGGAAAAGAGTGGATTCTCGATAGTGGATGCACCGATCATATGACCGGAGATAGAGACATGTTTGTAGAGATCACACCAAACCATGGACCGCGAAGGTATGTAACTTTTGGAGACAACTCCAAGCGTAAGGTACTTGGTCTTGGTAAGGTGGCCATATCCCATGATAGCTCTATTCAAAACGTCATGCTTGTTGAATCCCTTGGCTACAATCTTCTTTCCGTATATAGACTTGCCGACTTCGGTTTTAATGTGC
Organism: Elymus sibiricus; assembly: GCA_039707655.1. Lineage (NCBI taxonomy): Eukaryota > Viridiplantae > Streptophyta > Magnoliopsida > Poales > Poaceae > Elymus > Elymus sibiricus. Next base: position 417,583,914 of record CM077675.1, read on the forward strand.
TATTTACCAAAGTAGATTGCCAAGTGTTTCGTCAAGATAATCATAACATGGTCTTTACCGGCTTTCGTAGAGGTGATCTATACATTGTCGATTTCACTAAAAGGTCCAAACCTCGTACTTGTCTTATTGCAAAATCTTCTAAAGGTTGGCTTTGGCATAGAAGACTAGGACATGTTGGTATGCGTAATCTAGGCAAGCTTATCAAAGGTGATCATATACTTGGTGTTAAAGATGTTATCTTTGACAAAGATAGACTTTGTAGTGCTTGTCAAGCTGGAAAGCAAGTAGGTGGAAGTCATCCCGTAAAGAACATCATGACTACTAGGAGACCACTCGAGTTACTTCATATGGATCTTTTTGGTCCCAACGCTTACAAGAGCCTCGGTGGAAATTCCTTTGGTCTAGTGATAGTTGATGATTTTTCCAGATTTACGTGGGTATTCTTTCTTGATGATAAGCCGCGGGTACAAAAGATCTTCAAGAACTTCGCTCGCAAAGCTCAAAATCAGTTTGAAGTGAAGATCAAGAAGGTTCGGAGCGACAACGGATCGGAGTTCAAGAACACCAATGTGGATACCTTTCTTGACGAAGGTGTTCTACATGAGTTCTCGGCTACGTACACGCCTCAACAAAATGGAGTTGTTGAGAGGAAGAACTAAACTCTTATCGAGATGGCTAGAACGATGCTCGACGAATACAAGACACCAAGACACTTCTGGGCGGAAGCCGTGGAAACAGCGTGTCATGCTACAAACCGACTCTATCTTCACAAGCTTCTTGGTAAAACAGCATACGAGCTACTCATCGGTAACAAGCCCCAAGTTGGATACTTTCGAGTATTCGGCTCCAAGTGTTACATTCTTGATAATCATCGTCGTTCAAAATTTGCTCCTAAATCTCATGAAGGTTTCCTACTCGGTTACAGATCAAACTCTCACACTTACTATGTCTACAACAACTTCACTCGAAAAAGTTGAAGAGATGGTAGATGTGAAGTTTGATGAATCTAATGGTTCACAAGCCGAATAATTGCCAAATGATGTAGGAGATTAGGAACCTTCGGAAGCTATCCAAGACTTGTCCATCGGCAAGATTCGTCCCATGGAGGTGAAGGAAAGTACCTCATCAACTCAAGTGGAAGCCCCTACTTCACGTCAAGGCGAACCTCAACATGACATGGAGGCATCCACAAGCGGTACATGAAAAGATGAAGAGGAGGAAGAAGTTCATCATGATGATCCACCACAACCACCTTCACCACCACCTCAAGGCAACGACACCTTCAACAACAACGAAGAAGATGACGATGAAGAAGCTCCACCGTCCAACAAGCAAAAGCTACCCCGAGTTCGAGCAAGAGTGGACAAAAACCATGCTCTAAATCAAATCTTCGGTGACATACAAACCGGGAGGATAACTCGCTCTAAAACTCGACTAGCTAACTTTTGTGAGCATTATTCATTCATCTCTAGTATTGAGCCCTTGAAGGTAGAAGAAGCTCTTCATGATTCGGATTGGGTGAACGCTATGCACGAGGAACTACACAACTTCGAGAGGAACGAAGTGTGGACACTTGTGGAGAAGCCCAAGGATGAGCAAAACATCATCGGAACCAAATGGGTGTTTCGGAACAAACAAGATGAAGACGGTCAAGTCGTACGCAACAAGGCGCGTCTCGTAGCTCAAGGCTACACCCAAGTCGAAGGTATGGACTACGGTGAGACCTATGCTCCTGTTGCTAGACTTGAAGCTATTCGCATTCTTCTTGCTTATGCTAATCACCATGACATCACGCTTTATCAAATGGATATTAAAAGTGCTTTTTTAAATGGTGATATTGAAGAAGATGTCTATGTTAAACAACCCCCGGGTTTTGTGAACCCTAAGAAACCTAATCACGTCTACAAGCTTCATAAAGCTCTTTATGGACTTAAGCAAGCCCCACGTGCTTGGTATAAATGCTTAATGAAGTTTCTCATTGAAAAGGCTTTTGAAATTGGTAAAATTGACGCAACCTTATTCACTAAGAGAGTTAATGGTGAATTATTTGTGTGCCAAATCTATGTGGATGATATTATCTTTGGATCTACTAACCCACAATTTAGTGAAAGATTTGGAAGGTTTATGTCCGAGAAGTATGAGATGTCCATGATGTGTGAGCTGAAATTTTTCCTTGGTTTGCAAATCAAGAAAACGAGAGAAGGAACTTTCATCTCTCAAACCAAGTACACCAAGGACTTGATCAAGAAGTTCACATGCAAGAGTGTAAAGGTATGAAAACTCCTATGCCTACTAGTGGACATGTTGACCTCACTAAGGAGTACAAACCGGTTGGTCAAAAGGTTTATCGATCAATGATTGGTTCATTGTTATATCTATGTGCCTCTCGTCCCGATATTATGCTTAGTGTGTGCATGTGCGCTAGATATCAAGCCGCTCCTAAAGAGTGTCATCTTAAGGCCGTGAAAAGAATTGTGAGATACCTGATAATACACCAAACTTTGGCATATGGTATCCCAAGGGATCTTCCTTTAATCTTGTTGGCTATTCCAACTCGGACTATGTTGGAGACAAGGTTGATAGAAAATCCACCTCGGGTACATGTCAATTTCTTGGTAGATCTCTTGTGTCTTGGTCCTCCAAGAAACAAAACTCGGTATCTCTATCTACCGCCGAAGCGGAATACATTGCCGCCGGATCATGTTGTGCTCAATTGCTATGGATGACACAAACTCTTTAAGGATTATGGAATCCATGTGAGACATGTTCCATTATTGTGTGATAATGAAAGCGCTATTAAAATTGCTTATAATCCCGTGCAACATTCTCGAACTAAACATATTCAAGTTCGTCATCATTTCATTTGTGATCATGTTGCCAAAGGAGATATTAATCTTAAGCATGTTCGTACTAACAAGCAATTGGCCGATATCTTTACTAAGCCACTTGATGAGAAAGTGTTTTGTCACTTGAGGAGTGAGTTGAACATCATTGATGCTTCCAACTTGAGCTAGACTCACTCGGGTGCATGCAAGGGCATGAGCTTACATGACTATTCCATGTTACACTTGATATGACACTATCTTATATCTTGGAAATCTATGCTCCCTTGTATTGCATCTAACCTTTTGTAGGTACTTGGAAGAACTACATTCCACAAGATTGCCCACAACTCATATCATAAGCAATCTTGTCATGGCCAAGTATCCACAACTCGTCTTTGATGATGAAGGAAGAAGACAACTAAACATATCCTTGACATACATTTGATACAATCACAATTGCAAATTTCTCAATTGGTATTATGTCACTTGGATATATCTTGTTCTTCCTTGCATGACTAACCCATGTAGGTGAAAAGAGAACCAAAACGATCAAGGATAGCTCCCAACTCAAGATGATCTTCATCAACCTTGAGCATCCACAAGAAGTTCCCCTACACGCTACGTCATCAACATCACTCAAAGGTATGTGATCATATCCTTGAAATAGCTTTACTCCAAGTCATGAGATAAAGCAACTCAAGAGATACGAAAACATTAAAATGCTTAATCTAAAAATGGCAACCCCATTTTGAGCTTAACGTAGAGTATGACCTATGATCAAGTATTCTTGCTTGACTCCTTAAGTCAATATACTCTAATATAGGTGACCCAGTCACCGCCCATCATCTAGGTGAAGTATCTTGTTTGGTTCATATTTTAGTTGCATGCCTTCTTAGAACCACTCAATTTACATCTAGATGAAAATTTCTTGTAAATACTCTTTATTCTCAGCAATCATTCTATTCTTTTTTTTAATTATCTAGAAAAAATTCTTCTATCAAAACTTACCGAAAAATGAATTCTGTCAAATATTGTCAAGTCTCTGTTTAGTACTTCGGAGCCTCCGATTCAAAATTCTCGGTCTCACCGATATTGCAGATAGGCTGCACACTCACTAAATCGGTTCCATCGACAGATTTTCTTCGGAGTCACCGATTTTGCTATTCTTTGTTTTTCGTTTCGATTTTGGAAAATCTCCATTTCTTCAATGATCCCTTTATTATTAATATATATGTATGTATGTATATATGGGGGAGAAGTCAATCTTCAAGGATCCCTACGATAAAGGGGGAGAAATATTAAATGCTTTCAGATCAATGGAAGGAGGAGAAATTCTACTCAGAGATTCCTTAGAACTCAAATGTTCTCAATGATCCCACAATGATCCCTTTTATCTGACCCTTTGTGTGACGCTTTTTGCAAATTGATGCCAAAGGGGGAGAAATATCAAAGCTTCAAAAGCTTATTCATACCAAAGGGGGAGATATAATATTAAGGGGGAGAAATACCATAACTCTGATTATGCCAAAGGGGGAGAGATACATATGAAAATTCTTGCTTACCCAAAAAGGGGAGAAATATCATTTTAAGAGGGAGAGAGAACAAGTATTTTGACTGCGCATAGTTGTTAGATTTTTCTTAGCCCTACCTACTCCTAATATCTACATGCTATGATTCAGGGGGGGAGGAAGACTTAATATTCACACTTAGGGGAGGAAGGTCTTAATGATTCTTGGTACTCTTGAATTCGTTTGCATTTGAATAAGTAGAATACCCTTGTGTTTCCTAACATTGTTTTCTCAAGTGTGTTTCTACTACTAAAATGCTCGAGAATCTCAAGGTAAGTATATGCATCATATCCTTGGTCAAGATGATCTCTTGCTTCTTGCACATATTGTTTGCAAGAGTGAAGTCTTGAACATGGAAACACCTCATTCATGTATGTTTGATGCATATAGCCAAGATATACATGACTTCTCATGTCCCTTCTACTATATGTGTGTCCATTCATTCCAAAGCAACTATCTTTAAAATGGATTGCACACATTTAGGGGGAGCTTGTATTAGTCATGTATCTTTCAAAGCTACCACATATTCCTACATATCTTAAATTGAAGCTTTGATTGTATGTTGTCATCAATTACCAAAAAGGGGTAGATTGAAAGCACATATGCTCCCTTGGTGGTTTTGATAATTCATGACAACATACATTGTCTCTTGGACTAATATTTCTACCTAGCTTATTTCAGGTTTAAGTCCACAGAGAGGATTGGCAAAGGATTGTGAGGAGAACCCCAAGATGCAAGGAATAAGATTGGCCAAGCTACAAGCAAGAAGACTCTACATTTTACTTTGTGAGAAATCACTTTGAATCCATAGGAAAGCCAATACTATCAAAAGGGGGTAAGGTATTAATGGTGAATGAAATGCTCAAGTGATCAAGTGATAGCCACCAAAAACATTCACAAAGCTCTCCCACAAATATTCTGTCCAAAGCCTAACATGCAAAATCGGTGCCACCCACATTTCCCACTTGGCCGTACCGATTTTCATCTCAGACAGAAACCCTAGCCAAACCCTATTCTCGGTACCACCAAATTGCATTTCGGTGCCACTGAAAACGGTGACCAGCTCTCTGGTATCTCATTTTCAAGAATCGAAATTTCCGAGTTTTGAAAATCGGTGCCACCGAGTTTTGGAAACTGCCTAGGTGAACATTGTCGGCACCACCGAGAATTCTATATCGGTCTCACCGAGATTCCTAAAGTTGCCACATTTTGAACACTTTGGTGCCACCGAGTTTTCACTTCGGTTTCACCGAGTTGGTCAATAATGGTGTAACAGTTGGATTTTTAGAGAAGCCTATATATACCCCTCCACCACATCCCACTCGTAAGAGAAGCACTCAGAACAGTTCCACACTTCCCATATCCAAATTTCTGAGAGAGAATCACCTACCCATGTGTTGAGGTCAAGATCATCCACTCCAACCATATGGATCTTGATTTCAAGCCTCCCCAAGTTGCTTTCCATCCAATCAATCTCTTCTACCCAAGCCAAATCTATGAGAGAGTGATTGTGTGTTGAGGAGACTATCATTTGAAACACAAGAGCAAGGAGTTCATTGTTACTATCGAGCCTATTACCTTTTGGAGGGTGGTGCCTCCTAGATTGGTTAGGTGTCGCTTGGGAGCCTCCTACTTCGTGTTGTGGAGTGAACCAAGAAGTTTGTACGGGCAAGGAGATCGCCTACTTCGTGAGGATCTACCAATTAACTTGGGAAAAGGTTAGGTTTTAATTCTTGCAAGTAGTCTATTCACACCCCCTCTAGACGTCTCTTCTATCGATCCCTTCACAAAGTTATAGCGTGAACATGTTTAACATATTTTTTGTAAATAATAAAAGGCTAGGGACCTAAACGGATCGAAAACAAAGCGAATTGAACATACGCGGAATACTAACTAGCGCCCAGAAACGCAAGATAGTGGCTACCATAGTTGGGCAGAAGCCCAATAGAAAAAGGCACTTAATGTTGGACCGTGGATTATTTAAAGAAGAAAACAAGAACTTTTCTATAAAAGGTATGACGGATGGGTAGAAACACTCCGTACTTTATTAGCAGGTAAAGATTTTCCCTCAAAAAAGAAACATATATTATATTTATCAAGATCCATCCTTTCCAATGGTTTTATTACATTTATGAAATCAGATATACAACTTATGAAATTCATTATTTTAATTATTATTATTTTTTGTTGCTGACATCCCTCCTTTCTTGTGATTTTATTGTATTTACAAAAGCAATTTTCTGACATATGAAATTCATTCCCCCACTCATTTTTTGTTTTGGTTGTTGAGATATTTGAAGTAGGCCTAAAATATCAGAAGAGGGAGTATATCCGAAAAATGTGTTTTAGGTCCCGGGCTCCTTGGTTCACTTTTTTTTAGTTGGAAATTTGATTTTATACACCACCAAAACTCGAGAAAAGGTGCATGTATACATATAAATGTGTAATATTTGTGCACGGATTTTTCATGTAAATAATAGTACAATTTAACCGTTACAGAATTGTGTGAATCCTGCTCCTTGCATGTATTATATATATGATGAGCTCATCTTGCACTCCATCGCATGTATTATGCTATACTCCCTGTGTACCGAAGTAATTGTTGCTGGGCAACTCTAGTTCAAATCCTGTCACATTATAGAAAATATCCACTTTCCAATTTTACCCTTCCACTCGCTCCCACTCGCTCGCCTCTCTCCCTCTCCTCCCCGTCACCGCTCTCTCCCTCTCCCCTCTGTCTCCGCCCTATCCCTCTCCTTGTCGTTGCTCTCTCACTCTCCACGTCGCCGTCATCTTCCTCTCCTCGTCACCGACCTCTCCCTCTCACCGTCGTCGGCCTCTTCCACCGCCCCTTTCTCCCCACCACCCCGCCTCCACTCATACCCCATAGGTCAACAAAAAATCAAATATTTTTGCGTCGGAGATGAGCTTTTATGCGACGGAGGCGTGGATGTGTGGCGGAGCCAAAGCTGGATCTAGGCAACGGAGGCCTGGACGTGGAGCGGCGTCGGAGCAGCTGGTCTGGAGCGGCCCATTGATACTTGTAAACTGCGTTGGGATTTTCCCCCAAGAGGAGGGGATGATGCATCACAGAAGAGGTAAGTATTTCTCTCAGTGAGAACCAAGGTTATCGAACCAATAGGAGAACCACGCAAACTACCATCTTCAGCGCCTACACACAAAAGAGCAAACACTTGCACCCAACTCGGGCAAGAGGGTTGTCAATCCCCTTGAACTCGTTACTTGCAAGCGATAAGTAGTAATAGATAGATAATTCAATAAATATAAATTGAAAATAAAAAGAAAGTAAATAATGGCAGCAAGGTATTTAGAGTTTTTGTAAATGAATTTGTGAGGAGATGATACGTCTCCAATGTATCTATATTTTTTTATTGTTCCATGCTATTATATTGTCATTCTAGGATACTTTTTGGGTGTTTATTTACCAATTAATATTATTCTTGAGTACTAACCTATTGACCTAGTCCCCAGGACTAGTTGCTGTTTTCTGCATGTTTTTTGCTTTTCGGGTTTACCATACCAAACGAAGTCCAAATGCCACGAAACTTTAATATGATTTTTTCTGGACCAAAAGAAGACCTGGAAGCTTTGGGAGGAGACGAGTGGTTGCACGAGGGAACCACGAACCAACAGGGCGTGCCGGGGGGGCGGGGGGGGGGGGGGGGGGCAGGCCGCGCCCTGTTGGGTCATGGCCCCCTCGGCTGCCCTCTCGTGCCCCTCCTGGCCTATAAATTCTCAAATATTCCAAAAATGCTAAGAGAGCTCCCGAAACACTTTTTCCGCCGCCGCAAGTCTCTATTCCGCCGCGTACCCATCTGGTGACCTTTTCCGGCAATCTGCCGGAGGGGGAATAAATCACGGAGGGGCTCTACATCATCCTTGCTGCCTCCATGATGAGTCGTGAGTAGTTCACCACAGACCTATGGGTCCATAGTTAGTATCTAGATGGCTATATCTCTCTCTCTCTCTCTTGATCTTCAATACAATGATCATCGCATCTTCGCTTTGATCTATTTGATGTAATCCATTTGTGCGGTGTGTTTGTTGGGATCCGATGAATTGTGGGTTTATGTTCAGATTATTCATGAAAAGTATTTGAGTCACCTCTGATTATTATGATTCTTATTTGCATGATCATTATAGCTTCGTAAATCTCTCAAATCTATTGAGATAGTTTGGCCAACTAGATTGATATTTCTTCAGTGAGAGGGGTGCGTTGTAGTGGGTTCAATCTGGTGGTGCTCTATATCCCAGTGATAGAAAGGGACAAGACACGTCTTTGTATTGCTGCCACTAAGGATAAAACGATGTTGTTGGTTCATATTAATTGAATTCTCTTTGTCTACATCATGTCATCATTCTCCAAGCATTACTCTGTTTTACTTAATAGTCTAGATGCATGCTGGATAGTGGTCGATGGGTGGAGTAATAGTAATAGCTGCAAGCATGAGTCGGCCTATTTTCTTATGGACGTGATGCCTATATATACATGATCATTGTCGTGAATAAAGATTGCATAACTATCTGCTCTTCTATCAATTGCCCAACAGTAATTTGTTTACCCACCGTATGCCTACTACATGAGAGATGCCACTAGAGAAAACTACGCCCCCCGGGTCTATCCACTTATAAGTTTACAAACGCTTTCAATACCTTGCTGCCATTTTCTTTATTTTATTTTATTTTGCAATTTACAATTATCTACAATTATCTACACATCTCACTTACTTGCAAATAACGAGACCAAGGGGATTGACAACCCTCTTACCGCGTTGGGTGCAAGTGTGTGCTCTTTTGTGTGCAGCCGCTGAAGACGGTTGATGACCGATATTCCTATTGGTTCGATAAACCTTGGTTCTTAGCTGAGGGAAATACTTACCCGCATTGTGCTCCATCACCCGCTCCTCTTCATGGAAAACCCAACGCAGATCATAAGCATCAGGAAGGATTTCTGGCGCCGTTGGCGAGGAATATCATCATCAACTATCAAGTAACTTTGCACAAATTATCATTCACTTGTTCTTCTTTTTATTTGCTGCTATATTTAGTTTGCTTCATAAAAATCAAAAATACAAAAATATTTCTACTTGCTTGTCCAGTTATGTTATCTTTATCTTTGTCACACCAAAACAGAAAGTAAAAAGCAAAATTAAAGATAAATGGATCCTCATCCACTTGCTAATCTTTTCAAAAGACCCGATTATGTTGAAACAATTGCTATTGAGAGTTCACCAAATTATCTTTATGAGGTCTTGCTTGAAAATCATGAATCTAAAAATTGTGATGAAGTGTTAAATAAATTTATAAAGCGATTCATGATAGTTCCTTGAATGAAAAGCATGATTGCAATTTTGTTAGTATAAATTCTATGAACGTCAATTGTGCTAATGATCATGATTGGGGTGATAATCATGATATTTCTTATGATTTTGATAATTCCGAGCTTCATGTTGAATCTATTATTGATAATGATATTTGCAATGCTACTAAAAGTGGGTTTGGAGAGGTCATGACTTTAGTTGATGTTAATCCCACTATCTTGGAAAATTATAAAACTTTTGTGCATGTAGATCATGGAGAGAATATTTTACATGATAGTTATATTGTTGAGTTTGATTATGATCCTACATGTAATTATTATTATGAGAGAGGCAAATATGGTTATAGGAATTTTCATGTTCAATTACCTCTCTTGATGTTCAAATTGTTAATGCTTCACTCTTCCTACTTGCATATGTTAGACACTTCTTGTCTTGATAATTTGTTTGCTTATAAAATTCCTATGCATAGGAAGTATGTTAGACTTTAATGCGCTTGTCACTTGTTTTATGATGCTTTATTTGTGCTTTAACTCTTGTCTTTTATGCGAGACTCATTATTATCCTAAGCCTATCTTGATGGCTATAAAGAAAGAGCTTGTTTGGAGACAACCCAATAGTTATCATTTATTTCTGTCTTGGTGTGATAACATGATTATTGCCTCTGTAATGATTGTGTTTTTTTATGTTTTAATTAGTGTTTGTGCCAAGTAAAGCTTTTGGGATGACTCACAAGATGAGTAGAATTGATACGGTACAAAAATAGAAACTTTAGCGCCCAGTGCGGAATTTCTCTGATTTTACTAGAACGTCTTTTTGATCTGAATTTTTTACTCAGTATTGATATACAAATTCTTCAGGTTGTCCAAAATTTTCAGAATTTTTAGAGATATATAAGTATAGTTTATCTACATATCTTTACAGACTGTTCTGTTTTAGACAGATTCTGTTTTTCTTTCATGTTTTGCTTGTTTTGATGATGCCATGGATTATATTGGGCAATATAAATCATGGATATGTTATAATACAGTAACTTATGCAATAATAAAATATTAATCAATTTATAACAGTACCTAAAGTATTTGATATGTTTATTATACTAACGGATCTCACGAGTTTTCTGTGCTGAAGTTTTCAAGTTTTAGGTGTTATCACGATGGACAAAGGAATAAGGAGCGGCAATAGCCTAAGATTGGGATGCCCAAGTCACCCCAAGGTAACATTCTAGGAAGACTCAAGCGTCTAAGCTTGGGGATGCCCCGGAAGGCATCCCCTCTTTCGTCTCAATCCATCGCTATGTCCACTGGTGCAGCGACGTGCTATACAAACGGTTTTTAACCCCTATCCGCGACGTAGTTCCAAACCGTCGCCTTGCATGTGTGGGCGATAGGGGGGGTCCATCCCACACGACACCGCAAACCCGTCTGCGATGGTGGCCAACGAACGCAAACGATCTGCAAATATAATCGTGTGCGGTGCAGGAACAGATCGCACACATAATCTTTTGGGCGTACGTGTGGGATTTGGGATCAATCACACACGTCCAAGACGAGTGAAACGCGTTTAATTGCTCATGGAAAACAAACGGAGTTTGACCTTTGACCGTTTGCGAAACATTACCTAATCCACACGGGCCATTGTAGACACTGTGTGTGATATCTTCATCATCGCACACGAGATTTCTCTGGAAACCGTGTACCATGTATAACATCATCGGACACATTTCCCAAAAAATGTACGCGTGGGATCGTCTTTGCATCGGGCACGGTTTTCTGTTGGCTCACGTGTGAGATACGGTGCTATCGCAAATGATTGAGTAGCTCCTACGCACACGTACAAGTGTTGCAAACCGTTTGCGATTTCTTATGTATCACCGACGTTTTAGATTATATCTCGTGTGCTTTTCCTGTGGATCATAGGCGGTTGCGCTATGAGTTGCGTGTGCTTTCTGTTCTGGACCGCACACGTTTAGTTGCTTGAACCGTGTGCGCTGAAATTGCCAGGTTATTGTAAACTATCGTATTTAATTCACCCTACAAATAGCAAATTCGCCACAATATGCAATCGACAAATAGTGTCCACATGAAGAACATTCATCATAATTCGCCACAATATGCAATTGAATGAATAGTATCCACAAGCAGAGGATTCATCATAATTCACGACAATATGCAATTGATAAAATGCTAGCTAAATTCCACAGCTGTTAAACCGACATATCCAGTACATAATCATAGTGTACGAAATACGAAGACATGATCACATGGAAAATAATGCATCCATGTGTATATGTTTAGCTGATAACACTATATGAATGCGTACTTATTTTTAGGAGATTTGAATCCGAAAATCTTCGACGTCTTTAGAGGGCTTGATATAGTGTTTCACAAAGAAGGTGCTGATAAATTTCCTAACAAACAACAATTCATCGACGGCGAGCGGTTCAGAAGTCATCGGTGCCAAGATCAGCTGCATGACTTTTAGATCAGAATGTGACATATGTGTGGAGTAGAAGATAGTAATTAAGAAGCAGACTTACTGGTTTTATCCTGTGAGCATCGACACCACATTCAGCATTTCTGCATAGGTTCATCATGTGTGCACAAACGTCGTATCCACATAGGCTGGTACCTTGTTGTTGTTGAGGACACTGAAATTTTTTGTACAGTATTAGTCATGTATTTGCCCTGTTAGGAACAACCTAACCGGTGGAAGTTGTTTCTTGTTTTTTCTATGGAGAGAAATAGAAAGAGGTTTACTTAGAAACTTGAACATCTGACTAGCATTTTCTGAAAATAACAGATTTTGTTGTCTTACCGGAGAAACGATCACTTGCTGTAAAGGTAGTTGGCGGTCGAACCGATTCCCTCCTAAAGTTATGTTCTTTGACAATACACTAGAAATGAAGATGAATTTTCACACACTCAATTCTGGAACCAGATATGAACACAACGCATTAACATCAAAGAATTCAATACCTATCCATGAAATCCTGAAGATGACTCAGATCCTGAGGCGCATTTGACTCTCTGAGAGAATCCATGTAGTAAACTGTGTTGTGTTTTGGAAGAATGACCACCAAGATCCAGTGACCTCTACAGTTTAAGAAAACAATGAACGTACGAACTATGTCTAAAACTGAAAGACGATCAATGTATGCGTGGTTGTATATTTATACTTATTGTTCATGATATGGCTACATGAAGAATTCTCCTATCTGTAAGTCGAACAAGATCTTGGCGACATAATCAATGGAAGCTATTGGGGATATAACCCCGTGGTATAACCCGCCCAGGAGGGACCGGGTTAGGAAGTTGGCGACTTAGCAATAAGGCCTTAAACATGCCTGAAGATCAAGACAAGCCTGGAGGTAACTTACCAGACGGGCCGGGCGGAGGCCAGAGCCGGAAGATGGTGTGTGACCCGGAGGCGTAAGCCGGCCGGAGATGGCTTGCCAGAGAAGGCAAGGCGACTAGAGATAAGGTCGGTTACGAGGTGTAACCCGGCCCGGACTCTTGTAAGACCAGGGCCTTGACCTGTGTATATAAAGGCGAGTTCCCTGGGCGGCTTAAGGTACGAAACAGTTGATCGATAGCTAGGTCAAGCGAATCCGCTCCCTTTGTAATCGATACCCAATCAATACAACACAAAGCAGGACGTAGGCTTTTACCTCCTTTGTGAGGGGCCGAACCTGGGTAAACCCGTGTCTTTCATCCCGACCAACCCCTTCGAGTTAATCACCGTAGTGATGGCTTCACCTTTAAGTCCTTTCACTAGGACATCTGTCGTGATAAAACCACGACAGTTGGCGCCCACCATGGGGCAGATGCGTGGTGGTTTAGAGTACTCGAAGGGATCTCTCCCAGGGATCGAGGGATACGCCGTTGGCAGGATGACTAAGAGTCACTGCGGCAAGCTCTACATCGATGACACTGGCTGGGGCCCCGAGGCTGACTCAATTTAGTACGGGCACCGGGTCCCCTTCGGCGAAATCCACAGTTTCATCGGGAAGATCGGCGGATCTAAGGCCGGGCTGAACATCTGCACCAACCTCGTCGAGTCGGCCCGGCGCGCGCAACCCGCCCGGGTTCAACCCGGCCGGAAGCACGTCTTCGTCGGCTTCACGCAAGGCGCAGAACTCGCGGAAGATTCCGTGTCAGGAGGATAAACCCTCATCTGCTCGGAGGATGGATCCTCGAGCGGAGAGACAGAATCAATTTACCAGCTTCACGACGGCGGGCTTGGGGGCTATTCTGATGGTGACAGTATTCCAGAGCCCTACGAGCCGCCAAGCCAAGCCGCCATCTTCATGGCAGGCACGACGCCAGTTGTTAACAGCACGGCGGCTGCCGGCGCGTCGGGATCCGGATCAGCCAGGCCGTCGGCTCAAGTTTTGCTGGATTTAATGAATGAGCTGACAACACTGATGGGAACCGAGGTCACAACTGAAAATCAAGCAGGCCATAATGCAGAGATTGCGAGGTTGAAAGAGCAGATGACCACGGCCCAGGAGGATATCAATGCAATGCCAGTTTAGATGGATGCTGAGTCAGAGCGTCTGAAGGCTGAAGCTTTTCGCCTCAATCTAGATCAACAAGCCTCAGAAGCAGTTTTTCGGATGAGGCATCAGACCCGCCTACCTGCGCAGTATGAGCCCAGAAACCTCTTCAACGCCCCTGGAGCAGGACCGAATGCACCACTGATCATGACCCGAACAGCGGAGGTGCCTGGGAATAGGGCAACGACTCAGCATCGGCAGCCAGACCCGCCCCGCAGGAATCAGACCCCGCCGCAACGCTTTCTAACACCACCTGGTCATTATTCTAACCCGGTGGAGAACATGATAGCAGCAGCTGCCAGGCTCAATACGCTCCCTCTCGCCGACGGGACACCCTTCGCCGAAGAAGCACGGAATGCCATCGAGCTATTGCAGACAGCGGTGGCTCAACAGGAGAAGTATACATACAGCCGAAGTCGTGTGCACTCAACCCCCCTTCCAAGCCGCAGTTATAGCCGATGCATGGAGTCGCCGGTGGTCTCCAGCAGGGAGCGACGTCGGAACCCGCCCTATGATTGCCCACCCGTTGTCAATGCTCAGGCGATTGTGGGTAATGCCAGAGCTCAGCGTGAGGCGGCGGCCGCGGCGGCTCACCAATAGCCGCCCCCGGTAACCCCTTCAACTTCGGTGGGAGCCGGAGTCACTTCCAGGGCTGTTGGAGTGCCGTGTTTAACACCGGCTCTACGGAACGAGCGCCTGCCAAAGGATTTTAAGGGTCCACGCAAGGTGCCTAATTACACAGCTGATCTACCCCCAGAAGCCTGGATCGAAAGTTATGAGTTAGCCATGGAGATGTTAGACGTCAGTGATGCAGTCTGTGCGAAGTATTTTATCATGATGTTGGAAGGACCGGCTCGCACATGGTTAAAGGGTCTGCCCCCCAATACCATTAATTCCTGGGCCGAGTTGAAAGCACGATTTATCAAAAACTTTCAAGGGACATGCAAGCAGCCTATAGCGATCGTTGATTTAGATCATTGTGTGCAGCGTGAGGATGAGTCGGCCCATCATTGGGTCCGGCGGGTTTCAACCATTATCCACTCATCTGATAATATCACGGCGGCTCGGGCGGTCTTGATTCTGGAAAAGAATTGTCACTTCTTGCCCCTTAAGCAGAAGCTTGGACGGCTCAAGCGTTCTTGCCAGGACATGGGTGAGCTCATGGCGGCTCTCACTAAATATGCAGATTCTGGTAGCACGAAAGATCCTGGTTCTGATGATGAGAAGTCTGCTAAGGGCAAAAAGAATGGCAACGGTAAGGGTCAGTAGCAGAATGGGGCAGGAAGTAACAACCCGGGTAATGGCGGCAAGCGAAAGCACCCGGATGGCGGGTCAGATCTGGTAGCCAATACCAACACTGGGAACAACCACGCCAAGGGCAACGGTAAACCACCTTTTGGCAAGGGCAAGCCTTTCAACATGGAGGCAATGCTTAACGACCCCTGCCCAAAGCACAGTCTTCCCGACAAGCCATCTACTCATGCTTGGAAGGATTGTTATATCATGCGGGAGTTCCAGAATTACAGCCTTAACCAGCATCATGGTAATGGCAATGGACCACTCGGCGGGTCAGGATCCGGCTCTCATGGGTCAGGTTTTGGTGCGGGCGGTTCAGGCTCGGGTTATCAGGGTCAAGGTAACCATGGAGGTCACAATCAACAACCCGGCAATGGTGGTCAGCAGCAAAACAACCAGTCAGGGTATCAGAGTAACCCAAAGCAGCTTAATGGAGGCCAGTATCATGTCTTCACCATGAGTCTTGACAAACGATCCAGAAGGTGCGCAAGAGGGCAGTTCATGCAGCAACGCCGGCTATTCCACAGTATTTGAAGTGGTCTGAGCACACGATATCATGGAGCAGGGAGGATCACCCGCCACACGTTGATAACCCAGGGCACTTGGCCCTTGTGGTAGCCCCTCAGGTAGGAGGCTACAAATTCACCAAGGTGCTGATGGGCGGTGGCAACAGCATCAACATCCTGTACTATGACACTTTTCGCCGGATGAATCTGACTGACAAGGATCTCAAGCGGTCGTCCATAGTGTTTCACGGCGTAGTACTTGGCAAGTCGGCTTATCCAGTAGGAAAAATTGCTCTATAGGTGGCTTTTGGTGATGAGTACAACTATAGGGTAGAGACCTTGTGGTTTGAAGTGGTCAAGATCAAGAGTCCATATCATGCTCTGTTTGGACGGCCGGTTTATGCCAAGTTCATGGCTCGGCCCTGTTATGTTTACTTACAGCTTAAGATGCCAGGGCTGAAGGGGACGATCACGGTGCATGGTGATCGAAAAATTGCTCTTGAGTGTGAGGAAGGTGATGCTGCGTATGCGGAGTCAAGCTGTGCTGACGTGGAGCTCAAGTTTTATAAAGATAATGTTGACCCGCTGGATATGACCCCGTTGAAGAAGCCCAGCACAGAGTCTGACCCGCCCCTGAAATTTGTGGCAGAGGATACCAAGTTGGTGGACTTTGTCCCTGGCGACTCATCGCAACAGTTCACTATAGGGGCTAATATGGACCCCAAATAGGAAAGTGCGCTCATCGAATTCATCCATGAGAATCGGGACATCTTTGCATGGAAACCTTCTAACATGCCGGGTGTACCGAGAGAATTCGCTGAGCACCGTCTTAATGTGAATCCTAAATTTAAGCCGGTCAAACAGTTCCTCCAACGTTTCAATGAGGAGCGACGTAAAGCTATTGGAGAAGAGGTAGCCCGGCTCTTGGCAGCTGGATTTATTGTGGAAGTTTTTCACCCGGAGTGGTTGGCTAACCCGGTGCTCGTCCTTAAGAAGAACGACACATGGCGTATGTGTGTGGACTACACAGACCTTAACAAAGCTTGTCCGGTTGATCCATTTGCTCTCCCCTGTATCGACCAGATCATTGACGCAACGGCGGGTTGCGAGAGCTTATGTTTCTTGGATGCTTATTCGGGTTATCATCAGATCAAGATTGCAGTTAAAGACCAAGAGAAGACATCTTTCATAAGACCTTTTGGAGCTTTCTGCTATGTGTCGATGCCTTTTGGACTCAAAAGTGCTCAGGCGACTTACCAGCGCTGTGTACAGAATTGTCTTCATGGTCAGATCGGACGCAACGTTCATGCTTATGTGGACGATATTGTGGTCAAGTCAAGGAAGAAGGAGATTCTGCTTGATGATTTGAAGGAAACTTTTGATAACCCGCGGGTCTACAAGATGATGCTTAATCCGGCTAAGTGTGTTTTTGGTGTGCCTGCAGGCAAGCTCCTGGGATTTTTGGTCTCAGAGCAGGGCATTGAAGCTAACCCGGATAAAATAAAGGCCATCACCTCATTATCTAAGCCGGCGTGTATCAATGATGTCCAGCGCTTGGCGGGTCATATTGCCGCTTTAGGCCAATTTATAAGTCGCCTGGGAGAGAAGGCCATCCCTTTATATCAGATGATGAAGAAGACAGATAATTTTGTCTGTAGTGATGCTGCCAATGATGCGTTTGAGGCGCTCAAAAAGCAATTAGCTGAGCCGCCTGTCTTGGCTGCTCCCGTGGAAAAAGAGCCATTGCTCCTGTACGTGGCTGCTAATAACAAGGCCGTCAGCGCGGCAGTTGTTGTGGATCGCAAGGAGGCAGGCAAAGAGTACCCAGTCCAGCGGCCAGTTTATTACGTCAGTGAGGTTTTGACAGAGTCCAAGCAAAGATACCCGCATTGGCAAAAACTGGTGTTTGGAGTGTTCATGGCAAATCGCAAGCTGAAACATTATTTCCTTGGACATCCAATCACTGCGGTTAGCTCTGCTCCTTTGGGATATATCATTCAAAATAGAGAGGCCACCGGCAGGATTGCTAAATGGGCGATTGAGCTCGGACCTCTTAATTTGAGGTATGTGCCTCGAACAGCTGTCAAGTCTCAATCCCTGGTGGATTTTATTAATGTCTGGACAGAGTGTCAAGCACCTAAGGAGAAGCCGGACAATACATATTGGACAATTCACTTTGATGGATCCAGACAGCTGGAAGGTTCCGGGGCTGGAGTTGTTTTAACTTCCCCACGAGGTGATAAATTTTGTTATGTTTTAAGATTAATGTTTCCTTGTACCAACAATGCAGCTGAATATGAAGCCTTGCTTCATGGGCTCCGTGTGGCCAAGGAGATGAATTTGAGCCGGGTGAGATGTCTGGGCGACTTAGATCTGGTGGCTCAGCAGGTTTCAGGCACGTGGGATTCTAAGGACCCTCGTATGGCGGCTTATCGCCAGGCGGTTGATATCATTGCTAGCCACTTTAAGGGTTATCAGGTGTATCACATTGATCGTCGGAAGAATGAGGCGGCCGATGCACTGTCTCGGCTGGGGTCTCAGCGTAAGCCGGTGCCGCCTAATGTGTTTCTTGATGTGTTGCATCACCCGTCGGTCAAGTTACCTTCTGAGGAAGATCTTGCCATACCTGACCCGGAAGGACAGTTGGTGGCGGCTCTTCGTGCTATTCCTGATTGGACACTGCCTTATCTGACGTATCTGACTCGTGGCGAGTTACCCGAGGACGAGACCTTGGCACGGCAAATCATGAGGCGGTCTAAGTCCATGACTATTGTCAATGGCGAGTTGCACACGTGCAACGTGACTGGCGTTTTTCAACGATGTGTTTCTCCTGAGGAGGGCCGTGAAATCTTACATGAGATACATGCAGGCGACTGCGGTCATCACGCCAGTTCAAAATCTTTGGTAGCCAAGGCTTTTCGGCATGGGTTTTACTGGTTGACGGCTCATGCAGATGCGGAGGACATAGTTAGCAAGTGCGATGGGTTTTAGAAATTCGGACGACGAGCCCATGTGCCGGCTCAAGAGTTGCGGATGATTCCAATCACCTGGCCGTTTGCAGTCCGGGGGCTTGATATGGTTGGACCGTTTAAGAGGTCTAAAGATAAGAAGACCCACCTTTTGGTGGCAGTTGATAAGTTTACCAAGTGGATTGAGGCGGAGCCGGTCAGCAAATGCGACGCAGCAACTGCAGTTCAGTTTGTCAAAAAGCTGATTTTTCGTTTTGGTTACCCCCATAGTATCATCACTGATAATGGCACAAATCTGTCTAAGGGGCTATGAAAGAGTTTTGTCAAAGTGAACACATCTGCCTTGATGTCTCCTCGGTGGCTCATCCGCAGTCTAACGGTCAAGCAGAACGTGCTAACCAGGAAATTTTGAGAGGTATCAAACCCCGGCTTATGGTTCCTTTGGAATGAACGCCGAGTTGTTGGGTTGAGGAGTTACCTTCAGTTCTTTGGAGCATCAGAACCACCCCTAACAAATCAACAGGCTACACGCCTTTCTTCATGGTTTATGGCGCAGAAGCCGTTCTTCCCAGTGATATTCGTCATGACTCGCCCAGGGTGGTGGCTTACATTGAAACCGAGAATGAGGCGGCGCATCAGGATGCGCTAGACGCTTTGGATGAAGAGCGGGATCTGGCAGCAGCACAATCGGCGATTTATCAACAAGATCTGCGTCGCTATCATAGCCGCAGAGTTAAAACCCGGACGTTCCAAGAAGGCGACTTAGTGCTCCGTTTGATTCAAGATCAGACAGATATGCATAAGTTATCACCCCCTTGGGAAGGTCCTTTTGTGGTTAGTAAGAATCTCAACAATGGGTCATATTATCTCATTGATATGCGGGAGAGCGACAAGTCACGTACTTCTGGGGAGGAAACAAGCAGGCCGTGGAATATTGCTCATCTTCGGCCTTACTACACTTGAGTCATTGGCTCTCATCAATGTACATACCTCTTGCCGGGACCCCGATCCTAAGCCATATGAATCCAGCCTGTAACATGTCACACCACTTTGCGGCTTCACACACGGTAACCCACGGCTGCCACCTTACCTTGGCCGGGACCGTTTGTGCCTTTTGGCTCACGGATATGAACATGTATCTAGCTTTCACACGTCAATGAACCCGGGTCGACATGACTAGTTATAGACCCAAGTGGCACAACCGTACAGGGACAGGCATACGTAACCCAACAATGCAGGTGTCGGTCATCAGCGTGTGTAGACGAGTCATAGCAAGCTACAGGGACTCCATTACGCCGTGGGACATAAATGTCATCAACTACGCGTAGACGAGTCATAGCAGGCTACATGGACTCCATTACACTGCGAGACATTTCCCTGAAGGGATAGACACAGCAGCAAGAAGGATACACGCCAGTCAATGAATGTGTCCGGAGCAGTAGCAAGCTACCAAGGCTCGGTGGAAGCACAAAGAGGCATTTCCCCATAAAGCAGGCTACTAAAGGTATACAGCTAGGTGTCGAATCCCACACATACCAATGCATTTCAAACATACACGCAATATGCACGATATGTGTAGATACAACATGGCATCACAACAAAACTCTACAACATAACATTTATTTAGAAGGCTCCGAAGAGCCAACATAGTATAATTTTACAAGCAGGGTGGGTCACATGACCCAACATTAAGAGCATACAAACAACAAGCGGAAGTTACATGTCTGGGTACAGACATCTAATAAAAGTGGCTGAAAGAGCCTGAAAAGCTACAACGACCCTACCAAAGGAGCCAGACCTCTGTCTGGGATTCTCAAGCTAATCCGGTCAACATCGAACTTCACGTCATACTAATCACTAATGAGACTGAAGCCTCATCTGCAAAAACATAAATAAGCAAACGTGAGTACAAAGGTACTCAGCAAGACTTACATCAGAACTATTTACATATGCATCATTGTCAACAAGGGGGGGGGGGGGTTGTGGAGTTTATTGCAGCAAGCTAGCTTTGACTCTTGGCTAACCTGTACTACGACTATGAGTACTTTCTTTGAAGTGGCGTATCACACACGAGTCCACATATTCACCACATCAATATACCACTATGGATCCTCTCTCGTCTTCCTACGAGAAGCCATCCATAGCACTCACACTTATCTGGAGCATTTTAGAGTATCCATTAAAGGTTATCTATGAACAATGCAAGTCTCCAAGTAGTCCATATCCGCGGACATGGCTATTCGAATAGATAGATTAACCTACACGGGTGTACTTCATCACACATGCTCCCGCCACTTACCGCCATGTGCACGTAAAAAGGCACCTCGACAACCTTCAAGCGGAAGCCAGGCGGGGGAGACGGCCATGGACATTAACTTACAACGACTCACGTCCAAGGCAGTCGCCTATCTGAGTTGGAACCCATAATGGAAGTCCGGCCGAGGTTTCCAACATGGCCTGAAATGTCGTGAGCAGGGCCCCAAGCCGGTCCCGACTGGGCCGTTCATCCACTTCGCAGGCCGTGCCACACCTATCAACGTTTCGAACTACTGCGACTCCTGGACTGAGAACAGGGTAGTTAATAGGCCGAGAGGGGTCGAGTTACCGGAACCCAATGTGCGGTAGTAGCTAGTCTTGGAACACAAACACGGAACTCAGTTCCTATGAGCGGTTTCAATGAGACAACCCACCATGTACTCCTACACGGCCTCTCATTGCTACCTTTACCAAAACAGGTTCAACACTTAACCCTCATCATCAGGACACAATCATTTCACTCCGGTTCATCACCCAGATGAATCAGACCTGACACAACTCTAAGCATAGCAAGCATAACAGGGTTATAGCACAACATGGCGCAAGCATCTACCAGGTATGCTAGGTTGCTTGGTTTAGCTATTTACGGTGACAATGACAGGTCATGCAAAGGAGTGGGTTCAGCTACCGGAACACATGTAACAGTTGAATCGTCTGTCCTACTGCATTGAAATGAAAGCAAGAGCGAGAGAGTGGGATTATATCGAAATGCTCAAGGGGGGGTTGCTTGCCTGACACTTCTGAAGATAACAATGAGTCTTCATCGGTGGCATCGATCTCAATGTCGGAATAACGTCTACCGAGAGGGAACTAAAACCGGCAAACAACAAAAGAATAACATTCAATGCAATGCATCAATCATGATGTATGATATGACAAATTAAGGTACTGAATTGACCTAGCGAAATAGTTAACCAAGTTAATTGAAGTGGAACTCAAACGAGTTCGAATTCCAACTCCAAATGATATTTCATATATTGCCCTAATCATAAAATGTCCTAGTTGGTGGTGCTAACTTGCTCAAACATGCATGAACATGGCATAAACAGATTCATTGAATTTTTCTGATCATTTTTCATATATAATTTATTTTCATCTGAGTTACGGTTGAATTTCTATGCTTTTTAGAAGTTTTAGTTATATTCTAGAATTAAATAAAACCAGAAATTATTAAATGCATTAGCCTGACGTCATGCTTGCGTCAACAAGTCAACAGACCCGGGTCCAGGTCAAACCTGACGACCGGGACCCACACGTCAGCGGAACAGGGTCAGCTACTAAGACTGACCTGTGGGGCCAGGTCAACTGCTGACTCAGCAGTCAACAGAAGACCCAATCAGTCACTGACTGGTGGGTCCAGTCAATCGTGACGTGGCCAGGTCAAACTGACCAGTGGGGCCACGTTGCTTAAACTTAACCGAAAGGTTATTTTTAAAACTATGTTAATTAACAGCGGGGGACCCACTTATCAGTGACCTAAAAGGTCGTTAGGTTAGTGCTAATGACGTCCACGTCAGCGCCATCGGGGGTTGGTCGCCGGCGACCCAGATCCGCGGCGGTGTCCCACCGGAGATTCTCGGGACGGCGCTACAGAGCACCTACAGATGCGATGGAGGCACCAGAGGGAAGCCCATCCTTGCGCGCATCTAGGGGAGCTCGCAGGAGGCTGCGGGATGGCCGGAGACGACGACCACGACGACCTTGGCGGTGGCCGGAGCTCGGGCTAGTCGGGCGCGATGCTATGGCTCGGGGCAAGCCAAGTTAGGCGGCTAAGCAGACTACAGGGATCTCCAGGAGCTCGCTCACATCATCGGTTTGGTCCGGGGAGGACTACAACAGCGGCACGACGACAATGGCGGACGGCGGAGCAGGAGCTCGTGGGGCAGCAACTATGGGCGATATCGAGCATGGAGGCATAGCGGAAATGGTCAGGGGCTCACCGCGAGTCGGGAGGAGCAGTCAGCGGGCTCGGGACGCACTGGTGCTGGCGAAATGACGACGGCGGCCGTCGGGATGCAGCGGGGAAGATGAGCTCGATGGCGACGATTGAAGGCCTCCCAACTTGCGATCTTTTACATGGAGAGGCTCCGGAGCTCGGAGGAGCTCGAGGACGAGGTAGCTCAGAGATTCTCTAACGGTGGCCGCGCGGACGAACGACGGCGGTCGGCGGGACTCTCGGGTGGCCGCGAAACAAGTTCTAGAGAGGAGGAGAGGGACCACAGGGTACGGGGAGGAAGGGAGGGTGCTCGTGCACGTATCCTGGCGAAGGAGATAGGCATGGAGACGACTCGGTGGCCAGAAGCAGGAGGTGGACGCTGCGGCCTGTGCGGGCGACACGCCCTCGTGCCTGCTGGCACGAGGTTGAAGACGCTCGGCTGCCTGGTGGGCTGGGCTGCCTAATGGGCCGGCTACAGGTAAGCCAGGTACAGTGCCCTTTCCTTTTATATTTCTCTTTTCTAATTTGTTCTGGTTTGAAATAAATATCAAACCATTTAGTAAAATTCTCAAAATGTATATGTGGACTAAGTGGAAATATCCAATGCCACATAATAAATCTGAGAGACATTGGACAAATATTTCATGTATAGGAAATATATATCCAATGCAAATAGTAGTTAAATTAATTCAAATGCCCAAGATAAAATGTTTCGATAATTCCAGAAATATTGATTTGAATTTTAACTCAAGCCAATATTTCCTTAGAATACCAGGGACATTTTCTTGGATCCTTTTGAAACAATTTTTATCTTGCTTACTTGACAAAATTCCCTCTGAGGCTTGATGCTTCCCCATTTTTCAAATTCATTTCAATTTAAACATGATGACATGATGATTAATGCAATGACAGGCAATGGCTAGCTAGGGCTATGACAACTCACCCCCACTAAACAAGAATCTCGTCCCGAGATTCAGTCGTAGGGTAAGAGGATAGAGGGGATACTAAACGATCATAATCTTCATGATCCAATTGCCCTTCTCGAAGATGTTGATTCTTGGCATCATCTTGGTTTTGTCTTCCTTGCTTTCATGATCTTCATCCAAACTTAACGGCAAGAGGAATGGAAAAACTCTACAAGAATCAATCTTCTAAAGGACCGAGCAACTCACAATCAACTCATGGAATGAGACGAGGAAACATCTCTTGAGCTGAGACACAAAACACATTCAAGAGAGATGGAATGAGACAGATGATGGAGGTTCAATTGGCAGGCAATAATTACACGCTAAGCAGATGGTGACGGGGTTTCAGAGTAGCAAGGAGTAATTGCCATGATTCCATAACGGGGCACCTTTGGGGGTGACTCGTAGAGTATTCCGTTAGTGGCAAAAATAATTACTTTTGATACAAGATCATTGAAACTCTTCATACCAGGCTAAGGCAATTCAAAAACGATTGTTGGAAAGAATTTGAGCGAATAGCATACTCAGTCTGGAGAAGAAACTAAAGTTGTAGAACAAGGCGGCAAACGGAAGGCACAATCCGATTGATACCAAAAATATAACCCAGTGTCTGAGCGTGCTCTCAAGAACTTGAGCATTTCCATATTCATCAAGGTTTTACCAACATCCATGCCAAGGATCTTGGTCACATCATACTACCATGATGAATAACAATGGAGGATGCAGATGCAAAGGAAGACAACACTTCCTCAGAGTTCACCTTAGCTATGCCAAGGAATGAAATCTGGATGATCGACCTGAGAGACATTTAGCACTCCGCTTCTAATGTTCTCCTTGATGAAATAGCATAACCCAATTATAGGTCATGTTCGCTATCTAGAACATCAAGTAAAAGTCAGACTTCGGGATCACAAAAGGGTCCATGAGGAACAACTTCTAGAATAAGTCATATGAAATCCTCATGTAGAAGTGGTCAAATTCGCTGAATCAAGATACTACAATGATAGATCTTCCGACTAGGTGTGTCGGTCAAAACATCAACCTTGCAGAAGCCTACATCATAGATCTTGGGAATATTTCAACCATCATATCTGCCTGAGATTCAGATTTGGTCGGTGACAGGCTACTTCAGACTCAGCAGGTTTGAAAGAGAAGGTTTGCAACATAAATCGACGAGATGGCATTGCGAGATTCTCCGGGAATGAACTACGGAAGCAAGCTCCAAAACATGAGCTGGATTGCAAGACTCACGTGGACACACTGTCCAAGACAATCGTGACCATATGGAGTTCTTACAACAAAACACTATCGAGTTCTGGTTGGGAACCAACTTCGGGGATATCGAAGTCCTTGCATAAGGCATGCTCTTAAGAAGAACTTCTTTTCTTTGAACAAGACAATCAATGGCTTGGTGTGCTAGGGATGCATATGGACTGGAGATGACTAGTCTATCAACCCATAGAATACTTCGCACATGCATGATTGTCTTGGGATGATTCCAAAGGAACAAAATAACTTATCTCGAATTCATGGCGGCAACTTGCATCAAGTGCACGTGAATTTCGAGTAAGTCACTTCTTACACCATACATAACCTTCGGGTATGAGACCTGAAGATAATGCCTACAAAGTTTCCAATACTAGCTTAATGTTCATCATGAGTTATGGAGGAGATAAGGATGTTGTCGATGGGCTCAACAACAATTCATCAAATTATCCATGAAGATGGAATTCCACAACTATGTGAGCAAGATAGTAGCATTGGTTAGACCAAAGGATATAATGATGTATGCTCAAGGAAAGAACCACGAGTAGAACAACATTACAATAATCGTTGGTTATGATTTTGATTTGATGATAGCCCACACTCAAATCAAAGATTGGACAAGACAATAAATGCAACAATTGATCACAAGGATCAACCGATGGGGATATCATCTTTATTCTACACACACAAACACACTCAAAGATATCCCTTTGGAATGAACTAAGTCTGGCAAAGCATTTATCTTCCAACTCTCCAAGTTGTTGTTTAGCTTAACCAACTAGCTCAGGAGTATCTAGCACAGAGTCTTGGAGAAGGGGTGGCTTACAGGAAACCAACTTGATCACGAACTCAACATAACGGTCAGGGATCAACCTGGTGATACTTCTGAGAAGATATTCAGAAAATCACGGACCACCGATATGTTATCAAGCTCAGGAACAATCTTGCTTTTCAGGGCAAGATGGTATGATCAAAAGAGCTTGGCACAAACCTAACTCATTGATCGAAGAGTGCACCAGGAAAGATGGACTAGGTAGCACGATCAATCTTTCTAATGATGATTCAATAACCAACACACTAAGAATGATATAATTGTCCTTTAACTTCCAAGCAACAGGGTTGCTATGAGTATTCATTTCACGTATCACGGTTCACCTGTCGGTATTCCGGTTACAACCAACACGGAGACCGAGGGATGAATAATGATGGCGAGAAGTACCACTGTATCAGGAATTCATGAGAGGTGGTGCAATTCTCACGATACTCTTGACATAAAGAGGGTAATACTTCAAGTTAGAACAGAGGAAAAGCTGGATTTGAATTTTGATCTGTGGAATACAACTACTTTGACCCAATCCAAGAAATGGATGAGGTACTGGAGTTTGTTTCTCCTAGGCATTCTGAAATAGAATGACCTGACGGACCACAAGAATGATAGGCACCGACGACCACGAATGCACAACTACTATTGACTATCCACGGATAGATAATGGCCAGGGATCAATTGAAAAGGGTAACTCAAGAGCACATAATTTTCCTGAGTTGTAGATGCATAGGTCAGTATGTCAAACGAGTTCAACAAAATTCTTCCGGATAACCCATGCGGAAAGGTAGGATTGGCAAAGTCACAACTATGGAATGGAGAGCTCATCAAAAGCACTCTTGTTGCGATCTTCAGTTCACGAAGAACTTCTGCCATGACTGGTCATGGTATTGGAAGAATGATAGACCACGAACCTTGAAGACTATAACAATGTTACTAGTCATCCTAAAGGAACGAGCAACACTATCCACATGAGTGAGCAGAATGAATCATGGGTTCAAGAACCCAGAGATAGAATACCTACCACTATATAACATCACAGGATGTTTTCGATAACGATGGCCAGAATTATCACACTGGGAACACAAAACACAACTAGACCATTGGGTGGTTCTCTGAGATAACATGGTTTCCTAAACACCTTTAACATATACGTCGAGGTAGAAGAGTACCTCAACACAACAATTAGTGTGCTATGTCTGGCCCAAAAAAAATACATTGATTCAAGATGGAAGAGTTCGCAATGGCATGAGATTATTTTTAACCCTTGGATAACTCGGACAGCATAACGGCTGTACGGGCGAGAAATATGAGGCAACCTGCAAGACAACTGGCATCATAACAACTGAATTCTTATGGAGGCACTGGTCCTTAAAGACGACAACTTCCTATAAGTCACCAGCATAGTAACTCGTCATCCTGATAGATAGATGAGAAAGCCTAGTTCTTAACCCCGTAGAAAAGAAGAGGGTGACTCAGAATTAGAATGACACAAGGAAAGGAGTAAAAAGAATCTTACGTTCCCTTCCACAATCAATTCCCTTATATAACTAGAGCAGTTCTAGACTCAACATCGACCAGTTTGGCTTGGTAATCCTACAGGCAGTCAAGCTCTGATATCAACGCTGTCGGGACCCCGATCCTAAGCCATATGAATCTAGCCTGTAGCATGTCACACCAATTTGCGGCCTCATGCACGATAACCCACGGCTGCCACCTTACCTTGGCCGGGACCGTTTGCGCCTTTTGGCTCACGGATATGAACATGTAGCTAGCATTCACACGTCAAAGAACCCGGGTCGACATGACTAATTATAGACCCAAGTGGCACAATCGTACATGGACATGCATACGTAACCCAACAAGGCAGGTGTCGGTCATCAGCGCGTGTAGACGAGTCATAGCAAGCTACAGGGACTCCATTACGTCGTGGGACATAAATGTCATTAACTGTGCATAGATGAGTCATAGCAGGCTACATAGACTCCATTACACTGCGAGACATTTCCCCGAAGGGACAGACACAGCAGCAAGAAGGATACACGCCGGTTAATCAATGTGTCCGGAGCAGTAGCAAGCTACCAAGGCTCGATGGAAGCACAAAGAGGCATTTCCCCGTAAAGCAGGCTACTAAAGGTATACAGCTAGGTGTCGAATCCCACACATACCAATGCATTTCAAACATACACGCAATATGCACGATATGTGTAGATACAACATGGCATCACAACAAAACTCTACAACATAACATTTATTTAGAAGGCTCCGAAGAGCCAACATAGTATAATGTTACAAGCAGGGTGGGTCACATGACCCAACATTCAGAGCATACAAACAACAAGCGAAAGTTACATGTCTGGGTATAGACATCTAATAAAAGCGGCTGAAAGAGCCTGAAAAGCTACAACGACCCTACCAAAGGAGCCAGACCTCTGTCTGGGATTCCCAAGCTAATTCGGTCAACATCGAATTTCACGTCCTACTAATCACTAATGAGACTGAAGCCTCATCTGCAAAAACATAAATAAGCAAACGTGAGTACAAAGGTACTCAGCAAGACTTACATTAGAACTATCTACATATGCATCATTGTCAACAAGGGGGGGGGGGGTTGTGGAGTTTATTGCAGCAAGCCAGCTTTGAGTCTTGGCTAACTTGTACTACGGCTATGAGTACTTTCTTTGAGGTGGCGTATCACACACGAGTCCACATATTCACCACATCAATACACCACTATGGATCCTCTCTCATCTTCCTACGAGAAGCCATCCATAGCACTCACACTTATCTGGAGCATTTTAGAGTATCCATTAAAGGTTATCTATGAACAATGCAAGTCTCCAAGTAGTCCATATCCACGGACGCGGCTATTCGAATAGATAGATAACCCTGCAGGAGTGTACATCGTCACACATGCTCCCGCCACTTACCGCCATGTGCACGTAAAAAGGCACCTCGGCAACCTTCAAGCGGAAGCCAGGCGAGGGAGTCGGCCACGAACGTTAACTTACAACGACTCACGTCCAAGGCAGTCGCCTATCTGAGTTGGAACCCATAATGGAAGTCCGGCCGAGGTTTCGAACATGGCCTCAAAAATTGTGAGCAGGGCCCCAAGCCGGTCCCGACTGGGCCGTTCATCCACTTCGCAGGCCATGCCACACCTATCAACGTTTCGAACTACTGCGACTCCTGGACTGAGAACAGTGTAGTTAATAGGCCGAGAGGGGTCGAACCGGAACCCAATGTGCGGTAGTAGCTAGTCTTGGAACACAAACATGAAACTCTGTTCCTATGAGTGGTTTCAATGAGACAACCCACCATGTACTCCTACACGGCCTCTCATTGCTACCTTTACCAAAACAGGTTCAACACTTAACCCTCATCATCAGGACACAATCATTTAACTCCGGTTCATCACCCAGATGAATCAGACCTGACGCAACTCTAAGCATAGCAAGCATAACAGGGTTATAGCACAACATGGCTCAAGCATCTACCAGGTATGCTAGGTTGCTTGGTTTAGCTATTTCCTGTGACAATGACAGGTCATGCAAAGGAGTGGGTTCAGCTACCGGAACACTGGTAACAGTTGAATCGCCTGTCCTAATGCATTGAAATGAGAGCAAGAGCGAGAGAGTGGGATTATATCGAAATGCTCAAGGGGGGTTGCTTGCCTGACACTTCTGAAGATAACAATGAGTCTTCATCGGTGGCATCGATCTCAATGTCGGAATAACGTCTACCGAGAGGGAACTAAAACCGGCAAACAACAAAAGAATAACATTCAATGCAATGCATCAATCATGATGTATGATATGACAAATTAAGGTACTGAATTGACCTAGAGAAATAGTTAACCAAGTTAATTGAAGTGGAACTCAAACGAGTTCGAATTCCAACTCCAAATGATATTTCATATATTGCCCTAATCATAAAATGTCCTAGTTGGTGGTGTTAACTTTCTCAAACATGCATGAACATGGCATAAACAGATTCATTGAAGTTTTCTAATCATTTTTCATATATAATTTATTTTCATCTGAGTTACGGTTGAATTTCTATGATTTTTAGAAGTTTTAGTTAAATTCTGGAATTAAATAAAACCAGAAATTATTAAATGCATCAGCCTGACGTCATGCTTGTGTCAGCAAGTCAATAGACCCGGGTCCAGGTCAAACTTGACGACCGGGACCCACACGTCAGCGTAACAGGGTCAGCTACTGAGACTGCCCTGTGGGGCCAGGTCAACTGCTGACTCAGCAGTCAACAGGAGACCCAGTCAGTCACTGACTGGTGGGTCCAGTCAACAGTGACGTGGCCAGGTCAAACTGACCAGTGGGGCCACGTTGCTTAAACTTAACTGAAAGGTTATTTTTAAAACTGTGGTAATTAACAGCGGGGGACCCACTTATCAGTGACCTAAAAGGTCGTTAGGTTAGTGCTAATGACGTCCACTTCAGCGCCATCGGGGGTTGGTCGCCGGCGACCCAGATCCTCGGCGGTGTCCCACCGGAGATTCTCGGGATGGCGCTACAGAGCACCTACAGATGCGATGGAGGCACCAGAGGGAAGCCCATCCTTGCGCGCATCCAGGGGAGCTCGCAGGAGGCTGCGGGGTGGCCGGAGACGACGACCACAACGACCTTGGCGGTGGCCGGAGCTCGGGCTGGTCGGGCGCGGCGCTACGGCTCGGGGCAAGCCAAGTTAGGCGGCTAAGTAGACTAGAGGGATCTCCAGGAGCTCGCTCACATCATCGGTTTGGTTCGGGGCGGACTACAACAGCGGCACGACGACAATGGCGGACGGCGGAGCAGGAGCTCGTGGGGCAACTGTGTTAATTAACAGCGGGGGACCCACTTATCAGTGACCTAAAAGGTCGTTAGGTTAGTGCTAATGACGTCCACGTCAGCGCCATCGGGGGTTGGTCGCCGGCGACCCAGATCCACGGCGGTGTCCCACCGGAGATTCTCGGGACGGCGCTACAGAGCACCTACAGATGTGATGGAGGCACCAGAGGGAAGCCCATCCTTGCGCGCATCCAGGGGAGCTCGCGGGAGGCTGCGGGGTGGCCGGAGACGACGACCACAGCGACCTTGGTGGTGGCCAGACCTCGGGCTGGTCGGGCGCGGCGCTACGGCTCGGGGCAAGCCAAGTTAGGCGGCTAAGCAGACTACATGGATCTCCAGGAGCTCGCTCACATCATCGGTTTGGTCCGGGAAGGACTACAACAGCGGCACGACGACAATGGCGGACGGCGGAGCAGGAGCTCGTGGGGCAGTGACTACTGGCGATATCGAGCATGGAGGCAGAGCGGAAATGGTCAGGGGCTCACCGTGAGTCGGGAGGAGCAGTCAGCGGGCTCGGGACGCACTGGTGCTGGCGAATTGACGACGGCGGCCGTCGGGATGCAGCGGTGAAGATGAGCTCGATGGCGACGATTGAAGGCCTCCAGGCTTGCGATCTTCTACATGGAGAGGCTCCGGAGCTCAGAGGAGCTCGAGGACGAGGTAGCTCGTCGATTCTCTAACGGTGGCCGTGCGGATGAACGACGGCGGTCGGCGGGACTCTCGGGTGGCCGCGAAACAAGCGCTAGAGAGGAGGAGAGGGACCAGAGAGAACGGGGAGGAAGGGAGGGTGCTCGTGCACATCTCCTGGCGAAGGAGATAGGCATGGAGATGCCTCGGTGGCCAGAAGCAGGAGCTGAAGGCTGCGGCCTGTGCGGGCGACACGCCCTCGTGCCTACTGGCACGAGGTTGAAGACGCTCGGCTGCCTGGTTGGCTGGGCTGCCTAATGGGCCGGCTACAGGTAAGCCAGGTACAGTGCCCTTTCCTTTTATATTTCTGTTTTCTAATTTGTTCTGGTTTGAAATAAATATCAAACCATTTAGTAAAATTCTCAAAATGTATATGTGGACTAAGTGGAAATATCGAATGCCACATAATAAATCTGAGAGACATTGGACAAATATTTCATGTATAGGATATATATATCCAATGCAAATAGTAGTTAAATTAATTCATATGCCCAAGATAAAATGTTTCTATAATTCCAGAAATATTGATTTGAATTTTAACTCAAGCCAATATTTCCTTAGAATACCAGGGACATTTTCTAGAATCCATTTGAAACAATTTTAATCTTGCTTACTTGACAAAAGTCCCTCTGAGGCTTGATGCTTCCCCATTTTTCAAATTCATTTGAATTTAAACATGATGACATGATGATTAATGCAATGACAGGCAATGGCTAGCTAGGGCTGTGACACCTCTGTCATTGTATATACGTTTTTATAATATAATAAAGCCGGCATCCCCATAAATCGGGGCCTCTGTCGTTTTCATCCAACGATCTTTTGTGCAAAAGTTGGTTAATAATAAGGTCACTTGGGGGCTTCCAACTCACTGAGTTTAGCTTTCATACCCTCTTGACCGGCTTAAAAGCCATATTCGAGTTAAACCTGCCTGTTTGCAACTTGCTACTCCACCAGGTGACCTGCCGTACATTTGACAGTCAATCTTTTTTAAGACCCTGAACTTGTCAAAGTTAAAACGGCGGCTTATGTCACGAGAGAGCCGGCTTACAGAGAGCTTGGATAAACTCACCTGTTTGCTGTAGTCTCTCCGCTATGTGGCCCGGTCGTACTAGTAACAGTCAATCTTTGTTAAGACCCTGAACTGTTTAAGGTTAAAACGACAGATTTATGTCACGTGAAAGCCGGCTTAAGGGATTGTGGGCACTCATGCCTAGCTTCTTTGAAGCAAAATTCTTGAGTTTTTCATAAAAATACAAACAAGAGTTGATCTCTTCTGGTTGTGCCTTCAAAGCCGCCTAACAAAAATTGAAGATATATATGTATATATTTTCTGCTTATTGTTTTACAGGAATGTTTCATGAGGAGGTTCTAAGTCTTTGGATGACAACTGATCCGGCTTAGTATTACTCATTGATCAAAGCTTGTTGCTGTTATGACCCGCCAGCGGGTTTGTTTCCATATTTTCAAGACTATGGGATATTGAGTTATTAACTCGCCCCGGGACATGGTTATAAGATGCCAGTCAAGGAGTCGATCAAAACTTCATGGAGAATTAAGAGATATCATTACACCAGACACACATGTTTTGATAAAGATTGCAGCGGTTAAGCCGCCAGGATATAAGTTAGCAAAAACATGCACGAAGGCATGGAAACATCACAGCTATTTTTCAAATTATGCTATTACAAGGCCATAGCTAGGCCCTTCAAATTTCTGGCCAAGTGTTTATAAGAGTTACATTACTCTAAGCCGGCCTCAGTGCCATCCGGGTTACGCGCAGCAGGATCAATGTCACCCTGGCGCCTGGAGGTGGAAGGCTCCGGGTCATCCTGTGCCGGCTCTGCATCGTCGGCCATCTGGAGATCATCCGAAGTCCAGTCGATGCCGGTTAACGCCTCAAAGGTGGCATCATCATTAAGAATTACAGAAGGATCAAGGTTAGGGGCAAACATATGCTTACGCCTCTGAGGTGTTAAGTAGACAACTACATGAGAAGGTGCCTTGATGCGAGTGTTGCTGTTGTCGTAAGCCGGCTGGTACTTGGCGAAATCTAGCCATTGTGCAAGTTCGCATGCGAGCGGCCTTATCTCTTTGACGCATTTGGAGAAGTCTGACCCGCTGAAGATAGTTCCATCATCATTGTATTCTGGATACCCGCCAGCCATCTCAGCCGGGTCTAGATCTGACTGCCACGCTTTTGCCCGGCTCAAGATGGAAATGGCTCCCGCACGGGCGGCTGACAGTTTTAACTCTTCAATTTGAGACGGCACTGTTGAAAGATGATCCAGCACAGTCTTGATGAGCGTTGGAGGCGTTTTTCCAGATGACACAGCTACAAGTGTCCGCAAGCTTCCAGCGTATAATTGCTCCATTAAGGCATAGACGGCTTTCAGCTTCAGTAAGAAATTTTGGCCAAGATTGGCACTCCTGGCGCCTGTTAGACAATAAAGAGTATAAACTCATTTGAGCATTTTATGACTACCTTAATTGATGAAATGCTTCAACAGAGAATAAGTTTTTTGCACTTACCAAAGATGGCGGCTGTCATTCGACATATCTGCTACTTTAAGCCGGCAAGCTCTTTAGCAACCGGCTTCAGTTGTGTTTCCGCAT
This sequence comes from Elymus sibiricus, assembly GCA_039707655.1. Classification (NCBI taxonomy): domain Eukaryota; kingdom Viridiplantae; phylum Streptophyta; class Magnoliopsida; order Poales; family Poaceae; genus Elymus; species Elymus sibiricus. Next base: position 417,618,428 of record CM077675.1, read on the forward strand.
CTTTGGCGTGCTTTTGCAAGGCGGTCTTCTCCTCCTCAAGGGTGGCACGCTCAGCATTAAATTCAGATTTAGATTTTTCTAAGTCCTCCAAAGCAAGTTTTACCTTTGCTTCGGCCTCGCTGCTCTTGGTTTCCAGAGCCGCCACTCTCTTGTTTAAGTCACCAAGATGCGACTCCTTCAAACATTTCTCCTGCATTAAGGATTTGAGAGTATGTTAGCAAGCCTTTATTGCACAGGTTCGCTATGATTCAAGTATTCAAGTTCCAAGCACATTGCAAGCAATACACTTGGCACTTGGGGGCTAATGTAGGTCATTTCAAAGTCTCGCAAAGATCCGGCTCATCCTTTTTCAGGATAAACCGGCCCTTGGGGGCTACAAGCGGATTTTTGCCTAAGTGACTATTGGAAGACCCGACTCATCCTTTTCAGGATAAGCCGGCCCTTGGGGGCTACAAGCGGATTTTTGCGTAAGTGACAATTGGACGACCTGGCTCATCCTTTTCAGGATAAGCCAGCCCTTGGGGGCTATGTACGGATTCATTTTAAAGTAATTGTATGGAAAGACCCGGCTCATCTTTTCAAGATAAGCCGGCCCTTGGGGGCTACGTGGATATATATGTGTAAAATGCAAAGGGGTTAATATTCTTACCTCATACTTCTGCTTCATCAAGTTGACTAAGCCGGCCTCCATATCACGACTTGTATGAAGGCGGTTTAGATAACCAGCGTGCAGCTCACTGACGTTGAAATCCGCATAATCCGGCAGGTCCAATTTTGCCTTGCCTTTCTCCAGCAGAGGTGTTTCTTCTTTGTGCTTGGCCAATACAGTGGATGCTCCTGGTGGTTTATAACCCGCCCCGGTGATGATGATGTCAGCATCATTCTTCTCAGAAGGGACTTCTTCAGTTTGGTGGAGAGGAATTGGGCTTGGTGGGTCTCCAATGTTGGCCGGGTCAGCGTCAGTGTCCATGGCCTCAGGAAAAACTTCTTCAGCCTGTGGAGGAGGGTTGTCTTGATGAGAGATGGGGTCTTCAGAACTTTGGATGGGAGCTTCAGGGGGCTTCGGAATCTCTTTTTCCGGCTCAGAGACCTTGGAGGTCTTGGAAGAGTTGCCCACCTTCTGTTTCTTGCTTATCTTAGCCTTAGCCCTGAAACAGAAGGGAACAAGTTTATGAGCATATGAAAACAAGTTTTTGGATACTAACAAAGGAAAAATCCTTACCCAGGGTTGACAACGAAGGCTGGCAGCTGTGTGCCGGTTGAGTCGCTAGAGGATGGAGGTGTTTCTTGAAAAATTAGAGTTGGACAATATATGCAGGTTGCTGTATGAGGCTAACATGCAAAAGAAATAAAAACAAAGCTATGAAATACCTCATTACGGCGTTTCCGAGGAGCCGGTGTGTTGGATAAGCCAGCTACTAGATCTTCAGAGCCGCCGCTCCGGGTCTGACGCCTAGAGTCATGGTGCTGCTTCTTCAAAAGAAAGTTGGGATCCAAGTGAGCAAGAGGGTGTGAAAACTTTACTTTTCGGATGACCCTCCATATTTTCTCTCTTCGTAAAGGTTCTGAGTCGGAGGAGATGATGCACCGGCTTGGCTCGTTTCCGCTTCACCCTGAGAGGAGTCAGCATCAATAAGTTGCATGAAAAGAAGGCCAAGGGAATCAAGTTCTACCTCTGAATCATCCAATTCGAGCAGTTCTTGAGCGGTTTGCTTCTTTGAGCGGCCAGGGCCACGAGGCTTAGTCGCTTTAGTTTTCTTCTTCTTCAAAGTGGAGGCTGCAGTTATTCTCTTCTTCCAGAAGGGAGAGTCAGCCTACATACATTGGCAGAAAGGTTAAAAGATGTGAAGTGCAAAATCTAAAAGGAAAAGGTGAAGATTAAAGAAAAAAGGTCTTACTGCGGGAGACGGGTTAAGAACATAGAAGGGGTTTAACCCCGTCTTGTTGCAAACCTCCTGAGGTTCTCCAAGCAGTGACTTGACAATCAAATTGAGGTCTTTGTCTGTCAGAGGTGTCTGGTTGAAGCGTTGAGGGTCATCCACATCGCCAGTGTATTGACACATTAAGCCGCCGCGCCGGCTCAGCGGCAAAATTCTCCAGGAAACCCAGCGCGGGTCAAATCCACGCCAGTTAACCCATTGGCTAATAAAGCCCGGATCTTTGAGAATGTGTGAGCGTATTGAGCGCGCTCTGTGGCGGATAACCGGTCTGGAAGCTCAGTGGTAGTGCAGAGCCGGTAGGGGCGATAACCCGGCAATGGTTTCTCTTCAGCCGGGGCAGTGTCTCTACAGTAGAACCAAGTGCGGTTCCAATCTTTGGGATGACTGGGCAGAACAGCAGAGGGAAAAGATACATCTCTCCACCTCTGGATGGAGATGCCTCCGAGTTCAAGACTTGGTCCGTCTGCTATCTCAGTCTGGCGGTTGATGTAAAAGAAGTCTCTGAAGAGATCAACAGTGGGCTCTTCTTGCAGATATGCCTCGCAGAAAACTTGAAATTGGCACAAGTTGGTGACGGAATTGGGGCCAATGTCTTGAGGGTGAAGTTTATAAAAATGCAAGGCATCCAGGATTTTTTTTGACCCGGGCGGTGAGAAGCCACGGAGAAGATGATCCGTAAAGATAACCACTTCCCCTTCCTTGGGTTTGAGGATAGTTTTGGGACCAAGAACCCGCCAATGGATGATCTCTTGACCCGGAAAACCCCCATGGCTACATACTCATTGAGCATAAGCTCAGTAACCCCGGAGGCTACCCAATCGCAAGAAGAGGGAGCCTTAGTCATGACTGACCGGGTTGAAAGTTGTGGAAAGTATAAAATTACGACGGATTAGGAAGGTTACATGACAAGCCAGTTATGATTCTAAGGCGGCAACGTTATTTGGCGGGTCATTGATAAATTATGAGCCGCCTTTTGCTACATGAATGAGGTGCGTTAAGGTATGGTGGCTTATATCCCGTCAAGATGAGCCGACAACATGGTGGCGGGTCAATAGCTCAGTGAATGCTGAAAATACTGTAAAGTGTGGGCAAACAAGTTTCGCAAGTTACAGCTACAATTATGGATCTACGGATGAAGATAAAAGGGGAACAAATGCTAACCCTAAAAACAGTCATGGAAGAACTAGCAGGCAATGCACTGATTTCAGGGAAGAAGCGATCTACTCTGGATGCAAAACGGATGCTAAACAAGGCACCGCGCGACTTTGCTAGCATTTCCAAGTTGAAAAATGATTCCTTTCTTAAGCAAAGGTATAAACTCCGATGAACGGCGACGAACTCTAAAAGAACTCGGCGACCTAATGCGGATCTGAGGAAGCTGAGGAATGGAACATGAGAAGACGCAAGGAGTGCGGGGGCGTGCCGGCGAGCTCTGGTCACAACAGGTTGATGCAGCGGCCTCGGTGAGGTGGACGGCGCGGTCCGGCTGGGGCGGTGGAGCTTCGGTCGCGCGAAGGGTTGGAGGAAGAAGAAGAGGGACGACAACAGGGGAAAGTGAAAAGGATGCCCCCCCGAACCTATTTATAAGGAAAGAAAGAGGTGGAATAGCAACAGTCAAGTGCGAGAATCGAGGAGACATGATAATGATTGACCAAAGAAGCGCCTCGATTTTCGGATTGACCAGTTAATGCAAAGATCCGTTGTGATGTCATGAAGTTTATTTGGGTCTACCAGAGATGACGTCATCCGTTTTATATGGCGGGTCATGAAGATTTATTTTAGGTTAAGTGATTAAGGGGAATACGAGACTCGCCAACCAGAAGACTTGAAGATTGACATGAACAAGTTCAAATCAATTTGGGGCCTAATGTTGGGGATATAACCCCGTGGTATAACCCGCCCAGGAGGGGCCGGGTTGGGAAGTTGGCGACTTAGCAATAAGGCCTTAAACAGGCCTGAAGACCAAGACAAGTCTGGAGGTAACTTACCAGACGGGCCGGGCGGAGGCCCAGAGCCGGAAGACGGTGTGTGACCCGGAGGCGTAAGCCGCCCGGAGATGGCTTGCCAGAGAAGGCAAGGCGACTAGAGATAAGGTCGGTTACGAGGTGTAACCCGGCCCGGACTCTTGTAAGCCCAGGGCCTCGACCTGTGTATATAAAGGCGAGTTCCCTAGGCAGCTTAAGGTACGAAACAGTTGATCGATAGCTAGGTCAAGTGAATCCGCTCCCTTTGTAATCGATACCCAATCAATACAACACAAAGCAAGACGTGGGCTTTTACCTCCTTCGTGAGGGGCCGAACCTGGGTAAACCCGTGTCCTTCGTCCCGACCAACCCCTTCAAGTTAATCAGCGTAGTGATGGCTTCACCTTTAAGTCCTTTCACTAGGACATCTGCCGTGATAAAACCACGATAGAAGCTGTGCGTGAGTCATTATCTTGTAACAAAACGCCGTTTGCTAAATCGGGATCTATGAAATACGCATGCACCCTTCTTGTTCTCCGCGTCGTCAATCCCCTGAGAGGAATACAGTACAGTTAGCTTTTTTGTCATTTACAGCCTTGTATGGAGAAGATGATCAAAGTTTGTGAAGTACTTACAACATCAAGCATTTGACAAGAGTGGCAGCAAGCTCATCGAAGTTGAAGAAGAGATGAAAGTCCTCGAATTCCACACTGATTGTACCTGGAACGTGAGAGAAATGCCATTGGTCATAGTGCAATTCCACAATGTTAGTATCTTCTCCTTCCGACATTCTGTCCATGCAATATTTATGTAACTTGCGAGCACTAGAACTTCACTCGTCCCAGAAGTCTCCAACAAGGAATGGTTGGCCATGTTTGTACTTGCATTTCTCAAATGTGTCTACTTCCATACTAGAAAGTTGCTTTTGAAGGTCTGCTTCAGACATGTGGCCAGAACCGGGATTACCCAGCCCTTCGAAAACCTTATTGTTAATTTGGGTGCGGTTGAGGATTGTTTGTAGAAGGAGGCTCTTGGTCCCATCCCTCATCGCTCTTTGGAGGCCCAACTTCCTGTGTGCAACCGTGCCCGCTTCTGTCTTTTCTTAGCTGAAGCACTTCTTGTTTGACGTCTAGTTTCATCAACGACATGTTGCTGAGAAGCGTGTGAAGGTACGATGGACTGCTGAACAGATGATGCCGCTGTGACGGACTGCTGAGCTGTAGTGCCAGAGTCGACGGATAGTTGACCAGCCGTTAAAGCTATTCTGGGCTTTTGAGCAGCTGGTGCCGACGTGTCGGTGTGTTCATGCAGCTGTGACAACGTGTTAGTTTGCTGAGCAGGCAGTGCCGACACATCGGTATGCTTATCAGGCGGCTGCGAACCGCTGGACTGAGGAGCAGGTGGTTCCTGACTTTCGGAGTGCTTAGCAGGCGGTCCCAAACTTTTGGCCTTCTTACCAGGTGGTTCCAGACATTCAGACTCATTAGCACACGGTTCGGTCGGGTTTATTTGGTGAGCATGCAGTGCCAATGTGTGTGCACTTTCCGCTTCAGTGGCCGGCATCTGAACCGATGATACGTCTTCAGCAGTCGTAGGCCTTGCCACAAGCTGCTCAGGATGGGATGATAACCCACAAGTATAGGGGATCGCAACAGTTTTCGAGGGTAGAGTATTCAGCCCAAATTTATTGATTCGACACAAGGGGAGCCAAAGAATATTCTCAAGTATTAGCAGCTGAGTTGTCAATTCAACCACACCTGAAAGACTTAATATTTGCAGCAAAATATTTAGTAGCAAAGTAGTATGGAAGTAACGGTAACGATGGCAAAAGTGATAGTAGCAGTTTTGTAGTGATTGTAACAGTAGCAACGAAAAAGTAACTTAGCAAAGATCAATATGTGAAAAGCTCGTAGGCAATGGATCAGTGATGGATAATTATGTTGGATGGCATTCATCATGCAACAGTTATAACCTAGGGTGACACAGAACTAGCTCCAATTCATCAATGTAATGTAGGCATGTATTCCGTATATTGTCATACGTGCTTATGGAAAAGAACTTGCATTACATCTTTTGTCCTACCCTCTCGTGGCAGCGGGGTCCTAATGGAAACTAAGGGATATTAAGGCCTCCTTTTAATAGAGAACCGGACCAAAGCATTAGCACTTAGTGAATACATGAACTCCTCAAACTATGGTAATCACCAGAAAGAATCCCAATTATTGTCACCTTGGGGTATGCGGATCATAACACATAATAGGTGTCTACAACTTGCAAGATAGGATCAAGAACACATATATATTCATGGAAACATAACAGGTTCATATCTGAAATCATGGCACTCGGGCCCTAGTGACAAGCATTAAGCATAGCAAAGTCATAGCAACATCAATCTCAGAACATAGTGGATACTAGGGATCAAACCCTAACAAAACTAACTTGATTACATGGTAAATCTCATCCAACCCATCACCGTCCAGCAAGCCTACGATGGAATTACTCACGCATGGCGGTGAGCATCATGAAATTGGTGATGGAGGATGGTTGGTGATGACGACGGCGTCGATTTCCCCTCTCCGGAGCCCAAAACGGACTCCAGATCTGCCCTCCCAAGGAAGAACAGGAGGTGGCGGTGGCTCCGTATCGTGAAACGCGATGAACTCTTGTCTTCTATTTTTTTCTCCACGGATGTGAATATATAGAGTTGGAATTAGGGTCGGAGGAATTCCGTGGGACCCACAAGCCGCCAGGGCGCGCCCTAGGGGGGGCGCCCCCCTGGCTTGTGGCCAATGGGTGGACCCCTCTGATTGATTCTTTCGCCAATATTTTTTATTAATTCCAAAAATATTCTCCGTAAATTTTCAGGTCAATCCGAGAACTTTTATTTCTGCACAAAAATAACACCAAGGCAATTCTGCTGAAAACAACATCAGTCCGGGTTAGTTCCATTCAAATCATGCAAATTAGAGTCCAAAACAAGGGCAAAAGAGTTTGGAAAAGTAGATACGATGGAGACGTATCAACTCCCCCAAGCTTAACCCATTGCTTGTCCTCAAGCAATTCTGTTGACAAACTGAAAGTGATAAAGAAAAACTTTTACAAACTCTGTTTGATCTTGTTGTTGCAAATATGTATAGCCAGCATTTAGGCTTTCAGCAAAGATTATGAACTAACCATATTCACAATAACATTTAGGTCCCACATTTACTCATATCAGTGGCATAATCAACTAGCGAGCAATAATAATAAGTCTCGGATGACAACACTTTTTCAAAACAATCATGATATGATATAACAAAATGGTATCTCGCTAGCCCTTTTTGAGACCGCAAAACATAAATGCAGAGCACCCCTGAAGATCAAGGACTGACTAGACATTGTAATTCATGGTAAAAGAGATCCAGTCACAGTCGTACTCAATATCAATTAATAACAATGCATACAAATAAAAGTGGTGCTCTGTAACTGGTGTTTTGTATAAGAGGATGATGACTCAGCAATAAAGTAAATAGATAGGCCCTTCGCAGAGGGAAACAGGGATTTGCAGAGGTGCCAGAGCTCGAGCTTTTAAAACAGAAATGAATAAAATTTTGAGCGGTATGCTTTCATTGTCAACATAACAACCAAGAGATCTCGGTATCTTCCATGCTAGATACATTATAGGTGGTTCCCAAACAGAATGAAAAAGTTTTTACTCCCCCTGCACCAATCAAACACACTCCACGGCTAGCCAAATCCACGGGTACCGTCCATACAAAAAACAGTCTTGGGGGAGTTTTGTTTCATTATATTTTGATTTGATTTTTGAGCATGGAACTGGGCATCCCAAATACCAGCCACTTTCTCGTGAATGACAAGTGAATAAACACTCATCGTGAGAATAACCCACCTAGCATGGAAGATACTGACAGCTCCTAGTCACTACATGAGCGATTAGGGCATACAAAACAGAATATTATTTGAGGTTTAGAGTTTGGCCCATGCAAATTTACTTGGAATGGCAGGTAAATACCGCATATAGGTAGGTATGGTGGACTCATATGGAACAACTTTGGGTTTAAGGAAGTGGATGCACAAGCAGTATTCCCGCTTAGTACAAGTGAAGGCTAGCAAGAGACTAGGAAGCGACCAACTAGAGAGCGACAACAGTCATAAACATACATTGAGATTAACCAACATTGAATGCAAGCATGAGTAGGATATAAATCACCATGAACATAAATATCGTGGATGCTATGTTGATTTTGTTTCAACTACATGCGTGAACATGTGCCAAGTCAAGCCACTTGAATCATTCAAAGGAAGATACCATCCTATCATACTACATCACAACCATTTTAAAATGCATGTTGGCACTCAAGACAAACCATTATACACTCTTAGCTAATTAAGCATGGCATGAGTAACTATAATCTCTAATTGTCATTTTAAACATGTTTCATCCATAATGAGCTGATTTCAGAACGATGAGCTAATCATATTTAAAAAACAAAATAGGTCGAGTTCGTACCAGCTTTTATCCATCTCAATCACTTCATCATATATCGTCATTATTGCCTTTCACTGGCACGACCGAACGGTGTGAATAATAATAAGAGTGCACGTGCATTGGACTAAGCTGGAATCTATGAACAATTATTTAAAGAAGAAGACAAGGTAATATGGGCTCTCTGTAAGATAAACAACAATGCATATGAGAGCCACTCAACATTTTCATCGTGGTCTTCTCCTCTCGACCCAAAGAAAAGAATTTCAAAACAAGAACGAGAAAAACTATTTACACGGGAAAGCTCCCAACAAGCAAAAGAAGAACGAGAAATCTTTTTGGGTTTTCTTTTAATACTACAACTAAACATACTAGAAAGTAAAACTAGAGCTAATTTTTTTTGTTTTCTTAAGGTTTTTCTGACACACAAGAAGAAAGCGAGAAAAAGAAATAAACTAACATGGATAATACAATGAAAAAGTATGAACACCAACAACTGGAATGAGTGTGTGAACATGAATGTAATGTCGGTGAGAAATACGTACTCCCCCAAGCTTAGGCTTTTGGCCTAAGTTGGTCTATGCCCATGGATCAAAGTAGCCCTCTCCTGGGTACTGAGGAGGATCCTGAGGGTTCCACTGGTTAGCAAGCTCTTTGGCTCCCACTGATAAACAGACTCCTCGTACGGGTCAAGTGATGGTTCTGGCTCAGGAACTGGGGATCTAGTCCGCTCCCAGTATGCATAAATATCGTCGGGCATAATAATGTACCTGCCTGAATAAATATCGAACAAAGAAGGTGCAGGCAAAGTAATAATCTGACAGGTACCCTGGCTGAATACTAGGTTATAGATGAGCCGCTTGTCATTGTCTTTGGAAATGAAATCATGTGCTACCATACTATCATAGTCTAAATACTTAGTGGGTAACAACCTTTCTTCCTGTTCATCTAGTCTAAAGGGTATCTCAAAATGTCTAGCAAGGCGAGAAGAATAAATACCTCCAAAGATAGGACCCTTCGAACGATTTAAACTCAACCGTCGAGCAACAATAGCGCCCAAACTAAAAGTTCTATCACGATGTAAAGCATGGCGCAAAACAGCTAGGTCAGGAGCGCTTAGGCCTCCACTCTCCCCACGACCAATAAAACATCTCCCCGCAAATAATGAGTAATAGCGCAAAACAGGAAAAATGTAAACTAGCCACTCTGGCTCCCGACACCCCTCTCTCTTCCCCTACAGTGGTTTCAGCAATAAAATGTTCCACATCTCTATGACGGGGTTCACTGATGCTGCCATCATAAGGTAATTTGCAAACATTGCAAAAATCGTAAAGAGTCATCTTCTTAGGCACATCATATAAGTGAAATTCTACCATAGGAGGATCTTCCCTATAATGAAAGTGAAAGTTTTGCACGAAGGTATTAGTGAGTAAGAGGTATTGGTCACACTTATCATGGAGGAAATCGGTGATGCCTGCATTCTCCGCCAAATAGTAAAAATCATTATAAATTCCGGCCGCCTTCAAGAATGCATCACTTGGCCATTCACATGGCCGAACCTCCGCGATGTGGGGAAGATTGTATTTGGGCTTCTCTTTCTTCTCATTTTCATTTTCTTTAGAACCCCGGCTTGAAGAGCCTCTTAACAATCTCCTCATCATTTTCTTCCTCTGAAAAATTTCTGAAATTTTAGTAACTCAAAATAAAAGTGAACAAAACTCAATAAAATTCAAAGCAACCACTCCCATAAGTGCCTAGAGGCTAATTCATGCATCAAAACTACTTGGGACCATACAAATTTAACATGCAAGCTCAAGAACAAGGTCACCACTGCAGCAAAAATTTGCAATATATAAAGCACTAGCACAAAAACTAATTGGACCATTGGAGGAGTCACATACCGAAGAACAATCCCCCAAAACAGTTTTGCAAATGGAGCTTTGCACAAGGAGATCGAAAATGGCAGCAAGATGAGCTAGGACACGGGTTTGAGCAATTGTGGGATTTTTTATGGAGGAGGACGGAGTGGATGGGTGCTGGAATAAGTGAGGGGGGCCACGTGGGACCCACAAGCCACCAGGGCACGCCCTGGGGGTGGGTGGGCGCGCCCCCTGTGCTTGTGGCCCACTGGTGCAGCCCCCTGATGTGTTCTCAGTGCCAAATATTCTTAAATATTCTATAAAAAATCATACTGAATTTTCAGGGCATTTGGAGAACTTTTATTTCCAGGTCATTTTTTGTTGTACGGATAATTCAGAAAGCAGAAGTATAATAGTATTTTTGCTTTATTTATTCTAAACAATAGAAAGTAAAAGTTGGGTACAGAAGGTTGTGCTTTCTAAATTCATCCATCTCATGCCCGTCAAAAGGAATTCATTAACAAGGTTGATCAAGTCTTATTAACACACTTCTTTCGAGTAACATGAAACCAGAGAATTTTCGAATAACACTAAGTTACCTCAACGGGGACAGGCATGTCCCCTACCATGATTATTTCATATTTCTTCTTGACAGTAGGGAGAGGGAATTTAAAACCTCCAATAGCAATTGTTGGAATTTCTCCAATAGAGTTGATACTCTGAACTTGAGGTTGTTTCTTCGGAAAGTGCACCGTATGCTCATTACCATTAACATGAAAAGTGACATTGCCTTTGTTGCAATCAATAACAGCCCCTGCAGTGTTCAAAAATGTCTACCAAGGATGATCGACATGCTGTCGCCCTCGGGAATATCAAGAATAACAAAGTCTGTTAAGATAGTAACGTTAGCAACCACAACAGGCACATCCTCGCAAATACCGATGGGTAAAGTGGTTGATTTATCAGCCATTTGCAAAGAGATTTCAGTAGGTGTCAACTTATTCAAATCAAGTCTACGATATAAAGAGAAAGGCATAACACTAACACCGGCTCCCAAATCACATAAAGTGGTTTTAACATAGTTTCTTTTAATGGAGCATGGTATAGTTGGTATTCCTGGATCTTCTAATTTCTTTGGTACTCCACCCTTAAAAGTATAATTAGCAAGCATGGTGGAAATTTCAGCTTCCAATATCTTTCTTTTATTAGTCACAATATCCTTCATATACTTAGCATAAGGAGACATTTTCAGAATATCAGTCAAGCGCATATGCAAAAAGACAGGTCTAAGCATTTCAACAAAGCGCTCAAAATCCTCATCATCCTTTTTCTTGGATGGCTTAGGAGGAAAGGGCATGGGTTTCTGAACCCAAGGTTCTCTTTCTTTACCATGCTTCCTAGCAACGAAGTCTCTTTTATCATATCTTTTATTCTTAGATTGTGGGTTATCAAGATCAACAACAGGTTCAATCTCCACATCATTATCATTACTAGGTTGAGCATCAACATGAACATCATCATTAACATTATCACCCAGTTCATGTTCATCACCAGGTTGTGTTTCAGCATCAGAAATAGAAATATCATTTGGGTTTTCATGTGTATCTATAACAGGTTCACTAGCAGCATGCAAAGTCCTATGATCATTCTTTTTCCTTTTATTACTGGGACGACTAGGTGCATTGATACGTCTCCATCGTATCTTCTTTTCCAAACTCTTTTGCCCTTGTTTTGGACTCTAATTTGCTTGATTTGAATGGAACTAACCCGGACTGACGCTGTTTTCAGCAGAATTGCCTTGGTGTTATTTTTGTGCAGAAATAAAAGTTCTCGGATTGACCTGAAAATTTACGGAGAATAATTTTGGAATTAATAAAAAAATATTGGCGAAAGAATCAACCAGAGGGGGTCCACCCATTGGCCACAAGCCAGGGGGCGCGTCCCCCCCCCTAGGGCGCGCCCTGGCGGCTTGTGGGTCCCACAGACCTCCTCCGACCATAATTCCAACTCTATATATTCACATTCGTGGAGAAAAAAATAGGAGAGAAGAGTTCATCGCGTTTCACGATACGGAGCCACCGCCACCTGCTGTTCTTCCTCGGGAGGGCAGATCTGGAGTCCGTTTTGGGCTCCGGAGAGGGGAAATCGACGATGTCGTCATCACCAACCATCCTACATCACCAATTTCATGATGCTCACCGCCGTGCGTGAGTAACTCCATCGTAGGCTTGCTGGACGTTGATGGGTTGGATGAGACTTACAATGTAATCGAGTTAGTTTTGTTATGGTTTGATCCCTAGTATCCACTATGTTCTGAGATTGATGTTGCTATGACTTTGCTATGCTTAATGCTTGTCACTAGGGCCCGAGTGCCATGATTTCAGATCTGAACCTATTATGTTTCCATGAATATATATGTGTTCTTGATCCTATCTTGCAAGCTGTAGACACCTATTATGTGTTATGATCCGCATACCCCAAGGTGACAATAATTGGGATTCTTTCCGGTGATTACCATAGTTTGAGGAGTTCATGTATTCACTAAGTGCTAATGATTTGGTCCGGTTCTCTATTAAAAGGAGGCCTTAATATCCCTTAGTTTCCATTAGGACCCCGCTGCCACGGGAGGGTAGGACAAAAGATGTCATGCAAGTTCTTTTCCATAAGCACGTATGACTATATACGGAGTACATGCCTACATTACATTGATGAATTGGAGCTAGTTCTATGTCACCCTAGGTTATAACTGTTGCATGATGAATGCCATCCGACATAATTATCCATCACTAATCCATTGCCTACGAGCTTTTGACATATTGATCTTTGCTAAGTTACTTTTCCGTTGCTACTGTTAAAATCACTACAAAACTGCTACTGTCACTTTTGCCATCGTTACTGTTACTTCCATAGTACTTTGCTACTAAATATTTTGCTGCAGATATTAAGTCTTTCAGGTGTGGTTGAATTGACAACTCAGCTGCTAATACTTGAGAATATTCTTTGGCTCCCCTTGTCTCGAATCAATAAATTTGGGCTGAATACTCTACCCTCGAAAACTATTGCGATCCCCTATACTTGTGGGTTATCAAGACCTTTTTCTGGCGCCGTTGCCGGGGAAGCATAGCTTTATTCTCTGAGTCACTTGGGATTTATATCTGTTGATCACTATGAAGAATTTGAAAGATGCTAAAACCAAGATCTTCTCCTCTACTACGAGGACAGGTAAGGAACTGCCATCTAGCTCTGCACTTGATTCACCTTCTGTTATGAGTAAATTTGCGACACCACCACCTGCTAGTAATTCTAATATGTCGCAAGTAATTGATGATGCCACTTCTACTATGCTTGATAATACTATGCCTTTGGGTGAATTTCTTGATGAACAACTTCTAGGGTTAGAGAGAATGAGATCACTGAAACTAATGATATTTCTGAAACTGATGAAATTATTGAAACTGAACACTTTCAGACACCTGTTAGACCTAGCTCTCCTAGATATGAATTGCCTGTTATACCTGAGGGTTATGTTATGGATGGAGAGGTAGCTAGGGACTTTCTTGCTTGTGAAGATAGAGATGATCTTAAGAAATTACTATGCAAGTGGAAAGAAAAATCTTTGAATGCTAGAATGCAATATGATCCTAAGTTTGGTACTTCACCTATCTTTGTTACTGATAAGGATTATGAATTCTCTGTCGATCTTGAGTTAATTACTTTGGTTGAATCTGATCCTTTCCATGGTTATGAATCTGAAACTGTTGTGGCACATCTTACTAAATTGAATGACATAGCCTCCCTATTCGCTCATGAGGAAAAAAATCGCTACTACTATATTCTTATGTTGTTTCCTTTCCCATTAAAGGGTGATGCTAAGCTATGGTTTAAATCTCTTGCTCCTGGTTGTGTGCGTAGTCCCCAGGATATGGTATATTACTTCTCTGAAAAATATTTTCCTGCTCATAAGAAACAAGCTGCCTTAGTGGAAATATTTAACTTTGTGCACATTTAAGAAGAGAGTCTCCCACAAGCTTGGGGGAGGCTTCTCCAATTACTTAATGCTTTGCCTGATCATCCTCTCAAGAAAAACGAAATACTTGATATCTTTTATAATGGACTAACCGATGCTTCTAGGGACCACCAAGATAGTTGTGCTGGTTGTGTTTTCAGGGAACGTACGGTTGAACAAGCTGAACTACTATTGAATAATATATTGAGCAATGATAATGATTGGACCATCCCCGAACCACCTCCAAAGCCAACTCCGAAGAAATGAGGTATTCTATTTCTCAGTCCTGAAGATATGCAAGAGGCAAAGAAATCTCTGAAAGAAAAAGGTATTAAAGTTGAAGATGTTAAGAATTTACCACCTATTGAAGAAATACATGGTCTTGATAACTCGACACGGGTAGTGGAAGTAAATTCTCTCTATAGATTTGACGAAGGTGATATTCCTTATAATAAGTTTGCTAGTCAATGCTTGGATGAATTTGATAACTTTATTGTTAAACAAGAAAATTTCAATGCTTATGTTAGTAGACAATTGAAACATAATGCTTACATGCTTGATCGCTTAGGTGATTATATGAGTAGAACTGTTAATGATCTTAAGCTTATTAGTAAACATGCTTCCATGGTAACTACTCAAGTAGAACAAGTACTTAAGGCACAAAATGATTTGCTTAATGAGATGAATGGTAAGAACAATAATCATTCTGTTAGAGTTGTGACTAGAGGTGGTAAAATGACTCAGGAACCTTTGTATCCTGAGGGCCATCCTAAGAGAATTGAGCAAGATTCTCAGAGAATTAATACTGATGCACCTTGTTGTCCCAGTAATAAAAGGAAAAAAGAATGATGATAGGACTTTGCATGCTGCTAGTGAACCTGCTATAGATACACATGAAAACCCAAATGATATTTCTGTTTTTGATGCTGAAACACAACCTGGTGATGATCATGAACTGGGTGATAATGTTAATGATGATGTTCATGTTGATGCTCAAACTAGTAATGATAATGATGTGGAGATTGAACCTGCTGTTGATCTTGATAACCCACAATCTAAGAATAAAAGATATGATAAAAGAGACTTCGTTGCTAGGAAGCATGGTAAAGAAAGAGAACCTTGGGTTCAGAAACCCATGCCCTTTCCTCCTAAGCCATCCAAGAAAAAGGATGATGAGGATTTTGAGCGCTTTGTTGAAATGCTTAGATTTGTCTTTTTTGCGTATGTGCTTGATTGATATTCTGAAAATGTCTCCTTATGCTAAGTATATGAAGGATATTGTGACTAATAAAAGAAAGATACCGGAAGCTGAAATTTCCACCATGCTTGCTAATTATACTTTTAAGGGTGGAGTACCAAAGAAATTAGGAGATCCAGGAATACCAACTATACCATGCTCCATTAAAAGAAACTATGTTAAAACCGCTTTATGTGATTTGGGAGCCGGTGTTAGTGTTATGCCTTTCTCTTTATATCATAGACTTGATTTGAATAAGTTGACACCTACTGAAATATCTTTGCAAATGGCTGATAAATCAACCGCTTTACCCATCGGTATTTGCGAGGATGTGCCGATTGTGGTTGCAAACGTTACTATCTTAACAGACTTTGTTATTCTTGATATTCCTGAGGACGACAGCATGTCGATCATCCTTGGTAGACCCTTTTTGAACACTGCAGGGGCTGTTATTGATTGCAACAAAGGCAATGTCACTTTTCATGTTAATGGTAATGAGCATACAGTGCACTTTCCGAAGAAACAACCTCAAGTTCATAGTATCAACTCTATTGGAGAAATTCCAACAATTGCTATTGGAGGTTTTAAATTCCCTCTCCCTACTCTCAAGAAGAAATATGAAATAATCATGGTAGGGGACATGCCTGTCCCCGTTGAGGTAACTTAGTGTTATTCGAAAATTCTCCGGTTTCATGTTACTCGAAAGAAGTTTGTTAATAAGACTTGATCAACCTTGTTAATGAATTCCTTTTGACGGGCATGACATGGATGAACTTAGAAAGCACAACCTTCTGTACCCAACTTTTACTTTCTGTTGTTTAGAATAAATAAAGCAAACATACTATTATACTTCTGTTTTCTGCATTATCTGTACAACAAAAAATGACCTGGAAATAAAAGTTCTCCAAATGCCCTGAAACTTTAGTATGATTTTTTATAGAATATTTAAGAATATTTGGCACTGAGAACACATCAGGGGGCTGCACCAGTGGGCCACAAGCACAGGGGGCGCGCCCACCCCCCCAGGGCACGCCCTGGTGGCTTGTGGGTCCCACGTGGCCCCCCTCACTTATTCCAGCACCCATCCACTCCGTCCTCCTCCATAAAAAATCCCACCATTGCTCAAACCCATGTCCTAGCTCATCTTGCTGACATTTTCGATCTCCTTGTGCAAAGCTCCATTTGCAAAACTGTTTTGGGGGATTGTTCTTCGGTATGTGACTCCTCCAATGGTCCAATTAGTTTTTGTTCTAGTGCTTTATATATTGCAAATTTTTGCTGCTGTGGTGACCCTGTTCTTGAGCTTGCATGTCAAATTTATATGGTCCCAAGTAGTTTTGATGCATGATATAGCCTCTAGGCACTTATGGGAGTAGTTGCTTTAAATCTTGTTGAGTTTTGTTCATTTTTATTTTGAGACACTAAAATTTTAGAAATTTTTCAGAGGAAGAAATGTTTAGGAAGATATACCAAGGTGGTTCCTCGAGGAAGGAAGCCCCAAGGCTCGCGATACGTGAGCCGGACCTTGAACCACCAAGAGAAGCTCAAGTATAGCCTTGCGAATGGCCGTTGGATCAATTCATGGTTCATGCAGGTTTCAAGGATGAATTTTATGCATACGTACAAAATGCTGGCCTTGAGGATTTCGTGTCTGATAAGTGTCGGCAGTACTATCACCTCACTGTTTCATTTGTGCGAAGATTTAAATTTACATCCCAGTGCAATACTCATTCTGTCATGTTTGATCTTTATGATAAATCATATACCATGGACCTAGAAGATTTTAATGATGCATGCAAAATCCCACAATGGGGCATTCATAGTGAGCCTCGCAAAACTGAATTTAACGATTTTCTTGCTAGCATCACTGAGGGAGAGACTAGAAATATCACACAAGCTACCATAGGGAGCATTCATTTTCCTGCCATACACTATTTTGCTCTCTTTATAGGTAGATGCATTAATGGTAAACATGATCATTGCCACCTTTGTGCATCAGATCTTAGTATCCTCAAGTGTGCGGTAATGGATGATAAATGATATAACTTGGGGGCTGTTATTGCCAGGAGGTTACATCTTAATGCTAAGGATGGAGATTTCTTTAGTGGGATTTATGCCACCCGGTTAGCTAATTATCTTGGGGTACCCATAAGGGGGAATGATATTGAGTTACCACCTGCTTTTCTTGATTATAATGCTATGGTACGCTACCAGTTTCTTGAGAGGAACGAACAGTCCCTCCTTTACCGACCAATCTTTGACAGGCAGCGGGCTGTCCATATTACCCTTCCTGCTCCTGCTTTCTTTAACTTTCAGGTAAAACGGAGATATTTTATAACTAGAGAGGAGGTGAACGAGTATGAGAGAGAGGTGGAGGCCGCTCGCCTCCATGCTGCAGCCCTTCAGGCAGTAGGTGCCGCGTCCCAGTACGTACCCAACTATAACTTTAGGTATCCACCAGGCCAGCCGTGGCCATAGACCAACTTAGGCCGAAAGCCTAAGCTTGGGGGAGTACGTATTTCTCACCGACAATACATTCATACTTTTTCATTGTATTATCCATGTTAGTTTATTTCTTTTTCTCGCTTTCTTCTTGTGTGTCAGAAAAACCTTAAGAAAACAAAAAAAATTAGCTCTAGTTTTACTTTCTAGTATGTTTAGTTGTAGTATTAAAAGAAAACACAAAAAGATTTCTCGTTCTTCTTTTCCTTGTTGGGAGCTTTCCCATGTAAATAGTTTTTCTCGTTCTTGTTTTCAAATTATTTTCTTTGGGTCGAGAGGAGAAGACCACGATGAAAATGTTGAGTGGCTCTCATATGCATTGTTGTTTATCTTACAGAGAGCCCATATTACCTTGTCTTCTTCTTTAAATAATTGTTTGCAGATTCCAGCTTAGTCCAATGCACGTGCACTCTTATTATTATTCACACCATTCGGTCGTGCAAGTGAAAGGCAATAATGATGATATATGATGAAGTGACTGAGATGGAGAAAAGCTGGTACGAACTCGACCTATTTGGTTTTTGTAAATATGATTAGCTCATCGTTCTCGATTCAGCTCATTATGGATGAAACATGTTTGCAATGACAATTAGAGATTATAGTTACTCATGCCATGCTTAATTAGCTAAGAGTGTATAATGGTTTGTCTTGAGTGCCAACATGCATTTTAAAATGGTTGTGATGTAGTATGATAGGATGGTATCCTCCTTTGAATGATTCAAGTGGCTTGACTTGGCACATGTTCACGCATGTAGTTGAAACAAAATCAACATAGCCTCCACGATATTTATGTTCATGGTGATTTATATCCTACTCATGCTTGCATTCAATGTTGGTTAATCTCAATGCATGTTTATGACTGTTGTCGCTCTCTAGTTGGTCGCTTCCCAGTCTCTTGCTAGCCTTCACTTGTACTAAGCGGGAATACTGCTTGTGCATCCACTTCCTTATACCCAAAGTTGTTCCATATGAGTCCACCATACCTACCTATATGCGGTATTTGCCTGCCGTTCCAAGTAAATTTGCATGTGCCAAACTCTAAACCTTCAAATAATATTCTGTTTTGTATGCCCGAATCGCTCATGTAGTGACTAGGGGCTGTCGGTATCTTCCATGCTAGGTGGGTTATTCTCACGATGAGTGTTTATTCACTTGTCATTCACGAGAAAGTGGCTGGTAATCGGGATGCCCAGTTCCATGCTCAAAAATCAAATCAAAATATAATGAAACAAAACTCCCCCAGGATTGTTGTTTGTATGGACGGTACCCGTGGATTCGGCTCGCCGTGGAGTGTGTTTGATTGGTCAAGGGGGAGTAAAAACTTTATCATTCTGTTTGGGAACCGCCTATAATGTATCTAGCATGGAAGATACCGAGATCTCTTGGTTGTTATGTTGACCATGAAAGCATACCGCTCAAAATTTTATTCATCTCTGTTTTAAAAGCTCGAGCTCTGGCACCTCTCCAAATCCCTACTTCCCTCTGCGAAGGGCCTATCTATTTACTTTATTGTTGAGTCATCATCTTCTTATAAAAAGCACCAATTAGAGAGCACCACTGTCATCTGTATGCTTTGTTATTAATTGATATTGAGTATGACTATGACTGGATCTCTTTTACCATGAATTACGATGTCTAGTCAGTCCTTGATCTTCACGGGTGCTCTGCATTTATGTTTTGCGGTCTCAGAAAGGGCTAGCGAGATACCATTTTGTTATATCATATCATGATTGTTTTGAAAAAGTGTTGTCATCCGAGACTTACTATTATTGCTCGCTAGTTGATTATGCCATTGATATGAGTAAATGTGAGACCTAAATGTTATTGTGAATATGGTTAGTTCATAATCTTTGCTGAAAGCCTGAATGCTGGTTATACATATTTGCAACAACAAGATCAAACAGAGTTTGTAAAAGTTTTTCTTTGTCACTTTCAGTTTGTCAACTGAATTGCTTGAGGACAAGCAATGGGTTAAACTTGGGGGAGTTGATACGTCTCCATCGTATCTACTTTTCCAAACTATATTGCCCTTGTTTTGGACTCTAATTTGCATGATTTGAATGGAACTAACCCGGACTGACGCTGTTTTCAGCAGAATTGCCTTGGTGTTATTTTTGTGCAGAAATAAAAGTTCTCGGATTGACCTGAAAATTTACAGAGAATATTTTTTGGAATTAATAAAAAATATTGGCGAAAGAATCAATCAGAGGGGGTCCACCCATTGGCCACAAGCCAAGGGGGCGCACCCCCCCTAGGGCGCACCCTGGCGGCTTGTGGGTCCCACAGACCTCCTCCGACCCTAATGCCAACTCTATATATTCACATCCGTGGAGAAAAAAATAGGAGAGAAGAGTTCATCGCGTTTCACGATACGGAGCCGCCGCCACCTCCTGTTCTTCCTCGGGACGGCAGATCTGGAGTCTGTTTTGGGCTCCGGAGAGGGTAAATCGACGCCGTCGTCATCACCAACCATCCTCCATCACCAATTTCATGATGCTCACCGCCGTGCGTGAGTAATTCCATCGTAGGCTTGGTGGACGGTGATGGGTTGGATGAGATTTACCATGTAATCGAGTTAGTTTTGTTAGGGTTTGATCCCTAGTATCCACTATGTTGTGAGATTGATGTTGCTATGACTTTACTATGCTTAATGCTTGTCACTAGGGCCCGAGTGCCATGATTTCAGATCTGAACCTGTTATGTTTCCATGAATATATATGTGTTCTTGATCCTATCTTGCAAGTTGTAGACACCTATTATGTGTTATGATCCGCATACCCTAAGGTGACAATAATTGGGATTCTTTCCGGTGATTACCATAGTTTGAGGAGTTCATGTATTCACTAAGTGCTAATGCTTTGGTCCGGTTCTCTATTAAAAGGAGGCCTTAATATCCCTTAGTTTCCATTAGGACCCCGCTGCCACGGGAGGGTAGGACAAAAGATGTCATGCAAGTTCTTTTCCATAAGCACGTATGACTATATACGGAATACATGCCTACATTACATTAATGAATTGGAGCTAGTTCTATGTCACCCTAGGTTATAACTGTTGCATGATGAATGCCATCCGACATAATTATCCATCACTGATCCATTGCCTACGAGCTTTTCACATAATGATCTTTGCTAAGTTACTTTTCCGTTGCTACTGTTACAATCACTACAAAACTGCTACTGTCACTTTTGCCATCATTACCGTTACTTCCATACTACTTTGCTACTAAGTATTTTGCTGCAGATATTAAGTCTTTCAGGTGTGGTTGAATTGACAACTCAGCTGCTAATACTTGAGAATATTCTTTGGCTCCCCTTGTGCCGAATCAATAAATTTGGGCTGAATACTCTACCCTTGAAAACTGTTGTCATGCCCTATACTTGTGGGTTATCATGCATCAGTATTAATTCTCTGAGAATCTTGCTCAATTCTCTTAGGATGGCCCTCTGGATACAAAGGTTCCTGAGTCATTTTCCACCTCTAGTCACAACTCTAACAGAATGATCATTGTTCTTACCATTCATCTCATTAAGCAAATCATTTTGTGCCTTAAGTAAGTACTTGTTCTACTTGAGTAGTTACCATGGAAGCATGTTTACTAATAAGCTTAAGATCATTAACAGTTCTACTCATATAATCACCTAAGCGATCAAGCATGTAAGCATTATGTTTCAATTGTCTACTAACATAAGCATTGAAATTTTCTTGTTTAACAATAAAGTTATCAAATTCATCCAAGCATTGACTAGCAGACTTATTATAAGGAATATCACCTTCGTCAAATCTATAGAGAGAATTTACCCCCGTGTCGAGTTATCAAGACCATGTATTTCTTCAATAGGTGGTAAATTCTTAACATCTTCAGCTTTAATACCTTTTTCTTTCATAGATTTCTTTGCCTCTTGCATATCTTCAGGACTGAGAAATAGAACACCTCTTTTCTTCGGAGTTGGCTTTGGAGGTGGTTCGGGGATGGTCCAATCATTATCATTGCTCAATATATTATTCAATAGTAGTTCAGCTTGTTCAACCGTACGTTCCCTGAAAACACAACCAACACAACTATCTAGGTGGTCTCTAGAAGCATCGGTTAGTCCATTATAAAAGATATCAAGTATTTCGTTTTTCTTGAGGGGATGATCAGGCAAAGCATTAAGTAATTGGAGAAGCCTCCCCCAAGCTTGTGGGAGACTCTCTTCTTCAATTTGCACAAAGTTAAATATTTCCTATAAGGCAGCTTGTATCTTATGAGCAGGAAAATATTTTTCAGAGAAGTAATATATCATATCTTGGGGACTACGCACACAACCAGGAGCAAGAGATTTAAACCATAGATTAGCATCACCCTTTAATGAGAAAGGAAACAACTTAAGAATAAAGTAATAGCGAATTTTTTCCTCATGAGCAAATAGGGTGGCTATGTCATTCAATTTAGTAAGATGTGCCACAACAGTTTCAGATTCATAACCATGGAAAGGATCAGATTCAACCAAAGTAATTAACTGAGGATCGACAGAGAATTCATAATCCTTATCAGTAACAAAGATAGGTGAAGTACCAAACTTAGGATCATATTGCATTCTAGCATTCAAAGATTTTCTTTCCACTTGTATAGTAATTTCTTAAGATCATCTCTATCTTTACAAGCAAGAAAGTCCCTAGCTACCTCTCCATCCATAACATAACCCTCAGGTATAACAGGCAATTCATATCTAGGAGAGCTAGGTCTAACAGGTGTCTGAAAGTGTTCAGTTTCAATAATTTCATCAGTTTCAGAAATATCATCAGTTTCAGTGATCTCATTCTCTCTAACCCTAGCAAGTTGTTCATCAAGAAATTCACCCAAAGGCACAGTATTATCAAGCATAGCAGAAGTGGCATCATCAATTACTTGCGACATATCAGAATTACTAGCAGGTGGTGTCGCAAATTTACTCATAACAGAAGGTGAATCAAGTGCAGAGCTAGATGGCAGTTCCTTACATGTCCTTGTAGTAGAGGGGAAGATCTTGGTTTTAGCATATTTCAAATTCTTCATAGTGATCAACAGATATAAATCCCAAGTGACTCAGAGAATAAAGCTATGCTCCCCGGCAATGGCGCTAGAAAAAGGTCTTGATAACCCACAAGTATAGGGGATCGCAACAGTTTTTGAGGGTAGAGTATTCAGCCCAAATTTATTGATTCGACACAAGGGGAACCAAAGAATATTCTCAAGTATTAGCAGCTGAGTTGTCAATTCAACCACACCTGAAAGACTTAATATCTGCAGCAAAATATTTAGTAGCAAAGTAGTATGGAAGTAACGGTAACGATGGCAAAAGTGACAGTAGCAGTTTTGTAGTGATTGTAACAGTAGCAACGAAAAAGTGACTTAGCAAAGATCAATATGTGAAAAGCTCGTAGGCAATGGATCAGTGATGGATAATTATGTCGGATGGCATTCATCATGCAACAATTATAACCTAGGGTGACACAGAACTAGCTTCAATTCATCAATGTAATGTAGGCATGTATTCCGTATATAGTCATACGTGCTTATGGAAAAGAACTTGCATGACATCTTTTGTCCTACCCTCCCGTGGCAGCGGGGTCCTAATGGAAACTAAGGGATATTAAGGCCTCCTTTTAATAGAGAACCGGACCAAAGCATTAGCACTTAGTGAATACATGAACTCCTCAAACAATGGTAATCACCGGAAAGAATCCCAATTATTGTCACCTTGGGGTATGCGGATCATAACACATAATAGGTGTCTACAACTTGCAAGATAGGATCAAGAACACATATATATTCATGGAAACATAACAGGTTCAGATCTGAAATCATGGCACTCGGGCCCTAGTGACAAGCATTAAGCATAGCAAAGTCATAGCAACATCAATCTCAGAACATAGTGGATACTAGGGATCAAACCCTAACAAAACTAACTCGATTACATGGTAAATCTCATCCAACCCATCACCGTCCAGCAAGCCTATGATGGAATTACTCACGCACGGAGGTGAGCATCATGAAATTGGTGATGGAGGATGGTTGGTGATGACGACGGCGTCGATTTCCCCTCTCCGGAGCCCAAAACGGACTCCAGATCTGCCCTCCCGAGGAAGAACAGGAGGTGGCGGCGGCTCCGTATCGTGAAACGCAATGAACTCTTCTCTTCTATTTTTTTCTCCACGGATGTGAATATATAGAGTTGGAATTAGGGTCAGAGGAGGTCTGTGGGACCCACAAGCCGCCATGGCGTGCCCTAGGGGGGAGGCGCCCCCTGGCTTGTGGCCAATGGGTGGACCCCCTCTGGTTGATTCTTTCGCCAATATTTTTTATTAATTCCAAAAATATTCTCCGTAAATTTTCAGGTCAATCCGAGAACTTTTATTTCTGCACAAAAATAACACCAAAGCAATTCTGCTGAAAACAGCGTCAGTCCGGGTTAGTTCCATTCAAATCATGCAAATTAGAGTCCAAAACAAGGGCAAAAGAGTTTGGAAAAGTAGATACGATGGAGACGTATCATGGGACGATGACCTGGCCTCTATGGCAGGAAGTCGGTAGGGTTGATCACAGGTTGATGCCTTGGGCATCTGATTCCCAAGAGTATGTTCATTGGGGGAATCACGCAAGATCTGATGTGGCGAGATGAGAGTCACCGGTTCGAGGGCGACATTGGTTGCTTTTGGGGGGCTGGAGGGGTCTCATCTAGGAAGCATATTTCTTTCCGTGGCCACTGGATATGATTGAACCGTGTTTCTTCCAAGGTCCTCTGCTCATCAGGGTCCCCAAGGACATTCTTCAGGGCAAAATCACTGAATCCACGCTTTATTTCAGTCACGTAGCACTTCACACAACCCGGCTTCAATGGCACATTGTCCAACAAGAGACCCCCGTCAAAGTCAGGGTTGTAAACCCACGTTGTTGCACATTTTAAAGTACCTTCATAATGTGTAAGCACGGCCCTCACTCTCTCCCCATGTCCATATAGATCGGATGTAGCACCATCATGTCCAGCTGCATCATCATTGTCATTGGGGTCAGCTGATGCACAGCTACTCTTGTGCGGTGTTGCCATACAATAAGTGGCATCATCCATGTCGATATCCCCTTGCGTCTCCTGGCTATCTCTCAACATTTGTGTCTTCTCCTGCATATATGACAGACGTCTACTACGCAACCATATTCTTGTAGACTCGTGTTGGGCCTCCAAGCGCAGAGTTTTGTAGGACAGTAGCAATTTTCCCTCAAGTGGATGACCTAAGGTTTATCAATCCGTGGGAGGCGTAGGATGAAGATGGTCTCTCTCAAACAACCCTGCAACCAAATAACAAAGAGTCTCTTGTGTCCCCAACACATCCAATACAATGGTAAATTGTATAGGTGCACTAGTTCGGCGAAGAGATGGTGATACAAGTGTAATATGGATGGTAGATATAGGTTTTTGTAATCTGAAAATATAAAAACAGCAAGGTAACTAATGATAAAAGTGAGCACAAACGGTATTGCGATGCTTAGAAACAAGGCCTAGGGTTCATACTTTCACTAGTGCAAGTTCTCTCAACAATACTGACATAATTGAATCATATGTAAATCCCTCACGTGCGACAAAGAGTTCACTCCAAAGTCACAAATAGTGGAGAACAAACAAAGAAATTATTGTAGGGTACGAAACCACCTCAAAGTTATCTTTTCCGATCAATCTTGTGAGCTATCCCTATAAGTGTCACGAACAGCCCTAGAGTTCGTACTAAAATGACACCTTAAGATACACATCAACCAAAACCCTAATGTCACCTAGATACTCCAATGTCACCACGAGTACCCATGGGCTTGATTATACGATATGCATCACACAATTTCAGATTCATCATGTTCAATCCAACACAAAGAACTTCAAAGAGTGCCCCAAAGTTTCTACCGGAGAGTCAAGACAAAAATGTGTGCCAATCCCTATGCATAGATTCCCAAGGTCACGGAACCTGCAAGTTGATCACCAAAACATACATCAAGTGGATCAATAGAACATCCCATTGTCACCATGGATATCCCATCGCAAAACATACATCAAGTGTTCTCAAATCCTTTAAAGACTCAATCCGATAAGAAAACTTCAAAGGGAAAACTCAATTCATCACAAGAAGATAGAGAGGGGAAAACTCCATATGATTCATCTATATTAATAAAGCTCGCGGTACATCAAGATCATGTCATCTCAAGAACACGAGAGAGAGAGAGAGAGATCAAACACATAGCTACTAGTACATACCCTCAACCCCGAGGGTGAACTACTCCCTCCTTGTCATGAAGACCGCAGGGATGATGAAGATGGCCTCCGGTGATGGTTTCCCCCTCCAGCAGGGTGCCGGAACGGTCTCCCGATTGGTTTTTCATGGCTACAGAGGCTTGCGGCAGCGGAACTCCCGATCTAGGGTTCTTTTCGGACGTTTGGGTATTTATAAGAATTTTTGGCGTCGGTCTCACGTCAAGGGCGGCCACGAGGCGTCCACAAGCCAGGGGGCGCCCCCTAGGCTTGTGGCTGCCTCGTGGCTCTTCTGGCCCAACTTCGATGCCCCGTGGGTCTCTTCTGGTCCATAAAAAATCACCGTAAATTTTTATTCCGTTTGGACTCCGTTTGATATTCCTTTTCTGTAAAACTCAAAAACAAGGAAAAAACAAAAACTGGCACTGGGCTCTAGGTTAGTAGGTTAGTCCCAAAAATAATATAAAATAGCATATTAATGCATATAAAACATCCAAAACAGATAATATAATAGCATGGAACAATCAAAAATTATAAATACGTTGGAGACGTATCAAGCATCCCCAAGTTTAATTCATGCTCGTCCTCGAGTAGGTAAATGGTAAAAACAGAATTTTTGATGTGGAATGCTACCTAACATACTCATCCAGGTAATTTTCTTTATTGTGGCATGAATATTCAGATCCATAAGATTCAAAACAAAAGTTTAATGTTGAAATAAAAACAATAATACGTCAAGCATACTAATAAAGCAATCATGTCTTCTCAAAATAACATGGCCAAAGAAAGTTATCCCTACAAAATCATATAGTCTGGCTATGCTCCATCTTCATCACACAAAGTATTAAATCATGCACAACCCCGGTTTTAGCCAAGCAATTGTTTCATACTTTAGTATTCTCAAACTTTTTCAACTCTCACGCAATACATGAGCGTGAGCCATGGATATAACACTATAGGTGGAATAGAATATGGTGGTTGTGGAGAAGACAAAAAGAAGGAGATATTCTCACATCAACTAGGCGTATCAATGGGCTATGGAGATGCCCATCAATAGATATCAATGTGAGTGAGTAGGGATTGCCATGCAACGGATGCACTAGAGCTATAAGTGTATGAAAGCTCAAAAAGAAACTAAGTGGGTGTGCATCCAACTCGCTTGCTCACGAAGACCTAGGGCAATTTTGAGGAAGCCCATCATTGGAATATACAAGCCAAGTTCTATAATGAAAAATTCCCACTAGTATATGAAAGTGACAATATAGGAGACTCTCTATCATGAAGATCATGGTGCTACTTTGAAGCACAAGTGTGGAAAAAGGATAGTAGCATTGCCCCTTCTCTCTTTTCTCTCATTTTTTTCTCTTTTTTTCATTTTTTTGGTGGGCATCTTTGGTCTCTTTTTTTTATTTGGGCTTCTCTGGCCTCTTTTATTTTTTGTAAAGTCCGAAGACTCATCCCGACTTGTGAGGGAATCATAGTCTCCATCATCCTTTCCTCACATGGGACAATGCTGTATAATGATGATCATCACACTTTTATTTACTTACAACTCAAGAATTACAACTCGATACTTGAACAAGATATGACTCTATATGAATGCCTCCGGCGGTGTACCGGGATGTGCAATGATCTACCGTAGCCATGAAACATCATGCTAGCTATCTTACGATCATGCTAAGCAATATGACAATGATGGTGCGTGTCATGATAAACGGAACGGTGGAAGTTGCATCGCAATATATCTCGGAATGGCTATGGAAATGCCATAATAGGTAGGTATGGTGGATGTTTTGAGGAAGGTGGGTTTAATGCACCGGCGAAAGTTGCGCGGTACTAGAGAGGCTAGCAAAGGTGGAAGGGTGAGAGTGCGTATAATCCATGGACTCAACATTAGTCATAAAGAACTCACATACTTATTGCAAAAGTCTATTAGTTATCAAACCAAAGTACTACACGCATGCTCCTAGGGGAAGGGTTGGTAGGAGTTAACCATCGTGCGATCCTGACATCCACACAAAGGAAGAGATTCAATAAATAAATCATGCTCCGACTTCGTCACATAATGGTTCACCATACGTGCATGCTACGGGAATCACAACCTTTAACACAAGTATTTCTACCAATCCATAATTACTCACTAGCATGTCTCTAATATTACCATCTTTATATCTCAAAACAATCATAAGGAATCAAACTTCTCACAATATTCAATGCACTTTATATGAAAGTTTTTATTATATCTCTCT
The DNA here is from genome assembly GCA_039707655.1 of Elymus sibiricus. NCBI lineage: Eukaryota > Viridiplantae > Streptophyta > Magnoliopsida > Poales > Poaceae > Elymus > Elymus sibiricus. Next base: position 417,646,923 of record CM077675.1, read on the forward strand.
TGGATGCCCATCATATTAGGACTAAATTCATAACCTAAGAAAATTACCATGCTGTTTAGATACTCTCAAAATAATATAAGTGAAGCATGAGAGTTCAACAATTTCTATAAAATAAAACCACTGCCGTGCTCTAAAAAGATATAAGTGAAGCACTAGAGCAAAAGACAAACTACTCCAAAGAGATATAAGTGAAGATCAATGAGTAGCCAACAATTAAATAACTATGTGAAGACTCTCTCATCTAAGAATTTCAGATCTTAAGTATTTTATTCAAACAGCAAACTAAACAAGAATAGAACTCCAAGAATAGCACGCATCATGTGGACGAATAAAACTTTAGGCTCAACATAGGCTAACCGATAATTGTTGATGAAGAGAGGTGGGATGCGTAGCATCCCCAAGCTTAGATGCTTGAGACTTCTTGAAATATTTACTTGGGGTGCCTTGGGCATCCCCAAGCTTGAGCTTTTGTATCTCGTTCAATCCTCTCATATCCCGGTTTCACCTATTCTCAAAAACTTCATCCACACAAAACTCAAAAAGAACTCGTGAGATAGGTTAGTACACATTAACACTTCATGTACTGCCAAGACAAGTTGCACAATAATTTTCAAACATAATCTACTGTTTACTATCATTTCCACAATTTATATCCACCAATATGGGCTATGGAAACTATAGGATAAGTAGATAACAAAACTATGATAGCAATCTGTCCAAACAGAACAGTCTGTAGCAATTTATGAAAACAGTGTACTTCTGTAACTCAAAAAATTATGAAAATTTAGGACATGTTAAATAATTTAAATGAAAACACTGTGTAAAAATTTCAAAAACTTTCCACGTTCCAGTAAAATATGAAAATTCTAACACTACAGCCAAAGTTTCTGTTTTTACACAGCACTCATCAAAACATGCAATGCAAGCATCCTTAGACAATTCTTGGAAATTTTTATTGAAAAACAAGATTATAAATAACACCTAACATAAAATAACAAAATATAATGATGCTCCAAGCAAAACACATATTATGTGACGAATAAAAATATAGCTCTAAGTAAGATATACCGATAGTGTTGAAGACGAAAGAGGGGATGCCTTCCGGGGCATCCCCAAGCTTAGGCGCTTGAGTATTCCTTGGATATTACCTTGGGGGTGCCTTGGGAATCCCCAATATTAGGTTCTTGTCACTCCTTATTCTCCTCATATCGGTGTCTCACCCAAAACTTGAAAACTTCAATCACACAAAACTTAACGGAACTTCGTGAGATGGGTTAGTATAATAAAGATAAATAATTCACTTAGGTACTGTCAAGACAAGATTAATAATTGTTCCCACATGATACATACTGTATTATATCATTCCCATAATTTATACCGCTAAATATAAGCTATGGAAACACTAAAACAAGCAAACTATGCATGCAAAACAGAATCTATCAAAAACAGAACAGTCTGTGAAGATCTGTAGTGTAACCATACTTCCCTCTCTCGAAGCATTCTGAAAAATTAGGACAACCTGAAGAATTTGTATATTAAGACTATGTAAAAATTTCAGATCATTATCACGCTCCAGTAAAAAATGAAATTTTCTGTACTGGAGTCAAAAGTTTCTGTTTTGGTTCAGCATCAATTCTACTTATCTTGTGAGTCATCCCAAAGGCTTTACTTGGCACTTTATTGAAATAAAAGATACGAAACATGATTACTACCGTAGCTTAATCATGTGAACACACAAAAACAGTAGGTATAAATATTGGGTTGTCTCCCAACAAGCGCTTTTCTTTAATGCCTTTTAGCTAGGCAAGATGATTTCAATGATGCTCACATAAAAGATAAGAATTGAAACACAAAGAGAGCATCATGAATCTCATGACAAGCACATTTAAGTCTAACCCACTTCCTATGCATAGGGATTTTGTGAGCAAACAATTTATGGGAGCAAGAATCAACTAGCATAGGAAGGCAAAACAAGCATAACTTCAAAACTTTGAACACATAGAGAGCAAACTTGATATTATTGCAATTCCTACAAGCATATGTTCCTCCCTCATAATAATTTTCAGTAGCATCATGAAGGAATTTGACAACATAACTATCACATAAAGCATTATCTTCATGATCCTCAAGCATAGAAAATTTGTCACTCTCCACATAAGCAATTTTCTTCTCATTCATAATAGTGGGAGCAAACTCAACAAAATAACTATCACGTGAAGCATAATCCAATTGAAAATTAAAATCATGATGACAAGTTTCATGGTTATCATTATTCTTTATAGCATACATGTCATCACAATAATAAACATAAATAGGAGGCATGCTTTCATTATAATGAATTTTTTCATCAAAACTTGGGGGACTAAACATATCATCTTCATCAAACATAGCATCCCCAAGATTGTAGCTTTGCATGTCATTAGCATCATGGATATTCAGAGAATTCATACTAGCAATATTGTAATCATGCTCATCATTCAAGGAATTCTCATTAAGTATTTTCATAAATTCTTCCTCTACCAATTGAGCACAATTTTCCAAACCATCATTTTCACGAAAGACATTAAAAAGACGAACCAATTGATGCAACCTAAACTCCATTTTTTTTGTAGTTTTCTTTTATAAAACCAAACTAGTGAAAAACACGAAACTAAAAGATTTAATTGCAAGATCTAAAGATATACCTTCAAGCACTCACCTCCCCGGCAACGGCGCCAGAAAATAGCTTGATGTCTACTACGCAACCTTCTTCTTGTAGACTCGTGTTGGGCCTCCAAGCGCAGAGTTTTGTTGGACAGTAGAAATTTTCCCTCAAGTGGATGACCTAAGGTTTATCAATCCGTGGGAGGCATAGGATGAAGATGGTCTCTCTCAAACAACCCTGCAACCAAATAACAAAGAGTCTCTTGTGTCCCCAACACACCCAATACAATGGTGAATTGTATAGGTGCACTAGTTCGGCGAAGAGATGGTGATACAAGTGTAATATGGATGGTAGATATAGGTTTTTGTAATCTGAAAATATAAGAACAGCAAGGTAACTAATGATAAAAGTGAGCACAAACGGTATTGCAATGCTTAGAAACAAGGCCTAGGGTTCATACTTTCACTAGTGCAAGTTCTCTCAACAATACTGACATAATTGAATCATATGTAAATCCCTCACGTGCGACAAAGAGTTCACTCCAAAGTCACAAATAGCGGAGAACAAATGAAGAAATTATTGTAGGGTACGAAACCACCTCAAAGTTATCTTTTCCGATCAATCTTGTGAGCTATCCCTATAAGTGTCACGAACAGCCCTAGAGTTCGTACTAAAATAACACCTTAAGATACACATCAACCAAAACCCTAATGTCACCTAGATACTCCAATGTCACCACGAGTACCCATGGGCTTGATTAAACGATATGCATCACACAATTTCAGATTCATCATGTTCAATCCAACACAAAGAACTTCAAAGAGTGCCCCGGAGTTTCTACCGGAGAGTCAAGACGAAAACGTGTGCCAACCCCTACGCATAGATTCCCAAGGTCACGGAACCCGCAAGTTGATCACCAAAACATACATCAAGTGGATCAATAGAACATCCCATTGTCACCACGGATATCCCATCGCAAGACATACATCAAGTGTTCTCAAATCCTTTAAAGACTCAATCCGATAAGAAAACTTCAAAGGGAAAACTCAATTCATCACAAGAAGATAGAGAGGGGAAAACTCCATATGATTCATCTATATTAATAAAGCTCGCGGTACATCAAGATTGTGTCATCTCAAGAACACGAGAGAGAGAGATCAAACACATAGCTACTGGTACATACCCTCAGCCCCGAGGGTGAACTACTCCCTCCTCGTCATGGAGACCGCCGGGATGATGAAGATGGCCTCCGGTGATGGTTTCCCCCTCCGGCAGGGTGCCGGAACAGGCTTCCGATTGGTTTTTCGTGGTTACAGAGGCTTGCAGCGGCGGAACTCCAGATCTAGGGTTCTTTTCAGAGGTTTGGGTATTTATAAGAATTTTTGGCGTCGGTCTCACGTCAAGGGGGGCCACGAGGCGTCCACAAGCCAGGGGGCGCGCCCTAGGGGGGGCGCCCCCTAGGCTTGTGGCTGCCTCGTGGCTCTTCTTGCCCAACTCCGATGCCCCGTGGGTCTCTTCTGGTCCATAAAAAATCACCGTAAATTTTTATTCCGTTTGGACTCCGTTTGATATTCCTTTTCTGTAAAACTCAAAAACAAGGAAAAAACAGAAACTGGCACTGGGCTCTAGGTTAGTAGGTTAGTCCCAAAAATAATATAAAATAGCATATTAATGCATATAAAACATCCAAAACAGATAATATAATAGCATGGAACAATAAAAAATTATAGATACGTTGGAGACGTATCAATGACTCCTCAACTTCCTTTCGAACTACAGGATACATGTCCCTCTTAATCTTTTCGCGCAAGTCTCTCTGCTTATAATCACTCCTAGCTTTTTTCATGCTGAGCCTCTCTTCTTTGCTTAGTGAGAAAGCCCTCTTGTGTGGGACATTGACCCCAATACCCCTAGCACGGCCAGGGGGCTCTTTGGTAGTCAGAGCCTCAAACAGAATGTCACATGGCCCTGAGTTCCTGTACAACCTTCCTGTGTTTTTGGAAGCCTTTGCCATCACATCATACAGTTCTTGGTCTGCTGAGTTTTCAAAGTAATAAGAGCCGTCTCCATGCCTCTTTGCACGTGCCCGCAAGTAGTCCCTAGCGCGAGTGCCCCTAATTTCACTAAAGGCCGGTTTGCCACCCGCAGCTACTGCTTCTTTGTCCTCCTGCTGCCATATCGGTTTCATCCCGTAGTATCCTGCCACACCCATATGGTAGGGGTGTGTGTTCTTCTTCTGAAGTTCCGATTGCATGGAACTCTTCTTAATAAACTATTCACTGGCTATGACCCTTTTAAATTCTGTCCAATCTTCCTTTGTAATTTGGGGGTACGAGGGGATTGGGTCCTTGCCTAGACTCAAGAACTTCCTGTACAACACATGCTTCCAGTTTCTCCAAGCATCCCTGGCCTTCTTCAGTGCAGCGTGTTCCACCTGCTCTCTCCACTCCTCAGGAACGTTGAAGTGCGCCATGATCTCACGGACTATCCTCTGCCGTGTTTCTGTACCAGCCTTCCGAAACCCCGGCAGATTAATGTTGAGCCTTGCCCTGCCAACAAATCCACACACACTCCTAAACCTCGTGCGTGCTTTATCAGGTTTAGTTGGAGCCCAAGACTTCAAATCGATGCCAGTTACTTCGTATACACCTTTAGGCTGGTGTGTGGGCTTTCTTGGAGGGCTCTTCCGGCTCTTGACCGGATGGGTGATTGTGGCAGCTCTATCCCGTTCATCATTTCTTGGTACACGATCATCTGTTGCAGACATGTTGGCTTTGGACTCAGATGAAGATACATCGCCAGACGTATGACTGTCGTCGCTGCTAATAGACATCTACAGAGTACACATGCGAAATTCAGAAAAGGGGGATAAACATAAAAAATGTAACAACTTGGAAGCTAGCTGTCTAAACATGGCATGTGATCATTTGGAAATGTACGGCTACTTTGTTCGTTTAGTGTGACTCGTGCACACATGATATGTAATTGGACAATAACGAATTGGAACAAATACTGCTTATATGTTAGAAGGTAGATGATGAACATAAATACGCTCTCCATTATTTTATAATCATTTTGGGGACAAACCGAACCAAATAGGAAAAGGGATCGCAAGATAATAGACCTCACCGTAATGAAGGGCAGCAACTGACCGTTTTTTTGTTTGCAAATCCGGCAGGAGAGGCGAGGGTACAGGATCGATATGCTCGACGGTGGCTGGCGAGCAAATGAAAACGGCGAGGCGTGGGCAACCGCGTGTTCGGAGCGGCAGTGAAGGGTAGGGTTGATGCCGGGAAGCGGGTACATGGCCGGATTGAGCACGACGGTGCCAAAAAGGGTTCTGGTGTGGATCTGGGGGGACGGGAGGGGGAGGGAGCTAGCTGTTGATGGACTTTGGGTAGAATACGCGGACAGATGAGCGAAACGGGGGAGGGCGCGGTATTGGGGGGAGGGGAGGGGGTCATGTTGGCGGCTTCGGTGAAAAGGGTGAAAAAAGATCACCGTGCGCCCCGTGGAAAAAACATTGCAAACGGTTTCATATAGTAACCCGTGTGCACAAGCAGCAAAAACCTGTTCGAAATGGAAACCTGAAAACTTTGAAATGTAGACGTGACCTCACGTTTTGTCTCGAAAATTTTCCCACGGTACACAGCTCTCGTTGTACCCTAATATTGATTTTCTGGCGCATTTCTGGGCTCGCCTGCTATATTTTTCAGCATTTTTTATCATTTATGGGGCATTTATTGCATATAAATCAAATTCCAACTTCAACAGCGTGTGTTGACGAGAGGTATAAGGACCGCCGTTCGATCTGGGTTAATCCTACGGTGCAGACGCACGATCCGTGTGGTTTGGGTTTTGTCCAATCAGAAAGTAGGACTCACGTTGCGCACATTAGGTTTCATAGGCCGCGGTTTAGAAAGCACACGGTTCTAGTGAACGAACCGTGTGCTATTTGTCAATGCAGAACTGTCATATTTTCATTTCAAATGAATTTGGGACTTCATCATTTCGCCTCAAATTATTTTCATCCGCAGACAATCAACTATTAGCCCCTGTATTGATTTCCGGCCGCATTTTCATGACTTGTTTGCTAATTTGAAGACATTTTTCCACCAACATGGGGCTTGTTAGTAATTTAATTGGAGGAAATGCAGATGTATTACAAAAATTACAAAAATGGGTGTGTCACCGTGGCATGGTGTGAAGACCCCGTGGGAAAAATTGGTAATGTCTGGCGGAAGTTAGGATGGCCTGCCCTTTGAAAACGAATGCATCTCACACAAAGGATCATGGTTTACGAAAAGTAGAGTTGGCATTTCGGACTACAATCGGTGTCAACCTCATCCTTTCGCCTTGGTTTTTTACATGGTATGCAAACATCATTGTACTCCTAATATTGATCTTCTGGTGGATTACATGTCTCGTTTGCTATATCTAAGTCATATTTTGCAGTTACCATGTTAATTAGTCCTTATAAATAAAATATCCCAACATGAATTACGTGTGGATGGTGGCAAAGAATCTCTTACAAATCATTTGTGTGTCGCTTTCCGTGATTTTCGTCATTGTGCAACGAATGAGAAGAATTGTCAAGCATTTCGGATGGGAGATGTGTCCACCTAAATAAATGTCAGTAATTTAATTATAGGAAATGCAGATGGACTCAGAAAATCACGAAAATCGGTGTGTCATCGTGGCGTCATCTCGAGACATCGTGGAAAAAATTTGGTAAAATTTGGCACAAGCTACAATGATCGCTAATTGGAAACCATAGCATCTGAGTAGAAGGATCATAGTTCCGAGGGGAGAAGTGGAAAATCGAAGTCCAATCGATGGTGTCTTCATCGCCTCTCCTCCAAATTTTATCCCACGGTAGCCAATCATAATTATATGTCAGGTTAGATTTTCTGGCGCATTTCTGGGCTCACCTGCTATATTTTTCAGCATTTTTTATCATTTACGGGGCATTTATTGCATATAAATCAAATCCCAACATCAACAGCGTGTGTTGACGAGAGGTATAAGGACCGCCGTTTGATCTGGGTGAATCCTACGGTGCAGACGCATGATCCGCGTGGTTTGGGTTTTGTCCAATCAGAAAGTAGGACTCACGTTGCGCGCATTAGGTTTCATAGGCCGCGGTTTTGAAAGCACACGGTTCAAGTGAACGAACCATGTGCTATTTGTCCATGCAGAACAGTCATATTTTCATTTCAAATGAATTTGGGGTTTCATCATTTCACCTCGAATTATTTTCATCCACAGACAATCAACTATTAGCCCCTGTATTGATTTCCGGGCGCATTTTCATGACTTGTTTGCTAATTTGAAGACATTTTTCCACCAACATGGGGCTTGTTAGTAATTTAATTGGAGGAAATGCAGATGTATTACGAAAATTACAAAAATGGGTGTGTCACCGTGGCATGGTGTGAAGACCCCGTGGGAAAAATTGGTAATGTCTGATGGAAGTTGTGATGGCCTGCCCTTTGTAAACGAATGCATCTCACACAGAGGATCATGGTTTACGAAAAGTAGAGTTGGCATTTCGGACTCCAATCGGTGTCAACCTCATCCTTTCACCTTAGTTTTTTCCATGGTATGCAAACATCATTGTACTCCTAATATTGATCTTCTGGTGGATTACATGTCCCGTTTGCTATATCTAAGTCATATTTTGCAGTTACCATGTTAATTAGTTCTTATAAATAAAATATCCCAACATGAATTACGTGTGGATGGTGGAAAAGAATCTCTTACAAATCATTTGTGTGTCGCTTTGCGTGATTTTCGTCATTGTGCAACGAATGAGAAGAATTGTCAAACATTTCGGACGGGAGATGTGTCCACCTAAATAAATGTTAGTAATTTAATTACAGGAAATGCAGATGGACTCAGAAAATCACGAAAATCGGTGTGTCATCGTGGCGTCATCTCGAGACACCGTGGAAAAAATTTGGTAAAATTTGGCACAAGCTACAATGATCGCTAATTGGAAACCATAGCATCTGAGTAGAAGGATCGTAGTTCCGAGTGGAGAAGTGGTAAATCAAACTCCAATCGATGGTGTCTTCATCGCTTCTCCTCCAAATTTTATCCCACGGTATTCAATCATAATTATACGTAAGGTTTGATTTTCTGGCGCATTTCTGGGCTCACCTGCTATATTTTTCAGCATTTTTATCATTTACGGGGCATTTATTGCATATAAATCAAATCCCAACTTCAACAGCTTGTCTTGACGAGAGGTATAAGGACCGCCGTTCGATCTGGGTGAATCCTACGGTGCAGACGCACGATCCGCGTGGTTTGGGTTTTGTCCAATCAGAAAGCAGGACTCACGTTGCGCGCATTAGGTTTCATAGGCCGCGGTTTAGAATGCACACGGTTCTAGTGAACGAACCGTGTGCGATTTGTAAACCAAACTACACATGTTCAATTCGTACATACCGGATTGAGATGAACTGAGCGTTCTTGCTATATACAGTACATGTGAAACTAGATCAACACAAGGCCGTGCATACCTCGCAATACAGTACATGCGAAACTTATAACAGAACGAACTCAATACACATCCCTCACAATTCAGTACATGCAACAATTAAGTACAATAGACATAATGACTAGTTTTTTGAATCAATTCCCATGTACATGGGGTGATCGCGATCATTAGGTTGACCCCTAATGAACTTAGGATTTCTGATGATTTTACGCTTCTCCTCTTTTAAGTCGCGTGTCCCCTCAGGTTTCAACTCATCATATTGATTGTACTCCTCCTCATCACCAACATTCTCGACACCTAATACCCTCGTCTTCCCATACATCACTACATGGCAGTGCGAATGCAAGAGGTCTGGCACAAAGAAAATCTGGGCAGCATCGCTGGCAAGAATAAATGGGTCCTTGTGATATGCCATAACTCTGCGGTCAACATATGTCTTCCTGCTGTAAGTATCAACCTTTACGCTACTAAGAGGGACCCATCTGCACTTGAATAATGCCACCTTCATTTGCACATAGTCAAGCTCCCAAATCTATTCAATGGTTCCATAGTACACCTGTTTATCACCTTCCTCTACATTTAGGCATTCTATTTGAACAGAGCTGTTCTGATATGAGGTCTTAGCATCACGTTCCTCAATGTAGAACGTGTTGCCATTTATGTCGTATGCTTGGTACTTCATAATCGTCATTGATGGCTTTTGTGCCAACCACGTTGCAAGGTCATCTTGGGGTCCGTTTGTCAAACGATCCTTCAGCCATCTTATATAGTCCCTATTGTGTGCATTTGTCTCGGCAGCTGGTGACAACACATTGGGTAAGTTGCTTCGTCGTATCTCCTCCATGTGTTCTGCAGCATGAGTGTCGAGTATCGGGCTATTAAGCAGTACCGTCAAATGGGCTTGATCGGCCATATCTCTAGGTGCACGAAACTGCGAGCCAGCAAGGACCGGGTTACCAGCCAGCCTTCCTCATGGCGAGAGAGGGGCACACCTATAGGTCTAAGTTTCATGTATTCGGTGCAAAACTCAACCACCTCCTCCGCGGTATAACCTTGTAGGATGCTTGCCTCTGGATGACATCGGTTCCGACAATAGTGCTTCAATATTCCCATGTAGCGCTCGAAGGGATACATGTTGCGAAGAAACACAGGACCACAATACTTTATCTCGTCCACAAGGTGCATGGTGATATGGACCATGACATCAAAGAATGACGGTGGGAAGAACATCTCTAAGTTTGACAATATCCTTGCAATATCAACTTGCATATTATCCAGCTCTTCAACATCTACCACCTCCTACCATAGTTTGTTGAAGAAATCATAGAGATCAATCAATGTGTTTCTTATGTCTGTGTCCATCATATTCCTTATGGCCACCGGGAGGATTTGTGTCAACATTACGTGGCAATCATGTGACTTCATGTGAGACAACTTATTTTTACCCAAGCTGTCATTCACGAGACTTCCGATGTTTGCAGAGTAGGAAGAGGGTGTCTTAATTCACAACAAAAATGCGAAGAACTCTTTTACTTCTGCTGCAGTAAAATTGTAACTATGGTGTTAGTGGAGCAATTTGTCATCATCTTCTACTTCATTCATGCGTTGTGATTGATCACCAAGCATATCGAGTCATGCACCGTCACCATCCTTTCTTTTGCCTTTAATCTTGAGCAGAGTACCAAGGATGCTTTCACAGACATTCTTCTCTACGTGCATGACATCAATGCAATAATGTACACCTAGGAACTCCCAGTAAGGTAATTCCCAGAACACTGATTTCTTCTTAAACACTTGGTCCCTGGGTGTTATTTTAGAAGTCGAACCGGATCCCTTGCCAAGCACAACATTAAAAATTTTAACCATGCTGTGGAATTCTTTCCCATCATAGGGTCTTGGGCCCGTTCATTTCTCTACCGTACCATCAAATTCAGCAGTCATTTTTCGATAAGGGTGATTTCTCCTTAAGAACCTACGATGACGCAAATACACGGTTTTGCTCGAATTGGAAAGAAATCTACTCTCTGTCCTATCCATGCATGTGACACATCCTACTGGTCCCTTTGTTTTCTGCCCCGAATTGTTGCCTAATGCCGAAATATCTTGAATGGTGTGTAGCAGCAACGCATGTAGCCGAAAAAACTCCTTTGCGTTGGCATCATAACAGCTCACACCAGACCTCCACAATGTCTGTAGTTCTTCTACCAGTAGCTGAAAGTAAATGTTGATATCATTTCCAGGTTGCTTCGGGCCTTGGATAATCATCGACATCATGATGTATTTTTTCTTCATACACAACCAAGGAGGAAGGTTATATATGCAGAGAAGCACCGGCCAAGTGTTGTGTTTGGTGTTCATATCGCCAAATGGATTAAATCCATCAGTACACTCCCCTAGCCATATATTTCTTGGATCCTTTGCAAAATATTTAAACCTATCAGCGATTTGTTCCCACTGAGCCCCATCTTTCGGGTGCCTCATATAATTATCTGCAGTTTGCTCATGATGATGCCACCGCAACCTCTTTGCCTCTCTAGGGTTTGCAAACCAATGCTTCAACCTTGGAATTATAGGCAAGTACCAAACAACCTTGAACGGGATTCCTGTCTTGATCTCTTCGTCCATTTTGTACTTGTCCTGTGCTCTCATGTGCTTGTATCGTGCGTGCTTGCATATGGGACCGGCTCTTCACCATGTTTAGTCCATCTTGTGTATCCACCCATGAATCCCTTTTTGTATATGTGTAACTCGACCTCATCAATTGGAATTGACACCGTATTGCTACAATCCTTGCATGGACAAAGGACGTAATATTCCTTGCAAATTCTCTTCTTTGTCCGTTCAGCCAAAGCCATGAACTCCTTCACGCCATCCCTATACCTTGAGCTTGTCCGATCCCCCATCCATTCAGATCGTTCCATCTGCACATGTTGCATCCTTAATGGAGGCACAAAGATGGGTGAATAAATCACAAGATTTTATTTTCAAAATTTATGGAGGGCGCTGCATAATGTTACACAGCCGTGCAATGATACTAATCAACCAGTCAATTTACACGCATCGTCAGTAGTGCCATTATATGAATTTAATACATTAATTAGTCCAGTCAAGGAAAAGAATACCTTAATTAATTAGCAGTGGCACGGCGAGACAGCAGGGTCAAGGAGCAGAGCTTAGCGGGGCACCTGCCTATAGTCCGGGCTCCACTATCCCGCCTACGACCGCGAGGGGCGTGCTCCAGTCACGCCAGCGCCAACCACGAGGATTGAGCTCCTCTTATATCTCCCGCCGTCGACCGAGGATTGACCTCCTGTCACACCGCCACCGCCGACCGAGCATTGACCACCTGTAACGCCGCCACCGCCGACCGACCGAGGATGGACTCCCTATAACGCCGACACCGGGTTGACCTCCTATCCGTCAGCTGCTGCCTCGGTCGCCACCGACATCTCTATCAGCATAACGTTGTTTTTGGGTTTCCGGAGAGCGGCTGTTTACCGCACCCATATGTACCGGGAAGCACATCAGAAATGGTCATGTTACGGAAACCGGGTATCACACACGTTCCATCTCACACGATTTGATTTGGGAAACCGTGTGTCGTATACAACAGAATGCGATAAATAGTTCACCCGACTGTTATCATCAGATCCCCATAGTTTCCCCGTCTTCCCCAAATCCCAAAATAGCTTCCAAATCCCTAGCGCCCAAATTCCCTAGCGTGGCGCTGACATTGGGGAAATGCGGACGAGTGGTGCTGATGGTTTCAGTGCGGCTGCACCGGTTCGTACAGTCGCTCTTGGCAGCGCCATTGGCGGCGCAACCACGACGGCGGTCACCGCCGAGCACTTGCCTAAGGTCACCAGGAGGCCGGTGTACTATGGATCCAAATCGTCTTGTCAGGTCCCAATCATTCCTCATCTTTTTAGCATGACACACACACAGGAAATCGATCAAATGCCGGATCCAGAGTTTGACTCCAGCAGACTCCCACAACATGAGTTCGATTCCGATTTTTGCGCCACCGAGAAGTACCAAAAGCTGAGTTGTGTGCTGGGACACACTCCCGCTCGACGTGTATGCACGGAGGGATTCGACATTGGCAGACGGTTTCTCGGTTGCCCCTTAGAGGTTAGTGATAAGTTCATCCCTTTAAGTTCAGTTAATGCCCCCACTCATCCTGATTATTTAATATTTGCAGGGATATGAGGGTTGTGCCTTTGTTAACTAGCTGGATGATGAATGGCATGGCAGGGCTCGGAGTGTTATCACCAAGCTTGCAGAAGATAACGTAAAGCTGAAGAAGAAATTGACTAATCTGGAGTGCACAATCACTACGATGAAGCAAGAAAGAATCAATCATAGGCAATAGATGAAAGTAAGAGATAAGAAGGAACTAGCATGTGTAGTTGTAGTTGACGCATTAGCCATCTTCTATGCGCTGTTTGCAATGATCATTAGGGGTTTCGTTTGATTATTAATGGCTACATCAATAAGCAGAGCTAATCTATTGCTTACCAACTGTCCTATGTTAAATGCTTACTATTTCACACCCGTTGTGTTTCATATAAGCGTGTGTGTAGTTAAACAATGCATCTAGCAAACCGTGTGAACTCCTAAAATGTACACATGTGAAACATTTGGCATATTGAGAACTGCACAATAGCGGGAATTTAGAGCGGCGGGCCGGGTGCACACAATTGCGGTTGATTATATCGGAATTCTAACCACCTGCCAAGGCGCCAATATAATCCGTCAATCCCCCGCTTCAATTGCCATTCCTCTTGTCTTCACACCACACTTCAGTTGCCACCATCTTCATTGTCCCGGCCGGCCACTCTACACTTCCACGCACTCTGCAATCTCGCTTTCTTGCCGGTTGTTTAATTATGTAGCGCAGGACCGACAGCAAGGACGACAGTTTTGCCAGTCTGGGGTCAACCACAGAATCATCGCGCTCGTCTTCCATGAGTCCGGCATCAAGCCCTGACCTCCATTTTATCCGGCTCAAGGAAGGGACGCCGCCGCCGGAGTCATCGGACAACGACCAGACGGACGAGGAGCCGCCAAAGGACGAAGAAGACGACAACGATGAGGAGGACGAGGAATGGTCGGACAAGGAGGAGGACGACGAGGAGCCTCTGAAGGACGAAGAAGACGATGGCGATGATGAGGAGGAGGAATGGTCAAACAAGGAGGACGACGACGAGGACATCAACAACGATGGCGATGAAAATCCAGCGGTCAGCGGCAAGAAGCGTCCATGTCAAGACGATGGCGCGGGGCCATCTAACAACAAGAAGAAGTAAAACAGACTGTAATCCATAAATCTGTTGTCGTTTGCTCATATTTATTCCTTAACTCTGTCTAGCTTCTCGATCTCATCGCAAACGGTTAAGAATACAGATTCGTCAGTGATCATTCACAATATCGCACACATTTGGTTTCTTGAATTGTGTGCCATGTCGAGCACACAATTCAGAAGAACAAATCGTATGTGTTGTCCAAAATTATAGCACACAGTCCTGATTATCGAACTGTTTGCAGCCTATCACACACACCTTGTTACGCCGCACCATTTTTGTTCTTACGTATCATCGCAAACAGTTCATATGAGGGACCTGTATGCCGTACATCACACACATCTATATTTGATTAACCGTTTGTGCCATTTCTCCTCATCACAAACAGTTTTTAAAAGTCAACTGTCTGCCGTAGATCGCACACACAAATATTTTCTGAATCGTATTTGATGGATCCTACATCGCACACAGTTCATGTCATTGGCGATGGAGCTTGAACTATACCGTTTGCGATTCATGCATCGCACACAGTTTCGTCGAAGGGTCTCTGATTGCAGTGTCGCGTTAGCAGCATCCTGCAGTAGTGGTCACTTGGAGCTATATTTTTATTCATCACTTGATATGAGTTTTGCTTGGAGCGTCATTTGATTTAGTTTTTTTAGTTTCCCACAATCATTTTTTGCTGCACACACCCACTTGAGAGAGACACAATATCATCATAATTTATTAGAATACTCTATGTGCTTCACTTATATCTTTTGAGCTTGGCAGTTGCTCTAGTACTTCACTTATATCTTTTAGAGCACAGTGGCGTATAGATTTTATAGAAATAATTGCACGCTCGTCCTTCACTTATATTTGTTTGAGAGTGATACGTCTCCAACGTATCTATAATTTTTGCTTGTTCCATGTTGTTATATTATAATTCTTGGATGTTTTACAATCATTTTATAGCAACTTTATATCATTTTTTGGGACTAACCTATTGACATAGTGCCAAAGTGCCAGTTGTTGTTTTTGCTTGTTTTTTTACTTCGCGGAATATCAGTACCAAACGGAGTCCAATCATGACAAAACTTTTTGAAGATTTTTTTGGACCAGAAGACATCCAGTGGGCCAAAGAAGTACCAGAGAGGTGGGCCGTGGAGACCACAACCCACCAGGGCGCGCCAGAGGCCCCAGGCATGCCCTGATGGATTGTGCCCTCCTCGGGAGCCCTCTCCACCGCCTTTGACGCCTATAAATTCCCAAATATTCCAGAAACCCTAGAGGAGTCGACGAAAAACACATCCAGCCGCCGAAAGTTCCAGAGCCTCGAGATCCAATCTAACACCATCACGGAGGGGTTCATCATCCTCATTGGTGCCTCTTCGATGATGCGTGAGTAGTCCACCATAGACCTACGGGTCCGTAGGCAGTAGCTAGATGGCTTCTTCTCTCTCTCTTTTGATTCTCAATACAATGGTCTCTTGGAGATCTATTTGATGTAAACTTTTGCGGTGTGTTTGTTGGGATCCGATGAATTTTGTGTTCATGATCAGTTTCTATCCACGATTATTATTTGAGTCCTCTTTGATCTCTTATATGCATGATTACTTATAGCCTCGTATTTCTTCTTCGAATCTTTGGTTTAGTTAGGCCAACTAGATTGATTTTTCTTGCCATGGGAAGAGGTGCTTTGTGATGGGTTTGATCTTGCGGTGTCCTCTCCTAGTGACAGAAGGGGCAGCGAGGCACGCAGGTATTATTGCTATTAAGGATAACAAGATGGGGTCTATTCCTACATGAATAGATCTTGTCTACATCATGTCATCGTTCTTATTGCATTACTCCGTTTTTCCATGAACTTAATACACTAGATGCATGCTGGATAGCGGTCGATGTGTGGAGTAATAGTAGTAGATGCATGCAGGAGTCGGTCTACTTATCTTGGACGTGATGCCTATATAATGATCATCGCCTTGGATATCGTCATGATTATTTGATCTTCTCTCAATTGCCCAACAGTAATTTGTTCACCCACCGTGTGCTATACTCATGAGAGAAGCCACTAGTGAAACTTACGGCCCCCGGGTCTACTTTTCCAACATATTGCTTTCCGATCTATCTTTTTGCCTCTTTTGTTTTCAGATCTATTATTCCAAAAACCCAAAAATGCCTTGCTACACTTTTTATTTGCCCTTTTTATTTTGTGTTCTTGAGAGATCTATCTCTCTAGTCTATCATATCCTAATCTATCTTTTTACCGTAGAGAGATTGACAACCTCTCTTTCGCGTCGGGTTGCAAGTATTTGTTCTTTGTGTGCAGGTGTTGTTTATTAGGTGGTGGTGATCCTCCTACTGGTTCGATACCTTGGTTTCATAACTGAGGGAAATACTTATCGTCGCTGTGCTGCATCATCCCTTCCTCTTTGGGGAAATACCGACGCAGTCTCAAGTCACGTCAGAGAGTTAATAAACAGAGACGGTAATTTGCATCGGCCATAATACTAGTCCAAAAATAATAGGTATTCAATGAGTGCATAATCAAAACCACATGTAGCACAAAAAACAGAAATCACGGTTAATGATATTAATGTGGTAATGTGAAAAAGCATGAGTGCATGATCATTAGTTAATAAAGGTATCGTGAATTAGAGGTTATTAACTTGATGTTCATCCAAATACTTTTATAGCATGGTGATGATGTGTGAGCATACTTATTTCTCGTTGAAATCCTAGTGTTGTTTAGGTCGGGGGTATGTGACGTGGCTTGAGACTGCGTTGGTATTTCCCCAAAGAGGAAGGGATGATGCAGCACAGTGACGGTAAGTATTTCCCTCAGTTATGAAACCAAGGTATCGAACCTGTAGGAGGATCACGAACACCTAGTAAACAGCACCTGCACACAAAGAACAAATACTTGCAACCCGACGCGAAAGAAAGGTTGTCAATCTCTCTACAGAAAAAAAGAGAGATTAGGATATGATAGATTGGATAGATAGATCTCTCAAGAACACAAAATAAAAGAGGCAAATAAAAAGTGCAGCAAGGTATTTTTGGGTTTTTGGAATAATAGATCTGAAAACAAAAGCGGCAAAAACATAGATCGGAAAGCAATATGTTGGAAAAGTAGACCCGGGGGCCGTAGGATTCACTAGTGGCTTCTCTCATGAGTATAATACACGGTGGGTGAACAAATTACTGTTGGGCAATTGATAGAAGATCAAATAATCATGACGATGTCCAACGCGATGATCATTATATTGGCATCATGTCCAAGATTAGTAGACCGAAACGATTCTGCATCTACTATTATTACTCCACACATCGACTGGTATCCAGCATGCATCTAGTGTATTAAGTTCATGGAAAACGGAGTAATGCAATAAGAACGATGACATGATGTAGACAAGATCTATTCATGTAGGAATAGACCCCATATTGTTATCCTTAATAGCAATGATACATGCCTCGCTGCCCCTTCTGTCACTGGGAGAGGACACCGCAAGATCGAACCCATCACAAAGCACCTCATCCCATGGCAAGAAAAATTGATCTAGTTGGCCTAACAAAACCAAAGGTTCGAAGCAGAAATACGAGGCTATAAGTAATCATGCATATAAGAGATCAAAGAAGACTCAAATAATATTCACGCATCATCGGAGAGGCACCGCAAAAGTTTACATCGAATAAATCTCCAAGAAACCATTGTATTTAGAATCAAGAGAGAGAGAGAGAGAAGAAGCCATCTAGCTACTGCCTACGGACCCGTAGGTCTATGGTGGACTACTCACGCATCATCGGAGAGGCACCAATGAGGAAGATGAACCCCTCCGTGATGGTGTTAGATTGGATCTCGCGGTTCTGGAACTTGCGGCGGCTGGATGTGTTTTTCGTCGACTCCCCTAGGGTTTTTGGATTATTGGGGGTATTTATAGGCATCAGAGGCGGTGGGGAGGGGTCCCGAGGAGGGCACAACCCATCAAGGCGCGCCCAGGGCCTCTGGCGCGCCCAGGTGGGTTGTGGTCTCCTCGACCCTCTCCTCCGGCACTTCTTTGGCCCACTGGATGTCTTCTGGCCCAAAAAAATCTCCAAAAATTTTCGCGATGTTTGGGCTTCATTTGGTACTGATATTCTGTGAAGAAAAAAACAAGCAAAAACAACAACTGGCACTTTGGCACTATGTCAATAGGTTAGTCCCAAAAAATGATATAAAGTTGCTATCAAATTATTGTAAAACATCCAAGAATGGTAATATAACAGCATGGAACAAGCAAAAATTATTGATACGTTGGAGGCGTCCCAAGCTTAATTCCTACTCGTCCTCGAGTAGGTAAATGATAAAAACAGAATTTTTGGTGTGGAATGCTGCCTAACATGTTCATCACACATTCTTTTCTTTTGTAGCATGGACATTTGGGCTTTTAGATGGTTCAAAGCAATAGACTAGTTTTAACATAATGACTTTAATACTCAAGCATGCCAACAAGCAACCATGTCTTTCAAAATATCAACACTAAAGAAAGTTATCCCTAGCCCATCATGCTCAATCATTGATCCATTCATCAAACACACTCAAATATTAACTACACCCAATGCTCAAGTATGATCATAGTGCCCGCTAGTTGGTGCTTTATAAGAGAAGATGGAGACTCGAATAAAAATATAATTGCATAAAGTAAATAGATAGGCCATTCGCAGAGGGAAGTAGGGATTTGTAGAGGTGCGAGAGCTCAAAGTTTAAATTGAGAGAGAGAAAATATTTTGAGTGGCATGCCTTTCCTGTCAACGAAAACGACAAACTTGTTCACAATACTTTCCATGCTAGATATACCATAGGCGGTTCCCAAACATAAAGTAAAGTTTATTCCTTTTTCCACCATTCTTTCACAATCCATGGCTGGCCGTATCCACGGTTGCCTTCAATACCAACACTTTCCAAGGAATTTATTATTTGACAACATAAAGTATTTTTTTTCTTTTTCATTTCGGGACTGGGCATCCCTATTACCGCCGTACTCTCGTGCAATGACAAGTGAATCAAGACTCATCTTGAGAATAACACATCTAGCATGGAAAAATATTGGACACCCCTGATAACCCACAAGTATAGGGGATCGCAACAGTTTTCGAGGGTAGAGTATTCAACCCAAATTTATAGATTCGACACAAGGGGAGCCAAAGAATATTTGCGAGTATTAGCAGCTAAGTTGTCAATTGAACCACACCTAGAGATTAAATATCTGTAGCAGAGTGATCAGTAGCACAGTAGTATGATAGTTTTGATAGCAGTGGTAGCAGTAACAGCAGCAGTAGTAACTTAACAAGAGCAATATGTGGAAAACTCGTAGGCACTGGTCCATAAGGAAACTAAGGGATATTAAGGCCTCCTTTTAATAGAGAACCAGAACAAAGCATTAACACACGGTGAATACATGAACTCCTCAAACTACGGTCATCACCGGAAAGTATCCCGACTATTGTCACTCCAGGGTTTGCGGACCAGAACACGTAATAGGTGCATATGACTAGCAAGATCGGATCAAGAACATGGATATAATGGTGATAACATAAACGGTTCAGATCTGAAATCATGGCACCCGGGGCCTAGTGACAAGCATTAAGCATGGCAAAGTCATAGCAACATCAATCTCAGAACATAGTGGATACTAGGGATCAAGCCCTAACAAAACTAACTCGATTACATGATGAATCTCATTCAACTCCTCACCGACCAGCAAGCCTACGAATAAATTAGTCACTCCCGGTGGGGAGCATCATGGAATTGGTGATGGAGAAGGGTTGATGATGACGAAGACCGAAGATTCCCGTCTCCGGAGCCCCAAACGGGCTCCAGATCTGGCCTCCCAATGAAGAACAGGAGGTGGCGGCGGCTCCGTATCGTAAAATGCGATGAAACTTTCTCCTTGATTTTTTCTCCAAAAATAGGATTTTATAGCGTCGGAATTAGGGTCAGTGGGGCCACGAGGTGGGCACAACCCACCAGGGCGCGCCTGGGGGGGGGGGGCTGGCGTGCCCTGGTGTATCGTGCCCAGCCAGGGGCCCCCCTCCGGTGGTTCTTGGCTCCAGTATTTTTTTTAATTGTAAAATAAATCTCCAAAAAGTTTCGTCCAGTTCTGAGAACTTTTATTTCTGCACAAAAACAACACCATGGTAGTTCTGCTGAAGACAGTGTCAGTCCGGGTTAGTTTCATTCAAATCATGCAAATTAGAGTCCAAAACAAGGGCAAAAGTGTGAGGAAAAGTAGATACGACGGAGACGTATCAACTCCCCCAAGCTTAACCCATTGCTTGTCCTCAAGCAATTCAGTTGACAAACTGAAAATGATAAAGAAAAACTTTTACGAACTCTTTTGTTCTTGTTTACATATATATGCTTAAGTAGCACCCAAGTTTTCAGCAAAGATTATTTACTAACCATGCCAACAATAACTCTTAGAAATTATATTAACTCATATCAATGACATAAGCAACTAGCGAGCAATAATAAGATATCTCAAGCAACAACACTTTTTCAAAACAATCATGATACAATATGACAATAGTGGTATCTCGCTAGCCCTTTCTGAGACCGCAAAACATAAATGCAGAGCACCTCCAAAGTTCAAGCAGCGACTAAACATTGTAATTCATGGTAGAAAAGATCCAGTCATGCTGCACCCAACATCAACTATACACAATGCATGAGGATGACAATAGTGCTCTCAGGTTTGGAGCTTATTTGAGAAGGTGATGACTCAACATAAAAGTAAATAGATAGTCCCTTCGCAAAGGGAAGCATGGATTTGCAGAGGTGCCAGAGCTCAAAGCTTAAAATAGAGATAGATATAATTTTGGGAGGTACACCCTTCCTGTCAACGTTACGACCAAGAGTTCTCAATATCTTCCATGCTAAACAAATTAGCGGCGCTTCCCAAGCGGTAAAAGTAAAGGTTTACTCCCCTTCCACCAACAATCACACTCCACGGCTAGCCGCATCCACGGGTACCGTCCAAACCAACAACTTTCCTGGGGTTGTTTTGTTTAATTATTTGTAATTTTTGATTTCGGGACTGGGAATCCCTATTACCGCCCCTCTCGTGTAAGGACGAGTGAATAAACACTCATCATGAGAATAACCCGCTTAACATGGAAGATACTGACCGCCCCCTGTCGCTCCATGAGCTGTCCAGGCACACAAAACAGATGTTCATTTGAATTTTTAGAGATGGCACATGCAAATTTACTTTGGAACGGCAGGTTAATACCGCATATAGGTAGATATAGTGGACTCGTCTGGAATAACTTTGGTTTAAGGATTTTGATGCACAAGCAATATTCCCGCTTAGTACAGGTGAAGGCTAGCAAATAGATTGAGAAACGGCCAGCTAGAGAGCGAAACGGTCATGAACATGCATTACATATAATAAACATTGACTACTAGCATGAGTAGGATATGGACACCATGAACATAAATATCATGAAGGCTATGTTGGTTTTGATTCAACTACATGCGTGAACATGTGCCAAGTCAAGCCACTTGAAACATTCAGAGGAGGATACCATATCATCATACCACATCACAACCATTTTAATGCATGTTGACATCCAAGATAAATCATTATCCACTCCTAGCTACTTAAGCATGGCATGAACAACTATAATCTCTAATGGTCATTAACATGTTTGATCATAATATGCTGAATCAAGGATACTAGGTTAAACATATTTACAAAAACAAAAACAAGTTGAGTTCATACCTGCTTTTCTCTGCCACAACCAATTCATCAAGTATCATCATTATTGCCTTTCACATGCACAACCGAATGATAAGAAAATAATAATAGTGCAAGAGTGCCGTGGACTAAGCTAGAATCTGCAAACATTTTATTCAAGAGGAGAAGACAAGGTAACATGGGCTCTTTGTTAGATTAACAATGATGCATATGAGAGCCACTCAACATTTTCATCGTGGTCTTCTCCTTAGTACGACTCACACAAAAAGAAAAGAATTTCAGAGAAACACACTGAAATATTTTTGGAGTTTTTGGTTTTTCTTGAAGAAAGCAAATAAAAAGGAAAAACAAAAACGAGAAAAACTATTTACATGGGAAAGCTCCCAACAAGCAAAAGAAGAAATGAGAAATCTTTTTGGGTTTTCTGTCGATACTACAATTAAACTAAGCTAGAAAGACAAAATGAAAAGAAGTAGGAAATGTTTTTGGGTTTTCTCAAAGTTTTTCAAACACACAAGAAGAAAGCGAGAAAAGAAATCTAGCATGAAAATTACAATGAAAGAGTGTGAACACCGACAACTGGAATGAAAAGTGTGAACATAAATGTAATGTCGGTGGAAATACGTACTCCCCCAAGCTTAGGCTTTGGGCCTAGCTTGGTAATCACCATCCGTAGTAGCCATCCGGTCCCAAGTTGAAGTGAGGTGGAGGCGGCACTTGAGCGTCCCACCCCTGGGGCTCCTCCTCAGCAGCTGCTAGGTTGTTCCGGTAGGCTATAATATCATCTGGCATGATCCTGCATCCGTTCCTGGCAATAGAATCAAACAGAGCAGGTGTTGGTAACGGAATAAGATCACGAGTTTCGACGCTGAACACTAAGTTGTAACGAATGTCATGGAAAGAATCAGTTGAATCAATACATTGGTGATCCTGCAACGCCTTGTGATCTAGATAAACTTGGGACAAGAGATAATCATGTGGGCGAATCTGAACATTAAAGTGTCTCGCTAAGCGAGTAGCATAAATACCACCATGTATATTTCCCTTAGTCCTATTAAGGTGTAAACGACGCGCTATAATAGCCCCATTACTAAAGGTGTGATCATTATACAGTGCACGGCGTAAAATAGCGAGGTCGGGGGCACTGAGTGCGCCAACCTTCTCCCTAGCGGTTAAACACTTTGCGATGAACAAAGCAAAGTAATGCACAGAAGGAAACTGCAGACTAGTAGCAGTAGCGTTCGACATGCCTCTATCTTCACCCACTGTTAAAGTGAGGAGAAAATCCTCAAACTCCGCTGGTCTAGGTTCTCTCAATTCCCCATCAGAGGGGATCAAGCATATGTCGGAAAAGTCAGTTAGCGGCATCTTGTGAGTTTCAGCGTAAAGCTTAAACTGCCCTTCAGGAGGATTATTCTTTCTCAGAAAATGAAAACTTTGCATAAAGGAATTTGTAAGGATGGGATATTGGTCACACTTAGCTGCGATGAACTCGGTCAGCCCAGCATTTGCAACAAATTGAGAGAACTCTTGATGGAACCCGGCCTCCTCCATGAAGGCATCATGCGGCCATTCGCACGGCCGCACCTCCACCGTTCTCGGAGTGTGAAGGTCATTGTCCGATGATTCCCCAATGACTCCTTTGGCATTTTTCTTGGAGGAAAACTTCCTAAAGAAATCCATCTTATTCCTATAATAAAAATTCTGAAAATTTTAGCCTACAAAAAGTTTGTCAACAAAACTCTGTAAGATTGATAGCAACTACTCCTAAGCATGCATAGAGGCCATATTAAGCATTCAAACTACTTAAAACTCTAAGAATTCAACATGCAAGCTCATCTACAGCAGCACCAAGAGTAGCTAATTACTCTAAAAATAACCCCGTAAATCAAAAACTAATTGGAGCAATGGAGGAGTCACATACCAAGTAGCAATCCCTCCAAACAGTTTCGGAAACGGAGCTTCAAGCAAAGAGATCGAAATCCGCGGGTTTGCGAGCAAGAACACGGGAATGCTGGCTATGGTGATTTTTTTTCTGGAGGTAGGGGATGACATGGGCTAAAGGAATAAGTGAGGGGGCCCATGTGGGGGCCACAACCCACCAGGGCGCGCCTCGGGTTGCTGGCGCGCCCTGGTGTCTTGTGGGCACCAAGTGCACTCCCCTCTGGTATTATTTGCACGAGAAAATCAGAAATATTCGGAAAAAAATCGTATCAAATTTTCAGAACATTCTAAGAACTTTTATTTTTGGGTCATTTTTTATTGCACGGGGAAAACAGAAAACAGGATAATCATGGCATTTTATTTTATTTTACTAACTAAAATAAAAAATAAAAAGCGGGAGCACAGAGTTGTGCTTACTAGATTCATCAACTTCATACCTCTCAAAAATGATCCATTAATAAGATTGATCAAGTCATATTAACAACCACTTCCGATTAGCATGAAACCGAAGAACTTTCATAAAACACTAAGGCTGTGTTTGATAGAAAAGTATTATATAAACCAAAGTATCAAAAACTGCAGTATTTTTTTCTGTTGGTACGAGATACCATGGTTTTATCATAACAGAGTATTTTGAAGTATTCACAATACATAGAACCTGTTTGGTTGTTACCGCACCACACAGTAATTTTTAGCCGTTGCGTTCAAACAAGTGCAGCCACCTCGCCTTAGCAGTTGGCCGGCCATTTGAATACATTTCTGTTGCATTTTTGTAGCTGGTTAGCTGGCTATCCGTTATCATCTGAATGCATAACAACTGAAGCTGGACGGCTAGCTAGCTTGTGTATAGTAATGGTCTCCCGCACAATATACAGGTGCATGTAAATCTCCAATCAATTAGTTAAAGAAGGGACTGATCCAAAACAAATATTCAGCTAACCAGCAACCAGCAAAAACATTTTCCATACAAGGTCGAACAACTGGATTAAGAATGCTAGCAGACTAGACGAACAACTCGAGCAGTCCTGAATTAACAAGCATTGAGCTCCAGCTAGCAGACTAGACAAACACCTCTAGCGGAGTTGAATTAACAAGCTTTGAGATCCAGCTATCACACTAGAAGAACAGCTCGGGCGAAGCTGAGCGACATGCAGAGTTAGGAAAGGAACAACGACGTCCAACCCCTTTTTTCGGCCGCTCTGTTTTTAAAAAAGAGGTCTTGACTTTTTTTTATGTAGAGAAAATACTACAGTTTAGCTAATACTATAGTATTAAAATCATCATTGTTAGAGACAACCAAACACCTCCTTGTAATTAAAACCAAGGTAATCTGAAAAACTGCGGTATTCTCAGAATACTTTAACAATGTTGAGCTACCAAACAGGTCCTAAGTTACCTCAATGAGGATGTGCATGTCCCCAACAATAAGTATATCATATTTCTTTTTGGCAGTAGGTAGAGGTAATTGAAAACTTCCAATAGTGATTGTCGGAGATTCTTCAATAACATTTATACCATTCACTTGGAATTGTTTCTTCGTAAAGTGCACCGTTTGCTCATTACCATTGATATGAAAAGTGACTTTGCTTTTATTGCAATCAATAACAGCCCCTGCAGTATTCAAAAAGGGCCTACCAAGGATAATCGACATGTTGTCGTCCTCGGGCATCTCAAGAATAACAAAGTCCGTTAAGATAGTAACATTTGCAACAACAATGGGCACATCCTCAACAATACCGATAGGTATGGCAGTTGATTTGTCAGCCATTTGCAATGATATTTCAGTAGGTGTGAGTTTATTCAAATCAAGTCTCTTATATAAGGAGAAAGGCATAACACTAACACCAGCTCCTAAATCACATAAAGCAGTTATGACATAGTTTCTTTTAATGGAGCAAGGTATAGTTGGTATTCCCGGATCTCCAAGTTTTTTAGGTACTCCATCCTTAAAAGAATAATTAGCAAGCATGGTGGATATTTCAGCTTCTGGTATCTTTCTTTTATTAGTTATGATGTCTTTCATGTACTTTGCATAAGGGGCCATCTTTAGGATATCAGTTAAGCGGGTGCGTAAAAAGACTGGCCTAATCATTTCAGTAAAGCGTTCAAATTCTTCACCATCCTTTTTCTTAGATGGTTTAGGTGGAAAGGGCATGGATTTCTGAACTCATGGCTCTCTTTCTTTACCATGTTTTCT
Source organism: Elymus sibiricus (assembly GCA_039707655.1). Taxonomy (NCBI): domain Eukaryota; kingdom Viridiplantae; phylum Streptophyta; class Magnoliopsida; order Poales; family Poaceae; genus Elymus; species Elymus sibiricus. Next base: position 417,673,234 of record CM077675.1, read on the forward strand.
AGCCACAAAGTCTCTTTTATCATAACATTTATTTTTAGGTTGTGGGTTATCGGGATCAGCAGCAGGCTCTATTTCAACATCATTATCTGGTTCTCTATCATTGTTAGGTTGAGCATCTTCATGAACACCATCATTATCATTTTCATTATCACTAGGTGAATGTTCATTACCAGACTGAGTTTCAGCATCGGAAATAGAGACATCATTATTATCAGAAGGTTTTTGTATCTCAGGTTCACTAGAGGTATGCAAAGTCCTATCATTTTTCTTTTTCTTTTTCTTTCTAGAAGGATTAGGTTCATCATCATTAATTCTCTGAGAGTCTTGTTCAATTCTTTTAGGATGACCTTCAGGATAAAGTGGTTCTTGGGTCATTCTACCTCCTCTAGTTACTACTCTAGCAGCAAAATCATTCATATTATTATTCATTTCGTCAAGCAATTCTTTTTGAGATTTAGCAACTTGTTCTAGCTGAGTTTGAACCATAGAGGCATGCTTTCCTACACTTCTAACATCATTACTGATTCTAAATAGCAAGTCACTCAAGCGAGCAATCATATCAGAGTTATATTTCGATTGTTTCAGGACATGTGCATTGAAATGATCTTGCTTCATAATATAGTTGTCAAACTCATATAAGCATTGACTAGGATGTTTATTGTAAGGGATGTCACCTTCATAAAACTTTAATAAAGAATTTACCTCTACCACCTATGGAGGTGGTGGTGTGTCAAGGCCATGTATTTCTTCAATAGGTGGCAAATTCTTAACATCCTCAACTTTAATACCTTTTTCCTTCATAGATTTCTTTGCCTCTTGCATATCTTCAGGACTGAGAAATAGGATACCCCTCTTCTTCGGAGTGGGTTTAAGCGGTGGTTCATGGAGAGTCCAATCATCATAATTCTTCAATATGTTATTCAATAATTCTTCAGCTTGTTCAACAGTTCGTTCCCTGAAAACACAGCCAGCACAACTATCTAGGAAGTCCCTAGAATCATCAGTTAGTCCATTATAGAAGATATCAAGTATTTCATTATTCTTGAGAGGGTGATCAGGCAAAGCATTAAGCAATTGGAGAAGCCTCCCCCAAGCTTGTGGGAGAGTCTCTTCCTTAATTTGCACAAAGTTAAATATTTCCTGTAAGGCAGCTTGTTTCTTATGAGCAGGAAAATATTTTTCAGAGAAGTAGTAAATCATATCCTGGGGACTACGCACACAACCATGAGCAAGAGTATTGTACCATGTCTTAGCATCACCCTTTAATGAGAACGGAAATAACATGAGAATATAATAGTAGCGAGTCTTCTCATCATTAGCAAAGAGGATGGCTATATCATTCAGTTTAGTAAGATGTGCCACTACAGTTTCAATTTCATAGCCATGGAAAGGATCAGATTCAACCAAAGTAATTAACTCTGGGTTGACAAAGAATTCATAATCCTTATCGATAAAAAAGATAGGTGAAGTAGCAAACTTAGGATCACATTTCACTCTAGCATTCAAAGTCTTTTCCTTATACTTGCGTAGCAATTTCTTAAGATCGTTTCTATCCTTGAAGAAAGAATTTCTCTAGCTATCTCTCCATCCAAAACATAACCTTCAGGTATCTTAGGCATTTCAAATCTAGGAGAGCTAGGACTAATAGGTGTTTCATATAGTCATCAGTTTCAAAGGCTTCATCAGTTTCAGCAATCTCATCAGTTTCAGTAATTTCATTCTCTTTAGCTCTAGCAATTTGTTCATCAAGAAATTCACCTAGTTGTACATTATCATCAAGCACGGTACTAGCATCATCATAAGCATCATTCATAGCAGAAGTAGCATCATCAATAACTTGCGACATATCAGGATTACTAGCATGTGGTGGTGTTGCAAACTTACTCATAACAGAAGGTGAATCAAGTGCAGAGCTAGATGGCAGTTCCTTACCTCCCCTCGTCTTAGAGGGAAAAATCTTGGTCTTTGGATCCTTCAGATTCTTCATAGTGATCAACTGATATAAATCCCAAGTGACTCAACAAATATAGCTATGCTCCCCGGCAACGGCGCCAGAAAAAGGTCTTGATAACCCACAAGTATAAGGGATCACAACAGTTTTCGAGGGTAGAGTATTCAACCCAAATTTATAGATTCTACACAAGGGGAGGCAAAGAATATTTGCGAGTATTAGCAGCTGATTTTTCCATTCAACCACACCTGGAGATTAAATATCTACAGCGGAGTGATCAGTAGCACAGTAGTATGATAGTTTTGATAGCAGTGGTAGCAGTAACAGCAACAGTAGTAACTTAACAAGAGCAATATGTGGAAAACTCATAGGCACTGGATCAGTGAACTCGTTGGATGATATTCATCATATAACAGTCATAACCTAGGGCGACACAGAACTGGCTCCAGTTCATAAATGTAATGTAGGCATGTATTCCATAAATAGTCATACGTGCTTATGGCAAAGAACTTGCATGACATCTTTTGTCCTACCCTCCCGTGGCAGCGGGGTCCATAAGGAAACTAAGGGATATTAAGGCCTCCTTTTAATAGAGAACCGGAACAAAGGATTAACACACGGTGAATACATGAACTCCTCAAACTACGGTCATCACCAGAAAGTATCCCGACTATTGTCACTCCGGGGTTTGCGGACCAGAACACGTAATAGGTGCGTATGACTAGCAAGATCGGATCAAGAACATGGATATAATGGTGATAACATAAACGGTTCAGATCTGAAATCATGGCACTCGGGCCCTAGTGACAAGCACTAAGCATGGCAAAGTCATAGCAACATCAATCTCAGAACATAGTGGATACTAGGGATCAAGCCCTAACAAAACTAACTCGATTACATGATGAATCTCATCCAACTCCTCACCGACCAGCAAGCCTACGAAGAAATTACTCACCCCCGGTGGGGAGCATCATGGAATTGGCGATGGAGAAGGGTTGATGATGACGAAGACCGAAGATTCCCCTCTCCGGAGCCCCAAACGGGCTCCAGATCTGGACTCCCGATGAAGAACAGGAAGTGGCGGCGGCTCCGTATCGTAAAACGCAATGAAACTTTCTCCTTGATTTTTTTCTCCAAAAATAGGATTTTATAGCATCGGAATTAGGGTCAGTGGGGCCACGAGGTGGGCACAACCCACCAGTGCGCGCATGGGGGGGCTGGCGCACCCTGGTGTATCGTGCCCAGCCAGGGCCCCCCCTCCGGTGGTTCTTGGCTCCAGCATTTTTTATTTATTGTAAAATAAATCTCCAAAAAGTTTCGTCCAGTTCCGAGAACTTTTATTTCGGCACAAAAACAACACCATGGTAGTTCTGCTGAAAACAGCGTCAGTCCGGGTTAGTTTCATTCAAATCATGCAAATTAGAGTCCAAAACAAGGGCAAAAGTGTGATGAAAAGTAGATACGACGGAGACGTATCAACCCCCTACCGTTTCATGAGCGGTACGAGCATGCAAAAAGGAAATTTATTTTGAAAATTAGAGATGGCACATACAAATTTGCTTAGAACGGCATGGAAATACCACATATAGGTTGGTATGGTGGACTCATAAGGCAAAACTGGGTTTAAGGATTTTGGATGCACAAGTAGTATTTCTACTTAGTACAAGTGGAGGCTAGCAAATAGATTGAGAAGCAACCAACCAAGAAACGAAAATTCACATAAACAAGCATTGAGCATAACTAACACTGAATAATGCACCATAAGTAGGATGTAATTTCATTGCATAACTATTGACTTTCGTACTTGCATAGGGAATCACAAACCTTAACACCAATATTCTTACTAAAGCATAATTACTCACTAACATGACTCACATATCACTATCATCATGTCTCAAAACTATTACAAGGAATCAAGTTTAATTTGTCCAATGATCTTCATGATTTTTTTATTATATCCTCCTTGGATATCTATCACTTTGGGACTAGTTTCATATATTGCCATTGGTTTTGACAAGCTCACACAAATTTAAGTGAAAACATGAGCATAAAAGTTTCATCTCTCAAAATAGTATAAGTGAAGCATGAGGATTTCTTCAAAATTTACTAACTCTCAAATTTATCTAAGTGAAGCATGAGAGTATTTCTACAAAAATTTCCAAGCACATCGTGCTCAAAAAGATATAAGTGAAGCACTAGAGCAATTCCATGGCTCAAAAAGTTTAAGTGAAGCATAGAGAGCAATTCTAACAAATCATAGCATAATTTTGGCTCTCCCAAATAGGTGTGTCCAGCAAGTATACAAGTGACAAACTAAAAAGCAAAGCAAGCAAAGACTCAAATGATACAAGACGCTCCAAGCAAAACTCATGATATGTGACGAATAAAAATATAGCTCCAAGTAAAATACCGATGGTCGTTAAAAGAAAGAGGGGATGCCACTCGGGGCATCCCCAAGCTTAATTACTTGTTTCTCTTTGGATATATCTTGGGGGTGCTGTAGCATCCCCAAGCTTAGGCTCTTTTTAGTCCTTATTTCTTCATCCATCGTGATCTCACCCAAAACTTGAAAATTTCAATCACACAAAACTCAACAAAACCTTCGTGAGATCCGTTAGTATAATAAAGCAAATAACTACTTTAAGTACTATTGCAAATGCATTCATATTTTATTATTGCATTATACCGACTGTATTTTAACTTTACCATGGCTCATACTATTCAATACAACCCATAGATTCATCAAAACAAGCACACAATGCAACGACAACAGAATCTGTCTTAAACAGAACAGTCTGTAGTAATCTGTACTCTAACCATACTTATGTAACTGTAAAAAAATCTGAAAAATAAGGCAACGTAAAGACTTTGTATAGCAACACTGTGTTAAAATTTCAGCTCAATATCACGTTCTAGTAAAATATGAAAATTCGAACACTGGAGGCAAAGTTGTTTCTACTCATCTTATGAATCATCCTAAAGGCTTTACTTGGCACAAACACTAAATAAAACATAAAAACACAATCATAACAGAGGCATAATTGTGTCAACACTCAAAAACAGAAAGAAAAAGATGAAAATAAATTTATTCATTGGGTTGCCTCCCAACAAGCGCTATCATTTTACGCCCCTAGCTAGGCATGATGATTTCAATGATGCTCACGTAAAAAGTAGTAATTGAAATATGCAAGAGAGCATCATGAATCTCATGACAACTCCATTTAAGTCTAACCCACTTCCTATGCATAGGGATTTTGTAAGCAAACAATTTATGGGAAAAAGAATGAACTAGCATAGGAAGGCGAAACAAGAATAAATTTAAAACTTTGAACACATAGAGAGGAAACTTGATATTATTGCAATTCCTACAAGCATATGTTCCTCCCTTATAATTAATTTCAGTAGCATCATGAAGCAATTCAACAATATAACCATCACTTAAATCGTTCTTTTCATGATGCACAAACATAGAATTTTCATTACTCTCCACATAAGCAAATTCCTTTTCATCCATGGTAGTGGGAGCAAACTCAACAAAATAACTATCATGAGACACCTGATTGACATAACCATGACGTGGCTTGAGACTGCATCGGTATTTCCCCAAAGAGGAAGGGATGATGCAGCACAACGACGGTAAGTATTTCCCTTAGTTATGAAACCAAGGTTATCAAACCAATAGGAGGATCACCACCACCCAATAAGCAGCACCTGCACACAAATAACAAATACTTGCAACCCGACGCGAAAGAGAGGTTGTCAATCTCTCTACGGTAAAAAGATAGATTAGGTAGTGATAGATAGGAGAAATATATCTCTCAAGAACACAAAATAAAAAGGGCAAATAAAAAGTGCAGCAATATATTTTTGGGTTTTTGGTTTAGTAGATCTGAAAACAAAGAGGCAAAAAGATAGATCGGAAAGCAATATGTTGGAAAAGTAGACCCGAGGGCCGTAGGTTTCACCAGTGGCTTCTCTCATGAGTATAGCACACGGTGGGTGAACAAATTACTGTTGGGCAATTGATAGAAGATCAAATAATCATGACGATATCCAAGGCGATGATCATTATATAGGCATCACGTCCAAGATAAGTAGACCGACTCCTGCTTGCATCTACCACTATTACTCCACACATTGACCACTATCCAGCATGCATTTAGTGTATTAAGTTCATGGAAAACAGAGTAATGCAATAAGAATGATGACATGATGTAGACAAGATCTATTCATGTAGGAATAGACCCCATCTTGTTATCCTTAATGGCAACGATACATGCGTGCCTTGCTGCCCCTTCTGTCACTGGGAAAGGACACAGCAAGATCGAACCCATCACAAAGCACCTCTTCCAATGGCAAGAAAAATCGATCTAGTTGGCCTAACTAAACCAAAGATTCGAAGAAGAAATACGAGGCTATAAGTAATCATGCATATAAGAGATCAAAGAAGACTCAAATAATATTCATGGATAGAAACTGATCATGAACTCAAAATTCATCGGATCCCAACAAACACACCGCAAAAGTTTACATCAAATAGATCTCCAAGAGACCATTGTATTGAGAATCAAAAGAGAGAGAGGAAGCCATCTAGCTACTGCCTACGGACCCGTAGGTCTATGGTGGACTACTCACGCATCATCGGAGAGGCACCTATGAAGAAGATGAACCCCTCCGTGATGGTGTTTAGATTGGATCTCGAGGTTCTGGAACTTGCGGCGGCTGTAATTGTGTTTCGTCGACTCCCCTAGGGTTTTATGAATATTTGGGAATTTATAGGCGTCAAAGGCGGTGGAGGGGGGCCCCGTGGAGGGCACAACCCACCAGGGCGTGCCGGGGGCCCCCTGGCGCGCCCATGTGGGTTGTGGCCTCCATAGCCCACCTCTCTGGCACTTCTTTCGCCCACTGGGTGTCTTCTGGTCCAAAAAAATCTCCAAAAAGTTTTGTCGCGATTGGACTCCGTTTGGTACTGATATTCTGCGAAGTAAAAAACAAGCAAAAACAGCAACTGGCACTTCGGCACTATGTCAATAGGTTAGTCCCAAAAAATGATATAAAGTTGCTATAAAATGATTGTAAAACATCCAAGAATGATAATATAACAGCATGGAACAAGCAAAAATTATAGATACGTTGGAGACATATCAGCATCCCCAAGCTTAATTCCTACTCGTCCTCGAGTAGCTAAATGATAAAAACAGAATTTTTGATGTGGAATGCTGCCTAACATGTTCATCTCATATTCTTTTTCTTTTGTAGCATGGACATTTGTTCTTGTAGATGATTCAAAGCAATAGTCTAGTTTTAACATAATGACTTCAATACTCAAGCATGCCAACAAGCAACCATGTCTTTCAAAATATCAACACTAAAGAAAGTTATCCCTAGCCCATCATGCTCAATCATTGATCCATTCATGAAACACACTCAAATATTAGCTATGCCCAATGGTCAAGTACGATCATAGTGCCCCCTAGTTGGTGCTTTATATGAGAAGATGGAGACTCAAAGTAAAAATAAAAATTGCATAAAGTAAATAGATAGGCCCTTCGCAGAGGGAAGTAGGGATTTGTAGAGGTGCCAGAGCTCAAAGTTTTAAATTGAGAGAGAAAAAATATTTTGGGTGGCATGCCTTTCCTGTCAACAAAAATGACAAAGTAGCTCACAATACTTTCCATGGTAGATATATCATAGGCGGTTCCCAAACAGAAAATAAAGTTTATTTCTTTTTCCACCATTCTTTCACATTCCATGGCGGGACGTATCCACGGTTGCCTTCCTTACCAACACTTTCCAAGGAATTTATTATTTGACAACATAAAGTAAATATTTATTTCTTTTTCATTTCGGGAATGGGCATCCCTATTACCTCCGCACTCTCGTGCAATGACAAGTGAATAAACACTCATCTTGAGAATAACACATCTAGCATGGAAAAATATTGGACACTCCCCACCGTTTCATGAGCGGTACGAGCACACAAAAGAGAAGTTTATTTTGAAAATTTAGAGATGGCACATACGAATTTGCTTGGAACGGCATGGAAATACCACATATAGGTAGGTATGGTGGACTCATAAGGCAAAACTTGGTTTAAGGATTTTGGATGCACAAGTAGTATTTCTACTTAGTACAAATGGAGGCTAGCAAATAGATTGAGAAGCAACCAAACCAATAAAACGAAAATTCACATAAGCGAGCATTGAGAATAACTAACACCGAATAATGCAACATAAGTAGGATGTAATTTCATTGCATAACTATTGACTTTCGTACTTGCATAGGGAATCACAACCCTTAACACCAATATTCTTACTAAAGCATAATTACTCACTAACATGACTCACATATCACTATCATCATGTCTCAAAACTATTACAAGGAATCAAGTTTAATTTGTCCAATGATCTTCATGAATTTTTTTATTATATCCTCCTTGGATATCTATCACTTTGGGACTAGTTTCATATATTGCCATTGGTTTTGACAAGCTCACACAAATTTAAGTGAAAACATGAGCATAAAAGTTTCATCTCTCAAAATAGTATAAGTGAAGCATGAGGATTTCTTCAAAATTTACTAACTCTCAAATTTATCTAAGTGAAGCATGAGAGTATTTCTACAAAAATTTCCAAGCACACCGTGCTCAAAAAGATATAAGTGAGGCACTAGAGCAATTCTATAGCTCAAAAAGTTTAAGTGAAGCATATAGAGCAATTCTAACAAATCATAGAATAATTTTGGCTCTCCCAAATAGGTGTTTCCAGAAAGGATACAAGTGACAACCTAAAAAGCAAAGCAAGCAAAGACTCAAATGATACAAGATGCTCCAAGCAAAACTCATGATATGTGACGAATAAAAATATAGCTCCAAGTAAAATACCGATGGTCGTTAGAAGATAGAGGGGATGCCACTCGGGGGCATCCCCAAGCTTAGTTGCTTGTTTCTATTTGGATATAACTTGGGGGTGCTGTAGCATCCCCAAGCTTAGGCTCTTTTCACTCCTTATTCCTTCATCCATCGTGTTCTCACCCAAAACTTGAAAACTTCAATCACACAAAACTCAACAAAACCTTCGTGAGATCCGTTAGTATAATAAAGCAAATCACTACCTTAGGTGCTGTTGCAAACCCATTCATATTTTATTATTGCATTATAAATACTGTATTGTAACTTTACCATGGCTCATACCCTTCAATATAACCCATAGATTCATCAAAACAAGCACACAATGCAGCAAAAACAGAATCTGTCTTAAACAGAACAGTCTGTAGTAATCTGTACTCTAACTATACTTCTGTAACTCTAAAAATTCTGAAAAATTAGGACAACGTAAAGAATTTGTATACCAACACTGTGTTCAAATTTCAGCTCAAGATCATGTTCCAGTAAAAAATGAAAATTCAAACACTGGACGCAAAGTTTCTGTTTCAGATTCAGCATCGCTTCTACTCATCTTATGAATCATCCTAAAGGCTCTACTTGGAACAAACACTAAATAAACCATAAAAACACAATCATAACAGAGGCATAATTGTGTCAACACTCAAAAACAGAAAGGAAAAAAGCAAAAATTTATTTATTCTTTGGGTTGCCTCCCAACAAGCGCTATCGTTTTACGCCCCTAGCTAGGCATAACGCATAGTTTCAAGTATTATAATCTTTGGTTTTGGTTGGGGTATTTTTGTCAAGAGGTTTTGCAAATAGAACTTGAAACACATCATCCATAGCAACCTTAGCACAATCAGGTTGTCCATCTACGTACCCCCTTTGATTCCCGGCCACAATCCGAGAATATTGTTGGTTCACATCATTGAAAACTTGTTGGATCATATCTAAAACGGGGACGTCATTTTTGAGATTCTCATCAAAATTTTGATTATTTCCAAGCAAATATCTCATCATGTAATCACTATTGTAAAGGATTTCTCCTATTACCGTTTTTTCACGGCTCATACCATAAAAATCAAAGATCTCCCTAGCTTCCCTTACTATGTGATCAAATTCATTCATGAGAACAAGGGTAGCTAACTTTTTAGCCTTGGGATTCTTAATGACGGGTAGCTCATAAAACAATCTTTGCAAGGTAGGATGGGTACGGATAAACCTATTTTCAAGTTTCAGAACTAGCACTGAAATAGCTTCCGCATAAGCTTTAGTTCTTTTCAGTATAGGAGTATCATCAAGAGGCAAATTTCAAATGCAATTGAAAAATTCTTGGATAGTTTCTTTTCCTATAACTTTCCCTTGCCCCAAAACAAAAGTTTTAGCATCCAGAGTACCAGAACGTCCAATATTAGGAGTCCTGCCATCATCTGTTTCTACCATACCAAAATCACTCATGATGACAAGCAAACAAGAGATCTGACGAGAAAAAGGCAAACAAAAAAAAGAGGGCGAATAAAACGGCAAATTGGTGAAGTGGGGGGAGAGGAAAACGAGAGGCAAATGGCAAATAATGTAATTGCAAGGAGATGATATTTGTGATTAGGAACCTGGTAGATGATGATGGAGTCTCCTCGGCGCCTGAGATTGGCACGTAAAAGAGACCGCTTCCTCCCCGGCAACGGCGCCAGAAATTCCTTTGACGTGGCTTGAGACTGCGTCGGTATTTCCCCAAAGAGGAAGAGATGATGCAGCACAGCAACGGTAAGTATTTCCCTCAGTTATGAAACCAAGGTTATCGAACCAGTAGGAGGATCACCACCACCCAATAAGCAGCACCTGCACACAAATAACAAATACTTGCAACCCGACGCGAAAGAGAGGTTGTCAATCTCTCTATGGTAAAAAGATAGATTAGGTAGTGATAGATAGGAGAGATAGATCTCTCAAGAACACAAAATAAAAAGGGCAAATAAAAAGTGCAGCAATATATTTTTGGGTTTTTGGTTTAGTAGATCTGAAAACAAAGAGGCAAAAAGATAGATCGGAAAGCAATATGTTGGAAAAGTAGACCCGAGGGCCGTAGGTTTCACTAGTGGCTTCTCTCATGAGTATAGCACACGGTGGGTGAACAAATTACTATTGGGCAATTGATAGAAGATCAAATAATCATGACGATATCCAAGGTGATGATCATTATATAGGCATCACGTCCAAGATAAGTAGACCGACTCCTGCCTGCATCTACCACTATTACTCCACACATCGACCGCTATCCAGCATGCATCTAGTGTATTAAGTTCATGGAAAAACGGAGTAATGCAATAAGAACGATGACATGGTGTAGACAAGATCTATTCATGTAGGAATAGACCCCATCTTGTTATCCTTAATGGCAACGATACATGCGTGCCTTGCTGCCCCTTCTGTCACTGGGAAAGTACGCCGCAAGATCGGACCCATCACAAAGCACCTCTTCCCATGGCAAGAAAAAACGATCTAGTTGGCCTAACTAAACCAAAGATTCGAAGAAGAAATACGAGGCTATAAGTAATCATGCATATAAGAGATCAAAGAAGACTCAAATAATATTCATGGATAGAAACTGATCATGAACTCAAAATTCATCGGATCCCAACAAACACACCGCAAAAGTTTACATCAAATAGATCTCCAAGAGACCATTGTATTGTGAATCAAAAGAGAGAGAGGAAGCCATCTAGCTACTGCCTACGGACCCGTAGGTCTATGGTGGACAACTCACGCATCATCGGAGAGGCACCTATGAAGAAGATGAACCCCTCCGTGATGGTGTTTAGATTGGATCTCGAGGTTCTGGAACTTGCGGCGGCTGGAATTGTGTTTCGTCGACTCCCCTAGAATTTATAGGCGTTAGAGGCGATGGAGGGGGGCCCCGTGGAGGGCACAACCCACCAGGGCGCGCCGGGGGCCACCTGGCACGCCCATGTGGGTTGTGGCCTCCACAGCCCACCTCTCTGGCACTTCTTTCGCCCACTGGGTGTCTTCTGGTCTAGAAAAAATCTCCAAAAAGTTTCGTCGCGATTGGACTCCGTTTGGTACTGATATTCTGCAAAGTAAAAAACAAGCAAAAACATCAACTGGCACTTTGTCACTATGTCAATAGGTTTGTCCCAAAAAATGATATAAAGTTGCTATAAAATGATTGTAAAACATCCAAGAATGATAATATAACAGCATGGAACAAGCAAAAATTATAGATACGTTGGAGACGTATCAGCATCCCCAAGAAAAGATTAGCAAGTGGATGTGGACCCATATCAATAGATTTTTAGTAAGCGAAGATGCAAGCAAATAGAAGGCACATGGCAACACAAGCAAAGAAAAAGAGATCCGGTGAGAAAAAGGCGAACGAAAAAGAGGGCGAATAAAATGGCAAATTTGGTGAAGTGTGGGAGAGGAAAACGAGAGGCAAATGGCAAATAATGTAATTGCATGGAGATGAGATTTGTGATTAGGAACCTGATAGATGTTGATGATGTCTCCTCGGCTCCAGAGATTGGCACGTAGAAGAGACCGCTTCCTCCCTGGCAACGGCGCCAGAAATTCCTTTGACGTGGCTTGAGACTGAATCGGTATTTCCCCAAAGAGGAAGGGATGATGCAGCATAACAACGGTGAGTATTTCCCCCAGTTATGAAACCAAGGTATTGAACCAATAGGAGGATTACCAACACCTAGTAAACAGCTGATACGTCCATTTTGCATCATGATTTCCTACTGTTATTTATTATGTTTTGGTGAATAATAATGATTTGGGGAGTGATTCTAATGCCTTTTCTCTCATAATATGCAAGGTTTACACAAAGAGGGAGAATACCGACAGCTGGAACTCTGGACCCAAGAAAAGCACATCAGAGATACCTATTCTTCACAACTTCAATGAAGCTGAAATTTTACGGAGATTATTTTTGGAATAAATAAAAAATACTGGAGCAGGAAACTACCGGAGGGGCCCAACATGGTGGGCACAACCCACCAGGGCGCGCCAGACCCCCTGGGCACGCCCTGATGGGTTGTGGCCTCCTCGGCCCACCTCCGGTGCCCATCTTCTGGTATATAGTCACATTTGACCTAGAAAAAATCAGACGAGGACTTTCAGGACGAAGCGCCGCCGCCTCGAGGCGGAACTTGGGCAGGAGCACTTTTGCCCTCCGGCGGAGCGATTCCGCCGGGGGAACTTCCCTCCCGGAGGGGGAAATCGAACCTATCGTCATCACCAACACCCCTCTCATCTTTGGGAGGCCAACCTTCATCAACATCTTCAACAGCACCATCACCTCTCAAACCCTAGTTCATCTTTTGTGTTCAATCTTTGTACCGGAACCTCAGATTGGTACCTGTGGGTGACTAGTAGTGTTGATTACCTTGCGTAGTTGATTACTATATGGTTTATTTGGTGGAAGATCATATGTTCAGATCCATTATGCTAGTCAATACCTCTCTGAACTTGAGCATGTTTATTATTTGTGAGTAGTTACCTTTGTTCTTGAGGTCACGGGAGAAATCATGTTACAAGTAATCATGTGAATTTGATATGTGTTCGATATTTCGATGATATGTATGTTGTGATTTCCTTAGTGGTGTCATGTGAACATCGACTACATGACACTTCACCATTCATGGGCCTAAGGGAATGCATTGTGGAGTAGTTATTAGATGATGGGTTGCTAGAGTGACAGAAGCTTAAACCCTAGTTTATGCGCTACTTCGTAAGGGGCTGATTTGGATCCAAACGTTTAATGCTATGGTTAGATTTTATCTTAATACTTTTCTCGTAGTTGCGGATGCTTGCGAGGGGGTTAATCATAAGTGGGAGGTTGTTCAAGTAAGAACAACACCCAAGCACCGGTCCACCCACATATCAAATTATCAAAGTAGCGAACGCGAATCAAACCAACATGATGAAAGTGACTAGACGAAATTGCTGTGTACCCTCAAGAACACTTTGCCTATTACTAGAGATTGTTCTGGCCTGTCCTTTGCCACAAAAGGATTGGGCTACCTTGCTGCACCTTGTTTACCATTACCGTTACTTGCTCGTTACCAATTATCTTGCTATCAAACTATCTGCTACCTATAAATTCATTGCTTGGAGAAATAACCTTGCTGAGAACCGTTTGTCATTTCCTTCTGCTCCTCGTTGGGTTCGACACTCTTACTTATCGAAAGGACTACGATTGATCCCCTATACTTGTGGGTCATCAACAGCACCTGTACACAAAGAACAAATACTTGCAACCCGACGCGAAAGAGAGGTTGTCAATCTCTCTACGGTAAAAAGATAGATTAGGATATGATAGATTCGATAGATAGATCTCTCAAGAACACAAAATAAAAGAGGCAAATAAAAAGTGCAGCAAGGTATTTTTGGGTTTTTGGAATAATAGATCTGGAAAAAAAAGCGGCAATAGATCGGAAAGCAATATGTTGGAAAAGTAGACTCGGGGGGCGTAGGGTTCACTAGTGGCTTCTCTCATGAGTATAGCACACGGTGGGTGAACAAATTACTGTTGGGCAATTGATAGAAGATCAAATAATCATGACGACATCCAAGGCGATGATCATAATATAGGCATCACATCCAAGATTAGTAAACCGAAACGATTCTGCATCTACTACTATTACTCCACACATCGACCGCTATCCAGCATGCATCTAGTGTATTAAGTTCATGGAAAAACGGAGTAATGCAATAAGAACGGTGACATGATGTAGACAAGATCTATTCATGTAGGAATAGACCCCATCTTGTTATCCTTAATAGCAACGATACATGCGTGCCTTGCTACCCCTTCTGTCACTGGGAGAGGACACCGCAAGATCGAACCCATCACAAAGCACCTCTTCCCATGGCAATAAAAATCAATCTATTTGGCCTAACTAAACCAAAGATTCGAAGAAGAAATACGAGGCTATAAGTAATCATGCATATAAGAGATCAAAGAAGATTCAAATAATATTCATGGATAGAAACTGGTCATGAACTCAAAATTCATCGGATCCCAACAAACACACCGCAAAAGTTTACATCAAATGGATCTCCGAGAGACCATTGTATTGAGAATCAAAAGAGAGAGAGAAGAAGCCATCTAGCTACTGCCTCAGGACCCGTAGGTCTATGGTGGACTACTCACGCATCATCGGAGAGGCACCAATGAGGATGATGAACCCCTCTGTGATGGTGTTAGATTGGATCTCGCGGTTCTGGAACTTGCGGCGGCTGGATGTGTTTTTCGTCGACTCCCCTAGGGTTTTTGGAATATTGGGGTATTTATAGGCATCAGAGGCGGTGGAGAGGGGTCCCGAGGAGGGCACAACCCATCAGGGCACTTCTTTGGCCCACTGGATGTCTTCTGGCCCAAAAAAATCTCCAAAAAGTTTCGCGATGTTTGGGCTTCGTTTGGTACTGATATTCTGCGAATTAAAAAACAAGCAAAAACAACAACTGGCACTTTGGCACTATGTCAATAGGTTAGTCCCAAAAATGATATAAAGTTGCTATAAAATGATTGTAAAACATCCAAGAATGATAATATAATAGCATGGAACAAGCAAAAATTATAGATATGTTGGAGACGTCTCAGCATGCGATGGTTAATTCCTACCAACCTCCTCCCTAGGGGCATGTGAGTAGTGTTTTGCTTCGAGAGAGCTAATAAAATCTTGCAATAAGTATGTGAGTTCTTCATGACTAATGTGAATCCATGGATATATGCACACTCACCTCCACATATTTACTAGCCTCTTCGGTACCATGCATTGCACATTCTCACTTTGAGGATCGGTGCAACTTTCGCAGGTGCATCCAAACCCCGTGACATGATACGCTCTGTTGCACATAAGCCTCATTATATCTTCCTCAAAAGAGCCACCATACCTACCTATCATGGCATTTCCATAGCCATTTCAAGATATATTGCCATGCAACTTCCACCGTCACATCATATGACTTGTGCTTTCATTGTCATATTGCTTTGCATGATCACATAAGCTGACATAGTATTTGTGGCAAAGCCACTGTTCATCATTAATATCATACATGTTACGCTTGATAATTGCTCATCCTGGTAAACTGCCAGAGGCATTCATATAAAGGCATGCAGTTTCTCATGTTGAGTTGTAAGTAAATAAAAGTGTGATGATGGGCACTGTCTTAGTTAGGAAAGGATGATGGAGACAATGATTCCCCCACAAGTCGGGATGAGACTCCGGACGAAAAAGAAAAAGAAAAAAAGAGAAAGAAAAAAGAGAAAGAAAAATAAAAAAAGGAAAAAATGGAAAAGGAAAAAATAAATAAATGAGAGAAAAGAGAGAAAGGACAGTGCTACTACCTCTTATTCCACACTTGTGCCTCAAAGTGGCACCATGTTCTTAATATAGAGAGTGTCATGTTTATCAATTCCATGTGCTAGTGGAAAATTTTCATTATAGAACTTGGCTTGTATATTCCGATGACGGGCTTCCTCAAATGCCCGAGGTCTTCATGAGCAAGCAAGTTGGATGCACACCCACTTAGCTTTCGTTGAGCTTTCAAACACTTATAGCTCTAGTGCATGTGTTGCATGGCAATCCCTACTCCTCGCATTGATATCTATTGATGGGCATCTTCATAGCCCGTTGATACGCCTAGTTGATGCGAGACTTTCTTCTCCACTTTTCACCCCTTTGAAACCTACCACCATATTCTATTCCACCTTTATGCTATAACCATCGCTCATGATCATATATTGCGCAAGTAATAAAAAGCTGAAGCGCGTTAAAAAGTACGATCCAATTGCCTCACTTGACACCGTGGTGCTTGACATTTGTATCTATGTGGTGAAGACGGGGCCATGCTATTCTAATATGATAAAATGAATAGGGGGTGAACATTCTTTTCGGATCGTATACTTTGAAACTTTATGATTATGTTTCTCATGTTTATAAATATTACTAAGTTGATGTTTATTAATTCATCGTTTCTCAATGAACAAACCTGCAATAGATTACATGTTGGGTAACATGTCACATACAAAAATCTTGTTTTTATCATTTACCTACTCGAGGATGAGCAGGAATTAAACTTGGGGATGCTGATACGTCTCCAACGTATCTATAATTTTTTATTGTTCCATGCTATTATATTATCATTCTAGGATACTTTTTGGGTGTTTATTTACCAATTCATATTATTTTTAAGTACTAACCTATTGACCTAGTGCCCAGGGCCAGTTGTTGTATTCTGCATGTTTTTTTTCTTTTCAGGTTTACCATACCAAACGAAGTCCAAACGCCACAAAAAACTTTAATATGATTTTTTCTGGACAAAAAGAAGACCTGGAAGCTTCGGGAGGAGACGAGAGGTTCCACGAGGGAACCACGAGCCAACAGGGTGCGTCGGGGGGCAGGCCGCGCCCTGTTTGGTCGTGGCCCCCTCGGCTGCCCTCTCGTGCCCCTCTCTGGCCAATAAATTCTCAAATATTCCAAAAACCCTAAGAGAGCTCCCGAAACACTTTTCCGGCGATCTGTCAGAGGGGGAATCAATCACGGAGGGGCTCTACATCATCCTTGCTGCCTCTATGATGAGTTGTGAGTAGTTCACCACAGACCTACGTGTCCGTAGTTAGTATCTAGATGGATATCTCTCTCTCTTGATCTTCAATACAATGTTCATCGCATCTTCGCTTTGATCTATTCGATGTAATCCTTTTGTGCAGTGTGTTTGTTGGGATCCGATGAATTGTGGGTTTATGTTCAGATTATTCATGAAAAGTATTTGAGTCACCTCTGATTATTATGATTCTTATTTGCATGATCATTATAGCTTTGTAAATCTCTCTGATCTATTGATTTGCTTTGGCCAAGTAGATTGACTTATCTTCAGTGAGAGGGGTGCGTTGTAGTGGGTTCAATCTGGCGGTGCTCTATATCCCAGTGACAGAAAGGGACAAGACACGTCTTTGTATTTCTGCCACTAAGGATAAAACGATGGGGTTAGTTCATATTAATTGAATTCTCTTTGTCTACATCATGTCATCGTTCCCCAAGCATTTCTGTTTTACTTAATACTCTAGATGAATGCTGGATAGCGGTCGATGGGTGGAGTAATAGTAATAGTTGCGGGCAGGAGTCGGCCTATTTTCTTATGGACATGATGCCTATATATACATGATCATTGCCGTGAATAAAGATTGCATAACTATCCGCTCTTCTATCAATTGCCCAACAGTAATTTGTTTACCCACCGTATGCCTGCTACATGAGAGATGCCACTAGAGAAAACTACGGCCCCCGGTTCTATCCACTTATAAGTTTACAAATGCTTTCAATACCTTGCTGCCATTTTCTTTGTTTTATTTTATTTTGCAATTTACAATTATCTACACATCTCACTTACTTGCAAATAACGAGATCAAGGGGATTGACAACCCTCTTGCCGCGTTGGGTGCAAGTGTGTGCTCTTTTGTGTGCAGGCGCTGAAGACGGTTGATGACCGATATTCCTATTGGTTCGATAAACCTTGGTTCTTAACCGAGGGAAATACTTACCCGCATTGTGCTCCATCACCCGTTCCTCTTCACGGAAAACCCAACACAGATCACAAGCATCAGGAGACCCGAGGCCATAGTTTTTGCTAGAGGCTTCTCTCTCAAAAAAATCATGCGGTTGGTAGACAAATTACTGTTGGGCAATTGATAGAAAAGCGCATAGTTATGCAATATTTATTCACAGCAATGATCATGTATATAGGCATCACGTCCATAAACAAGTAGACTGACTCCTGCCTGCATCTACTACTATTACTCCATCCATCGACCGCTATCCAGTATGCATCTAGAGTATTAAGTAAAAACAGAGTAATGCTTGGAGGATGATGACATGATGTAGACAAAGTAAATCCAATTAATATGATTGAACCCCATCGTTTTACCCTTAGTGGCAGCAATGCAATACGTGTCATGTCCCTTTCTATCACTGGGATTGAGCACCGCAAGATTGAACCCACTACAACGCACCAGTCCCACTTGAAGATAAATCAATCTAGTTGGCCATACCAAACCGATAGATCGGAGAGCATTACAAAGCTATAACAATCATGCATATAATAATTCAGTAAATACTCAATATATTTTCATGAATATGAACATAAACCCACAATTCATCGGATCCCAACAAACACACCACAAAGGAAGTTTACATCGGATAGATCACCGCGGGAATCACGGTGAACTTTGTATTGAAGATCATAGAGAGAGAGACAGTCATCTAGGTACTAGCTATGGACCCGTCGGTCTGTGGTAAACTACTCACACATCATCATGGAGGCAGCAGAGTTGATGTAGAGGCCCTTCGTGATCGACCCCCCTCCGGCAGGGCACCCGAATTGGGCTCCTGATGGCCTCCCATCGGAATAGAGACTTGCGGCAGCGAAAAAAGTATGTTAGCAGACTCTCTAGTGTTTTCCTAATTTTAGAGAATATATAGGGGAGGAATTAGGTCAGGAGGCATCGGGAGGTGGTCCCAAGCCGTCAGGGCGCGGCCACCCCCCGGGCGCGCCTTGTAGGCTTGGCGCCACCCCGTGTGGCCTCCGCTCTCCCTCCGAAGCTTCTAGGTCTTATTTTTGTCCAGAAAAAATCATCAAAAAGTTTCGGGGCATTTGGACTTCATTTGGTACAGTATTCCTGAAAGGCCAAAAACAAGCAGAAAACAACAACTGGCACTAGGCACTAGGTTAATAGGTTAGTTCACAAAAATGATATAAAATAACATATAAATGCATATAAAGTATCCAAGAATGATAATGTAGTAGCATGGAACAATCAAAAATTATAGATACGTTGGAGAAGTATCAAGCATCATAATCAGCAACTCTTTCTCATAAAACTCATCATGATAAAGTAGCAATCAATTCGCATGTTATGGTTCAAACAATGCATTCTCTTGAAACTTAACAACCTATATTCTTAGTCACCAAACAATTACAATTCTTCTTATTTTCAGAAAATTCTAAGTAAGAGCTTCACATACTCAATTATCATATAGTCTTCTATGATTGCTAGTACTCAAAGCATATTTTTGGAACAACTAGCATTCATCGAACACGAAGGAAGATATGGGCTTATCGTTTCACCTCCCAGCTTACTTATTATAGAGATAATTGCCAACAATTATAATTCATGATCAAATATATTTGACTAGATATATATGTCTGGATCTTTCCCACCACATGATGCTTGCCAAGAAGAGATTGAGATTGAAATAAGAAGTTGACTCAACATGAAAAGTAAATAGTCTAAAAGTAAATAGAATGTCCCTTCGCAGAGGGAGGCAGGGATTTGTAGAGGTGTTAGAGCTCAAAGTTTAAAACAGAGATGAATATATTTTGGGTGGTGTGCCTTTCCTGTCAATGTCACGACAAAAGATTTCAATATCTTCCATGCTAAACACATTATTGGCGGTTTATAAACAGAATGATCTTTTTACTCCCCTCCACCATTCAGACACTTTCCATGGCTAGCCGCATACACGGGTGCCCTCCAAACAATCAACTGTTCTTGTTTTTTTGTATTATGCAGGACTAGGCATCCTTTTTACCAGCCTCTCTCGTGCAATGACAAGTGAATAAACACTCATCATGAGAATAACCCGCTTAGCATGGAAGATACTGACCGCCCAGTCGCTCCATGAGCGGTACGAACACACAAAATAGATGTTTATTTGAAGATTTTAGAGGTGGCACATGAAAATTTACTTGGAACGGCGGGGTAATAGCATATATAGGTAGGTATGGTGGACTCTCATGGAAGAAACTTGGCTCAAGGGTTTTGGATGCACAACTAGTATTTCTACTTAGTATGAAGTTTTGGCTAGCAAAGATTATAAACAAGCACCACATATTGAAGGATCCATAACAATATATATTCTATGCAAATATACCCAAACATAACTTATTACGTTGTTCTCCTTGTCCAACTTCAACTAATTTGATCAACGTTCAAAATAATTACTGGGTATTCAAAATCATAAAAGATGCCCAAGATAATATATAATATATTTGTATGTGAAAGTACTCTTCCTTATACTAATCATTCATGAATTGCTTGTATGACCAATATTGTGATTGTCAAACTTCAATATATTTTACTTTCTAAACCCAATGTGAAGATACTACTAAACATTTTCAACATATATAATTTCAGATTTATGATATTTATTTTTTTCAACAATTTACTCTTAGGATATAAGTGAAGCACAAGAGTAAATGACAAACTACTTCAAAAGATATAAGTGAAGATCAATGAGTAGTTAAACAATTAAGTAGCTATGTGAAGACTCTATCCAAATAAAGATTTCAGATACAAGGATTTTATTTAAACAGCAAAAAAACAAAAATACACTCCAAGAAAAGCACATATCATGTGAACGAATAAAAACTTAGGCTCAATATAGGCTAACCGATATTCGTTGACGGAGAGAGGTGGGATGCCTAGCATGGCATCCCCAAGCTTAGATGCTTTAGACTTCTTGTAATATTGGCTTGGGGAGCCTTGGGAATCCCCAAGGTTGATATCTTGTGTCTCGTTAATTCCTCTCATATCACAATTTTCCCTAAATATTAAAGCTTCATCCACACAAAACTTGACAAGAACTCGTGAGATAGGTTAGTGCACATAAGAATAAATCAACACTTCATGTACTGCCAAGACAAGTTGAATAATAATTTAAAAATATTAAGTACTGTATACTATCATTTCCACAATTTATATCTACCAATATAAGACATGAAATCTCTAGCATAAGTAGATAACAAAACTATGACAGCAATCTGTCTAAACATGACAGTCTATAGAAATTAATTCTAAAAGTGTACTTGTGTAACTCAATAAATTCTGAAAATTTAGGACATATATAATAAAGGATTTGTATGACAACATTTTGTAAAAATTTCAGAATCTTTCCATGTTCGAGTAAAATATAAAAATTCAAACACTATAGCAAAAGTATCTGTTTTTTGTACAGCACACATCAAACATGCAATTCAAGCATCCTAAAGGGCAATTCCTTGTACTTTTTATTGGAAAAAATTATTATAACTAACATAAAGCGAAGTCCAACAAAATAAAATGAAACTCCAAGCAAAACACATATTATGTGATGAATAAAAATATAGCTCCAAGTAAGATATATCATAGTGTGTAAGATGTAAGAGGGGATGCCCCGAGCTTAGAAACTTGAGTCTTCCCTGAATATTAACTTGGGGTGCCTTGGTCATCCGCAAGCTTAGGGTCTTGCCGCTCCTTATTGTCCTCATATAGGTATCTCACCCAAAACTTGAAAACTTCAATCACACAAAACTTAACGGAACTCATGAGATGGGTTAGCATAACAAAAATAGATCATTCACTTAGGTACTGTCAAGACAAGATTCATAATTGTTCTCACATAATTCCTACTATATTCTATCATTTCCATAATTTATACCACTCAATATAAGCAATGAAAACACTAAAATAAGCAAACTATGCATGCAAAAAAGAATCTGTCAAAAACAGAAGAGTCTGTAAAGATCTGAACTAAAAAAATTCCCTATCTCTGAAAATTCTGAAATATTAGGACAACATAGAGAATTTGTATAGAAATACTCTGTAAAAATTTCATAATATGTTGACGGTCTAGTAAAATCAGAGAAATTATATACTCGAGGAAAAACTTTCTGTTTTTGCACAGAATCAAATCAACAAGTATCCACACTATCCCAAAGGATTTACTTGGCACATTATTAAAATAAAAAGGCACAAAACATGATTACTACAATAGCTTAATCATGTGAGCAAACAAAAACATAAATGATAAGTGTTGGGTTGTCTCCCAACAAGCGCTTTTCTTTAAAGCCTTTTAGCTAGGCATGATACTTTCAATGATGCTCTCATAGAAGTAAAGTATTGAAACACAATGGGGGCATCATTAATAACATAGAAAACATATCTTAGGCCTAATCCGCTTCCTATGCATAGGAATTTTGTAAGCAAACAATTTATTGTAGCATGAATGAACTAGCATAGGAAGGCAAAACAAGCATAACTTCAAAATTGTCAACACATAGAGAGGAAACTTAATATTGTTGAAATACTCATAAGCATATCTTCCCTTCTCATAATAATTTTTAGTAGCATCATGAAAAAATTCAACAATAAAAGTATCTCATAAAATATTCTTTTCATGATCCACGAGCATAGAAAATTTATTACTCTCCACATAAGCAAATTTCTTCTCATACATAATAGTGGGAGCAAATCGAGTTGGCACTCGTCACCGCCTGCTTCCCTGTCTTCTCCTACGTCTTGCGCCCGGCAGTCGCCTACGCACTCGCCCACGACGCCGCCAGCCACATCGAGGTACGGTACGTCATACCCGATGCCCGTTCCCAATCTCCGATCAATTCATTATGCGTGGCGTGCCCCAAGTCGGTATGTATGGTATGTTGTTCGTCTGACTGCCTGTCGTCCTGCAGTAGTTAGACCATTACAGCCGGAACTTGCAAATCCGGCCTCTCAAACGCCCGCGGATGCGTTCGGGCGAGTCTGCGGACACTGACCGGTCACGCCTTAAATAATGCATTCTACATCCGGACACCTCAAATATCATATCTCAAATCCATACAACCCATGCAACTACTACGTCGATGCATACACATATCGTCCGGCTACTCCATCACTACTAACATGCCATCGGACTATCAAAATTTGACATGTTTGGCTATGGTGGAGATCATCCTCGGCTGCCCTTGCCCTTCCGGCGCCCTTGACGTCTTACGGATCGAGAAGGATCTGCTCGTCGCCGGAGTTGTCCTCGCCGTCGCTCACCTCCTTCTCCTCCTTTGGTGACAGTCCGGCCATTTCACGGACCACCCGATTCTGCTCGCGAACGAGAGCGCGCGTCTTCCTCCGTGCCGTTTCTTCAAAATGCAGGGGCGGATATGGCTTCCTCCTCTGCGGCCGCCCACGCCGCCGCATCAGCCGCCTCTGCCTCTGCCATTTCCTCCACAAGATAGGCCTCGGCGACCCTTATCCTCTCCTTCCCATGGCGGGCAGCCTGTTGCCTGTGGGACTCGAAGTCCGCCAGACCGGTCGATGGATCCGCCCGCTGGGACCTCGATGATCCCCCGAAGGAACCGAGCGCCCGTTGAGCGGACGCTATGGAGTCTCGGTGGACAGATCCTGCCGTCGGCCGGGCGCTGTCCTCGCGGGAGCGGCGGAGTGCAATGCGAACTGCCATTGCCTCCTCCAATCCGCAGGGGATGACCCCCCAGTCAATGGACCTAGACTGGTCGGAGTCAGATCCGCTGCCCTCCATGCCGGAGACGGCCGGAGATCGCCAGAGGTGAGCTAGGGTGGCGGATGAGAGTGGAGGGGAGTGGAGTGAAGTCGCTAGGGTTTGGTCCGGCGAACGAATGAGGACGAATATATGTGGGGTCGATGCGGGTCAGGCGGGCGTGCCTGGGCGCGCTCGGGCTCTTCCATATCCGCCCCATATTTGGGCTGGATATGAGGGGTGCCGGTCAGCCCGGACGTTTAAGGCCCATTTGAGAGGCCCGCCTGGGTCATTTTTTGGTGACCGGGCAGTGACCGGATGGCCTGGCCGGGCGTTTGAGACGGTTATGAGGGTCCGGCTGTAGATGCTCTTATTCTGGATTATGGTCGTCTTCGATGTAACATTTCACCTTCTCTAATTTCCTCTGTAGTAGTATGATCAGACATCAGCACGATAATTATATCCAGCATTCCAGCTTCCGTATGATTAATGTTGGTGAAATTGATGCTACTTGTATACATACTATATACTAAAGCGGGAACGTTTTGCTTTTTCTTGTTTTTTTGACTTTTTTCTTTTAGTACTACTGTTTAATTACAAGCACAGTAATAAACATTAAATATAAAAAGTGTCTAGCTGTAAACACTACTGCGCTTGAACAGTGCCCCCCGTGTTCCTAAAAAAATACCCCAGTGCCCCTGTGTTCTTTAAGAAAAGTACCCATGTGAATAGTGTTTCGGAAAAAGAATACACTAGCTAAAAAAACCTAAGATTCTTTTGAAAGTTAAGATTTAGGATCTTTTTTCGACACATCATTCCTCGCCATCGGCTTACTGATTATGCAGAGCCGCCTTGATCGTCACCTCTTCCTTTCCGATGATGATGGTTGTAAGTGCATCTAGTGCCACCCTTGTTTGGTTTTGGAGTATTGAAGACAAACGTGGTTGAGGGACTAATGTGTTTGTGAGAGTTCACAGGATAACACAGATAGAAGTCCCTGGAGATTCGGTTTAACCGTCGAAGACGACCCCTAAAAATGTCCGAAGACTTTGATGATGGCCGAAGCCATTGGTGGTATGCGAAGATAATCGCCTGAAGATAATGAAACGCGAAGACGAAGTCTTTTGGTAGTTTTGTTTCTTCTTTCCTGAGTCATAGGAACCACCGTACTGTTAAGTGGGGTCGACGTGATCGAAGTCAGACGCTGACGTGATGCTCAACCCAAACCTATGTCTTTGAGTGAAGACTATGAGAGGAAATCTCTTCCAGGGTTGGTTGAGTCAGCTTTACTTGTAGCCCAAGTAAAGCTGCCGCGTGTGTTTGAAATCCGACCGTTGTGACACGTCTCGGTTGGCCATTGACCCAGGGCCACATTGGTCATATCAGGTCGGGTTGCCCGCTGGCTATAAATAGCCCACCCCCTCCACCATGAGAAGGTGGCTGCTCAGAGAGAGATACGGCTGTTGTCCTTTTGGAGCAACCCACCTCGAAGACATTGAGAGAGAGAAGCATCCTCCGAGGATAAACCTAAACACCTAGAGCTAGAGTGTTTGAGCATCACCGAAGTCGTTATGTTCTGAGAGAACCGAAGACTTATTACACTTGAAGACTGTGATCTTCCAGACGGTTAGGCGTCTGGGTCTAGAGCAATCCAAGAGTCATTGTGGATTGCCGGGTGACCAAGTTTGTACGGGTTTCGGAAGTCTCCCCTGAAGACTTACCTGAGTGATTGGGCGTTGTCTAAGTGACTTCGTCTCAAGGGGAATAAGGTGAAGACGAGGTCTTCTGAGTTCAATCTCAGCCTCCCTAACCAGACGTACAGTTATCACAGCAACTGGAACTGGTCCAACAAATCCTGTGTCTTCATCAAGCTGCTGGTTCTATCTTCCACTCTTTACTTTTTGTACTGAACTGTGAACCTATTGCATGAATACATTTGACTGAAGACATTCCCCGAAGACATTCATATCTGCTGTTTATCTTCATACTATCTAAGTTTGTCTTCGACTCATCTTAGCGTGTATGATGATAATGCTTAACTTGATTGTATGTCTTCATTGTTTTGCATGCCTTGCTTAGATCCTTGATATAGATCCCTACCCGATCCTGTTTTGCTTCTGCATTCCTCGAATACATTCACTGTTTCGAAGCCTTTCATAAAAATTGCCTATTCACCCCCCTCTAGTCGATAACTAGCACTTTCAATTGGTATCAGAGCGAGGTACTCCCTTGTTCTGTGTTTCAGTTTAACCACCTGGAGTTTTAGCTATGTCGACTGCAGGGATTATCAAGGTCTTCGCTGCGTGCCCTGTCTTCGATGGCACTGACTACCCCTACTGGAAGAACAAGATGCACATGCATCTCGAAGCCATTGACAACGACCTATGGTATGTCGTCATGGCAGGCATTCCTGAGGTTGGCGAAGGTGTTACTGCTGCTGATGTGAAGAGGTTTGCACAACTGGACTCCACCGCCAAGAACATCATTTGTGGTCATCTAACCAAAGGACAGTATGGCCGTGTGAGTGCACTTAACACTGGTAAGCAAATCTGGGAATGGCTGTCCAAAGTGAATGAAGGTGTCTCATCTCAAAGAGACTCCCGTGTTGATGTGCTTCGCAATCTGTTCAACCGCTTCAAGAGACTTGACAACGAAAACGTTCAGCTCACATTTGATCGACTCACCGACATCTCAAATGAGGTGAATGCACTTGGCGCCACTGATATCACCAAACATGAAGTCGTGAAGAAGCTACTTAGATCACTCGACAGTTCCTTTGATACTCTCGCACTCATGATCCAAGAGTGCCCTGACTTCAAGAGTTTGGATCTCGCCGATATCCTCGAGAGGTTGAACACACATGAGTTCCAACAAGCTGAGAAGAGGGATATCTACGGTCCAAGCTACAGTCATTCTCGTGCCCTGAAGGCCAAGGCTGTGTCATCATCCGAAGACAACTCTGAATGGAGTTCTGATGGTGCTGAAGACTTTGGAAAATAACTCGCTCTGCTTGTCAGGAAGTTTCGAAAGTTTGCCAAGTCAAAACGCTACGCAAAATCTTCGAAGCGTGATTCCAAGAGGTCTGGTGAAATGTCTTCAAGAGACAGCAAGAAGCAAACCTGTCACAAGTGCAAGAAAGTTGGTCATTTCATTGCTGATTGTCCTCGATGGGAGAAGGAATCCAAGAAAAAGAGCAAGGACTATGACTCCGATGACAAGAAGAAGAAGAAGTATGCAAAGTCTTCATCACACAAGAAGAGTTCATCTGGCAAGGCTCATGCTTTCATCGGGAAGGAGATGGATTCACAGTATGAATCCGGTTCTGAAGCTGAGGAAGCATCTGAGGAGGAATCTGACGTTGAAGTAGCTGGACTAGCAATGGATTCGGCATATCTCACCACCTCTGTCTTCGAACCCGAAGACAATGGTTCCTTCTTCAACACCGAAGCCAGTGATGATGATGCTACTCTGGCCTACTGCTTCATGGCGAAAGCCTCCAAGGTATCCTCAAAATCCTCACGTCATGACTCTGAATCCGAAGCTGAATCTGATGACAACATGAAGCCTAGCTATGCTAAACTTGTAAAAATTGCCACCAAGAAACAAAGGGCCATGGAGAAAATGCAAACTACTCTAGAGAAAAGCGATGACTTGTTACGCGAAGAGATGAGTCTGAACGAAACTATGGCTGAAGATATGCGTAGTCTTTGTTCAAGGTTTGAGGATCTCCAAAGTCGTCATGACGCCCTCTCAACTGATCATGAGAAGCTTTCTCTCGAATATCTTCAGAAAAAGATTGATCTAGAGAAGTTGAGAGAAGCTCATGATGACCTACGGAAAGAAAACGACTCACTCTTAGCAGAACAGATCAGTACCGCTCAGGATGAATTTGATGCTCCATGCTTAAAATGTATTGCTCATGAAGCTAATGATTCAACTGCTGAATGTTCAAATGCTTCTAAAAATGCATTATCTTCAACTGTATATGTGGTAACTAACCCCTCATCTGAGGAAACCACTGCCATCACTGACGACAATGACAGGTTGAAGACATTGCTTGAAACTGGCATGTACAAGAGTCTTAAAGGACATTAGATTCTTTGTGATGTCCTAAAGAAGACAATCTTGAACAAAAAGCCTAGGAAAGAGGGTTTGGGTTTCGAAAGAAACATCAATGTTGATGGTTCCTACTGGACTCCTGAGCAGTATCCCAAAACCACATGGGTCACTGCAAAAGGACCTTCAGTGGATCCATCCACATTATCTGGCTTTAACTGTGCTAACCCTGTCATCATTGACAAGTCATTTGACTCCAATTATAAGTTGTTCAAATCTATGAATGGTGAAGTGTTTGCCAGGTATATTGGAACTAACTACGGGAATGGTTCACCTATGAAGAAGATCTGGGTTCCCAAATGTCTTCTTGAGAAGCTTCCAGTCAATGTTATGACAACACCACGGAAGAAGACAAACTCTAGACCTTCATATGGACCAAAATCTTCATATGGATCAAAGTCGTCATATGATCACTATAACACCTATGTTTCGCAGGGAAGAACTGAAAGGGCTCACGAATATGTGCACTATGGCATGAATCGCTATGTTCATCCCACTAAGAATTACTCTGTATATTCATTTGAGTACTCTAACCCCCCTGTGAAACGAACCTTTAGGGCATCTTTGCCTAAATTCTCTGATGCTGCTCTACGTATTATTGCTTCTAAGCCACCCCTTCGCATGTGGGTGGTTAAGAAGAACTAATATCTTCATGCAGCATCAGGTCTCCAGATGGGATGAAGCCTATCTTGAAGATAATCTCTGAAGACCCGGAAACGATCTTGTTTGGACGCAAGAAAACTAATGCGAATGGTGTTACCATTCATATCGTCCAATATCTTCATACAATTGTGTACTGCAATATCTTCATCAATGCATGTTACAGTTGCATGCTTTGGTGAACTAGACTAATTCTCAATGCAGGATAGCAAATCCAATGCCACTGAATGGATTGTGGACAGTGAATGCACCAGTCATATGACTGGTGATCGAAGCCTATTGATGGAGCAAACTCTTCGACCTCCAACTAAAGACCACATCGTCTTTGCTGACAAGAGCAGCAGCAAAGTATTGGGGCTAGGTAGAGTTGCTATCTCAAGGGACTGACACATGGAAAATGTCATGCTTGTCGAATCCCTTGGTTACAACTTGATGTCTGTCTCAATGCTCTGTGACTTAGATATGCTTGTCATCTTTGGAAAATTTCGATGTGTTGTACTAATGGCCTCTGACAAAACCAAAGTCTTCGAAGGTTTTCGAAGAGGTGATTTGTACATGGTAGACTTCGCTGCAGGACCACAGGTTGCCTCATGTCTTCTAGCAAAGGCTTCGGAATGCTGGTTATGGCACAGAAGGCTAGGACATGCTGGGATGAGGAACTTACACACACTCGCCAAGAAGAAGCTCATCATTGGCGTCGAAGGTGTTAAGTTCAAGAAGGACCATCTCTGTGGTGCATGTGAAGCCGGGAAGATGAGTAGGGCCAAACATCCCTCGAAGACAATCATGACGACCACTCATCCCTTCGAGCTGCTACACATGGACTTATTCGGCCCTACTCATTACTCCACCTTCTCTACCACTGCAAATCTATATGGCTTCGTAATTGTTGATGACTATTCTCGATTCACTTGGGTGCATATCATACTCTATAAGACTGAAGTGCAGGATGTCTTCAGGCGCTTCGCAAATAGGTGTATGAACAACTACAACATCAAGATCAAGCACATCAGGAGTGACAATGGCACTGAATTCAAGAACACAGGCTTGGACACCTATCTTGATACTCTTGGCATCACTCATGAGTTCTCTGCTCCATATACTCCTCAGCAGAATGGTGTCGTGGAGCGCAAGAACAGAACTCTTATTGAGATGGCTCGTACCATGCTTGATGAATACAAGACACCACGGAAGCTATGGCCTGAAGCCATTGACACTGCATGTCATATTATCAATAGAGTATATCTTCACAAGTTCTTCAAGAAAACATCATATGAGCTTCTCACTGGTAAGAAACCCAATGTAAGTTATTTCAAAGTCTTCGGTGCAAGATGCTGAATAAGGGATCCACACCACACTTCAAAATTTGCACCGAAAGCACACAAGGGTATCATGCTTGGTTATGGAAAGGATTCGCACACCTACAGGGTCTTCAACACTTTCCACAACAAAGTTGTTGAAACTGTAGATGTGCAATTCGATGAAACTAATGGCTCGCAAAGAGAGCACCTACCTCCTGTGCTAGATGAACAACCTCCTGATAAAACTATCAGAATGATGGGAACTTGGGAAATCATGCCTGAAGAGCCATAAGTTGAAGAAGTCATCATTCCTCCATCCACCCAACACGAAGACAATGTTGAAACTGAAGACATTGCTGCTGACGAAGACAATGCTCAGCAGCAAGGACAAAGTCTTCGTCCTGCTCATCCGCGTGTGGCTAATGAAGTCCAAATTGAGAGAATGCTAGACAGCATAAATGCACCAGGTCCACTCACTCGCTCAAGAGCAACTCAACTGGCTAACTTTTGTGGGCATTTTGCTTTTGTATCTATCACAGAGCCCACCAAGGTAGATGAAGCTTTCAAGGAATCAGAATGGATTCAAGCCATGCAAGAAGAGCTTCACCAGTTCGAGCTCAACAACGTGTGGGAGCTAGTGAAGCGCCCTGATCCAAGGAAGCACAACATCATCGGCACTAAGTGGATCTTATGCAACAAGCAAGATGAGTCTGGGCAAGTCGTCCAAAACAAGGCTCGACTTGTGGCCTAGGGTTACACACAAGTCGAGGGTATTGACTTCGGTGAAACATTTGCTCCTGTTGCTAGACTCGAAGCTATTCGCATATTGCTTGCTTATGCTAACCATCATGACATATGCTTATATCAAATGGATGTCAAAAGTGCATTCCTCAATGGTAAGATTGAGGAAGAAGTATATGTTGCTCAACCATCAGGGTTTGAAGACCCAAAGCATCCTGACAAAGTCTACAAGCTCAACAAGGCGTTGTATGGCCTCAAACAAGCACCAAGAGCTTGGTATGACACACTCAAGGAGTTCCTCAAGAAGAAAGGCTTCAAACCCGGTTCACTCGATCCCACTCTCTTTACTAAATCCTATGATGGTGAACTGTTTGTGTGTCAAATTTATGTGGATGACATTATCTTCGGCTGTACTAACAATCGATACAGTGATGAGTTTGCCTTTATGATGCAAGAGAAATACCAAATGTCAATGATGGGAGAACTGAAATTCTTCCTAGGGCTTCAGATTCGACAACAACCAAATGGCATCTTTATATCTCAGGAGAAGTACCTTAAGGATTGCCTCAAGAAATTTGGCATGAATGAAGCCAAAGGCTACAAGACGCCTATGCCAACCAATGGTCACCTCTACACTGACGAAAATGGTAAAGATTTCGATTAGAAGGTATATCGCTCCATGATTGGCTCTTTATTGTACCTATGTGCATCTAGGCCAGATATTATGCTTAGCGTTTGCATGTGCGCCCGATTTCAAGTGGCACCAAAGGAGTCGCATCACCTAGCCGTGAAGCGAATACTTAGATATCTGGCTCACACCCCAACACTAGTATTATGGTATCCAAAGGGTTCGAAGTTTGAGCTCATCGGCTATTCTGATTCTGATTTTGCTGGAGACAGAGTTGACCGCAAGTCTACATCAGGCACTTGTCACTTTCTGGGACGATCTCTTGTATGTTGGTCTTCGAAGAAGCAGAACAGTGTATCACTCTCCACTGCCGAAGCCGAATACATTGCTGCTGGCGCTTGCTGCACTCAACTTCTCTGGATGAAGCAGACTCTCAAGGACTACAACATCAACCTGAAGCATGTACCTCTCTACTGCGACAATGAGAGTGCAATCAAGATCTCCTACAACCCAGTACAGCATTCGAAGACGAAGCATATACAGATTCGGGATCATTTTCTTCGGGGTCACGTGATGAAGGGCGACATCAACATCAAGCATGCTGACACTGAAGATCAATTGGCGGATATCTTCACGAAGCCTTTGGATGATAAGAGATTTTGCAAGTTGCGGTGTGAGCTAAATATCTTAGAATCCTAAAATGTCCTTTGAACGGGAATACATCCTAACGCTTATGCATGATTGATGAATTTTGATGCACAACACACGAAGTAATGTATGTCTTCAATCTCATGAAGACTTACGCTCTAAGTCTGAATACATTAACGAAGAATATGACTTCAGAGCACCACGCTAATTGTGTGCCGTGTCTGAGTCAAACATTCTTATACGGTGGGTAACGCCACCACCAAATTCGAAGACATTGCTTTTATCTTCGTATTTTTCATGTCTTCGAAAATTGTGTTTGTCTTCGAACTGATTTGGATTTGCATATCTCGAAATGTTGAATATATCTAGTATATTTGGAGTTTGTCCTCTATAGCATTGAGCCTATAGCTATATCTTCGAACTTTCCTAGGCCAATGTGATCAGACCCACTAATCTTGTTTGTTCCAATCTCGTCTTACTCTATTCAACTCCAGTCATATGCATTCTACTTGACATGTGTTGATTGTCTTCTCTGTGTCCTTGTCAGTGGAAGACAAATCTAACCAACCTCTTAAAATTCCAATTTTTTTGTCGTTACCGCACTTATCGCATCAAATCTCCCGCGCCGTCTCTTCCGGTCGTGTAGTGGGCTGCTAGTTGTGCTGCATGCATGCCACGTGTCCCACTAGAGCCGAAGAGTCCGGGGCATAATGGTCCAAACCGTTCGGATGTTTCCACTCTTATAAATACATGTGCCCCAGTTCAATTATTACTTTCCACTTCCTCCGCCACCTCCAAGCTCCAAAACCTAGCGCTGTCGCTGGATCTCATCGCCGCCGGAGAAGGAGCGCTTAGCTGTCGTGACTCCTCCGTCGACGTACTCACGCCGGCCGCGACCATCTTCGTCCGCCGCCGCCGTAGGTGTCTGCCACCACCAAGCTAGGGTGTGGCAGATTGAACTGCTCGGCTTCTCCGCCTCGTCGACTAGTTCATCGTGTTCTTCACCGTGGTAAATAAAAACTGAATTTTTACCACGCTTTTGATCTTTGCAAATTACCATATATCTTCGAGATCTGTTTCTCCACCTACACTTCAATGGATCTCACACTTGTACCTTTATTTGCTCAATACTTTTGCTTATGTTGCAAATCTGGGTTGATTTCTCACTTGTGCGAATTCTCGAACTTGCACAAATCTGAAACCGCCCTATCTGTGTGCAAAAGTGAAAATCTTCGGTGAAAGAGGTCAATGTCTTCATACCACGATATCTAGTTTTAAAATCTTCTGAGAATGCATATGACCTCTTCCACTCCCTCGCATCTCTAACTCTTTCATAGGTACATGTCCGCAGCAAAATCTCTTGGATCTCATAGTCTCAATTCATTTGCAGACTACTTGCAGATTCATTTGCACTCACCAGGAGCAAGCTCACACTTGAAACGGTCTTCGAAGCCTTTGCCCAACTCGAAGCCTTTGAAGACTATGGCCAGGGATGATGCTCCAAAGAAAGGGGGTAGACAGAGACGTCTAAACACTGCCAAGCATCTTCCCCCAGAACTGTATGAGCGCTACAAGTCTGATGAAGATGAAACCTATACACAATGCAAGACTCGAATCCAATGGATTCGAAGATATTGGGCGGAAAATTGGTTCAACTATCAGTTTGTTACAGATGAGTATGCTGAGAAGAATGCTGAGAAGGCACCATGGACAGATATTATCTATAAAATCTTCATCCGAAGACTGAGGCTGAAGCTAAAAGAATTGGCTTCTTTCCGTGCATGATCAGGCCTCCAATGCCCAGAAACCCCGATCCCTCTAGCATCCGTCGTTACCCTGAACCTGCTGAATCTGAGGATGGTCATGAAGAGAATCCTCCTGCTCCTAACCCGGAGCCTAAGAAGAAATCAAAGGCTTCGAAGCCAAAAGCTTCAAAGGTTTCCAAGGCTGTTGGAACAACATCACAGGCCTCAAGGTCCCCGTCTGTTAACTCTGAAGACACAGAAGAGGAGGCTCGTCTCGTTAGGTGAATGAAACAGAAGGTTGCCGCCTCCAGAGGACCGAAGCCATCTGTCTCACTGATGGATGTTGCAAATATGATCGAGCTCTCCGATGATGAGTTTGATGATGAAGCGTTGGCAAGACTGATCCAGCAAAAGGAAGAGGAAGCTAAACATCTTGAAGACTTACCTCTCTTCAACCCAGCAATACTCGAGAACTTTATTGACGAGTGGTTTGCTGACCCATCCCTCACCATCGACGCCTTACAGCTGCCCATTGGACTCAGCGTCACATTCCAAGGGCTCGTGAATGAGGAGCTAACTGTGGCTCAAAAAACTGTTCAACTCAAGGCGAAGATAAGCCATGAGAAAGCACTCTTCAAGGCAAATGTCCACAAGCTCAAGGCTGACCAGATCCAAAGTTATCAATTGATGATGAAAGACCTCAAGACCGTATTTGAGAAGAGATGTGAAGCTGTCAAAGGTGCCCTCGTGCGCCTCAAGAAAAAGGCAAACACCATGGTTCAAGCACACAATGAGATGTTGAAGTGCAAGGCTCTTGGCCAACCTACTCTTGACCCAAGGATCATTGAGAGATCCAGACAGGCTTCAATGTCTTCGGACCAAGATGCCGCATCAAGGTCTGAACAACGAGGCATTGAGTTTCCAGCTGGCTTCTCTGGCTCTCGCGCACCTTCGCTTTCCCCAGCTGTCTCTAGTAAGATGACAAAGAAAGCCGAAGCTCTAGCCAAGAAGCGCAAGGTTGCTGCTTCTGAAGTCCAAGCTTCGAGGCGGCAGAAAACAAAGAAGATACTGCCCCCTGTGTCTGCTCAAGCTCCTCCACCTCCACCTGTTCCATCAACCACCCAAGCTGCTCAACAGGAGCCACTACAAGTGACGCCTATCTCCATGGCTCCTCCTGCCTCTGAGAATCAAGAGAGGCAAGTGATACTACACGAGTCTGCTCCCACAGAGACTCCTGCTGCTGATGACATTCTAGCTGGTGAAGACATCCCGGCTGAAGACATTGTTCCCGATGCTACTGCTGACGAAGCACATGTCGTTGAGGAAAACCCCATGCTGAACATAGATGCTCCTGATGATAGTGAGTATGTTGATATTGGCACTCCTCTGAGGCCCTCCGTGCCAGAGAACACACCCAATACTCCGCCATCTGCATTTTCAACTCCTGTGCCCAGAACTCCAGAATCTCCATTTGTGGCCAGAGAAGTTGCACCCACGGAGCATGCGTCGCCTCTCAAAAGGCTTCGCCGAGGACCCAGATTGGATACATCTTCGATGCAGCGCATCCCTGAAGACCAGGTCCGCGTGTCTCCCACTGCACCTGTTGATGGAGTCCTCAGAATCAGAGACGTTGCTCACAACGTACCAAAGAATGAAGCCCCCGCCACTGAAGACAATGCTGCTGAAAACATTGTGGGCGAAGCCAATGCCCCATCCCCTGATGGTCCTCCAGTTCCTGCGACGCCTTCCTCCGACGACAATGCTGACAACATTGTGTTGGATCGCAATAGAGAAGGGCAGATGGTTCCCACCAAATGGCCCAAAATGGTTGCTCCACCAAGGATGGGTCTGCAATACGAATATCATCTTCAGCGGCGCCCAAATGTTTTGAATCCTATGCCAAGGCTACCTATGCTTCACCAACAAGGACGTGCTCGTCCTCACATCTTCAGCGTCAAGTCACTCCGGCTCAACAACACCTTTTTCGACTCTGACCGCAATCCGTATGCCCGTTCGAAGATTCAGTTTGACAGGTTCTGGAGCACCCCTCAAAGGGAATACTATACATGTGTGCTTTATGGCCAGAACCGAATCTTCCCACACAAAAAGCTCAGTCTTGAAGCCATGAAGGGATTGCCATGTTTTGACCAAGCCATTGGTTGTCTTCAAGATGTTGGACTCCTGGCATTTGTCACAGACCATGAAGATTGGAATGAGGAGCTCATTCTATAGTTCTATGCCACCCTCCACATCTCTGGCTTCGGGCGAGACCTGAAGACATGGAAGTTGCACTTCATGATTCACGATGAATATGTTACTACTGATGCTGTAGATTTCTTTCCAGTAATACATCTTGCATCTTCTGACGAAGACATGCCCAGCATCTTTCAACTGCCCCAGCCAAACATGACTGAAATGCTCACTATGATGGAGCCATTGGCACCTGAAGCAGATCTGCCACACTCATTCTTCGTCAATGACCTTCAGTATCTGCCAAGGACCATATATCACATTCTTCGTCACACCATTTGTCCGATCAAAGGGCATTCTTCCTCAAGCAAGATTGAAGGTGCTCTGAAGACATTGATCTACAACATCATCTATGGCATCAGGTTTGATCTTCAAGATATCTTTCTGCACAATCTGGCTGCCAATGGCATCACCTTGTTTGAACCCAAGATCTATGCACCATGGATCATGCGTTTCATCAAGTATAGATCCAACACAAGGTTCTTGCCATCTGCACGCAATCATTGGATATATCTTCCTGATGTCGAAGTCATTCACACTGACATCTACCCTCCAAAGAGCAAGAATTCCCTGATGCAAGGCACCAGTGGCACAGCTGATGAGGAAGGTCTTCACATCCCATCTGATGCATCCTGTGCGAGGCTCATTGGCTCCATTCGTCAACCTCAACCAAGTGCAACTACCACTGAAGCCACATCAAGCACTTTGCCTCGCCAAGCTCATACCAGGACTGAACGTGCAATGATAGATAGAGAGCTTCTTGTCTCTCTAATTCAGAAGCAAGATCGTCATCATGAGTGGACTCGAAGACAAATGGCTTCTATGGTTCACGACATCAATAGAATTCGCAATCTCACAACCAAGAATGCGTTTGTTGCTCATGAGACAAGCCGTCGTGCCTGGAGAACATTGACCATGCTAGCTCCTGAGGATGATCTTCGTGAAGATGGCTACAGGCAACACTTTCACTTCAGTCCTCCGCCACCTCGCACTGAGAAATGGCGTCGAACACCTTCTCTCGAAGACAGTGACTTCTCCTCTGAAGCCCCCTCCGTCAATGCGCGTCTTGCCAATGATGAATCTGATGACGTCTCTTCTCCGTCAACTACGCATCGTGACACTGCTCCAAGCTCTCCTGCACCAACAAACGTCGACCCTACCGCACCATCGTCTTCAACTCCTGCTGGGGACGCATAGTGCCCAATGTCTTCGTCCTTTTTGGTCATTCGATGACAAAGGGGGAGAAGCATTGGTTTGATAGTCTTCAAACGGGTCTACCTATATGGGCTGGGTGTTGTCTTTTGTTAAGTTTACAACTCTCGTTTTGAACACTTGCTATTTGGGTTGTAAAACTTAAGTCCTGATGGACGTCTGCACACTTTATGTTTACCGTACCTTTGGTGCTACCTTAAGTTTTATCATATGCGCTCGAAGCCATTCTACAGACGCCCATTTTTCATTATGCATTTCATTATCTTCAAAATATTCTTTAAATACATAGTGATTGGATTACAAGATATAGGGGGAGATCTCCACAAACTACAACCTGCCATGTGCTTTTGCATTCCAAGCAAAATCTTCATAAGCACATCTTTAGGGGGAGCTCTCTATATCTTGCAATCATAATCTCCAAGTCCTTATCTTCACATATATTATTCCCGTTGAAAACTTCAACCAGTTTGTCATCAATCACCAAAAAGGGGGAGATTGTAAGTGCATCTAGTGCCACCCTTGTTTGGTTTTGGAGTATTGAAGACAAACGTGGTTGAGGGACTAATGTGTTTGTGAGAGTTCACAGGATAACACAGATAGAAGTCCCTGGAGATTCGGTTTAACCGTCAAAGACGACCCCTAAAAATGTCCGAAGACATTGATGATAGCCGAAGCCATTGGTGGTATGCGAAGATAATCGCCTGAAGATAATGAAACGCGAAGACGAAGTCTTTTGGTAGTTTTGTTTCTTCTTTCCTGAGTCATAGGAACCACCGTACTATTAAGTGGGGTCGACGTGATCGAAGTCAGACGCTGACGTGATGCTCAACCCAAACCTATGTCTTCGAGTGAAGACTATGAGAGGAAATCTCTTCCAGAGTTGGTTGAGTTAGCTTTACTTGTAG
This sequence comes from Elymus sibiricus, assembly GCA_039707655.1. Taxonomy (NCBI): domain Eukaryota; kingdom Viridiplantae; phylum Streptophyta; class Magnoliopsida; order Poales; family Poaceae; genus Elymus; species Elymus sibiricus. The sequence goes on from CM077675.1 coordinate 417,711,609, forward strand.
CCCAAGTAAAGCTGCCGCGTGTGTTTGAAATCCGACTGTTGTGACACGTGTCGGTTGGCCATTGACCCAGGGTCACATTGGTCATATCAGGTCGGGTTGCCCGCTGGCTATAAATAGCCCACCCCCTCCACCATGAGAAGGTGGCTGCTCAGAGAGAGATATGGCTGTTGTCGTTTTGGAGCAACCCACCTTGAAGACATTGAGAGAGAGAGAAACATCCTCCGAGGATAAACCTAAACACCTAGAGCTAGAGTGTTTGAGCATCATCGAAGTCGTTCTGTTCTGAGAGAACCGAAGACTTATTACACTTGAAGACTGTGATCTTCCAGACGGTTAGGCGTCTAGGTCTAGAGCAATCCAAGAGTCATTGTGGATCGCCGGGTGACCAAGTTTGTACGGGTTTCGGAAGTCTCCCCTGAAGACTTACCTGAGTGATTGCGCATTGTCTAAGTGACTTCGTCTCAAGGGGAATAAGGTGAAGACAAGGTCTTCTGAGTTCAATCTCAGCCTCCCTAACCAGACGTACAGTTGTCACAGCAACTGGAACTGGTCCAACAAATCCTGTATCTTCATCAAGCTGCTGGTTCTATCTTCCACTCTTTACTTTCTGTACTGAACTGTGAACCTATTGCATGAATACATTTGACTGAAGACATTCCCCGAAGACATTCATATCTGCTATTTATCTTCATACTATCTAAGTTTGTCTTCGACTCATCTTAGCGTGTATGATGATAATGCTTAACTTGATTGTATGTCTTCATTGTTTTGCATGCCTTGCTTAGACCCTTGATATAGATCCCTACCTGATCTTGTTTCGCTTCCGCATTCCTCGAATACATTCACTGTTTCGAAGCCTTTCATAAAAATCGCCTATTCACCCCCCTCTAGTCGATAACTAGCACTTTCAATGGTGCCAAGGCACAAAACAGTAAACCAAAATAGTGTATTTGCATGAACAGTATTCCGTGGGGAAAATAAGTTCTTGACCGATTACTGTCTATTTTTGCACCACGACAGCAACGAACAGTGCACCAACAGTTACCCAAACAAAACTGGAACAATATTTGAATAAATTCAGAACTGGTAACCGAAATAATAGCCCAAATAAATCGAAACAACAATTACGAATTACCCATAACAGTAAACCCGTGGAACAAAAAAATATCTAAATAAATCAAAAATATTAACCTACTCAAACAGTAAACTAGAACAGTACTCGAATTGTAACACAGAACAACAAACATGTGAGCAGTATAATACCTGAACTGTAAAACTGAAACAGTAAACCCGACTAAACTAGATCAGGAAACTCAAATAAACCGGAAAAGGAAAAAATTAAATGAGAGTAGAAACCCAAATAAACCAACAATAATAAACCCCAAACAATAAACGTGAATACACAGAACAATAATCGACATACCACGCGAAATGCCACGGTGTATGAGCAAAAATTTAATCGCCATGGTGACACCAAGTAGCAAATCTGTGTACAATAGTTATTGCTATTTTCAAATGCAAGCCAAGGAGCATATGGTGAACATAGACCTTCTAGCTCCACTGCCATTAGTTAGCGATATGCATCCAGGCCGAAATAAATATTTTTATTCGTCTCTTTACTACCAACTAATGAACGGCATAATAATCTGCTTGCAACCCCATGATAAGCAAATTTTGCTTTGTAGAAATATAAAATGCCTCGATCAGTAGAAAACAAGGTATAAACAGTCAGTGCATATTTTACAATACAATTAAGAAAAAAAATCATTGTTTCTGCTTCCCTTATTAAATGCCGTCAGGCCTCACATGCACATCGAGGAAATTTCACAAGGACAAAAAAGACAAAACACTAATGATTTACCTACATGCAACAAACTAAAAAAATGTTTTAAATTTGTTGCACCGTATTAGAATAATGTTTTCTATACCACACCTGTGCTATTTAAATCTTTGGCATAAATAATTCACAGTTCATTCAAAAATTCAATTGAATGATCCTTCAAACACTTCTGTCTATACAAAAAACACGAAATGGACGGCAGAGGCAACGGTCTTGGCCTCTCTATACAAAAAACATGACAAGAATTTCTACACGCAAGGACAAAAAAAGTAACCACAACGAATGTAAATGTGGTAAATAAACCTATTGCACCAATGTACCTTGATAAAACGAACCTACGCCTCCTTTTCTTCTTATGAAACCCAAACATAGCAAAACAAGTCCAACCGACTAAACATGAAAAAAGACATGCATGCAATAAAAATAAAAAAATATATATTTAATTAAAATATAAACGAAGCTTGCCACGGGCGCGGCGTGCGCCGCGCATCTTCGACGCTAGTAACCACTATATGCACTAGTAGTGCATAGCGTAGTGTTAATTGGATAGCAGAACAGGCACGGTTAGCCATCCATGGTACAGCCAGACGATGCACGGTCTCGATCGTTCGTCCACTTTTGTTCTCTTCACTGCGAATTCTCGTTCTGGCTAGACTAGAGTACTATCTTGGTGGTGACCGTGTGATGTTGGGAAAATACGGAGAAGGGAGGGCCTGCGCACACCTTTGCTTTTCTCCGGAAACACATGCATTTAAGCGAGCGAGGTCACAGAATAAGTAAAGACCATGCATGATGACAAGTTTTTCAGGGCAGAATTCTACAGAACCTGACTAACCTGTCTTTAAGTTGCATTTGCACAACTCTAGTGCCTTGACAGAAACTAGCAGGAAACCACTGCTAAAATGCTAAAACTTAGACCAGCAACCAACTGTGGAAAACTGCTTAATAATACACAAAGAAAGTTGAAGTGCACAAAGAAAGTTCAGATCAAATCACCCAGTCTACATTTAACACAACACAAGCAAGATGATCACCATAAGTTCAGGAGTCAAAACCAAAACGGGAATATATATAAAAAAATCAGTTAGCTAGCTCTTGATCCCATGTGTGACATTTGTGCTGCATAATCCATGGTGCAAAACCCAGAAATATGCAGATGGCAATGTTGACCAGAAGTCCAGAACAAACTTAAGTGCACAAAGATCCTGCAGATTGAACCATCGCAAGATCATCTGCGTTGTCGACGATCATCTGGGAAAGGATCATCATAGATTATTCAAAAATCATTTTTCTACGCACTTTCTTTCCTTGTCTCAAAAAACAAATGAAAGCGAGCGAGATTACTGGCTAAAAACCATTATGAGACCTTTATCAGTGCAGAATATTACAGAAACTGCAAACTGTATTTGCACAACTCTGGAAAACAGCTTGATCAGCAAGTAAGTTGAAACTAGTTGCATTTGCATTTTCGAGGAAACTACCTTGTATGCTGAAACTTAGCCCAGCAGCAGCAACCAACTATCGAAAACTGCTTAATCAGACACAACTCTATGAAACAAATGACCATTGATGAAATACTGAAACATAGACGAGCGCCAAACGATATTTCTGTCATACAATGGAATCTAAGTGAAGTAAAGTTCATGAGTCAAAACAAGCATATGAAGTTGATCAATCATGTACACAGCGGTGACTATAACAAACTGATGTATATAAAGAAACAGCAGATCAAATCATGACATCCAATTTACATCTTAACATAGCAGAAACAAAATTATCACTCATGACTCATGAGTCAAAACCGAAAGTGGAATATCAATGAATTTCAGTTAGCTTGATCATGTATGACATTTGCACTGCATGATCCATGGTGCAAAACGCAGAATATGCAGATGGTAAGGATGACCAGAACAAACTGAGGTACACAAAGGTCATGCAGATCAAAACCATCACAAGATCATATGCAAACTCACTTTAGTACTACCTCCGTTCCAAAATATAACAAGTTTTGGTAGGCCAAAATGGCCTATCAAAACGTCTTATATTTTGAAACAGAGGTAATACAGTACATCTTAACATGACAAGAACAAAATGATCACGTCAGTGCGTTTGCTCAGCAACCAACAGAAAGTAACTTAGCCCAGGAACAAGCTCCCAAAAAATGCTCGATGAGACACAAATCTAGGAAACAAACTACCTAGAAACTTGAAGAAAACCAACAGAAACTACTGATAAAATACTTAAACTTAGCCCGGGTGCCAACATTTCTGTCATAATTAAGCTGGAATTTAACAGAGGTCAGTTCACGAGTCGAAACCGAAAAGGAGGGAACATCAAAGAGTTCCAGTTAGGGTGATCATGTATGACATTCCTCGTGCACGATCCATGGTGTAGAAACAGAACATGCAGTTGATCAATCATGCACACAATGGTCAGCATAAGTTCACAAGTCAAAACCGGAAGGGGGATATAAAAGATGTTGCATAATCCATGGTGCAAATCATAAGATACGCAGATGGTAAGGATGACTAGAACAAACTAAAGTTCATAAAGATCCTGCAGATTAAACCATGACAAGATCGTCTGCATACTCAGTTTAGTACTACATCATAACAGAACAAGAACGAAATGATCATTGCAGTGAGTTTGGGGCATCCGTGCCTATGTGCCTGATCAAACATCAAACACACACACGTTTCAAACAGAACAAGAACGACATAATCCTACCAACCGAACAACATTCCTTATATGCATGCATAGGATGATTCAGAGTTGGAAGTAAACTGAGCCGTCTAAACAGTAACTGATGCATGCAGGAACAAAATTAGCACAAGCAACAGCAAAAGTTCAGCAAACAGTTGGAACAGAGCAATGAGATGATCCATCATAATCGCACCAAAATTCACTCAAGTCGTACTGGATAAGCTAGGCAACAACAAAATGTGAGCAGAAGTAGAACACGGTACTCATCTGAACCTCTATTGAACTAAGCGACTGCTCAAATCTCTCATCCAAACCACTACGCACTACTAGCAGTAAACCCTCCATCGCGAGAAACATAACAGGGCAAAACGATGGAGACGACTCACGTAGGCATCACTCGCCAGAAAACTACTTAATCAGACATAACTCTAGGAAACAAACTACCAAGTAAATTGACAGAAACTAGCAGGAACCACTGAACTGATGAAATGCCAAAACTTAGCCGAGCAACCGATATTCCTGTCATACACTGGAATTTAAGTGAGGTAAATTTCACCGAGTCAAAACAAGCATACAAAGTTCACAACGGTGACGACAACAAACTGAAGTATACACAAAGAAACAGCAGATCAAATCATCACAGGATCATCCATCTACATCTTAAGAGAACAGAAACAAAATGATCACTGTAAGTTCATGAGACCAAAGCGGAATATCAAGGATTTCTCGGTTAGCTTGATCCTTATGACAATCGCACTGCATAATCCATGGTGAAAAACACAGAACAAACTGAGGCACACAAACATCCTTCCTGCGGCTCAAACCATCAGAGGATCATCTTCAAACTCAATTTAGTAGTAGTAGTAGTAGTAGTACTGTACATCTTAACATGACAAGAACAAAACTATCACTGCAGTGAGTTTGGGAATCCTACCAACTGAACAACATTCCTTATAATATGCATGCGTGGGAAGACTCAGAATAAAAATTGAGCCATCTAAACAGTAAACAAAATTAGCACAAGCAAGAACAAAAGTTCAGCAAACAATCGAAGAAGATCAATCGGAATTAGCACCAAAATTCATTCAAGTCGTACTGGATAAGGCAACAACCATTCGGTGCCACAAAATGTCATCAGAGGTAGAACACATTGCTCATCGCGACATCCATACGACTGCCCAATCTCTCATCCGAACCAGGAACCACTACGAACTAACTAGCAGTAAATCCTCCATGGCTAGAAACATAACAGAGCAAAACGATGGAGACGAGTCAGACGACTCACGTACGCATCACTCGCCGGGAGCTACTTGCCTCTTGCGAGAGGTGATCGCTGAGGAGGCGCAGTCGCCGAAGGGCCCCCCGACGCCGCAGGTGCCGTTCGTCTGGTCGGTGGCGGACGCGACGGCAACCGAGGCGGCGAGGTCGGCGAGGTGGAGGCGGGGGAACGGCACGTAGACGCCGTGGACGACGATGCGCGAGTTGACCACCACGTCGGGCTCCTTGATGGGTATGTAGTTGATGCGGACGTCCTTGGAGGAGGCCGAGCTGGCGCCGTGGGTGACGACGAGGCTCTGGCCCTCGCCGGCCAGCGTGGGGAGGATCGTGCCGGGGCGGAGGCGGAGGAGGTCGGCGCGGGTGAGGCGGTGGTCGGGGACGATGTGGAAGCGCACCGCCGAGACGTAGTCGTGGCCTCCGCCGACGAAGATGGCCGGGTCGTCGAGCGCGAAGAGCGTCAGGTTGGCGAACTTGTCCAGCTCGGCGAACTTGACGCGCATGGCCAGCGCCACGAAGCCGTAGCCCCCGTCGCGGAGGCGCGCCATGGCGTCGCGGATCATGATGCGCACCACGGAGGCGGCGGTGGCCGCGGCGGAGCGGGCGGTGCCGGCGAGGAGGTGGTGGTGCGGGCCGTCGAAGCAGGAGTGCGTGAGCGGGCGCAGGAAGCCGTGGAGGCCGTGGACGACGTAGCGGCCGTCGTTGTAGAGCTCGGGGTGGGACACCTCGACGCCGTCGGCGTAGATCCTGGCGTAGTGGATGCCAAAGGGGCGACCTTGATGCAAAAGCCGACGGAGGCGGAGGGGATCTTCATGGTGGCGGCGGCTGCGAGCTCGGAGTAGGGGTAGTAGCCCATGGCGATGTGCTGCTCGAGGAGGTGGCGGCGCGAGCACATGGGGCAGGAGGCCTGGAGGAAGGCGTCGGGGGCCGCGAAGACGGTGATGGCCCCGGGCCACCTCGCGAGCGGCGGCGCGTCGGCGAGGAGCGGCGCCTCCGACGCCATCTCGTTGTACCCCAGGGAGGTGAGCACCCTCGCGAGCTGCTGCAGCCCCTGCTCGGCGTCGGACACGGCTGGATGCGGAGGCGGGCTCGCGGTCGTCACCACCGTGGCCGGGAGCGGGAGAACCGTGGGGGTGGTGGTCGTCGGCGTCGCAGCAGCGGGCGTCGTTGACGCGGGCCCCTCCTCCTGCGGCTGCGGCGTCGCCTCCGCGAGATCCGGCACCGGGAGGACGAGCGGAGCGGGACGGGCCTCCGCCGCGTCCGTGGCCTGCGCGTCGGCGAGGACGGAGTCGACGTCGAGGGCGGAGAGCAGGGACTGGCTGTCGGCGTGGAGGTGGTTTTGGTGCAGGGAGGGCGCGGCGGCAGGGACGGGGTGGAAGTGGGCGGTGGCCGTGCCGATCGGCGAGCGGTGGTGATGATGGGTGCGCGCGGAGGCGGTGGCGCTCTCCGGCGACGGCGAGTGGGTGGCGGAGGCGGTGGATAGCAGCACGAGGGTGAGCACGAGGAGGTGGTGAAGACGGAGAGCCATGGCTGGCTCCTGGCTGTGAGCAAACGAGCGAATCGGAATGGGAATGGGGATACGATGGATCCGCCGAGGAGAGGGTTAAAAGAAAGCGGGCCGCGATGATGGCAGGCATCCACCAACTTGCGGCGGAAGCCATACAAGTCACGTCACTCACGTAACCGTCTTGTGCACGCAGACCTAGTCAAAGCGAGTCAAGGGTCCACCGACTCACCCGGACACATCCGCCATGCATCTATAGAAAGAGCTAAAATAGACTGCACTCCGTTTGGGTTGTCGGGGCGGACAGAAACACAACCTAACGCATCGTTCGTTTTTTGTCCACCGGTGACCCATTTCAGTCCCTATATTTAGGCCGCATTTGTGTCGGCGCGGACACGAAGCAGACACGTGCCTTGTCCGCGTGCTCCTTCCCCGGACCCGATAATCAGCGGCATAGTCTCCTCTTTTTTATCCCCTTTCCTACCCGTTATCGTCAAGTGCACAAACCCTAGGCCGGCCCCATTTTTCCCGGCCACCTTGCTCTCCAGCCCCTTCCCTCCTCCACCCAGCAACACATCCATCGGCGTGGTGCCTCCTTCGTGCCAGTGCGGAAGGCCGAGTGGTAGATCTGCGGCGGCGGCAACGAGATTTGGCGCATCCTGCCGGCGGCGAACTGCGCTTGCCATGGATTGGCCGGGTGCCGGTCCACCCAGTCTGGGCAATGCCTCGGTGCCGCATGCAGGCGCTCAATCCGCCTCTAGCCGCTCGGATCTGTACCGTCGTCGGTCCGCTGACAAAGCCACGGTCGGCCGTCGCCCTGGCTCGGCGCTGGCCCAGAGGCTTGCGGGATCACCATTGCCGTTCATTAAGTGCGACGACTGCCTGTTGCATGTTGTTCGACGCGTTTCTTGGACGCCAGAACATCCCGGTTGGGTGTTCGTCAAGTGCAAAAACGATGGGGTATGCTTTTCGTGCTGCTTTCTGCTCTTTGATTCGATGGAATTTCGATAGCTTATTTGCTCAAATTTATGTGTAGGTCGGATGTAAATTTTGGTTTTAGGAATAAGAATACATCGATCTATTGATCTCACGAGGCTTGCTAGATGTCCGTGCACTTCTAGCTAGAATTGAAGCTATAGATGAAAGGAAAGAAGAGACCAACGGGGAAGCAACATCTATTTCTTTAGAATCAAAGAAGAAAGATGTTAAACTCAAGAATCCGCAGATCAACAACGAAGATATAGAGAAGATCTTAGAGCATCTCTAGCAGACCCCTTAACTGTAAAATTGGGATATGAGTCGAAAAAAGGCATTTTAAGGGTCTATTTTAGCTACGTCCGAACAGAAACTCTAAAACAAACTGTAAAACTGGGATAAAGAGCTTCTTCCTCCAGTCCGGCGGCCGCCGGCCCTTCCCCCAGCCGGCGCGCCCCGTCGCTCGTCGGCCGCGCTCCGTCGCCCGTCGGCCGCGCCCCGTCACCGTGCCGGCCGCGCCCAGCCTCGCCAGCCGCGCCCCGTAGCCCGTCGGCCGCACCCCATCACCATGCGGCCGTGCCCCGTCGCCCGTCGGCCGCGCCCAGCCTCGCCGAGCCGTGCCCCTTTGCCGGCCGTTCCGGGAGGATTCCGACGGCCAGGCTAAGGTCATGGGAGGCCACGGCGAGGTCAAGCTCGTCCAATTCGAACCGGCGGCGATCGATTGCGGCGTCCAACGGTCTTTTCCGGTGTGTGGTGATGAATTCCGGCGAGTTTAGGGCGGATTTCGGCAAACTCCGCGGCGGCGTGTTTGCTCCGATGAGGTTTGACCGGTATACGGGTCCCCTTCGGTTCGGCCTTCCAACCTTCAGATATAAGGGTTTCGGGTGTGGATTTTCCGTGCCCCTTAAAAAAAATACGGGTTAGACCATTTTTACGGTTTCTGTTCTGGATACTTTTTTCGACCAAAACTGTAAAACACAAAAAAATTACGGGTTTGACCACTTATACGGGGTCTGCTAGAGATGCTCTTAGTCCAACTAGTAGGAGCAGTTAGGAAAGTTGAACATCTTTTAAAATGTCTAATTGTGGTTCTTGTTTTCTTTGGTCTTGTATTCGTAGCGAAGAATTGGTGAAAAAATGTATGTACTAGGATACATTTAATGAATAAAAATAACATGCAAATCCAAAGCAAAAATAATGTGTGATCGAAAATGGATGCCGGCCGGCCGTGAGGATAATAATTGGGTCCGCCCGTTGGGCGCAAGACCAACCCATTTACAAAAGGGAATGGACATGCCGATTCAAACGAACAAAATGCACACAAAGCACGCGTCGTTTGTGTCATTGAAGTTGCTATCATGGCCTCGTTTTATTACGACCACGCACGCCGGCCGGGGAAGGTGCAGTATTCCTGACACTGTTATGGAAGTGCCTCTTCTTGCAAAATGGCTTTGGGAGTTGGAACCCGAGGATTGTCTATGGCGGAGGTTACTGAGAAAGAAATACTTGGCTTCTGAAACCTTATATCGGGTGCAGGCGAAGCCCAAGGGCTTTTAAAAGTGAGAGGCATGTTTAATCACTTCTGTTCTAGAGTGGTTGGAGATGGGCGGGACACTAGATTCTGGAAGTATAGTTGGTAACTTTTTTTCTTCGAAATGACAGATATCCTGCATTTATTAAGAAGAAAAGAGTTGCTCGGTTAATTAGGAAAAACCGAGCGAAAACCAGATTGTCCAGTTAATCATGGAAAATCGGACAAAAACCGTACAACCGTTGAGCGGCACACATAGAAAAGCCCACGCACACCACTCCAAAGAGGGTCTCGACGAGACAGCACGCAGGTGTCATCGTCATCACTCCTCTCCTAGAGGCGTCATCGCCATCCCTGCACTCTGAGCAAACGACTCCGACTCCGCCGTAGGCGATCGTCGACCCAACCCACACTGTAGCGGACACGTGAAGCTGCATGAAGATCTATGCCAAAATCTCAACCATCAGCGGCCAGATGACACAACCGCGACTCTGACGGAGAACTCTGTAGGACAAAACCAGTCACGGCTGGCGCCACGGGAGATCGCCGAACGAGCTACCTGCAGCCAGTCATCGTATACCGCAGGGCCCCGCCACCGCAGCTTCGACTCCATAGCAACAAACAAACCGAGGCAAAACCGTAGACACACCGAAGAAGAGCCGACTACCGCAACCATTGCCGCGTCGCCGACATCGCTCCCACCATCATCGTTGCCACAGAAGTCTGGACGCCACACCCGCCGCCAACCGCCATCCACCGGTCCCGCTCGCCGGCGCCAAGCTCCCAAGACGAACCCCCCAAGAGAGAATACGACACCAAGGCGCCGCCATCGTCCGATCACAGATCAAGGTTTCCCCCGGAGAGACCAAAATGGCCAGATCCGTGCAGGAGGGGTGGGAGAACAAGCAACGATGCCTCCATGAAGGTCAACGACGGCCACAGCCGCCGCCATCGCTGGTCACGGCACGAGGCCAAGACATGGTTTTCACCAAGCTCCACACCACCTCAGCCACACATCATCCCGCATTGGAGTCGGCAAGCCCACCAAACATCACCACCATCGAAGCTGCCCATCAACGAAGAAACACCAATATCCGCCGCAGCCAACCGCACCTCGGGGAGACCACCGACGGCCGGAAACCAGATCTGCATCACACGCCGCCGGAGCGCACTTCCTCGTTGCCATGGGCCTCCGATCTGCGCACCCCCAAGGGCGTCCACGCGTTGCCAGACCGCGCAGACACCCACCGGCCGCGCCCCTCATGGCCGAAGCCGTCGCTCGAGCGCCGTACAGACTGCTCAAGCCCCTCCACCATGGGCTCCGCTAGGGCAGCAACACCTCCTGAGCACAAGCACCACGGCAGTCCTCCGCCACGCCACAACAGACAGCCACCAGGGCGTAGATCCTCGCTGCCAATACCTCCAGCGCTCCCCCGACACAAACCAGCACCCCGCCGCCCCGAGCACCACCACCACCAATCAGCACCGTCGCGCCCAGCCCCTTGTCCGCCACCTCGCCTGCATCTTCACGCACCATGAGCAGCCCCTGTAGAACCGCCGCCGCCCGCGCACGCGTGCACCCTCGCAGCCCCCAGCCGACACCTGGGCCAGAAGCGGCGCGCATGGCACAACTGCGCAGACCACCCCCCGCCGCGTCGCGGCCACTTGCTGCCACCTCACCGGAGGTGACCAGCGGCCTCGTCGGCCCCCTCGACACAGCCGCACGCCTGAGTCCCAGATCCACCGTGAGCACCTGCACCGCACCCACCCTGCGACGCGCACCTCCGCCGCGCACCAGCCTCCCCCACGGCCGCGCGCCCACCGCCGCATCAGATCCGGGCGCGAGGGCCCCGGATCCGCCGCATGCCGGAGGAGAGTACCCCCCGACCGTCGGCGCCGTCTGCAGGACGAACCACGTGTTGGCTCCCGCACAAACCAGCCACGGGTGCGCCCGCGCCCTGGAGAAGCTCCGCCGCCGCCGCTGCCACACGGCCTTTGACCGGCGGCGCACCCCGGCGGTGGCGAGGGGGAGGACGGCGGGGGAGCGGCTGTCGGCGGCTGCAGCTAGCGCCGCCCGTGTCGCCCGTGCGGAGCAACGCGGGGGCTCTCCCGTCTGTTTGACTTTTGTTCTTTCCGTGCTCGGTGCGATTCTTCTTTGCTGTATAGTTGGTAACTTGGCATGGTAGTCAAGCTCTATCTTTCATATTTACTGCCCTGTGTAACATTTGTTTTGAAACTGGACTAACTATTGCTGAAGTTATTAACAGGGGGCGAAATGATTTTCAGTTCAGAAGGACTCTCACTCGTGAGATGCTGAAGAGTTGGTTTAGGACTATAAACATTTGCAACACTGTAGTGGAGTTAAAAGCATAAAACCATCACATTTCGGGCTTGTTTTGTAGAAAACCATCTAGTCACCAATTTGTTGCAAAAGTCACCGCGCATTCGATAATCTTTTTGCAAAAAGCACTGATTGAGTGATTTAGCCCGTTTGATCACTTTCTGACAAGTGGGGCCGGATTGTAAGGAGTTAACTTAGGAAAAAAAATACAACGCACACCCCTAGACCTTATCTTTACCTAATAATAAAGCACGGAGTGCTTCTGTCGGCTCACCGTCGTCGCCCAACTATCCCTAAAGTTGAAGTAAATTACCCACCCTGCCACCCGTAAGTGAAAAAAAATTATTCGTTTTTTTTATCCACGTCCACTTAGGCTGGAATTGGGCCTTCCAGCAGGAATTGGGCATCGCATATCTTTATCTTTACCTAATAATAAAGCACGGAGTGTTTCTGTCGGCTCACCGTCATCGCCCCTTTTTGCGAAAAAGTCCTTATGTTTTTTGTTTATTGAACCCGCAGTACACGTTTAAGTCGCGGCCGAACCGTTATTTTGCATTTTCTCAGAAAACCCCCTGACATTTCAGGTAATCAACCCGCCGTCCATATTTAAGTCAGCCGAATCGTTTTTTTTGTTTTAACAGAAAACCCCCTGGCTTTTCGGTTAATCAATCCGCAGTTTATCTAAAACAAAATTATCCATATCTTTTAAACCGTAACTCCGATTTTAACATGTTATATATGAAATTTGATTAGAAAAATGTGTAGAATCTAAATATGATGTTATTTTTTAACTGTTAAATATTTTTAAAATATTATTTTTGGTGCACACTTAATCTATAGTGCACGGTCCATTGTTCTTTCGTACCGGCGGTGATCCGAATTGCAAATAAACACCCATTAAAACCAGATTGAGAGGAAAGAAAACATCGATAACCACGCATGCACAACTCTGAAAAACCTCGCGGGGAAAAACAACATATTTCTCTTCTTATTCGAAGCGAGTGTGCGTGCGCGCGCGCGAGATAGAGATGCCTTAGGACTGACCACATTCAAACGCGTTTTCGTTATGTGAGCACTGAGGCCACTGTCGGCAACACAAATGTGATGCCATGTGAAAATAAAGGACGTGGACCTATTAGGGTCTTGAGTCATGGTTATTCGGTTAAGAGCGTGTGTTATTTTCTCTCCCGTTGCAACGCACGGGCTCTTTTGCTAGTAAATAGAAAAGCAATCAACCCCCTCTCCTCCCATCCTGGCCGTCGCGGCTGTCGTGCTGCTCCGGGCAGCCGCGACAGCGGGACCACCGTGCTGCTTCGGTCCGTCGCGGACGAGGGCTTCGTGCTGCAGCGGGACGACGAGGCCGCCGTGCTGTTCGGCGGCGAGCAACACAGTGCGGCCGCAAGCAGTGCGACCAGTGGCGGCGGGCAGTAGCGGCGCGGTGGCAAGCAGGAGCGGCGGACAGCGGCGCGACCGCGAGTAGCGACGGCGGCGAGCAATAGCGGCAGCGCAGCCGGGAGCAACAGCGGCGGCGCGCAGCAACGGTGCGGCTGCAAGCAGTGCAAGCAGCTGCGGCGGCGACACGTAGCGGCGCAGCCGCGAGTAGTGACGACGGCGAGCAGTGTGAGCAGCAGTGACGCGGCGGCGAGTAGAAGCGACGGGCAGCGGTGGGCACCAACGGCGGGCGGCGGCGTGCAACAACAGCGGGCAGCGATGCGCATTGCTGGTCAAGCGCAGCGACACGAAACAGCGACGAGTTGATCCGTGGAGGTGAGCTCGCAGCCTCCCAAGAGTCGGCAACGAGGCTCTGAAGTTTAGAGTGGGCTGGTCGTCGGCCTCCATCCCGCCGGCGCCGCCTCTTGCCGACGACGAGGCTCTGCAGGTGTACACGACCAAGGGAGGGGGGTTTGATTGCGTTTTTATTTTTAAATCCAGGGTGTGTGTAATTGTTTTGCCAAGTCAGCTTCTTACAATTTGGTCCCACTTGTCAGAAAGTGATTAAATGGATCAAATCATCCAATCAGTGCTTTTTTGCAAAAAGATTACCGAATGCACGATGACTTTTACAACAAATTGATGACTAGGTGGTTTTCTGCAATACAAACCCGAAATGTGGTGGTTTTTTGCAATTAACTCATTGTATTGTTATCTGAAGCTGCAGATTCAGTCAAATCTCTTCATAAGGCCATGAAGCTAGCTATCCTCTCTCGGTTTTCCACAAACTTGTGTGGAAGATAAAGATCCTTTTGAGGATTCGAGTTTCCCTGCGGCTGCTTCTTAAGAAGACTATCTTGACAAAAGATGTGCTGAAACATAGGGGGTGGGAGGGGGATCAATTGTGTCAGTCCTGTGGAGCACAAGCCCATTAGCCAGATATATGTGTGGAACCGGATCTCGTCTCCAATCTCGTGGCCTCGACCAAGAAGCAAGCCCAAGAAGTTTATGCTCGATCTGCCGCGAAGTGAAGGCTGTGAAGCAATTACTACTTACGACCCCAAAGGTATGTTTAATCTCTGTTTTTTTTCTCATAGGCTTATTACTCAGTCCCTTTGATTTATTTGCATGTCACTTCCGAAAAACAATCCGAGGTGCCGCGGGTTATTGGCAGGGTTTTAGCCCTTCAAGTACGTTCGCAATGTGATAGTAATAGACAGATTCGTAGTACTAGCTCTGCCCTCTTCGGCTGACCCACAACCGCCGACTCATCCGCCTTTTGACAGGAGCGAATTTTTTTTAAATATTGCATTTTTTTTATTTATTTTGAAAAATATTGTGTAGGATCAAAATTTTGCAGTTATATAACACCGTCGGCCACACCGTAGCCGATTGCATCCTGTCGGGCACGCCCAGGCCGATTAGGTCCTATCGGCTGCGGCTAGGACGATAGGCCTGTCGGCCCTCCCACTTTGCCTCCTATCGGCCTTGGCTAGGCCGATTAGTACTAATCAGCCTACCCGTGACCAATTAGTACTAATCAGCCTACCTGTGACCAATTAGTACTAATTGGCCTGGTCGTGACCAATTAGCACTAATTGGTCACGGCCAGGCCAATAGGTGCATGAATTTTTTTTCCTCCTCCGTGACTCCAAATTTTTGATCACCACGATAGCAAAATAGCCCCTCTATAATTTTTCCCGCCAATTTTTCCCGCCTTTTTTCCCACCAGTTTTTCCCGCCTTTTTTTTCCCGCCATTGCAGTTGTCATTTGAGCCTATAAAACGAGGCATTGGAACTGTCTTCCTCCATCGTCCAGCCACACTTGAAACACCAACGCGCTAGTCATTATGAGTTTGCCTTGCTCGGATCAAATCATTAGGCCTAGGAAAATGAAGAGTGTGAGTTTGCCTCCGGGGGTGGAAGTACTTAGTTGTTGGTGTGGCGATCTCTGCAAGGTGAAGGAGGTGACGGATTTTTCAGATTGGTTGGGCATGAAGTTTTTCATGTGCGCCAATTATGAGGAAGATCCACCCGTTGCTACTTCACCGTACATCAGGCCTCCGGTATGTTTCAGTCACCAAGAATAAACACGTTGTTGATATTATTGTTGATTTGATATTTATATTTCTATTTTTTTTGTAGTCTCCTCCGCCTCTGTGCATGTACTATCGTTGGATTGACAGCAAAATACCAGACTGGGCGGTGACCGAGATTTGTGAAAGAGGTCGTCGTGCATGGGAAAGTTTGGACGTGGAAGAGCACCGCGAGAAGGCAGCAGCAGAGGAGAAAGCAGAGCAGGAGAGAGAGTGGCAAGAGTACTGTGTGAAGCAGAGGGCTTTTCTTGATGAGATGAAGAAGAAAAACCGAGAAGAGGGACTTCGACTAGCGGAGGTGCAACGACAACGAGAGGAGGCCCGTGAGGCTGAGAGGCAGAGAAAGAAAGAAAGGGCTCGTGCAGCCAAGGCAGCAGAAGAAGCTGGTGATGGAAAAGGAAAATATCCACGTTGGACTAAGTAGATTTATGTTATTGTATCCTAAAATTGTATCTTAATTTCAGCAAGTTGTATCTTAATTTCAGCAAGTTGTATCTTAATTTGAACATGTTATTTTTTCACTCGCTCTCCGGCACCTATAAACCCCCCCTGGTATGTCCGAATGTCTTCTGCATTGAAATAGAACATGAATATGTCTCACACATAGAATAGACATATGTCTCATACATAATTAGATAGTCATGTCTATACTGATAGATATAGGTGTCACTGACGACGTCTGCCTCGGCGCTCACGGGGTGTGCTAGGCGTACTCCAGCCAAACCTGTGGGGGGGGGGGGGTAATGTTACGAGGAGGAATCTCGGACCCGCCCTGGTGGTGGGGGGGTAATGTTACGCGGCTGCTGTCGTTGCGTTGAGGGACACGGTTGTTGCTGCTGGTGGTGGCCGTGGTCCACAACGTCCGAGGTGCGTGTGCACGTGATAGCCCTGTAGACATCTAGTATCTTCTGCTCAATGCGATGTAACCATGGCTGCACTTGAGACCTAGGTACTAGAAGAGGTCCAAACGATAGTGAACGTCCATAGGTCATAACGTCATTATGAAGATCGTATGCCAACTGAGCCTGAAATTGTGAGGGTGATTATTAAATATGGATGATAAAGTATGTAACAAAAAGATGCATTAGATAAAGACAATAGATGTTACCGCATACTGCCTGGAGCCCGAAGTATCATAGCTCGGGTACGTATCCGACGTAATAGAGGTCGGTATCTCCTCTGCATTAGAGTGTTCAACGATGCGTAACCGTGTCCCTCTCATGTAGTCCTTCAAATAGGCATTGAATTCAACGAGATCAAACCCGACATTCTCGTGCCAGAGACGTGTCGTCGCAGTATCCCATTCTGTAACGTACGGCTGAAGCCTCTGGAGCCACTGATCTCTCGTCCTGCTTGTCCCCTTCCTTGTGATCCTGTAATTTAGGTGTGTGTTTAACAATTAACTGGTGCTTCACTATGATAAACACAATGCAACAATGAATAAGTATACAATACCTGTGGACTACTCCTGGAATCGGGTTTTCTGTAGGCGGGGGCTTGGCCATCTGTCGAAGACCGAATTGCCTCATAACCCGCTGCTGAGCCATCTCCTCGACGAAGACATCGAAGATGATCTTCGATTTCGTCATCCAGTAACCCTGATCTCTCGTGCATAGCTCTGAAATACCGCCGGGGTACCTGGCAAGTATGGCTGCTTGCGTGTACGGCTGCCAGATCATCCCAGTGTACGTATCGAACTGCTCGTCTAATGCCGTGTAGACTCGCCTAGTCTGTTCACTTGCATAGCGTCTCTGTGCAAAACATAGGTGAGTTTCAGCCATAGTGTACGCAAAGAAGGTGCATTATAGAATACCACAAGACGTACCTTGAGACGTGTCCAACAAAGACCGAAAGTAGGCATGTCGATGTGGTCAGCATCGAACAGGTGGCCAACAAGGAAACCCTCGTCGACATCAATGTTTGGTCGTCCTATCGAGAACCTCTCCCATGACCACAACTGTAGAAATAGAGGGCATCCAAGAAGTGCTGGCTTTTTCGAAAGCTGGCAACCATTGCACATACCTCGGTATGTAGCAGCTAAGACCGCCGAACCCCAACTCCTTGGTCTGATCTGCTCTGGCATCTCAGCTCTCGCGATCTCCAGTGCAATAGGGATGTAGCGCGCGCTTATAGTGGTGACATGGTTCTCTGTGAACATCACCTTTCCGAGAAGCCACATTAGGTATGCCTCCAGGCTGCGAGTTATCTGTGTCGCATTCATAAGGATGTCTGGATACCCCGGGAAATTCTGCATCTGTATTGAGTAAAGAAAAGGTATTAGTGAATAACAAATCTGTGTGTAGAACCTGAACCATGTCAAATGAAAGATATGCGACCGAGGAACTAACCCTGAAATGGAGCAACCATTCATACTTAGGTCCGTGTGGCTCCGACGCAAAAGCCGGAGCCTGATGATAAATACCCTCGAAACGTGCTGTCATAGATGCCACCCAACCAGGCGGGTCTTCCAACGGTCCTATGGCATGACCCGCCAACGGTAATCCTATAAGCATTGAGACATCCTCGAGAGTAGGAGCCATCTCTCCCCAGCGGAAGTGGAACGTGTGGGTCTCAGGCCTCCATCGATCCACTAAGCAGGTGAGCAAAGAGGAGTCAATGGCGAGGTGCTTGGAGGTCGCAGTATCCTCAACTAGACGTGCGAAAGGTAGAAGGCTAGCCCATTTCAACCTGCATATCAGATCATAATAAATAAATAAAGGCAGTGCGTCCCATTTATATATCTTCTTGAAATAAATAAATAAAACACATACCTATCAACCCAACCTGGGTGTATCATCCAGTCCACCTTAGAAGTGCGAGTGACAAGGGGTTCGAGCTTTTGCTCACACAATAGCGCAGCACGATGCTTACTATCAATGTCCGGTTTAAGCAAATGCATTCCCTCCATTCCTAGAATAATGCATTTAATACAAATTAAAAGGTAGTGCCACACTTAATATAAATTTAAAACCTAGTGCCACACTTAGTACAAATTAAAAGATAGTGCCACACTTAATACAAATTTGAAACGTAGTGCCACACTTAGTACAAATTAAAAGATAGTGCCACACTTAATACAAATTTAAAACGTAGTGCCACACTTAGTACGAATTAAAAGATAGACTAGCGTATTCCTCTTGTTCTCCCTCTTGCTCTTGCTCTTCCTCCTCTTCGTCCCCGGCTGCCTCGCCCACGCGCAGTGCCCCTTGCAATGCTGAAAATGGGACAGTGAGGGTCCCTATGCCCAAATTCATTGCATTGAATGCATTGCATGGTGCGCCCGCCAGCTTCAGATTCATCCATATCATTCCGGATGCGCTGACACTGTCGTCTACCTCTAGATGCACGCATATTCTCAGGGTGTGGAATGTATCGCCTTTCAGCAGGGTCAACGGTGTTGAAGTTACCCATTGATCGAAAACCCATCAACTCACCTGTCCAGGTATTGAGGACGGACTCCTTCAAAAAGTACGGAGACACAAACGAGATTGCATCCAGTCCTAGCTGCCCACAAACAGCAAGTACATGCGAGCAAGGCAGGTGAAGCAACTTCGGTTTGTTGCATGTGCACTCACACGTTGGCCGGACTTCGTTTCCAATTTTCACCTCATGTGTCCTCACCTCATTTGCACATCCGAATTTGTTGTTAGCTAAGCGGACCTCGAACCTTCGCTCTTGATTTCCGATGGCAACAACACTGTGTGACTGGGCCTTTACCATCTTTTCATCCATGTACTTCATAACCCTTTCACAGTAACGTGTGTTTGGGTTGTTAGTGATATGCAGGTCGGCGCTTTGACGTCTATCTCTGAAATACTTCACCGTGCCATAGAAAATTCCCTCCACGATGGTTGTAAGTGGCAGAGCCCTGTTTCCTCTGAGGACAAAGTTATATGTTTCAGCGAGATTGGTGGTCATGACACCGTACCTTGCTCCATGTGTGTCATGCAGCAGAGACCACCTCTCCAAAGGCTCATGCTCTATCCACTGATCAAAGGTTTTAATCGTCCTCCCAAGCCTTCTCCTAGTACCAGGAGGGTCAAATCCTGGCAAGTCACAAAGCCCAACAGGCTCTTCCTCCGTAGCAGCTGATCCGGTTGATAACTGTGCAGCTACTGCTTCAATATGTGCCCTCACAGCTGCATCTCTTGCAGCTTTTCTGTCCCTTACATGTCTCTGTGTGCAAACATTAAGTCTGTTACGTATTAATTCGTACTTCCATTGCTGGTTCTGCTTGCAGAGTTTCTTGAATAGATTCATGAGGTTCTTATTTCTGAACTGAGAGAAGAAGTTGGCCCCAAGATGGCGCATGCACCAACGGCTCTGCAAGTCCTGCCATGGAGTTTGTTCATCGGGACCAGGGTTCGACAATGTCTTCACCGCACTGAGTATACCTGCATGCCTGTCATGAAGGATGCACACATTTGGCTTATCATGCACAACTACTATTTTCAATTGCCTGAAGAACCACGTCCAACTTTCAATGTTCTCGCTCTCCACAAAAGCAAATGCAAGTGGGACGACTTGATTTTGGCCATCTTGTCCAATGGCGGTCAGGATCTGACCCTTGTACTTGCGAGTGAGAAAAGTGCCATCTACACATATCACCGGTCGACAATGTCTGAAAGCTTCAATGCAGACACCGAAAGAGAAGAACAATCGATGCAACACCCTCACAGTTGGAAACTCTGGCATGAACAAGTCTTGGATGTCGACATAGGTGCCTGGATTCCGGTCCTGCAGTGTGTGGAGGAGCCGGACAACAGAGTCATATGCATCGAAATATGAACCAAATCTGATCTCAAGTGCCCTCTGCTTAGCCCTCCAAGCCTTGCCATAAGAAATTTTGTACTTGAACCTGACAAAGACTTTTGTCTGGATAGCCTTAACTTCCATCGCTTTGCTCTCCACTATCTCGCTGTAAAGTAACCGAGCAATGACCGTGGATGTAAGGTTAGGATGATCTTGAGGGATACATGGAATAACACAAGTGTGATGAACTAAGTCACTGATGACCCAGCTTGTGCCATACTTAGGGAGATAGCCATGCACCCTTGCGGGACAACCCTGGTTTCTGCATACCGTTGTTAAGTTTTTCGGGCTTGACACATCAGCTACAAAAACCCTTTGCGTGGACATTGCCCAATCAATGATTGCATCCTGCAGAGCTTGTTTGTTTGGATACAAGGCACCTGACGCAATGTTGTTCTGGTGATACTGCCAGGCAGAATCATGACCATCGTTCACAATCATTGCAGATGAGAAGTCCCGATTCCATGATGCGGGAATAGGCACTTCATGTGCGTTGTCTTCTTCGTCCGACTCAGCGGAATCGTCGGCAATATCACCATCTCTATCTTCATTCTCCATCTGGTTTTGCATGTGCCCATCTATCTTGTCAGCATCCGCCTGGCCACTGACATAATCATCGGCATTTCCTCCTTCTGCATGACTGCTCAGCCCTGATTCGTAAACATCATCTCCAGCATGGGACGCATAATTTGACAGCGAATCATGCATCCCTTCACTGCTCTGACCATAATCGTAACTACATTCGGCTTCATGTGCACTAACCTGCTTCATCACAGGGAGTGATACGTCTCCAACGTATCTATAATTTTTTATTGTTCCATGCTATTATATTATCTGTTTTGGATGTTTTATATGCATTAATATGCTATTTTATATTATTTTTGGGACTAACCTATTAATCTAGAGCCTAGTGCCAGTTTATGTTTTTTCCTTGTTTTTGAGTATTGCAGATAAGGAATATTAAACGGAATCCAAACGGAATAAAATCTTCAGAATGATTTTTCTTGGACCAGAAGAAACCCAGCAAACTTGGAGATGAAGGCAGGAGACCTGCCGTGGCGTCACAAGCCACCAGGGCGCGCCCTAGCGGGGGGGGGGGGGGGCGCCCCCCTGGCTTGTGGCCCCACGGCAGCCCTCCTAACCCTATTCTTCGGCCTATAAATTCCCAAATATTCCCTGGATACCAAAAAGAGCCACAAAAATACTTTTCCGCCGCCGGAAGCCTCTGTTCCCGTGAGATCCGATCTTGGAGCCTTTTCCGGTAATCTGTCGGAGGGGGGTTCGATCACGGAGGGCATCTACATCAACTCCATTGCCCCGCCGATGATGCGTGAGTAGTTCACCACAGACCTTCGGGTCTATAGCTAGTAGCTAGATGGCTTCTTCTCTCTCTTTGTTCTTCAATACCATGTTCTTCATGATCTTCATGGAGATCTATCCGATGTAATACTCTTTTGCGGTGTGTTTGTCGAGATCCGATGAATTGTGGGTTTATGATCAGCTTATCTATGACTATTATTTGAATCTTCTCTGAATTCTTATATGCATGATTTCATATCTTTGCAAGTCTCTTTGAGTTATTGGTTTGGTTTGGCTAACTAGATTGGTAATTCTTGCAATGGGAGAAGTGCTTAGTTTTGGGTTCAATCTTGCGGTGTCCTCACCCAGTGACAATGTAGGGGTAGCGAGGCACGTATTTGTATTGTTGCCATCGAGGATAAAAAGATGGGGTTTTCATCATATTGCTTGAGTTTATCCCTCTACATCAAGTCATCTTACCTAATGCGTTACTCTGTTCTTCATGAACTTAATACTCTAGATGCAGGCAGGAGTCGGTCGATGTGTGTAGTAATAGTACTAGATGCAGAATCGTTTCGGTCTACTTGACACGTACGTGATGCCTATATGCATAATCATTGCCTTGGATATCTTCATAATTATTCGCTTTTCTATCAATTGCTCGACAGTAATTTGTTCACCCACCGTATTATTTTCCTTCATGAGAGAAGCCTCTAGTGAAACCTATGGCCCCCGGGTCTATTTTCCATATTATATTTTCAGATCTATAAATCAAAAATACCAAAAATACCTCGCTGCATTCTTTTTACTTTTGTTTTACTTTTCGTTTTAGCAATCCTATCTATCTATCTCTATCAGATCTCATCCTTGCAAATAACCGTGAAGGGATTGACAACCCCTTTATAGCGTTGGGTGCAAGTGTTTGATTATTTGTGTAGGTACATCTATTGGGGACTTGCTTGTATCTCCTACTGGATTGATACCTTAGTTCTCAACAACTGAGGGAAATACTTATCTACTTTGCTGCATCACCCTTTCCTCTTCAAGGGAAAACCAACGCATGCTCAAGAAGTAGCAAGAAGGATTTCTGGCGCCGTTGTCGGGGAGATCTACATCAAGCCTACCAAGTACCCATCACAAACTCATCTCTTGCATTTACATTATTTGCCATTTGCCTCTCGTTTTCCTCTCCCCCACTTCACCAATTTGCCGCTTTATTCGCCCTCTTTTCGTTTGCTTTTTGTTTGCTTGTGTTGCCATGTGCCGTCTATTTGCTTGCATCTTTGCTTGCTAAAAATCTATTGATATGGATCCTCATCCACTTGCTAATCTTTTCAAAAGGCCAAATTATGATGAACCAATTGCTAGTGAGTTGAGTGCACTTGATTATCTCTATGACGTTTTGTTTGAAAATCATGAATCTGAAAATTTTGATGAAGTGTTGAAAGAAGAAATTTATAAGGTGATTCATGATAGTTCCTTGAATGATGAGCATGATTGCAATGTTGCTAGTATGAATTCTCTAAATATCCATGATGCTAATGATATGCAAAGCCACAAGCTTGGAGATGCTATGTTTGATGAACATGATATTTTTTGTCCCCCGAGTTTTGATGAGCAAATTCATTATGATGATTGCATGCTCGTGTATCATGAAAAGAATGATTTATGTGATAGTTATTTTGTTGAATTCCTTCATGATGCTACTGAAATTTATTATGAGGGAGGAACATATGCTTGTAGGAATTGCAATAATATCAAGTTTCCTCTCTATGTGTTCAAAGTTTTGAAGTTATGCTTGTTTTGCCTTCCTATGCTAATTGATTCTTGTTCCCATAAATTGTTTGCTCACAAAATCCCTATGCATAGGAAGTGGGTTAGACTTAAACGTGTTTTTCATGAGATTCATGATGCTCTTTTGCATATTTCAATTACTACTTTTTATGTGAGCATCATTGAAATCGTTTTGCCTAGCTAGGGGCGTTAAACAATAGCGCTTGTTGGGAGTCAACCCAATTTTATTTTTATGCTTTTGTTTTTGCTTCTGTTTTTGAGTGTTTAAAACATTATTACCTCTGTAGTAATTGTGTTTTCTTGTTTAAATTAGTGTTTGAGCCAAGTAAGACCTTTGGGATGGTCTACAGTGTTTGTGATTTGATTTTGCTGAAAAACAGAAACTTTTTCTCTCAGTCCAGGAATTTTGTAAATTCACTGGAACGTGATTTTGATCTGAAATTTTAACACAAGATTTATATACAAATTTCCCTGATTTTCATAATTTTTCAGAATTTTTGGAGTTACAGAAGTATTCGAAGTCTATAGATTGCTACAGACTGTTCTGTTTTAGACAGATTCTGTTTTTTTTGTGTTGTTTGCTTATTTTGATGTATCTATGGGTTGTATCGGGGGGTATGAACCATGGATAAGTTGGAATACAGTAGATATTACACCAATATAAATAAAGAATGAGTTCACAACAGTACCTAAAGTGGTGATTTATTTTTCTTATACTAACGGATCTCATGAGTTTTCTGTTGAGTTTTGTGTTGTGAAGTTTTCAAGTTTTGGGTAAAGATTTGATGGACTATGGAATAAGGAGTGGCAAGAGCCTAAGCTTGGGGATTCCCAAGGCACCCCAAGCCATATTTAAGGATACCAAAAAGCCTAAGCTTGGGGATGCCCCGGAAGGCATCCCCTCTTTCGTCTTCAATCCATCGGTAAATTTACTTGAGGTTATATTTTTATTCACCACATGATATGTGTTTTGCTTGGAGCGTCTTGTATGTTATGAGTCTTTGATTTTTAGTTTGCCACAATCATCCTTGCTGCACACATCTTTTGAGAGAGACACGCTGAATCGTGAATTTATTAGAATACTCTATGTGCTTCACTTATATCTTTTGAGCTAGGCAATGTTGCTCTAGTGCTTCACTTATATTTTTTTAGAGCACGGTGGTGTTTTATTTTATAGAAATTATTGAACTCTCGTACCTCACTTATATTATTTTGAGAGTCTTTAAACAGCATGGTAATTGGTTTAGGTTATGAATTTAGTCCTAATATAATGGGCATCCAAGAGGGATATAATAAAAACTTTCATATTAAGTGCATTGGATACTATGAGAAGTTTGATTCCTTGCATATAGTTTTGAGATATGAAGATGGTAATATGAGAGTCATGCTAGTGAGTAGTTGTGAATTGGAAGAAATACTCGTGTTAAAGTTTGTGATTCCCGTAGCATGCACGTATGGTGAACCGTTATGTAACGAAGTCGGAGCATGATTTGTTTAATGATTGTCAACCTTTGTGTGAGGGTCGGGAGCGCGCGATGGTTAACTCCTACCAACCTCTCCCCTAGGAGCATGCGTCTAATGCTTTGTTTCGATAACTAATAGACTTTTGCAACAAGTATGTGAGTTCTTTATGACTAATGTTGAGTCCATGGATTATACGCACTCTCACCCTTCCACCTTTGCTAGCCTCTCTAGTACCGCGCAACTTTCGCCGGTGCATCAAACCTACCTTCCTCAAAACAGCCACCATATATTTTCCTCAAAACAGCCACCATACCTACCTATTATGGCATTTCCATAGCCATTCCGAGATATATTGCCATACAACTTCCACCGTTCCGTTTTTCATGACACGCACCATCACTTTCATATTGCATATAGAGTCATATTTTGTTCTAGGTATCGAGTTGTAATTTTTTTTCAATTGTAAGTAACTAAAAGTGTGATGATTT